>CAKAJA020000257.1:0-1432490 GCA_916610235.2 Lasioglossum morio
TATGCGTTATGCGTTATGCATTATGTGTTATCCGTTATGCGTTATCCGTTATGCGTTTTGCGTTATGCGTTATGCGTTATGAGTTGTGCGTTATGCGTTATGCGTTATGCGTTATGCGTTATGCGTTATGCGTTATGCGTTATGCTTTATGCGTTATGCGTTATGCGTAATGCGTGATCCGTTATGTGTTATGCGTTATGCGTTATGCGTTATGCGTTTTGCGTTATGCCTTATGCGTTATGCGTTATGCGTTATGCGTTATGCGTTATGCGTTATGCGTTATGAGTAATGCGTGATCCGTTATGTGTTATGCGTTATGCGTTATGCGTTATACGTTATGCGTTATGCGTTATGCGTAATGCGTTATGCGTTATGCGTTATGCTTTATGCATTATGCGTTATGCCTTATGCGTTATGCGTTATGCGTTATGAGTAATGCGTGATCCGTTATGCGTTATGCGTTATGAGTAATGCTTGATCCGTTACGCGTTATGATTTATGCATTAAGCGTTATGCGTTATACTTTATGCGTTATGCGTTATGCGTTATGCGTTATGCTTTATGCATTATGCGTTATACGTTATGCGATTTGCGTTATGCGTTATGCGTTATGCGCTATGCGTTATGAGTAATGCGTGATCCGTTATGTGTTATGCGTTATGCGTTATGCGTTATGCGTTATGCGTTTTGCGTTATGCCTTATGCGTTATGCGTTATGCGTTATGCGTTATGCGTTATGCGTTATGCGTTATGAGTAATGCGTGATCCGTTATGTGTTATGCGTTATGCGTTATGCGTTATACGTTATGCGTTATGCGTTATGCGTTATGCGTTATGCGTTATGCGTTATGCGTTATGCGTTATGCGTTATGCTTTATGCATTATGCGTTATGCGTTATGCGTTATGCGTTATGCGTTATGAGTAATGCGTGATCCGTTATGCGTTATGCGTTATGCGTTATGCGTTATGCGTTATGCGTTATGAGTAATGCGTGATCCGTTATGCGTTATGCGTTATGCGCTATGAGTAATGCGTGATCCGTTATGCGTTATGCGTTATGAGAAATGCTTGATCCGTTACGCGTTATGCGTTATGCATTAAGCGTTATGCGTTATACGTTATGCGTTATGCGTTATGCGTTATGCGTTATGCTTTATGCATTATGCGTTATGCGTTATGCGATTTGCGTAATGCGTTATGCGTTATGGGTTATGCGTTATGCGTTATGCGTTATGCTTTATGCATTATGCGTTATGCGTTATGCGATTTGCGTTATGCGTTATGCGTTATGGGTTGTGCGTTATGAGTCATGCCTTATGCGTTATGCGTTTTGCTTTATGCGTTATGCGTTAAGGGTTATGCGTTATGCGTTATGCGTTATGCGTTATGGGTTATGAGTAATGCGTGATCCGTTATGCGTTATGCTTTATGCGTTATGAGTTACGCGTAATGCGTTATGCGCTATGGGTCATGCGTTAAGCGTTATGCGTTATGGGTTATGCGTTATGGGTTATGCGATATGTGTTATGCGTTGTGCGTTATCCGCTATGCGTTATGCGTTTTGCGTTATGCGTTATGCGTTATGAGTAATGCGTGATCCGTTATGCGTTATGCGTTATGCGTTATGCGTTATGCGTTATGAGTAATGCGTGATCCGTTATGCGTTTTGCGTTATGCGCTATGAGTAATGCGTGATCCGTTATGCGTTATGCGTTATGAGTAATGCTTGATCCGTTACGCGTTATGCGTTATGCGTCATGCGTTATGCGTTATGCGTTATGCGTGATCCGTTATGCGTTATGCGTTATGCGTTATGCGTTATACGTTATGCGTTATGCGTTATGCGTTATGCGTTATGCGTTATGCGTTATGCGTTATGCGTTATGCGTTATGCGTTATGCGTTATGCGTTATGCGTTATGCGTTATGCGTTATGCGTTATGCGTTATGCGTTATGCGTTATGCGTTATGCGTGATGCGTTATGCGTTATGCGTTATGTGTTATGGGTTATGCGTTATGCGTTATGCGTTATGCGTTATGCGTTATGCGTTATGCGTTATGCGTTATGCGTTATGCGTTATGCGTTATGCGTTATGCGTTATGCGTTATGCGTTATGCGTTATGCGTTATGCGTTATGCGTTATGCGTTATGAGAAATGCGTGATCCGTTATGCGTTATGAGTAATGCTTGATCCGTTACGCGTTATGCGTTATGCATTAAGCGTTATGCGTTATACGTTATGCGTTATGCGTTATGCGTTATACGTTATGCGTTATGCGTTATGCGTTATGCGTTATGGGTTATGCGTTATGCTTTATGCATTATGCGTTATGCGTTATGCGTTATGCGATTTGCGTTATGCGTTATGCGTTATGGGTTGTGCGCTATGAGTCATGCGTTATGCGTTATGCGTTTTGCTTTATGCGTTATGCGTTATGGGTTATGCGTTATGCGTTATGCGTTATGCGTTATGCGTTATGGGTTATGAGTAATGCGTGATCCGTTATGCGTTATGCTTTATGCGTTATGAGTTACGCGTAATGCGTTATGCGCTATGGGTCATGCGTTAAGCGTTATGCGTTATGCGTTATGCGTTATACGTTATGCGTAATGCGTTATGCGTTATGCGTTATGCGTTATGCGTTATGCGTTATGCGTTATGCGTTATGCGTTATGCGTTATGCGTTATGCGTTATGCGTTATGCGTTATGCTTTATGCGTTATGCGTTATGAGTAATCCGTGATCCGTTATGCGTTATGCGTTATGCGTTATGAGTAATGCGTGATCCGTTATGCGTTATGCGTTATGCGTTATGCGTTATGCGTTATGCGTTATGAGTAATGCGTGATCCGTTATGCGTTATGCGTTATGCGCTATGAGTAATGCGTGATCCGTTATGCGTTATGCGTTATGAGAAATGCTTGATCCGTTACGCGTTATGCGTTATGCATTAAGCGTTATGCGTTATACGTTATGCGTTATGCGTTATGCGTTATGCGTTATGCTTTATGCATTATGCGTTATGCGTTATGCGATTTGCGTAATGCGTTATGCGTTATGGGTTATGCGTTATGCGTTATGCGTTATGCTTTATGCATTATGCGTTATGCGTTATGCGATTTGCGTTATGCGTTATGCGTTATGGGTTGTGCGTTATGAGTCATGCCTTATGCGTTATGCGTTTTGCTTTATGCGTTATGCGTTAAGGGTTATGCGTTATGCGTTATGCGTTATGCGTTATGGGTTATGAGTAATGCGTGATCCGTTATGCGTTATGCTTTATGCGTTATGAGTTAAGCGTAATGCGTTATGCGCTATGGGTCATGCGTTAAGCGTTATGCGTTATGGGTTATGCGTTATGGGTTATGCGATATGTGTTATGCGTTGTGCGTTATCCGCTATGCGTTATGCGTTTTGCGTTATGCGTTATGCGTTATGAGTAATGCGTGATCCGTTATGCGTTATGCGTTATGCGTTATGCGTTATGCGTTATGAGTAATGCGTGATCCGTTATGCGTTTTGCGTTATGCGCTATGAGTAATGCGTGATCCGTTATGCGTTATGCGTTATGAGTAATGCTTGATCCGTTACGCGTTATGCGTTATGCATTAAGCGTTATGCGTTATACGTTATGCGTTATGCGTTATGCGTTATGCGTTATGCTTTATGCATTATGCGTTATGCGTTATGCGATTTGCGTTATGCGTTATGCGTTATGGGTTGTGCGTTATGAGTCATGCGTTATGCGTTATGCGTTTTGCTTTATGCGTTATGCGTTATGGGTTATGCGTTATGCGTTATGCGTTATGCGTTATGCGTTATGGGTTATGAGTAATGCGTGATCCGTTATGCGTTATGCTTTATGCGTTATGAGTTACGCGTAATGCGTTATGAGCAATGGGTCATGCGTTAAGCGTTATGCGTTATGCGTTATGCGTTATGCGTTATGGGTTATGCGTTATGGGTTATGAGTAATGCGTGATCCGTTATACGTTATGCGTTATGAGTTACGCGTAATGCGTTATGCGCTATGGGTCATGCGTTAAGCGTTATGCTTTATGCGTTATGCGTTATGGGTTATGCGTTATGTGTTATGCGTTATGCGTTATGCGTTATGCGTTATGCGTTATGCGTTATGCGTTATGCGTTATGCGTTATGCGTTATGCTTTATGCGTTATGCGTTATGCGTTATGCGTTATGGGTTATCCGTTATGCGTTATCCGTTATGAGTTTTGCGTTATGCGTTATGCGTTATGAGTTGTGCGTTATGCGTTATGCGTTATGCGTTATGCGTTATGCGTTATGCGTTATGCGTTATGCGTTATGCGTTATGCGTTATGCGTTATGCGTTATGCGTTATGCGTTATGCGTTATGCGTTATGCGTTATGCGTTATGCGTTATGCGTTATGCGTCATGCGTTATGCGTCATGCGTTATGCGTTATGCGTTATGCGTTATGCATTATGTGTTATCCGTTATGCGTTATCCGTTATGCGTTTTGCGTTATGCGTTATGCGTTATGAGTTGTGCGTTATGCGTTATGCGTTATGCGTTATGCGTTATGCGTTATGCTTTATGCGTTATGCGTTATGAGTAATGCGTGATCCGTTATGTGTTATGCGTTATGCGTTATGCGTTATGCGTTATGCGTTATGCGTTATGCGTTTTGCGTTATGCCTTATGCGTTATGCGTTATGCGTTATGCGTTATGCGTTATGCGTTATGCGTTATGAGTAATGCGTGATCCGTTATGTGTTATGCGTTATGCGTTATGCGTTATACGTTATGCGTTATGCGTTATGCGTTATGCGTTATGCGTTATGCGTTATGCTTTATGCATTATGCGTTATGCGTTATGCGTTATGCGTTATGCGTTATGAGTAATGCGTGATCCGTTATGCGTTATGCGTTATGGGTTATGCGTTATGTGTTATGCGTTATGCGTTATGCGTTATGCGTTATGCGTTATGCGTCATGCGTTATGCGTCATGCGTTATGCGTTATGCGTTATGCGTGATCCGTTATGCGTTATGCGTTATGCGTTATGCGTTATGCGTTATGCGTTATGCTTTATGCATTATGCGTTATGCGTTATGCGATTAGCGTTATGCGTTATGCGTTATGCGTTATGCGTTATGCGTTATGCTTTATGCATTATGCGATATGCGTTATGCGATTTGCGTTATGCGTTATGCGTTATGGGTTGTGCGTTATGAGTCATGCGTTATGCGTTATGGGTTATGCGTTATGGGTTATGCGTTATGTGTTATGCGTTGTGCGTTATCCGCTATGCGTTATGCGTTATACTTTATGGGTAATGCGTTATGCGTTATGCGTTATGCGATTTGCGTTATGCGTTATGCGTTATGCCTTATGCGTTATGATTAATCCGTGATCCGTTATGCGTTATGCGTTATGCGTTATGAGTAATGCGTGATCCGTTATGTGTTATGCGTTATGCGTTATGCGTTATGCGTTATGCGTTATGCGTTTTGCGTTATGCCTTATGCGTTATGCGTTATGCGTTATGCGTTATGCGTTATGCGTTATGCGTTATGCGTTATGAGTAATGCGTGATCCGTTATGTGTTATGCGTTATGCGTTATGCGTTATACGTTATGCGTTATGCGTTATGCGTTATGCGTTATGCGTTATGCGTTATGCGTTATGCGTTATGCGTTATGCGTTATGCTTTATGCATTATGCGTTATGCGTTATGCGTTATGCGTTATGCGTTATGAGTAATGCGTGATCCGTTATGCGTTATGCGTTATGGGTTATGCGTTATGTGTTATGCGTTATGCGTTATGCGTTATGCGTTATGCGTTATGCGTTAGGCGTCATGCGTTATGCGTCATGCGTTATGCGTTATGCGTTATGCGTGATCCGTTATGCGTTATGCGTTATGCGTTATGCGTTATACGTTATGCGTTATGCGTTATGCGTTATGCGTTATGAGTAATGCGTTATGCGTTATGCGTTATGCGTTATGCGTTATGCGTTATGCGTTATGCGTTATGCGTTATGCGTTATGCGTTATGCGTTATGCGTTATGCGTTATGCGTTATGCGTTATGCGTGATGCGTTATGCGTTATGCGTTATGTGTTATGGGTTATGCGTTATGCGTTATGCGTTATGCGTTATGCGTTATGCGTTATGCGTTATGCGTTATGCGTTATGCGTTATGCGTTATGCGTTATGCGTTATGCGTTATGCGTTATGCGTTATGCGTTATGCGTTATGCGTTATGCGTTATGCGTTATGCGTTATGCGTTATGAGAAATGCGTGATCCGTTATGCGTTATGAGTAATGCTTGATCCGTTACGCGTTATGCGTTATGCATTAAGCGTTATGCGTTATACGTTATGCGTTATGCGTTATGCGTTATGCGTTATGGGTTATGCGTTATGCTTTATGCATTATGCGTTATGCGTTATGCGTTATGCGATTTGCGTTATGCGTTATGCGTTATGGGTTGTGCGCTATGAGTCATGCGTTATGCGTTATGCGTTTTGCTTTATGCGTTATGCGTTATGGGTTATGCGTTATGCGTTATGCGTTATGCGTTATGCGTTATGGGTTATGAGTAATGCGTGATCCGTTATGCGTTATGCTTTATGCGTTATGAGTTACGCGTAATGCGTTATGCGCTATGGGTCATGCGTTAAGCGTTATGCGTTATGCGTTATGCGTTATACGTTATGCGTAATGCGTTATGCGTTATGCGTTATGCGTTATGCGTTATGCGTTATGCGTTATGCGTTATGCGTTATGCGTTATGCGTTATGCGTTATGCTTTATGCGTTATGCGTTATGAGTAATCCGTGATCCGTTATGCGTTATGCGTTATGCGTTATGAGTAATGCGTGATCCGTTATGCGTTATGCGTTATGCGTTATGCGTTATGCGTTATGCGTTATGAGTAATGCGTGATCCGTTATGCGTTATGCGTTATGCGCTATGAGTAATGCGTGATCCGTTATGCGTTATGCGTTATGAGAAATGCTTGATCCGTTACGCGTTATGCGTTATGCATTAAGCGTTATGCGTTATACGTTATGCGTTATGCGTTATGCGTTATGCGTTATGCTTTATGCATTATGCGTTATGCGTTATGCGATTTGCGTAATGCGTTATGCGTTATGGGTTATGCGTTATGCGTTATGCGTTATGCTTTATGCATTATGCGTTATGCGTTATGCGATTTGCGTTATGCGTTATGCGTTATGGGTTGTGCGTTATGAGTCATGCCTTATGCGTTATGCGTTTTGCTTTATGCGTTATGCGTTAAGGGTTATGCGTTATGCGTTATGCGTTATGCGTTATGGGTTATGAGTAATGCGTGATCCGTTATGCGTTATGCTTTATGCGTTATGAGTTACGCGTAATGCGTTATGCGCTATGGGTCATGCGTTAAGCGTTATGCGTTATGGGTTATGCGTTATGGGTTATGCGATATGTGTTATGCGTTGTGCGTTATCCGCTATGCGTTATGCGTTTTGCGTTATGCGTTATGCGTTATGAGTAATGCGTGATCCGTTATGCGTTATGCGTTATGCGTTATGCGTTATGCGTTATGCGTTATGAGTAATGCTTGATCCGTTACGCGTTATGCGTTATGCATTTAGCTTTATGCGTTATACGTTATGCGTTATGCGTTATGCGTTATGCGTTATGCGTTATGCTTTATGCATTATGCGTTATGCGTTATGCGATTTGCGTTATGCGTTATGCGTTATGGGTTGTGCGTTATGAGTCATGCGTTATGCGTTATGCGTTTTGCTTTATGCGTTATGCGTTATGGGTTATGCGTTATGCGTTATGCGTTATGCGTTATGCGTTATGGGTTATGAGTAATGCGTGATCCGTTATGCGTTATGCTTTATGCGTTATGAGTTACGCGTAATGCGTTATGAGCAATGGGTCATGCGTTAAGCGTTATGCGTTATGCGTTATGCGTTATGCGTTATGGGTTATGCGTTATGGGTTATGAGTAATGCGTGATCCGTTATACGTTATGCGTTATGAGTTACGCGTAATGCGTTATGCGCTATGGGTCATGCGTTAAGCGTTATGCTTTATGCGTTATGCGTTATGGGTTATGCGTTATGTGTTATGCGTTATGCGTTATGCGTTATGCGTTATGCGTAATGCGTTATGCGTTATGCGTTATGCGTTATGCGTTATGCGTTATGCGTTATGCGTTATGCGTTATGCGTTATGGGTTATCCGTTATGCGTTATCCGTTATGAGTTTTGCGTTATGCGTTATGCGTTATGAGTTGTGCGTTATGCGTTATGCGTTATGCGTTATGCGTTATGCGTTATGCGTTATGCGTTATGCGTTATGCGTTATGCGTTATGCGTTATGCGTTATGCGTTATGCGTTATGCGTTATGCGTTATGCGTCATGCGTTATGCGTCATGCGTTATGCGTTATGCGTTATGCGTTATGCATTATGTGTTATCCGTTATGCGTTATCCGTTATGCGTTTTGCGTTATGCGTTATGCGTTATGAGTTGTGCGTTATTCGTTATGCGTTATGCGTTATGCGTTATGCGTTATGCTTTATGCGTTATGCGTTATGAGTAATGCGTGATCCGTTATGTGTTATACGTTATGCGTTATGCGTTATGCGTTATGCGTTATGCGTTTTGCGTTATGCCTTATGCGTTATGCGTTATGCGTTATGCGTTATGCGTTATGCGTTATGCGTTATGAGTAATGCGTGATCCGTTATGTGTTATGCGTTATGCGTTATGCGTTATACGTTATGCGTTATGCGTTATGCGTTATGCGTTATGCGTTATGCGTTATGCGTTATGCTTTATGCATTATGCGTTATGCGTTATGCGTTATGCGTTATGCGTTATGAGTAATGCGTGATCCGTTATGCGTTATGCGTTATGGGTTATGCGTTATGTGTTATGCGTTATGCGTTATACGTTATGCGTTATGCGTTATGCGTCATGCGTTATGCGTCATGCGTTATGCGTTATGCGTTATGCGTGATCCGTTATGCGTTATGCGTTATGCGTTATGCGTTATGCGATTTGCGTTATGCGTTATGCGTTATGCGTTATGCGTTATGCTTTATGCATTATGCGATATGCGTTATGCGATTTGCGTTATGCGTTATGCGTTATGGGTTGTGCGTTATGAGTCATGCGTTATGCGTTATGGGTTATGCGTTATGGGTTATGCGTTATGTGTTATGCGTTGTGCGTTATCCGCTATGCGTTATGCGTTATACTTTATGCGTAATGCGTTATGCGTTATGCGTTATGCGATTTGCGTTATGCGTTATGCGTTATGCCTTATGCGTTATGATTAATCCGTGATCCGTTATGCGTTATGCGTTATGCGTTATGCGTTATGCGTTATGCGTTATGCGTTATGCGTTATGAGTAATGCGTGATCCGTTATGCGTTATGCGTTATGCGCTATGAGTAATGCGTGATCCGTTATGCGTTATGCGTTATGAGTAATGCTTGATCCGTTACGCGTTATGCGTTATGCATTAAGCGTTATGCGTTATACGTTATGCGTTATGCGTTATGCGTTATGCGTTATGCTTTATGCATTATGCGTTATGCGTTATGCGATTTGCGTTATGCGTTATGCGTTATGCGTCATGCGTTATGCGTTATGCGTTATGCGTTATGCATTATGCGTTATACGTTATGCGTTATGCGTTATGCGTTATGCGTTATGCGTTATGCGTTATGCGTTATGGGTTATCCGTTATGCGTTATCCGTTTAGAGTTTTGCGTTATGCGTTATGCGTTATGAGTTGTGCGTTATGCGTTATGCGTTATGCGTAAGCGTTATGCGTTATGCGTTATGCGTTATGCGTTATGCATTATGCGTTATGCGTTATGCGATTTGCGTTATGCGTTATGGGTTATGCGTTATGCGTTATGCGTTATGCGTTATGCTTTATGCATTATGCGTTATGCGTTATGCGTTATGCGTTATGCGTTATGCGTTATGCGTTATGCGTTATGCGTTATGCGTTATGCGTTATGCGTTATGCGTTATGAGTAATGCGTGATCCGTTATGCGTTATGCGTTATGCGCTATGAGTAATGCGTGATCCGTTATGCGTTATGCGTTATGAGTAATGCTTGATCCGTTACGCGTTATGCGTTATGCATTAAGCGTTATGCGTTATACGTTATGCGTTATGCGTTATGCGTTATTCGTTATGCATTATGCATTATGCGTTATGCGTTATGCGATTTGCGTTATGCGTTATGCGTTATGGGTTATGCGTTATGCGTTATGCGTTATGCGTTATGCTTTATGCATTATGCGTTATGCGTTATGCGTTATGCGTTATGCGTTATGCGTTATGCGTTATGCGTTATACGTTATGCGTAATGCGTTATGCGTTATGCGTTATGCGATTTGCGTTATGCGTTATGCGTTATGCGTTATGCGTTATGCGTTATGTGTTATGGGTTATGCGTTATGCGTTATGCGTTATGCGTTATGCGTTATGCGTTATGCGTTATGCGTTATGCGTTATGCGTTATGCGTTATGCGTTATGCGTTATGCGTTATGCGTTATGCGTTATGCGTTATGCGTTATGCGTTATGCGTTATGCGTTATGCGTTATGAGTAATGCGTGATCCGTTATGCGTTATGCGTTATGCGTTATGCGTTATGAGTAATGCGTGATCCGTTATGCGTTATGCGTTATGCGTTATGCGTTATGAGTAATGCGTGATCCGTTATGCGTTATGCGTTATGAGTAATGCTTGATCCGTTACGCGTTATGCGTTATGCATTAAGCGTTATGCGTTATGCGTTATACGTTATGGGTTATGCGTTATGGGTTATGCGTTATGTGTTATGCGTTGTGCGTTATCCGCTATGCGTTATGCGTTATACGTTATGCGTAATGCGTTATGCGTTATGCGATTTGCGTTATGCGTTATGCGTTATGCGTTATGCGTTATGCGTTATGCGTTATGCGTTATGTGTTATGGGTTATGCGTTATGCGTTATGCGTTATGCGTTATGCGTTATGCGTTATGCGTTATGCGTTATGCGTTATGCGTTATGCGTTATGCGTTATGCGTTATGCGTTATGAGTAATCCGTGATCCGTTATGCGTTATGCGTTATGCGTTATGCGTTATGAGTAATGCGTAATCCGTTATGCGTTATGCGTTATGCATTAAGCGTTATGCGTTATACGTTATGCGTTATGCGTTATGCGTTATGCGTTATGCGTTATGCGTTATGCATTATGCATTATGCGTTATGCGTTATGCGATTTGCGTTATGCGTTATGCGTTATGGGTTATGCGTTATGCGTTATGCGTTATGCGTTATGTGTTATGCGTTGTGCGTTATCCGCTATGCGTTATGCGTTTTGCGTTATGCGTTATGCGTTATGCGTTATGCGTTATGCGTTATGTGTTATGGGTTATGCGTTATGCGTTATGCGTTATGCGTTATGTGTTATGCGTTATACGTTATGCGTTATGCGTTATGCGTTATGCGTTATGCGTTATGCGTTATGCGTTATGCGTTATGCGTTATGCGTTATGCGTTATGCGTTATGCGTTATGTGTTATGCGTTGTGCGTTATCCGCTATGCGTTATGCGTTTTGCGTTATGCGTTATGCGTTATACGTTATGCGTAATGCGTTATGCGTTATGCGTTATGCGATTTGCGTTATGCGTTATGCGTTATGTGTTACGCGTTATGCGTTATGCGTTATGTGTTATGGGTTATGCGTTATGCGTTATGCGTTATTCGTTATGCGTTATGCGTTATGCGTTATGCGTTATGCGTTATGCGTTATGCGTTATGCGTTATGAGTAATCCCTGATCCGTTATGCGTTATGCGTTATGCGTTATGCGTTATGCGTTATGCGTTATGCGTTATGAGTAATGCGTGATCCGTTATGCGTTATGCGTTATGCGTTATGCGTTATGCGTTATGAGTAATGCGTGATCCGTTATGCGTTATGCGTTATGCGTTATGCGTTATGTGTTATGCGTTGTGCGTTATCCGCTATGCGTTATGCGTTATGCGTTATGCGTTATGCGTTATGCGTTATGCGTTATGCGTTATGCGTTATGCGTTATGCGTTATGCGTTATGCGTTATGCGTTATGCGTTATGCGTTATGCGTTATGCGTTATGCGTTATGCGTTATGCGTTATGCGTTATGCGTTATGCGTTATGCGTTATGCGTTATGCGTTATGCGTTATGCGTTATGCGTTATGCGTTATGCGTTATGCGTTATGAGTAATGCGTGATCCGTTATGCGTTATGCGTTATGCGTTATGCGTTATGAGTAATGCTTGATCCGTTACGCGTTATGCGTTATGCATTAAGCGTTATGCGTTATACGTTATGCGTTATGCGTTATGCGTTATGCGTTATGCGTTATGCGTTATGCGTTATGCGTTATGCGTTATGCGTTATGCGTTATGCGTTATGCGTTATGCGTTATGCGTTATGCGTTATGCGTTATGCGTTATGCGTTATGCGTTATGCGTTATGCGTTATGCGTTATGCGTTATGCGTTATGCGTTATGCGTTATGCGTTATGCGTTATGCGTTATGTGTTATGCGTTGTGCGTTATCCGCTATGCGTTATGCGTTTTGCGTTATGCGTTATGCGTTATACGTTATGCGTAATGCGTTATGCGTTATGCGTTATGCGATTTGCGTTATGCGTTATGCGTTATGTGTTATGCGTTATGCGTTATGCGTTATGTGTTATGGGTTATGCGTTATGCGTTATGCGTTATGCTTTATGCGTTATGCGTTATGCGTTATGCGTTATGAGTAGTCCGTGATCCGTTATGCGTTATGCGTTATGCGTTATGCGTTATGCGTTATGAGTAATGCGTGATCCGTTATGCGTTATGCGTTATGCGTTATGCGTTATGTGTTATGCGTTGTGCGTTATGCGTTATGCGTTATGCGTTATGCGTTATGCGTTATGCGTTATGCGTTATGTGTTATGGGTTATGTGTTATGCGTTACGCGTTATGCGTTATGGGTTATGCGTTATGCGTTATGCGTTATGCGTTATGCTTTATGCATTATGCGTTATGCGTTATGCGATTTGCGTTATGCGTTATGCGTTGTGGGTTGTGCGTTATGAGTCATGCGTTATGCGTTATGCGTTTTGCTTTATGCGTTATGCGTTATGGGTTATGCGTTATGCGTTATGCGTTATGCGTTATGGGTTATGAGTAATGCGTGATCCGTTATGCGTTATGCTTCATGCGTTATGAGTTACGCGTAATGCGTTATGCGCTATGAGTAATGCGTGATCCGTTATGCGTTATGCGTTATGAGTAATGCGTGATCCGTTATATGTTATGCGTTATGCATTAAGCGTTATGCTTTATGCGTTATGCGTTATGCGTTATGCGTTATGCGTTATGCGTTATGCGTTATGCGATTTATGTTATGCGTTATGCGTTATGGGTTGTGCGTTATGAGTCATGCGTAATGCGTTATGCGTTTTGCTTTATGCGTTATGCGTTATGGGTTATGCGTTATGCGTTATGCGTTATGCGTTATGCGTTATGCGTTATGCATTATGCGTTATGCGTTATGCGTTATGCGTTATGCGTTATGCGTTATGCGTTATGCGTTATGTGTTATGCGTTGTGCGTTATCCGCTATGTGCTATGCGTTTTGCGTTATGCGTTATGCGTTATACGTTATGCGTAATGCGTTATGCGTTATGCATTATGCGATTTGCGTTATGCGTTATGCGTTATGCGTTATGCGTTATGCGTTATGCGTTATGCGTTATGCGTTATGCATTATGCGTTTTGCGTTATGCGTTATGCGTTATGCGTTATGCGTTATGCGTTATGCGTTATGCGTTATGCGTTATGCGTTATGTGTTATGCGTTGTGCGTTATCCGCTATGCGTTATGCGTTTTGCGTTATGCGTTATGCGTTATACGTTATGCGTAATGCGTTATGCGTTATGCATTATGCGATTTGCGTTATGCGTTATGCGTTATGCGTTATGCGTTATGCGTTATGCGTTATGCGTTATGTGTTATGGGTTATGCGTTATGCGTTATGCGTTATGCGTTATGCGTTATGCGTTATGCGTTATGCGTTATGCGTTATGCGTTATGCGTTATGCGTTATGCGTTATGCGTTATGCGTTATGCGTTATGCGTTATGCGTTATGCGTTATGCGTTATGCGTTATGAGTAATGCGTGATCCGTTATGCGTTATGCGTTATGAGTAATGCTTGATCCGTTACGCATTATGCGTTATGCATTAAGCGTTATGCGTTATACGTTATGCGTTATGCGTTATGCGTTATGCGTTATGCGTTATGCGTTATGCGTTATGCGTTATGCGTTATGCGTTATGCGTTATGCGTTATGCGTTATGCGTTATGCGTTATGCGTTATGCGTTATGCGTTATGCGTTATGCGTTATGCGTTATGCGTTATGCGTTATGCGTTATGCGTTATGCGTTATGCGTTATGTGTTATGCGTTGTGCGTTATCCGCTATGCGTTATGCGTTTTGCGTTATGCGTTATGCGATATACGTTATGCGTAATGCGTTATGCGTTATGCGTTATGCGATTTGCGTTATGCGTTATGCGTTATGTGTTATGCGTTATGCGTTATGCGTTATGTGTTATGGGTTATGCGTTATGCGTTATGCGTTATGCGTTATGCGTTATGCGTTATGCGTTATGCGTTATGCGTTATGCGTTATGCGTTATGCGTTATGCGTTATGAGTAATCCGTGATCCGTTATGCGTTATGCGTTATGCGTTATGCGTTATGCGTTATGCGTTATGCGTTATGAGTAATGCGTGATCCGTTATGCGTTATGCGTTATGCGTTATGCGTTATGCGTTATGAGTAATGCGTGATCCGTTATGCGTTATGCGTTATGCGTTATGCGTTATGCGTTATGTGTTATGCGTTATACGTTATGCGTTATGCGTTATGCGTTATGCGTTATGCGTTATGCGTTATGCGTTATGCGTTATGCGTTATGCGTTATTGCGTTATGCGTTATGCGTTATGCGTTATGCGTTATGCGTTATGCGTTATGCGTTATGCGTTATGCGTTATGCGTTATGCGTTATGCGTTATGCGTTATGCGTTATGTGTTATGCGTTGTGCGTTATCCGCTATGCGTTATGCGTTTTGCGTTATGCGTTATGCGTTATACGTTATGCGTAATGCGTTATGCGTTATGCGTTATGCGATTTGCGTTATGCGTTATGCGTTATGTGTTATGCGTTATGCGTTATGCGTTATGTGTTATGGGTTATGCGTTATGCGTTATGCGTTATTCGTTATGCGTTATGCGTTATGCGTTATGCGTTATGCGTTATGCGTTATGCGTTATGAGTAATCCCTGATCCGTTATGCGTTATGCGTTATGCGTTATGCGTTATGCGTTATGCGTTATGCGTTATGCGTTATGAGTAATGCGTGATCCGTTATGCGTTATGCGTTATGCGTTATGCGTTATGCGTTATGAGTAATGCGTGATCCGTTATGCGTTATGCGTTATGCGTTATGCGTTATGCGTTATGTGTTATGCGTTGTGCGTTATCCGCTATGCGTTATGCGTTATGCGTTATGCGTTATGCGTTATGCGTTATGCGTTATGCGTTATGTGTTATGGGTTATGCGTTATGCGTTATGCGTTATGCGTTATGCGTTATGCGTTATGCGTTATGCGTTATGCGTTATGAGTAATGCGTGATCCGTTATGCGTTATGCGTTATGCGTTATGCGTTATGAGTAATGCGTGATCCGTTATGCGTTATGCGTTATGCGTTATGCGTTATGCGTTATGCGTTATGAGTAATGCGTGATCCGTTATGCGTTATGCGTTATGCGATATGTGTTATGGGTTATGCATTATGCGTTATGCGTTATGCGTTATGCGTTATGCGTTATGCGTTATGCGTTATGCGTTATGCGTTATGCGTTATGCGTTATGCGTTATGCGTTATGCCTTATGCGTTATGCGTTATGCGTTATGCGTTATGCGTTATGCGTTATGCGTTATGCGTTATGAGTAATGCGTGATCCGTTATGCGTAATGCGTTATGCGTTATGCGTTATGAGTAATGCGTGATCCGTTATGCGTTACGCGTTATGCGTTATGCGTTATGCGTTATGCGTTATGAGTAATGCGTGATCCGTTATGCGTTATGCGTTATGCGATATGTGTTATGGGTTATGCATTATGCGTTATGCGTTATGCGTTATGCGTTATGCGTTATGCGTTATGCGTTATGCGTTATGCGTTATGCGTTATGCGTTATGCGTTATGCGTTATGCGTTATGCGATATACGTTATGCGTAATGCGTTATGCGTTATGCGTTATGCGATTTGCGTTATGCGTTATGCGTTATGTGTTATGCGTTATGCGTTATGCGTTATGTGTTATGGGTTATGCGTTATGCGTTATGCGTTATGCGTTATGCGTTATGCGTTATGCGTTATGCGTTATGCGTTATGCGTTATGCGTTATGAGTAATCCGTGATCCGTTATGCGTTATGCGTTATGCGTTATGCGTTATGCGTTATGCGTTATGCGTTATGCGTTATGAGTAATGCGTGATCCGTTATGCGTTATGCGTTATGCGTTATGCGTTATGCGTTATGAGTAATGCGTGATCCGTTATGCGTTATGCGTTATGCGTTATGCGTTATGCGTTATGTGTTATGCGTTATACGTTATGCGTTATGCGTTATGCGTTATGCGTTATGCGTTATGCGTTATGCGTTATGCGTTATGCGTTATGCGTTATTGCGTTATGCGTTATGCGTTATGCGTTATGCGTTATGCGTTATGCGTTATGCGTTATGCGTTATGCGTTATACGTTATGCGTTATGCGTTATGCGTTATGCGTTATGCGTTATGCGTTATGTGTTATGCGTTGTGCGTTATCCGCTATGCGTTATGCGTTTTGCGTTATGCGTTATGCGTTATACGTTATGCGTAATGCGTTATGCGTTATGCGTTATGCGATTTGCGTTATGCGTTATGCGTTATGTGTTATGCGTTATGCGTTATGCGTTAAGTGTTATGGGTTATGCGTTATGCGTTATGCGTTATTCGTTATGCGTTATGCGTTATGCGTTATGCGTTATGCGTTATGCGTTATGCGTTATGCGTTATGAGTAATCCCTGATCCGTTATGCGTTATGCGTTATGCGTTATGCGTTATGCGTTATGCGTTATGCGTTATGCGTTATGAGTAATGCGTGATCCGTTATGCGTTATGCGTTATGCGTTATGCGTTATGCGTTATGAGTAATGCGTGATCCGTTATGCGTTATGCGTTATGCGTTATGCGTTATGCGTTATGCGTTATGTGTTATGCGTTGTGCGTTATCCGCTATGCGTTATGCGTTATGCGTTATGCGTTATGCGTTATGCGTTATGCGTTATGCGTTATGTGTTATGGGTTATGCGTTATGCGTTATGCGTTATGCGTTATGCGTTATGCGTTATGCGTTATGCGTTATGCGTTATGCGTTATGCGTTATGCGTTATGCGTTATGCGTTATGAGTAATGCGTGATCCGTTATGCGTTATGCGTTATGCGTTATGCGTTATGAGTAATGCGTGATCCGTTATGCGTTATGCGTTATGCGTTATGCGTTATGCGTTATGCGTTATGAGTAATGCGTGATCCGTTATGCGTTATGCGTTATGCGATATGCGTTATGCGTTATGCGTTATGAGTAATGCGTGATCCGTTATGCGTTATGCGTTATGCGTTATGCGTTATGCGTTATGCGTTATGTGTTATGCGTTGTGCGTTATCCGCTATGCGTTATGCGTTATGCGTTATGCGTTATGCGTTATGCGTTATGCGTTATGTGTTATGGGTTATGCGTTATGCGTTATGCGTTATGCGTTATGCGTTATGCGTTATGCGTTATGCGTTATGCGTTATGAGTAATGCGTGATCCGTTATGCGTTATGCGTTATGCGTTATGCGTTATGAGTAATGCGTGATCCGTTATGCGTTATGCGTTATGCGTTATGCGTTATGCGTTATGCGTTATGAGTAATGCGTGATCCGTTATGCGTTATGCGTTATGCGATATGTGTTATGGGTTATGCATTATGCGTTATGCGTTATGCGTTATGCGTTATGCGTTATGCGTTATGCGTTATGCGTTATGCGTTATGCGTTATGCGTTATGCGCTATGCGTTATGCGTTATGCGTTATGCGTTATGCGTTATGCGTTATGCGTTATGCGTTATGCGTTATGAGTAATGCGTGATCCGTTATGCGTTATGCGTTATGCGTTATGCGTTATGAGTAATGCGTGATCCGTTATGCGTTACGCGTTATGCGTTATGCGTTATGCGTTATGCGTTATGAGTAATGCGTGATCCGTTATGCGTTATGCGTTATGCGATATGTGTTATGGGTTATGCATTATGCGTTATGCGTTATGCGTTATGCGTTATGCGTTATGCGTTATGCGTTATGCGTTATGCGTTATGCGTTATGCGTTATGCGTTATGCGTTATGCGTTATGCGTTATGCGTTATGCGATATACGTTATGCGTAATGCGTTATGCGTTATGCGTTATGCGATTTGCGTTATGCGTTATGCGTTATGTGTTATGCGTTATGCGTTATGCGTTATGTGTTATGGGTTATGCGTTATGCGTTATGCGTTATGCGTTATGCGTTATGCGTTATGCGTTATGCGTTATGCGTTATGCGTTATGCGTTATGCGTTATGAGTAATCCGTGATCCGTTATGCGTTATGCGTTATGCGTTATGCGTTATGCGTTATGCGTTATGCGTTATGCGTTATGCGTTATGAGTAATGCGTGATCCGTTATGCGTTATGCGTTATGCGTTATGCGTTATGCGTTATGAGTAATGCGTGATCCGTTATGCGTTATGCGTTATGCGTTATGCGTTATGCGTTATGCGTTATGTGTTATGCGTTGTGCGTTATCCGCTATGCGTTATGCGTTATGCGTTATGCGTTATGCGTTATGCGTTATGCGTTATGCGTTATGTGTTATGGGTTATGCGTTATGCGTTATGCGTTATGCGTTATGCGTTATGCGTTATGCGTTATGCGTTATGCGTTATGAGTAATGCGTGATCCGTTATGCGTTATGCGTTATGCGTTATGCGTTATGAGTAATGCGTGATCCGTTATGCGTTATGCGTTATGCGTTATGCGTTATGCGTTATGAGTAATGCGTGATCCGTTATGCGTTATGCGTTATGCGATATGTGTTATGGGTTATGCATTATGCGTTATGCGTTATGCGTTATGCGTTATGCGTTATGCGTTATGCGTTATGCGTTATGCGTTATGCGTTATGCGTTATGCGTTATGCGTTATGCGTTATGCGTTATGCGTTATGCGTTATGCGTTATGCGTTATGCGTTATGCGTTATGCGTTATGCGTTATGCGTTATGCGTTATGCGTTATGCGTTATGCGTTATGTGTTATGCGTTGTGCGTTATCCGCTATGCGTTATGCGTTTTGCGTTATGCGTTATGCGTTATACGTTATGCGTAATGCGTTATGCGTTATGCGTTATGCGATTTGCGTTATGCGTTATGCGTTATGTGTTATGCGTTATGCGTTATGCGTTATGTGTTATGGGTTATGCGTTATGCGTTATGCGTTATGCTTTATGCGTTATGCGTTATGCGTTATGCGTTATGAGTAGTCCGTGATCCGTTATGCGTTATGCGTTATGCGTTATGCGTTATGCGTTATGCGTTATGAGTAATGCGTGATCCGTTATGCGTTATGCGTTATGCGTTATGCGTTATGCGTTATGAGTAATGCGTGATCCGTTATGCGTTATGCGTTATGCGTTATGCGTTATGCGTTATGTGTTATGCGTTGTGCGTTATCCGCTATGCGTTATGCGTTTTGCGTTATGCGTTATGCGTTATACGTTATGCGTAATGCGTTATGCGTTATGCGTTATGCGTTATGCGTTATGCGTTATGCGTTATGCGTTATGCGTTATGCGTTATGCGTTATGCGTTATGCGTTATGCGTTATGCGTTATGCGATTTGCGTTATGCGTTATGCGTTATGTGTTATGCGTTATGCGTTATGCGTTATGTGTTATGGGTTATGCGTTATGCGTTATGCGTTATTCGTTATGCGTTATGCGTTATGCGTTATGCGTTATGCGTTATGCGTTATGCGTTATGCGTTATGCGTTATGAGTAATCCCTGATCCGTTATGCGTTATGCGTTATGCGTTATGCGTTATGCGTTATGCGTTATGCGTTATGCGTTATGAGTAATGCGTGATCCGTTATGCGTTATGCGTTATGCGTTATGCGTTATGCGTTATGAGTAATGCGTGATCCGTTATGCGTTATGCGTTATGCGTTATGCGTTATGCGTTATGCGTTATGTGTTATGCGTTGTGCGTTATCCGCTATGCGTTATGCGTTATGCGTTATGCGTTATGCGTTATGCGTTATGCGTTATGCGTTATGCGTTATGGGTTATGCGTTATGCGTTATGCGTTATGCGTTATGCGTTATGCGTTATGCGTTATGCGTTATGCGTTATGAGTAATGCGTGATCCGTTATGCGTTATGCGTTATGCGTTATGCGTTATGAGTAATGCGTGATCCGTTATGCGTTATGCGTTATGCGTTATGCGTTATGCGTTATGCGTTATGAGTAATGCGTGATCCGTTATGCGTTATGCGTTATGCGATATGTGTTATGGGTTATGCATTATGCGTTATGCGTTATGCGTTATGCGTTATGCGTTATGCGTTATGCGTTATGCGTTATGCGTTATGCGTTATGCGTTATGCGTTATGCGTTATGCGTTATGCGTTATGCGTTATGCGTTATGCGTTATGAGTAATGCGTGATCCGTTATGCGTTATGCGTTATGCGTTATGCGTTATGAGTAATGCGTGATCCGTTATGCGTTACGCGTTATGCGTTATGCGTTATGCGTTATGCGTTATGAGTAATGCGTGATCCGTTATGCGTTATGCGTTATGCGATATGTGTTATGGGTTATGCATTATGCGTTATGCGTTATGCGTTATGCGTTATGCGTTATGCGTTATGCGTTATGCGTTATGCGTTATGCGTTATGCGTTATGCGTTATGCGTTATGCGTTATGCGTTATGCGTTATGCGTTATGCGTTATGCGATATACGTTATGCGTAATGCGTTATGCGTTATGCGTTATGCGATTTGCGTTATGCGTTATGCGTTATGTGTTATGCGTTATGCGTTATGCGTTATGTGTTATGGGTTATGCGTTATGCGTTATGCGTTATGCGTTATGCGTTATGCGTTATGCGTTATGCGTTATGCGTTATGAGTAATCCGTGATCCGTTATGCGTTATGCGTTATGCGTTATGCGTTATGCGTTATGCGTTATGCGTTATGAGTAATGCGTGATCCGTTATGCGTTATGCGTTATGCGTTATGCGTTATGCGTTATGAGTAATGCGTGATCCGTTATGCGTTATGCGTTATGCGTTATGCGTTATGCGTTATGTGTTATGCGTTATACGTTATGCGTTATGCGTTATGCGTTATGCGTTATGCGTTATGCGTTATGCGTTATGCGTTATGCGTTATGCGTTATTGCGTTATGCGTTATGCGTTATGCGTTATGCGTTATGCGTTATGCGTTATGCGTTATGCGTTATGCGTTATGCGTTATGCGTTATGCGTTATGCGTTATGCGTTATGCGTTATGTGTTATGCGTTGTGCGTTATCCGCTATGCGTTATGCGTTTTGCGTTATGCGTTATGCGTTATACGTTATGCGTAATGCGTTATGCGTTATGCGTTATGCGATTTGCGTTATGCGTTATGCGTTATGTGTTATGCGTTATGCGTTATGCGTTATGTGTTATGGGTTATGCGTTATGCGTTATGCGTTATTCGTTATGCGTTATGCGTTATGCGTTATGCGTTATGCGTTATGCGTTATGCGTTATGCGTTATGCGTTATGAGTAATCCCTGATCCGTTATGCGTTATGCGTTATGCGTTATGCGTTATGCGTTATGCGTTATGCGTTATGCGTTATGAGTAATGCGTGATCCGTTATGCGTTATGCGTTATGCGTTATGCGTTATGCGTTATGAGTAATGCGTGATCCGTTATGCGTTATGCGTTATGCGTTATGCGTTATGCGTTATGCGTTATGCGTTATGTGTTATGCGTTGTGCGTTATCCGCTATGCGTTATGCGTTATGCGTTATGCGTTATGCGTTATGCGTTATGCGTTATGCGTTATGTGTTATGGGTTATGCGTTATGCGTTATGCGTTATGCGTTATGCGTTATGCGTTATGCGTTATGCGTTATGCGTTATGAGTAATGCGTGATCCGTTATGCGTTATGCGTTATGCGTTATGCGTTATGAGTAATGCGTGATCCGTTATGCGTTATGCGTTATGCGTTATGCGTTATGCGTTATGCGTTATGAGTAATGCGTGATCCGTTATGCGTTATGCGTTATGCGATATGTGTTATGGGTTATGCATTATGCGTTATGCGTTATGCGTTATGCGTTATGCGTTATGCGTTATGCGTTATGCGTTATGCGTTATGCGTTATGCGTTATGCGTTATGCGTTATGCGTTATGCGTTATGCGTTATGCGTTATGCGTTATGCGTTATGCGTTATGCGTTATGCGTTATGAGTAATGCGTGATCCGTTATGCGTTATGCGTTATGCGTTATGCGTTATGAGTAATGCGTGATCCGTTATGCGTTACGCGTTATGCGTTATGCGTTATGCGTTATACGTTATGAGTAATGCGGGATCCGTTATGCGTTATGCGTTATGCGATATGTGTTATGGGTTATGCATTATGCGTTATGCGTTATGCGTTATGCGTTATGCGTTATGCGTTATGCGTTATGCGTTATGCGTTATGCGTTATGCGTTATGCGTTATGCGTTATGCGTTATGCGTTATGCGTTATGCGTTATGCGTTATGCGTTATGCGTTATGCGTTATGCGTTATGCGTTATGCGTTATGCGTTATGCGTTATGCGTTATGCGTTATGCGTTATGCGTTATGTGTTATGCGTTGTGCGTTATCCGCTATGCGTTATGCGTTTTGCGTTATGCGTTATGCGTTATACGTTATGCGTAATGCGTTATGCGTTATGCGTTATGCGATTTGCGTTATGCGTTATGCGTTATGTGTTATGCGTTATGCGTTATGCGTTATGTGTTATGGGTTATGCGTTATGCGTTATGCGTTATGCGTTATGCTTTATGCGTTATGCGTTATGCGTTATGAGTAGTCCGTGATCCGTTATGCGTTATGCGTTATGCGTTATGCGTTATGCGTTATGCGTTATGAGTAATGCGTGATCCGTTATGCGTAATGCGTTATGCGTTATGCGTTATGCGATTTGCGTTATGCGTTATGCGTTATGCGTTATGCGTTATGCGTTATGCGTTATGCGTTATGTGTTATGGGTTATGCGTTATGCGTTATGCGTTATGCGTTATGCGTTATGCGTTATGTGTTATGGGTTATGCGTTATGCGTTATGCGTTATGCGTTATGCGTTATTGCGTTATG
Organism: Lasioglossum morio; assembly: GCA_916610235.2. NCBI lineage: Eukaryota > Metazoa > Arthropoda > Insecta > Hymenoptera > Halictidae > Lasioglossum > Lasioglossum morio. The sequence continues at coordinate 23,612 of CAKAJA020000257.1, forward strand.
CGTTATGCGTTATGCATTATGTGTTATCCGTTATGCGTTATCCGTTATGCGTTTTGCGTTATGCGTTATGCGTTATGCGTTGTGCGTTATGCGTTATGCGTTATGCTTTATGCATTATGCGTTATGCGTTATGCGATTTGCGTTATGAGTTTTGCGTTATGCGTTATGCGTTATGAGGTGTGCGTTATGCGTTATGCGTTATGCGTTATGCGTTATGCGTTATGCGTTATGCGTTATGCGTTATGCGTTATGCGTTATGCAATATGCGTTATGCGTTATGCGTTATGCGTTATGCGTTATGCGTTATGCGTTATGCGTTATGCGTTATGCGTTATGCGTTATGTGTTATGCGTTGTGCGTTATACGTTATGCGATTTGCGTTATGCGTTATGCGTTATGCGTTATGCGTTATGCGTTATGGGTTATGCGTTATGCGTTATGCGTTGTGCGTTATGCAATATGCGTTATGGGTTGTGCGTTATGAGTCATGCGTTATGCGTTATGCGTTATGTGTTATCCGTTGTGCGTTATCCGCTATGCGTTATGCGTTTTGCGTTATGCGTTATGCGTTATACGTTATGCGTAATGCGTTATGCGTTATGCGTTATGCGATTTGCGTTATGCGTTATGCGTTATGCGTTATGCGTTATGCGTTATGCAATATGCGTTATGCGTTATGCGTTATGCGTTATGCGTTATGCGTTATGCGTTATGCGTTATGCGTTATGCGTTATGTGTTATGCGTTGTGCGTTATACGTTATGCGATTTGCGTTATGCGTTATGCGTTATGCGTTATGTGTTATGCGTTATGCGTTATGCGTTATGCGTTATGCGTTATGCGTTATGCGCTATGCGTTATGCGTTATGCGTTATGCGTTATGCGTTATGCGTTATGCGTTATGCGTTATGAGAAATGCGTGATCCGTTATGCGTTATGCGTTATGCGTTATGAGTAATGCGTGATCCGTTATGCGTTATGCGTTATGCGTTATGCGTTATGCGTTATGCGTTATGCGTTATGCTTTATGCGATATGAGTTACGCGTAATGCGTTATGCGTTATGCGTTATGGGTTATGCGTTATGTGTTATGAGTTATGCGTTATGCGTTATGCGTTATGCGTTATGCGTTATGGGTTATCCGTTATGCGTTATCCGTTATGAGTTTTGCGTTATGCGTTATGAGTTGTGCGTTATGCGTTATGCGTTATGCGTTATGCGTTATGCGTTATGCGTTATGCGTTATGAGTAATGCTTGATCCGTTACGCGTTATGCGTTATGCGTTATGCGTTATGGGTTATGCGTTATGAGTTATGAGTTATGCGTTATGCGTTATGCGTTATGCGTTATGCGTTATGCATGATGTGTTATCCGTTATGCGTTATCCGTTATGCGTTTTGCGTTATGCGTTATGCGTTATGAGTTGTGCGTTATGCGTTATGCGTTATGCGTTATGCGTTATGCGTTATGCGTTATGCGTTATGCGTTATGCGTTATGCGTTATGCGTTATGCGTTATGTGTTATGCGTTGTGCGTTATCCACTAACCGTTATGCGTTTTGCGTTATGCGTTATGCGTTATGCGTTATGCGTTATGCGTTATGCGTTATGCGTTATGCGTTATGAGAAATGCGTGATCCGTTATGCGTTATGCGTTATGAGTAATGCGTGATCCGTTATGCGTTATGCGTTATGCGCTATGAGTAATGCGTGATCCGTTATGCGTTATGCGTTATGAGTACTGCGTGATCCGTTATGCGTTATGCGTTATGAGTAATGCTTGATCCGTTACGCGTTATGCGTTATGCATTAAGCGTTATGCGTTATACGTTTTGCGTTATGCGTTATGCGTTATGCGTTATGCGTTATGCGTTATGAGTAATGCGTGATCCGTTATGCGTTATGCGTTATGCGTTATGAGTAATGCGTGATCCGTTATGCGTTATGCGTTATGCGCTATGAGTAATGCGTGATCCGTTATGCGTTATGCGTTATGAGTAATGCTTGAACCGTTACGCGTTATGCGTTATGCATTAAGCGTTATGCGTTATACGTTATGCGTTATGCGTTATGCGTTATGCGTTATGCGTTATGCTTTATGCATTATGCGTTATGCGTTATGCGATTTGCGTTATGAGTTTTGTGTTATGCGTTATGCGTTATGACTTGTGCGTTATGCGTTATGCGTTATGCGTTATGCGTTATGATTGATGCGTTATGCAATATGCGTTATGCGTTATGCGTTATGCGTTATGCGTTATGCGTTATGCGTTATGCGTTATGCGTTATGCGTTATGCGTTATGCGTTATGCGTTATGCGTTATGTGTTATGCATTGTGCGTTATATGTTATGCGATTTGCGTTATGCGTTATGGGTTATGAGTAATGCGTGATCCGTTATACGTTATGCTTCATGCGTTATGAGTTACGCGTAATGCGTTATGCGCTATGGGTCATGCGTTATGCGTTATGCGTTATGCGTTATGCGTTATGCGTTATGCGTTATGCAATATGCGTTATGCGTTATGCGTTATGCGTTATGAGAAATGCGTGATCCGTTATGCGTTATGCGTTATGAGTAATGCGTGATCCGTTATGCGTTATGCGTTATGCGCTATGAGTAATGCGTGATCCGTTATGCGTTATGCGTTATGAGTACTGCGTGATCCGTTATGCGTTATGCGTTATGAGTAATGCTTGATCCGTTACGCGTTATGCGTTATGCATTAAGTGTTATGCGTTATACGTTATGCGTTATGCGTTATGCGTTATGAGTAATGCGTGATCGGTTATGGGTTATGCGTTATGCGTTATGCGTTATGCGTTATGCGTTATGCGTTATGCGTTATGAGTAATGCGTGATCCGTTATGCGTTATGCGTTATGCGTTATGAGTAATGCTTGATCCGTTACGCGTTATGCGTTATGCATTAAGCGTTATGCGTTATACGTTATGCGTTATGCGTTATGCGTTATGCTTTATGCATTATGCGTTATGCGTTATGCGATTTGCGTTATGAGTTTTGCGTTATGCGTTATGCGTTATGAGGTGTGCGTTATGCGTTATGCGTTATGCGTTATGCGTTATGCGTTATGCGTTATGCGTTATGCAATATGCGTTATGCGTTATGCGTTATGCGTTATGCGTTATGCGTTATGTGTTATGCGTTGTGCGTTATACGTTATGCGATTTGCGTTATGCGTTATGCGTTATGCGTTATGCGTTATGCGTTATGGGTTATGCGTTATGCGTTATGCGTTATGCGTTATGCAATATGCGTTATGGGTTGTGCGTTATGAGTCATGCGTTATGCGTTATGCGTTATGTGTTATGCGTTGTGCGTTATCCGCTATGCGTTATGCGTTTTGCGTTATGCGCTATGAGTAATGCGTGATCCGTTATGCGTTTGCGTTATGAGTAATGCTTGATCCGTTACGCGTTATGCGTTATGCATTAAGCGTTATGCGTTATACGTTATGCGTTATGCGTTATGCGTTATGCGTTATGCGTTATGCGTTATGCTTTATGCATTATGCGTTATGCGTTATGCGATTTGCGTTATGCGTTATGCGTTATGGGTTGTGCGTTATGAGTCATGCGTTATGCGTTATGCGTTTTGCTTTATGCGTTATGCGTTATGGGTTATGCGTTATGCGTTATGCGTTATGGGTTATGAGTAATGCGTGATCCGTTATGCGTTATGCTTTATGCGTTATGAGTTACGCGTAATGCGTTATGCGCTATGGGTCATGCGTTAAGCGTTATGCGTTATGCGTTATGCGTTATGGGTTATGCGTTATGGGTTATGAGTAATGCGTGATCCGTTATGCGTTATGCTTTATGCGTTATGAGTTACGCGTAATGCGTTATGCGCTATGGGTCATGCGTTAAGCGTAATGCGTTATGCGTTATGGGTTATGCGTTATGTGTTATGCGTTATGCGTTATGCGTTATGCGTTATGCGTTATGGGTTATCCGTTATGCGTTATCCGTTATGAGTTTTGCGTAATGCGTTATGCGTTATGAGTTGTGCGTTATGCGTTATGCGTTATGCGTTATGCGTTATGCGTTATGCGCTATGCGTCATGCGATTTGCGTTATGCGTTATGCGTTATGCGTTATGCGTTATGCGTTATGCGTTATGCGTTATGCGTTATGTGTTATGCGTTGTGCGTTATCCGCTATGCGTAATGCGTTTTGCGTAATGCGTTATGCGTTATGCGTTATGAGTAATGCGTGATCCGTTATGCGTTATGCGTTATGCGTTATGCGCTATGAGTAATGCGTGATCCGTTATGCGTTATGCGTTATGAGTAATGCTTGATCCGTTACGCGTTATGCGTTATGCATTAAGCGTTATGCGTTATACGTTATGCGTTATGCGTTATGCGTTATGCGTTATGCGTTATGCTTTATGCATTATGCGTTATGCGTTATGCGATTTGCGTTATGCGTTATGCGTTATGGGTTGTGCGTTATGAGTCATGCGTTATGCGTTATGCGTTTTGCTTTATGCGTTATGCGTTATGGGTTATGCGTTATGCGTTATGCGTTATGGGTTATGAGTAATGCGTGATCCGTTATGCGTTATGCGTTATGGGTTATCCGTTATGCGTTATCCGTTATGAGTTTTGCGTTATGCGTTATGCGTTATGCGTTATGAGTTGTGCGTTATGCGTTATGCGTTATGCGTTATGAGTTACGCGTAATGCGTTATGCGCTATGGGTCATGCGTTAAGCGTTATGCGTTATGCGTTATGCGTTATGGGTTATGCGTTATGGGTTATGAGTAATGCGTGATCCGTTATGCGTTATGCTTTATGCGTTATGAGTTACGCGTAATGCGTTATGCGCTATGGGTCATGCGTTAAGCGTTATGCGTTATGCGTTATGGGTTATGCGTTATGTGTTATGCGTTATGCGTTATGCGTTATGCGTTATGCGTTATGCGTTATGCGTTATGGGTTATCCGTTATGCGTTATCCGTTATGAGTTTTGCGTTATGCGTTATGCGTTATGCGTTATGCGTTATGCGTTATGCGTTATGCGTCATGCGTTTTGCGTTATGCGTTATGCAATATGCGTTATGCGTTATGCGTTATGCGTTATGCGTTATGCGTTATGCGTTATGCGTTATGCGTTATGCGTTATGCGTGATCCGTTATGCGTTATGCGTTATGAGTAATGCGTGATCCGTTATGCGTTATGCGTTATGCGATATGCGTTATGCGTTATGCGTTATGCGTTATGGGTTATGCGTTATGTGTTATGCGTTATGCGTTATGCGTTATGCGTTATGCGTTATGCGTTATGCGTTATGGGTTATGAGTAATGCGTGATCCGTTATGCGTTATGCTTTATGCGTTATGAGTTACGCGTAATGCGTTATGCGCTATGGGTCATGCGTTATGCGTTATGTGTTATGCGTTATGCGTTATGCGTTATGCGTTATGCGTTATGCGTTATGCGTTATGCGTTATGCGTTATGCGTTATGCGTTATGCGTTATGCAATATGCGTTATGCGTTATGCGTTATGCGTTATGCGTTATGCGTTATGTGTTATGCGTTGTGCGTTATACGTTATGCGATTTGCGTTATGCGTTATGCGTTATGCGTTATGCGTTATGCGTTATGGGTTATGCGTTATGCGTTATGCGTTATGCGTTATGCAATATGCGTTATGGGTTGTGCGTTATGAGTCATGCGTTATGCGTTATGCGTTATGTGTTATGCGTTGTGCGTTATCCGCTATGCGTTATGCGTTTTGCGTTATGCGCTATGAGTAATGCGTGATCCGTTATGCGTTTGCGTTATGAGTAATGCTTGATCCGTTACGCGTTATGCGTTATGCATTAAGCGTTATGCGTTATACGTTATGCGTTATGCGTTATGCGTTATGCGTTATGCGTTATGCGTTATGCTTTATGCATTATGCGTTATGCGTTATGCGATTTGCGTTATGCGTTATGCGTTATGGGTTGTGCGTTATGAGTCATGCGTTATGCGTTATGCGTTTTGCTTTATGCGTTATGCGTTATGGGTTATGCGTTATGCGTTATGCGTTATGGGTTATGAGTAATGCGTGATCCGTTATGCGTTATGCTTTATGCGTTATGAGTTACGCGTAATGCGTTATGCGCTATGGGTCATGCGTTAAGCGTTATGCGTTATGCGTTATGCGTTATGGGTTATGCGTTATGGGTTATGAGTAATGCGTGATCCGTTATGCGTTATGCTTTATGCGTTATGAGTTACGCGTAATGCGTTATGCGCTATGGGTCATGCGTTAAGCGTAATGCGTTATGCGTTATGGGTTATGCGTTATGCGTTATGCGTTATGCGTTATGCGTTATGCGTTATGCGTTATGGGTTATCCGTTATGCGTTATCCGTTATGAGTTTTGCGTAATGCGTTATGCGTTATGAGTTGTGCGTTATGCGTTATGCGTTATGCGTTATGCGTTATGCGTTATGCGCTATGCGTCATGCGATTTGCGTTATGCGTTATGCGTTATGCGTTATGCGTTATGCGTTATGCGTTATGCGTTATGCGTTATGTGTTATGCGTTGTGCGTTATCCGCTATGCGTAATGCGTTTTGCGTAATGCGTTATGCGTTATGCGTTATGAGTAATGCGTGATCCGTTATGCGTTATGCGTTATGCGTTATGCGCTATGAGTAATGCGTGATCCGTTATGCGTTATGCGTTATGAGTAATGCTTGATCCGTTACGCGTTATGCGTTATGCATTAAGCGTTATGCGTTATACGTTATGCGTTATGCGTTATGCGTTATGCGTTATGCGTTATGCTTTATGCATTATGCGTTATGCGTTATGCGATTTGCGTTATGCGTTATGCGTTATGGGTTGTGCGTTATGAGTCATGCGTTATGCGTTATGCGTTTTGCTTTATGCGTTATGCGTTATGGGTTATGCGTTATGCGTTATGCGTTATGGGTTATGAGTAATGCGTGATCCGTTATGCGTTATGCGTTATGGGTTATCCGTTATGCGTTATCCGTTATGAGTTTTGCGTTATGCGTTATGCGTTATGCGTTATGAGTTGTGCGTTATGCGTTATGCGTTATGCGTTATGAGTTACGCGTAATGCGTTATGCGCTATGGGTCATGCGTTAAGCGTTATGCGTTATGCGTTATGCGTTATGGGTTATGCGTTATGGGTTATGAGTAATGCGTGATCCGTTATGCGTTATGCTTTATGCGTTATGAGTTACGCGTAATGCGTTATGCGCTATGGGTCATGCGTTAAGCGTTATGCGTTATGCGTTATGGGTTATGCGTTATGTGTTATGCGTTATGCGTTATGCGTTATGCGTTATGCGTTATGCGTTATGGGTTATCCGTTATGCGTTATCCGTTATGAGTTTTGCGTTATGCGTTATGCGTTATGCGTTATGCGTTATGCGTTATGCGTTATGCGTCATGCGTTTTGCGTTATGCGTTATGCAATATGCGTTATGCGTTATGCGTTATGCGTTATGCGTTATGCGTTATGCGTTATGCGTTATGCGTTATGCGTGATCCGTTATGCGTTATGCGTTATGAGTAATGCGTGATCCGTTATGCGTTATGCGTTATGCGATATGCGTTATGCGTTATGCGTTATGCGTTATGGGTTATGCGTTATGTGTTATGCGTTATGCGTTATGCGTTATGCGTTATGCGTTATGCGTTATGCGTTATGGGTTATGAGTAATGCGTGATCCGTTATGCGTTATGCTTTATGCGTTATGAGTTACGCGTAATGCGTTATGCGCTATGGGTCATGCGTTATGCGTTATGTGTTATGCGTTATGCGTTATGCGTTATGCGTTATGCGTTATGCGTTATGCGTTATGCGTTATGCGTTATGCGTTATGCGTTATGCGTTATGCGTTATGCGTTATGCGTTATGCGTTATGCGTTATGCGTTATGCATTATGCGTTATGCGTTATGCTTTATGCGTTATGCGTTATGAGTAATGCGTGATCCGTTATGTGTTATGCGTTATGCGTTATGCGTTATGCGTTTTGCGTCATGCGTTATGCCTTATGCCTTATGCGTTATGCGTTATGCGTTATGCGTTATGCGTTATGCGTTATGCGTTATGCGTTATGCGTTATGCGTTATGCGTTATGCGTTATGCGTTATGCGTTATGCGTTATGCGTTATGCGTTATGCGTTATGCGTTATGCGTTATGCGTTATGCGTTATGCGTTATGCGTTATGCGTTATGCGTTATGCGTTATGCGTTATGCGTTATGCGTTATGAGAAATGCGTGATCCGTTATGCGTTATGCGTTATGAGTAATGCGTGATCCGTTATGCGTTATGCGTTATGCGTTATGCGTTATGCGTTATGCGTTATGCGTTATGCTTTATGCGTTATGAGTTACGCGTAATGCGTTATGCGTTATGCGTTATGGGTTATGCGTTATGTGTTATGAGTTATGCGTTATGCGTTATGCGTTATGCGTTATGCGTTATGCGTTATGGGTTATCCGTTATGCGTTATCCGTTATGCGTTATGCGTTATGCGTTATGCGTTATGCGTTATGCGTTATGCGTTATGCGTTATGCGTTATGCGTTATGTGTTATGCGTTGTGCGTTATACGTTATGTGTTATGCGTTATGCGTTATGCGTTATGCGTTATGCGTTATGCGTTATGCGTTATGCGTTATGCGTTATGCGTTATGCGTTATGCGTTATGGGTTATCCGTTATGCGTTATCCGTTATGAGTTTTGCGTTATGCGTTATGCGTTATGAGTTGTGCGTTATGCGTTATGCGTTATGCGTTATGCGTTATGCGTTATGCGCTATGCGTCATGCGATTTGCGTTATGCGTTATGCGTTATGCGTTATGCGTTATGCGTTATGCGTTATGCGTTATGCGTTATGTGTTATGCGTTGTGCGTTATCCGCTATGCGTAATGCGTTTTGCGTAATGCGTTATGCGTTATGCGTTATGAGTAATGCGTGATCCGTTATGCGTTATGCGTTATGCGCTATGAGTAATGCGTGATCCGTTATGCGTTATGCGTTATGAGTAATGCTTGATCCGTTACGCGTTATGCGTTATGCATTAAGCGTTATGCGTTATACGTTATGCGTTATGAGTTATGCGTTATGCGTTATGCGTTATGCTTTATGCATTATGCGTTATGCGTTATGCGATTTGCGTTATGCGTTATGCGTTATGGGTTGTGCGTTATGAGTCATGCGTTATGCGTTATGCGTTTTGCTTTATGCGTTATGCGTTATGGGTTATGCGTTATGCGTTATGCGTTATGGGTTATGAGTAATGCGTGATCCGTTATGCGTTATGCGTTATGGGTTATCCGTTATGCGTTATCCGTTATGAGTTTTGCGTTATGCGTTATGCGTTATGCGTTATGAGTTGTGCGTTATGCGTTATGCGTTATGCGTTATGAGTTACGCGTAATGCGTTATGCGCTATGGGTCATGCGTTAAGCGTTATGCGTTATGCGTTATGCGTTATGGGTTATGCGTTATGGGTTATGAGTAATGCGTGATCCGTTATGCGTTATGCTTTATGCGTTATGAGTTACGCGTAATGCGTTATGCGCTATGGGTCATGCGTTAAGCGTTATGCGTTATGCGTTATGGGTTATGCGTTATGTGTTATGCGTTATGCGTTATGCGTTATGCGTTATGCGTTATGCGTTATGCGTTATGCGTTATGGGTTATCCGTTATGCGTTATCCGTTATGAGTTTTGCGTTATGCGTTATGCGTTATGCGTTATGCGTTATGCGTTATGCGTTATGCGTTATGCGTTTTGCGTTATGCGTTATGCAATATGCGTTATGCGTTATGCGTTATGCGTTATGCGTTATGCGTTATGCGTTATGCGTTATGCGTTATGCGTGATCCGTTATGCGTTATGCGTTATGAGTAATGCGTGATCCGTTATGCGTTATGCGTTATGCGATATGCGTTATGCGTTATGCGTTATGCGTTATGGGTTATGCGTTATGTGTTATGCGTTATGCGTTATGCGTTATGCGTTATGCGTTATGCGTTATGCGTTATGCGTTATGCGTTATGCGTTATGCGTTATGCGTTATGCGTTATGCGTTATGCGTTATGCGTTATGCGTTATGCGTTATGCGTTATGCGTTATGCGTTATGCATTATGCGTTATGCGTTATGCTTTATGCGTTATGCGTTATGAGTAATGCGTGATCCGTTATGTGTTATGCGTTATGCGTTATGCGTTATGCGTTTTGCGTCATGCGTTATGCCTTATGCCTTATGCGTTATGCGTTATGCGTTATGCGTTATGCGTTATGCGTTATGCGTTATGCGTTATGCGTTATGCGTTATGCGTTATGCGTTATGCGTTATGCGTTATGCGTTATGCGTTATGCGTTATGCGTTATGCGTTATGCGTTATGCGTTATGCGTTATGCGTTATGCGTTATGCGTTATGCGTTATGAGAAATGCGTGATCCGTTATGCGTTATGCGTTATGAGTAATGCGTGATCCGTTATGCGTTATGCGTTATGCGTTATGCGTTATGCGTTATGCGTTATGCGTTATGCGTCATGCGTTTTGCGTTATGCGTTATGCAATATGCGTTATGCGTTATGCGTTATGCGTTATGCGTTATGCGTTATGCGTTATGCGTTATGCGTGATCCGTTATGCGTTATGCGTTATGAGTAATGCGTGATCCGTTATGCGTTATGCGTTATGCGATATGCGTTATGCGTTATGCGTTATGCGTTATGGGTTATGCGTTATGTGTTATGCGTTATGCGTTATGCGTTATGCGTTATGCGTTATGCGTTATGCGTTATGCGTTATGCGTTATGCGTTATGCGTTATGCGTTATGCGTTATGCGTTATGCGTTATGCGTTATGCGTTATGCGTTATGCGTTATGCGTTATGCATTATGCGTTATGCGTTATGCTTTATGCGTTATGCGTTATGAGTAATGCGTGATCCGTTATGTGTTATGCGTTATGCGTTATGCGTTATGCGTTTTGCGTCATGCGTTATGCCTTATGCCTTATGCGTTATGCGTTATGCGTTATGCGTTATGCGTTATGCGTTATGCGTTATGCGTTATGCGTTATGCGTTATGCGTTATGCGTTATGCGTTATGCGTTATGCGTTATGCGTTATGCGTTATGCGTTATGCGTTATGCGTTATGCGTTATGCGTTATGCGTTATGCGTTATGAGAAATGCGTGATCCGTTATGCGTTATGCGTTATGAGTAATGCGTGATCCGTTATGCGTTATGCGTTATGCGTTATGCGTTATGCGTTATGCGTTATGCGTTATGCTTTATGCGTTATGAGTTACGCGTAATGCGTTATGCGTTATGCGTTATGGGTTATGCGTTATGTGTTATGAGTTATGCGTTATGCGTTATGCGTTATGCGTTATGCGTTATGCGTTATGGGTTATCCGTTATGCGTTATCCGTTATGAGTTTTGCGTTATGCGTTATGAGTTGTGCGTTATGCGTTATGCGTTATGCGTTATGCGTTATGCGTTATGCGTTATGCGTTATGAGAAATGCGTGATCCGTTATGCGTTATGCGTTATGAGTAATGCGTGATCCGTTATGCGTTATGCGTTATGCGCTATGAGTAATGCGTGATCCGTTATGCGTTATGCGTTATGAGTACTGCGTGATCCGTTATGCGTTATGCGTTATGAGTAATGCTTGATCCGTTATGCGTTATGTGTTATGCGTTGTGCGTTATCCGCTATGCGTTATGCGTTTTGCATTATGCGTTATGCGTTATGCGTTATGAGTAATGCGTGATCCGTTATGCGTTATGCGTTATGCGTTATGCGTTATGCGTTATGCGTTATGCGTTATGCGTTATGCGTTATGCGTTATGCGTTATGTGTTATGCGTTGTGCGTTATCCGCTATGCGTTATGCGTTTTGCGTTATGCGTTGTGGGTTATGCGTTATGAGTAATGCGTGATCCGTTATGCGTTATGCGTTATGCGTTATGCGCTATGAGTAATGCGTGATCCGTTATGCGTTATGCGTTATGAGTAATGCTTGATCCGTTACGCGTTATGCGTTATGCATTAAGCGTTATGCGTTATACGTTATGCGTTATGCGTTATGCGTTATGCGTTATGCGTTATGCTTTATGCATTATGCGTTATGCGTTATGCGATTTGCGTTATGCGTTATGCGTTATGGGTTGTGCGTTATGAGTCATGCGTTATGCGTTATGCGTTTTGCTTTATGCGTTATGCGTTATGGGTTATGCGTTATGCGTTATGCGTTATGGGTTATGAGTAATGCGTGATCCGTTATGCGTTATGCGTTATGGGTTATCCGTTATGCGTTATCCGTTATGAGTTTTGCGTTATGCGTTATGCGTTATGAGTTGTGCGTTATGCGTTATGCGTTATGCGTTATGAGTTACGCGTAATGCGTTATGCGCTATGGGTCATGCGTTAAGCGTTATGCGTTATGCGTTATGCGTTATGGGTTATGGGTTATGCGTTATGGGTTAGGAGTAATGCGTGATCCGTTATGCGTTATGCTTTATGCGTTATGAGTTACGCGTAATGCGTTATGCGTTATGGGTCATGCGTTAAGCGTTATGCGTTATGCGTTATGGGTTATGCGTTATGTGTTATGCGTTATGCGTTATGCGTTATGCGTTATGCGTTATGCGTTATGGGTTATCCGTTATGCGTTATCCGTTATGAGTTTTGCGTTATGCGTTATGCGTTATGAGTTGTGCGTTATGCGTTATGCGTTATGCGTTATGCGTTATGCGTTATGCGTTATGCGTCATGCGTTTTGCGTTATGCGTTATGCAATATGCGTTATGCGTTATGCGTTATGCGTTATGCGTTATGCGTTATGCGTTATGCGTTATGCGTTATGCGTTATGCGTTATGCGTGATCCGTTATGCGTTATGCGTTATGAGTAATGCGTGATCCGTTATGCGTTATGCGTTATGCGATATGCGTTATGCGTTATGCGTTATGCGTTATGGGTTATGCGTTATGTGTTATGCGTTATGCGTTATGCGTTATGCGTTATGCGTTATGCGTTATGCGTTATGGGTTATGAGTAATGCGTGATCCGTTATGCGTTATGCTTTATGCGTTATGAGTTACGCGTAATGCGTTATGCGCTATGGGTCATGCGTTATGCGTTATGTGTTATGCGTTATGCGTTATGCGTTATGCGTTATGCGTTATGCGTTATGCGTTATGCGTTATGCGTTATGCGTTATGCATTATGCGTTATGCGTTATGCTTTATGCGTTATGCGTTATGAGTAATGCGTGATCCGTTATGTGTTATGCGTTATGCGTTATGCGTTATGCGTTTTGCGTCATGCGTTATGCCTTATGCCTTATGCGTTATGCGTTATGCGTTATGCGTTATGCGTTATGCGTTATGCGTTATGCGTTATGCGTTATGCGTTATGCGTTATGCGTTATGCGTTATGCGTTATGCGTTATGCGTTATGCGTTATGCGTTATGCGTTATGCGTTATGCGTTATGCGTTATGCGTTATGCGTTATGCGTTATGCGTTATGCGTTATGCGTTATGCGTTATGCGTTATGAGAAATGCGTGATCCGTTATGCGTTATGCGTTATGAGTAATGCGTGATCCGTTATGCGTTATGCGTTATGCGTTATGCGTTATGCGTTATGCGTTATGCTTTATGCGTTATGAGTTACGCGTAATGCGTTATGCGTTATGCGTTATGGGTTATGCGTTATGTGTTATGAGGTATGCGTTATGCGTTATGCGTTATGCGTTATGCGTTATGCGTTATGGGTTATCCGTTATGCGTTATCCGTTATGAGTTTTGCGTTATGCGTTATGAGTTGTGCGTTATGCGTTATGCGTTATGCGTTATGCGTTATGCGTTATGCGTTATGCGTTATGCGTTATGCGTTATGCGTTATGAGTAATGCTTGATCCGTTACGCGTTATGCGTTATGCGTTATGCGTTATGGGTTATGCGTTATGTGTTATGAGTTATGCGTTATGCGTTATGCGTTATGCGTTATGCGTTATGCGTTATGCATGATGTGTTATCCGTTATGCGTTATCCGTTATGCGTTTTGCGTTATGCGTTATGCGTTATGAGTTGTGCGTTATGCGTTATGCGTTATGCGTTATGCGTTATGCGTTATGCGTTATGCGTCATGCGTTTTGCGTTATGCGTTATGCGTTATGCGTTATGCGTTATGCGTTATGCGTTATGCGTTATGCGTTATGCGTTATGTGTTATGCGTTGTGCGTTATCCGCTATGCGTAATGCGTTTTGCGTAATGCGTTATGCGTTATGCGTTATGAGTAATGCGTGATCCGTTATGCGTTATGCGTTATGCGTTATGCGCTATGAGTAATGCGTGATCCGTTATGCGTTATGCGTTATGAGTAATGCTTGATCCGTTACGCGTTATGCGTTATGCATTAAGCGTTATGCGTTATACGTTATGCGTTATGCGTTATGCGTTATGCGTTATGCGTTATGCTTTATGCATTATGCGTTATGCGTTATGCGATTTGCGTTATGCGTTATGCGTTATGGGTTGTGCGTTATGAGTCATGCGTTATGCGTTATGCGTTTTGCTTTATGCGTTATGCGTTATGGGTTATGCGTTATGCGTTATGCGTTATGGGTTATGAGTAATGCGTGATCCGTTATGCGTTATGCGTTATGGGTTATCCGTTATGCGTTATGCGTTATGCGTTTTGCGTTATGCGTTATGCGTTATGCGTTATGAGTTGTGCGTTATGCGTTATGCGTTATGCGTTATGAGTTACGCGTAATGCGTTATGCGCTATGGGTCATGCGTTAAGCGTTATGCGTTATGCGTTATGCGTTATGGGTTATGCGTTATGGGTTATGAGTAATGCGTGATCCGTTATGCGTTATGCTTTATGCGTTATGAGTTACGCGTAATGCGTTATGCGCTATGGGTCATGCGTTAAGCGTTATGCGTTATGCGTTATGGGTTATGCGTTATGCGTTATGCGTTATGCGTTATGCGTTATGCGTTATGCGTTATGCGTTATGGGTTATCCGTTATGCGTTATCCGTTATGAGTTTTGCGTTATGCGTTATGCGTTATGCGTTATGCGTTATGCGTTATGCGTTATGCGTCATGCGTTTTGCGTTATGCGTTATGCAATATGCGTTATGCGTTATGCGTTATGCGTTATGCGTTATGCGTTATGCGTTATGCGTTATGCGTTATGCGTGATCCGTTATGCGTTATGCGTTATGAGTAATGCGTGATCCGTTATGCGTTATGCGTTATGCGATATGCGTTATGCGTTATGCGTTATGCGTTATGGGTTATGCGTTATGTGTTATGCGTTATGCGTTATGCGTTATGCGTTATGCGTTATGCGTTATGCGTTATGGGTTATGAGTAATGCGTGATCCGTTATGCGTTATGCTTTATGCGTTATGAGTTACGCGTAATGCGTTATGCGCTATGGGTCATGCGTTATGCGTTATGTGTTATGCGTTATGCGTTATGCGTTATGCGTTATGCGTTATGCGTTATGCGTTATGCGTTATGCGTTATGCGTTATGCGTTATGCGTTATGCGTTATGCGTTATGCGTTATGCGTTATGCGTTATGAGTTATGCGTTATGCGTTATGCGTTATGCGTTATGCATTATGCGTTATGCGTTATGCTTTATGCGTTATGCGTTATGAGTAATGCGTGATCCGTTATGTGTTATGCGTTATGCGTTATGCGTTATGCGTTTTGCGTCATGCGTTATGCCTTATGCCTTATGCGTTATGCGTTATGCGTTATGCGTTATGCGTTATGCGTTATGCGTTTTGCGTTATGCGTTATGCGTTATGCGTTATGCGTTATGCGTTATGCGTTATGCGTTATGCGTTATGCGTTATGTGTTATGCGTTGTGCGTTATCCGCTATGCGTAATGCGTTTTGCGTAATGCGTTATGCGTTATGCGTTATGAGTAATGCGTGATCCGTTATGCGTTATGCGTTATGCGTTATGCGCTATGAGTAATGCGTGATCCGTTATGCGTTATGCGTTATGAGTAATGCTTGATCCGTTACGCGTTATGCGTTATGCATTAAGCGTTATGCGTTATACGTTATGCGTTATGCGTTATGCGTTATGCGTTATGCGTTATGCTTTATGCATTATGCGTTATGCGTTATGCGATTTGCGTTATGCGTTATGCGTTATGGGTTGTGCGTTATGGGTTGTGCGTTATGAGTCATGCGTTATGCGTTATGCGTTTTGCTTTATGCGTTATGCGTTATGGGTTATGCGTTATGCGTTATGCGTTATGGGTTATGAGTAATGCGTGATCCGTTATGCGTTATGCGTTATGGGTTATCCGTTATGCGTTATCCGTTATGAGTTTTGCGTTATGCGTTATGCGTTATGCGTTATGAGTTGTGCGTTATGCGTTATGCGTTATGCGTTATGAGTTACGCGTAATGCGTTATGCGCTATGGGTCATGCGTTAAGCGTTATGCGTTATGCGTTATGCGTTATGGGTTATGCGTTATGGGTTATGAGTAATGCGTGATCCGTTATGCGTTATGCTTTATGCGTTATGAGTTACGCGTAATGCGTTATGCGCTATGGGTCATGCGTTAAGCGTTATGCGTTATGCGTTATGGGTTATGCGTTATGTGTTATGCGTTATGCGTTATGCGTTATGCGTTATGCGTTATGCGTTATGGGTTATCCGTTATGCGTTATCCGTTATGAGTTTTGCGTTATGCGTTATGCGTTATGCGTTATGCGTTATGCGTTATGCGTTATGCGTCATGCGTTTTGCGTTATGCGTTATGCAATATGCGTTATGCGTTATGCGTTATGCGTTATGCGTTATGCGTTATGCGTTATGCGTTATGCGTTATGCGTTATGCGTTATGCGTGATCCGTTATGCGTTATGCGTTATGAGTAATGCGTGATCCGTTATGCGTTATGCGTTATGCGATATGCGTTATGCGTTATGCGTTATGCGTTATGGGTTATGCGTTATGTGTTATGCGTTATGCGTTATGCGTTATGCGTTATGCGTTATGCGTTATGCGTTATGGGTTATGAGTAATGCGTGATCCGTTATGCGTTATGCTTTATGCGTTATGAGTTACGCGTAATGCGTTATGCGCTATGGGTCATGCGTTATGCGTTATGTGTTATGCGTTATGCGTTATGCGTTATGCGTTATGCGTCATGCGTTATGCGTTATGCGTTATGCGTTATGCGTTATGCGTTATGCGTTATGCGTTATGCGTTATGCGTTATGCGTTATGCGTTATGCGTTATGCGTTATGCGTTATGCGTTATGCGTTATGCATTATGCGTTATGCGTTATGCTTTATGCGTTATGCGTTATGAGTAATGCGTGATCCGTTATGTGTTATGCGTTATGCGTTATGCGTTATGCGTTTTGCGTCATGCGTTATGCCTTATGCCTTATGCGTTATGCGTTATGCGTTATGCGTTATGCGTTATGCGTTATGCGTTATGCGTTATGCGTTATGCGTTATGCGTTATGCGTTATGCGTTATGCGTTATGCGTTATGCGTTATGCGTTATGCGTTATGCGTTATGCGTTATGCGTTATGCGTTATGCGTTATGAGAAATGCGTGATCCGTTATGCGTTATGCGTTATGAGTAATGCGTGATCCGTTATGCGTTATGCGTTATGCGTTATGCGTTATGCGTTATGCGTTATGCGTTATGCTTTATGCGTTATGAGTTACGCGTAATGCGTTATGCGTTATGCGTTATGGGTTATGCGTTATGTGTTATGAGTTATGCGTTATGCGTTATGCGTTATGCGTTATGCGTTATGCGTTATGGGTTATCCGTTATGCGTTATCCGTTATGCGTTATGCGTTATGCGTTATGCGTTATGCGTTATGCGTTATGCGTTATGCGTTATGCGTTATGTGTTATGCGTTGTGCGTTATACGTTATGTGTTATGCGTTATGCGTTATGCGTTATGCGTTATGCGTTATGCGTTATGCGTTATGCGTTATGCGTTATGCGTTATGCGTTATGGGTTATCCGTTATGCGTTATCCGTTATGAGTTTTGCGTTATGCGTTATGCGTTATGAGTTGTGCGTTATGCGTTATGCGTTATGCGTTATGCGCTATGCGTCATGCGATTTGCGTTATGCGTTATGCGTTATGCGTTATGCATTATGCGTTATGCGTTATGCGTTATGCGTTATGTGTTATGCGTTGTGCGTTATCCGCTATGCGTAATGCGTTTTGCGTAATGCGTTATGCGTTATGCGTTATGAGTAATGCGTGATCCGTTATGCGTTATGCGTTATGCGCTATGAGTAATGCGTGATCCGTTATGCGTTATGCGTTATGAGTAATGCTTGATCCGTTACGCGTTATGCGTTATGCATTAAGCGTTATGCGTTATACGTTATGCGTTATGCGTTATGCGTTATGCGTTATGCGTTATGCTTTATGCATTATGCGTTATGCGTTATGCGATTTGCGTTATGCGTTATGCGTTATGGGTTGTGCGTTATGAGTCATGCGTTATGCGTTATGCGTTTTGCTTTATGCGTTATGCGTTATGGGTTATGCGTTATGCGTTATGCGTTATGGGTTATGAGTAATGCGTGATCCGTTATGCGTTATGCGTTATGGGTTATCCGTTATGCGTTATCCGTTATGAGTTTTGCGTTATGCGTTATGCGTTATGCGTTATGAGTTGTGCGTTATGCGTTATGCGTTATGCGTTATGAGTTACGCGTAATGCGTTATGCGCTATGGGTCATGCGTTAAGCGTTATGCGTTATGCGTTATGCGTTATGGGTTATGCGTTATGGGTTATGAGTAATGCGTGATCCGTTATGCGTTATGCTTTATGCGTTATGAGTTACGCGTAATGCGTTATGCGCTATGGGTCATGCGTTAAGCGTTATGCGTTATGCGTTATGGGTTATGCGTTATGTGTTATGCGTTATGCGTTATGCGTTATGCGTTATGCGTTATGCGTTATGCGTTATGCGTTATGGGTTATCCGTTATGCGTTATCCGTTATGAGTTTTGCGTTATGCGTTATGCGTTATGCGTTATGCGTTATGCGTTATGCGTTATGCGTCATGCGTTTTGCGTTATGCGTTATGCAATATGCGTTATGCGTTATGCGTTATGCGTTATGCGTTATGCGTTATGCGTTATGCGTTATGCGTGATCCGTTATGCGTTATGCGTTATGAGTAATGCGTGATCCGTTATGCGTTATGCGTTATGCGATATGCGTTATGCGTTATGCGTTATGCGTTATGGGTTATGCGTTATGTGTTATGCGTTATGCGTTATGCGTTATGCGTTATGCGTTATGCGTTATGCGTTATGCGTTATGCGTTATGCGTTATGCGTTATGCGTTATGCGTTATGCGTTATGCGTTATGCGTTATGCGTTATGCGTTATGCATTATGCGTTATGCGTTATGCTTTATGCGTTATGCGTTATGAGTAATGCGTGATCCGTTATGTGTTATGCGTTATGCGTTATGCGTTATGCGTTTTGCGTCATGCGTTATGCCTTATGCCTTATGCGTTATGCGTTATGCGTTATGCGTTATGCGTTATGCGTTATGCGTTATGCGTTATGCGTTATGCGTTATGCGTTATGCGTTATGCGTTATGCGTTATGCGTTATGCGTTATGCGTTATGCGTTATGCGTTATGCGTTATGCGTTATGAGAAATGCGTGATCCGTTATGCGTTATGCGTTATGAGTAATGCGTGATCCGTTATGCGTTATGCGTTATGCGTTATGCGTTATGCGTTATGCGTTATGCGTTATGCGTTATGCGTTATGCGTCATGCGTTTTGCGTTATGCGTTATGCAATATGCGTTATGCGTTATGCGTTATGCGTTATGCGTTATGCGTTATGCGTTATGCGTTATGCGTTATGCGTTATGCGTTATGGGTTATCCGTTATGCGTTATCCGTTATGAGTTTTGCGTTATGCGTTATGAGTTGTGCGTTATGCGTTATGCGTTATGCGTTATGCGTTATGCGTTATGCGTTATGCGTTATGAGAAATGCGTGATCCGTTATGCGTTATGCGTTATGAGTAATGCGTGATCCGTTATGCGTTATGCGTTATGCGCTATGAGTAATGCGTGATCCGTTATGCGTTATGCGTTATGAGTACTGCGTGATCCGTTATGCGTTATGCGTTATGAGTAATGCTTGATCCGTTATGCGTTATGTGTTATGCGTTGTGCGTTATCCGCTATGCGTTATGCGTTTTGCATTATGCGTTATGCGTTATGCGTTATGAGTAATGCGTGATCCGTTATGCGTTATGCGTTATGCGTTATGCGTTATGCGTTATGCGTTATGCGTTATGCGTTATGCGTTATGCGTTATGCGTTATGTGTTATGCGTTGTGCGTTATCCGCTATGCGTTATGCGTTTTGCGTTATGCGTTGTGGGTTATGCGTTATGAGTAATGCGTGATCCGTTATGCGTTATGCGTTATGCGTTATGCGCTATGAGTAATGCGTGATCCGTTATGCGTTATGCGTTATGAGTAATGCTTGATCCGTTACGCGTTATGCGTTATGCATTAAGCGTTATGCGTTATACGTTATGCGTTATGCGTTATGCGTTATGTGTTATGCGTTATGCTTTATGCATTATGCGTTATGCGTTATGCGATTTGCGTTATGCGTTATGCGTTATGGGTTGTGCGTTATGAGTCATGCGTTATGCGTTATGCGTTTTGCTTTATGCGTTATGCGTTATGGGTTATGCGTTATGCGTTATGCGTTATGGGTTATGAGTAATGCGTGATCCGTTATGCGTTATGCGTTATGGGTTATCCGTTATGCGTTATCCGTTATGAGTTTTGCGTTATGCGTTATGCGTTATGAGTTGTGCGTTATGCGTTATGCGTTATGCGTTATGAGTTACGCGTAATGCGTTATGCGCTATGGGTCATGCGTTAAGCGTTATGCGTTATGCGTTATGCGTTATGGGTTATGGGTTATGCGTTATGGGTTAGGAGTAATGCGTGATCCGTTATGCGTTATGCTTTATGCGTTATGAGTTACGCGTAATGCGTTATGCGTTATGGGTCATGCGTTAAGCGTTATGCGTTATGCGTTATGCGTTATGCGTTATGCGTTATGCGTTATGCGTTATGCGTTATGCGTTATGCGTTATGCGTTATGGGTTATCCGTTATGCGTTATCCGTTATGAGTTTTGCGTTATGCGTTATGCGTTATGAGTTGTGCGTTATGCGTTATGCGTTATGCGTTATGCGTTATGCGTTATGCGTTATGCGTCATGCGTTTTGCGTTATGCGTTATGCAATATGCGTTATGCGTTATGCGTTATGCGTTATGCGTTATGCGTTATGCGTTATGCGTTATGCGTTATGCGTTATGCGTTATGCGTGATCCGTTATGCGTTATGCGTTATGAGTAATGCGTGATCCGTTATGCGTTATGCGTTATGCGATATGCGTTATGCGTTATGCGTTATGCGTTATGGGTTATGCGTTATGTGTTATGCGTTATGCGTTATGCGTTATGCGTTATGCGTTATGCGTTATGCGTTATGGGTTATGAGTAATGCGTGATCCGTTATGCGTTATGCTTTATGCGTTATGAGTTACGCGTAATGCGTTATGCGCTATGGGTCATGCGTTATGCGTTATGTGTTATGCGTTATGCGTTATGCGTTATGCGTTATGCGTTATGCGTTATGCGTTATGCGTTATGCGTTATGCGTTATGCGTTATGCGTTATGCGTTATGCTTTATGCGTTATGCGTTATGAGTAATGCGTGATCCGTTATGTGTTATGCGTTATGCGTTATGCGTTATGCGTTTTGCGTCATGCGTTATGCCTTATGCCTTATGCGTTATGCGTTATGCGTTATGCGTTATGCGTTATGCGTTATGCGTTATGCGTTATGCGTTATGCGTTATGCGTTATGCGTTATGCGTTATGCGTTATGCGTTATGCGTTATGCGTTATGCGTTATGCGTTATGCGTTATGCGTTATGAGTAATGCGTGATCCGTTATGCGTTATGCGTTATGAGTAATGCGTGATCCGTTATGCGTTATGCGTTATGCGTTATGCGTTATGCGTTATGCGTTATGCTTTATGCGTTATGAGTTACGCGTAATGCGTTATGCGTTATGCGTTATGGGTTATGCGTTATGTGTTATGAGGTATGCGTTATGCGTTATGCGTTATGCGTTATGCGTTATGCGTTATGGGTTATCCGTTATGCGTTATCCGTTATGAGTTTTGCGTTATGCGTTATGAGTTGTGCGTTATGCGTTATGCGTTATGCGTTATGCGTTATGCGTTATGCGTTATGCGTTATGCGTTATGCGTTATGCGTTATGAGTAATGCTTGATCCGTTACGCGTTATGCGTTATGCGTTATGCGTTATGGGTTATGCGTTATGTGTTATGAGTTATGCGTTATGCGTTATGCGTTATGCGTTATGCGTTATGCATGATGTGTTATCCGTTATGCGTTATCCGTTATGCGTTTTGCGTTATGCGTTATGCGTTATGAGTTGTGCGTTATGCGTTATGCGTTATGCGTTATGCGTTATGCGTTATGCGTTATGCGTCATGCGTTTTGCGTTATGCGTTATGCAATATGCGTTATGCGTTATGCGTTATGCGTTATGCGTTATGCGTGATCAGTTATGCGTTATGCGTTATGAGTAATGCGTGATCCGTTATGCGTTATGCGTTATGCGATATGCGTTATGCGTTATGCGTTATGCGTTATGGGTTATGCGTTATGTGTTATGCGTTATGCGTTATGCGTTATGCGTTATGCGTTATGCGTTATGGGTTATGAGTAATGCGTGATCCGTTATGCGTTATGCTTTATGCGTTATGAGTTACGCGTAATGCGTTATGCGCTATGGGTCATGCGTTATGCGTTATGTGTTATGCGTTATGCGTTATGCGTTATGCGTTATGCGTTATGCGTTATGCGTTATGCGTTATGCGTTATGCGTTATGCGTTATGCGTTATGCGTTATGCGTTATGCGTTATGCGTTATGCGTTATGCGTTATGCGTTATGCGTTATGCGTTATGCGTTATGCGTTATGCGTTATGCGTTATGCGTTATGCATTATGCGTTATGCGTTATGCTTTATGCGTTATGCGTTATGAGTAATGCGTGATCCGTTATGTGTTATGCGTTATGCGTTATGCGTTATGCGTTTTGCGTCATGCGTTATGCCTTATGCCTTATGCGTTATGCGTTATGCGTTATGCGTTATGCGTTATGCGTTATGCGTTATGCGTTATGCGTTATGCGTTATGCGTTATGCGTTATGCGTTATGCGTTATGCGTTATGCGTTATGCGTTATGCGTTATGCGTTATGCGTTATGCGTTATGCGTTATGCGTTATGCGTTATGCGTTATGGGTTATGAGTAATGCGTGATCCGTTATGCGTTATGCTTTATGCGTTATGAGTTACGCGTAATGCGTTATGCGCTATGGGTCATGCGTTATGCGTTATGTGTTATGCGTTATGCGTTATGCGTTATGCGTTATGCGTTATGCGTTATGCGTTATGCGTTATGCGTTATGCGTTATGCGTTATGCGTTATGCGTTATGCGTTATGCGTTATGCGTTATGCGTTATGCGTTATGAGAAATGCGTGATCCGTTATGCCTTATGCGTTATGAGTAATGCGTGATCCGTTATGCGTTATGCGTTATGCGTTATGCGTTATGCGTTATGCGTTATGCTTTATGCGTTATGAGTTACGCGTAATGCGTTATGCGTTATGCGTTATGGGTTATGCGTTATGTGTTATGAGGTATGCGTTATGCGTTATGCGTTATGCGTTATGCGTTATGCGTTATGGGTTATCCGTTATGCGTTATCCGTTATGAGTTTTGCGTTATGCGTTATGAGTTATGCGTTATGCGTTATGCGTTATGCGTTATGCGTTATGCGTTATGCGTTATGCGTTATGCGTTATGTGTTATGAGTAATGCTTGATCCGTTACGCGTTATGCGTTATGCGTTATGCGTTATGGGTTATGCGTTATGTGTTATGAGTTATGCGTTATGCGTTATGCGTTATGCGTTATGCGTTATGCATGATGTGTTATCCGTTATGCGTTATCCGTTATGCGTTTTGCGTTATGCGTTATGCGTTATGAGTTGTGCGTTATGCGTTATGCGTTATGCGTTATGCGTTATGCGTTATGCGTTATGCGTTATGCGTCATGCGTTTTGCGTTATGCGTTATGCAATATGCGTTATGCGTTATGCGTTATGCGTTATGCGTTATGCGTTATGCGTTATGCGTGATCCGTTATGCGTTATGCGTTATGAGTAATGCGTGATCCGTTATGCGTTATGCGTTATGCGATATGCGTTATGCGTTATGCGTTATGCGTTATGCGTTATGCGTTATGTGTTATGCGTTATGCGTTATGCGTTATGCGTTATGCGTTATGCGTTATGCGTTATGGGTTATGAGTAATGCGTGATCCGTTATGCGTTATGCTTTATGCGTTATGAGTTACGCGTAATGCGTTATGCGCTATGGGTCATGCGTTATGCGTTATGTGTTATGCGTTATGCGTTATGCGTTATGCGTTATGCGTTATGCGTTATGCGTTATGCGTTATGCGTTATGCGTTATGCGTTATGCGTTATGCGTTATGCGTTATGCGTTATGCGTTATGCGTTATGCGTTATGCGTTATGCGTTATGCGTTATGCGTTATGCGTTATGCGTTATGCGTTATGCGTTATGCATTATGCGTTATGCGTTATGCTTTATGCGTTATGCGTTTTGAGTAATGCGTGATCCGTTATGTGTTATGCGTTATGCGTTATGCGTTATGCGTTTTGCGTCATGCGTTATGCCTTATGCCTTATGCGTTATGCGTTATGCGTTATGCGTTATGCGTTATGCGTTATGTGTTATGCGTTATGCGTTATGCGTTATGCGTTATGCGTTATGCGTTATGCGTTATGCGTTATGCGTTATGCGTTATGCGTTATGCGTTATGCGTTATGCGTTATGCGTTATGCGTTATGAGAAATGCGTGATCCGTTATGCGTTATGCGTTATGAGTAATGCGTGATCCGTTATGCGTTATGCGTTATGCGTTATGCGTTATGCGTTATGCTTTATGCGTTATGAGTTACGCGTAATGCGTTATGCGTTATGCGTTATGGGTTATGCGTTATGTGTTATGAGTTATGCGTTATGCGTTATGCGTTATGCGTTATGCGTTATGCGTTATGGGTTATCCGTTATGCGTTATCCGTTATGAGTTTTGCGTTATGCGTTATGAGTTGTGCGTTATGCGTTATGCGTTATGCGTTATGCGTTATGCGTTATGCGTTATGCGTTATGCGTTATGAGAAATGCGTGATCCGTTATGCGTTATGCGTTATGAGTAATGCGTGATCCGTTATGCGTTATGCGTTATGCGCTATGAGTAATGCGTGATCCGTTATGCGTTATGCGTTATGAGTACTGCGTGATCCGTTATGCGTTATGCGTTATGAGTAATGCTTGATCCGTTATGCGTTATGTGTTATGCGTTGTGCGTTATCCGCTATGCGTTATGCGTTTTGCATTATGCGTTATGCGTTATGCGTTATGAGTAATGCGTGATCCGTTATGCGTTATGCGTTATGCGTTATGCGTTATGCGTTATGCGTTATGCGTTATGCGTTATGCGTTATGCGTTATGCGTTATGTGTTATGCGTTGTGCGTTATCCGCTATGCGTTATGCGTTTTGCGTTATGCGTTATGCGTTATGCGTTATGAGTAATGCGTGATCCGTTATGCGTTATGCGTTATGCGTTATGCGCTATGAGTAATGCGTGATCCGTTATGCGTTATGCGTTATGAGTAATGCTTGATCCGTTACGCGTTATGCGTTATGCATTAAGCGTTATGCGTTATACGTTATGCGTTATGCGTTATGCGTTATGCGTTATGCGTTATGCGTTATGCTTTATGCATTATGCGTTATGCGTTATGCGATTTGCGTTATGCGTTATGCGTTATGGGTTGTGCGTTATGAGTCATGCGTTATGCGTTATGCGTTTTGCTTTATGCGTTATGCGTTATGGGTTATGCGTTATGCGTTATGCGTTATGGGTTATGAGTAATGCGTGATCCGTTATGCGTTATGCGTTATGGGTTATCCGTTATGCGTTATCCGTTATGAGTTTTGCGTTATGCGTTATGCGTTATGAGTTGTGCGTTATGCGTTATGCGTTATGCGTTATGAGTTACGCGTAATGCGTTATGCGCTATGGGTCATGCGTTAAGCGTTATGCGTTATGCGTTATGCGTTATGGGTTATGGGTTATGCGTTATGGGTTAGGAGTAATGCGTGATCCGTTATGCGTTATGCTTTATGCGTTATGAGTTACGCGTAATGCGTTATGCGCTATGGGTCATGCGTTAAGCGTTATGCGTTATGCGTTATGCGTTATGCGTTATGCGTTATGCGTTATGCGTTATGCGTTATGCGTTATGAGTAATGCTTGATCCGTTACGCGTTATGTGTTATGCGTTGTGCGTTATCCGCTATGCGTTATGCGTTTTGCGTTATGCGTTATGCGTTATGCGTTATGCGTTATGAGTAATGCGTGATCCGTTATGCGTTATGCGTTATGCGCTATGAGTAATGCGTGATCCGTTATGCGTTATGCGTTATGAGTAATGCTTGATCCGTTACGCGTTATGCGTTATGCATTAAGCGTTATGCGTTATACGTTATGCGTTATGCGTTATGCGTTATGCGTTATGCTTTATGCATTATGCGTTATGCGTTATGCGATTTGCGTTATTAGTTATGCGTTATGGGTTGTGCGTTATGAGTCATGCGTTATGCGTTATGCGTTTTGCTTTATGCGTTATGCGTTATGCGTTATGCGTTATGCGTTATGCGTTATGGGTTATGAGTAATGCGTGATCCGTTATGCGTTATGCTTTATGCGTTATGAGTTACGCGTAATGCGTTATGCGCTATGGGTCATGCGTTAAGCTTTATGCGTTATGCGTTATGCGTTATGGGTTATGCGTTATGGGTTATGAGTAATGCGTGATCCGTTATGCGTTATGCTTTATGCGTTATGAGTTACGCGTAATGCGTTATGCGCTATGGGTCATGCGTTAAGCGTTATGCGTTATGCGTTATGGGTTATGCGTTATGTGTTATGCGTTATGCGTTATGCGTTATGCGTTATGCGTTATGCGTTATGCGTTATGGGTTATCCGTTATGCGTTATCCGTTATGAGTTTTGCGTTATGCGTTATGCGTTATGAGTTGTGCGTTATGCGTTATGCGTTATGCGTTATGCGTTATGCGTTATGCGTCATGCGTTTTGCGTTATGCGTTATGCAATATGCGTTATGCGTTATGCGTTATGCGTTATGCGTTATGCGTTATGCGTTATGCGTTATGCGTTATGCGTTATGCGTGATCCGTTATGCGTTATGCGTTATGAGTAATGCGTGATCCGTTATGCGTTATGCGTTATGCGTTATGCGTTATGCGTTATGCGTTATGCGTTATGGGTTATGCGTTATGTGTTATGCGTTATGCGTTATGCGTTATGCGTTATGCGTTATGCGTTATGCGTTATGCGTTATGCGTTATGGGTTATGAGTAATGCGTGATCCGTTATGCGTTATGCTTTATGCGTTATGAGTTACGCGTAATGCGTTATGCGCTATGGGTCATGCGTTATGCGTTATGTGTTATGCGTTATGCGTTATGCGTTATGCGTTATGCGTTATGCGTTATGCGTTATGCGTTATGCGTTATGCGTTATGCGTTATGCGTTATGCGTTATGCGTTATGCATTATGCGTTATGTGTTATGCTTTATGCGTTATACGTTATGAGTAATGCGTGATCCGTTATGTGTTATGCGTTATGCGTTATGCGTTATGCGTTTTGCGTCATGCGTTATGCCTTATGCGTTATGCGTTATGCGTTATGCGTTATGCGTTATGCGTTATGCGTAATGCGTTATGCGTTATGTGTTATGCGTTATGCGTTATGCGTTATGCGTTATGCGTTATGCGTTATGCTTTATGCGTTATGATTTACGCGTAATGCGTTATGCGTTATGCGTTATGGGTTATGCGTTATGTGTTATGAGTTATGCGTTATGCGTTATGCGTTATGCGTTATGCGTTATGCGTTATGAGTACTGCTTGATCCGTTATACGTTATGCGTTATGCGTTATGGGTTATGCGTTATGTGTTATGAGTTATGCGTTATGCGTTATGCGTTATGCGTTATGCGTTATGCATGAGGTGTTATCCGTTATGCGTTATCCGTTATGCGTTTTGCGTTATGCGTTATGCGTTATGCTTTATGCGTTATGATTTACGCGTAATGCGTTATGCGTTATGCGTTATGGGTTATGCGTTATGTGTTATGAGTTATGCGTTATGCGTTATGCGTTATGCGTTATTTGTTATGGGTTATCCGTTATGCGTTATCCGTTATGAGTTTTGCGTTATGCGTTATGAGTTGTGCGTTATGCGTTATGCGTTATGCGTTATGCGTTATGCGTTATGCGTTATGCGTTATGCGTTATGCGTTATGCGTTATGCGTTATGCGTTATGAGTAATGCTTGATCCGTTACGCGTTATGCGTTATGCGTTATGGGTTATGCGTTATGTGTTATGAGTTATGCGTTATGCGTTATGCGTTATGCGTTATGCGTTATGCATGATGTGTTATCCGTTATGCGTTATCCGTTATGCGTTTTGCGTTATGCGTTATGCGTTATGAGTTGTGCGTTATGCGTTATGCGTTATGCGTTATGCGTTATGCGTTATGCGTTGTGCGTTATGCGTTATGCGTTATGCGTTATGCGTTATGCGTTATGTGTTATGCGTTGTGCGTTATCCACTAACCGTTATGCGTTTTGCGTTATGCGTTATGCGTTATGGGTTATGCGTTATGTGTTATGAGTTATGCGTTATGCGTTATGCGTTATGCGTTATTTGTTATGGGTTATCCGTTATGCGTTATCCGTTATGAGTTTTGCGTTATGCGTTATGAGTTGTGCGTTATGCGTTATGCGTTATGCGTTATGCGTTATGCGTTATGCGTTATGCGTTATGCGTTATGCGTTATGCGTTATGCGTTATGAGTAATGCTTGATCCGTTACGCGTTATGCGTTATGCGTTATGGGTTATGCGTTATGTGTTATGAGTTATGCGTTATGCGTTATGCGTTATGCGTTATGCGTTATGCATGATGTGTTATCCGTTATGCGTTATCCGTTATGCGTTTTGCGTTATGCGTTATGCGTTATGAGTTGTGCGTTATGCGTTATGCGTTATGCGTTATGCGTTATGCGTTATGCGTTGTGCGTTATGCGTTATGCGTTATGCGTTATGCGTTATGCGTTATGTGTTATGCGTTGTGCGTTATCCACTAACCGTTATGCGTTATGCGTTATGCGTTATGCGTTATGGGTTATGCGTTATGTGTTATGAGTTATGCGTTATGCGTTATGCGTTATGCGTTATTTGTTATGGGTTATCCGTTATGCGTTATCCGTTATGAGTTTTGCGTTATGCGTTATGAGTTGTGCGTTATGCGTTATGCGTTATGCGTTATGCGTTATGCGTTATGCGTTATGCGTGATCCGTTATGCGTTATGCGTTATGAGTAATGCGTGATCCGTTATGCGTTATGCGTTATGCGTTATGCGTTATGCGTTATGCGTTATGCGTTATGGGTTATGCGTTATGTGTTATGCGTTATGCGTTATGCGTTATGCGTTATGCGTTATGCGTTATGCGTTATGCGTTATGCGTTATGCGTTATGCGTTATGGGTTATGAGTAATGCGTGATCCGTTATGCGTTATGCTTTATGCGTTATGAGTTACGCGTAATGCGTTATGCGCTATGGGTCATGCGTTATGCGTTATGTGTTATGCGTTATGCGTTATGCGTTATGCGTTATGCGTTATGCGTTATGCGTTATGCGTTATGCGTTATGCGTTATGCGTTATGCGTTATGCGTTATGCGTTATGCATTATGCGTTATGTGTTATGCTTTATGCGTTATACGTTATGAGTAATGCGTGATCCGTTATGTGTTATGCGTTATGCGTTATGCGTTATGCGTTTTGCGTCATGCGTTATGCCTTATGCGTTATGCGTTATGCGTTATGCGTTATGCGTTATGCGTTATGCGTTATGCGTTATGCGTTATGCGTTATGCGTTATGCGTTATGCGTTATGCGTTATGCGTTATGCGTTATGCTTTATGCGTTATGATTTACGCGTAATGCGTTATGCGTTATGCGTTATGGGTTATGCGTTATGTGTTATGAGTTATGCGTTATGCGTTATGCGTTATGCGTTATGCGTTATGCGTTATGAGTAATGCTTGATCCGTTATACGTTATGCGTTATGCGTTATGGGTTATGCGTTATGTGTTATGAGTTATGCGTTATGCGTTATGCGTTATGCGTTATGCGTTATGCATGAGGTGTTATCCGTTATGCTTTATGCGTTATGATTTACGCGTAATGCGTTATGCGTTATGCGTTATGGGTTATGCGTTATGTGTTATGAGTTATGCGTTATGCGTTATGCGTTATGCGTTATTTGTTATGGGTTATCCGTTATGCGTTATCCGTTATGAGTTTTGCGTTATGCGTTATGAGTTGTGCGTTATGCGTTATGCGTTATGCGTTATGCGTTATGCGTTATGCGTTATGCGTTATGCGTTATGCGTTATGCGTTATGCGTTATGAGTAATGCTTGATCCGTTACGCGTTATGCGTTATGCGTTATGGGTTATGCGTTATGTGTTATGAGTTATGCGTTA
Organism: Lasioglossum morio; assembly: GCA_916610235.2. Lineage (NCBI taxonomy): Eukaryota > Metazoa > Arthropoda > Insecta > Hymenoptera > Halictidae > Lasioglossum > Lasioglossum morio. Next base: position 54,513 of record CAKAJA020000257.1, read on the forward strand.
TGCGTTATGCGTTATGCGTTATGCGTTATGCATGATGTGTTATCCGTTATGCGTTATCCGTTATGCGTTTTGCGTTATGCGTTATGCGTTATGCGTTATGCGTTATGCGTTATGCGTTATGCGTTATGCGTTATGCGTTATGCGTTATGAGTAATGCTTGATCCGTTACGCGTTATGCGTTATGCGTTATGGGTTATGCGTTATGTGTTATGAGTTATGCGTTATGCGTTATGCGTTATGCGTTATGCGTTATGCATGATGTGTTATCCGTTATGCGTTATCCGTTTTGCGTTATGCGTTATGCGTTATGAGTTGTGCGTTATGCGTTATGCGTTATGCGTTATGCGTTATGCGTTATGCGTTGTGCGTTATCCACTAACCGTTATGCGTTTTGCGTTATGCGTTATGCGTTATGCGTTATGCGTTATGCGTTATGCGTTATGCGTTATGCGTTATGAGAAATGCGTGATCCGTTATGCGTTATGCGTTATGAGTAATGCGTGATCCGTTATGCGTTATGCGTTATGCGCTATGAGTAATGCGTGATCCGTTATGCGTTATGCGTTATGAGTACTGCGTGATCCGTTATGCGTTATGCGTTATGAGTAATGCTTGATCCGTTACGCGTTATGCGTTATGCATTAAGCGTTATGCGTTATACGTTATGCGTTATGCGTTATGCGTTATGAGTAATGCGTGATCCGTTATGCGTTATGCGTTATGCGTTATGCGTTATGCGTTATGAGTAATGCGTGATCCGTTATGCGTTATGCGTTATGCGCTATGAGTAATGCGTGATCCGTTATGCGTTATGCGTTATGAGTAATGCTTGATCCGTTACGCGTTATGCGTTATGCATTAAGCGTTATGCGTTATACGTTATGCGTTATGCGTTATGCGTTATGCGTTATGCTTTATGCATTATGCGTTATGCGTTATGCGATTTGCGTTATGAGTTTTGCGTTATGCGTTATGCGTTATGACTTGTGCGTTATGCGTTATGCGTTATGCATTATGAGTTATGCGTTATGCGTTATGCGTTATGCGTTATGCAATATGCGTTATGCGTTGTGCGTTATGCGTTATGCGTGATGCGTTATGCGTTATGTGTTATGCATTGTGCGTTATACGTTATGCGATTTGCGTTATGCGTTATGCGTTATGCGTTATGCGTTATGCGTTATGCGTTATGCGTTATGCGCTATGGGTCATGCGTTATGCGTTATGCGTTATGCGTTATGCGTTATGCGTTATGCGTTATGCGTTATGCAATATGCGTTATGCGTTATGCGTTATGCGTTATGAGAAATGCGTGATCCGTTATGCGTTATGCGTTATGAGTAATGCGTGATCCGTTATGCGTTATGCGTTATGCGCTATGAGTAATGCGTGATCCGTTATGCGTTATGCGTTATGAGTACTGCGTGATCCGTTATGTGTTATGCGTTATGAGTAATGCTTGATCCGTTACGCGTTATGCGTTATGCATTAAGCGTTATGCGTTATACGTTATGCGTTATGCGTTATGCGTTATGAGTAATGCGTGATCCGTTATGGGTTATGCGTTATGCGTTATGCGTTATGCGTTATGCGTTATGCGTTATGCGTTATGCGTTATGCGTTATGAGTAATGCGTTATCCGTTATGCGTTATGCGTTATGAGTAATGCTTGATCCGTTACGCGTTATGCGTTATGCATTAAGCGTTATGCGTTATACGTTATGCGTTATGCGTTATGCTTCATGCATTATGCGTTATGCGTTATGCGATTTGCGTTATGAGTTTTGCGTTATGCGTTATGCGTTATGAGGTGTGCGTTATGCGTTATGCGTTATGCGTTATGCGTTATGCGTTATGCGTTATGCGTTATGCGTTATTCGTTATGCGTTATGCAATATGCGTTATGCGTTATGCGTTATGCGTTATGCGTTATGCGTTATGCGTTATGCGTTATGCGTTATGCGTTATGCGTTATGCGTTATGTGTTATGCGTTGTGCGTTATACGTTATGCGATTTGCGTTATGCGTTATGCGTTATGCGTTATGCCTTATGCGTTATGCGTTATGCGTTATGGGTTATGCGTTATGCGTTATGCGTTATGCAATATGCGTTATGGGTTGTGCGTTATGAGTCATGCGTTATGCGTTATGCGTTATGTGTTATGCGTTGTGCGTTATCCGCTATGCGTTATGCGTTTTGCGTTATGCGTTATGCGTTATACGTTATGCGTAATGCGTTATGCGTTATGCGTTATGCGATTTGCGTTATGCGTTATGCGTTATGCGTTATGCGTTATGCGTTATGCGTTATGCAATATGCGTTATGCGTTATGCGTTATGCGTTATGCGTTATGCGTTATGCGTTATGCGTTATGCGTTATGCGTTATGCGTTATGTGTTATGCGTTGTGCGTTATACGTTATGCGATTTGCGTTATGCGTTATGCGTTATGCGTTATGCGTTATGCGTTATGCGTTATGCGTTATGCGTTATGCGTTATGCGTTATGCGTTATGCATTATGCGTTATGCGTTATGCTTTATGCGTTATGCGTTATGAGTAATGCGTGATCCGTTATGTGTTATGCGTTATGCGTTATGCGTTATGCGTTATGCGTCATGCGTTATGCCTTATGCCTTATGCGTTATGCGTTATGCGTTATGCGTTATGCGTTATGCGTTATGCGTTATGCGTTATGCGTTATGCGTTATGCGTTATGCGTTATGCGTTATGCGTTATGCGTTATGCGTTATGCGTTATGCGTTATGCGTTATGCGTTGTGAGAAATGCGTGATCCGTTATGCGTTATGCGTTATGAGTAATGCGTGATCCGTTATGCGTTATGCGTTATGCGTTATGGGTTATGCGTTATGCGTTATGCTTTATGCGTTATGAGTTACGCGTAATGCGTTATGCGTTATGCGTTATGGGTTATGCGTTATGTGTTATGAGTTATGCGTTATGCGTTATGCGTTATGCGTTATGCGTTATGGGTTATCCGTTATGCGTTATCCGTTATGAGTTTTGCGTTATGCGTTATGCGTTATGCGTTATGCGTTATGCGTTATGCGTTATGCGTTATGCGTTATGCGTTATGCGTTATGCGTTATGCGTTATGCGTTATGCGTTATGCGTTATCAGTAATGCTTGATCCGTTACGCGTTATGCGTTATGCGTTATGCGTTATGGGTTATGCGTTATGGGTTATGCGTTATGTGTTATGAGTTATGCGTTATGCGTTATGCGTTATGCGTTATGCGTTATGCATGATGTGTTATCCGTTATGCGATATCCGTTATGCGTTTTGCGTTATGCGTTATGCGTTATGAGTTGTGCGTTATGCGTTATGCGTTATGCGTTATGCGTTATGCGTTATGCGTTATGCGTTATGCGTTATGCGTTATGCGTTATGCGTTATGTGTTATGCGTTGTGCGTTATCCACTAACCGTTATGCGTTTTGCGTTATGCGTTATGCGTTATGCGTTATGCGTTATGCGTTATGCGTTATGCGTTATGAGAAATGCGTGATCCGTTATGCGTTATGAGTAATGCGTGATCCGTTATGCGTTATGCGCTATGAGTAATGCGTGATCCGTTATGCGTTATGCGTTATGAGTACTGCGTGATCCGTTATGCGTTATGCGTTATGAGTAATGCTTGATCCGTTACGCGTTATGCGTTATGCATTAAGCGTTATGCGTTATCCGTTATGCGTTATGCGTTATGCGTTATGAGTAATGCGTGATCCGTTATGCGTTATGCGTTATGCGTTATGCGTTATGCGTTATGAGTAATGCGTGATCCGTTATGCGTTATGCGTTATGCGCTATGAGTAATGCGTGATCCGTTATGCGTTATGCGTTATGAGTAATGCTTGATCCGTTACGCGTTATGCGTTATGCATTAAGCGTTATGCGTTATACGTTATGCGTTATGCGTTATGCGTTATGCGTTATGCTTTATGCATTATGCGTTATGCGTTATGCGATTTGCGTTATGAGTTTTGTGTTATGCGTTATGCGTTATGACTTGTGCGTTATGCGTTATGCGTTATGCATTATGCGTTATGCGTTATGCGTTATGCGTTATGCGTTATGCAATATGCGTTATGCGTTATGCGTTATGCGTTATGCGTTATGCGTTATGCGTTATGCGTTATGCGTTATGTGTTATGCATTGTGCATTATACGTTATGCGATTTGCGTTATGCGTTATGCGTTATGCGTTATGCGTTATGCGTTATGCGTTATGCGTTATGCGTTATGGGTTATGCGTTATGCGTTATACGTTATGCGTTATGCGTTATGGGTTATGAGTAATGCGTGATCCGTTATACGTTATGCTTCATGCGTTATGAGTTACGCGTAATGCGTTATGCGCTATGGGTCATGCGTTATGCGTTATGCGTTATGCGTTATGCGTTATGCAATATGCGTTATGCGTTATGCGTTATGCGTTATGAGAAATGCGTGATCCGTTATGCGTTATGCGTTATGAGTAATGCGTGATCCGTTATGCGTTATGCGTTATGCGCTATGAGTAATGCGTGATCCGTTATGCGTTATGCGTTATGAGTACTGCGTGATCCGTTATGCGTTATGCGTTATGAGTAATGCTTGATCCGTTACGCGTTATGCGTTATGCATTAAGCGTTATGCGTTATACGTTATGCGTTATGCGTTATGCGTTATGAGTAATGCGTGATCCGTTATGGGTTATGCGTTATGCGTTATGCGTTATGCGTTATGCGTTATGCGTTATGCGTTATGAGTAATGCGTGATCCGTTATGCGTTATGCGTTATGCGCTATGAGTAATGCGTGATCCGTTATGCGTTATGCGTTATGAGTAATGCTTGATCCGTTACGCGTTATGCGTTATGCATTAAGCGTTATGCGTTATACGTTATGCGTTATGCGTTATGCGTTATGCGTTATGCGTAATGCGTTATGCGTTATGCGTTATGCATTATGCGTTATGCGTTATGCGTTATGCGTTATGCGTTATGCGTTATGCGTTATGCGTTATGCGTTATGCGTTATGTGTTATGCGTTGTGCGTTATACGTTATAAGATTTGCGTTATGCGTTATGCGTTATGCGTTATGCGTTATGCGTTATGCGTTATGCGTTATGCGTTATGCGTTATGCGTTATGCGTTATGCAATATGCGTTATGGGTTGTGCGTTATGAGTCATGCGTTATGCGTTATGTGTTATGCGTTGTGCGTTATCCGCTATGCGTTATGCGTTTTGCGTTATGCGTTATGCGTTATACGTTATGCGTTATGCGTTATGCGTTATGCGTTATGCGTTATGCGTTATGCGTTATGCGTTATGCGTTATGCGTTATGCGTTATGCGTTATGCGTTATGCGTTATGCGTTATGCGTTATGTGTTATGCATTGTGCGTTATACGTTATGCGATTTGCGTTATGCGTTATGCGTTATACGTTATGCGTTATGCGTTATGCGTTATGCGTTATGCGTTATGCGTTATGCGTTATGCGTTATGCTTTATGCATTATGCGTTATGCGTTATGCGATTTGCGTTATGCGTTATGCGTTATGGGTTGTGCGTTATGGGTCATGCGTTATGCGTTATGCGTTTTGCTTTATGCGTTATGCTTTATGCGTTATGAGTTACGCGTAATGCGTTATGCGCTATGGGTCATGCGTTAAGCGTTATGCGTTATGCGTTATGCGTTATGGGTTATGTGTTATGTGTTATGCGTTATGCGTTATGCGTTATGCGTTATGCGTTATGCGTTATGCGTTATGCGTTATGGGTTATCCGTTATGCGTTATCCGTTATGAGTTTTGCGTTATGCGTTATGCGTTATGCGTTATGCGTTATGCAATATGCGTTATGCGTTATGCGTTATGCGTTATGCGTTATGCGTTATGCGTTATGCGTTATGCGTTATGCGTTATGCGTTATGCGTTATGCGTTATGCGTTATGTGTTATGCGTTGTGCGTTATACGTTATGCGATTTGCGTTATGCGTTATGCGATTTGCGTTATGCGTTATGCGTTATGGGTTGTGCGTTATGAGTCATGCGTTATGCGTTATGCGTTTTGCTTTATGCGTTATGCTTTATGCGTTATGAGTTACGCGTAATGCGTTATGCGCTATGGGTCATGCGTTAAGCGTTATGCGTTATGCGTTATGCGTTATGGGTTATGTGTTATGTGTTATGCGTTATGCGTTATGCGTTATGCGTTATGCGTTATGCGTTATGCGTTATGCGTTATGGGTTATCCGTTATGCGTTATCCGTTATGCGTTATGCGTTATGCGTTATGCGTTATGCGTTATGCGTTATGCGTTATGCGTTATGCATTATGCGTTATGCGTTATGCTTTATGCGTTATGCGTTATGAGTAATGCGTGATCCGTTATGTGTTATGCGTTATGCGTTATGCATTATGCGTTATGCGTTTTGCGTCATGCGTTATGCCTTATGCCTTATGCGTTATGCGTTATGCGTTATGCGTTTTGCGTTATGCGTTATGCGTTATGCGTTATGCGTTATGCGTTATGCGTTATGCGTTATGAGAAATGCGTGATCCGTTATGCGTTATGCGTTATGAGTAATGCGTGATCCGTTATGCGTTATGCGTTATGAGTAATGCTTGATCCGTTACGCGTTATGCGTTATGCATTAAGCGTTATGCGTTATACGTTATGCGTTATGCGTTATGCGTTATGAGTAATGCGTGATCCGTTATGGGTTATGCGTTATGCGTTATGCGTTATGCGTTATGCGTTATGCGTTATGCGTTATGCGTTATGCGTTATGCGTTATGAGTAATGCGTGATCCGTTATGCGTTATGCGTTATGCGCTATGAGTAATGCGTGATCCGTTATGCGTTATGCGTTATGAGTAATGCTTGATCCGTTACGCGTTATGCGTTATGCATTAAGCGTTATGCGTTATACGTTATGCGTTATGCGTTATGCTTTATGCGCTATGCGTAATGCGTTATGCGTTATGCGTTATGCGTTATGCGTTATGCGTTATGCGTTATGCGTTATGCGTTATGCGTTATGCGTTATGCGTTATGCGTTATGCGTTATGCGTTATGCGTTATGCGTTATGTGTTATGCGTTGTGCGTTATACGTTATAAGATTTGCGTTATGCGTTATGCGTTATGCGTTATGCGTTATGCGTTATGCGTTATGCGTTATGCGTTATGCGTTATGCGTTATGCGTTATGCGTTATGCGTTATGCGTTATGCAATATGCGTTATGGGTTGTGCGTTAAGCGTTATGCGTTATGCGTTACGCGTAATGCGTTATGCGCTATGGGTCATGCGTTAAGCGTTATGCGTTATGCGTTATGCGTTATCGGTTATGTGTTATGTGTTATGCGTTATGCGTTATGCGTTATGCGTTATGCGTTATGCGTTATGCGTTATGCGTTATGCGTTATGGGTTATCCGTTATGCGTTATCCGTTATGAGTTTTGCGTTATGCGTTATGCGTTATGCGTTATGCGTTATGCGTTATGCGTTATGCGTTATGCAATATGCGTTATGCGTTATGCGTTATGCGTTATGCGTTATGCGTTATGCGTTATGCGTTATGGGTTGTGCGTTATGAGTCATGCGTTATGTGTTATGCGTTATGCGTTATGCGTTATGCGTTATGCGTTATGCGTTATGCGTTATGCGTTATGGGTTATCCGTTATGCGTTATCCGTTATGAGTTTTGCGTTATGCGTTATGCGTTATGCGTTATGCGTTATGCGTTATGCAATATGCGTTATGCGTTATGCGTTATGCGATTTGCGTTATGCGTTATGCGTTATGGGTTGTGCGTTATGAGTCATGCGTTATGCGTTATGCGTTTTGCTTTATGCGTTATGCTTTATGCGTTATGAGTTACGCGTAATGCGTTATGCGCTATGGGTCATGCGTTAAGCGTTATGCGTTATGCGTTATGCGTTATGGGTTATGTGTTATGTGTTATGCGTTATGCGTTATGCGTTATGCGTTATGCGTTATGCTTTATGCGTTATGGGTTATGCGTTATGCGTTATGCGTTATGCGTTATGCAATATGCGTTATGCGTTATGCGTTATGCGTTATGCGTTATGCGTTATGCGTTATGTGTTATGCATTGTGCGTTATACGTTATGCGATTTGCGTTATGCGTTATGCGTTATACGTTATGCGTTATGCGTTATGCGTTATGCGTTATGCGTTATGCGTTATGCGTTATGCGTTATGCTTTATGCATTATGCGTTATGCGTTATGCGATTTGCGTTATGCGTTATGCGTTATGGGTTGTGCGTTATGAGTCATGCGTTATGCGTTATGCGTTTTGCTTTATGCGTTATGCTTTATGCGTTATGAGTTACGCGTAATGCGTTATGCGCTATGGGTCATGCGTTAAGCGTTATGCGTTATGCGTTATGCGTTATGGGTTATGTGTTATGTGTTATGCGTTATGCGTTATGCGTTATGCGTTATGCGTTATGCGTTATGCGTTATGCGTTATGCGTTATGCGTTATGGGTTATCCGTTATGCGTTATCCGTTATGAGTTTTGCGTTATGCGTTATGCGTTATGCGTTATGCGTTATGCAATATGCGTTATGCGTTATGCGTTATGCGTTATGCGTTATGCGTTATGCGTTATGCGTTATGCGTTATGCGTTATGCGTTATGCGTTATGCGTTATGCGTTATGCGTTATGTGTTATGCGTTGTGCGTTATACGTTATGCGATTTTCGTTATGCGTTATGCGATTTGCGTTATGCGTTATGCGTTATGGGTTGTGCGTTATGAGTCATTCGTTATGCGTTATGCGTTTTGCTTTATGCGTTATGCTTTATGCGTTATGAGTTACGCGTAATGCGTTATGCGCTATGGGTCATGCGTTAAGCGTTATGCGTTATGCGTTATGCGTTATGGGTTATGTGTTATGTGTTATGCGTTATGCGTTATGCGTTATGCGTTATGCGTTATGCGTTATGCGTTATGCGTTATGCGTTATGGGTTATCCGTTATGCGTTATCCGTTATGCGTTATGCGTTATGCGTTATGCGTTATGCGTTATGCGTTATGCGTTATGCGTTATGCATTATGCGTTATGCGTTATGCTTTATGCGTTATGCGTTATGAGTAATGCGTTATGCGTTATGTGTTATGCGTTGTGCGTTATACGTTATAAGATTTGCGTTATGCGTTATGCGTTATGCGTTATGCGTTATGCGTTATGCGTTATGCGTTATGCGTTATGGGTTATGCGTTATGCGTTATGCGTTATGCGTTATGCAATATGCGTTATGGGTTGTGCGTTAAGCGTTATGCGTTATGCGTTATGCGTTATGCGTTATGCGTTATGCGTTATGCGTTATGCGTTATGAGTAATGCTTGATCCGTTACGCGTTATGCGTTATGCATTAAGCGTTATGCGTTATACGTTATGCGTTATGCGTTATGCGTTATGAGTAATGCGTGATCCGTTATGGGTTATGCGTTATGCGTTATGCGTTATGCGTTATGCGTTTTGCGTTATGCGTTATGCGTTATGCGTTATGCGTTATGGGTTATCCGTTATGCGTTATCCGTTATGCGTTATGCGTTATGCGTTATGCGTTATGCGTTATGCGTTATGCGTTATGCGTTATGCGTTATGCGTTATGCGTTATGCGTTATGCGTTATGCGTTATGCGTTATGTGTTATGCGTTGTGCGTTATACGTTATGCGATTTGCGTTATGCGTTATGCGATTTGCGTTATGCGTTATGCGTTATGGGTTGTGCGTTATGAGTCATGCGTTATGCGTTATGCGTTTTGCTTTATGCGTTATGCTTTATGCGTTATGAGTTACGCGTAATGCGTTATGCGCTATGGGTCATGCGTTAAGCGTTATGCGTTATGCGTTATGCGTTATGGGTTATGTGTTATGTGTTATGCGTTATGCGTTATGCGTTATGCGTTATGCGTTATGCGTTATGCGTTATGGGTTATCCGTTATGCGTTATCCGTTATGCGTTATGCGTTATGCGTTATGCGTTATGCGTTATGCGTTATGCATTATGCGTTATGCGTTATGCTTTATGCGTTATGCGTTATGAGTAATGCGTGATCCGTTATGTGTTATGCGTTATGCGTTATGCATTATGCGTTATGCGTTTTGCGTCATGCGTTATGCCTTATGCCTTATGCGTTATGCGTTATGCGTTATGCGTTTTGCGTTATGCGTTATGCGTTATGCGTTATGCGTTATGCGTTATGCGTTATGCGTTATGCGTTATGAGAAATGCGTGATCCGTTATGCGTTATGCGTTATGAGTAATGCGTGATCCGTTATGCGTTATGCGTTATGAGTAATGCTTGATCCGTTACGCGTTATGCGTTATGCATTAAGCGTTATGCGTTATACGTTATGCGTTATGCGTTATGCGTTATGCGTTATGCGTTATGCGTTATGCGTTATGCAATATGCGTTATGCGTTATGCGTTATGCGTTATGCGTTATGCGTTATGCGTTATGTGTTATGCATTGTGCGTTATACGTTATGCGATTTGCGTTATGCGTTATGCGTTATACGTTATGCGTTATGCGTTATGCGTTATGCGTTATGCGTTATGCGTTATGCGTTATGCGTTATGCGTTATGCGTTATGCGTTATGCGTTATGCGTTATGCGTTATGCGTTATGCGTTATGCATTATGCGTTATGCGTTATGCTTTATGCGTTATGCGTTATGAGTAATGCGTGATCCGTTATGTGTTATGCGTTATGCGTTATGCGTTATGCGTTTTGCGTCATGCGTTATGCCTTATGCCTTATGCGTTATGCGTTATGCGTTATGCGTTATGCGTTATGCGTTATGCGTTATGCGTTATGCGTTATGCGTTATGCGTTATGCGTTATGCGTTATGCGTTATGCGTTATGCGTTATGCGTTATGCGTTATGCGTTATGCGTTATGCGTTATGAGAAATGCGTGATCCGTTATGCGTTATGCGTTATGAGTAATGCGTGATCCGTTATGCGTTATGCGTTATGCGTTATGCGTTATGCGTTATGCGTTATGCTTTATGCGTTATGAGTTACGCGTAATGCGTTATGCGTTATGCGTTATGGGTTATGCGTTATGGGTTATGAGGTATGCGTTATGCGTTATGCGTTATGCGTTATGCGTTATGCGTTATGGGTTATCCGTTATGCGTTATCCGTTATGAGTTTTGCGTTATGCGTTATGAGTTGTGCGTTATGCGTTATGCGTTATGCGTTATGCGTTATGCGTTATGCGTTATGCGTTATGCGTTATGCGTTATGCGTTATGAGTAATGCTTGATCCGTTACGCGTTATGCGTTATGCGTTATGCGTTATGGGTTATGCGTTATGTGTTATGAGTTATGCGTTATGCGTTATGCGTTATGCGTTATGCGTTATGCATGATGTGTTATCCGTTATGCGTTATCCGTTATGCGTTTTGCGTTATGCGTTATGCGTTATGAGTTGTGCGTTATGCGTTATGCGTTATGCGTTATGCGTTATGCGTTATGCGTTATGCGTCATGCGTTTTGCGTTATGCGTTATGCAATATGCGTTATGCGTTATGCGTTATGCGTTATGCGTTATGCGTGATCAGTTATGCGTTATGCGTTATGAGTAATGCGTGATCCGTTATGCGTTATGCGTTATGCGATATGCGTTATGCGTTATGCGTTATGCGTTATGGGTTATGCGTTATGTGTTATGCGTTATGCGTTATGCGTTATGCGTTATGCGTTATGCGTTATGGGTTATGAGTAATGCGTGATCCGTTATGCGTTATGCTTTATGCGTTATGAGTTACGCGTAATGCGTTATGCGCTATGGGTCATGCGTTATGCGTTATGTGTTATGCGTTATGCGTTATGCGTTATGCGTTATGCGTTATGCGTTATGCGTTATGCGTTATGCGTTATGCGTTATGCGTTATGCGTTATGCGTTATGCGTTATGCGTTATGCGTTATGCGTTATGCGTTATGCGTTATGCGTTATGCGTTATGCGTTATGCGTTATGCGTTATGCGTTATGCGTTATGCATTATGCGTTATGCGTTATGCTTTATGCGTTATGCGTTATGAGTAATGCGTGATCCGTTATGTGTTATGCGTTATGCGTTATGCGTTATGCGTTTTGCGTCATGCGTTATGCCTTATGCCTTATGCGTTATGCGTTATGCGTTATGCGTTATGCGTTATGCGTTATGCGTTATGCGTTATGCGTTATGCGTTATGCGTTATGCGTTATGCGTTATGCGTTATGCGTTATGCGTTATGCGTTATGCGTTATGCGTTATGCGTTATGCGTTATGCGTTATGCGTTATGCGTTATGCGTTATGGGTTATGAGTAATGCGTGATCCGTTATGCGTTATGCTTTATGCGTTATGAGTTACGCGTAATGCGTTATGCGCTATGGGTCATGCGTTATGCGTTATGTGTTATGCGTTATGCGTTATGCGTTATGCGTTATGCGTTATGCGTTATGCGTTATGCGTTATGCGTTATGCGTTATGCGTTATGCGTTATGCGTTATGCGTTATGCGTTATGCGTTATGCGTTATGCGTTATGAGAAATGCGTGATCCGTTATGCCTTATGCGTTATGAGTAATGCGTGATCCGTTATGCGTTATGCGTTATGCGTTATGCGTTATGCGTTATGCGTTATGCTTTATGCGTTATGAGTTACGCGTAATGCGTTATGCGTTATGCGTTATGGGTTATGCGTTATGTGTTATGAGGTATGCGTTATGCGTTATGCGTTATGCGTTATGCGTTATGCGTTATGGGTTATCCGTTATGCGTTATCCGTTATGAGTTTTGCGTTATGCGTTATGAGTTGTGCGTTATGCGTTATGCGTTATGCGTTATGCGTTATGCGTTATGCGTTATGCGTTATGCGTTATGTGTTATGAGTAATGCTTGATCCGTTACGCGTTATGCGTTATGCGTTATGCGTTATGGGTTATGCGTTATGTGTTATGAGTTATGCGTTATGCGTTATGCGTTATGCGTTATGCGTTATGCATGATGTGTTATCCGTTATGCGTTATCCGTTATGCGTTTTGCGTTATGCGTTATGCGTTATGAGTTGTGCGTTATGCGTTATGCGTTATGCGTTATGCGTTATGCGTTATGCGTTATGCGTTATGCGTCATGCGTTTTGCGTTATGCGTTATGCAATATGCGTTATGCGTTATGCGTTATGCGTTATGCGTTATGCGTTATGCGTTATGCGTGATCCGTTATGCGTTATGCGTTATGAGTAATGCGTGATCCGTTATGCGTTATGCGTTATGCGATATGCGTTATGCGTTATGCGTTATGCGTTATGGGTTATGCGTTATGTGTTATGCGTTATGCGTTATGCGTTATGCGTTATGCGTTATGCGTTATGCGTTATGGGTTATGAGTAATGCGTGATCCGTTATGCGTTATGCTTTATGCGTTATGAGTTACGCGTAATGCGTTATGCGCTATGGGTCATGCGTTATGCGTTATGTGTTATGCGTTATGCGTTATGCGTTATGCGTTATGGGTTATGCGTTATGCGTTATGCGTTATGCGTTATGCGTTATGCGTTATGCGTTATGCGTTATGCGTTATGCGTTATGCGTTATGCGTTATGCGTTATGCGTTATGCGTTATGCGTTATGCGTTATGCGTTATGCGTTATGCGTTATGCGTTATGCATTATGCGTTATGCGTTATGCTTTATGCGTTATGCGTTATGAGTAATGCGTGATCCGTTATGTGTTATGCGTTATGCGTTATGCGTTATGCGTTTTGCGTCATGCGTTATGCCTTATGCCTTATGCGTTATGCGTTATGCGTTATGCGTTATGCGTTATGCGTTATGCGTTATGCGTTATGCGTTATGCGTTATGCGTTATGCGTTATGCGTTATGCGTTATGCGTTATGCGTTATGCGTTATGCGTTATGCGTTATGCGTTATGCGTTATGCGTTATGCGTTATGAGAAATGCGTGATCCGTTATGCGTTATGCGTTATGAGTAATGCGTGATCCGTTATGCGTTATGCGTTATGCGTTATGCGTTATGCGTTATGCTTTATGCGTTATGAGTTACGCGTAATGCGTTATGCGTTATGCGTTATGGGTTATGCGTTATGTGTTATGAGTTATGCGTTATGCGTTATGCGTTATGCGTTATGCGTTATGCGTTATGGGTTATCCGTTATGCGTTATCCGTTATGAGTTTTGCGTTATGCGTTATGAGTTGTGCGTTATGCGTTATGCGTTATGCGTTATGCGTTATGCGTTATGCGTTATGCGTTATGCGTTATGAGAAATGCGTGATCCGTTATGCGTTATGCGTTATGAGTAATGCGTGATCCGTTATGCGTTATGCGTTATGCGATATGAGTAATGCGTGATCCGTTATGCGTTATGCGTTATGAGTACTGCGTGATCCGTTATGCGTTATGCGTTATGAGTAATGCTTGATCCGTTATGCGTTATGTGTTATGCGTTGTGCGTTATCCGCTATGCGTTATGCGTTTTGCATTATGCGTTATGCGTTATGCGTTATGAGTAATGCGTGATCCGTTATGCGTTATGCGTTATGCGTTATGCGTTATGCGTTATGCGTTATGCGTTATGCGTTATGCGTTATGCGTTATGCGTTATGTGTTATGCGTTGTGCGTTATCCGCTATGCGTTATGCGTTTTGCGTTATGCGTTATGCGTTATGCGTTATGAGTAATGCGTGATCCGTTATGCGTTATGCGTTATGCGTTATGCGATATGAGTAATGCGTGATCCGTTATGCGTTATGCGTTATGAGTAATGCTTGATCCGTTACGCGTTATGCGTTATGCATTAAGCGTTATGCGTTATACGTTATGCGTTATGCGTTATGCGTTATGCGTTATGCGTTATGCGTTATGCTTTATGCATTATGCGTTATGCGTTATGCGATTTGCGTTATGCGTTATGCGTTATGGGTTGTGCGTTATGAGTCATGCGTTATGCGTTATGCGTTTTGCTTTATGCGTTATGCGTTATGGGTTATGCGTTATGCGTTATGCGTTATGGGTTATGAGTAATGCGTGATCCGTTATGCGTTATGCGTTATGGGTTATCCGTTATGCGTTATCCGTTATGAGTTATGCGTTATGCGTTATGCGTTATGCGTTGTGCGTTATGCGTTATGCGTTATGCGTTATGAGTTACGCGTAATGCGTTATGCGCTATGGGTCATGCGTTAAGCGTTATGCGTTATGCGTTATGCGTTATGGGTTATGGGTTATGCGTTATGGGTTAGGAGTAATGCGTGATCCGTTATGCGTTATGCTTTATGCGTTATGAGTTACGCGTAATGCGTTATGCGCTATGGGTCATGCGTTAAGCGTTATGCGTTATGCGTTATGCGTTATGCGTTATGCGTTATGCGTTATGCGTTATGCGTTATGCGTTATGAGTAATGCTTGATCCGTTACGCGTTATGTGTTATGCGTTGTGCGTTATCCGCTATGCGTTATGCGTTTTGCGTTATGCGTTATGCGTTATGCGTTATGCGTTATGAGTAATGCGTGATCCGTTATGCGTTATGCGTTATGCGCTATGAGTAATGCGTGATCCGTTATGCGTTATGCGTTATGAGTAATGCTTGATCCGTTACGCGTTATGCGTTATGCATTAAGCGTTATGCGTTATACGTTATGCGTTATGCGTTATGCGTTATGCGTTATGCTTTATGCATTATGCGTTATGCGTTATGCGATTTGCGTTATTAGTTATGCGTTATGGGTTGTGCGTTATGAGTCATGCGTTATGCGTTATGCGTTTTGCTTTATGCGTTATGCGTTATGGGTTATGCGTTATGCGTTATGCGTTATGGGTTATGAGTAATGCGTGATCCGTTATGCGTTATGCTTTATGCGTTATGAGTTACGCGTAATGCGTTATGCGCTATGGGTCATGCGTTAAGCTTTATGCGTTATGCGTTATGCGTTATGGGTTATGCGTTATGGGTTATGAGTAATGCGTTATCCGTTATGCGTTATGCTTTATGCGTTATGAGTTACGCGTAATGCGTTATGCGCTATGGGTCATGCGTTAAGCGTTATGCGTTATGCGTTATGCGTTATGCGTTATGTGTTATGCGTTATGCGTTATGCGTTATGCGTTATGCGTTATGCGTTATGCGTTATGGGTTATCCGTTATGCGTTATCCGTTATGAGTTTTGCGTTATGCGTTATGCGTTATGAGTTGTGCGTTATGCGTTATGCGTTATGCGTTATGCGTTATGCGTTATGCGTCATGCGTTTTGCGTTATGCGTTATGCAATATGCGTTATGCGTTATGCGTTATGCGTTATGCGTTATGCGTTATGCGTTATGCGTTATGCGTTATGCGTTATGCGTGATCCGTTATGCGTTATGCGTTATGAGTAATGCGTGATCCGTTATGCGTTATGCGTTATGCGTTATGCGTTATGCGTTATGCGTTATGCGTTATGGGTTATGCGTTATGTGTTATGCGTTATGCGTTATGCGTTATGCGTTATGCGTTATGCGTTATGCGTTATGCGTTATGCGTTATGGGTTATGAGTAATGCGTGATCCGTTATGCGTTATGCTTTATGCGTTATGAGTTACGCGTAATGCGTTATGCGCTATGGGTCATGCGTTATGCGTTATGCGTTATGCGTTATGCGTTATGCGTTATGCGTTATGCGTTATGCGTTATGCGTTATGCGTTATGCGTTATGCGTTATGCGTTATGCGTTATGCGTTATGCGTTATGCATTATGCGTTATGTGTTATGCTTTATGCGTTATACGTTATGAGTAATGCGTGATCCGTTATGTGTTATGCGTTATGCGTTATGCGTTATGCGTTTTGCGTCATGCGTTATGCCTTATGCGTTATGCGTTATGCGTTATGCGTTATGCGTTATGCGTTATGCGTAATGCGTTATGCGTTATGTGTTATGCGTTATGCGTTATGCGTTATGCGTTATGCGTTATGCGTTATGCTTTATGCGTTATGATTTACGCGTAATGCGTTATGCGTTATGCGTTATGGGTTATGCGTTATGTGTTATGAGTTATGCGTTATGCGTTATGCGTTATGCGTTATGCGTTATGCGTTATGAGTACTGCTTGATCCGTTATACGTTATGCGTTATGCGTTATGGGTTATGCGTTATGTGTTATGAGTTATGCGTTATGCGTTATGCGTTATGCGTTATGCGTTATGCATGAGGTGTTATCCGTTATGCGTTATCCGTTATGCGTTTTGCGTTATGCGTTATGCGTTATGCTTTATGCGTTATGATTTACGCGTAATGCGTTATGCGTTATGCGTTATGGGTTATGCGTTATGTGTTATGAGTTATGCGTTATGCGTTATGCGTTATGCGTTATTTGTTATGGGTTATCCGTTATGCGTTATCCGTTATGAGTTTTGCGTTATGCGTTATGAGTTGTGCGTTATGCGTTATGCGTTATGCGTTATGCGTTATGCGTTATGCGTTATGCGTTATGCGTTATGCGTTATGCGTTATGCGTTATGCGTTATGAGTAATGCTTGATCCGTTACGCGTTATGCGTTATGCGTTATGGGTTATGCGTTATGTGTTATGAGTTATGCGTTATGCGTTATGCGTTATGCGTTATGCGTTATGCATGATGTGTTATCCGTTATGCGTTATCCGTTATGCGTTTTGCGTTATGCGTTATGCGTTATGAGTTATGCTTTATGCGTTATGCGTTATGCGTTATGCGTTATGCGTTATGCGTTGTGCGTTATGCGTTATGCGTTATGCGTTATGCGTTATGCGTTATGTGTTATGCGTTGTGCGTTATCCACTAACCGTTATGCGTTATGCGTTATGCGTTATGCGTTATGGGTTATGCGTTATGTGTTATGAGTTATGCGTTATGCGTTATGCGTTATGCGTTATTTGTTATGGGTTATCCGTTATGCGTTATCCGTTATGAGTTTTGCGTTATGCGTTATGAGTTGTGCGTTATGCGTTATGCGTTATGCGTTATGCGTTATGCGTTATGCGTTATGCGTTATGCGTTATGCGTTATGCGTTATGCGTTATGAGTAATGCTTGATCCGTTACGCGTTATGCGTTATGCGTTATGGGTTATGCGTTATGTGTTATGAGTTATGCGTTATGCGTTATGCGTTATGCGTTATGCGTTATGCATGATGTGTTATCCGTTATGCGTTATCCGTTATGCGTTTTGCGTTATGCGTTATGCGTTATGAGTTTTGCGTTATGCGTTATGCGTTATGCGTTATGCGTTATGCGTTATGCGTTGTGCGTTATGCGTTATGCGTTATGCGTTATGCGTTATGCGTTATGTGTTATGCGTTGTGCGTTATCCACTAACCGTTATGCGTTTTGCGTTATGCGTTATGCGTTATGGGTTATGCGTTATGTGTTATGAGTTATGCGTTATGCGTTATGCGTTATGCGTTATTTGTTATGGGTTATCCGTTATGCGTTATCCGTTATGAGTTTTGCGTTATGCGTTATGAGTTGTGCGTTATGCGTTATGCGTTATGCGTTATGCGTTATGCGTTATGCGTTATGCGTGATCCGTTATGCGTTATGCGTTATGAGTAATGCGTGATCCGTTATGCGTTATGCGTTATGCGTTATGCGTTATGCGTTATGCGTTATGCGTTATGCGTTATGCGTTATGCGTTATGTGTTATGCGTTATGCGTTATGCGTTATGCGTTATGCGTTATGCGTTATGCGTTATGCGTTATGCGTTATGCGTTATGCGTTATGGGTTATGAGTAATGCGTGATCCGTTATGCGTTATGCTTTATGCGTTATGAGTTACGCGTAATGCGTTATGCGCTATGGGTCATGCGTTATGCGTTATGTGTTATGCGTTATGCGTTATGCGTTATGCGTTATGCGTTATGCGTTATGCGTTATGCGTTATGCGTTATGCGTTATGCGTTATGCGTTATGCGTTATGCGTTATGCATTATGCGTTATGTGTTATGCTTTATGCGTTATACGTTATGAGTAATGCGTGATCCGTTATGTGTTATGCGTTATGCGTTATGCGTTATGCGTTTTGCGTCATGCGTTATGCCTTATGCGTTATGCGTTATGCGTTATGCGTTATGCGTTATGCGTTATGCGTTATGCGTTATGCGTTATGCGTTATGCGTTATGCGTTATGCGTTATGCGTTATGCGTTATGCGTTATGCTTTATGCGTTATGATTTACGCGTAATGCGTTATGCGTTATGCGTTATGGGTTATGCGTTATGTGTTATGAGTTATGCGTTATGCGTTATGCGTTATGCGTTATGCGTTATGCGTTATGAGTAATGCTT
Organism: Lasioglossum morio; assembly: GCA_916610235.2. NCBI lineage: Eukaryota > Metazoa > Arthropoda > Insecta > Hymenoptera > Halictidae > Lasioglossum > Lasioglossum morio. The sequence goes on from CAKAJA020000257.1 coordinate 73,873, forward strand.
GATCCGTTATACGTTATGCGTTATGCGTTATGGGTTATGCGTTATGTGTTATGAGTTATGCGTTATGCGTTATGCGTTATGCGTTATGCGTTATGCATGAGGTGTTATCCGTTATGCTTTATGCGTTATGATTTACGCGTAATGCGTTATGCGTTATGCGTTATGGGTTATGCGTTATGTGTTATGAGTTATGCGTTATGCGTTATGCGTTATGCGTTATTTGTTATGGGTTATCCGTTATGCGTTATCCGTTATGAGTTTTGCGTTATGCGTTATGCGTTATGCGTTATGCGTTATGCGTTATGCGTTATGCGTTATGCGTTATGCGTTATGCGTTATGCGTTATGCGTTATGCGTTATGCGTTATGAGTAATGCTTGATCCGTTACGCGTTATGCGTTATGCGTTATGGGTTATGCGTTATGTGTTATGAGTTATGCGTTATGCGTTATGCGTTATGCGTTATGCGTTATGCATGATGTGTTATCCGTTATGCGTTATCCGTTATGCGTTTTGCGTTATGCGTTATGCGTTATGCGTTATGCGTTATGCGTTATGCGTTATGCGTTATGCGTTATGCGTTATGCGTTATGAGTAATGCTTGATCCGTTACGCGTTATGCGTTATGCGTTATGGGTTATGCGTTATGTGTTATGAGTTATGCGTTATGCGTTATGCGTTATGCGTTATGCGTTATGCATGATGTGTTATCCGTTATGCGTTATCCGTTTTGCGTTATGCGTTATGCGTTATGAGTTGTGCGTTATGCGTTATGCGTTATGCGTTATGCGTTATGCGTTATGCGTTGTGCGTTATCCACTAACCGTTATGCGTTTTGCGTTATGCGTTATGCGTTATGCGTTATGCGTTATGCGTTATGCGTTATGCGTTATGCGTTATGAGAAATGCGTGATCCGTTATGCGTTATGCGTTATGAGTAATGCGTGATCCGTTATGCGTTATGCGTTATGCGCTATGAGTAATGCGTGATCCGTTATGCGTTATGCGTTATGAGTACTGCGTGATCCGTTATGCGTTATGCGTTATGAGTAATGCTTGATCCGTTACGCGTTATGCGTTATGCATTAAGCGTTATGCGTTATACGTTATGCGTTATGCGTTATGCGTTATGAGTAATGCGTGATCCGTTATGCGTTATGCGTTATGCGTTATGCGTTATGCGTTATGAGTAATGCGTGATCCGTTATGCGTTATGCGTTATGCGCTATGAGTAATGCGTGATCCGTTATGCGTTATGCGTTATGAGTAATGCTTGATCCGTTACGCGTTATGCGTTATGCATTAAGCGTTATGCGTTATACGTTATGCGTTATGCGTTATGCGTTATGCGTTATGCTTTATGCATTATGCGTTATGCGTTATGCGATTTGCGTTATGAGTTTTGCGTTATGCGTTATGCGTTATGACTTGTGCGTTATGCGTTATGCGTTATGCATTATGAGTTATGCGTTATGCGTTATGCGTTATGCGTTATGCAATATGCGTTATGCGTTATGCGTTATGCGTTATGCGTGATGCGTTATGCGTTATGTGTTATGCATTGTGCGTTATACGTTATGCGATTTGCGTTATGCGTTATGCGTTATGCGTTATGCGTTATGCGTTATGCGTTATGCGTTATGCGCTATGGGTCATGCGTTATGCGTTATGCGTTATGCGTTATGCGTTATGCGTTATGCGTTATGCGTTATGCAATATGCGTTATGCGTTATGCGTTATGCGTTATGAGAAATGCGTGATCCGTTATGCGTTATGCGTTATGAGTAATGCGTGATCCGTTATGCGTTATGCGTTATGCGCTATGAGTAATGCGTGATCCGTTATGCGTTATGCGTTATGAGTACTGCGTGATCCGTTATGTGTTATGCGTTATGAGTAATGCTTGATCCGTTACGCGTTATGCGTTATGCATTAAGCGTTATGCGTTATACGTTATGCGTTATGCGTTATGCGTTATGAGTAATGCGTGATCCGTTATGGGTTATGCGTTATGCGTTATGCGTTATGCGTTATGCGTTATGCGTTATGCGTTATGCGTTATGCGTTATGAGTAATGCGTTATCCGTTATGCGTTATGCGTTATGAGTAATGCTTGATCCGTTACGCGTTATGCGTTATGCATTAAGCGTTATGCGTTATACGTTATGCGTTATGCGTTATGCTTCATGCATTATGCGTTATGCGTTATGCGATTTGCGTTATGAGTTTTGCGTTATGCGTTATGCGTTATGAGGTGTGCGTTATGCGTTATGCGTTATGCGTTATGCGTTATGCGTTATGCGTTATGCGTTATGCGTTATTCGTTATGCGTTATGCAATATGCGTTATGCGTTATGCGTTATGCGTTATGCGTTATGCGTTATGCGTTATGCGTTATGCGTTATGCGTTATGCGTTATGCGTTATGTGTTATGCGTTGTGCGTTATACGTTATGCGATTTGCGTTATGCGTTATGCGTTATGCGTTATGCCTTATGCGTTATGCGTTATGCGTTATGGGTTATGCGTTATGCGTTATGCGTTATGCAATATGCGTTATGGGTTGTGCGTTATGAGTCATGCGTTATGCGTTATGCGTTATGTGTTATGCGTTGTGCGTTATCCGCTATGCGTTATGCGTTTTGCGTTATGCGTTATGCGTTATACGTTATGCGTAATGCGTTATGCGTTATGCGTTATGCGATTTGCGTTATGCGTTATGCGTTATGCGTTATGCGTTATGCGTTATGCGTTATGCAATATGCGTTATGCGTTATGCGTTATGCGTTATGCGTTATGCGTTATGCGTTATGCGTTATGCGTTATGCGTTATGCGTTATGTGTTATGCGTTGTGCGTTATACGTTATGCGATTTGCGTTATGCGTTATGCGTTATGCGTTATGCGTTATGCGTTATGCGTTATGCGTTATGCGTTATGCGTTATGCGTTATGCGTTATGCATTATGCGTTATGCGTTATGCTTTATGCGTTATGCGTTATGAGTAATGCGTGATCCGTTATGTGTTATGCGTTATGCGTTATGCGTTATGCGTTTTGCGTCATGCGTTATGCCTTATGCCTTATGCGTTATGCGTTATGCGTTATGCGTTATGCGTTATGCGTTATGCGTTATGCGTTATGCGTTATGCGTTATGCGTTATGCGTTATGCGTTATGCGTTATGCGTTATGCGTTATGCGTTATGCGTTATGCGTTGTGAGAAATGCGTGATCCGTTATGCGTTATGCGTTATGAGTAATGCGTGATCCGTTATGCGTTATGCGTTATGCGTTATGGGTTATGCGTTATGCGTTATGCTTTATGCGTTATGAGTTACGCGTAATGCGTTATGCGTTATGCGTTATGGGTTATGCGTTATGTGTTATGAGTTATGCGTTATGCGTTATGCGTTATGCGTTATGCGTTATGGGTTATCCGTTATGCGTTATCCGTTATGAGTTTTGCGTTATGCGTTATGAGTTGTGCGTTATGCGTTATGCGTTATGCGTTATGCGTTATGCGTTATGCGTTATGCGTTATGCGTTATGCGTTATGCGTTATGCGTTATGCGTTATCAGTAATGCTTGATCCGTTACGCGTTATGCGTTATGCGTTATGCGTTATGGGTTATGCGTTATGGGTTATGCGTTATGTGTTATGAGTTATGCGTTATGCGTTATGCGTTATGCGTTATGCGTTATGCATGATGTGTTATCCGTTATGCGATATCCGTTATGCGTTTTGCGTTATGCGTTATGCGTTATGAGTTGTGCGTTATGCGTTATGCGTTATGCGTTATGCGTTATGCGTTATGCGTTATGCGTTATGCGTTATGCGTTATGCGTTATGCGTTATGTGTTATGCGTTGTGCGTTATCCACTAACCGTTATGCGTTTTGCGTTATGCGTTTTGCGTTATGCGTTATGCGTTATGCGTTATGCGTTATGCGTTATGAGAAATGCGTGATCCGTTATGCGTTATGAGTAATGCGTGATCCGTTATGCGTTATGCGCTATGAGTAATGCGTGATCCGTTATGCGTTATGCGTTATGAGTACTGCGTGATCCGTTATGCGTTATGCGTTATGAGTAATGCTTGATCCGTTACGCGTTATGCGTTATGCATTAAGCGTTATGCGTTATACGTTATGCGTTATGCGTTATGCGTTATGAGTAATGCGTGATCCGTTATGCGTTATGCGTTATGCGTTATGCGTTATGCGTTATGAGTAATGCGTGATCCGTTATGCGTTATGCGTTATGCGCTATGAGTAATGCGTGATCCGTTATGCGTTATGCGTTATGAGTAATGCTTGATCCGTTACGCGTTATGCGTTATGCATTAAGCGTTATGCGTTATACGTTATGCGTTATGCGTTATGCGTTATGCGTTATGCTTTATGAATTATGCGTTATGCGTTATGCGATTTGCGTTATGAGTTTTGTGTTATGCGTTATGCGTTATGACTTGTGCGTTATGAGTTATGCGTTATGCTTTATGCGTTATGCGTTATGCGTTATGCGTTATGCGTTATGCAATATGCGTTATGCGTTATGCGTTATGCGTTATGCGTTATGCGTTATGCGTTATGCGTTATGCGTTATGTGTTATGCATTGTGCATTATACGTTATGCGATTTGCGTTATGCGTTATGCGTTATGCGTTATGCGTTATGCGTTATGCGTTATGCGTTATGCGTTATGCGTTATGCGTTATGCGTTATACGTTATGCGTTATGCGTTATGGGTTATGAGTAATGCGTGATCCGTTATACGTTATGCTTCATGCGTTATGAGTTACGCGTAATGCGTTATGCGCTATGGGTCATGCGTTATGCGTTATGCGTTATGCGTTATGCGTTATGCAATATGCGTTATGCGTTATGCGTTATGCGTTATGAGAAATGCGTGATCCGTTATGCGTTATGCGTTATGAGTAATGCGTGATCCGTTATGCGTTATGCGTTATGCGCTATGAGTAATGCGTGATCCGTTATGCGTTATGCGTTATGAGTACTGCGTGATCCGTTATGCGTTATGCGTTATGAGTAATGCTTGATCCGTTACGCGTTATGCGTTATGCATTAAGCGTTATGCGTTATACGTTATGCGTTATGCGTTATGCGTTATGAGTAATGCGTGATCCGTTATGGGTTATGCGTTATGCGTTATGCGTTATGCGTTATGCGTTATGCGTTATGCGTTATGAGTAATGCGTGATCCGTTATGCGTTATGCGTTATGCGCTATGAGTAATGCGTGATCCGTTATGCGTTATGCGTTATGAGTAATGCTTGATCCGTTACGCGTTATGCGTTATGCATTAAGCGTTATGCGTTATACGTTATGCGTTATGCGTTATGCGTTATGCGTTATGCGTTATGCGTTATGCGTTATGCGTTATGCAATATGCGTTATGCGTTATGCGTTATGCGTTATGCGTTATGCGTTATGCGTTATGCGTTATGCGTTATGCGTTATGTGTTATGCGTTGTGCGTTATACGTTATAAGATTTGCGTTATGCGTTATGCGTTATGCGTTATGCGTTATGCGTTATGCGTTATGGGTTATGCGTTATGCGTTATGCGTTATGCGTTATGCATTATGCGTTATGGGTTGTGCGTTATGAGTCATGCGTTATGCGTTATGTGTTATGCGTTGTGCGTTATCCGCTATGCGTTATGCGTTTTGCGTTATGCGTTATGCGTTATACGTTATGCGTTATGCGTTATGCGTTATGCGTTATGCGTTATGCGTTATGCGTTATGCGTTATGCGTTATGCAATATGCGTTATGCGTTATGCGTTATGCGTTATGCGTTATGCGTTATGTGTTATGCATTGTGCGTTATACGTTATGCGATTTGCGTTATGCGTTATGCGTTATGCGTTATGCGTTATGCGTTATGCGTTATGCGTTATGCGTTATGCGTTATGCGTTATGCGTTATGCTTTATGCATTATGCGTTATGCGTTATGCGATTTGCGTTATGCGTTATGCGTTATGGGTTGTGCGTTATGGGTCATGCGTTATGCGTTATGCGTTTTGCTTTATGCGTTATGCTTTATGCGTTATGAGTTACGCGTAATGCGTTATGCGCTATGGGTCATGCGTTAAGCGTTATGCGTTATGCGTTATGCGTTATGGGTTATGTGTTATGCGTTATGCGTTATGCGTTATGCGTTATGCGTTATGCGTTATGCGTTATGCGTTATGCGTTATGGGTTATCCGTTATGCGTTATCCGTTATGAGTTTTGCGTTATGCGTTATGCGTTATGCGTTATGCGTTATGCAATATGCGTTATGCGTTATGCGTTATGCGTTATGCGTTATGCGTTATGCGTTATGCGTTATGCGTTATGCGTTATGCGTTATGCGTTATGCGTTATGCGTTATGTGTTATGCGTTGTGCGTTATACGTTATGCGATTTGCGTTATGCGTTATGCGATTTGCGTTATGCGTTATGCGTTATGGGTTGTGCGTTATGAGTCATGCGTTATGCGTTATGCGTTTTGCTTTATGCGTTATGCTTTATGCGTTATGAGTTACGCGTAATGCGTTATGCGCTATGGGTCATGCGTTAAGCGTTATGCGTTATGCGTTATGCGTTATGGGTTATGTGTTATGTGTTATGCGTTATGCGTTATGCGTTATGCGTTATGCGTTATGCGTTATGCGTTATGCGTTATGGGTTATCCGTTATGCGTTATCCGTTATGCGTTATGCGTTATGCGTTATGCGTTATGCGTTATGCGTTATGCGTTATGCGTTATGCATTATGCGTTATGCGTTATGCTTTATGCGTTATGCGTTATGAGTAATGCGTGATCCGTTATGTGTTATGCGTTATGCGTTATGCATTATGCGTTATGCGTTTTGCGTCATGCGTTATGCCTTATGCCTTATGCGTTATGCGTTATGCGTTATGCGTTTTGCGTTATGCGTTATGCGTTATGCGTTATGCGTTATGCGTTATGCGTTATGCGTTATGAGAAATGCGTGATCCGTTATGCGTTATGCGTTATGAGTAATGCGTGATCCGTTATGCGTTATGCGTTATGAGTAATGCTTGATCCGTTACGCGTTATGCGTTATGCATTAAGCGTTATGCGTTATACGTTATGCGTTATGCGTTATGCGTTATGAGTAATGCGTGATCCGTTATGGGTTATGCGTTATGCGTTATGCGTTATGCGTTATGCGTTATGCGTTATGCGTTATGCGTTATGCGTTATGCGTTATGAGTAATGCGTGATCCGTTATGCGTTATGCGTTATGCGCTATGAGTAATGCGTGATCCGTTATGCGTTATGCGTTATGAGTAATGCTTGATCCGTTACGCGTTATGCGTTATGCATTAAGCGTTATGCGTTATACGTTATGCGTTATGCGTTATGCTTTATGCGCTATGCGTAATGCGTTATGCGTTATGCGTTATGCAATATGCGTTATGCGTTATGCGTTATGCGTTATGCGTTATGCGTTATGCGTTATGCGTTATGCGTTATGCGTTATGCGTTATGCGTTATGCGTTATGTGTTATGCGTTGTGCGTTATACGTTATAAGATTTGCGTTATGCGTTATGCGTTATGCGTTATGCGTTATGCGTTATGCGTTATGCGTTATGCGTTATGCGTTATGCGTTATGCGTTATGCGTTATGCGTTATGCGTTATGCAATATGCGTTATGGGTTGTGCGTTAAGCGTTATGCGTTATGCGTTACGCGTAATGCGTTATGCGCTATGGGTCATGCGTTAAGCGTTATGCGTTATGCGTTATGCGTTATCGGTTATGTGTTATGTGTTATGCGTTATGCGTTATGCGTTATGCGTTATGCGTTATGCGTTATGCGTTATGCGTTATGCGTTATGGGTTATCCGTTATGCGTTATCCGTTATGAGTTTTGCGTTATGCGTTATGCGTTATGCGTTATGCGTTATGCGTTATGCGTTATGCGTTATGCAATATGCGTTATGCGTAATGCGTTATGCGTTATGCGTTATGCGTTATGCGTTATGCGTTATGGGTTGTGCGTTATGAGTCATGCGTTATGTGTTATGCGTTATGCGTTATGCGTTATGCGTTATGCGTTATGCGTTATGCGTTATGCGTTATGGGTTATCCGTTATGCGTTATCCGTTATGAGTTTTGCGTTATGCGTTATGCGTTATGCGTTATGCGTTATGCGTTATGCAATATGCGTTATGCGTTATGCGTTATGCGATTTGCGTTATGCGTTATGCGTTATGGGTTGTGCGTTATGAGTCATGCGTTATGCGTTATGCGTTTTGCTTTATGCGTTATGCTTTATGCGTTATGAGTTACGCGTAATGCGTTATGCGCTATGGGTCATGCGTTAAGCGTTATGCGTTATGCGTTATGCGTTATGGGTTATGTGTTATGTGTTATGCGTTATGCGTTATGCGTTATGCGTTATGCGTTATGCTTTATGCGTTATGGGTTATGCGTTATGCGTTATGCGTTATGCGTTATGCAATATGCGTTATGCGTTATGCGTTATGCGTTATGCGTTATGCGTTATGCGTTATGTGTTATGCATTGTGCGTTATACGTTATGCGATTTGCGTTATGCGTTATGCGTTATACGTTATGCGTTATGCGTTATGCGTTATGCGTTATGCGTTATGCGTTATGCGTTATGCGTTATGCTTTATGCATTATGCGTTATGCGTTATGCGATTTGCGTTATGCGTTATGCGTTATGGGTTGTGCGTTATGAGTCATGCGTTATGCGTTATGCGTTTTGCTTTATGCGTTATGCTTTATGCGTTATGAGTTACGCGTAATGCGTTATGCGCTATGGGTCATGCGTTAAGCGTTATGCGTTATGCGTTATGCGTTATGGGTTATGTGTTATGTGTTATGCGTTATGCGTTATGCGTTATGCGTTATGCGTTATGCGTTATGCGTTATGCGTTATGCGTTATGGGTTATCCGTTATGCGTTATCCGTTATGAGTTTTGCGTTATGCGTTATGCGTTATGCGTTATGCGTTATGCAATATGCGTTATGCGTTATGCGTTATGCGTTATGCGTTATGCGTTATGCGTTATGCGTTATGCGTTATGCGTTATGCGTTATGCGTTATGCGTTATGCGTTATGCGTTATGTGTTATGCGTTGTGCGTTATACGTTATGCGATTTTCGTTATGCGTTATGCGATTTGCGTTATGCGTTATGCGTTATGGGTTGTGCGTTATGAGTCATTCGTTATGCGTTATGCGTTTTGCTTTATGCGTTATGCTTTATGCGTTATGAGTTACGCGTAATGCGTTATGCGCTATGGGTCATGCGTTAAGCGTTATGCGTTATGCGTTATGCGTTATGGGTTATGTGTTATGTGTTATGCGTTATGCGTTATGCGTTATGCGTTATGCGTTATGCGTTATGCGTTATGCGTTATGCGTTATGGGTTATCCGTTATGCGTTATCCGTTATGCGTTATGCGTTATGCGTTATGCGTTATGCGTTATGCGTTATGCGTTATGCGTTATGCATTATGCGTTATGCGTTATGCTTTATGCGTTATGCGTTATGAGTAATGCGTTATGCGTTATGTGTTATGCGTTGTGCGTTATACGTTATAAGATTTGCGTTATGCGTTATGCGTTATGCGTTATGCGTTATGCGTTATGCGTTATGCGTTATGCGTTATGGGTTATGCGTTATGCGTTATGCGTTATGCGTTATGCAATATGCGTTATGGGTTGTGCGTTAAGCGTTATGCGTTATGCGTTATGCGTTATGCGTTATGCGTTATGCGTTATGCGTTATGCGTTATGAGTAATGCTTGATCCGTTACGCGTTATGCGTTATGCATTAAGCGTTATGCGTTATACGTTATGCGTTATGCGTTATGCGCTATGAGTAATGCGTGATCCGTTATGGGTTATGCGTTATGCGTTATGCGTTATGCGTTATGCGTTTTGCGTTATGCGTTATGCGTTATGCGTTATGCGTTATGGGTTATCCGTTATGCGTTATCCGTTATGCGTTATGCGTTATGCGTTATGCGTTATGCGTTATGCGTTATGCGTTATGCGTTATGCGTTATGCGTTATGCGTTATGCGTTATGCGTTATGCGTTATGCGTTATGTGTTATGCGTTGTGCGTTATACGTTATGCGATTTGCGTTATGCGTTATGCGATTTGCGTTATGCGTTATGCGTTATGGGTTGTGCGTTATGAGTCATGCGTTATGCGTTATGCGTTTTGCTTTATGCGTTATGCTTTATGCGTTATGAGTTACGCGTAATGCGTTATGCGCTATGGGTCATGCGTTAAGCGTTATGCGTTATGCGTTATGCGTTATGGGTTATGTGTTATGTGTTATGCGTTATGCGTTATGCGTTATGCGTTATGCGTTATGCGTTATGCGTTATGGGTTATCCGTTATGCGTTATCCGTTATGCGTTATGCGTTATGCGTTATGCGTTATGCGTTATGCGTTATGCATTATGCGTTATGCGTTATGCTTTATGCGTTATGCGTTATGAGTAATGCGTGATCCGTTATGTGTTATGCGTTATGCGTTATGCATTATGCGTTATGCGTTTTGCGTCATGCGTTATGCCTTATGCCTTATGCGTTATGCGTTATGCGTTATGCGTTTTGCGTTATGCGTTATGCGTTATGCGTTATGCGTTATGCGTTATGCGTTATGCGTTATGCGTTATGAGAAATGCGTGATCCGTTATGCGTTATGCGTTATGAGTAATGCGTGATCCGTTATGCGTTATGCGTTATGAGTAATGCTTGATCCGTTACGCGTTATGCGTTATGCATTAAGCGTTATGCGTTATACGTTATGCGTTATGCGTTATGCGTTATGCGTTATGCGTTATGCGTTATGCGTTATGCAATATGCGTTATGCGTTATGCGTTATGCGTTATGCGTTATGCGTTATGTGTTATGCATTGTGCGTTATACGTTATGCGATTTGCGTTATGCGTTATGCGTTATACGTTATGCGTTATGCGTTATGCGTTATGCGTTATGCGTTATGCGTTATGCGTTATGCGTTATGCGTTATGCTTTATGCATTATGCGTTATGCGTTATGCGATTTGCGTTATGCGTTATGCGTTATGGGTTGTGCGTTATGAGTCATGCGTTATGCGTTATGCGTTTTGCTTTATGCGTTATGCTTTATGCGTTATGAGTTACGCGTAATGCGTTATGCGCTATGGGTCATGCGTTAAGCGTTATGCGTTATGCGTTATGCGTTATGGGTTATGTGTTATGTGTTATGCGTTATGCGTTATGCGTTATGCGTTATGCGTTATGCGTTATGCGTTATGCGTTATGGGTTATCCGTTATGCGTTATCCGTTATGAGTTTTGTGTTATGCGTTATGCGTTATGCGTTATGCGTTATGCGTTATGCAATATGCGTTATGCGTTATGCGTTATGCGTTATGCGTTATGCGTTATGCGTTATGCGTTATGGGTTGTGCGTTATGAGTCATGCGTTATGTGTTATGCGTTATGCGTTATGCGTTATGCGTTATGCGTTATGCGTTATGCGTTATGCGTTATGCGTTATGGGTTATCCGTTATGCGTTATCCGTTATGAGTTTTGCGTTATGCGTTATGCGTTATGCGTTATGCGTTATGCAATATGCGTTATGCGTTATGCGTTATGCGATTTGCGTTATGCGTTATGCGTTATGGGTTGTGCGTTATGAGTCATGCGTTATGCGTTATGCGTTTTGCTTTATGCGTTATGCTTTATGCGTTATGAGTTACGCGTAATGCGTTATGCGCTATGGGTCATGCGTTAAGCGTTATGCGTTATGCGTTATGCGTTATGGGTTATGTGTTATGTGTTATGCGTTATGCGTTATGCGTTATGCGTTATGCGTTATGCGTTATGCTTTATGCGTTATGGGTTATGCGTTATGCGTTATGCGTTATGCGTTATGCGTTATGAGTAATGCTTGATCCGTTACGCGTTATGCGTTATGCATTAAGCGTTATGCGTTATACGTTATGCGTTATGCGTTATGCGCTATGAGTAATGCGTGATCCGTTATGGGTTATGCGTTATGCGTTATGCGTTATGCGTTATGCGTTATGCGTTATGCGTTATGCGTTATGCGTTATGCGTTATGCGTTATGCGTTATGGGTTATCCGTTATGCGTTATCCGTTATGCGTTATGCGTTATGCGTTATGCGTTATGCGTTATGCGTTATGCGTTATGCGTTATGCGTTATGCGTTATGCGTTATGCGTTATGTGTTATGCGTTGTGCGTTATACGTTATGCGATTTGCGTTATGCGTTATGCGATTTGCGTTATGCGTTATGCGTTATGGGTTGTGCGTTATGAGTCATGCGTTATGCGTTATGCGTTTTGCTTTATGCGTTATGCTTTATGCGTTATGAGTTACGCGTAATGCGTTATGCGCTATGGGTCATGCGTTAAGCGTTATGCGTTATGCGTTATGCGTTATGGGTTATGTGTTATGTGTTATGTGTTATGCGTTATGCGTTATGCGTTATGCGTTATGCGTTATGCATTATGCGTTATGCGTTATGCTTTATGCGTTATGCGTTATGAGTAATGCGTGATCCGTTATGTGTTATGCGTTATGCGTTATGCATTATGCGTTATGCGTTTTGCGTCATGCGTTATGCCTTATGCCTTATGCGTTATGCGTTATGCGTTATTCGTTTTGCGTTATGCGTTATGCGTTATGCGTTATGCGTTATGCGTTATGCGTTATGCGTTATGCGTTATGCGTTATGCGTTATGAGAAATGCGTGATCCGTTATGCGTTATGCGTTATGAGTAATGCGTGATCCGTTATGCGTTATGCGTTATGCGTTATGCGTTATGCGTTATGCGTTATGAGTAATGCGTGATCCGTTATGCGTTATGCGTTATGCGCTATGAGTAATGCGTGATCCGTTATGCGTTATGCGTTATGAGTAATGCTTGATCCGTTACGCGTTATGCGTTATGCATTAAGCGTTATGCGTTATACGTTATGCGTTATGCGTTATGCGTTATGCGTTATGCGTAATGCGTTATGCGTTATGCGTTATGCAATATGCGTTATGCGTTATGCGTTATGCGTTATGCGTTATGCGTTATGCGTTATGCGTTATGTGTTATGCGTTGTGCGTTATACGTTATAAGATTTGCGTTATGCGTTATGCGTTATGCGTTATGCGTTATGCGTTATGCGTTATGGGTTATGCGTTATGCGTTATGCGTTATGCGTTATGCAATATGCGTTATGGGTTGTGCGTTATGAGTCATGCGTTATGCGTTATGCGTTATGCGTTATGTGTTATGCGTTGTGCGTTATCCGCTATGCGTTATGCGTTTTGCGTTATGCGTTATGCGTTATACGTTATGCGTTATGCGTTATGCGTTATGCGTTATGCGTTATGCGTTATGCGTTATGCGTTATGCGTTATGCGTTATGCAATATGCGTTATGCGTTATGCGTTATGCGTTATGCGTTATGCGTTATGCGTTATGTGTTATGCATTGTGCGTTATACGTTATGCGATTTGCGTTATGCGTTATGCGTTATACGTTATGCGTTATGCGTTATGCGTTATGCGTTATGCGTTATGCGTTATGCGTTATGCTTTATGCATTATGCGTTATGCGTTATGCGATTTGCGTTATGCGTTATGCGTTATGGGTTGTGCGTTATGAGTCATGCGTTATGCGTTATGCGTTTTGCTTTATGCGTTATGCTTTATGCGTTATGAGTTACGCGTAATGCGTTATGCGCTATGGGTCATGCGTTAAGCGTTATGCGTTATGCGTTATGCGTTATGGGTTATGTGTTATGTGTTATGTGTTATGCGTTATGCGTTATGCGTTATGCGTTATGCGTTATGCGTTATGCGTTATGGGTTATCCGTTATGCGTTATCCGTTATGCGTTATGCGTTATGCGTTATGCGTTATGCGTTATGCGTTATGCGTTATGCGTTATGCATTATGCGTTATGCGTTATGCTTTATGCGTTATGCGTTATGAGTAATGCGTGATCCGTTATGTGTTATGCGTTATGCGTTATGCATTATGCGTTATGCGTTTTGCGTCATGCGTTATGCCTTATGCCTTATGCGTTATGCGTTATGCGTTATTCGTTTTGCGTTATGCGTTATGCGTTATGCGTTATGCGTTATGCGTTATGCGTTATGCGTTATGCGTTATGAGAAATGCGTGATCCGTTATGCGTTATGCGTTATGAGTAATGCGTGATCCGTTATGCGTTATGCGTTATGAGTAATGCTTGATCCGTTACGCGTTATGCGTTATGCATTAAGCGTTATGCGTTATACGTTATGCGTTATGCGTTATGCGTTATGAGTAATGCGTGATCCGTTATGGGTTATGCGTTATGCGTTATGCGTTATGCGTTATGCGTTATGAGTAATGCGTGATCCGTTATGCGTTATGCGTTATGCGCTATGAGTAATGCGTGATCCGTTATGCGTTATGCGTTATGAGTAATGCTTGATCCGTTACGCGTTATGCGTTATGCATTAAGCGTTATGCGTTATACGTTATGCGTTATGCGTTATGCGTTATGCGTTATGTGTAATGCGTTATGCGTTATGCGTTATGCAATATGCGTTATGCGTTATGCGTTATGCGTTATGCGTTATGCGTTATGCGTTACGCGTTATGCGTTATGCGTTATGCGTTATGCGTTATGTGTTATGCGTTGTGCGTTATACGTTATCCGTTATGCGTTATGCGTTATGCGTTATGCGTTATGCGTTATGCGTTATGCGTTATGCGTTATGCATTATGCGTTATGCGTTATGCTTTATGCGTTATGCGTTATGAGTAATGCGTGATCCGTTATGTGTTATGCGTTATGCGTTATGCATTATGCGTTATGCGTTTTGCGTCATGCGTTATGCCTTATGCCTTATGCGTTATGCGTTATGCGTTATTCGTTTTGCGTTATGCGTTATGCGTTATGCGTTATGCGTTATGCGTTATGCGTTATGCGTTATGCGTTATGAGAAATGCGTGATCCGTTATGCGTTATGCGTTATGAGTAATGCGTGATCCGTTATGCGTTATGCGTTATGAGTAATGCTTGATCCGTTACGCGTTATGCGTTATGCATTAAGCGTTATGCGTTATACGTTATGCGTTATGCGTTATGCGTTATGAGTAATGCGTGATCCGTTATGGGTTATGCGTTATGCGTTATGCGTTATGCGTTATGCGTTATGAGTAATGCGTGATCCGTTATGCGTTATGCGTTATGCGCTATGAGTAATGCGTGATCCGTTATGCGTTATGCGTTATGAGTAATGCTTGATCCGTTACGCGTTATGCGTTATGCATTAAGCGTTATGCGTTATACGTTATGCGTTATGCGTTATGCGTTATGCGTTATGCGTAATGCGTTATGCGTTATGCGTTATGCAATATGCGTTATGCGTTATGCGTTATGCGTTATGCGTTATGCGTTATGCGTTATGCGTTATGCGTTATGCGTTATGCGTTATGTGTTATGCGTTGTGCGTTATACGTTATAAGATTTGCGTTATGCGTTATGCGTTATGCGTTATGCGTTATGCGTTATGCGTTATGCGTTATGGGTTATGCGTTATGCGTTATGCGTTATGCGTTATGCAATATGCGTTATGGGTTGTGCGTTATGAGTCATGCGTTATGCGTTATGCGTTATGCGTTATGTGTTATGCGTTGTGCGTTATCCGCTATGCGTTATGCGTTTTGCGTTATGCGTTATGCGTTATACGTTATGCGTTATGCGTTATGCGTTATGCGTTATGCGTTATGCGTTATGCGTTATGCGTTATGCGTTATGCAATATGCGTTATGCGTTATGCGTTATGCGTTATGCGTTATGCGTTATGTGTTATGCATTGTGCGTTATACGTTATGCGATTTGCGTTATGCGTTATGCGTTATACGTTATGCGTTATGCGTTATGCGTTATGCGTTATGCGTTATGCGTTATGCGTTATGCTTTATGCATTATGCGTTATGCGTTATGCGATTTGCGTTATGCGTTATGCGTTATGGGTTTTGCGTTATGAGTCATGCGTTATGCGTTATGCGTTTTGCTTTATGCGTTATGCTTTATGCGTTATGAGTTACGCGTAATGCGTTATGCGCTATGGGTCATGCGTTAAGCGTTATGCGTTATGCGTTATGCGTTATGGGTTATGTGTTATGTGTTATGCGTTATGCGTTATGCGTTATGCGTTATGCGTTATGCGTTATGCGTTATGCGTTATGCGTTATGGGTTATCCGTTATGCGTTATCCGTTATGAGTTTTGCGTTATGCGTTATGCGTTATGCGTTATGCGTTATGCGTTATGCAATATGCGTTATGCGTTATGCGTTATGCGTTATGCGTTATGCGTTATGCGTTATGGGTTGTGCGTTATGAGTCATGCGTTATGTGTTATGCGTTATGCGTTATGCGTTATGCGTTATGCGTTATGCGTTATGCGTTATGCGTTATGGGTTATCCGTTATGCGTTATCCGTTATGAGTTTTGCGTTATGCGTTATGCGTTATGCGTTATGCGTTATGCGTTATGCAATATGCGTTATGCGTTATGCGTTATGCGATTTGCGTTATGCGTTATGCGTTATGCGTTATGCATTAAGCGTTATGCGTTATACGTTATGCGTTATGCGTTATGCGCTATGAGTAATGCGTGATCCGTTATGCGTTATGCGTTATGAGTAATGCTTGATCCGTTACGCGTTATGCGTTATGCATTAAGCGTTATGCGTTATACGTTATGCGTTATGCGTTATGCAATATGCGTTATGGGTTGTGCGTTATGCGTTATGAGTAATGCTTGATCCGTTACGCGTTATGCGTTATGCATTAAGCGTTATGCGTTATACGTTATGCGTTATGCGTTATGCGCTATGAGTAATGCGTGATCCGTTATGCGTTATGCGTTATGAGTAATGCTTGATCCGTTACGCGTTATGCGTTATGCGTTATGTGTTATGCGTTGTGCGTTATACGTTATAAGATTTGCGTTATGCGTAATGCGTTATGCGTTATGCGTTATGCGTTATGCGTTATGGGTTATGCGTTATGCGTTATGCGTTATGCGTTATGCAATATGCGTTATGGGTTGTGCGTTATGAGTCATGCGTTATGCGTTATGCGTTATGTGTTATGCGTTGTGCGTTATCCGCTATGCGTTATGCGTTTTGCGTTATGCGTTATGCGTTATACGTTATGCGTTATGCGTTATGCGTTATGCGTTATGCGTTATGCGTTATGCGTTATGCGTTATGCAATATGCGTTATGCGTTATGCGTTATGCGGTATGCGTTATGCGTTATGCGTTATGTGTTATGCATTGTGCGTTATACGTTATGCGATTTGCGTTATGCGTTATGCGTTATACGTTATGCGTTATGCGTTATGCGTTATGCGTTATGCGTTATGCGTTATGCGTTATGCGTTATGCGTTATGCGTTATGCGTTATGCGTTATGCGTTATGCGTTATGAGAAATGCGTGATCCGTTATGCGTTATGAGTAATGCTTGATCCGTTACGCGTTATGCGTTATGCATTAAGCGTTATGCGTTATACGTTATGCGTTATGCGTTATGCGTTATGTGTTATGGGTTATGCGTTATGCTTTATGCATTATGCGTTATGCGTTATGCGTTATGCGATTTGCGTTATGCGTTATGCGTTATGGGTTGTGCGCTATGAGTCATGCGTTATGCGTTATGCGTTTTGCTTTATGCGTTATGCGTTATGGGTTATGCGTTATGCGTTATGCGTTATGCGTTATGCGTTATGGGTTATGAGTAATGCGTGATCCGTTATGCGTTATGCTTTATGCGTTATGAGTTACGCGTAATGCGTTATGCGCTATGGGTCATGCGTTAAGCGTTATGCGTTATGCGTTATGCGTTATACGTTATGCGTAATGCGTTATGCGTTATGCGTTATGCGTTATGCGTTATGCGTTATGCGTTATGCGTTATGCGTTATGCGTTATGCGTTATGCGTTATGCGTTATGCGTTATGCTTTATGCGTTATGCGTTATGAGTAATCCGTGATCCGTTATGCGTTATGCGTTATGCGTTATGAGTAATGCGTGATCCGTTATGCGTTATGCGTTATGCGTTATGCGTTATGCGTTATGCGTTATGAGTAATGCGTGATCCGTTATGCGTTATGCGTTATGCGCTATGAGTAATGCGTGATCCGTTATGCGTTATGCGTTATGAGAAATGCTTGATCCGTTACGCGTTATGCGTTATGCATTAAGCGTTATGCGTTATACGTTATGCGTTATGCGTTATGCGTTATGCGTTATGCTTTATGCATTATGCGTTATGCGTTATGCGATTTGCGTAATGCGTTATGCGTTATGGGTTATGCGTTATGCGTTATGCGTTATGCTTTATGCATTATGCGTTATGCGTTATGCGATTTGCGTTATGCGTTATGCGTTATGGGTTGTGCGTTATGAGTCATGCCTTATGCGTTATGCGTTTTGCTTTATGCGTTATGCGTTAAGGGTTATGCGTTATGCGTTATGCGTTATGCGTTATGGGTTATGAGTAATGCGTGATCCGTTATGCGTTATGCTTTATGCGTTATGAGTTACGCGTAATGCGTTATGCGCTATGGGTCATGCGTTAAGCGTTATGCGTTATGGGTTATGCGTTATGGGTTATGCGTTATGTGTTATGCGTTGTGCGTTATCCGCTATGCGTTATGCGTTTTGCGTTATGCGTTATGCGTTATGAGTAATGCGTGATCCGTTATGCGTTATGCGTTATGCGTTATGCGTTATGCGTTATGAGTAATGCGTGATCCGTTATGCGTTTTGCGTTATGCGCTATGAGTAATGCGTGATCCGTTATGCGTTATGCGTTATGAGTAATGCTTGATCCGTTACGCGTTATGCGTTATGCATTAAGCGTTATGCGTTATACGTTATGCGTTATGCGTTATGCGTTATGCGTTATGCGTTATGCTTTATGCATTATGCGTTATGCGTTATGCGATTTGCGTTATGCGTTATGCGTTATGGGTTGTGCGTTATGAGTCATGCGTTATGCGTTATGCGTTTTGCTTTATGCGTTATGCGTTATGGGTTATGCGTTATGCGTTATGCGTTATGCGTTATGCGTTATGGGTTATGAGTAATGCGTGATCCGTTATGCGTTATGCTTTATGCGTTATGAGTTACGCGTAATGCGTTATGAGCTATGGGTCATGCGTTAAGCGTTATGCGTTATGCGTTATGCGTTATGCGTTATGGGTTATGCGTTATGGGTTATGAGTAATGCGTGATCCGTTATACGTTATGCGTTATGAGTTACGCGTAATGCGTTATGCGCTATGGGTCATGCGTTAAGCGTTATGCTTTATGCGTTATGCGTTATGGGTTATGCGTTATGTGTTATGCGTTATGCGTTATGCGTTATGCGTTATGCGTTATGCGTTATGCGTTATGCGTTATGCGTTATGCGTTATGCGTTATGCGTTATGCGTTATGCGTTATGCGTTATGCGTTATGGGTTATCCGTTATGCGTTATCCGTTATGAGTTTTGCGTTATGCGTTATGCGTTATGAGTTGTGCGTTATGCGTTATGCGTTATGCGTTATGCGTTATGCGTTATGCGTTATGCGTTATGCGTTATGCGTTATGCGTTATGCGTTATGCGTTATGCGTTATGCGTTATGCGTTATGCGTTATGCGTTATGCGTCATGCGTTATGCGTCATGCGTTATGCGTTATGCGTTATGCGTTATGCATTATGTGTTATCCGTTATGCGTTATCCGTTATGCGTTTTGCGTTATGCGTTATGCGTTATGAGTTGTGCGTTATGCGTTATGCGTTATGCGTTATGCGTTATGCGTTATGCTTTATGCGTTATGCGTTATGAGTAATGCGTGATCCGTTATGTGTTATGCGTTATGCGTTATGCGTTATGCGTTATGCGTTATGCGTTTTGCGTTATGCCTTATGCGTTATGCGTTATGCGTTATGCGTTATGCGTTATGCGTTATGCGTTATGAGTAATGCGTGATCCGTTATGTGTTATGCGTTATGCGTTATGCGTTATACGTTATGCGTTATGCGTTATGCGTTATGCGTTATGCGTTATGCGTTATGCTTTATGCATTATGCGTTATGCGTTATGCGTTATGCGTTATGCGTTATGAGTAATGCGTGATCCGTTATGCGTTATGCGTTATGGGTTATGCGTTATGTGTTATGCGTTATGCGTTATGCGTTATGCGTTATGCGTTATGCGTCATGCGTTATGCGTCATGCGTTATGCGTTATGCGTTATGCGTGATCCGTTATGCGTTATGCGTTATGCGTTATGCGTTATGCGTTATGCGTTATGCTTTATGCATTATGCGTTATGCGTTATGCGATTTGCGTTATGCGTTATGCGTTATGCGTTATGCGTTATGCGTTATGCTTTATGCATTATGCGATATGCGTTATGCGATTTGCGTTATGCGTTATGCGTTATGGGTTGTGCGTTATGAGTCATGCGTTATGCGTTATGGGTTATGCGTTATGGGTTATGCGTTATGTGTTATGCGTTGTGCGTTATCCGCTATGCGTTATGCGTTATACTTTATGCGTAATGCGTTATGCGTTATGCGTTATGCGTTATGCGTTATGCGTTATGCGTTATGCCTTATGCGTTATGATTAATCCGTGATCCGTTATGCGTTATGCGTTATGCGTTATGAGTAATGCGTGATCCGTTATGTGTTATGCGTTATGCGTTATGCGTTATGCGTTATGCGTTTTGCGTTATGCGTTATGCGTTATGCGTTATGCGTTATGCGTTATGCGTTATGCGTTATGCGTTATGCGTTATGAGTAATGCGTGATCCGTTATGTGTTATGCGTTATGCGTTATGCGTTATACGTTATGCGTTATGCGTTATGCGTTATGCGTTATGCGTTATGCGTTATGCGTTATGCGTTATGCGTTATGCGTTATGCTTTATGCATTATGCGTTATGCGTTATGCGTTATGCGTTATGCGTTATGAGTAATGCGTGATCCGTTATGCGTTATGCGTTATGGGTTATGCGTTATGTGTTATGCGTTATGCGTTATGCGTTATGCGTTATGCGTTATGCGTTAGGCGTCATGCGTTATGCGTCATGCGTTATGCGTCATGCGTTATGCGTGATCCGTTATGCGTTATGCGTTATGCGTTATGCGTTATACGTTATGCGTTATGCGTTATGCGTTATGCGTTATGAGTAATGCGTGATCCGTTATGTGTTATGCGTTATGCGTTATGCGTTATACGTTATGCGTTATGCGTTATGCGTTATGCGTTATGCGTTTTGCGTTATGCCTTATGCGTTATGCGTTATGCGTTATGCGTTATGCGTTATGCGTTATGCGTTATGAGTAATGCGTGATCCGATATGTGTTATGCGTTATGCGTTATGCGTTATACGTTATGCGTTATGCGTTATGCGTTATGCGTTATGCGTTATGCGTTATGCGTTATGCGTTATGCGTTATGCGTTATGCTTTATGCATTATGCGTTATGCGTTATGCGTTATGCGTTATGCGTTATGAGTAATGCGTGATCCGTTATGCGTTATGGGTTATGCGTTATGTGTTATGCGTTATGCGTTATGCGTTATGCGTTATGCGTTATGCGTTAGGCGTCATGCGTTATGCGTCATGCGTTATGCGTTATGCGTTATGCGTGATCCGTTATGCGTTATGCGTTATGCGTTATGCGTTATGGGTTATGCGTTATGCTTTATGCATTATGCGTTATGCGTTATGCGTTATGCGATTTGCGTTATGCGTTATGCGTTATGGGTTGTGCGCTATGAGTCATGCGTTATGCGTTATGCGTTTTGCTTTATGCGTTATGCGTTATGGGTTATGCGTTATGCGTTATGCGTTATGCGTTATGCGTTATGGGTTATGAGTAATGCGTGATCCGTTATGCGTTATGCTTTATGCGTTATGAGTTACGCGTAATGCGTTATGCGCTATGGGTCATGCGTTAAGCGTTATGCGTTATGCGTTATGCGTTATACGTTATGCGTAATGCGTTATGCGTTATGCGTTATGCGTTATGCGTTATGCGTTATGCGTTATGCGTTATGCGTTATGCGTTATGCGTTATGCGTTATGCGTTATGCTTTATGCGTTATGCGTTATGAGTAATCCGTGATCCGTTATGCGTTATGCGTTATGCGTTATGAGTAATGCGTGATCCGTTATGCGTTATGCGTTATGCGTTATGCGTTATGCGTTATGCGTTATGAGTAATGCGTGATCCGTTATGCGTTATGCGTTATGCGCTATGAGTAATGCGTGATCCGTTATGCGTTATGCGTTATGAGAAATGCTTGATCCGTTACGCGTTATGCGTTATGCATTAAGCGTTATGCGTTATACGTTATGCGTTATGCGTTATGCGTTATGCGTTATGCTTTATGCATTATGCGTTATGCGTTATGCGATTTGCGTAATGCGTTATGCGTTATGGGTTATGCGTTATGCGTTATGCGTTATGCTTTATGCATTATGCGTTATGCGTTATGCGATTTGCGTTATGCGTTATGCGTTATGGGTTGTGCGTTATGAGTCATGCCTTATGCGTTATGCGTTTTGCTTTATGCGTTATGCGTTAAGGGTTATGCGTTATGCGTTATGCGTTATGCGTTATGGGTTATGAGTAATGCGTGATCCGTTATGCGTTATGCTTTATGCGTTATGAGTTACGCGTAATGCGTTATGCGCTCTGGGTCATGCGTTAAGCGTTATGCGTTATGGGTTATGCGTTATGGGTTATGCGATATGTGTTATGCGTTGTGCGTTATCCGCTATGCGTTATGCGTTTTGCGTTATGCGTTATGCGTTATGAGTAATGCGTGATCCGTTATGCGTTATGCGTTATGCGTTATGCGTTATGCGTTATGAGTAATGCGTGATCCGTTATGCGTTTTGCGTTATGCGCTATGAGTAATGCGTGATCCGTTATGCGTTATGCGTTATGAGTAATGCTTGATCCGTTACGCGTTATGCGTTATGCATTAAGCGTTATGCGTTATACGTTATGCGTTATGCGTTATGCGTTATGCGTTATGCGTTATGCTTTATGCATTATGCGTTATGCGTTATGCGATTTGCGTTATGCGTTATGCGTTATGGGTTGTGCGTTATGAGTCATGCGTTATGCGTTATGCGTTTTGCTTTATGCGTTATGCGTTATGCGTTATGCGTTATGCGTTATGCGTTATGCGTTATGCGTTATGGGTTATGAGTAATGCGTGATCCGTTATGCGTTATGCTTTATGCGTTATGAGTTACGCGTAATGCGTTATGAGCAATGGGTCATGCGTTAAGCGTTATGCGTTATGCGTTATGCGTTATGCGTTATGGGTTATGCGTTATGGGTTATGAGTAATGCGTGATCCGTTATACGTTATGCGTTATGAGTTACGCGTAATGCGTTATGCGCTATGGGTCATGCGTTATGCGTTATGCTTTATGCGTTATGCGTTATGGGTTATGCGTTATGTGTTATGCGTTATGCGTTATGCGTTATGCGTTATGCGTTATGCGTTATGCGTTATGCGTTATGCGTTATGCGTTATGCGTTATGCGTTATGCGTTATGCGTTATGCGTTATGGGTTATCCGTTATGCGTTATCCGTTATGAGTTTTGCGTTATGCGTTATGCGTTATGAGTTGTGCGTTATGCGTTATGCGTTATGCGTTATGCGTTATGCGTTATGCGTTATGCGTTATGCGTTATGCGTTATGCGTTATGCGTTATGCGTTATGCGTTATGCGTTATGCGTTATGCGTTATGCGTTATGCGTTATGCGTCATGCGTTATGCGTCATGCGTTATGCGTTATGCGTTATGCGTTATGCATTATGTGTTATCCGTTATGCGTTATCCGTTATGCGTTTTGCGTTATGCGTTATGCGTTATGAGTTGTGCGTTATGCGTTATGCGTTATGCGTTATGCGTTATGCGTTATGCGTTATGCTTTATGCGTTATGCGTTATGAGTAATGCGTGATCCGTTATGTGTTATGCGTTATGCGTTATGCGTTATGCGTTATGCGTTATGCGTTTTGCGTTATGCCTTATGCGTTATGCGTTATGCGTTATGCGTTATGCGTTATGCGTTATGCGTTATGAGTAATGCGTGATCCGTTATGTGTTATGCGTTATGCGTTATGCGTTATACGTTATGCGTTATGCGTTATGCGTTATGCGTTATGCGTTATGCTTTATGCTTTATGCATTATGCGTTATGCGTTATGCGTTATGCGTTATGCGTTATGAGTAATGCGTGATCCGTTATGCGTTATGCGTTATGGGTTATGCGTTATGTGTTATGCGTTATGCGTTATGCGTTATGCGTTATGCGTTATGCGTCATGCGTTATGCGTCATGCGTTATGCGTTATGCGTTATGCGTGATCCGTTATGCGTTATGCGTTATGCGTTATGCGTTATGCGTTATGCGTTATGCTTTATGCATTATGCGTTATGCGTTATGCGATTTGCGTTATGCGTTATGCGTTATGCGTTATGCGTTATGCGTTATGCGTTATGCGTTATGCTTTATGCATTATGCGATATGCGTTATGCGATTTGCGTTATGCGTTATGCGTTATGGGTTGTGCGTTATGAGTCATGCGTTATGCGTTATGGGTTATGCGTTATGGGTTATGCGTTATGTGTTATGCGTTGTGCGTTATCCGCTATGCGTTATGCGTTATACTTTATGCGTAATGCGTTATGCGTTATGCGTTATGCGATTTGCGTTATGCGTTATGCGTTATGCCTTATGCGTTATGATTAATCCGTGATCCGTTATGCGTTATGCGTTATGCGTTATGAGTAATGCGTGATCCGTTATGTGTTATGCGTTATGCGTTATGCGTTATGCGTTATGCGTTTTGCGTTATGCCTTATGCGTTATGCGTTATGCGTTATGCGTTATGCGTTATGCGTTATGCGTTATGCGTTATGAGTAATGCGTGATCCGTTATGTGTTATGCGTTATGCGTTATGCGTTATACGTTATGCGTTATGCGTTATGCGTTATGCGTTATGCGTTATGCGTTATGCGTTATGCGTTATGCGTTATGCGTTATGCTTTATGCATTATGCGTTATGCGTTATGCGTTATGCGTTATGGGTTATGAGTAATGCGTGATCCGTTATGCGTTATGCGTTATGGGTTATGCGTTATGTGTTATGCGTTATGCGTTATGCGTTATGCGTTATGCGTTATGCGTTAGGCGTCATGCGTTATGCGTCATGCGTTATGCGTTATGCGTTATGCGTGATCCGTTATGCGTTATGCGTTATGCGTTATGCGTTATACGTTATGCGTTATGCGTTATGCGTTATGCGTTATGAGTAATGCGTGATCCGTTATGTGTTATGCGTTATGCGTTATGCGTTATACGTTATGCGTTATGCGTTATGCGTTATGCGTTATGCGTTTTGCGTTATGCCTTATGCGTTATGCGTTATGCGTTATGCGTTATGCGTTATGCGTTATGCGTTATGAGTAATGCGTGATCCGTTATGTGTTATGCGTTATGCGTTATGCGTTATACGTTATGCGTTATGCGTTATGCGTTATGCGTTATGCGTTATGCGTTATGCGTTATGCGTTATGCGTTATGCGTTATGCTTTATGCATTATGCGTTATGCGTTAAGCGTTATGCGTTATGCGTTATGAGTAATGCGTGATCCGTTATGCGTTATGCGTTATGGGTTATGCGTTATGTGTTATGCGTTATGCGTTATGCGTTATGCGTTATGCGTTATGCGTTAGGCGTCATGCGTTATGCGTCATGCGTTATGCGTTATGCGTTATGCGTGATCCGTTATGCGTTATGCGTTATGCGTTATGCGTTATACGTTATGCGTTATGCGTTATGCGTTATGCGTTATGCGTTATGCGTTATGCGTTATGCGTTATGCGTTATGCGTTATGCGTTATGCGTTATGCGTTATGCGTTATGCGTTATGCGTTATGCGTTATGCGTTATGCGTTATGCGTTATGCGTTATGCGTTATGCGTTATGCGTTATGCGTTATGTGTTATGGGTTATGCGTTATGCGTTATGCGTTATGCGTTATGCGTTATGCGTTATGCGTTATGCGTTATGCGTTATGCGTTATGCTTTATGCATTATGCGTTATGCGTTATGCGTTATGCGTTATGCGTTATGAGTAATGCGTGATCCGTTATGCGTTATGCGTTATGGGTTAAACGTTATGTGTTATGCGTTATGCGTTATGCGTTATGCGTTATGCGTTATGCGTTATGCGTTATGCGTTATGCGTTATGCGTTATGTGTTATGGGTTATGCGTTATGCGTTATGCGTTATGCGTTATGCGTTATGCGTTATGCGTTATGCGTTATGCGTTATGCGTTATGCGTTATGCGTTATGAGTAATGCGTGATCCGTTATGCGTTATGCGTTATGCGCTATGAGTAATGCGTGATCCGTTATGCGTTATGCGTTATGAGAAATGCTTGATCCGTTACGCGTTATGCGTTATGCATTAAGCGTTATGCGTTATACGTTATGCGTTATGCGTTATGCGTTATGCGTTATGCTTTATGCATTATGCGTTATGCGTTATGCGATTTGCGTAATGCGTTATGCGTTATGGGTTATGCGTTATGCGTTATGCGTTATGCTTTATGCATTATGCGTTATGCGTTATGCGATTTGCGTTATGCGTTATGCGTTATGGGTTGTGCGTTATGAGTCATGCCTTATGCGTTATGCGTTTTGCTTTATGCGTTATGCGTTAAGGGTTATGCGTTATGCGTTATGCGTTATGCGTTATGGGTTATGAGTAATGCGTGATCCGTTATGCGTTATGCTTTATGCGTTATGAGTTACGCGTAATGCGTTATGCGCTATGGGTCATGCGTTAAGCGTTATGCGTTATGGGTTATGCGTTATGGGTTATGCGATATGTGTTATGCGTTGTGCGTTATCCGCTATGCGTTATGCGTTTTGCGTTATGCGTTATGCGTTATGAGTAATGCGTGATCCGTTATGCGTTATGCGTTATGCGTTATGCGTTATGCGTTATGCGTTATGAGTAATGCGTGATCCGTTATGCGTTTTGCGTTATGCGCTATGAGTAATGCGTGATCCGTTATGCGTTATGCGTTATGAGTAATGCTTGATCCGTTACGCGTTATGCGTTATGCATTTAGCGTTATGCGTTATACGTTATGCGTTATGCGTTATGCGTTATGCGTTATGCGTTATGCTTTATGCATTATGCGTTATGCGTTATGCGATTTGCGTTATGCGTTATGCGTTATGGGTTGTGCGTTATGAGTCATGCGTTATGCGTTATGCGTTTTGCTTTATGCGTTATGCGTTATGGGTTATGCGTTATGCGTTATGCGTTATGTGTTATGCGTTATGGGTTATGAGTAATGCGTGATCCGTTATGCGTTATGCTTTATGCGTTATGAGTTACGCGTAATGCGTTATGAGCAATGGGTCATGCGTTAAGCGTTATGCGTTATGCGTTATGCGTTATGCGTTATGGGTTATGCGTTATGGGTTATGAGTAATGCGTGATCCGTTATACGTTATGCGTTATGAGTTACGCGTAATGCGTTATGCGCTATGGGTCATGCGTTAAGCGTTATGCTTTATGCGTTATGCGTTATGGGTTATGCGTTATGTGTTATGCGTTATGCGTTATGCGTTATGCGTTATGCGTTATGCGTTATGCGTTATGCGTTATGCGTTATGCGTTATGCGTTATGCGTTATGCGTTATGCGTTATGCGTTATGCGTTATGCGTTATGCGTTATGCGTTATGCGTTATGCGTTATGCGTTATGCGTCATGCGTTATGCGTCATGCGTTATGCGTTATGCGTTATGCGTTATGCATTATGTGTTATCCGTTATGCGTTATCCGTTATGCGTTTTGCGTTATGCGTTATGCGTTATGAGTTGTGCGTTATGCGTTATGCGTTATGCGTTATGCGTTATGCGTTATGCTTTATGCGTTATGCGTTATGAGTAATGCGTGATCCGTTATGTGTTATACGTTATGCGTTATGCGTTATGCGTTATGCGTTATGCGTTTTGCGTTATGCCTTATGCGTTATGCGTTATGCGTTATGCGTTATGCGTTATGCGTTATGCGTTATGAGTAATGCGTGATCCGTTATGTGTTATGCGTTATGCGTTATGCGTTATACGTTATGCGTTATGCGTTATGCGTTATGCGTTATGCGTTATGCGTTATGCTTTATGCATTATGCGTTATGCGTTATGCGTTATGCGTTATGCGTTATGAGTAATGCGTGATCCGTTATGCGTTATGCGTTATGGGTTATGCGTTATGTGTTATGCGTTATGCGTTATACGTTATGCGTTATGCGTTATGCGTCATGCGTTATGCGTCATGCGTTATGCGTTATGCGTTATGCGTGATCCGTTATGCGTTATGCGTTATGCGTTATGCGTTATGCGATTTGCGTTATGCGTTATGCGTTATGCGTTATGCGTTATGCTTTATGCATTATGCGATATGCGTTATGCGATTTGCGTTATGCGTTATGCGTTATGGGTTGTGCGTTATGAGTCATGCGTTATGCGTTATGGGTTATGCGTTATGGGTTATGCGTTATGTGTTATGCGTTGTGCGTTATCCGCTATGCGTTATGCGTTATACTTTATGCGTAATGCGTTATGCGTTATGCGTTATGCGATTTGCGTTATGCGTTATGCGTTATGCGTTATGCGTTATGATTAATCCGTGATCCGTTATGCGTTATGCGTTATGCGTTATGCGTTATGCGTTATGCGTTATGCGTTATGCGTTATGAGTAATGCGTGATCCGTTATGCGTTATGCGTTATGCGCTATGAGTAATGCGTGATCCGTTATGCGTTATCGTTATGAGTAATGCTTGATCCGTTACGCGTTATGCGTTATGCATTAAGCGTTATGCGTTATACGTTATGCGTTATGCGTTATGCGTTATGCGTTATGCTTTATGCATTATGCGTTATGCGTTATGCGATTTGCGTTATGCGTTATGCGTTATGCGTCATGCGTTATGCGTTATGCGTTATGCGTTATGCGTTATGCGTTATACGTTATGCGTTATGCGTTATGCGTTATGCGTTATGCGTTATGCGTTATGCGTTATGGGTTATCCGTTATGCGTTATCCGTTTAGAGTTTTGCGTTATGCGTTATGCGTTATGAGTTGTGCGTTATGCGTTATGCGTTATGCGTAAGCGTTATGCGTTATGCGTTATGCGTTATGCGTTATGCATTATGCGTTATGCGTTATGCGATTTGCGTTATGCGTTATGCGTTATGGGTTATGCGTTATGCGTTATGCGTTATGCGTTATGCTTTATGCATTATGCGTTATGCGTTATGCGTTATGCGTTATGCGTTATGCGTTATGCGTTATGCGTTATGCGTTATGCGTTATGCGTTATGCGTTATGAGTAATGCGTGATCCGTTATGCGTTATGCGTTATGCGCTATGAGTAATGCGTGATCCGTTATGCGTTATGCGTTATGAGTAATGCTTGATCCGTTACGCGTTATGCGTTATGCATTAAGCGTTATGCGTTATACGTTATGCGTTATGCGTTATGCGTTATTCGTTATGCATTATGCATTATGCGTTATGCGTTATGCGATTTGCGTTATGCGTTATGCGTTATGGGTTATGCGTTATGCGTTATGCGTTATGCGTTATGCTTTATGCATTATGCGTTATGCGTTATGCGTTATGCGTTATGCGTTATGCGTTATGCGTTATGCGTTATGAGTCATGCGTTATGCGTTATGGGTTATGCGTTATGGGTTATGCGTTATGTGTTATGCGTTGTGCGTTATCCGCTATGCGTTATGCGTTATACTTTATGCGTAATGCGTTATGCGTTATGCGTTATGCGATTTGCGTTATGCGTTATGCGTTATGCCTTATGCGTTATGATTAATCCGTGATCCGTTATGCGTTATGCGTTATGCGTTATGCGTTATGCGTTATGCGTTATGCGTTATGCGTTATGAGTAATGCGTGATCCGTTATGCGTTATGCGTTATGCGCTATGAGTAATGCGTGATCCGTTATGCGTTATCGTTATGAGTAATGCTTGATCCGTTACGCGTTATGCGTTATGCATTAAGCGTTATGCGTTATACGTTATGCGTTATGCGTTATGCGTTATGCGTTATGCTTTATGCATTATGCGTTATGCGTTATGCGATTTGCGTTATGCGTTATGCGTTATGCGTTATGCGTTATGCGTTATGCGTTATGCGTTATGCGTTATGCGTTATACGTTATGCGTTATGCGTTATGCGTTATGCGTTATGCGTTATGCGTTATGCGTTATGGGTTATCCGTTATGCGTTATCCGTTTAGAGTTTTGCGTTATGCGTTATGCGTTATGAGTTGTGCGTTATGCGTTATGCGTTATGCGTAAGCGTTATGCGTTATGCGTTATGCGTTATGCGTTATGCATTATGCGTTATGCGTTATGCGATTTGCGTTATGCGTTATGCGTTATGGGTTATGCGTTATGCGTTATGCGTTATGCGTTATGCTTTATGCATTATGCGTTATGCGTTATGCGTTATGCGTTATGCGTTATGCGTTATGCGTTATGCGTTATGCGTTATGCGTTATGCGTTATGCGTTATGAGTAATGAGTTATCCGTTATGCGTTATGCGTTATGCGCTATGAGTAATGCGTGATCCGTTATGCGTTATGCGTTATGAGTAATGCTTGATCCGTTACGCGTTATGCGTTATGCATTAAGCGTTATGCGTTATACGTTATGCGTTATGCGTTATGCGTTATTCGTTATGCATTATGCATTATGCGTTATGCGTTATGCGATTTGCGTTATGCGTTATGCGTTATGGGTTATGCGTTATGCGTTATGCGTTATGCGTTATGCTTTATGCATTATGCGTTATGCGTTATGCGTTATGCGTTATGCGTTATGCGTTATGCGTTATACGTTATGCGTAATGCGTTATGCGTTATGCGTTATGCGATTTGCGTTATGCGTTATGCGTTATGCGTTATGCGTTATGCGTTATGTGTTATGGGTTATGCGTTATGCGTTATGCGTTATGCGTTATGCGTTATGCGTTATGCGTTATGCGTTATGCGTTATGCGTTATGCGTTATGCGTTATGCGTTATGCGTTATGCGTTATGCGTTATGCGTTATGCGTTATGCGTTATGCGTTATGCGTTATGAGTAATGCGTGATCCGTTATGCGTTATGCGTTATGCGTTATGCGTTATGAGTAATGCGTGATCCGTTATGCGTTATGCGTTATGCGTTATGCGTTATGAGTAATGCGTGATCCGTTATGCGTTATGCGTTATGAGTAATGCTTGATCCGTTACGCGTTATGCGTTATGCATTAAGCGTTATGCGTTATGCGTTATACGTTATGGGTTATGCGTTATGGGTTATGCGTTATGTGTTATGCGTTGTGCGTTATCCGCTATGCGTTATGCGTTATACGTTATGCGTAATGCGTTATGCGTTATGCGATTTGCGTTATGCGTTATGCGTTATGCGTTATGCGTTATGCGTTATGCGTTATGCGTTATGCGTTATGTGTTATGGGTTATGCGTTATGCGTTATGCGTTATGCGTTATGCGTTATGCGTTATGCGTTATGCGTTATGCGTTATGCGTTATGCGTTATGCGTTATGCGTTATGCGTTATGCGTTATGAGTAATCCGTGATCCGTTATGCGTTATGCGTTATGCGTTATGCGTTATGAGTAATGCGTAATCCGTTATGCGTTATGCGTTATGCATTAAGCGTTATGCGTTATACGTTATGCGTTATGCGTTATGCGTTATGCGTTATGCGTTATGCGTTATGCATTATGCATTATGCGTTATGCGTTATGCGATTTGCGTTATGCGTTATGCGTTATGGGTTATGCGTTATGCGTTATGCGTTATGCGTTATGCTTTATGCATTATGCGTTATGCGTTATGCGTTATGCGTTATGCGTTATGCGTTATGCGTTATGCGTTATGCGTTATGTGTTATGCGTTGTGCGTTATCCGCTATGCGTTATGCGTTTTGCGTTATGCGTTATGCGTTATGCGTTATGCGTTATGCGTTATGCGTTATGTGTTATGGGTTATGCGTTATGCGTTATGCGTTATGCGTTATGTGTTATGCGTTATACGTTATGCGTTATGCGTTATGCGTTATGCGTTATGCGTTATGCGTTATGCGTTATGCGTTATGCGTTATGCGTTATGCGTTATGCGTTATGTGTTATGCGTTGTGCGTTATCCGCTATGCGTTATGCGTTTTGCGTTATGCGTTATACGTTATGCGTAATGCGTTATGCGTTATGCGTTATGCGATTTGCGTTATGCGTTATGCGTTATGTGTTACGCGTTATGCGTTATGCGTTATGTGTTATGGGTTATGCGTTATGCGTTATGCGTTATTCGTTATGCGTTATGCGTTATGCGTTATGCGTTATGCGTTATGCGTTATGCGTTATGAGTAATCCCTGATCCGTTATGCGTTATGCGTTATGCGTTATGCGTTATGCGTTATGCGTTATGCGTTATGAGTAATGCGTGATCCGTTATGCGTTATGCGTTATGCGTTATGCGTTATGCGTTATGAGTAATGCGTGATCCGTTATGCGTTATGCGTTATGCGTTATGCGTTATGCGTTATGTGTTATGCGTTGTGCGTTATCCGCTATGCGTTATGCGTTATGCGTTATGCGTTATGCGTTATGCGTTATGCGTTATGCGTTATGCGTTATGCGTTATGCGTTATGCGTTATGCGTTATGCGTTATGCGTTATGCGTTATGCGTTATGCGTTATGCGTTATGCGTTATGCGTTATGCGTTATGCGTTATGCGTTATGCGTTATGCGTTATGCGTTATGCGTTATGCGTTATGCGTTATGCGTTATGCGTTATGCGTTATGAGTAATGCGTGATCCGTTATGCGTTATGCGTTATGCGTTATGCGTTATGAGTAATGCTTGATCCGTTACGCGTTATGCGTTATGCATTAAGCGTTATGCGTTATACGTTATGCGTTATGCGTTATGCGTTATGCGTTATGCGTTATGCGTTATGCGTTATGCGTTATGCGTTATGCGTTATGCGTTATGCGTTATGCGTTATGCGTTATGCGTTATGCGTTATGCGTTATGCGTTATGCGTTATGCGTTATGCGTTATGCGTTATGCGTTATGCGTTATGCGTTATGAGTTATGCGTTATGTGTTATGCGTTGTGCGTTATCCGCTATGCGTTATGCGTTTTGCGTTATGCGTTATGCGTTATACGTTATGCGTAATGCGTTATGCGTTATGCGTTATGCGATTTGCGTTATGCGTTATGCGTTATGTGTTATGCGTTATGCGTTATGCGTTATGTGTTATGGGTTATGCGTTATGCGTTATGCGTTATGCTTTATGCGTTATGCGTTATGCGTTATGCGTTATGAGTAGTCCGTGATCCGTTATGCGTTATGCGTTATGCGTTATGCGTTATGCGTTATGCGTTATGCGTTATGAGTAATGCGTGATCCGTTATGCGTTATGCGTTATGCGTTATGCGTTATGCGTTATGAGTAATGCGTGATCCGTTATGCGTTATGCGTTATGCGTTATGCGTTATGCGTTATGTGTTATGCGTTGTGCGTTATGCGTTATGCGTTATGCGTTATGCGTTATGCGTTATGCGTTATGCGTTATGTGTTATGGGTTATGTGTTATGCGTTACGCGTTATGCGTTATGGGTTATGCGTTATGCGTTATGCGTTATGCGTTATGCTTTATGCATTATGCGTTATGCGTTATGCGATTTGCGTTATGCGTTATGCGTTGTGGGTTGTGCGTTATGAGTCATGCGTTATGCGTTATGCGTTTTGCTTTATGCGTTATGCGTTATGGGTTATGCGTTATGCGTTATGCGTTATGCGTTATGGGTTATGAGTAATGCGTGATCCGTTATGCGTTATGCTTCATGCGTTATGAGTTACGCGTAATGCGTTATGCGCTATGAGTAATGCGTGATCCGTTATGCGTTATGCGTTATGAGTAATGCGTGATCCGTTATATGTTATGCGTTATGCATTAAGCGTTATGCTTTATGCGTTATGCGTTATGCGTTATGCGTTATGCGTTATGCGTTATGCGATTTATGTTATGCGTTATGCGTTATGGGTTGTGCGTTATGAGTCATGCGTAATGCGTTATGCGTTTTGCTTTATGCGTTATGCGTTATGGGTTATGCGTTATGCGTTATGCGTTATGCGTTATGCGTTATGCGTTATGCATTATGCGTTATGCGTTATGCGTTATGCGTTATGCGTTATGCGTTATGCGTTATGCGTTATGCGTTATGTGTTATGCGTTGTGCGTTATCCGCTATGTGTTATGCGTTTTGCGTTATGCGTTATGCGTTATGCGTTATGTGTTATGCGTTGTGCGTTATCCGCTATGCGTTATGCGTTTTGCGTTATGCGTTATGCGTTATACGTTATGCGTAATGCGTTATGCGTTATGCATTATGCGATTTGCGTTATGCGTTATGCGTTATGCGTTATGCGTTATGCGTTATGCGTTATGTGTTATGGGTTATGCGTTATGCGTTATGCGTTATGCGTTATGCGTTATGCGTTATGCGTTATGCGTTATGCGTTATGCGTTATGCGTTATGCGTTATGCGTTATGCGTTATGCGTTATGCGTTATGCGTTATGCGTTATGCGTTATGCGTTATGCGTTATGAGTAATGCGTGATCCGTTATGCGTTATGCGTTATGCGTTATGCGTTATGAGTAATGCTTGATCCGTTACGCATTATGCGTTATGCATTAAGCGTTATGCGTTATACGTTATGCGTTATGCGTTATGCGTTATGCGTTATGCGTTATGCGTTATGCGTTATGCGTTATGCGTTATGCGTTATGCGTTATGCGTTATGCGTTATGCGTTATGCGTTATGCGTTATGCGTTATGCGTTATGCGTTATGCGTTATGCGTTATGCGTTATGCGTTATGTGTTATGCGTTGTGCGTTATCCGCTATGCGTTATGCGTTTTGCGTTATGCGTTATGCGATATACGTTATGCGTAATGCGTTATGCGTTATGCGTTATGCGATTTGCGTTATGCGTTATGCGTTATGTGTTATGCGTTATGCGTTATGCGTTATGTGTTATGGGTTATGCGTTATGCGTTATGCGTTATGCGTTATGCGTTATGCGTTATGCGTTATGCGTTATGCGTTATGCGTTATGCGTTATGCGTTATGCGTTATGCGTTATGAGTAATCCGTGATCCGTTATGCGTTATGCGTTATGCGTTATGCGTTATGCGTTATGCGTTATGCGTTATGAGTAATGCGTGATCCGTTATGCGTTATGCGTTATGCGTTATGCGTTATGCGTTATGCGTTATGCGTTATGCGTTATGTGTTATGCGTTGTGCGTTATCCGCTATGCGTTATGCGTTTTGCGTTATGCGTTATGCGTTATACGTTATGCGTAATGCGTTATGCGTTATGCGTTATGCGATTTGCGTTATGCGTTATGCGTTATGTGTTATGCGTTATGCGTTATGCGTTATGTGTTATGGGTTATGCGTTATGCGTTATGCGTTATTCGTTATGCGTTATGCGTTATGCGTTATGCGTTATGCGTTATGCGTTATGCGTTATGCGTTATGCGTTATGAGTAATCCCTGATCCGTTATGCGTTATGCGTTATGCGTTATGCGTTATGCGTTATGCGTTATGCGTTATGCGTTATGAGTAATGCGTGATCCGTTATGCGTTATGCGTTATGCGTTATGCGTTATGCGTTATGAGTAATGCGTGATCCGTTATGCGTTATGCGTTATGCGTTATGCGTTATGCGTTATGCGTTATGTGTTATGCGTTGTGCGTTATCCGCTATGCGTTATGCGTTATGCGTTATGCGTTATGCGTTATGCGTTATGCGTTATGTGTTATGGGTTATGCGTTATGCGTTATGCGTTATGCGTTATGCGTTATGCGTTATGCGTTATGCGTTATGCGTTATGCGTTATGCGTTATGCGTTATGAGTAATGCGTGATCCGTTATGCGTTATGCGTTATGCGTTATGCGTTATGAGTAATGCGTGATCCGTTATGCGTTATGCGTTATGCGTTATGCGTTATGCGTTATGCGTTATGAGTAATGCGTGATCCGTTATGCGTTATGCGTTATGCGATATGTGTTATGGGTTATGCATTATGCGTTATGCGTTATGCGTTATGCGTTATGCGTTATGCGTTATGCGTTATGCGTTATGCGTTATGCGTTATGCGTTATGCGTTATGCGTTATGCGTTATGCGTTATGCGTTATGCGTTATGCGTTATGCGTTATGCGTTATGAGTAATGCGTGATCCGTTATGCGTTATGCGTTATGCGTTATGCGTTATGAGTAATGCGTGATCCGTTATGCGTTACGCGTTATGCGTTATGCGTTATGCGTTATGCGTTATGAGTAATGCGTGATCCGTTATGCGTTATGCGTTATGCGATATGTGTTATGGGTTATGCATTATGCGTTATGCGTTATGCGTTATGCGTTATGCGTTATGCGTTATGCGTTATGCGTTATGCGTTATGCGTAATGCGTTATGCGTTATGCGTTATGCGATTTGCGTTATGCGTTATGCGTTATGTGTTATGCGTTATGCGTTATGCGTTATGTGTTATGGGTTATGCGTTATGCGTTATGCGTTATGCGTTATGCGTTATGCGTTATGCGTTATGCGTTATGCGTTATGCGTTATGCGTTATGCGTTATGAGTAATCCGTGATCCGTTATGCGTTATGCGTTATGCGTTATGCGTTATGCGTTATGCGTTATGAGTAATGCGTGATCCGTTATGCGTTATGCGTTATGCGTTATGCGTTATGCGTTATGAGTAATGCGTGATCCGTTATGCGTTATGCGTTATGCGTTATGCGTTATGCGTTATGCGTTATGCGTTATGCGTTATGCGTTATGCGTTATGCGTTATGCGTTATGCGTTATGCGTTATGCGTTATGCGTTATGCGATATACGTTATGCGTAATGCGTTATGCGTTATGCGTTATGCGATTTGCGTTATGCGTTATGCGTTATGTGTTATGCGTTATGCGTTATGCGTTATGTGTTATGGGTTATGCGTTATGCGTTATGCGTTATGCGTTATGCGTTATGCGTTATGCGTTATGCGTTATGCGTTATGCGTTATGCGTTATGCGTTATGCGTTATGAGTAATCCGTGATCCGTTATGCGTTATGCGTTATGCGTTATGCGTTATGCGTTATGCGTTATGCGTTATGAGTAATGCGTGATCCGTTATGCGTTATGCGTTATGCGTTATGCGTTATGCGTTATGAGTAATGCGTGATCCGTTATGCGTTATGCGTTATGCGTTATGCGTTATGCGTTATGTGTTATGCGTTATACGTTATGCGTTATGCGTTATGCGTTATGCGTTATGCGTTATGCGTTATGCGTTATGCGTTATGCGTTATTGCGTTATGCGTTATGCGTTATGCGTTTTGCGTTATGCGTTATGCGTTATGCGTTATGCGTTATGCGTTATGCGTTATGCGTTATGCGTTATGCGTTATGCGTTATGCGTTATGTGTTATGCGTTGTGCGTTATCCGCTATGCGTTATGCGTTTTGCGTTATGCGTTATGCGTTATACGTTATGCGTAATGCGTTATGCGTTATGCGTTATGCGATTTGCGTTATGCGTTATGCGTTATGTGTTATGCGTTATGCGTTATGCGTTAAGTGTTATGGGTTATGCGTTATGCGTTATGCGTTATTCGTTATGCGTTATGCGTTATGCGTTATGCGTTATGCGTTATGCGTTATGCGTTATGAGTAATCCCTGATCCGTTATGCGTTATGCGTTATGCGTTATGCGTTATGCGTTATGCGTTATGCGTTATGCGTTATGCGTTATGAGTAATGCGTGATCCGTTATGCGTTATGCGTTATGCGTTATGCGTTATGCGTTATGAGTAATGCGTGATCCGTTATGCGTTATGCGTTATGCGTTATGCGTTATGCGTTATGCGTTATGCGTTATGTGTTATGCGTTGTGC
This sequence comes from Lasioglossum morio, assembly GCA_916610235.2. Classification (NCBI taxonomy): domain Eukaryota; kingdom Metazoa; phylum Arthropoda; class Insecta; order Hymenoptera; family Halictidae; genus Lasioglossum; species Lasioglossum morio. The sequence continues at coordinate 112,095 of CAKAJA020000257.1, forward strand.
GTTATCCGCTATGCGTTATGCGTTATGCGTTATGCGTTATGCGTTATGCGTTATGCGTTATGTGTTATGGGTTATGCGTTATGCGTTATGCGTTATGCGTTATGCGTTATGCGTTATGCGTTATGCGTTATGCGTTATGCGTTATGCGTTATGCGTTATGCGTTATGAGTAATGCGTGATCCGTTATGCGTTATGCGTTATGCGTTATGCGTTATGAGTAATGCGTGATCCGTTATGCGTTATGCGTTATGCGTTATGCGTTATGCGTTATGCGTTATGAGTAATGCGTGATCCGTTATGCGTTATGCGTTATGCGATATGCGTTATGCGTTATGCGTTATGAGTAATGCGTGATCCGTTATGCGTTATGCGTTATGCGTTATGCGTTATGCGTTATGCGTTATGTGTTATGCGTTGTGCGTTATCCGCTATGCGTTATGCGTTATGCGTTATGCGTTATGCGTTATGCGTTATGCGTTATGTGTTATGGGTTATGCGTTATGCGTTATGCGTTATGCGTTATGCGTTATGCGTTATGCGTTATGCGTTATGCGTTATGAGTAATGCGTGATCCGTTATGCGTTATGCGTTATGCGTTATGAGTAATGCGTGATCCGTTATGCGTTATGCGTTATGCGTTATGCGTTATGCGTTATGCGTTATGAGTAATGCGTGATCCGTTATGCGTTATGCGTTATGCGATATGTGTTATGGGTTATGCATTATGCGTTATGCGTTATGCGTTATGCGTTATGCGTTATGCGTTATGCGTTATGCGTTATGCGTTATGCGTTATGCGTTATGCGTTATGCGTTATGCGTTATGCGTTATGCGTTATGCGTTATGCGTTATGCGTTATGAGTAATGCGTGATCCGTTATGCGTTATGCGTTATGCGTTATGCGTTATGAGTAATGCGTGATCCGTTATGCGTTACGCGTTATGCGTTATGCGTTATGCGTTATGCGTTATGAGTAATGCGTGATCCGTTATGCGTTATGCGTTATGCGATATGTGTTATGGGTTATGCATTATGCGTTATGCGTTATGCGTTATGCGTTATGCGTTATGCGTTATGCGTTATGCGTTATGCGTTATGCGTTATGCGTTATGCGTTATGCGTTATGCGTTATGCGTTATGCGTTATGCGTTATGCGATATACGTTATGCGTAATGCGTTATGCGTTATGCGTTATGCGATTTGCGTTATGCGTTATGCGTTATGTGTTATGCGTTATGCGTTATGCGTTATGTGTTATGGGTTATGCGTTATGCGTTATGCGTTATGCGTTATGCGTTATGCGTTATGCGTTATGCGTTATGCGTTATGCGTTATGCGTTATGAGTAATCCGTGATCCGTTATGCGTTATGCGTTATGCGTTATGCGTTATGCGTTATGCGTTATGCGTTATGAGTAATGCGTGATCCGTTATGCGTTATGCGTTATGCGTTATGCGTTATGCGTTATGAGTAATGCGTGATCCGTTATGCGTTATGCGTTATGCGTTATGCGTTATGTGTTATGCGTTATACGTTATGCGTTATGCGTTATGCGTTATGCGTTATGCGTTATGCGTTATGCGTTATGCGCTATGCGTTATGCGTTATTGCGTTATGCGTTATGCGTTATGCGTTATGCGTTATGCGTTATGCGTTATGCGTTATGCGTTATGCGTTATGCGTTATGCGTTATGCGTTATGCGTTATGCGTTATGCGTTATGTGTTATGCGTTGTGCGTTATCCGCTATGCGTTATGCGTTTTGCGTTATGCGTTATGCGTTATACGTTATGCGTAATGCGTTATGCGTTATGCGTTATGCGATTTGCGTTATGCGTTATGCGTTATGTGTTATGCGTTATGCGTTATGCGTTAAGTGTTATGGGTTATGCGTTATGCGTTATGCGTTATTCGTTATGCGTTATGCGTTATGCGTTATGCGTTATGCGTTATGCGTTATGCGTTATGCGTTATGCGTTATGAGTAATCCCTGATCCGTTATGCGTTATGCGTTATGCGTTATGCGTTATGCGTTATGCGTTATGCGTTATGCGTTATGAGTAATGCGTGATCCGTTATGCGTTATGCGTTATGCGTTATGCGTTATGCGTTATGAGTAATGCGTGATCCGTTATGCGTTATGCGTTATGCGTTATGCGTTATGCGTTATGCGTTATGTGTTATGCGTTGTGCGTTATCCGCTATGCGTTATGCGTTATGCGTTATGCGTTATGCGTTATGCGTTATGCGTTATGTGTTATGGGTTATGCGTTATGCGTTATGCGTTATGCGTTATGCGTTATGCGTTATGCGTTATGCGTTATGCGTTATGAGTAATGCGTGATCCGTTATGCGTTATGCGTTATGCGTTATGCGTTATGAGTAATGCGTGATCCGTTATGCGTTATGCGTTATGCGATATGTGTTATGGGTTATGCATTATGCGTTATGCGTTATGCGTTATGCGTTATGCGTTATGCGTTATGCGTTATGCGTTATGCGTTATGCGTTATGCGTTATGCGTTATGCGTTATGCGTTATGCGTTATGCGATATACGTTATGCGTAATGCGTTATGCGTTATGCGTTATGCGATTTGCGTTATGCGTTATGCGTTATGTGTTATGCGTTATGCGTTATGCGTTATGTGTTATGGGTTATGCGTTATGCGTTATGCGTTATGCGTTATGCGTTATGCGTTATGCGTTATGCGTTATGCGTTATGCGTTATGCGTTATGAGTAATCCGTGATCCGTTATGCGTTATGCGTTATGCGTTATGCGTTATGCGTTATGCGTTATGCGTTATGAGTAATGCGTGATCCGTTATGCGTTATGCGTTATGCGTTATGCGTTATGCGTTATGAGTAATGCGTGATCCGTTATGCGTTATGCGTTATGCGTTATGCGTTATGCGTTATGTGTTATGCGTTATACGTTATGCGTTATGCGTTATGCGTTATGCGTTATGCGTTATGCGTTATGCGTTATGCGTTATGCGTTATGCGTTATTGCGTTATGCGTTATGCGTTATGCGTTATGCGTTATGCGTTATGCGTTATGCGTTATGCGTTATGCGTTATGCGTTATGCGTTATGCGTTATGCGTTATGCGTTATGCGTTATGCGTTATGTGTTATGCGTTGTGCGTTATCCGCTATGCGTTATGCGTTTTGCGTTATGCGTTATGCGTTATACGTTATGCGTAATGCGTTATGCGTTATGCGTTATGCGATTTGCGTTATGCGTTATGCGTTATGTGTTATGCGTTATGCGTTATGCGTTATGCGTTAAGTGTTATGGGTTATGCGTTATGCGTTATGCGTTATTCGTTATGCGTTATGCGTTATGCGTTATGCGTTATGCGTTATGCGTTATGCGTTATGCGTTATGCGTTATGCGTTATGAGTAATCCCTGATCCGTTATGCGTTATGCGTTATGCGTTATGCGTTATGCGTTATGCGTTATGCGTTATGCGTTATGCGTTATGAGTAATGCGTGATCCGTTATGCGTTATGCGTTATGCGTTATGCGTTATGCGTTATGAGTAATGCGTGATCCGTTATGCGTTATGCGTTATGCGTTATGCGTTATGCGTTATGCGTTATGTGTTATGCGTTGTGCGTTATCCGCTATGCGTTATGCGTTATGCGTTATGCGTTATGCGTTATGCGTTATGCGTTATGTGTTATGGGTTATGCGTTATGCGTTATGCGTTATGCGTTATGCGTTATGCGTTATGCGTTATGCGTTATGCGTTATGCGTTATGCGTTATGCGTTATGCGTTATGAGTAATGCGTGATCCGTTATGCGTTATGCGTTATGCGTTATGCGTTATGAGTAATGCGTGATCCGTTATGCGTTATGCGTTATGCGTTATGCGTTATGCGTTATGCGTTATGAGTAATGCGTGATCCGTTATGCGTTATGCGTTATGCGATATGCGTTATGCGTTATGCGTTATGAGTAATGCGTGATCCGTTATGCGTTATGCGTTATGCGTTATGCGTTATGCGTTATGCGTTATGTGTTATGCGTTGTGCGTTATCCGCTATGCGTTATGCGTTATGCGTTATGCGTTATGCGTTATGCGTTATGCGTTATGCGTTATGTGTTATGGGTTATGCGTTATGCGTTATGCGTTATGCGTTATGCGTTATGCGTTATGCGTTATGCGTTATGCGTTATGAGTAATGCGTGATCCGTTATGCGTTATGCGTTATGCGTTATGCGTTATGAGTAATGCGTGATCCGTTATGCGTTATGCGTTATGCGTTATGCGTTATGCGTTATGCGTTATGAGTAATGCGTGATCCGTTATGCGTTATGCGTTATGCGATATGTGTTATGGGTTATGCATTATGCGTTATGCGTTATGCGTTATGCGTTATGCGTTATGCGTTATGCGTTATGCGTTATGCGTTATGCGTTATGCGTTATGCGTTATGCTTTATGCGTTATGCGTTATGCGTTATGCTTTATGCTTTATGCTTTATGCGTTATGCGTTATGCGTTATACGGTATGCGTTATGCGTTATGCGTTATGCGTTATGCGTTATGCGTTATGCGTTATGCGTTATGCGTTATGCGTTATGAGTTATGCGTTATGCGTTATGCGTTATGCGTTATTCGTTATGCGTTATGCGTTTTGCTTTTTGCTTTATGCGTTATGCGTTGTGCGTTATGCGGTATGCGTTATGCGTTATGCGTTATGTGTTATGCGTTATGCTTTATGCGTTATGCGTGATCCGTTATGCGTTAGGCGTTATGCGTTTTGCGGTATTCGTTATGCGTTATGTGTTATGCGTTATGCTTTATGCGTTATGCGTTAGTTGTTATGCGTTTTGCGGTATTCGTTATGCGTTGTGGATTATGCGTTATGCGTTAGGCGTTGTTCGTTATGCGTTATGCATTGTGCGTTATACGTTTGCGTTATGCGTTATGCGTTATGCGTTATGCGTTATGCGTTATGCGTTATGCGTTATGCGTTATGCGTTATGCGTTATGCGTTATGCGTTATGCGTTACGCGTTATGCGTTACGCGTTATGCGTTATGCTTTATGCGTTATGCGTTATGCGTTTTGCTTTATGCGTTATGCGTTATGCGTTATGCGTTATGCGTTATGCGTTGTGGGTTATGAGTTATACGTTATGCGTTATGCGTTATGCGTTATGCGTTATGCGTTATGCGTTATGCGTTATGCGTTATGCGTTATGCGTTATGCGTTATGCGTTAAGCGTTATGCGTTATGCGTTATGCGTTATGCGATATACGTTATGCATTATGCGTTGTGCGTTATACGTTTGCGTTATGCGTTATGCGTTATGCGTTATACGTTATGCGTTATGCGTTATGCGTTATGCTTTATGCGTTTTGTTTAATGCGTTATGCGTTATACTTTATGCGTTATGCGTTATGCGTTATGCGTTATGCGTTATGCTTTATGCGTAATGCGTGATCCGTTATGCGTTAGGCGTTTTGCGGTATTCGTTTTGCGTTGTGCATTATGCGTTATGCGTTATACGTTATGCTTTATGCGTTATGCGTTATGCTTTATGCGTTATGCGTTATGCGTTATGCGTTATGCGTTGTGGGTTATGAGTTATGCGTTATGCTTTATGCTTTATGCGTTATGCGTTATGAGTTATACGTTATGCGCTATGCGTTATGCGTTGTGGGTTATGAGTTATACGTTATGCGTTATGCGTTATGCGTTATGCGTTATGCGTTATGCGTTATGCGTTATGCGTTATGCGTTATGCGTTATGCGATATGCGTGATGCGTTATGCTTTATGCGTTATGCGTTATGAGTTACACGTTATGCGCTATGCGTTATGCGTTGTGGGTTATGAGTTATACGTTATGCGTTATGCGTTATGCGTTATGCGTTATGCGTTATGCGTTATGCGTTATGCGTTATGCGTTATGCGTTATGAGTTACACGTTATGCGTTATGCGTTATGCGTTGTGGGTTATGAGTTATACGTTATGGGTTTTGCGTTATGCGTTATGCGTTATGCGTTATGCGTTATGCGTTATGCGTTATGCGTTATGAGTTATACGTTATGCGTTATGTGTTATGCGTTATGCGTTATGCGTTATGCGTTATGCGTTATGCGTTATGCGTTATGCGTTATGCGATATGCGTGATGCGTTATGCTTTATGCGTTATGCGTTATGAGTTACACGTTATGCGTTATGCGTTATGCGTTATGCGTTATGCGTTATGCGTTATGCGTTATGCGTTATGCGTTATGCGTTATGCGTTATACGTTATGCTTTATGCGTGTTGCGTTATGCTTTATGCGTTATGCGTTATGCGTTATGCGTTATGCGTTATGCGTTATGCGATATGCGTGATGCGTTATGCGTTATGCGTTATGCGTTATGCGTTATGCGTTACGCGTTATGCGTTATGCTTTATGCGTTATGCGTTATGCGTTATGCGTTTTGCTTTATGCGTTATGCGTTATGCGTTATGCGTTATGCGTTATGCGTTATGCGTTGTGGGTTATGAGTTATACGTTATGCGTTATGCGTTATGCGTTATGCGTTATGCGTTATGCGTTATGCGTTATGCGTTATGCGTTAAGCGTTATGCGTTATGCGTTATGCGTTATGCGTTATACGTTATGCTTTATGCGTTGTGCGTTATACGTTTGCGTTATGCGTTATGCGTTATGCGTTATACGTTATGCGTTATGCGTTATGCGTTATGCTTTATGCGTTTTGTTTAATGCGTTATACGTTATGCTTTATGCGTTATGCGTTATGCTTTATGCGTTATGCGTTATGCGTTATGCGTTATGCGTTGTGGGTTATGAGTTATGCGTTATGCTTTATGCTTTATGCGTTATGCGTTATGAGTTATACGTTATGCGCTATGCGTTATGCGTTGTGGGTTATGAGTTATACGTTATGCGTTATGCGTTATGCGTTATGCGTTATGCGTTATGCGTTATGCGTTATGCGTTATGCGTTATGCGTTATGCGTTATGCGTTATGCGATATGCGTGATGCGTTATGCTTTATGCGTTATGCGTTGTGGGTTATGAGTTATGCGTTATGCTTTATGCTTTATGCGTTATGCGTTATGAGTTATACGTTATGCGCTATGCGTTATGCGTTGTGGGTTATGAGTTATACGTTATGCGTTATGCGTTATGCGTTATGCGTTATGCGTTATGCGTTATGCGTTATGCGTTATGCGTTATGCGTTATGCGATATGCGTGATGCGTTATGCTTTATGCGTTATGCGTTATGAGTTACACGTTATGCGTTATGCGTTATGCGTTGTGGGTTATGAGTTATACGTTATGCGTTTTGCGTTATGCGTTATGAGTTACACGTTATGCGTTATGCGTTATGCGTTGTGGGTTATGAGTTATACGTTATGGGTTTTGCGTTATGCGATATGCGTTATGCGTTATGCGTTATGCGTTATGCGTTATGAGTTATACGTTATGCGTTATGTGTTATGCTTTATGCGTTATGCGTTATGCGTTATGCGTTATGCGTTATGCGTTATGCGATATGCGTGATGCGTTATGCTTTATGCGTTATGCGTTATGAGTTACACGTTATGCGTTATGCGTTATGCGTTATGCGTTATGCGTTATGCGTTATGCGTTATGCGTTATGCGTTATGCGTTATGCGTTTTGCGTTATGCGTTATGCGTTGTGGGTTATGAGTTATACGTTATGCGTTATGCGTTATGCGTTATGCGTTATGCGTTATGCGTTATGCGTTATGCGTTATGCGTTATGCGTTATGCGTTAAGCGTTATGCGTTATGCGTTATGCGTTATGCGTTATACGTTATGCTTTATGCGTTGTGCGTTATACGTTTGCGTTATGCGTTATGCGTTATGCGTTATACGTTATGCGTTATGCGTTATGCGTTATGCTTTATGCGGTTTGTTTAATGCGTTATACGTTATGCTTTATGCGTTATGCGTTATGCTTTATGCGTTATGCGTTATGCGTTATGCGTTATGCGTTGTGGGTTATGAGTTATGCGTTATGCTTTATGCTTTATGCGTTATGCGTTATGAGTTATACGTTATGCGCTATGCGTTATGCGTTGTGGGTTATGAGTTATACGTTATGCGTTATGCGTTATGCGTTATGCGTTATGCGTTATGCGTTATGCGATATGCGTGATGCGTTATGCTTTATGCGTTATGCGTTATGAGTTACATGTTATGCGTTATGCGTTATGGGTTGTGGGTTATGAGTTATACGTTATGCGTTTTGCGTTATGCGTTATGAGTTACACGTTATGCGTTATGCGTTATGCGTTGTGGGTTATGCGTTATGCGTTATGCGTTATGCGTTATACTTTATGCGTTATGCGTTATGCGTTATGCGTTATGCGTTAAGCGTTATGCGTTATGCGTTATGAGTTATACGTTATGCGTTATGTGTTATGCGTTATGCGTTATGCGTTATGCGTTATGCGTTATGCGTTATGCGTTATGCGATATGCGTGATGCGTTATGCTTTATTCGTTATGCGTTATCCGTTATGCGTTATGCGTTATGCGTTGTGGATTATGCGTAATGCGTTAGGCGTTGTTCGTTATGCGTTATGCATTGTGCGTTATACGTTTGCGTTATGCGTTATGCGTTATGCGTTATGCGTTATGCATTATGCGTTAGGCGTTGTTCGTTATGCGTTATGCATTGTGCGTTATACGTTTGCGTTATGCGTTATGCGTTATGCTTTATGCGTTATGCGTTATGGGTGATGCGTTGTGCTTTATGCATTATGCGTTATGCGTTATGCGTTATGCGTTATGCTTTATGCGTTATGCGTTATGCGTTATGCGTTATGCGTTATGCGTTATGCGTTATGCGTTATGAGTTATGCGTTATGCGTTATGCTTTATGCGTTATGCGTTATGCGTTTTGCTTTATGCGTTATGCGTTATGCGTTATGCGTTATGCGGTATGCGTTATGCGTTATGCGTTATGTGTTATGCGTTATGCTTTATGCGTTATGCGTGATCCGTTATGCGTTAGGCGTTATGCGTTTTGCGGTATTCGTTATGCGTTATGTGTTATGCGTTATGCTTTATGCGTTATGCGTTAGTTGTTATGCGTTTTGCGGTATTCGTTATGCGTTGTGGATTATGCGTTATGCGTTAGGCGTTGTTTGTTATGCGTTATGCATTGTGCGTTATACGTTTGCGTTATGCGTTATGCGTTATGCGTTATGCTTTATACGTGATGCGTTATGCTTTATGCGTTATGCGTTAAGCGTTATGCGTTATGCGTTATGCGTTATGCGTTATGCGTTATGCGTTATGCGTTATGCGTTATGCGTTATGCGTTATGCGTTATGCGTTATGCGTTATGTGTTATGCGTTATGCGTTATGCGTTATGCGTTATGCGTTATGCGTTATGCGTTATGCGTTATGCGTTATGCGTTATGCGTTATGCTTTATGCGTGATGCGTTATGCTTTATGCGTTATGCGTTAAGCGTTATGCGTTATGCGTTATGCGTTATGCGTTATGCGTTATGCGTTATGCGTTATGCGTTATGCGTTATGCGTTACGCGTTATGCGTTACGCGTTATGCGTTACGCGTTATGCGTTATGCGTTATGCGTTATGCGGTATGCGTTATGCGTTATGCGTTATGTGTTATGCGTTATGCTTTATGCGTTATGCGTGATCCGTTATGCGTTATGCGTTTTGCGATATTCGTTATGCGTTATGTGTTATGCGTTATGCTTTATGCGTTATGCGTTAGTTGTTATGCGTTTTGCGGTATTCGTTATGCGTTGTGGATTATGCGTTATGCGTTAGGCGTTGTTCGTTATGCGTTATGCATTGTGCGTTATACGTTTGCGTTATGCGTTATGCGTTATGCGTTATGCTTTATGCGTTATGCGTTATGCGTTATGCGTTATGCTTTATGCTTTATGCTTTATGCGTTATACGTTATGCGTTATACGGTATGCGTTATGCGTTATGCGTTATGCGTTATGCGTTATGCGTTATGCGTTATGCGTTATGCGTTATGCGTTATGCTTTATGCGTGATGCGTTATGCTTTATGCGTTATGCGTTAAGCGTTATGCGTTATGCGTTATGCGTTATGCGTTATGCGTTATGCGTTATGCGTTATGCGTTATGCGTTATGCGTTATGCGTTATGCGTTACGCGTTATGCGTTACGCGTTATGCGTTACGCGTTATGCGTTATTCTTTATGCGTTATGCGTTATGCGTTTTGTTTTATGCGTTATGCGTTATGCGTTATGCGTTATGCGGTATGCGTTATGCGTTATGCGTTATGTGTTATGCGTTATGCTTTATGCGTTATGCGTGATCCGTTATGCGTTAGGCGTTATGCGTTTTGCGGTATTCGTTATGCGTTATGTGTTATGCGTTATGCTTTATGCGTTATGCGTTAGTTGTTATGCGTTTTGCGGTATTCGTTATGCGTTGTGGATTATGCGTTATGCGTTAGGCGTTGTTCGTTATGCGTTATGCTTTGTGCGTTATACGTTTGCGTTATGCGTTATGCGTTATGCGGTATGCTTTATGCGTTATGCGTTATGCGTTATGCGTTATGCTTTATGCTTTATGCTTTATGCGTTATGCGTTATGCGTTATACGGTATGCGTTATGCGTTATGCGTTATGCGTTATGCGTTATGCGTTATGCGTTATGCGTTATGCGTTATGCGTTATGCGTTATGCGTTATGCGTTATGCGTTATGCGTTATGCGTTATGCTTTATGCGTGATGCGTTATGCTTTATGCGTTATGCGTTAAGCGTTATGCGTTATGCGTTTTGCGTTATGCGTTATGCGTTATGCGTTATGCGTTATGCGTTATGCGTTATGCGTGATCCGTTATGCGTTAGGCGTTATGCGTTTTGCGGTATTCGTTATGCGTTATGCATTATGCGTTATGCGCTATACGTTATGCTTTATGCGTGATGCGTTATGCTTTATGCGTTATGCGTTATGCGTTATGCGTTATGCGTTATGCTTTATGCGTTATGCCTTATGCGTTTTGCTTAATGCGTTATGCGTTATGCGTTATGCGTTATGCTTTATGCTTTATGCGTTATGCGTTATGCGTTATACGGTATGCGTTAGGCGTTATGCGTTATGCATTATGCGTTATGCGTTATGCGTTATGCGTTATGCGTGATCCGTTATGCGTTAGGCGTTATGCGTTTTGCGGTATTCGTTATGCGTTGTGCATTATGCGTTATGCGTTACGCGTCATGCGTTATGCGTTATACTTTATGCGTTATGCGTTATGCGTTGTGCATTATGCGTTATGCGTTACGCGTCATGCGTTATGCGTTGTGCTTTATGCGTTATGCGTTATGCGTTTTGCTTTATGCGTTATGCGTTATGCGTTATACGTTATGCGTTATGCGTTATGCGTTATGCGTTATGCGTTATGCGTTAGGCGTTATGCGTTATGCGTTATGCGTTATGCGTTATGCGTTATGCGTTATGCGTTATGCGTTATGCGTTATGCGTTATGCGTTATGCGTTATGCGTAATGCGTTATGCGTTATGTGTTATGCGTCATGCGTTATGCGTTATGCGTTATGCATTATGCGTTAGGCGTTGTTCGTTATGCGTTATGCGTTGTGCGTTATACGTTTGCGTTATGCGTTATGCGGTATGCGTTATGCGTTATGCGTTATGCGTTATGCGTTATGCATTATGCGTTATGCGTTATGCGTTATGCGTTATGCGTTATGCGTTATGCGTTATGCGTTATGATTTATGCGTTATGCGTTATGCGTTATGCGTTATGCGTTATGCGTTATGAGTTATATGTTATGCGTTGTGCGTTATACGTTTGCGTTATGCGTTATGCGTTCTGCGTTATGCTTTATGCGTTATGCGTGATACGTTATGCGTTATGCGTTATGCGTTTTGCGTTATGCGTTATGCGTTATGCGTTATGCGTTACGCGTTATGCGTTACGCGTTATGCGTTATGCTTTATGCGTTATGCGTTATGCGTTTTGCTTTATGCGTTATGCGTTATGCGTTATGCGTTATGCGTTATGCGTTATGCGTTATGCGTTATGCGTTAAGCGTTATGCGTTATGCGTTATGCGTTATACGTTATGCTTTATGCGTTGTGCGTTATACGTTTGCGTTATGCGTTATGCGTTATGCGTTATGCGTTATGCGTTATGCGTTATGCGTTATGCTTTATGCGTTATGCATGATCCGTTATGCGTTAGGCGTTATGCTTTATGCGTGATGTGTTATGCTTTATGCTTTATGCGTTATGCGTTGTGCGCTATGCGTTATGCGTTATGCTTTATGCGTTATGCGTTAAGCGTTATGCGTTATGCGTTATGCGTTATGCGTTATGCGTTATGCGTTATGCGTTATGCGTTATGCGTTATGCGTTATGCGTTATGCGTTATGCGTTATGCGTTATGCGTTATGCGTTATGCGTTATGCGTTATGCGTTATGCGTTATGCGTTATGCGTTATGCGTTATGCGTTATGCGTTATGCGTTATGCGTTATGCGTTATGCGTTATGCGTTATGCGTTATGCGTTATGCGTTATGCGTTATGCGTTATGCGTTATGCGTTATGCGTTATGCGTTATGCGTTATGCGTTATGCGTTATGCGTTATGCGTTATGCGTTACGCGTTATGCGTTACGCGTTACGCGTTACGCTTTATGCGTTATGCGTTAAGCGGAATGCGATATGCGTTATGTGTTATACGTTATGCTTTATGCGTTGTGCGTTATACGTTTGCGTTATGCGTTATGCGTTATGCGTTATGCGTTATGCGTTATGCGTTATGCATTATGCGTTATGCGTTATGCGTTAGGCGTTATGCGTTTTGCGGTATTCGTTATGCGTTATGTGTTATGCATTATGCTTTATGCGTTATGCGTTATGCGTTAGTTGTTATGCGTTTTGCGGTATTCGTTATGCGTTGTGGATTATGCGTTATGCGTCAGGCGTTGTTCGTTATGCGTTATGCATTGTGCGTTATACGTTTGCGTTATGCGTTATGCGTTATGCTTTATGCGTTATGCGTTATGGGTGATGCGTTGTGCTTTATGCATTATGCGTTATGCGTTGTTCGCTATGCGTTATGCGATGTGCGTTATACGTTTGCGTTATGCGTTATGCGTTATGCTTTATGCGTTATGCGTTATGCGTTGTGCGTTATACGTTTGCGTTATGCGTTATGCGGTATGCGTTATGCGTTATGCGTTATGCGTTATGCGTTATGCATTATGCGTTATGCGTTATGCGTTATGCGTTATGCGTTATGCGTTATGCGTTATGCGTTATGATTTATGCGTTATGCGTTATGCGTTATGCGTTATGCGTTATGCGTTATGCGTTATGAGTTATATGTTATGCGTTGTGCGTTATACGTTTGCGTTATGCGTTATGCGTTCTGCGTTATGCTTTATGCGTTATGCGTGATACGTTATGCGTTATGCGTTATGCGTTTTGCGTTATGCGTTATGCGTTATGCGTTATGCGTTACGCGTTATGCGTTACGCGTTATGCGTTATGCTTTATGCGTTATGCGTTATGCGTTTTGCTTTATGCGTTATGCGTTATGCGTTATGCGTTATGCGTTATGCGTTATGCGTTATGCGTTAAGCGTTATGCGTTATGCGTTATGCGTTATACGTTATGCTTTATGCGTTGTGCGTTATACGTTTGCGTTATGCGTTATGCGTTATGCGTTATGCGTTATGCGTTATGCGTTATGCGTTATGCTTTATGCGTTATGCATGATCCGTTATGCGTTAGGCGTTATGCTTTATGCGTGATGTGTTATGCTTTATGCTTTATGCGTTATGCGTTGTGCGCTATGCGTTATGCGTTATGCTTTATGCGTTATGCGTTAAGCGTTATGCGTTATGCGTTATGCGTTATGCGTTATGCGTTATGCGTTATGCGTTATGCGTTATGCGTTATGCGTTATGCGTTATGCGTTATGCGTTATGCGTTATGCGTTATGCGTTATGCGTTATGCGTTATGCGTTATGCGTTATGCGTTATGCGTTATGCGTTATGCGTTATGCGTTACGCGTTATGCGTTACGCGTTACGCGTTACGCTTTATGCGTTATGCGTTAAGCGGAATGCGATATGCGTTATGTGTTATACGTTATGCTTTATGCGTTGTGCGTTATACGTTTGCGTTATGCGTTATGCGTTATGCGTTATGCGTTATGCGTTATGCGTTATGCATTATGCGTTATGCGTTATGCGTTAGGCGTTATGCGTTTTGCGGTATTCGTTATGCGTTATGTGTTATGCATTATGCTTTATGCGTTATGCGTTATGCGTTAGTTGTTATGCGTTTTGCGGTATTCGTTATGCGTTGTGGATTATGCGTTATGCGTTAGGCGTTGTTCGTTATGCGTTATGCATTGTGCGTTATACGTTTGCGTTATGCGTTATGCGTTATGCGTTGTGGATTATGCGTTATGCGTTAGGCGTTGTTCGTTATGCGTTATGCATTGTGCGTTATACGTTTGCGTTATGCGTTATGCGTTATGCTTTATGCGTTATGCGTTATGGGTGATGCGTTGTGCTTTATGCATTATGCGTTATGCGTTGTTCGCTATGCGTTATGCGATGTGCGTTATACGTTTGCGTTATGCGTTATGCGTTATGCTTTATGCGTTATGCGTTATGCGTTTTGCTTTATGCGTTATGCGTTATGCGTTATGCGTTGTGGGTTATGAGTTATACGTTATGCGTTATGCGTTATGCGTTATGCGTTATGCGGTATTCGTTATGCGTTGTGCATTATGCGTTATGCGTTATACGTTTGCGTTATGCGTTATACGTTATGCTTTATGCGTTGTGCGTTATACGTTTGCGTTATTCGTTATGCGTTATGCGGTATGCGTTATGCGTTATGCGTTATGCGTTACGCGTTATGCGTTACGCGTTATGCGTTATGCTTTATGCGTTATGCGTTATGCGTTTTGCTTTATGCGTTATGCGTTATGCGTTATGCGGTATGCGTTATGCGTTATGCGTTACGCGTTATGCGTTACGCGTTATGCGTTATGCTTTATGCGTTATGCGTTATGCGTTTTGCGTTATACGTTACGCTTTATGCGTTGTGCGTTATACGTTTGCGTTATGCGTTATGCGTTATGTGTTATGCGTTATGCTTTATGCGTTATGCGTTGTACGTTATGCTTTATGCGTTGTGCGTTATACGTTTGCGTTATTCGTTATGCGTTATGCGTTATGCGCTATGCGTTATGCGTTATGCGTTATGTGTTATGCGTTACGCGTTATGCGTTACGCGTTATGCTTTATGCGTTATGCGTTATGCGTTATGCGTTATGCGTTATGCGTTATGCGTTATGCGTTATGCGTTATGCGTTATGCGTTATGCGTTATGCTTTATGCGTTATGCATGATCCGTTATGCGTTAGGCGTTATGCTTTATGCGTGATGCGTTATGCTTTATGCTTTATGCGTTATGCGTTATGCGTTATGCGTTATGCGTTATGCGTTATGCGTTATGCGTTATGCGTTATGATTTATGCGTTATGCGTTAGGCGTTATGCGTTTTGCGGTATTCGTTATGCGTTGTGGATTATGCGTTATGCGTTATACGTTATGCTTTATGCGTGATGCGTTATGCTTTATGCGTTATGCGTTAAGCGTTATGCGTTATGCGTTATGCGTTATGCGTTATGCGTTATGCGTTATGCGTTATGCGTTATGCGTTATGCGTTATGCGTGATCCGTTATGCGTTAGGCGTTATGCTTTATGCGTTATGCGTTATACGTTATGCGTTATGCATTATGCGTTAGGCGTTGTTCGTTATGCGTTATGCATTGTGCGTTATACGTTTGCGTTATGCGTTATGCGTTATGCTTTATGCGTTATGCGTTATGGGTTATGCGTTGTGCTTTATGCATTATGCGTTATGCGTTGTTCGTTATGCGTTATGCGATGTGCGTTATACGTTTGCGTTATGCGTTATGCGTTATGCGTTATGCTTTATGCGTTATGCGTGATCCGTTATGCGTTAGGCGTTATGCGTTTTGCGGTATTCGTTATGCGTTGTGCATTATGCGTTATGCGTTATACGTTTGCGTTATGCGTTATGCGTTATGCGTTATGCGTTATGCTTTATGCGTTATGCGTTTTGCGTTATGCGTTATGCGTTATGCGTTATGCGTTATGCGTTATGCGTTATGCGTTATGCGTTATGCGTTATGCGTTATGCGTTATGCGTTATGCGTTATGCGTTATGCGTTATGCGTTATGCGTTATGCGTTATGCGTTATGCATTATGCGTTGTGCGTTATACGTTTGCGTTATGCGTTATGGGTTATGTGTTATGCGTTATGCTTTATGCGTTATGCGTGATCCGTTATGCGTTAGGCGTTATGCTTTTTGCGGTATTCGTTAATCGTTATGCATTATGCGTTATGCGTTATGCGTTAGGCGTTATGCGTTTTGCGGTATTCGTTATGCGTTATGTGTTATGCGTTATGCTTTATGCGTTATGCGTTATGCGTTAGTTGTTATGCGTTTTGCGGTATTCGTTATGCGTTGTGGATTATGCGTTATGCGTTAGGCGTTGTTCGTTATGCGTTATGCATTGTGCGTTATACGTTTGCGTTATGCGTTATGCGTTATGCGTTATGCATTATGCGTTAGGCGTTGTTCGTTATGCGTTATGCATTGTGCGTTATACGTTTGCGTTATGCGTTATGCGTTATGCTTTATGCGTTATGCGTTATGCGTTTTGCTTTATGCGTTATGCGTTATGCGTTATGCGGTATGCGTTATGCGTTATGCGTTACGCGTTATGCGTTACGCGTTATGCGTTATGCTTTATGCGTTATGCGTTATGCGTTTTGCGTTATACGTTATGCTTTATGCGTTGTGCGTTATACGTTTGCGTTATGCGTTATGCGTTATGTGTTATGCGTTATGCTTTATGCGTTATGCGTTATACGTTATGCTTTATGCGTTGTGCGTTATACGTTTGCGTTATTCGTTATGCGTTATGCGTTATGCGCTATGCGTTATGCGTTATGCGTTATGTGTTATGCGTTACGCGTTATGCGTTACGCGTTATGCTTTATGCGTTATGCGTTATGCGTTATGCGTTATGCGTTATGCGTTATGCGTTATGGGTTATGCGTTATGCGTTATGCGTTATGCGTTATGCGTTATGCGTTATGCGTTATGCGTTATGCGTTATGCTTTATGCGTTATGCATGATCCGTTATGCGTTAGGCGTTATGCTTTATGCGTGATGCGTTATGCTTTATGCTTTATGCGTTATGCGTTATGCGTTATGCGTTATGCGTTATGCGTTATGCGTTATGCGTTATGTGTTATGCGTTATGATTTATGCGTTATGCGTTAGGCGTTATGCGTTTTGCGGTATTCGTTATGCGTTGTGGATTATGCGTTATGCGTTATACGTTATGCTTTATGCGTGATGCGTTATGCTTTATGCGTTATGCGTTAAGCGTTATGCGTTATGCGTTATGCGTTATGCGTTATGCGTTATGCGTTATGCGTTATGCGTTATGCGTGATCCGTTATGCGTTAGGCGTTATGCTTTATGCGTGATGGGTTATGCTTTATGCGTTATGCGATATGCGTGATGCGTTATGCTTTATGCGTTATGCGTGATCCGTTATGCGTTAGGCGTTATGCGTTATGCGTTATGCGTTATGCGTTATGCGTTATGCGTTATGCGTTATGCGTGATCCGTTATGCGTTAGGCGTTATGCTTTATGCGTGATGGGTTATGCTTTATGCGTTATGCGATATGCGTGATGCGTTATGCGTTATGCTTTATGCGTTATGCGTTTTGCGTTATGCGTTATGCGTTATGCGTTATGCGTTATGCGTTATGCGTTATGCGTTATGCGTTATTGGTTATGCGTTATGCGTTATGCGTTATGCGTTATGCGTTATGCGTTATGCGTTATGCGTTATGCGTTATGCGTTATGCGTTATGCGTTATGCGTTATGCGTTATGCATTATGCGTTGTGCGTTATACGTTTGCGTTATGCGTTATGGGTTATGTGTTATGCGTTATGCTTTATGCGTTATGCGTGATCCGTTATGCGTTAGGCGTTATGCTTTTTGCGGTATTCGTTAATCGTTATGCATTATGCGTTATGCGTTATGCGTTAGGCGTTATGCGTTTTGCGGTATTTGTTATGCGTTATGTGTTATGCGTTATGCTTTATGCGTTATGCGTTATGCGTTAGTTGTTATGCGTTTTGCGGTATTCGTTATGCGTTGTGGATTATGCGTTATGCGTTAGGCGTTGTTCGTTATGCGTTATGCATTGTGCGTTATACGTTTGCGTTATGCGTTATGCGTTATGCGTTATGCGTTATGCATTATGCGTTAGGCGTTGTTCGTTATGCGTTATGCATTGTGCGTTATACGTTTGCGTTATGCGTTATGCGTTATGCTTTATGTGTTATGCGTTATGGGTGATGCGTTGTGCTTTATGCATTATACGTTATGCGTTGTTCGTTATGCGTTATGCGATGTGCGTTATACGTTTGCGTTATGCGTTATGCGTTATGCGTTATGCGTTATGCTTTATGCGTTATGCGTTATGCGTTATGCGTTATGCTTTATGCTTTATGCTTTATGCGTTATGCGTTATGCGTTATACGGTATGCGTTATGCGTTATGCTTTATGCTTTATGCTTTATGCGTTATGCGTTATGCGTTATACGGTATGCGTTATGCGTTATGTGTTATGCGTTATGCGTTATGCGTTATGCGTTATGCGTTATGCGTTATGCGTTATGCGTTATGCGTTATGCGTTATGCGTTATGCGTTATGCTTTATGCGTTATGCATGATCCGTTATGCGTTAGGCGTTATGCTTTATGCGTGATGCGTTATGCTTTATGCTTTATGCTTTATGCGTTATGCGTTATGCGTTATGCGTTATGCGTTATGCGTTATGTGTTATGCGTTATGATTTATGCGTTATGCGTTAGGCGTTATGCGTTTTGCGGTATTCGTTATGCGTTGTGGATTATGCGTTATGCGTTATACGTTATGCTTTATGCGTGATGCGTTATGCTTTATGCGTTATGCGTTAAGCGTTATGCGTTATGCGTTATGCGTTATGCGTTATGCGTTATGCGTTATGCGTTATGCGTTATGCGTTATGCGTGATCCGTTATGCGTTAGGCGTTATGCTTTATGCGTGATGCGTTATGCTTTATGCGTTATGCGATATGCGTGATGCGTTATGCGTTATGCGTTATGCGTTATGTGTTATGCGTTATGCTTTATGCGTTATGCGTGATCCGTTATGTGTTAGGCGTTATGCGTTTTGCGGTATTCGTTATGCGTTATGTGTTATGCGTTATGCTTTATGCGTTATGCGTTAGGCGTTATGCGTTTTGCGGTATTCGTTATGCGTTATGCGTTATGCGTTATGCGTTATGCGTTATGCGTTATGCGTTATGCGTTATGCGTTATGCGTTATGCGTTATGCATTATGCGTTATGCATGATCCGTTATGCGTTAGGCGTTATGCTTTATGCGTGATGCGTTATGCTTTATGCTTTATGCGTTATGCGTTATGCGTTATGCGTTATGCGTTATGCGTTATGCGTTATGTGTTATGCGTTATGATTTATGCGTTATGCGTTAGGCGTTATGCGTTTTGCGGTATTCGTTATGCGTTGTGGATTATGCGTTATGCGTTATACGTTATGCTTTATGCGTGATGCGTTATGCTTTATGCGTTATGCGTTAAGCGTTATGCGTTATGCGTTATGCGTTATGCGTTATGCGTTATGCGTTATGCGTTATGCGTTATGCGTTATGCGTTATGCGTGATCCGTTATGCGTTAGGCGTTATGCTTTATGCGTTATGCGTTATGCGTTATGCGTTATGCATTATGCGTTAGGCGTTGTTCGTTATGCGTTATGCATTGTGCGTTATACGTTTGCGTTATGCGTTATGCGTTATGCTTTATGCGTTATGCGTTATGGGTTATGCGTTGTGCTTTATGCATTATGCGTTATGCGTTGTTCGTTATGCGTTATGCGATGTGCGTTATACGTTTGCGTTATGCGTTATGCGTTATGCGTTATGCGTTATGCTTTATGCGTTATGCGTGATCCGTTATGCGTTAGGCGTTATGCGTTTTGCGGTATTCGTTATGCGTTGTGCATTATGCGTTATGCGTTATACGTTTGCGTTATGCGTTATGCGTTATGCGTTATGCTTTATGCGTTATGCGTTTTGCGTTATGCGTTATGCGTTATGCGTTATGCGTTATGCGTTATGCGTTATGCGTTATGCGTTATGCGTTATGCGTTATGCGTTATGCGTTATGCGTTATGCGTTATGCGTTATGCGTTATGCGTCATGCGTTATGCGTTATGCGTTATGCGTTATGCATTATGCGTTGTGCGTTATACGTTTGCGTTATGCGTTATGGGTTATGTGTTATGCGTTATGCTTTATGCGTTATGCGTGATCCGTTATGCGTTAGGCGTTATGCTTTTTGCGGTATTCGTTAATCGTTATGCATTATGCGTTATGCGTTATGCGTTAGGCGTTATGCGTTTTGCGGTATTCGTTATGCGTTATGTGTTATGCGTTATGGGTTATGTGTTATGCGTTATGCTTTATGCGTTATGCGTGATCCGTTATGCGTTAGGCGTTATGCTTTTTGCGGTATTCGTTAATCGTTATGCATTATGCGTTATGCGTTATGCGTTAGGCGTTATGCGTTTTGCGGTATTCGTTATGCGTTATGTGTTATGCGTTATGCTTTATGCGTTATGCGTTATGCGTTAGTTGTTATGCGTTTTGCGGTATTCGTTATGCGTTGTGGATTATGCGTTATGCGTTAGGCGTTGTTCGTTATGCGTTATGCATTGTGCGTTATACGTTTGCGTAATGCGTTATGCGTTATGCGTTATGCGTTATGCATTATGCGTTAGGCGTTGTTCGTTATGCGTTATGCATTGTGCGTTATACGTTTGCGTTATGCGTTATGCGTTATGCTTTATGCGTTATGCGTTATGCGTTTTGCTTTATGCGTTATGCGTTATGCGTTATGCGGTATGCGTTATGCGTTATGCGTTACGCGTTATGCGTTACGCGTTATGCGTTATGCTTTATGCGTTATGCGTTATGCGTTTTGCGTTATACGTTATGCTTTATGCGTTGTGCGTTATACGTTTGCGTTATGCGTTATGCGTTATGTGTTATGCGTTATGCTTTATGCGTTATGCGTTATACGTTATGCTTTATGCGTTGTGCGTTATACGTTTGCGTTATTCGTTATGCGTTATGCGTTATGCGCTATGCGTTATGCGTTATGCGTTATGTGTTATGCGTTACGCGTTATGCGTTACGCGTTATGCTTTATGCGTTATGCGTTATGCGTTATGCGTTATGCGTTATGCGTTATGCGTTATGCGTTATGCGTTATGCGTTATGCGTTATGCGTTATGCGTTATGCGTTATGCGTTATGCTTTATGCGTTATGCATGATCCGTTATGCGTTAGGCGTTATGCTTTATGCGTGATGCGTTATGCTTTATGCTTTATGCGTTATGCGTTATGCGTTATGCGTTATGCGTTATGCGTTATGCGTTATGTGTTATGCGTTATGATTTATGCGTTATGCGTTAGGCGTTATGCGTTTTGCGGTATTCGTTATGCGTTGTGGATTATACGTTATGCGTTATACGTTATGCTTTATGCGTGATGCGTTATGCTTTATGCGTTATGCGTTAAGCGTTATGCGTTATGCGTTATGCGTTATGCGTTATGCGTTATGCGTTATGCGTTATGCGTTATGCGTTATGCGTGATCCGTTATGCGTTAGGCGTTATGCTTTATGCGTGATGGGTTATGCTTTATGCGTTATGCGATATGCGTGATGCGTTATGCTTTATGCGTTATGCGTGATCCGTTATGCGTTAGGCGTTATGCGTTTTGCGGTATTCGTTATGCGTTGTGCATTATGCGTTATGCGTTATACGTTTGCGTTATGCGTTATGCGTTATGCTTTATGCGTTATGCGTTATGCGTTATGCGTTATGCGTTATGCGTTATGCGTTATGCGTTATGCGTTATGCGTTATGCATTATGCGTTAGGCGTTGTTCGTTATGCGTTATGCATTGTGCGTTATACGTTTGCGTTATGCGTTATGCGTTATGCTTTATGCGTTATGCGTTATGGGTTATGCGTTGTGCTTTATGCATTATGCGTTATGCGTTGTTCGTTATGCGTTATGCGATGTGCGTTATACGTTTGCGTTATGCGTTATGCGTTATGCGTTATGCTTTATGCGTTATGCGTGATCCGTTCTGCGTTAGGCGTTATGCGTTTTGCGGTATT
The DNA here is from genome assembly GCA_916610235.2 of Lasioglossum morio. Classification (NCBI taxonomy): domain Eukaryota; kingdom Metazoa; phylum Arthropoda; class Insecta; order Hymenoptera; family Halictidae; genus Lasioglossum; species Lasioglossum morio. Next base: position 134,482 of record CAKAJA020000257.1, read on the forward strand.
CGTTATGCGTTGTGCATTATGCGTTATGCGTTATACGTTTGCGTTATGCGTTATGCGTTATGCGTTATGCGTTATGCTTTATGCGTTATGCGTTTTGCGTTATGCGTTATGCGTTATGCGTTATGCGTTATGCGTTATGCGTTATGCGTTATGCGTTATGCGTTATGCGTTATGCGTTATGCGTTATGCGTTATGCGTTATGCGTTATGCGTTATGCGTTATGCGTTATGCGTTATGCGTTATGCGTTATGCGTTATGCATTATGCGTTGTGCGTTATACGTTTGCGTTATGCGTTATGGGTTATGTGTTATGCGTTATGCTTTATGCGTTATGCGTGATCCGTTATGCGTTAGGCGTTATGCTTTTTGCGGTATTCGTTAATCGTTATGTATTATGCGTTATGCGTTATGCGTTAGGCGTTATGCGTTTTGCGGTATTTGTTATGCGTTATGTGTTATGCGTTATGCTTTATGCGTTATGCGTTATGCGTTAGTTGTTATGCGTTTTGCGGTATTCGTTATGCGTTGTGGATTATGCGTTATGCGTTAGGCGTTGTTCGTTATGCGTTATGCATTGTGCGTTATACGTTTGCGTTATGCGTTATGCGTTATGCGTTATGCATTATGCGTTAGGCGTTGTTCGTTATGCGTTATGCATTGTGCGTTATACGTTTGCGTTATGCGTTATGCGTTATGCTTTATGCGTTATGCGTTATGGGTGATGCGTTGTGCTTTATGCATTATGCGTTATGCGTTGTTCGTTATGCGTTATGCGATGTGCGTTATTCGTTTGCGTTATGCGTTATGCGTTATGCGTTATGCGTTATGCTTTATGCGTTATGCGTTATGCGTTATGCGTTATGCTTTATGCTTTATGCTTTATGCGTTATGCGTTATGCGTTATACGGTATGCGTTATGCGTTATGCTTTATGCTTTATGCTTTATGCGTTATGCGTTATGCGTTATACGGTATGCGTTATGCGTTATGTGTTATGCGTTATGCGTTATGCGTTATGCGTTATGCGTTATGCGTTATGCGTTATGCGTTATGCGTTATGCGTTATGCGTTATGCGTTATGCGTTATGCGTTATGCGTTATGCGTTATGCTTTATGCGTTATGCATGATCCGTTATGCGTTAGGCGTTATGCTTTATGCGTGATGCGTTATGCTTTATGCTTTATGCTTTATGCGTTATGCGTTATGCGTTATGCGTTATGCGTTATGCGTTATGTGTTATGCGTTATGATTTATGCGTTATGCGTTAGGCGTTATGCGTTTTGCGGTATTCGTTATGCGTTGTGGATTATGCGTTATGCGTTATACGTTATGCTTTATGCGTGATGCGTTATGCTTTATGCGTTATGCGTTAAGCGTTATGCGTTATGCGTTATGCGTTATGCGTTATGCGTTATGCGTTATGCGTTATGCGTTATGCGTGATCCGTTATGCGTTAGGCGTTATGCTTTATGCGTGATGCGTTATGCTTTATGCGTTATGCGATATGCGTGATGCGTTATGCTTTATGCGTTATGCGTTATGAGTTATGCGTTATGCGTTATGCGTTATGCGTTATGCGTTATGCGTTATGCGTTATGCGTTATGCTTTATGCGTTATGCTTTATGCGTTATGCGTGATCCGTTATGCGTTAGGCGTTATGCGTTTTGCGGTATTCGTTATGCGTTGTGCATTATGCGTTATGCGTTATACGTTTGCGTTATGCGTTATGCGTTATGCTTTATGCGTTAGGCGTTATGCGTTATGCGTTATGCGTTATGCGTTATGCGTTATGCGTTATGCGTTATGCGTTATGCGTTATGCGTAATGCATTATGCGTTAGGCGTTGTTCGTTATGCGTTATGCATTGTGCGTTATACGTTTGCGTTATGCGTTATGCGTTATGCTTTATGCGTTATGCGTTATGGGTTATGCGTTGTGCTTTATGCATTATGCGTTATGCGTTGTTCGTTAGGCGTTATGCTTTTTGCGGTATTCGTTATGCGTTATGCATTATGCGTTATGCGTTATGCGTTAGGCGTTATGCGTTTTACGGTATTCGTTATGCGTTATGTGTTATGCGTTATGCTTTATGCGTTATGCGTTATGCGTTAGTTGTTATGCGTTTTGCGGTATTCGTTATGCGTTGTGGATTATGCGTTATGCGTTAGGCGTTGTTCGTTATGCGTTATGCATTGTGCGTTATACGTTTGCGTTATGCGTTATGCGTTATGCGTTATGCGTTATGCATTATGCGTTAGGCGTTGTTCGTTATGCGTTATGCATTGTGCGTTATACGTTTGCGTTATGCGTTATGCGTTATGCTTTATGCGTTATGCGTTATGGGTGATGCGTTGTGCTTTATGCATTATGCGTTATGCGTTGTTCGTTATGCGTTATGCGATGTGCGTTATACGTTTGCGTTATGCGTTATGCGGTATTCGTTATGCGTTGTGCATTATGCGTTATGCGTTATACGTTTGCGTTATGCGTTATACGTTATGCTTTATGCGTTGTGCGTTATACGTTTGCGTTATTCGTTATGCGTTATGCGTTATGCGTTATGCGTTATGCGTTATGCGTTACGCGTTATGCGTTACGCGTTATGCGTTATGCTTTATGCGTTATGCGTTATGCGTTTTGCTTTATGCGTTATGCGTTATGCGTTATGCGGTATGCGTTATGTGTTATGCGTTACGCGTTATGCGTTACGCGTTATGCGTTATGCTTTATGCGTTATGCGTTATGCGTTTTGCGTTATACGTTATGCTTTATGCGTTGTGCGTTATACGTTTGCGTTATGCGTTATGCGTTATGTGTTATGCGTTATACGTTATGCTTTATGCGTTATACGTTTGCGTTATTCGTTATGCGTTATGCGTTATGCGTTATGCGTTATGCGTTATGCGATATGTGTTATGCGTTACGCGTTATGCGTTACGCGTTATGCGTTATGCTTTATGCGTTATGCGTTATGCGTTTTGCTTTATGCGTTATGCGTTATGCGTTATGCTGTATGCGTTATGCGTTATGCGTTATGTGTTATGCGTTATGCTTTATGCGTTATGCGTGATCCGTTATGTGTTAGGCGTTATGCGTTTTGCGGTATTCGTTATGCGTTATGTGTTATGCGTTATGCTTTATGCGTTATGCGTTAGGCGTTATGCGTTTTGCGGTATTCGTTATGCGTTATGCGTTATGCGTTATGCGTTAAGCGTTATGCGTTATGCGTTATACTTTATCCTTAATGCGTTGTGCGTTATACGTTTGCGTTATGCGTTATGCGTTATGCGTTATGCGTTTTGCGGTATTCGTTATGCGTTATGTGTTATGCGTTATGCTTTATGCGTTATGCGTTAGGCGTTATGCGTTTTGCGGTATTCGTTATGCGTTATGCGTTATGCGTTATGCGTTAAGCGTTATGCGTTATGCGTTATGCGTTATGCGTTATGCGTTTTGCGGTATTCGTTATGCGTTGTGCATTATGCGTTATGCGTTACACGTTATGCTTTATGCGTGATGCGTTATGCTTTATGCGTTATGCGATATGCGTGATGCGTTATGCGTTATGCGTTATGCGTTATACGTTATGCGTTATGCGTTATGCGTTATGCTTTATGCGTTTTGCTTAATGCGTTATGCGTTATGCTTTATGCGTTATGCGTTATGCGTTATGCGTTTTGCGTTATACGTTATGCTTTATGCGTTGTGCGTTATACGTTTGCGTTATGCGTTATGCGTTATGTGTTATGCGTTATGCTTTATGCGTTATGCGTTATACGTTATGCTTTATGCGTTGTGCGTTATACGTTTGCGTTATTCGTTATGCGTTATGCGTTATGCGTTATGCGTTATGCGTTATGCGTTATGTGTTATGCGTTACGCTTTATGCGTTACGCGTTATGCGTTATGCTTTATGCGTTATGCGTTATGCGTTATGCGTTATGCGTTACGCGTTATGCGTTATGCGTTATGCGTTATGCGTTATGCGTTATGCGTTATGCGTTATGCGTTATGCGTTATGCTTTATGCGTTATGCATGATCCGTTATGCGTTAGGCGTTATGCTTTATGCGTGATGCGTTATGCTTTATGCTTTATGCGTTATGCGTTATGCGTTATGCGTTATGCGTTATGCGTTATGTGTTATGCGTTATGATTTATGCGTTATGCGTTAGGCGTTATGCGTTTTGCGGTATTCGTTATGCGTTGTGGATTATGCGTTATGCGTTATACGTTCTGCTTTATGCGTGATGCGTTATGCTTTATGCGTTATGCGTTAAGCGTTATGCGTTATGCGTTATGCGTTATGCGTTATGCGTTATGCGTTATGCGTTATGCGTTATGCGTTATGCGTTATGCGTTATGCGTTATGCGTTATGCGTTATGCGTGATCCGTTATGCGTTAGGCGTTATGCGTTTTGCGGTATTCGTTATGCGTTGTGCATTATGCGTTATGCGTTATACGTTTGCGTTATGCGTTATGCGTTATGCGTTATGCGTTATGCTTTATGCGTTATGCGTTTTGCGTTATGCGTTATGCGTTATGCGTTATGCGTTATGCGTTATGCGTTATGCGTTATGCGTTATGCGTTATGCGTTATGCGTTATGCGTTATGCGTTATGCGTGATCCGTTATGCGTTAGGCGTTATGCTTTTTGCGGTATTCGTTAATCGTTATGCATTATGCGTTATGCGTTATGCGTTAGGCGTTATGCGTTTTGCGGTATTCGTTATGCGTTATGTGTTATGCGTTATGCTTTATGCGTTATGCGTTATGCGTTAGTTGTTATGCGTTTTGCGGTATTCGTTATGCGTTGTGGATTATGCGTTATGCGTTAGGCGTTGTTCGTTATGCATTATGCATTGTGCGTTATACGTTTGGGTTATGCGTTATGCGTTATGCGTTATGCGTTATGCATTATGCGTTAGGCGTTGTTCGTTATGCGTTATGCATTGTGCGTTATACGTTTGCGTTATGCGTTATGCGTTATGCTTTATGCGTTATGCGTTATGGGTGATGCGTTGTGCTTTATGCATTATGCGTTATGCGTTGTTCGTTATGCGTTATGCGATGTGCGTTATACGTTTGCGTTATGCGTTATGCGTTATGCGTTATGCTTTATGCGTTATGCGTTATGCGTTATGCGTTATGCTTTATGCTTTATGCTTTATGCGTTATGCGTTATGCGTTATACGGTATGCGTTATGCGTTATGCGTTATGCGTTACGCGTTATGCGTTATGCTTTATGCGTTATGCGTTATGCATTTTGCTTTATGCGTTATGCGTTATGCGTTATTCGGTATGCGTTATGCGTTATGCGTTACGCGTTATGCGTTACGCGTTATGCGTTATGCTTTATGCGTTATGCGTTATGCGTTTTGCGTTATTCGTTATGCTTTATGCGTTGTGCGTTATACGTTTGCGTTATGCGTTATGCGTTATGCGTTATGCGTTATGCGTTATGTGTTATGCGTTACGCGTTATGCGTTATGCTTTATGCGTTATGCGTTTTGCTTTATGCGTTATGCGTTATGCGTTATGCGGTATGCGTTATGCGTTATGCGTTATGTGTTATGCGTTATGCTTTATGCGTTATGCGTGATCCGTTATGCGTTTTGCGGTATTCGTTATGCGTTATGTGTTATGCGTTATGCTTTATGCGTTATGCGTTAGGCGTTATGCGTTTTGCGGTATTCGTTATGCGTTATGCGTTATGCGTTATGCGTTAAGCGTTATGCGTTATGCGTTATGCGTTATACGTTATCCTTAATGCGTTGTGCGTTATACGTTTGCGTTATGCGTTATGCGTTATGCGTTTTGCGGTATTCGTTATGCGTTATGTGTTATGCGTTATGCTTTATGCGTTATGCGTTAGGCGTTATGCGTTTTGCGGTATTCGTTATGCGTTATGCGTTATGCGTTATGCGTTATGCGTTATGCGTTATGCGTTATGCGTTATGCGTTATGCGTTTTGCGGTATTCGTTATGCGTTGTGCATTATGCGTTATGCGTTATACGTTATGCTTTATGCGTGATGCGTTATGCTTTATGCGTTATGCGATATGCGTGATGCGTTATGCGTTATGCGTTATGCGTTATGCGTTATGCGTTATGCGTTATGCGTTATGCTTTATGCGTTTTGCTTAATGCGTTATGCGTTATGCTTTATGCGTTATGCGTTATGCATTATGCGTTATGCGTTATGCTTTATGCGTAATGCGTGATCCGTTATGCGTTAGGCGTTTTGCGGTATTCGTTATGCGTTGTGCATTATGCGTTATACGTTTGCGTTATGCGTTATGCGTTATGCTTTATTCGTTATGCGTTATGCGTTATGCGTTATGCGTTATGCGTTATGCATTATGCGTTAGGCGTTGTTCGTTATGCATTATGCGTTGTGCGTAATACGTTTGCGTTATGCGTTATGCGTTATGTGTTATGCGTTATGCTTTATGCGTTATGCGTGATCCGTTATGCGTTAGGCGTTATGCGTTTTGCGGTATTCGTTATGCGTTATGCATTATGCGTTATGCGCTATACGTTATGCTTTATGCGTGATGCATTATGCTTTATGCGTTATGCGTTATGCTTTATGCGTTATGCCTTATGCGTTTTGCTTAATGCGTTATGCGTTATGCGTTATGCGTTATGCGTTATGCGTTATGCGTTATGCGTTATGCGTTATGCGTTATGCGTTATGCGTTATGCGTTATGCGTTATGCGTTATGCGTTATGCGTTATGCGTTATGCGTTATGCTTTATGCGTTATGCTTTATGCGTTAGGCGTTGTTCGTTATGCGTTATGCATTGTGCGTTATACGTTTGCGTTATGCGTTATGCGTTATGCGTTATGCGTTATGGGTGATGCGTTGTGCTTTATGCATTATGCGTTATGCGTTGTTCGTTATGCGTTATGCGATGTGCGTTATACGTTTGCGTTATGCGTTATGCGTTATGCTTTATGCGTTATGCGTTATGCGTTATGCGTTATGCTTTATGCTTTATGCTTTATGCGTTATGCGTTATGCGTTATACGGTATGCGTTATGCGTTATGCGTTATGCGTTATGCGTTATGCTTTATGCGTTATGCGTTATGCGTTATGCTTTATGCGTGATGCGTTATGCTTTATGCGTTATGCGTTAAGCGTTATATGTTATGCGTTATGCGTTATGCGTTATGCGTTATGCGTTATGCGTTATGCGTTATGCGTTATGCGTTATGCGTTATGCGTTATGCGTTATGCGTTATGCATTATGCGTTATGCGTTACGCGTTATGCGTTACGCGTTATGCGTTACGCGTTATGCGTTATGCTTTATGCGTTATGCGTTATGCGTTTTGCTTTATGCGTTATGCGTTATGCGTTATGCGTTATGCGTTATGCGTTGTGGTTTATGAGTTATACGTTATGCGTTATGCGTTATGCGTTATGCGTTATGCGGTATTCGTTATGCGTTGTGCATTATGCGTTATGCGTTATACGTTCGCGTTATGCGTTATACGTTATGCTTTATGCGTTGTGCGTTATACGTTTGCGTTATTCGTTATGCGTTATGCGTTATGCGTTATGCGTTATGCGTTACGCGTTATGCGTTATGCGTTATGCGTTATGCTTTATGCGTTATGCGTTATGCGTTTTGCTTTATGCGTTATGCGTTATGCGTTATGCGGTATGCGTTATGCGTTATGCGTTACGCGTTATGCGTTACGCGTTATGCGTTATGCTTTATGCGTTATGCGTTATGCATTATGCGTTAGGCGTTGTTCGTTATGCATTATGCGTTGTGCGTAATACGTTTGCGTTATGCGTTATGCGTTATGTGTTATGCGTTATGCTTTATGCGTTATGCGTGATCCGTTATGCGTTAGGCGTTATGCGTTTTGCGGTATTCGTTATGCGTTATGCATTATGCGTTATGCGCTATACGTTATGCTTTATGCGTGATGCGTTATGCTTTATGCGTTATGCGTTATGCTTTATGCGTTATGCCTTATGCGTTTTGCTTAATGCGTTATGCGTTATGCGTTATGCGTTATGCGTTATGCGTTATGCGTTATGCGTTATGCGTTATGCGTTATGCGTTATGCGTTATGCGTTATGCGTTATGCGTTATGCGTTATGCTTTATGCGTTATGCTTTATGCGTTAGGCGTTGTTCGTTATGCGTTATGCATTGTGCGTTATACGTTTGCGTTATGCGTTATGCGTTATGCGTTATGCGTTATGGGTGATGCGTTGTGCTTTATGCATTATGCGTTATGCGTTGTTCGTTATGCGTTATGCGATGTGCGTTATACGTTTGCGTTATGCGTTATGCGTTATGCTTTATGCGTTATGCGTTATGCGTTATGCGTTATGCTTTATGCTTTATGCTTTATGCGTTATGCGTTATGCGTTATACGGTATGCGTTATGCGTTATGCGTTATGCGTTATGCGTTATGCGTTATGCGTTATGCTTTATGCGTGATGCGTTATGCTTTATGCGTTATGCGTTAAGCGTTATATGTTATGCGTTATGCGTTATGCGTTATGCGTTACGCGTTATGCGTTATGCGTTATGCGTTATGCTTTATGCGTTATGCGTTATGCGTTTTGCTTTATGCGTTATGCGTTATGCGGTATGCGTTATGCGTTATGCGTTACGCGTTATGCGTTACGCGTTATGCGTTATGCTTTATGCGTTATGCGTTATGCGTTTTGCGTTATACGTTATGCTTTATGCGTTGTGCGTTATACGTTTGCGTTATGCGTTATGCGTTATGTGTTATGCGTTATGCTTTATGCGTTATGCGTTATACGTTATGCTTTATGCGTTATGCCTTATGCGTTTTGCTTAATGCGTTATGCGTTATGCGTTATACGTTTGCGTTATGCGTTATGGGTTATGTGTTATGCGTTATGCTTTATGCGTTATGCGTGATCCGTTATGCGTTAGGCGTTATGCTTTTTGCGGTATTCGTTAATCGTTATGCATTATGCGTTATGCGTTATGCGTTAGGCGTTATGCGTTTTGCGGTATTCGTTATGCGTTATGTGTTATGCGTTATGCTTTATGCGTTATGCGTTATGCGTTAGTTGTTATGCGTTTTGCGGTATTCGTTATGCGTTGTGGATTATGCGTTATGCGTTAGACGTTGTTCGTTATGCGTTATGCATTGTGCGTTATACGTTTGGGTTATGCGTTATGCGTTATGCGTTATGCATTATGCGTTAGGCGTTGTTCGTTATGCGTTATGCAATTTGCGTTATACGTTTGCGTTATGCGTTATGCGTTATGCTTTATGCGTTATGCGTTATGGGTGATGCGTTGTGCTTTATGCATTATGCGTTATGCGTTGTTCGTTATGCGTTATGCGATGTGCGTTATACGTTTGCGTTATGCGTTATGCGTTATGCGTTATGCTTTATGCGTTATGCGTTATGCGTTATGCGTTATGCTTTATGCTTTATGCTTTATGCGTTATGCGTTATGCGTTATACGGTATGCGTTATGCGTTATGCGTTATGCGTTACGCGTTATGCGTTACGCGTTATGCGTTATGCTTTATGCGTTATGCGTTATGCGTTTTGCTTTATGCGTTATGCGTTATGCGTTATTCGGTATGCGTTATGCGTTATGCGTTACGCGTTATGCGTTACGCGTTATGCGTTATGCTTTATGCGTTATGCGTTATGCGTTTTGCGTTATACGTTATGCTTTATGCGTTGTGCGTTATACGTTTGCGTTATGCGTTATGCGTTATGCGTTATGCGTTATGCGTTATGTGTTATGCGTTACGCGTTATGCGTTACGCGTTATGCGTTATGCTTTATGCGTTATGCGTTTTGCTTTATGCGTTATGCGTTATGCGTTATGTGTTATGCGGTATGCGTTATGCGTTATGCGTTATGTGTTATGCGTTATGCTTTATGCGTTATGCGTGATCCGTTATGCGTTTTGCGGTATTCGTTATGCGTTATGTGTTATGCGTTATGCTTTATGCGTTATGCGTTAGGCGTTATGCGTTTTGCGGTATTCGTTATGCGTTATGCGTTATGCGTTAAGCGTTATGCGTTATGCGTTATGCGTTATACGTTATCCTTAATGCGTTGTGCGTTATACGTTTGCGTTATGCGTTATGCGTTATGCGTTATGCGTTTTGCGGTATTCGTTATGCGTTATGTGTTATGCGTTATGCTTTATGCGTTATGCGTTAGGCGTTATGCGTTTTGCGGTATTCGTTATGCGTTATGCGTTATGCGTTATGCGTTAAGCGTTATGCGTTATGCGTTATGCGTTATGCGTTATGCGTTTTGCGGTATTCGTTATGCGTTGTGCATTATGCGTTATGCGTTATACGTTATGCTTTATGCGTGATGCGTTATGCTTTATGCGTTATGCGATATGCGTGATGCGTTATGCGTTATGCGTTATGCGTTATTCGTTATGCGTTATGCGTTATGCGTTATGCTTTATGCGTTTTGCTTAATGCGTTATGCGTTATGCTTTATGCGTTATGCGTTATGCATTATGCGTTATGCGTTATGCTTTATGCGTAATGCGTGATCCGTTATGCGTTAGGCGTTTTGCGGTATTCGTTATGCGTTGTGCATTATGCGTTATACGTTTGCGTTATGCGTTATGCGTTATGCTTTATTCGTTATGCGTTATGCGTTATGCGTTATGCGTTATGCGTTATGCATTATGCGTTAGGCGTTGTTCGTTATGCATTATGCGTTGTGCGTAATACGTTTGCGTTATGCGTTATGCGTTATGTGTTATGCGTTATGCTTTATGCGTTATGCGTGATCCGTTATGCGTTAGGCGTTATGCGTTTTGCGGTATTCGTTATGCGTTATGCATTATGCGTTATGCGCTATACGTTATGCTTTATGCGTGATGCGTTATGCTTTATGCGTTATGCGTTATGCTTTATGCGTTATGCCTTATGCGTTTTGCTTAATGCGTTATGCGTTATGCGTTATGCGTTATGCGTTATGCGTTATGCGTTATGCGTTATGCGTTATGCGTTATGCGTTATGCGTTATGCGTTATGCGTTATGCGTTATGCGTTATGCGTTATGCGTTATGCGTTATGCGTTATGCTTTATGCGTTATGCTTTATGCGTTAGGCGTTGTTCGTTATGCGTTATGCATTGTGCGTTATACGTTTGCGTTATGCGTTATGCGTTATGCGTTATGCGTTATGGGTGATGCGTTGTGCTTTATGCATTATGCGTTATGCGTTGTTCGTTATGCGTTATGCGATGTGCGTTATACGTTTGCGTTATGCGTTATGCGTTATGCTTTATGCGTTATGCGTTATGCGTTATGCGTTATGCTTCATGCTTTATGCTTTATGCGTTATGCATTATGCGTTATACGGTATGCGTTATGCGTTATGCGTTATACGTTATGCGTTATGCGTTATGCGTTATGCGTTATGCTTTATGCGTGATGCGTTATGCTTTATGCGTTATGCGTTAAGCGTTATATGTTATGCGTTATGCGTTATGCGTTATGCGTTATGCGTTATGCGTTATGCGTTATGCGTTATGCGTTATGCGTTATGCGTTATGCGTTATGCGTTATGCATTATGCGTTATGCGTTACGCGTTATGCGTTACGCGTTATGCGTTACGCGTTATGCGTTATGCTTTATGCGTTATGCGTTATGCGTTTTGCTTTATGCGTTATGCGTTATGCGTTATGCGTTATGCGTTATGCGTTGTGGGTTATGAGTTATACGTTATGCGTTATGCGTTATGCGTTATGCGTTATGCGTTATGCGTTATGCTTTATGCGTTATGCGTTATGCGTTTTGCTTTATGCGTTATGCGTTATGCGTTATGCGGTATGCGTTATGCGTAATGCGTTACGCGTTATGCGTTACGCGTTATGCGTTATGCTTTATGCGTTATGCGTTATGCGTTTTGCGTTATACGTTATGCTTTATGCGTTGTGCGTTATACGTTTGCGTTATGCGTTATGCGTTATGTGTTATGCGTTATGCTTTATGCGTTATGCGTTATACGTTATGCTTTATGCGTTGTGCGTTATACGTTTGCGTTATTCGTTATGCGTTATGCGTTATGCGTTATGCGTTATGCGTTATGTGTTATGCGTTACGCGTTATGCGTTACGCGTTATGCGTTATGCTTTATGCGTTATGCGTTATGCGTTTTGCTTTATGCGTTATGCGTTATGCGTTATGCGTTATGCGGTATGCGTTATGCGTTATGCGTTAGTTGTTATGCGTTATGCGTTAGGCGTTGTTCGTTATGCGTTATGCATTGTGCGTTATACGTTTGCGTTATGCGTTATGCGTTATGCGTTATGCGTTATGCGTTATGCATTATGCGTTAGGCGTTGTTCGTTATGCGTTATGCATTGTGCGTTATACGTTTGCGTTATGCGTTATGCGTTATGCTTTATGCGTTATGCGTTATGGGTGATGCGTTGTGCTTTATGCATTATGCGTTATGCGTTATGCGTTATGCGATGTGCGTTATACGTTTGCGTTATGCGTTATGCGTTATGCGTTATGCGTTAAGCGTAATGCGTTATGCGTTATACGTTATCCTTAATGCGTTGTGCGTTATACGTTTGCGTTATGCGTTATGCGTTATGCGTTATGCGTTATGCGTTTTGCGGTATTCGTTATGCGTTATGTGTTATGCGTTATGCTTTATGCGTTATGGGTTAGGCGTTATGCGTTTTGCGGTATTCGTTATGCGTTATGCGTTATGCGTTATGCGTTAAGCGTTATGCGTTATGCGTTATGCGTTATGCGTTTTGCGGTATTCGTTATGCGTTGTGCATTATGCGTTATGCGTTATACGTTATGCTTTATGCGTGATGCGTTATGCTTTATGCGTTATGCGATATGCGTTATGCGTTATGCTTTATGCGTTATGCGTTACGCGTTATGCGTTACGCGTTATGCGTTATGCTTTATGCGTTATGCGTTATGCGTTTTGCTTTATGCGTTATGCGTTATGCGTTATGCGTTATGCGTTATGCGTTGTGGGTTATGAGTTATACGTTATGCGTTATGCGTTATGCGTTATGCGTTATGCGTTATGCGTTATGCTTTATGCGTTATGCGTTATGCGTTTTGCTTTATGCGTTATGCGTTATGCGTTATGCGGTATGCGTTATGCGTTATGCGTTACGCGTTATGCGTTACGCGTTATGCGTTATGCTTTATGCGTAATGCGTTATGCGTTTTGCGTTATACGTTATGCTTTATGCGTTGTGCGTTATACGTTTGCGTTATGCGTTATGCGTTATGTGTTATGCGTTATGCTTTATGCGTTATGCGTTATACGTTATGCTTTATGCGTTGTGCGTTATACGTTTGCGTTATTCGTTATGCGTTATGCGTTATGCGTTATGCGTTATGCGTTATGTGTTATGCGTTACGCGTTATGCGTTACGCGTTATGCGTTATGCTTTATGCGTTATGCGTTATGCGTTTTGCTTTATGCGTTATGCGTTATGCGTTATGCGTTATGCGGTATGCGTTATGCGTTATGCGTTAGTTGTTATGCGTTATGCGTTAGGCGTTGTTCGTTATGCGTTATGCATTGTGCGTTATACGTTTGCGTTATGCGTTATGCGTTATGCGTTATGCGTTATGCGTTATGCGTTATGCATTATGCGTTAGGCGTTGTTCGTTATGCGTTATGCATTGTGCGTTATACGTTTGCGTTATGCGTTATGCGTTATGCTTTATGCGTTATGCGTTATGGGTGATGCGTTGTGCTTTATGCATTATGCGTTATGCGTTATGCGTTATGCGATGTGCGTTACACGTTTGCGTTATGCGTTATGCGTTATGCGTCATGCGTTATGCGTTAAGCGTAATGCGTTATGCGTTATACGTTATCCTTAATGCGTTGTGCGTTATACGTTTGCGTTATGCGTTATGCGTTATGCGTTATGCGTTATGCGTTTTGCGGTATTCGTTATGCGTTATGTGTTATGCGTTATGCTTTATGCGTTATGGGTTAGGCGTTATGCGTTTTGCGGTATTCGTTATGCGTTATGCGTTATGCGTTATGCGTTAAGCGTTATGCGTTATGCGTTATGCGTTATGCGTTTTGCGGTATTCGTTATGCGTTGTGCATTATGCGTTATGCGTTATACGTTATGCTTTATGCGTGATGCGTTATGCTTTATGCGTTATGCGATATGCGTTATGCGTTATGCTTTATGCGTTATGCGTTATGAGTTATACGTTATGCGTTATGCGTTATGCGTTATGCGTTATGCGTTATGCGTTTTGCTTTATGCGTTATGCGTTATGCGTTATGCGGTATGCGTTATGCGTTATGCGTTACGCGTTATGCGTTACGCGTTATGCGTTACGCGTTATGCGTTATGCTTTATGCGTTATGCGTTATGCGTTTTGCGTTATACGTTATGCTTTATGCGTTGTGCGGTATACGTTTGCGTTATGCGTTATGCGTTATGTGTTATGCGTTATGCGTTATGCGTTATACGTTATGCTTTATGCGTTGTGCGTTATACGTTTGCGTTATTCGTTATGCGTTATGCGTTATGCGTTATGCGTTATGCGTTATGTGTTATGCGTTACGCGTTGTGCGTTACGCGTTATGCGTTATGCTTTATGCGTTATGCGTTATGCGTTTTGCTTTATGCGTTATGCGTTATGCGTTATGCGTTATGCGGTATGCGTTATGCGTTATGCGTTAGTTGTTATGCGTTATGCGTTAGGCGTTGTTCGTTATGCGTTATGCATTGTGCGTTATACGTTTGCGTTATGCGTTATGCGTTATGCTTTATGCGTTATGCGTTATGGGTGATGCGTTGTGCTTTATGCATTATGCGTTATGCGTTATGCGATGTGCGTTATACGTTTGCGTTATGCGTTATGCGTTATGCGTTATGCGTTAAGCGTAATGCGTTATGCGTTTTGCGGTATTCGTTATGCGTTATGTGTTATGCGTTATGCTTTATGCGTTATGGGTTAGGCGTTATGCGTTTTGCGGTATTCGTTATGCGTTATGCGTTATGCGTTATGCGTTAAGCGTTATGCGTTATGCGTTATGCGTTATGCGTTTTGCGGTATTCGTTATGCGTTGTGCATTATGCGTTATGCGTTATACGTTATGCTTTATGCGTGATGCGTTATGCTTTATGCGTTATGCGATATGCGTTGTGCGTTATGCTTTATGCGTTATGCGTTATGAGTTGTACGTTATGCGTTATGCGTTATGCGTTATGCGTTATGCGTTATGCGTTATGCGTTATGCGTTATGCGTTATGCGTTATGCGTTATGCGTTACGCGTTATGCGTTATGCATTATGCGTTGTGCGTTATACGTTTGCGTTATGCGTTATGCGTTATGTGTTATGCGTTATGCTTTATGCGCTATGCGTGATCCGTTATGCGTTAGGCGTTATGCGTTTTGCGGTATTCGTTATGCGTTATGCATTATGCGTTATGCGCTATACGTTATGCTTTATGCGTGATGCGTTATGCTTTATGCGTTATGCGTTATGCGTTATGCGTTATGCTTTATGCGTTATGCCTTATGCGTTTTGCTTAATGCGTTATGCGTTATGCGTTATGCGTTATGCGTTATGCGTTATGCGTTATGCGTTATGCGATATGCGTGATGCGTTATGCTTTATGCGTTATGCGTTATGAGTTATACGTTATGCGTTATGCGTTATGCGTTGTGGGTTATGAGTTATACGTTATGCGTTTTGCGTTATGCGTTATGCGTTATGCGTTATGCGTTATGCGTTATGCGTTATGCGTTATGCGTTATGCGTTATGCGTTATGCGTTATGCGTTATGCGTTATGCGTTATGCGTTATGCGTTATGCGTTACGCGTTATGCGTTATGCATTATGCGTTGTGCGTTATACGTTTGCGTTATGCGTTATGCGTTATGTGTTATGCGTTATGCTTTATGCGTTATGCGTGATCCGTTATGCGTTAGGCGTTATGCGTTTTGCGGTATTCGTTATGCGTTATGCATTATGCGTTATGCGCTATACGTTATGCTTTATGCGTGATGCGTTATCCTTTATGCGTTATGCGTTATGCGTTATGCGTTATGCTTTATGCGTTATGCCTTATGCGTTTTGCTTAATGCGTTATGCGTTATGCGTTATGCGTTATGCGTTATGCGTTATGCGTTAAGCGTTATGCGTTATGCGTTATGCGTTATGCGTTATGCTTTATGCGTTATGCTTTATGCGTTATGCTTTATGCGTTATGCATGATCCGTTATGCGTTAGGCGTTATGCGTTTTGCGGTATTCGTTATGCGTTATGTGTTATGCGTTATGCTTTATGCGATATGCGTTATGCGTTAGTTGTTATGCGTTATGCGTTAGGCGTTGTTCGTTATGCGTTATGCGTTATGCATTGTGCGTTATACGTTTGCGTTATGCGTTATGCGTTATGCGTTATGCGTTATGCGTTATGCATTATGCGTTAGGCGTTGTTCGTTATGCGTTATGCATTGTGCGTTATACGTTTGCGTTATGCGTTATGCGTTATGCTTTATGCGTTATGCGTTATGGGTGATGCGTTGTGCTTTATGCATTATGCGTTATGCGTTGTTCGTTATGCGTTATGCGATGTGCGTTATACGTTTGCGTTATGCGTTATGCGTTATGCGTTATGCTTTATGCGTTATGCGTTATGCGTTATGCGTTATGCTTTATGCTTTATGCTTTATGCGTTATGCGTTATGCGTTATACGGTATGCGTTATGCGTTATGCGTTATGCGTTATGCGTTATGCGTTATGCGTTATGCGTTATGCATTATGCGTTATGCGTTGTTCGTTATGCGTTATGCGATGTGCGTTATACGTTTGCGTTATGCGTTATGCGTTATGCGTTATGCTTTATGCGTTATGCGTTATGCGTTATGCGTTATGCTTTATGCTTTATGCTTTATGCGTTATGCGTTATGCGTTATACGGTATGCGTTATGCGTTATGCGTTATGCGTTATGCGTTATGCTTTATGCGTTATGCGTTATACGTTATGCTTTATGCGTTGTGCGTTATACGTTTGCGTTATTCGTTATGCGTTATGCGTTATGCGTTATGCGTTATGCGTTATGTGTTATGCGTTACGCGTTATGCGTTACGCGTTATGCGTTATGCTTTATGCGTTATGCGTTATGCGTTTTGCTTTATGCGTTATGCGTTATGCGTTATGCGTTATGCGGTATGCGTTATGCGTTATGCGTTAGTTGTTATGCGTTATGCGTTAGGCGTTGTTCGTTATGCGTTATGCATTGTGCGTTATACGTTTGCGTTATGCGTTATGCGTTATGCGTTATGCGTTATGCGTTATGCATTATGCGTTAGGCGTTGTTCGTTATGCGTTATGCATTGTGCGTTATACGTTTGCGTTATGCGTTATGCGTTATGCTTTATGCGTTATGCGTTATGGGTGATGCGTTGTGCTTTATGCATTATGCGTTATGCGTTATGCGATGTGCGTTATACGTTTGCGTTATGCGTTATGCGTTATGCGTTATGCGTTAAGCGTAATGCGTTATGCGTTATACGTTATCCTTAATGCGTTGTGCGTTATACGTTTGCGTTATGCGTTATGCGTTATGCGTTATGCGTTATGCGTTTTGCGGTATTCGTTATGCGTTATGTGTTATGCGTTATGCTTTATGCGTTATGGGTTAGGCGTTATGCGTTTTGCGGTATTCGTTATGCGTTATGCGTTATGCGTTATGCGTTATGCGTTAAGCGTTATGCGTTATGCGTTATGCGTTATGCGTTTTGCGGTATTCGTTATGCGTTGTGCATTATGCGTTATGCGTTATACGTTATGCTTTATGCGTGATGCGTTATGCTTTATGCGTTATGCGATATGCGTTATGCGTTATGCTTTATGCGTTATGCGTTATGAGTTATACGTTATGCGTTATGCGTTATGCGTTATGCGTTATGCGTTATGCGTTATGCGTTATGCGTTATGCGTTATGCGTTATGCGTTATGCGTTATGCGTTATGCGTTATGCGTTATGCGTTATGCGTTATGCGTTATGCGATATGCGTGATGCGTTATGCTTTATGCGTTATGCGTTATGAGTTATACGTTATGCGTTATGCGTTATGCGTTGTGGGTTATGAGTTATACGGTATGCGTTTTGCGTTATGCGTTATGCTTTATGCGTTATGCGTTATGCGTTATGCGTTATGCGTTATGCGTTATGCGTTATGCGTTATGCGTTATGCGTTATGCGTTATGCGTTACGCGTTATGCGTTATGCATTATGCGTTGTGCGTTATACGTTTGCGTTATGCGTTATGCGTTATGCGTTATGCGTTATGCTTTATGCGTTATGCGTGATCCGTTATGCGTTAGGCGTTATGCGTTTTGCGGTATTCGTTATGCGTTATGCATTATGCGTTATGCGCTATACGTTATGCTTTATGCGTGATGCGTTATGCTTTATGCGTTATGCGTTATGCGTTATGCGTTATGCGTTATGCTTTATGCGTTATGCCTTATGCGTTTTGCTTAATGCGTTATGCGTTATGCGTTATGCGTTATGCGTTATGCGTTATGCGTTATGCGTTATGCGATATGCGTGATGCGTTATGCTTTATGCGTTATGCGTTATGAGTTATACGTTATGCGTTATGCGTTGTGGGTTATGAGTTATACGTTATGCGTTTTGCGTTATGCGTTATGCGTTATGCGTTATGCGTTATGCGTTATGCGTTATGCGTTATGCGTTATGCGTTATGCGTTATGCGTTATGCGTTACGCGTTATGCGTTATGCATTATGCGTTGTGCGTTATACGTTTGCGTTATGCGTTATGCGTTATGTGTTATGCGTTATGCTTTATGCGTTATGCGTGATCCGTTATGCGTTAGGCGTTATGCGTTTTGCGGTATTCGTTATGCGTTATGCATTATGCGTTATGCGCTATACGTTATGCTTTATGCGTGATGCGTTATGCTTTATGCGTTATGCGTTATGCGTTATGCGTTATGCTTTATGCGTTATGCCTTATGCGTTTTGCTTAATGCGTTATGCGTTATGCGTTATGCGTTATGCGTTATGCGTTATGCGTTATGCGTTATGCGTTATGCGTTATGCGTTATGCGTTATGCGTTATGCTTTATGCGTTATGCTTTATGCGTTATGCTTTATGCGTTATGCATGATCCGTTATGCGTTAGGCGTTATGCGTTTTGCGGTATTCGTTATGCGTTATGTGTTATGCGTTATGCTTTATGCGATATGCGTTATGCGTTAGTTGTTATGCGTTATGCGTTAGGCGTTGTTCGTTATGCGTTATGCGTTATGCATTGTGCGTTATACGTTTGCGTTATGCGTTATGCGTTATGCGTTATGCGTTATGCATTATGCGTTAGGCGTTGTTCGTTATGCGTTATGCATTGTGCGTTATACGTTTGCGTTATGCGTTATGCGTTATGCTTTATGCGTTATGCGTTATGGGTGATGCGTTGTGCTTTATGCATTATGCGTTATGCGTTGTTCGTTATGCGTTATGCGATGTGCGTTATACGTTTGCGTTATGCGTTATGCGTTATGCGTTATGCTTTATGCGTTATGCGTTATGCGTTATGCGTTATGCTTTATGCTTTATGCTTTATGCGTTATGCGTTATGCGTTATACGGTATGCGTTATGCGTTATGCGTTATGCGTTATGCGTTATGCGTTATGCGTTATGCGTTATGCGTTATGCATTATGCGTTATGCGTTGTTCGTTATGCGTTATGCGATGTGCGTTATACGTTTGCGTTATGCGTTATGCGTTATGCGTTATGCTTTATGCGTTATGCGTTATGCGTTATGCGTTATGCTTTATGCTTTATGCTTTATGCGTTATGCGTTATGCGTTATACGGTATGCGTTATGCGTTATGCGTTATGCGTTATGCGTTATGCGTTATGCGTTATGCGTTATGCGTTACGCGTTATGCGTTATGCATTATGCGTTGTGCGTTATACGTTTGCGTTATGCGTTATGCGTTATGTGTTATGCGTTATGCTTTATGCGTTATGCGTGATCCGTTATGCGTTAGGCGTTATGCGTTTTGCGGTATTCGTTATGCGTTATGTGTTATGCGTTATGCTTTATGCGATATGCGTTATGCGTTAGTTGTTATGCGTTATGCGTTAGGCGTTGTTCGTTATGCGTTATGCATTGTGCGTTATACGTTTGCGTTATGCGTTATGCGTTATGCGTTATGCGTTATGCGTTATGCGTTATGCGTTATGCATTATGCGTTAGGCGTTGTTCGTTATGCGTTATGCATTGTGCGTTATACGTTTGCGTTATGCGTTATGCGTTATGCTTTATGCGTTATGCGTTATGGGTGATGCGTTGTGCTTTATGCATTATGCGTTATGCGTTGTTCGTTATGCGTTATGCGATGTGCGTTATACGTTTGCGTTATGCGTTATGCGTTATGCTTTATGCGTTATGCGTTATGCGTTATACGTTATGCTTTATGCGTTTTGCGGTATTCGTTATGCGTTGTGCATTATGCGTTATGCGTTATACGTTATGCTTTATGCGTGATGCGTTATGCTTTATGCGTTATGCGATATGCGTTATGCGTTATGCTTTATGCGTTATGCGTTATGAGTTATACGTTATGCGTTATGCGTTATGCGTTATGCGTTATGCGTTATGCGTTATGCGTTATGCGTTATGCGTTATGCGTTATGCGTTATGCGTTATGCGTTATGCGTTATGCGATATGCGTGATGCGTTATGCTTTATGCGTTATGCGTTATGAGTTATACGTTATGCGTTATGCGTTATGCGTTGTGGGTTATGAGTTATACGTTATGCGTTTTGCGTTATGCGTTATGCGTTATGCGTTATGCGTTATGCGTTATGCGTTATGCGTTATGCGTTATGCGTTATGCGTTATGCGTTATGCGTTATGCGTTATGCGTTATGCGTTATGCGTTACGCGTAATGCGTTATGCATTATGCGTTGTGCGTTATACGTTTGCGTTATGCGTTATGCGTTATGTGTTATGCGTTATGCTTTATGCGTTATGCGTGATCCGTTATGCGTTAGGCGTTATGCGTTTTGCGGTATTCGTTATGCGTTATGCATTATGCGTTATATGCTATACGTTATGCTTTATGCGTGATGCGTTATGCTTTATGCGTTATGCGTTATGCGTTATGCGTTATGCGTTATGCGTTATGTTTTATGCGTTATGCCTTATGCGTTTTGCTTAATGCGTTATGCGTTATGCGTTATGCGTTATGCGTTATGCGTTATGCGTTATGCGTTATGCGTTATGCGTTATGCGTTATGCGTTATGCGTTATGCGTTATGCGTTATGCGTTATGCGTTATGCTTTATGCGTTATGCTTTATGCGTTATGCATGATCCGTTATGCGTTAGGCGTTATGCGTTTTGCGGTATTCGTTATGCGTTATGTGTTATGCGTTATGCTTTATGCGATATGCGTTATGCGTTAGTTGTTATGCGTTATGCGTTAGGCGTTGTTCGTTATGCGTTATGCATTGTGCGTTATACGTTTGCGTTATGCGTTATGCGTTATGCGTTATGCGTTATGCGTTATGCGTTATGCATTATGCGTTAGGCGTTGTTCGTTATGCGTTATGCATTGTGCGTTATACGTTTGCGTTATGCGTTATGCGTTATGCTTTATGCGTTATGCGTTATGGGTGATGCGTTGTGCTTTATGCATTATGCGTTATGCGTTGTTCGTTATGCGTTATGCGATGTGCGTTATACGTTTGCGTTATGCGTTATGCGTTATGCGTTATGCTTTATGCGTTATGCGTTATGCGTTATGCGTTATGCTTTATGCTTTATGCTTTATGCGTTATGCGTTATGCGTTATACGGTATGCGTTATGCGTTATGCGTTATGCGTTATGCGTTATGCGTTATGCGTTATGCGTTATGCATTATGCGTTATGCGTTGTTCGTTATGCGTTATGCGATGTGCGTTATACGTTTGCGTTATGCGTTATGCGTTATGCGTTATGCTTTATGCGTTATGCGTTATGCGTTATGCGTTATGCTTTATGCTTTATGCTTTATGCCTTATGCGTTATGCGTTATACGGTATGCGTTATGCGTTATGCGTTATGCGTTACGCGTAATGCGTTATGCATTATGCGTTGTGCGTTATACGTTTGCGTTATGCGTTATGCGTTATGTGTTATGCGTTATGCTTTATGCGTTATGCGTGATCCGTTATGCGTTAGGCGTTATGAGTTTTGCGGTATTCGTTATGCGTTATGTGTTATGCGTTATGCTTTATGCGATATGCGTTATGCGTTAGTTGTTATGCGTTATGCGTTAGGCGTTGTTCGTTATGCGTTATGCATTGTGCGTTATACGTTTGCGTTATGCGTTATGCGTTATGCGTTATGCGTTATGCGTTATGCGTTATGCATTATGCGTTATGCGTTATGCATTGTGCGTTATACGTTTGCGTTATGCGTTATGCGTTATGCTTTATGCGTTATGCGTTATGGGTGATGCGTTGTGCTTTATGCATTATGCGTTATGCGTTGTTCGTTATGCGTTATGCGATGTGCGTTATACGTTTGCGTTATGCGTTATGCGTTATGCGTTAGGCGTTGTTCGTTATGCGTTATGCATTGTGCGTTATACGTTTGCGTTATGCGTTATGCGTTATGCGTTATGCGTTATGCGTTATGCGTTATGCATTATGCGTTAGGCGTTGTTCGTTATGCGTTATGCATTGTGCGTTATACGTTTGTGTTATGCGTTATGCGTTATGCTTTATGCGTTATGCGTTATGGGTGATGCGTTGTGCTTTATGCATTATGCGTTATGCGTTGTTCGTTATGCGTTATGCGATGTGCGTTATACGTTTGCGTTATGCGTTATGCGTTATGCTTTATGCGTTATGCGTTATGCGTTATACGTTATGCTTTATGCGTTTTGCGGTATTCGTTATGCGTTGTGCATTATGCGTTATGCGTTATACGTTATGCTTTATGCGTTATGCGTGATCCGTTATGCGTTAGGCGTTATGCGTTTTGCGGTATTCGTTATGCGTTATGTGTTATGCGTTATGCTTTATGCGTTATGCGTTATGCGTTAGTTGTTATGCGTTATGCGTTTTGCTTTATGCGTTATGCGTTATGCGTTGTGGGTTATGAGTTATACGTTATGCGTTATGCGTTATGCGTTATGCGTTATGCGTTATGCGTTATGCGTTATGCTTTATGCGTTATGCTTTATGCGTTATGCGTGATCCGTTATGCGTTAGGCGTTATGCGTTTTGCGGTATTCGTTATGCGTTATGTGTTATGCTTTATGCGTTATGTGTTATGCGTTATACGTTATACGGTATGCGTTATGCGTTATGCGTTATGCGTTAAGCGTTATGCGTTATGCGTTATGCGTTTTGCTTTATGCGTTATGTGTTATGCGTTATGCGTTATGCGTTGTGGGTTATGAGTTATACGTTATGCGTTATGCGTTATGCGTTATGCGTTATGCGTTATGAGTTATACGTTATGCGTTATGCGTTATGCGTTATGCGTTAGTTGTTATGCGTTATGCGTTAGGCGTTGTTCGTTATGCGTTATGCATTGTGCGTTATACGTTTGCGTTATGCGTTATGCGTTATGCGTTATGCGTTATGCGTTATGCATTATGCGTTAGGCGTTGTTCGTTATGCGTTATGCATTGTGCGTTATACGTTTGCGTTATGCGTTATGCGTTATGCTTTATGCGTTATGCGTTATGGGTGATGCGTTGTGCTTTATGCATTATGCGTTATGCGTTATGCGATGTGCGTTATACGTTTGCGTTATGCGTTATGCGTTATGCGTTATGCGTTAAGCGTAATGCGTTATGCGTTATACGTTATCCTTAATGCGTTGTGCGTTATACGTTTGCGTTATGCGTTATGCGTTATGCGTTATGCGTTATGCGTTTTGCGGTATTCGTTATGCGTTATGTGTTATGCGTTATGCTTTATGCGTTATGGGTTAGGCGTTATGCGTTTTGCGGTATTCGTTATGCGTTATGCGTTATGCGTTATGCGTTATGCGTTAAGCGTTATGCGTTATGCGTTATGCGTTATGCGTTTTGCGGTATTCGTTATGCGTTGTGCATTATGCGTTATGCGTTATACGTTATGCTTTATGCGTGATGCGTTATGCTTTATGCGTTATGCGATATGCGTTATGCGTTATGCTTTATGCGTTATGCGTTATGAGTTATACGTTATGCGTTATGCGTTATGCGTTATGCGTTATGCGTTATGCGTTATGCGTTATGCGTTATGCGTTATGCGTTATGCGTTATGCGTTATGCGTTATGCGTTATGCGTTATGCGTTATGCGTTATGCGTTATGCGATATGCGTGATGCGTTATGCTTTATGCGTTATGCGTTATGAGTTATACGTTATGCGTTATGCGTTATGCGTTGTGGGTTATGAGTTATACGGTATGCGTTTTGCGTTATGCGTTATGCTTTATGCGTTATGCGTTATGCGTTATGCGTTATGCGTTATGCGTTATGCGTTATGCGTTATGCGTTATGCGTTATGCGTTATGCGTTACGCGTTATGCGTTATGCATTATGCGTTGTGCGTTATACGTTTGCGTTATGCGTTATGCGTTATGTGTTATGCGTTATGCTTTATGCGTTATGCGTGATCCGTTATGCGTTAGGCGTTATGCGTTTTGCGGTATTCGTTATGCGTTATGCATTATGCGTTATGCGCTATACGTTATGCTTTATGCGTGATGCGTTATGCTTTATGCGTTATGCGTTATGCGTTATGCGTTATGCGTTATGCTTTATGCGTTATGCCTTATGCGTTTTGCTTAATGCGTTATGCGTTATGCGTTATGCGTTATGCGTTATGCGTTATGCGTTATGCGTTATGCGATATGCGTGATGCGTTATGCTTTATGCGTTATGCGTTATGAGTTATACGTTATGCGTTATGCGTTGTGGGTTATGAGTTATACGTTATGCGTTTTGCGTTATGCGTTATGCGTTATGCGTTATGCGTTATGCGTTATGCGTTATGCGTTATGCGTTATGCGTTATGCGTTATGCGTTATGCGTTACGCGTTATGCGTTATGCATTATGCGTTGTGCGTTATACGTTTGCGTTATGCGTTATGCGTTATGTGTTATGCGTTATGCTTTATGCGTTATGCGTGATCCGTTATGCGTTAGGCGTTATGCGTTTTGCGGTATTCGTTATGCGTTATGCATTATGCGTTATGCGCTATACGTTATGCTTTATGCGTGATGCGTTATGCTTTATGCGTTATGCGTTATGCGTTATGCGTTATGCTTTATGCGTTATGCCTTATGCGTTTTGCTTAATGCGTTATGCGTTATGCGTTATGCGTTATGCGTTATGCGTTATGCGTTATGCGTTATGCGTTATGCGTTATGCGTTATGCGTTATGCGTTATGCTTTATGCGTTATGCTTTATGCGTTATGCTTTATGCGTTATGCATGATCCGTTATGCGTTAGGCGTTATGCGTTTTGCGGTATTCGTTATGCGTTATGTGTTATGCGTTATGCTTTATGCGATATGCGTTATGCGTTAGTTGTTATGCGTTATGCGTTAGGCGTTATGCGTTATGCGTTATGCGTTATGCGTTGTGCGTTATACGTTTGCGTTATGCGTTATGCGTTATGCGTTATGCGTTATGCGTTATGCATTATGCGTTAGGCGTTGTTCGTTATGCGTTATGCATTGTGCGTTATACGTTTGCGTTATGCGTTATGCGTTATGCTTTATGCGTTATGCGTTATGGGTGATGCGTTGTGCTTTATGCATTATGCGTTATGCGTTGTTCGTTATGCGTTATGCGATGTGCGTTATACGTTTGCGTTATGCGTTATGCGTTATGCGTTATGCTTTATGCGTTATGCGTTATGCGTTATGCGTTATGCTTTATGCTTTATGCTTTATGCGTTATGCGTTATGCGTTATACGGTATGCGTTATGCGTTATGCGTTATGCGTTATGCGTTATGCGTTATGCGTTATGCGTTATGCGTTATGCGTTATGCATTATGCGTTATGCGTTGTTCGTTATGCGTTATGCGATGTGCGTTATACGTTTGCGTTATGCGTTATGCGTTATGCGTTATGCTTTATGCGTTATGCGTTATGCGTTATGCGTTATGCTTTATGCTTTATGCTTTATGCGTTATGCGTTATGCGTTATACGGTATGCGTTATGCGTTATGCGTTATGCGTTATGCGTTATGCGTTATGCGTTATGCGTTATGCGTTACGCGTTATGCGTTATGCATTATGCGTTGTGCGTTATACGTTTGCGTTATGCGTTATGCGTTATGTGTTATGCGTTATGCTTTATGCGTTATGCGTGATCCGTTATGCGTTAGGCGTTATGCGTTTTGCGGTATTCGTTATGCGTTATGTGTTATGCGTTATGCTTTATGCGTTATGCGTTATGCGTTATACGTTATGCTTTATGCGTTTTGCGGTATTCGTTATGCGTTGTGCATTATGCGTTATGCGTTATACGTTATGCTTTATGCGTGATGCGTTATGCTTTATGCGTTATGCGATATGCGTTATGCGTTATGCTTTATGCGTTATGCGTTATGAGTTATACGTTATGCGTTATGCGTTATGCGTTATGCGTTATGCGTTATGCGTTATGCGTTATGCGTTATGCGTTATGCGTTATGCGTTATGCGTTATGCGTTATGCGTTATGCGATATGCGTGATGCGTTATGCTTTATGCGTTATGCGTTATGAGTTATACGTTATGCGTTATGCGTTATGCGTTGTGGGTTATGAGTTATACGTTATGCGTTTTGCGTTATGCGTTATGCGTTATGCGTTATGCGTTATGCGTTATGCGTTATGCGTTATGCGTTATGCGTTATGCGTTATGCGTTATGCGTTATGCGTTATGCGTTATGCGTTATGCGTTACGCGTAATGCGTTATGCATTATGCGTTGTGCGTTATACGTTTGCGTTATGCGTTATGCGTTATGTGTTATGCGTTATGCTTTATGCGTTATGCGTGATCCGTTATGCGTTAGGCGTTATGCGTTTTGCGGTATTCGTTATGCGTTATGCATTATGCGTTATATGCTATACGTTATGCTTTATGCGTGATGCGTTATGCTTTATGCGTTATGCGTTATGCGTTATGCGTTATGTTTTATGCGTTATGCCTTATGCGTTTTGCTTAATGCGTTATGCGTTATGCGTTATGCGTTATGCGTTATGCGTTATGCGTTATGCGTTATGCGTTATGCGTTATGCGTTATGCGTTATGCGTTATGCGTTATGCGTTATGCGTTATGCGTTATGCTTTATGCGTTATGCTTTATGCGTTATGCATGATCCGTTATGCGTTAGGCGTTATGCGTTTTGCGGTATTCGTTATGCGTTATGTGTTATGCGTTATGCTTTATGCGATATGCGTTATGCGTTAGTTGTTATGCGTTATGCGTTAGGCGTTGTTCGTTATGCGTTATGCATTGTGCGTTATACGTTTGCGTTATGCGTTATGCGTTATGCGTTATGCGTTATGCGTTATGCGTTATGCGTTATGCGTTAGGCGTTGTTCGTTATGCGTTATGCATTGTGCGTTATACGTTTGCGTTATGCGTTATGCGTTATGCTTTATGCGTTATGCGTTATGGGTGATGCGTTGTGCTTTATGCATTATGCGTTATGCGTTGTTCGTTATGCGTTATGCGATGTGCGTTATACGTTTGCGTTATGCGTTATGCGTTATGCGTTATGCTTTATGCGTTATGCGTTATGCGTTATGCGTTATGCTTTATGCTTTATGCTTTATGCGTTATGCGTTATGCGTTATACGGTATGCGTTATGCGTTATGCGTTATGCGTTATGCGTTATGCGTTATGCGTTATGCGTTATGCATTATGCGTTATGCGTTGTTCGTTATGCGTTATGCGATGTGCGTTATACGTTTGCGTTATGCGTTATGCGTTATGCGTTATGCTTTATGCGTTATGCGTTATGCGTTATGCGTTATGCTTTATGCTTTATGCTTTATGCGTTATGCGTTATGCGTTATACGGTATGCGTTATGCGTTATGCGTTATGCGTTACGCGTTATGCGTTATGCATTATGCGTTGTGCGTTATACGTTTGCGTTATGCGTTATGCGTTATGTGTTATGCGTTATGCTTTATGCGTTATGCGTGATCCGTTATGCGTTAGGCGTTATGAGTTTTGCGGTATTCGTTATGCGTTATGTGTTATGCGTTATGCTTTATGCGATATGCGTTATGCGTTAGTTGTTATGCGTTATGCGTTAGGCGTTGTTCGTTATGCGTTATGCATTGTGCGTTATACGTTTGCGTTATGCGTTATGCGTTATGCGTTATGCGTTATGCGTTATGCGTTATGCGTTATGCATTATGCGTTATGCGTTATGCATTGTGCGTTATACGTTTGCGTTATGCGTTATGCTTTATGCGTTATGCGTTATGGGTGATGCGTTGTGCTTTATGCATTATGCGTTATGCGTTGTTCGTTATGCGTTATGCGATGTGCGTTATACGTTTGCGTTATGCGTTATGCGTTATGCGTTAGGCGTTGTTCGTTATGCGTTATGCATTGTGCGTTATACGTTTGCGTTATGCGTTATGCGTTATGCGTTATGCGTTATGCGTTATGCGTTATGCATTATGCGTTAGGCGTTGTTCGTTATGCGTTATGCATTGTGCGTTATACGTTTGTGTTATGCGTTATGCGTTATGCTTTATGCGTTATGCGTTATGGGTGATGCGTTGTGCTTTATGCATTATGCGTTATGCGTTGTTCGTTATGCGTTATGCGATGTGCGTTATACGTTTGCGTTATGCGTTATGCGTTATGCTTTATGCGTTATGCGTTATGCGTTATGCGTTATGCTTTATGCGTTTTGCGGTATTCGTTATGCGTTGTGCATTATGCGTTATGCGTTATACGTTATGCTTTATGCGTTATGCGTGATCCGTTATGCGTTAGGCGTTATGCGTTTTGCGGTATTCGTTATGCGTTATGTGTTATGCGTTATGCTTTATGCGTTATGCGTTATGCGTTAGTTGTTATGCGTTATGCGTTTTGCTTTATGCGTTATGCGTTATGCGTTGTGGGTTATGAGTTATACGTTATGCGTTATGCGTTATGCGTTATGCGTTATGCGTTATGCGTTATGCGTTATGCTTTATGCGTTATGCTTTATGCGTTATGCGTGATCCGTTATGCGTTAGGCGTTATGCGTTTTGCGGTATTCGTTATGCGTTATGTGTTATGCTTTATGCGTTATGTGTTATGCGTTATACGTTATACGGTATGCGTTATGCGTTATGCGTTATGCGTTAAGCGTTATGCGTTATGCGTTATGCGTTTTGCTTTATGCGTTATGTGTTATGCGTTATGCGTTATGCGTTGTGGGTTATGAGTTATACGTTATGCGTTATGCGTTATGCGTTATGCGTTATGCGTTATGAGTTATACGTTATGCGTTATGCGTTATGCGTTATGCGTTATGCGTTATGCGTTATGCGTTATGCGTTATGCGTTATGCGTTATGCGTTATGCGTTATGCGTTATGCGTTATGCGTTATGCGTTATGCGTTATGCGTTATGCTTTATGCGTTATGCTTTATGCGTTATGCGTGATCCGTTATGCGTTAGGCGTTATGCGTTTTGCGGTATTCGTTATGCGTTATGTGTTATGCGTTATGCTTTATGCGTTATGCGTTATGCGTTAGTTGTTATGCGTTATGCGTTTTGCTTTATGCGTTATGCGTTATGCGTTATGCGTTATGCGTTGTGGGTTATGAGTTATACGTTATGCGTTATGCGTTATGCGTTATGCGTTATGCGTTATGCGTTATGCGTTATGCTTTATGCGTTATGCTTTATGCGTTATGCGTGATCCGTTATGCGTTAGGCGTTATGCGTTTTGCGGTATTCGTTATGCGTTATGTGTTATGCTTTATGCGTTATGTGTTATGCGTTATACGTTATACGGTATGCGTTATGCGTTATGCGTTATGCGTTAAGCGTTATGCGTTATGCGTTATGCGTTTTGCTTTATGCGTTATGTGTTATGCGTTATGCGTTATGCGTTGTGGGTTATGAGTTATACGTTATGCGTTATGCGTTATGCGTTATGCGTTATGCGTTATGAGTTATACGTTATGCGTTATGCGTTATGCGTTATGCGTTATGCGTTATGCGTTATGCGTTATGCGTTATGCGTTAAGCGTTATGCGTTATGCGTTATGCGTTATACGTTATGCTTTATGCGTTGTGCGTTATACGTTTGCGTTATGCGTTATGCGTTATGCGTTATGCGTTATGCGTTATGCGTTATGCGTTATGCGTTATGCGTTATGCGTTATGCGTTATGCGTTATGCGTTATGCTTTATGCGTTATGCTTTATGCGTTATGCGTGATCCGTTATGCGTTAGGCGTTATGCGTTTTGCGGTATTCGTTATGCGTTATGTGTTATGCGTTATGCTTTATGCTTTATGCGTTATGCGTTAGTTGTTATGCGTTATGCGTTAGGCGTTGTTCGTTATGCGTTATGCATTGTGCGTTATACGTTTGCGTTATGCGTTATGCGTTATACTTTATGCGTTATGCGTTATGGGTGATGCGTTGTGCTTTATGCATTATGCGTTATGCGTTGTTCGTTATGCGTTATGCGATGTGCGTTATACGTTTGCGTTATGCGTTATGCGTTATGCGTTATGCTTTATGCGTTATGCGTTATGCGTTATGCGTTATGCGTTATGCTTTATGCTTTATGCTTTATGCGTTATGCGTTATGCGTTATACGGTATGCGTTATGCGTTATGCGTTATGCGTTATGCGTTATGCGTTATGCGTTAGTTGTTATGCGTTTTGCGGTATTCGTTATGCGTTCTGGATTATGCGTTATGCGTTAGGCGTTGTTCGTTATGCGTTATGCATTGTGCGTTATACGTTTGCGTTATGCGTTATGCGTTATGCGTTATGCGTTATGCGTTATGCGTTATGCGTTATGCATTATGCGTTAGGCGTTGTTCGTTATGCGTTATGCATTGTGCGTTATACGTTTGCGTTATGCGTTATGCGTTATGCTTTATGCGTTATGCGTTATGGGTGATGCGTTGTGCTTTATGCATTATGCGTTATGCGTTGTTCGTTATGCGTTATGCGATGTGCGTTATACGTTTGCGTTATGCGTTATGCGTTATGCGTTACGCGTTATGCGTTACGTGTTATGCGTTATGCGTTATATGTTATGCGTTATGCGTTATGCGTTATGCGTTATGCGTTATGCGTTATGCGTTATGCGTTATGCGTTATGCGTTATGCGTTATGCGTTGGGCGTTATACGTTTGCGTTATGCGATATGCGTTATGCTTTATGCGTTATGTGTTATGCGTTATACGTTATACGGTATGCGTTATGCGTTATGCGTTATGCGTTATGCGTTATGCATTATGCGTTAGGCGTTGTTCGTTATGCGTTATGCATTGTGCGTTATACGTTTGCGTTATGCGTTATGCGTTATGCTTTATGCGTTATGCGTTATGGGTGATGCGTTGTGCTTTATGCATTATGCGTTATGCGTTGTTCGTTATGCGTTATGCGATGTGCGTTATACGTTTGCGTTATGCGTTATGCGTTATGCGTTACGCGTTATGCGTTACGTGTTATGCGTTATGCGTTATATGTTATGCGTTATGCGTTATGCGTTATGCGTTATGCGTTATGCGTTATGCGTTATGCGTTATGCGTTATGCGTTATGCGTTATGCGTTATGCGTTATGCGTTGGGCGTTATACGTTTGCGTTATGCGATATGCGTTATGCTTTATGCGTTATGTGTTATGCGTTATACGTTATACGGTATGCGTTATGCGTTCTGCGTTATGCGTTAAGCGTTATGCGTTATGCGTTATGCGTTTTGCTTTATGCGTTATGCGTTATGCGTTATGCGTTATGCGTTGTGGGTTATGAGTTATACGTTATGCGTTATGCGTTATGCGTTATGCGTTATGCGTTATGCGTTATGCGTTATGCGTTATGAGTTATACGTTATGCGTTATGCGTTATGCGTTATGCGTTATGCGTTATGCGTTATGCGTTATGCGTTATGCGTTAAGCGTTATGCGTTATGCGTTATGCGTTATGCGTTATACGTTATGCTTTATGCGTTGTGCGTTATACGTTTGCGTTATACGTTATGCGATATGCGTTATACGTTATGCGTTATGCGTTATGCGTTATGCTTCATGCGTTTTGCTTAATGCGTTATGCGTTATGCTTTATGCGTTATGCGTTATGCGTTATGCGTTATGCGTTATGCTTTATGCGTAATGCGTGATCCGTTATGCGTTAGGCGTTTTGCGGTATTCGTTATGCGTTGTGCATTATGCGTTATGCGTTATACGTTTGCGTTATGCGTTATGCGTTATGCGTTATACGTTATGCTTTATGCGTTATGCGTTATGCGTTATGCGATATGCGTGATGCGTTATGCGTTATGCGTTATGCGTTATGCGTTATGCGTTATGCGTTATGCGTTATGCGTTATGCGTTATGCATTATGCGTTAGGCGTTGTTCGTTATGCGTTATGCATTGTGCGTTATACGTTTGCGTTATGCGTTATGCGTTATGCTTTATGCGTTATGCGTTATGGGTGATGCGTTGTGCTTTATGCATTATGCGTTATGCGTTGTTCGTTATGCGTTATGCGATGTGCGTTATACGTTTGCGTTATGCGTTATGCGTTATGCGTTATGCTTTATGCGTTATGCGTTATGCGTTATGCGTTATGCTTTATGCTTTATGCTTTATGCGTTATGCGTTATGCGTTATACGGTATGCGTTATGCGTTATGCGTTATGCGTTATGCGTTATGCGTTATGCGTTATGCGTTATGCGTTATGCGTTATGCATTATGCGTTATGCGTTGTTCGTTATGCGTTATGCGATGTGCGTTATACGTTTGCGTTATGCGTTATGCGTTATGCGTTATGCTTTATGCGTTATGCGTTATGCGTTATGCGTTATGCTTTATGCTTTATGCTTTATGCGTTATGCGTTATGCGTTATACGGTATGCGTTATGCGTTATGCGTTATGCGTTATGCGTTACGCGTTATGCGTTATGCATTATGCGTTGTGTGTTATACGTTTGCGTTATGCGTTATGCGTTATGTGTTATGCGTTATGCTTTATGCGTTATGCGTGATCCGTTATGCGTTAGGCGTTATGCGTTTTGCGGTATTCGTTATGCGTTATGTGTTATGCGTTATGCTTTATGCGATATGCGTTATGCGTTAGTTGTTATGCGTTATGCGTTAGGCGTTGTTCGTTATGCGTTATGCATTGTGCGTTATACGTTTGCGTTATGCGTTATGCGTTATGCGTTATGCGTTATGCGTTATGCGTTATGCATTATGCGTTATGCGTTATGCATTGTGCGTTATACGTTTGCGTTATGCGTTATGCGTTATGCTTTATGCGTTATGCGTTATGGGTGATGCGTTGTGCTTTATGCATAATGCGTTATGCGTTGTTCGTTATGCGTTATGCGATGTGCGTTATACGTTTGCGTTATGCGTTATGCGTTATGCGTTAGGCGTTGTTCGTTATGCGTTATGCATTGTGCGTTATACGTTTGCGTTATGCGTTATGCGTTATGCGTTATGCGTTATGCGTTATGCGTTATGCATTATGCGTTAGGCGTTGTTCGTTATGCGTTATGCATTGTGCGTTATACGTTTGTGTTATGCGTTATGCGTTATGCTTTATGCGTTATGCGTTATGGGTGATGCGTTGTGCTTTATGCATTATGCGTTATGCGTTGTTCGTTATGCGTTATGCGATGTGCGTTATACGTTTGCGTTATGCGTTATGCGTTATGCTTTATGCGTTTTGCGTTATGCGTTATACGTTATGCTTTATGCGTTTTGCGGTATTCGTTATGCGTTGTGCATTATGCGTTATGCGTTATACGTTATGCTTTATGCGTGATGCGTTATGCTTTATGCGTTATGCGATATGCGTTATGCGTTATGCTTTATGCGTTATGCGTTATGAGTTATACGTTATGCGTTATGCGTTATGCGTTATGCGTTATGCGTTATGCGTTATGCGTTATGCGTTATGCGTTATGCGTTATGCGTTATGCGTTATGCGTTATGCGTTATGCGTTATGCGTTATGCGTTATGCGTTATGCGATATGCGTGATGCGTTATGCTTTATGCGTTATGCGTTATGAGTTATACGTTATGCGTTATGCGTTATGCGTTGTGGGTTATGAGTTATACGTTATGCGTTTTGCGTTATGCGTTATGCGTTATGCGTTATGCGTTATGCGTTATGCGTTATGCGTTATGCGTTATGCGTTATGCGTTATGCGTTACGCGTTATGCGTTATGCATTATGCGTTGTGCGTTATACGTTTGCGTTATGCGTTATGCGTTATGTGTTATGCGTTATGCTTTATGCGTTATGCGTGATCCGTTATGCGTTAGGCGTTATGCGTTTTGCGGTATTCGTTATGCGTTATGCATTATGCGTTATATGCTATACGTTATGCTTTATGCGTGATGCGTTATGCTTTATGCGTTATGCGTTATGCGTTATGCGTTATGTTTTATGCGTTATGCCTTATGCGTTTTGCTTAATGCGTTATGCGTTATGCGTTATGCGTTATGCGTTATGCGTTATGCGTTATGCGTTATGCGTTATGCGTTATGCGTTATGCGTTATGCGTTATGCGTTATGCGTTATGCGTTATGCGTTATGCGTTATGCTTTATGCGTTATGCTTTATGCGTTATGCGTGATCCGTTATGCGTTAGGCGTTATGCGTTTTGCGGTATTCGTTATGCGTTATGTGTTATGCGTTATGCTTTATGCGTTATGCGTTATGCGTTAGTTGTTATGCGTTATGCGTTTTGCTTTATGCGTTATGCGTTATGCGTTATGCGTTATGCGTTGTGGGTTATGAGTTATACGTTATGCGTTATGCGTTATGCGTTATGCGTTATGCGTTATGCGTTATGCGTTATGCTTTATGCGTTATGCTTTATGCGTTATGCGTGATCCGTTATGCGTTAGGCGTTATGCGTTTTGCGGTATTCGTTATGCGTTATGTGTTATGCTTTATGCGTTATGTGTTATGCGTTATACGTTATACGGTATGCGTTATGCGTTATGCGTTATGCGTTAAGCGTTATGCGTTATGCGTTATGCGTTTTGCTTTATGCGTTATGTGTTATGCGTTATGCGTTATGCGTTGTGGGTTATGAGTTATACGTTATGCGTTATGCGTTATGCGTTATGCGTTATGCGTTATGAGTTATACGTTATGCGTTATGCGTTATGCGTTATGCGTTATGCGTTATGCGTTATGCGTTAAGCGTTATGCGTTATGCGTTATGCGTTATGCGTTATACGTTATGCTTTATGCGTTGTGCGTTATACGTTTGCGTTATGCGTTATGCGTTATTTGTTATGCGTTATGCGTTATGCGTTATGCGTTATGCGTTATGCGTTATGCGTTATGCGTTATGCGTTATGCTTTATGCGTTATGCTTTATGCGTTATGCGTGATCCGTTATGCGTTAGGCGTTATGCGTTTTGCGGTATTCGTTATGCGTTATGTGTTATGCGTTATGCTTTATGCGTTATGCGTTATGCGTTAGTTGTTATGCGTTATGCGTTAGGCGTTGTTCGTTATGCGTTATGCATTGTGCGTTATACGTTTGCGTTATGCGTTATGCGTTATGCTTTATGCGTTATGCGTTATGGGTGATGCGTTGTGCTTTATGCATTATGCGTTATGCGTTGTTCGTTATGCGTTATGCGATGTGCGTTATACGTTTGCGTTATGCGTTATGCGTTATGCGTTATGCTTTATGCGTTATGCGTTATGCGTTATGCGTTATGCTTTATGCTTTATGCTTTATGCGTTATGCGTTATGCGTTATACGGTATGCGTTATGCGTTATGCGTTATGCGTTATGCGTTATGCGTTATGCGTTATGCGTTAGTTGTTATGCGTTTTGCGGTATTCGTTATGCGTTCTGGATTATGCGTTATGCGTTAGGCGTTGTTCGTTATGCGTTATGCATTGTGCGTTATACGTTTGCGTTATGCGTTATGCGTTATGCGTTATGCGTTATGCGTTATGCGTTATGCGTTATGCGTTATGCATTATGCGTTAGGCGTTGTTCGTTATGCGTTATGCATTGTGCGTTATACGTTTGCGTTATGCGTTATGCGTTATGCTTTATGCGTTATGCGTTATGGGTGATGCGTTGTGCTTTATGCATTATGCGTTATGCGTTGTTCGTTATGCGTTATGCGATGTGCGTTATACGTTTGCGTTATGCGTTATGCGTTATGCGTTACGCGTTATGCGTTACGTGTTATGCGTTATGCGTTATATGTTATGCGTTATGCGTTATGCGTTATGCGTTATGCGTTATGCGTTATGCGTTATGCGTTATGCGTTATGCGTTATGCGTTGGGCGTTATACGTTTGCGTTATGCGATATGCGTTATGCTTTATGCGTTATGTGTTATGCGTTATACGTTATACGGTATGCGTTATGCGTTCTGCGTTATGCGTTAAGCGTTATGCGTTATGCGTTATGCGTTTTGCTTTATGCGTTATGCGTTATGCGTTATGCGTTATGCGTTATGCGTTGTGGGTTATGAGTTATACGTTATGCGTTATGCGTTATGCGTTATGCGTTATGCGTTATGCGTTATGCGTTATGCGTTATGCGTTATGCGTTATGAGTTATACGTTATGCGTTATGCGTTATGCGTTATGCGTTATGCGTTATGCGTTATGCGTTAAGCGTTATGCGTTATGCGTTATGCGTTATACGTTATGCTTTATGCGTTGTGCGTTATACGTTTGCGTTATACGTTATGCGATATGCGTTATACGTTATGCGTTATGCGTTATGCGTTATGCTTCATGCGTTTTGCTTAATGCGTTATGCGTTATGCTTTATGCGTTATGCGTTATGCGTTATGCGTTATGCGTTATGCTTTATGCATAATGCGTGATCCGTTATGCGTTAGGCGTTTTGCGGTATTCGTTATGCGTTGTGCATTATGCGCTATGCGTTATACGTTTGCGTTATGCGTTATGCGTTATGCGTTATACGTTATGCTTTATGCGTTATGCGTTATGCGATATGCGTTATACGTTATGCGTTATGCGTTATGCGTTATGCTTTATGCGTTTTGCTTAATGCGTTATGCGTTATGCTTTATGCGTTATGCGTTATGCGTTATGCGTTATGCGTTATGCGTTATGCTTTATGCGTAATGCGTGATCCGTTATGCGTTAGGCGTTTTGCGGTATTCGTTATGCGTTGTGCATTATGCGTTATGCCTTATACGTTTGCGTTATGCGTTATGCGTTATGCGTTATACGTTATGCTTTATGCGTGTTGCGTTATGCTTTATGCGTTATGCGTTATGCGTTATGCGTTATGCGTTATGCGTTATGCGTTATGCGTTATGCGTTATGCGTTATGCGTTATGCGTTATGCGTTATGCGTTATGCGATATGCGTGATGCGTTATGCGTTATGCGTTATGCGTTATGCGTTATGCGTTATGCGTTATGCGTTATGCGTTATGCGTTACGCGTTATGCGTTACGCGTTATGCGTTATGCTTTATGCGTTATGCGTTATGCGTTTTGCTTTATGCGTTATGCGTTATGCGTTATGCGTTATGCGTTATGCGTTATGCGTTGTGGGTTATGAGTTATACGTTATGCGTTATGCGTTATGCGTTATGCGTTATGCGTTATGCGTTATGCGTTATGCGTTATGCGTTATGCGTTATGCGTTAAGCGTTATGCGTTATGCGTTATGCGTTATGCGTTATACGTTATGCTTTATGCGTTGTGCGTTATACGTTTGCGTTATGCGTTATGCGTTATGCGTTATACGTTATGCGTTATGCGTTATGCGTTATGCTTTATGCGTTTTGCTTAATGTGTTATTCGTTATGCTTTATGCGTTATGCGTTATGCGTTATGCGTTATGCGTTATGCGTTATGCTTTATGCGTAATGCGTGATCCGTTATGCGTTAGGCGTTTTGCGGTATTCGTTATGCGTTGTGCATTATGCGTTATGCGTTATACGTTTGCGTTATGCGTTATGCGTTATGCTTTATGCGTTATGCGTTATGCGTTATGCGTTATGCGTTATGCGTTATGCGTTATGCATTATGCGTTAGGCGTTGTTCGTTATGCGTTATGCATTGTGCGTTATACGTTTGCGTTATGCGTTATGCGTTATGTGTTATGCGTTATGCTTTATGCGTTACGCGTTATACGTTATGCTTTATGCATTGTGCGTTATACGTTTGCGTTATTCGTTATGCGTTATGCGTTATGCGTTATGCGCTATGCGTTTTGCGGTATTCGTTATGCGTTATGTGTTATGCGTTATGCTTTATGCGTTATGCGTTAGGCGTTATGCGTTTTGCGGTACTCGTTATGCGTTATGCGTTATGCGTTAAGCGTTATGCGTTATGCGTTATGTGTTATGCGTTATGCGTTTTGCGGTATTCGTTATGCGTTGTGCATTATGCGTTATGCGTTATACGTTATGCTTTATGGGTGATGCGTTATGCTTTATGCGTTATGCGATATGCGTGATGCGTTATGCTTTATGCGTTATGCGTTATGAGTTATACGTTATGCGTTATGCGTTATGCGTTATGCGTTATGCGTTATGCGTTATGCGTTATGCGTTATGCGTTATGCGTTATGCGTTATGCGTTATGCGTTATGCGTTATGCGTTATGCGTTATGCGTTATGCGTTATGCGATATGCGTGATGCGTTATGCGTTATGCGTTATGCGTTATGCGTTATGCGTTATGCGTTATACGTTATGCTTTATGCGTTGTGCGTTATACGTTTGCGTTATACGTTATGCGATATGCGTTATACGTTATGCGTTATGCGTTATGCGTTATGCTTTATGCGTTTTGCTTAATGCGTTATGCGTTATGCTTTATGCGTTATGCGTTATGCGTTATGCGTTATGCGTTATGCGTTATGCTTTATGCGTAATGCGTGATCCGTTATGCGTTAGGCGTTTTGCGGTATTCGTTATGCGTTGTGCATTATGCGTTATGCGTTATACGTTTGCGTTATGCGTTATGCGTTATGCGTTATACGTTATGCTTTATGCGTGTTGCGTTATGCTTTATGCGTTATGCGTTATGCGTTATGCGTTATGCGTTATGCGTTATGCGTTATGCGTTATGCGTTATGCGTTATGCGTTATGCGATATGCGTGATGCGTTATGCGTTATGCGTTATGCGTTATGCGTTATGCGTTATGCGTTATGCGTTATGCGTTATGCGTTACGCGTTATGCGTTACGCGTTATGCGTTATGCTTTATGCGTTATGCGTTATGCGTTTTGCTTTATGCGTTATGCGTTATGCGTTATGCGTTATGCGTTATGCGTTGTGGGTTATGAGTTATACGTTATGCGTTATGCGTTATGCGTTATGCGTTATGCGTTATGCGTTATGCGTTATGCGTTATGCGTTATGCGTTATGCGTTGTGCGTTATGCGTTACGCGTTACGCGTTACGTGTTATGCGTTATGCGTTATATGTTATGCGTTATGCGTTATGCGTTATGCGTTATGCGTTATGCGTTAAGCGTTATGCGTTATGCGTTATGCGTTATGCGTTATGCGTTATACGTTATGCGTTACGTGTTATGCGTTATGCTTTATGCGTTATGCGTTATACGTTATGCTTTATGCATTGTGCGTTATACGTTTGCGTTATTCGTTATGCGTTATGCGTTATGCGTTATGCGCTATGCGTTTTGCGGTATTCGTTATGCGTTATGTGTTATGCGTAATGCGTGATCCGTTATGCGTTAGGCGTTTTGCGGTATTCGTTATGCGTTGTGCATTATGCGTTATGCGTTATACGTTTGCGTTATGCGTTATGCGTTATGCTTTATGCGTTATGCGTTATGCGTTATGCGTTATGCGTTATGCGTTATGCGTTATGCATTATGCGTTAGGCGTTGTTCGTTATGCGTTATGCATTTTGCGTTATACGTTTGCGTTATGCGTTATGCGTTATGTGTTATGCGTTATGCTTTATGCGTTATGCGTTATACGTTATGCTTTATGCATTGTGCGTTATACGTTTGCGTTATTCGTTATGCGTTATGCGTTATGCGTTATGCGCTATGCGTTTTGCGGTATTCGTTATGCGTTATGTGTTATGCGTTATGCTTTATGCGTTATGCGTTAGGCGTTATGCGTTTTGCGGTACTCGTTATGCGTTATGCGTTATGCGTTAAGCGTTATGCGTTATGCGTTATGTGTTATGCGTTATGCGTTTTGCGGTATTCGTTATGCGTTGTGCATTATGCGTTATGCGTTATACGTTATGCTTTATGGGTGATGCGTTATGCTTTATGCGTTATGCGATATGCGTGATGCGCTATGCTTTATGCGTTATGCGTTATGAGTTATACGTTATGCGTTATGCGTTATGCGTTATGCGTTATGCGTTATGCGTTATGCGTTATGCGTTATGCGTTATGCGTTATGCGTTATGCGTTATGCGTTATGCGTTATGCGTTATGCGTAATGCGTTATGCGTTATGCGTTATGCGTTATACGTTATGCTTTATGCGTGTTGCGTTATGCTTTATGCGTTATGCGTTATGCGTTATGCGTTATGCGTTATGCGTTATGCGTTATGCGTTATGCGTTATGCGTTATGCGTTATGCGTTATGCGTTATGCGATATGCGTGATGCGTTAAGCGTTATGCGTTATGCGTTATGCGTTATGCGTTATGCGTTATGCGTTATGCGTTACGCGTTATGCGTTACGCGTTATGCGTTATGCTTTATGCGTTATGCGTTATGCGTTTTGCTTTATGCGTTATGCGTTATGCGTTATGCGTTATGCGTTATGCGTTATGCGTTGTGGGTTATGAGTTATACGTTATGCGTTATGCGATATGCGTTATGCGTTTGCGTTATGCGTTATGCGTTATGCGTTATGCGTTATGCGTTATGCGTTACGCGTTATGCGTTACGTGTTATGCGTTATGCGTTATATGTTATGCGTTATGCGTTATGCGTTATGCGTTATGCGTTATGCGTTATGCGTTATGCGTTATGCGTTATGCGTTATGCGTTATGCGTTATGCGTTATGCGTTATGCGTTATGCGTTATGCGTTATGCGTTATGCGTTGGGCGTTGTACGTTTGCGTTATGCGATGTGCGTTATGCTTTATGCGTTATGTGTTATGCGTTATACGTTATACGGTATGCGTTATGCGTTATGCGTTATGCGTTATGCGTTATACGTTATGCTTTATGCGTGTTGCGTTATGCTTTATGCGTTATGCGTTATGCGTTATGCGTTATGCGTTATGCGTTATGCGTTATGCGTTATGCGTTATGCGTTATGCGTTATGCGTTATGCGTTATGCGATATGCGTGATGCGTTATGCGTTATGCGTTATGCGTTATGCGTTATTCGTTATGCGTTATACGTTATGCTTTATGCGTGTTGCGTTATGCTTTATGCGTTATGCGTTATGCGTTATGCGTTATGCGTTATGCGTTATGCTTTATGCGTTATGCGTTAGGCGTTATGCGTTTTGCGTTAGGCGTTATGCGTTTTGCGGTATTCGTTATGCGTTATGCGTTATGCGTTATGCGTTAAGCGTTATGCGTTATGCGTTATGCGTTATGCGTTATGCGTTATGCGTTATACGTTATGCTTTATGCGTTGTGCGTTATACGTTTGCGTTATGCGTTATGCGTTATGCGTTATGCGTTATGCGTTTTGCGGTATTCGTTATGCGTTATGTGTTATGCGTTATGCTTTAAGCGTTATGCGTTAGGCGTTATGCGTTTTGCGGTATGCGTTATGCGTTATGCGTTATGCGTTATGCGTTATGCGTTAAGCGTTATGCGTTATGCGGTATGCGTTATGCGTTATGCGTTATGCGTTTTGCGGTATTCGTTATGCGTTGTGCATTATGCGTTATGCGTTATACGTTATGCTTTATGCGTGATGCGTTATGCTTTATGCGTTATGCGATATGCGTGATGCGTTATGCTGTATGCGTTATGCGTTATGAGTTATACGTTATGCGTTATGCGTTATGCGTTATGCGTTATGCGTTATGCGTTATGCGTTATGCGTTATGCGTTATGCGTTATGCGTTATGCGTTATGCGTTATGCGATATGCGTGATGCGTTATGCTTTATGCGTTATGCGTTATGAGTTATACGTTATGCGTTATGCGTTATGCGTTGTGGGTTATGAGTTATACGTTATGCGTTTTGCGTTATGCGTTATGCGTTATGCGTTATGCGTTATGCGTTATGCGTTATACGTTATGCTTTATGCGTGTTGCGTTATGCTTTATGCGTTATGCGTTATGCGTTATGCGTTATGCGTTATGCGTGATGCGTTATGCGTTATGCGTTATGCGTTATGCGTTATGCGTTATGCGTTATGCGTTATGCGTTATGCGATATTCGTGATGCGTTATGCGTTATGCGTTATGCGTTATGCGTTATGCGTTATGCGTTATGCGTTATGCGTTACGCGTTATGCGTTACGCGTTATGCGTTATGCTTTATGCGTTATGCGTTATGCGTTTTGCTTTATGCGTTATGCGTTATGCGTTATGCGTTATGCGTTATGCGTTATGCGTTGTGGGTTATGAGTTATACGTTATGCGTTATGCGTTATGCGTTATGCGTTATGCGTTATGCGTTATGCGTTATGCGTTATGCGTTATGCGTTAAGCGTTATGCGTTATGCGTTATGCGTTATGCGTTATACGTTATGCTTTATGCGTTGTGCGTTATCCGTTTGCGTTATGCGTTATGCGTTATGCGTTATACGTTATGCGTTATGCGTTATGCGTTATGCGTTATGCATTATGCGTTTTGCTTAATGCGTTATGCGTTATGCTTTATGCGTTATGCGTTATGCGTTATGCGTTATGCTTTATGCGTAATGCGTGATCCGTTATGCGTTAGGCGTTTTGCGGTATTCGTTATGCGTTGTGCATTATGCGTTATGCGTTATACGTTTGCGTTATGCGTTATGCGTTATGCTTTATGCGTTATGCGTTATGCGTTATGCGTTATGCTTTATGCGTGATGCGTTATGCTTTATGCGTTATGCGATATGCGTGATGCGTTATGCTTTATGCGTTATGCGTTATGAGTTATACGTTATGCGTGATGCGTTATGCGTTATGCGTTATGCGTTATGCGATATGCGTGATGCGTTATGCTTTATGCGTTATGCGTTATGAGTTATACGTTATGCGTTATGCGTTATGCGTTGTGGGTTATGAGTTATACGTTATGCGTTTTGCGTTATGCGTTATGCGTTATGCGTTATGCGTTATACGTTATGCTTTATGCGTGTTGCGTTATGCTTTATGCGTTATGCGTTATGCGTTATGCGTTATGCGTTATGCGTTATGCGTTATGCGTTATGCGTTATGCGTTATGCGTTATGCGTTATGCGTTATGCGTTATGCGTTATGCGTTATGCGTTATGCTTTATGCGTTATGCGTTAGGCGTTATGCGTTTTGCGTTAGGCGTTATGCGTTTTGCGGTATTCGTTATGCGTTATGCGTTATGCGTTATGCGTTATGCGTTAAGCGTTATGCGTTATGCGTTATGCGTTATACGTTATGCTTTATGCGTTGTGCGTTATACGTTTGCGTTATGCGTTATGCGTTATGCGTTATGCGTTATGCGTTTTGCGGTATTCGTTATGCGTTATGTGTTATGCGTTATGCTTTAAGCGTTATGCGTTAGGCGTTATGCGTTTTGCGGTATTCGTTATGCGTTATGCGTTATGCGTTATGCGTTAAGCGTTATGCGTTATGCGTTATGCGTTATGCGTTATGCGTTTTGCGGTATTCGTTATGCGTTGTGCATTATGC
This sequence comes from Lasioglossum morio, assembly GCA_916610235.2. NCBI lineage: Eukaryota > Metazoa > Arthropoda > Insecta > Hymenoptera > Halictidae > Lasioglossum > Lasioglossum morio. The sequence goes on from CAKAJA020000257.1 coordinate 178,517, forward strand.
TTTATGCGTTATACGTTATGCTTTATGCGTGATGCGTTATGCTTTATGCGTTATGCGATATGCGTGATGCGTTATGCTTTATGCGTTATGCGTTATGAGTTATACGTTATGCGTTATGCGTTATGCGTTATGCGTTATGGGTTATGCGTTATGCGTTATGCGTTATGCGTTATGCGTTATGCGTTATGCGATATGCGTGATGCGTTATGCTTTATGCGTTATGCGTTATGAGTTATACGTTATGCGTTATGCGTTATGCGATGTGGGTTATGAGTTATACGTTATGCGTTTTGCGTTATGCGTTATGCGTTATGCGTTATGCGTTATACGTTATGCTTTATGCGTATTGCGTTATGCTTTATGCGTTATGCGTTATGCGTTATGCGTTATGCGTTATGCGTTATGCGTTATGCGTTATGCGTTATGCGTTATGCGTTATGCGTTATGCGATATGCGTGATGCGTTATGCGTTATGCGTTATGCGTTATGCGTTATGCGTTATGCGTTACGCGTTATGCGTTACGCGTTATGCGTTATGCTTTATGCGTTATGCGTTATGCGTTTTGCTTTATGCGTTATGCGTTATGCGTTATGCGTTATGCGTTTTGCGTTGTGGGTTATGAGTTATACGTTATGCGTTATGCGTTATGCGTTATGCGTTATGCGTTATGCGTTATGCGTTATGCGTTATGCGTTATGCTTTATGCGTAATGCGTGATCCGTTATGCGTTAGGCGTTTTGCGGTATTCGTTATGCGTTGTGCATTATGCGTTATGCGTTATACGTTTGCGTTATGCGTTATGCGTTATGCTTTATGCGTTATGCGTTATGCGTTATGCGTTATGCGTTATGCGTTATGCGTTATGCATTATGCGTTAGGCGTTGTTCGTTATGCGTTATGCATTGTGCGTTATACGTTTGCGTTATGCGTTATGCGTTATGTGTTATGCGTTATGCTTTATGATGTATGCGTTATACGTTATGCGTTATGCGTTATGCGTTATGCGTTATGCGATATGCGTGATGCGTTATGCTTTATGCGTTATGCGTTATGAGTTATACGTTATGCGTTATGCGTTTTGCGTTGTGGGTTATGAGTTATACGTTATGCGTTTTGCGTTATGCGTTATGCGTTATGCGTTATGCGTTATGCGTTATACGTTATGCTTTATGCGTGTTGCGTTATGCTTTAAGCGTTATGCGTTATGCGTTATGCGTTATGCGTTATGCGTTATGCGTTATACGTTATGCTTTATGCGTTGTGCGTTATACGTTTGCGTTATGCGTTATGCGTTATGCGTTATACGTTATGCGTTATGCGTTATGCATTATGCTTTATGCGTTTTGCTTAATGCGTTATGCGTTATGCTTTATGCGTTATGCGTTATGCGTTATGCGTTATGCTTTATGCGTAATGCGTGATCCGTTATGCGTTAGGCGTTTTGCGGTATTCGTTATGCGTTGTGCATTATGCGTTATGCGTTATACGTTTGCGTTATGCGTTATGCGTTATGCTTTATGCGTTATGCGTTATGCGTTATGCGTTATGCTTTATGCGTGATGCGTTATGCTTTATGCGTTATGCGATATGCGTGATGCGTTATGCTTTATGCGTTATGCGTTATGCGTTATGCGTTATGCGTTATGCGTTATGCGTTATGCGTTATGCGTTATGCGTTATGCGTTATGCGTTATGCGTTATGCGATATGCGTGATGCGTTATGCTTTATGCGTTATGCGTTATGAGTTATACGTTATGCGTTATGCGTTATGCGTTGTGGGTTATGAGTTATACGTTATGCGTTTTGCGTTATGCGTTATGCGTTATGCGTTATGCGTTATGCGTTATGCGTTATACGTTATGCTTTATGCGTGTTGCGTTATGCGTTATGCGTTATGCGTTATGCGTTATGCGTTATGCGTTATGCGTTATGCGTTATGCGTTATGCGTTATGCGTTATGCGATATGCGTGATGCGTTATGCGTTATGCGTTATGCGTTATGCGTTATGCGTTATGCGTTATGCGTTATACGTTATGCTTTATGCGTGTTGCGTTATGCTTTATGCGTTATGCGTTATGCGTTATGCGTTATGCGTTATGCGTTATGCGTTATGCTTTATGCGTTATGCGTTAGGCGTTATGCGTTTTGCGTTAGGCGTTATGCGTTTTGCGGTATTCGTTATGCGTTATGCGTTATGCGTTATGCGTTATGCGTTATGCGTTATGCGTTATGCGTTATGCGTTATACGTTATGCTTTATGCGTTGTGCGTTATACGTTTGCGTTATGCGTTATGCGTTATGCGTTATGCGTTATGCGTTTTGCGGTATTCGTTATGCGTTATGTGTTATGCGTTATGCTTTATGCGTTATGCGTTAGGCGTTATGCGTTTTGCGGTATTCGTTATGCGTTATGCGTTATGCGTTATGCGTTAAGCGTTATGCGTTATGCGTTATGCGTTATGCGTTATGCGTTTTGCGGTATTCGTTATGCGTTGTGCATTATGCGTTATGCGTTATACGTTATGCTTTATGCGTGATGCGTTATGCTTTATGCGTTATGCGATATGCGTGATGCGTTATGCTTTATGCGTTATGCGTTATGCGATATGCGTTATGCGTTATGCGTTATGCGTTATGCGTTATGCGTTATGCGTTATGCGTTATGCGTTATGCGTTATGCGTTATGCGTTATGCGTTATGCGTTATGCGATATGCGTGATGCGTTATGCTTTATGCGTTATGCGTTATGAGTTATACGTTATGCGTTATGCGTTATGCGTTGTGGGTTATGAGTTATACGTTATGCGTTTTGCGTTATGCGTTATGCGTTATGCGTTATGCGTTATACGTTATGCTTTATGCGTGTTGCGTTATGCTTTATGCGTTATGCGTGATGCGTTATGCGTTATGCGTTATGCGTTATGCGTTATGCGTTATTTGTTACGCGTTATGCGTTATGCTTTATGCGTTATGCGTTATGCGTTTTGCTTTATGCGTTATGCGTTATGCGTTATGCGTTATGCGTTATGCGTTGTGGGTTATGGGTTATACGTTATGCGTTATGCGTTATGCGTTATGCGTTATGCGTTATGCGTTATGCGTTATGCGTTATGCGTTAAGCGTTATGCGTTATGCGTTATGCGTTATGCGTTATGCGTTATGCTTTATGCGTAATGCGTGATCCGTTATGCGTTAGGCGTTTTGCGGTATTCGTTATGCGTTGTGCATTATGCGTTATGCGTTATACGTTTGCGTTATGCGTTATGCGTTATGCTTTATGCGTTATGCGTTATGCGTTATGCGTTATGCGTTATGCGTTATGCGTTATGCGTTATGCATTATGCGTTAGGCGTTGTTCGTTATGCGTTATGCATTGTGCGTTATACGTTTGCGTTATGCGTTATGCGTTATGTGTTATGCGTTATGCTTTATGATGTATGCGTTATACGTTATGCGTTATGCGTTATGCGTTATGCGTTATGCGATATGCGTGATGCGTTATGCTTTATGCGTTATGCGTTATGAGTTATACGTTATGCGTTATGCGTTATGCGTTGTGGGTTATGAGTTATACGTTATGCGTTTTGCGTTATGCGTTATGCGTTATGCGTTATGCGTTATGCGTTATACGTTATGCTTTATGCGTGTTGCGTTATGCTTTAAGCGTTATGCGTTATGCGTTATGCGTTATGCGTTATGCGTTATGCGTTATACGTTATGCTTTATGCGTTGTGCGTTATACGTTTGCGTTATGCGTTATGCGTTATGCGTTATACGTTATGCGTTATGCGTTATGCATTATGCTTTATGCGTTTTGCTTAATGTGTTATGCGTTATGCTTTATGCGTTATGCGTTATGCGTTATGCGTTATGCTTTATGCGTAATGCGTGATCCGTTATGCGTTAGGCGTTTTGCGGTATTCGTTATGCGTTGTGCATTATGCGTTATGCGTTATACGTTTGCGTTATGCGTTATGCGTTATGCTTTATGCGTTATGCGTTATGCGTTATGCGTTATGCTTTATGCGTGATGCGTTATGCTTTATGCGTTATGCGATATGCGTGATGCGTTATGCTTTATGCGTTATGCGTTATGCGTTATGCGTTATGCGTTATGCGTTATGCGTTATGCGTTATGCGTTATGCGTTATGCGTTATGCGTTATGCGATATGCGTGATGCGTTATGCTTTATGCGTTATGCGTTATGAGTTATACGTTATGCGTTATGCGTTATGCGTTGTGGGTTATGAGTTATACGTTATGCGTTTTGCGTTATGCGTTATGCGTTATGCGTTATGCGTTATGCGTTATGCGTTATGCGTTATACGTTATGCTTTATGGGTGTTGCGTTATGCTTTATGCGTTATGCGTTACGCGTTATGCGTTATGCGTTATGCGTTATGCGTTATGCGTTATGCGATATGCGTGATGCGTTATGCGTTATGCGTTATGCGTTATGCGTTATGCGTTATGCGTTATGCGTTATGCGTTATGCGTTATACGTTATGCTTTATGCGTGTTGCGTTATGCTTTATGCGTTATGCGTTATGCGTTATGCGTTATGCGTTATGCGTTATGCGTTATGCTTTATGCGTTATGCGTTAGGCGTTATGCGTTTTGCGTTAGGCGTTATGCGTTTTGCGGTATTCGTTATGCGTTATGCGTTATGCGTTATGCGTTATGCGTTAAGCGTTATGCGTTATGCGTTATGCGTTATACGTTATGCTTTATGCGTTGTGCGTTATACGTTTGCGTTATGCGTTATGCGTTATGCGTTATGCGTTTTGCGGTATTCGTTATGCGTTATGTGTTATGCGTTATGCTTTATGCGTTATGCGTTAGGCGTTATGCGTTTTGCGGTATTCGTTATGCGTTATGCGTTATGCGTTATGCGTTAAGCGTTATGCGTTATGCGTTATGCGTTATGCGTTATGCGTTTTGCGGTATTCGTTATGCGTTGTGCATTATGCGTTATGCGTTATACGTTATGCTTTATGCGTGATGCGTTATGCTTTATGCGTTATGCGATATGCGTGATGCGTTATGCTTTATGCGTTATGCGTTATGAGTTATACGTTATGCGTTATGCGTTATGCGTTATGCGTTATGCGTTATGCGTTATGCGTTATGCGTTATGCGTTATGCGTTATGCGTTATGCGATATGCGTGATGCGTTATGCTTTATGCGTTATGCGTTATGAGTTATACGTTATGCGTTATGCGTTATGCGTTGTGGGTTATGAGTTATACGTTATGCGTTTTGCGTTATGCGTTATGCGTTATGCGTTATGCGTTATACGTTATGCTTTATGCGTGTTGCGTTATGCTTTATGCGTTATGCGTGATGCGTTATGCGTTATGCGTTATGCGTTATGCGTTATGCGTTATTTGTTACGCGTTATGCGTTACGCGTTATGCGTTATGCTTTATGCGTTATGCGTTTTGCTTTATGCGTTATGCGTTATGCGTTATGCGTTATGCGTTATGCGTTGTGGGTTATGGGTTATACGTTATGCGTTATGCGTTATGCGTTATGCGTTATGCGTTATGCGTTATGCGTTATGCGTTATGCGTTAAGCGTTATGCGTTATGCGTTATGCGTTATGCGTTATACGTTATGCTTTATGCGTTGTGCGTTATACGTTTGCGTTATGCGTTATGCGTTATGCATTGTGCGTTATACGTTTGCGTTATGCGTTATGCGTTATGCGTTATGCGTTATGCGTTATGCGTTATGCTTTATGCGTTATGCGTTAAGCGTTATGCGTTATGCGTTATGCGTTATGCGTTATGCGTTATGCGTTATGCGTTATGCGTTACGCGTTATGCGTTACGCGTTATGCGTTATGCTTTATGCGTTATGCATTATGCGTTTTGCTTTATGCGTTATGCGTTATGCGTTATGCGGTATGCGTTTTGCGGTATTCGTTTTGCGTTGTGCATTATGCGTTATGCGTTATACGTTATGCTTTATGCGTGATGCGTTATGCTTTATGCGTTATGCGTTATGCGTTATGCGTTATGCGTTGTGGGTTATGAGTTATGCGTTATGCTTTATGCTTTATGCGTTATGCGTTATGAGTTATACGTTATGCGCTATGCGTTATGCGTTGTGGGTTATGAGTTATACGTTATACGTTATGCGTTATGCGTTATGCGTTATGCGTTATGCGTTATGCGTTATGCGATATGCGTGATGCGTTATGCTTTATGCGTTATGCGTTATGAGTTACAACGTATGCGTTATGCGTTATGCGTTGTAGGTTATGAGTTATACGTTATGCGTTTTGCGTTATGCGTTATGAGTTACACGTTATGCGTTATGCGTTATGCGTTGTGGGTTATGAGTTATACGTTATGCGTTTTGCGTTATGCGTTATGCGTTATGCGTTATGCGTTATGCGTTATGAGTTATACGTTATGCGTTATGCGTTATGCGTCATGCGTTATGCGTTATGCGTTATGCGTTATGCGTTATGCGTTATGCGATATGCGTGATGCGTTATGCTTTATGCGTTATGCGTTATGAGTTACACGTTATGCGTTATGCGTTATGCGTTATGCGTTATGCGTTATGCGTTATGCGTTATGCGTTATGCGTTATGCGTTATGCGTTATGCTTTATGCGTTATGCGTTATGCGTTATGCGTTATGCGTTAGGCGTTATGCGTTATGCGTGATGCGTTATGCGTTAAGCGTTATGCGTTATGCGTTATGCGTTATGCGTTATGCATTATGCGTTAGGCGTTGTTCGTTATGCGTTATGCATTGTGCGTTATACGTTTGCGTTATGCGTTATGCGTTATGCTTTATGCGTTATGCGTTATGGGTGATGCGTTGTGCTTTATGCATTATGCGTTATGCGTTGTTCGTTATGCGTTATGCGATGTCCGTTATACGTTTGCGTTATGCGTTATGCGTTATACGTTTGCGTTATGCGTTATGCGTTATGCTTTATGCGTTATGCGTTATGCGTTATGCGTTATGCGTTATGCGTTATGCGTTATGCGTTATGCATTATGCGTTAGGCGTTGTTCGTTATGCGTTATGCATTGTGCGTTATACGTTTGCGTTATGCGTTATGCGTTATGTGTTATGCGTTATGCTTTATGATGTATGCGTTATACGTTATGCGTTATGCGTTATGCGTTATGCGTTATGCGATATGCGTGATGCGTTATGCTTTATGCGTTATGCGTTATGAGTTATACGTTATGCGTTATGCGTTATGCGTTGTGGGTTATGAGTTATACGTTATGCGTTTTGCGTTATGCGTTATGCGTTATGCGTTATGCGTTATGCGTTATACGTTATGCTTTATGCGTGTTGCGTTATGCTTTAAGCGTTATGCGTTATGCGTTATGCGTTATGCGTTATGCGTTATGCGTTATGCGTTATACGTTATGCTTTATGCGTTGTGCGTTATTCGTTTGCGTTATGCGTTATGCGTTATGCTTTATGCGTTATGCGTTATGCGATATGCGTTATGCTTTATGCGTGATGCGTTATGCTTTATGCGTTATGCGATATGCGTGATGCGTTATGCTTTATGCGTTATGCGTTATGCGTTATGCGTTATGCGTTATGCGTTATGCGTTATGCGTTATGCGTTATGCGTTATGCGTTATGCGATATGCGTGATGCGTTATGCTTTATGCGTTATGCGTTATGAGTTATACGTTATGCGTTATGCGTTATGCGTTGTGGGTTATGAGTTATACGTTATGCGTTTTGCGTTATGCGTTATGCGTTATGCGTTATGCGTTATGCGTTATGCGTTATACGTTATGCTTTATGGGTGTTGCGTTATGCTTTATGCGTTATGCGTTATGCGTTATGCGTTATGCGTTATGCGTTATGCGTTATGCGTTATGCGTTATGCGATATGCGTGATGCGTTATGCGTTATGCGTTATGCGTTATGCGTTATGCGTTATGCGTTATGCGTTATGCGTTATACGTTATGCTTTATGCGTGTTGCGTTATGCTTTATGCGTTATGCGTTATGCGTTATGCGTTATGCGTTATGCGTTATGCGTTATGCTTTATGCGTTATGCGTTAGGCGTTATGCGTTTTGCGTTAGGCGTTATGCGTTTTGCGGTATTCGTTATGCGTTATGCGTTATGCGTTATGCGTTATGCGTTAAGCGTTATGCGTTATGCGTTATGCGTTATACGTTATGCTTTATGCGTTGTGCGTTATACGTTTGCGTTATGCGTTATGCGTTATGCGTTATGCGTTATGCGTTATGCGATATGCGTGATGCGTTATGCTTTATGCGTTATGCGTTATGAGTTATACGTTATGCGTTATGCGTTATGCGTTGTGGGTTATGAGTTATACGTTATGCGTTTTGCGTTATGCGTTATGCGTTATGCGTTATGCGTTATACGTTATGCTTTATGCGTGTTGCGTTATGCTTTATGCGTTATGCGTGATGCGTTATGCGTTATGCGTTATGCGTTATGCGTTATTTGTTACGCGTTATGCGTTACGCGTTATGCGTTATGCTTTATGCGTTATGCGTTATGCGTTTTGCTTTATGCGTTATGCGTTATGCGTTATGCGTTATGCGTTATGCGTTGTGGGTTATGGGTTATACGTTATGCGTTATGCGTTATGCGTTATGCGTTATGCGTTATGCGTTGTGCGTTATACGTTTGCGTTATGCGTTATGCGTTATGCATTGTGCGTTATACGTTTGCGTTATGCGTTATGCGTTATGCGTTATGCGTTATGCGTTATGCGTTATGCGTTATGCGTTATGCGTTATGCGTTATGCGTTATGCGTTATGCGTTATGCGTTATGCATTATGCGTTAGGCGTTGTTCGTTATGCGTTATGCATTGTGCGTTATACGTTTGCGTTATGCGTTATGCGTTATGTGTTATGCGTTATGCTTTATGCGTTATGCGTTATGCGTTATGCTTTATGCGTTGTGCGTTATACGTTTGCGTTATTCGTTATGCGTTATGCGTTATGCGTTATGCGTTATGCGTTACGCGTTATGCGTTACGCGTTATGCGTTATGCTTTATGCGTTATGCATTATGCGTTTTGCTTTATGCGTTATGCGTTATGCGTTATGCGGTATGCGTTTTGCGGTATTCGTTTTGCGTTGTGCATTATGCGTTATGCGTTATACGTTATGCTTTATGCGTGATGCGTTATGCTTTATGCGTTATGCGTTATGCGTTATGCGTTATGCGTTGTGGGTTATGAGTTATGCGTTATGCTTTATGCTTTATGCGTTATGCGTTATGAGTTATACGTTATGCGCTATGCGTTATGCGTTGTGGGTTATGAGTTATACGTTATACGTTATGCGTTATGCGTTATGCGTTGTGCGTTATGCGTTATGCGTTATGCGATATGCGTGATGCGTTATGCTTTATGCGTTATGCGTTATGAGTTACACGTTATGCGTTATGCGTTATGCGTTGTAGGTTATGAGTTATACGTTATGCGTTTTGCGTTATGCGTTATGAGTTACACGTTATGCGTTATGCGTTATGCGTTGTGGGTTATGAGTTATACGTTATGCGTTTTGCGTTATGCGTTATGCGTTATGCGTTATGCGTTATGCGTTATGCGTTATGAGTTATACGTTATGCGTTATGCGTTATGCGTCATGCGTTATGCGTTATGCGTTATGCGTTATGCGTTATGCGTTATGCGATATGCGTGATGCGTTATGCTTTATGCGTTATGCGTTATGAGTTACACGTTATGCGTTATGCGTTATGCGTTATGCGTTATGCGTTATGCGTTATGCGTTATGCGTTATGCGTTATGCGTTATGCGTTATGCTTTATGCGTTATGCGTTATGCGTTATGCGTTATGCGTTAGGCGTTATGCGTTATGCGTGATGCGTTATGCGTTATGCGTTATGCGTTATGCGTTATGCGCTATGCGTTATGCATTATGCGTTAGGCGTTGTTCGTTATGCGTTATGCATTGTGCGTTATACGTTTGCGTTATGCGTTATGCGTTATGCTTTATGCGTTATGCGTTATGGGTGATGCGTTGTGCTTTATGCATTATGCGTTATGCGTTGTTCGTTATGCGTTATGCGATGTGCGTTATACGTTTGCGTTATGCGTTATGCGTTATGCGTTATGCGTTATGCTTTATGCTTTATGCGTAATGCGTTATGCGTTATGCGTTATGCTTTATGCGTGATGCGTTATGCTTTATGCGTTATGCGTTATGCGTTATGCGTTATGCGTTATGCGTTATGCGTTATGCGTTATGCATTGTGCGTTATACGTTTGCGTTATGCGTTATGCGTTATGCGTTATGCGTTATGCGTTATGCGTTATGCGTTATGCGTTATGCGTTATGCGTTATGCATTATGCGTTAGGCGTTGTTCGTTATGCGTTATGCATTGTGCGTTATACGTTTGCGTTATGCGTTATGCGTTATGCTTTATGCGTTATGCGTTATGGGTGATGCGTTATGCGTTATGCGTTATGCGTTATGCGTTATGCGTTATGCGTTATGCGTTATGCGTTATGCGTTATGCGTTATGCATTATGCGTTAGGCGTTGTTCGTTATGCGTTATGCGTTGTGGGTTATGAGTTATACGTTATGCGTTTTGCGTTATGCGTTATGCGTTATGCGTTATGCGTTATGCGTTATGCGTTATACGTTATGCTTTATGGGTGTTGCGTTATGCTTTATGCGTTATGCGTTATGCGTTATGCGTTATGCGTTATGCGTTATGCGTTATGCGTTATGCGTTATGCGATATGCGTGATGCGTTATGCGTTATGCGTTATGCGTTATGCGTTATGCGTTATGCGTTATGCGTTATGCGTTATACGTTATGCTTTATGCGTGTTGCGTTATGCTTTATGCGTTATGCGTTATGCGTTATGCGTTATGCGTTATGCGTTATGCGTTATGCTTTATGCGTTATGCGTTAGGCGTTATGCGTTTTGCGTTAGGCGTTATGCGTTTTGCGGTATTCGTTATGCGTTATGCGTTATGCGTTATGCGTTATGCGTTATGCGTTAAGCGTTATGCGTTATGCGTTATGCGTTATACGTTATGCTTTATGCGTTGTGCGTTATACGTTTGCGTTATGCGTTATGCGTTATGCGTTATGCGTTATGCGTTATGCGATATGCGTGATGCGTTATGCTTTATGCGTTATGCGTTATGAGTTATACGTTATGCGTTATGCGTTATGCGTTGTGGGTTATGAGTTATACGTTATGCGTTTTGCGTTATGCGTTATGCGTTATGCGTTATGCGTTATACGTTATGCTTTATGCGTGTTGCGTTATGCTTTTTGCGTTATGCGTGATGCGTTATGCGTTATGCGTTATGCGTTATGCGTTATTTGTTACGCGTTATGCGTTACGCGTTATGCGTTATGCTTTATGCGTTATGCGTTATGCGTTATGCTTTATGCGTTATGCGTTATGCGTTATGCGTTATGCGTTATGCGTTGTGGGTTATGGGTTATACGTTATGCGTTATGCGTTATGCGTTATGCGTTATGCGTTATGCGTTGTGCGTTATACGTTTGCGTTATGCGTTATGCGTTATGCATTGTGCGTTATACGTTTGCGTTATGCGTTATGCGTTATGCGTTATGCGTTATGCGTTATGCGTTATGCTTTATGCGTTATGCGTTATGCGTTATGCGTTATGCGTTATGCGTTATGCGTTATGCATTATGCGTTAGGCGTTGTTCGTTATGCGTTATGCATTGTGCGTTATACGTTTGCGTTATGCGTTATGCGTTATGTGTTATGCGTTATGCTTTATGCGTTATGCGTTATACGTTATGCTTTATGCGTTGTGCGTTATACGTTTGCGTTATTCGTTATGCGTTATGCGTTATGCGTTATGCGTTATGCGTTACGCGTTATGCGTTACGCGTTATGCGTTATGCTTTATGCGTTATGCATTATGCGTTTTGCTTTATGCGTTATGCGTTATGCGTTATGCGGTATGCGTTTTGCGGTATTCGTTTTGCGTTGTGCATTATGCGTTATGCGTTATACGTTATGCTTTATGCGTGATGCGTTATGCTTTATGCGTTATGCGTTATGCGTTATGCGTTATGCGTTGTGGGTTATGAGTTATGCGTTATGCTTTATGCTTTATGCGTTATGCGTTATGCGTTATGAGTTATACGTTATGCGCTATGCGTTATGCGTTGTGGGTTATGAGTTATACGTTATACGTTATGCGTTATGCGTTATGCGTTATGCGTTATGCGTTATGCGTTATGCGATATGCGTGATGCGTTATGCTTTATGCGTTATGCGTTATGAGTTACACGTTATGCGTTATGCGTTATGCGTTGTAGGTTATGAGTTATACGTTATGCGTTTTGCGTTATGCGTTATGAGTTACACGTTATGCGTTATGCGTTATGCGTTGTGGGTTATGAGTTATACGTTATGCGTTTTGCGTTATGCGTTATGCGTTATGCGTTATGCGTTATGCGTTATGCGTTATGCATTATGCGTTAGGCGTTGTTCGTTATGCGTTATGCATTGTGCGTTATACGTTTGCGTTATGCGTTATGCGTTATGTGTTATGCGTTATGCTTTATGATGTATGCGTTATACGTTATGCGTTATGCGTTATGCGTTATGCGTTATGCGTTATGCATTATGCGTTAGGCGTTGTTCGTTATGCGTTATGCATTGTGCGTTATACGTTTGCGTTATGCGTTATGCGTTATGTGTTATGCGTTATGCTTTATGATGTATGCGTTATACGTTATGCGTTATGCGTTATGCGTTATGCGTTATGCGATATGCGTGATGCGTTATGCTTTATGCGTTATGCGTTATGAGTTATACGTTATGCGTTATGCGTTATGCGTTGTGGGTTATGAGTTATACGTTATGCGTTTTGCGTTATGCGTTATGCGTTATGCGTTATGCGTTATGCGTTATACGTTATGCTTTATGCGTGTTGCGTTATGCTTTAAGCGTTATGCGTTATGCGTTATGCGTTATGCGTTATGCGTTATGCGTTATGCGTTATACGTTATGCTTTATGCGTTGTGCGTTATTCGTTTGCGTTATGCGTTATGCGTTATGCTTTATGCGTTATGCGTTATGCGATATGCGTTATGCTTTATGCGTGATGCGTTATGCTTTATGCGTTATGCGATATGCGTGATGCGTTATGCTTTATGCGTTATGCGTTATGCGTTATGCGTTATGCGTTATGCGTTATGCGTTATGCGTTATGCGTTATGCGTTATGCGTTATGCGATATGCGTGATGCGTTATGCTTTATGCGTTATGCGTTATGAGTTATACGTTATGCGTTATGCGTTATGCGTTGTGGGTTATGAGTTATACGTTATGCGTTTTGCGTTATGCGTTATGCGTTATGCGTTATGCGTTATGCGTTATGCGTTATACGTTATGCTTTATGGGTGTTGCGTTATGCTTTATGCGTTATGCGTTATGCGTTATGCGTTATGCGTTATGCGTTATGCGTTATGCGTTATGCGTTATGCGATATGCGTGATGCGTTATGCGTTATGCGTTATGCGTTATGCGTTATGCGTTATGCGTTATGCGTTATGCGTTATACGTTATGCTTTATGCGTGTTGCGTTATGCTTTATGCGTTATGCGTTATGCGTTATGCGTTATGCGTTATGCGTTATGCGTTATGCTTTATGCGTTATGCGTTAGGCGTTATGCGTTTTGCGTTAGGCGTTATGCGTTTTGCGGTATTCGTTATGCGTTATGCGTTATGCGTTATGCGTTATGCGTTAAGCGTTATGCGTTATGCGTTATGCGTTATACGTTATGCTTTATGCGTTGTGCGTTATACGTTTGCGTTATGCGTTATGCGTTATGCGTTATGCGTTATGCGTTATGCGATATGCGTGATGCGTTATGCTTTATGCGTTATGCGTTATGAGTTATACGTTATGCGTTATGCGTTATGCGTTGTGGGTTATGAGTTATACGTTATGCGTTTTGCGTTATGCGTTATGCGTTATGCGTTATGCGTTATACGTTATGCTTTATGCGTGTTGCGTTATGCTTTATGCGTTATGCGTGATGCGTTATGCGTTATGCGTTATGCGTTATGCGTTATTTGTTACGCGTTATGCGTTACGCGTTATGCGTTATGCTTTATGCGTTATGCGTTATGCGTTTTGCTTTATGCGTTATGCGTTATGCGTTATGCGTTATGCGTTATGCGTTGTGGGTTATGGGTTATGCGTTATGCGTTATGCGTTATGCGTTATGCGTTATGCGTTATGCGTTGTGCGTTATACGTTTGCGTTATGCGTTATGCGTTATGCATTGTGCGTTATACGTTTGCGTTATGCGTTATGCGTTATGCGTTATGCGTTATGCGTTATGCGTTATGCTTTATGCGTTATGCGTTATGCGTTATGCGTTATGCGTTATGCGTTATGCGTTATGCATTATGCGTTAGGCGTTGTTCGTTATGCGTTATGCATTGTGCGTTATACGTTTGCGTTATGCGTTATGCGTTATGTGTTATGCGTTATGCTTTATGCGTTATGCGTTATACGTTATGCTTTATGCGTTGTGCGTTATACGTTTGCGTTATTCGTTATGCGTTATGCGTTATGCGTTATGCGTTATGCGTTACGCGTTATGCGTTACGCGTTATGCGTTATGCTTTATGCGTTATGCATTATGCGTTTTGCTTTATGCGTTATGCGTTATGCGTTATGCGGTATGCGTTTTGCGGTATTCGTTTTGCGTTGTGCATTATGCGTTATGCGTTATACGTTATGCTTTATGCGTGATGCGTTATGCTTTATGCGTTATGCGTTATGCGTTATGCGTTATGCGTTGTGGGTTATGAGTTATGCGTTATGCTTTATGCTTTATGCGTTATGCGTTATGAGTTATACGTTATGCGCTATGCGTTATGCGTTGTGGGTTATGAGTTATACGTTATACGTTATGCGTTATGCGTTATGCGTTGTGCGTTATGCGTTATGCGTTATGCGATATGCGTGATGCGTTATGCTTTATGCGTTATGCGTTATGAGTTACACGTTATGCGTTATGCGTTATGCGTTGTAGGTTATGAGTTATACGTTATGCGTTTTGCGTTATGCGTTATGAGTTACACGTTATGCGTTATGCGTTATGCGTTGTGGGTTATGAGTTATGCGTTATGCGTTTTGCGTTATGCGTTATGCGTTATGCGTTATGCGTTATGCGTTATGCGTTATGAGTTATACGTTATGCGTTATGCGTTATGCGTCATGCGTTATGCGTTATGCGTTATGCGTTATGCGTTATGCGTTATGCGATATGCGTGATGCGTTATGCTTTATGCGTTATGCGTTATGAGTTACACGTTATGCGTTATGCGTTATGCGTTATGCGTTATGCGTTATGCGTTATGCGTTATGCGTTATGCGTTATGCGTTATGCGTTATGCTTTATGCGTTATGCGTTATGCGTTATGCGTTATGCGTTAGGCGTTATGCGTTATGCGTGATGCGTTATGCGTTATGCGTTATGCGTTATGCGTTATGCGCTATGCGTTATGCATTATGCGTTAGGCGTTGTTCGTTATGCGTTATGCATTGTGCGTTATACGTTTGCGTTATGCGTTATGCGTTATGCGTTATGCGTTATGCGTTATGGGTGATGCGTTGTGCTTTATGCATTATGCGTTATGCGTTGTTCGTTATGCGTTATGCGATGTGCGTTATACGTTTGCGTTATGCGTTATGCGTTATGCGTTATGCGTTATGCTTTATGCTTTATGCGTAATGCGTTATGCGTTATGCGTTATGCTTTATGCGTGATGCGTTATGCTTTATGCGTTATGCGTTATGCGTTATGCGTTATGCGTTATGCGTTATGCGTTATGCGTTATGCATTGTGCGTTATACGTTTGCGTTATGCGTTATGCGTTATGCGTTATGCGTTATGCGTTATGCGTTATGCGTTATGCGTTATGCGTTATGCGTTATGCATTATGCGTTAGGCGTTGTTCGTTATGCGTTATGCATTGTGCGTTATACGTTTGCGTTATGCGTTATGCGTTATGCTTTATGCGTTATGCGTTATGGGTGATGCGTTATGCGTTATGCGTTATGCGTTATGCGTTATGCGTTATGCGTTATGCGTTATGCGTTATGCGTTATGCGTTATGCATTATGCGTTAGGCGTTGTTCGTTATGCGTTATGCGTTGTGGGTTATGAGTTATACGTTATGCGTTTTGCGTTATGCGTTATGCGTTATGCGTTATGCGTTATGCGTTATGCGTTATACGTTATGCTTTATGGGTGTTGCGTTATGCTTTATGCGTTATGCGTTATGCGTTATGCGTTATGCGTTATGCGTTATGCGTTATGCGTTATGCGTTATGCGATATGCGTGATGCGTTATGCGTTATGCGTTATGCGTTATGCGTTATGCGTTATGCGTTATGCGTTATGCGTTATACGTTATGCTTTATGCGTGTTGCGTTATGCTTTATGCGTTATGCGTTATGCGTTATGCGTTATGCGTTATGCGTTATGCGTTATGCTTTATGCGTTATGCGTTAGGCGTTATGCGTTTTGCGTTAGGCGTTATGCGTTTTGCGGTATTCGTTATGCGTTATGCGTTATGCGTTATGCGTTATGCGTTATGCGTTATGCGTTATGCGTTATGCGTTATACGTTATGCTTTATGCGTTGTGCGTTATACGTTTGCGTTATGCGTTATGCGTTATGCGTTATGCGTTATGCGTTATGCGATATGCGTGATGCGTTATGCTTTATGCGTTATGCGTTATGAGTTATACGTTATGCGTTATGCGTTATGCGTTGTGGGTTATGAGTTATACGTTATGCGTTTTGCGTTATGCGTTATGCGTTATGCGTTATGCGTTATACGTTATGCTTTATGCGTGTTGCGTTATGCTTTATGCGTTATGCGTGATGCGTTATGCGTTATGCGTTATGCGTTATGCGTTATTTGTTACGCGTTATGCGTTACGCGTTATGCGTTATGCTTTATGCGTTATGCGTTATGCGTTTTGCTTTATGCGTTATGCGTTATGCGTTATGCGTTATGCGTTATGCGTTGTGGGTTATGGGTTATACGTTATGCGTTATGCGTTATGCGTTATGCGTTATGCGTTATGCGTTGTGCGTTATACGTTTGCGTTATGCATTATGCGTTATGCATTGTGCGTTATACGTTTGCGTTATGCGTTATGCGTTATGCGTTATGCGTTATGCGTTATGCGTTATGCTTTATGCGTTATGCGTTATGCGTTATGCGTTATGCGTTATGCGTTATGCGTTATGCATTATGCGTTAGGCGTTGTTCGTTATGCGTTATGCATTGTGCGTTATACGTTTGCGTTATGCGTTATGCGTTATGTGTTATGCGTTATGCTTTATGCGTTATGCGTTATACGTTATGCTTTATGCGTTGTGCGTTATACGTTTGCGTTATTCGTTATGCGTTATGCGTTATGCGTTATGCGTTATGCGTTACGCGTTATGCGTTACGCGTTATGCGTTATGCTTTATGCGTTATGCATTATGCGTTTTGCTTTATGCGTTATGCGTTATGCGTTATGCGGTATGCGTTTTGCGGTATTCGTTTTGCGTTGTGCATTATGCGTTATGCGTTATACGTTATGCTTTATGCGTGATGCGTTATGCTTTATGCGTTATGCGTTATGCGTTATGCGTTATGCGTTGTGGGTTATGAGTTATGCGTTATGCTTTATGCTTTATGCGTTATGCGTTATGCGTTATGAGTTATACGTTATGCGCTATGCGTTATGCGTTGTGGGTTATGAGTTATACGTTATACGTTATGCGTTATGCGTTATGCGTTATGCGTTATGCGTTATGCGTTATGCGATATGCGTGATGCGTTATGCTTTATGCGTTATGCGTTATGAGTTACACGTTATGCGTTATGCGTTATGCGTTGTAGGTTATGAGTTATACGTTATGCGTTTTGCGTTATGCGTTATGAGTTACACGTTATGCGTTATGCGTTATGCGTTGTGGGTTATGAGTTATACGTTATGCGTTTTGCGTTATGCGTTATGCGTTATGCGTTATGCGTTATGCGTTATGAGTTATACGTTATGCGTTATGCGTTATGCGTCATGCGTTATGCGTTATGCGTTATGCGTTATGCGTTATGCGTTATGCGATATGCGTGATGCGTTATGCTTTATGCGTTATGCGTTATGAGTTACACGTTATGCGTTATGCGTTATGCGTTATGCGTTATGCGTTATGCGTTATGCGTTATGCGTTATGCGTTATGCGTTATGCGTTATGCTTTATGCGTTATGCGTTATGCGTTATGCGTTATGCGTTAGGCGTTATGCGTTATGCGTGATGCGTTATGCGTTATGCGTTATGCGTTATGCGTTATGCGTTATGCGTTATGCATTATGCGTTAGGCGTTGTTCGTTATGCGTTATGCATTGTGCGTTATACGTTTGCGTTATGCGTTATGCGTTATGCTTTATGCGTTATGCGTTATGGGTGATGCGTTGTGCTTTATGCATTATGCGTTATGCGTTGTTCGTTATGCGTTATGCGATGTGCGTTATACGTTTGCGTTATGCGTTATGCGTTATGCGTTATGCGTTATGCTTTATGCTTTATGCGTAATGCGTTATGCGTTATGCGTTATGCTTTATGCGTGATGCGTTATGCTTTATGCGTTATGCGTTATGCGTTATGCGTTATGCGTTATGCGTTATGCGTTATGCGTTATGCATTGTGCGTTATACGTTTGCGTTATGCGTTATGCGTTATGCGTTATGCGTTATGCGTTATGCGTTATGCGTTATGCGTTATGCGTTATGCATTATGCGTTAGGCGTTGTTCGTTATGCGTTATGCATTGTGCGTTATACGTTTGCGTTATGCGTTATGCGTTATGCTTTATGCGTTATGCGTTATGGGTGATGCGTTATGCGTTATGCGTTATGCTTTATGCTTTATGCGTTATGCGTTATGCGTTATGCGTTATGCTTTATGAGTGATGCGTTATGCTTTGTGCGTTATGCGTTATGCGTTATGCCTTATGCGTTATGCGTTATGCGTTATGCGTTATGCGTTATGCGTTATGCGTTATGTGTTATGCGTTATGCTTTATGCGTTATGCGTGATCCGTTATGCGTTAGGCGTTATGCGTTTTGCGGTATTCGTTATGCGTTATGTGTTATGCGTTATGCTTTATGCGTTATGCGTTAGTTGTTATGCGTTTTGCGGTATTCGTTATGCGTTGTGGATTATGCGTTATGCGTTAGGCGTTGTTCGTTATGCGTTATGCATTATGCGTTATGCGTTGTTCGTTATGCGTTATGCGATGTGCGTTATACGTTTGCGTTATGCGTTATGCGTTATGCGTTATGCTTTATGCTTTATGCGTTATGCGTTATGCGTTATGCGTTATGCTTTATGCGTGTTGCGTTATGCTTCATGCGTTATGCGTTATGCGTTATGCGTTATGCGTTATGCGTTATGCGTTATGCGTTATGCGTTATGCGATATGCGTGATGCGTTATGCGTTATGCGTTATGCGTTATGCGTTATGCGTTATGCGTTATGCGTTATGCGTTATGCGTTACGCGTTATGCGTTACGCGTTATGCGTTATGCTTTATGCGTTATGCGTTATGCGTTTTGCTTTATGCGTTATGCGTTATGCGTTATGCGTTATGCGTTATGCGTTATGCGTTGTGGGTTATGAGTTATACGTTATGCGTTATGCGTTATGCGTTATGCGTTATGCGTTATGCGTTATGCGTTATGCGTTATGCGTTGTGCGTTATGCGTTATGCGTTATGCGTTAAGCGTTATGCGTTATGCGTTATGCGTTATGCGTTATGCGTTATACGTTATGCTTTATGCGTTGTGCGTTATACGTTTGCGTTATGCGTTATGCGTTATGCGTTATACGTTATGCGTTATGCGTTATGCGTTATGCGTTATGCGTTATGCGTTATGCGTTATGCGTTATGCGTTATGCGTTATGCGATATGCGTGATGCGTTATGCTTTATGCTTTATGCGTTATGCGTTATGCGTTTTGCTTTATGCGTTATGCGTTATGCGTTATGCGTTATGCGTTATGCGTTGTGGGTTATGAGTTATACGTTATGCGTTAAGCGTTATGCGTTATGCGTTATGCGTTATGCGTTATACGTTATGCTTTATGCGTTGTGCGTTATACGTTTGCGTTATGCGTTATGCGTTATGCGTTATACGTTATGCGTTATGCGTTATGCGTTATGCTTTATGCGTTTTGTTTAATGCGTTATACGTTATGCTTTATGCGTTATGCGTTATGCTTTATGCGTTATGCGTTATGCGTTATGCGTTATGCGTTGTGGGTTATGAGTTATGCGTTATGCTTTATGCTTTATGCGTTATGCGTTATGAGTTATACGTTATGCGCTATGCGTTATGCGTTGTGGGTTATGAGTTATACGTTATGCGTTATGCGTTATGCATTATGCGTTATGCGTTATACGTTATGCGTTATGCGTTATGCGATATGCGTGATGCGTTATGCTTTATGCGTTATGCGTTATGAGTTACATGTTATGCGTTATGCGTTATGCGTTGTGGGTTATGAGTTATACGTTATGCGTTTTGCGTTATGCGTTATGAGTTACACGTTATGCGTTATGCGTTATGCGTTGTGGGTTATGCGTTATGCGTTATGCGTTATGCGTTATACTTTATGCGTTATGCGTTATGCGTTATGCGTTATGCGTTATGCGTTAAGCGTTATGCGTTATGCGTTATGAGTTATACGTTATGCGTTATGTGTTATGCGTTATGCGTTATGCGTTATGCGTTATGCGTTATGCGTTATGCGTTATGCGATATGCGTGATGCGTTATGCTTTATGCGTTATGCGTTATGAGTTACACGTTATGCGTTATGCGTTATGCGTTATGCGTTATGCGTTATGCGTTATGCGTTATGCGTTATGCGTTATGCGTTATGCGTTATGCGTTATGCGTTATGCGTTATGCGTTATGCTTTATGCGTTATGCGTTATGCGTTATGCGTTATGCGTTATGCGTTAAGCGTTATGCGTTATGCGTTATGCGTTATACGTTATGCTTTATGCGTTGTGCGTTATACGTTTGCGTTATGCGTTATGCGTTATGCGTTATGCGTTATGCGTTATGCGTTATGCGTTATGCGTTATGCGTTATGCGTTATGCGTTATGCGTTATGCGTTATGCGTTATGCTTTATTCGTTATGCGTTATCCGTTATGCGTTAGGCGTTATGCGTTATGCGTTATGCGTTATGCGTTATGCGTTATGCGTTGTGGGTTATGAGTTATACGTTATGCGTTATGCGTTATGCGTTATGCGTTATGCGTTATGCGTTATGCGTTATGCGTTATGCGTTATGCGTTATGCGTTATGCGTTAAGCGTTATGCGTTATGTGTTATGCGTTATGCTTTATGCGTTATGCGTTATACGTTATGCTTTATGCGTTGTGCGTTATACGTTTGCGTTATTCGTTATGCGTTATGCGTTATGCGTTATGCGTTATGCGTTATGCGTTATGCGTTATGCGTTACGCGTTATGCGTTATGCTTTATGCGTTATGCGTTATGCGTTTTGCTTTATGCGTTATGCGTTATGCGTTATGCGGTATGCGTTTTGCGGTATTCGTTTTGCGTTGTGCATTATGCGTTATGCGTTATACGTTATGCTTTATGCGTGATGCGTTATGCTTTATGCGTTATGCGTTATGCGTTATGCGTTGTGGGTTATGAGTTAAGCGTTATGCGTTATGCGTTATGAGTTATACGTTATGCGCTATGCGTTATGCGTTGTGGGTTATGAGTTATACGTTATGCGTTATGCGTTATGCGTTATGCGTTATGCGTTATGCGTTATGCGTTATGCGTTATGCGATATGCGTTATGCGTTATGCTTTATGCGTTATGCGTTATGAGTTACACGTTATGCGTTATGCGTTATGCGTTGTGGGTTATGAGTTATACGTTATGCGTTTTGCGTTATGCGTTATGAGTTACACGTTATGCGTTATACGTTATGCGTTGTGGGTTATGAGTTATACGTTATGCGTTTTGCGTTATGCGTTATGCGTTATGCGTTATGCGTTATGCGTTATGAGTTATACGTTATGCGTTATGCGTTATGCGTTATGCGTTATGCGTTATGCGTTAAGCGTTATGCGTTATGCGTTATGCGTTATGCGTTATACGTTATGCTTTATGCGTTGTGCGTTATACGTTTGCGTTATGCGTTATGCGTTATGCGTTATACGTTATGCGTTATGCGTTATGCGTTATGCTTTATGCGTTTTGCTTAATGCGTTATGCGTTATGCTTTATGCGTTATGCGTTATGCGTTATGCGTTATGCGTTATGCTTTATGCGTAATGCGTGATCCGTTATGCGTTAGGCGTTTTGCGGTATTCGTTATGCGTTGTGCATTATGCGTTATGCGTTATACGTTTGCGTTATGCGTTATGCTTTATGCGTTATGCGTTATGCGTTATGCGTTATGCGTTATGCGTTATGCGTTATGCGTTATGCGTTATGCATTATGCGTTAGGCGTTGTTCGTTATGCGTTATGCATTGTGCGTTATACGTTTGCGTTATGCGTTATGCGTTATGTGTTATGCGTTATGCTTTATGCGTTATGCGTTATACGTTATGCTTTATGCGTTGTGCGTTATACGTTTGCGTTATTCGTTATGCGTTATGCGTTATGCGTTATGCGTTATGCGTTATGCGTTATGCGTTATGCGTTACGCGTTATGCGTTATGCTTTATGCGTTATGCGTTATGCGTTTTGCTTTATGCGTTATGCGTTATGCGTTATGCGGTATGCGTTTTGCGGTATTCGTTTTGCGTTGTGCATTATGCGTTATGCGTTATACGTTATGCTTTATGCGTGATGCGTTATGCTTTATGCGTTATGCGTTATGCGTTATGCGTTGTGGGTTATGAGTTATGCGTTATGCGTTATGCGTTATGAGTTATACGTTATGCGCTATGCGTTATGCGTTGTGGGTTATGAGTTATACGTTATGCGTTATGCGTTATGCGTTATGCGTTATGCGTTATGCGTTATGCGTTATGCGTTATGCGATATGCGTTATGCGTTATGCTTTATGCGTTATGCGTTATGAGTTACACGTTATGCGTTATGCGTTATGCGTTGTGGGTTATGAGTTATACGTTATGCGTTTTGCGTTATGCGTTATGAGTTACACGTTATGCGTTATACGTTATGCGTTGTGGGTTATGAGTTATACGTTATGCGTTTTGCGTTATGCGTTATGCGTTATGCGTTATGCGTTATGCGTTATGAGTTATACGTTATGCGTTATGCGTTATGCGTTATGCGTTATGCGTTATGCGTTATGCGTTATGCGTTATGCGATATGCGTGATGCGTTATGCTTTATGCGTTATGCGTTATGAGTTACACGTTATGCGTTATGCGTTATGCGTTATGCGTTATGCGTTATGCGTTATGCGTTATGCGTTATGCGTTATGCGTTATGCGTTATGCGTTATGCGTTATGCGTTATGCGTTATGCTTTATGCGTTATGCGTTATGCGTTATGCGTTATGCGTTAAGCGTTATGCGTTATGCGTTATGCGTTATACGTTATGCTTTATGCGTTGTGCGTTATACGTTTGCGTTATGCGTTATGCGTTATGCGTTATGCGTTATGCGTTATGCGTTATGCGTTATGCTTTATGCGTTATGCGTTATGCGTTATGCTTTATGCTTTATGCTTTATGCGTTATGCGTTATGCGTTATACGGTATGCGTTATGCGTTATGCGTTATGCGTTATGCGTTATGCGTTATGCGTTATGCGTTATGCGTTATGCGTTATGCGTTATGCGTTATGAGTTATGCGTTATGCGTTATGCGTTATGCGTTATGCGTTATGCGTTATGCGATATGCGTTATGCGTTATGCTTTATGCGTTATGCGTTATGCGTTTTGCTTTATGCGTTATGCGTTATGCGTTATGCGGTATGCGTTATGCGTTATGCGTTATGTGTTATGCGTTATGCTTTATGCGTTATGCGTGATCCGTTATGCGTTAGGCGTTATGCGTTTTGCGGTATTCGTTATGCGTTATGTGTTATGCATTATGCTTTATGCGTTATGCGTTAGTTGTTATGCGTTTTGCGGTATTCGTTATGCGTTGTGGATTATGCGTTATGCGTTAGGCGTTGTTCGTTATGCGTTATGCATTGTGCGTTATACGTTTGCGTTATGCGTTATGCGTTATGCGTTATGCGTTATGCGTTATGCGTTATGCGTTATGCGTTATGCGTTATGCGTTATGCATTATGCGTTAGGCGTTGTTCGTTATGCGTTATGCATTGTGCGTTATACGTTTGCGTTATGCGTTATGCGTTATGCTTTATGCGTTATGCGTTATGGGTGATGCGTTGTGCTTTATGCATTATGCGTTATGCGTTGTTCGTTATGAGTTATGCGATGTGCGTTATACGTTTGTGTTATGCGTTATGCGTTATGCGTTATGCTTTATGCGTTATGCGTTATGCGTTATGCTTTATGCTTTATGCTTTATGCGTTATGCGTTATGCGTTATACGGTATGCGTTATGCGTTATGTGTTATGCGTTATGCGTTATGCGTTATGCGTTATGCGTTATGCGTTATGCGTTATGCGTTATGCGTTATGCGTTATGCGTTATGCTTTATACGTGATGCGTTATGCTTTATGCGTTATGCGTTAAGCGTTATGCGTTATGCGTTATGCGTTATGCGTTATGCGTTATGCGTTATGCGTTAGGCGTTATGCGTTATGCGTTATGCGTTATGCGTTATGCGTTATGCGTTATGCGTTATGCGTTATGCGTTATGCGTTATGCGTTATGCGTTATGCGTTATGCGTTATGCGTTACGCGTTATGCGTTACGCGTTATGCGTTACGCGTTATGCGTTACGCGTTATGCGTTATTCTTTATGCGTTATGCGTTATGCGTTTTGTTTTATGCGTTATGCGTTATGCGTTATGCGTTATGCGGTATGCGTTATGCGTTATGCGTTATGTGTTATGCGTTATGCTTTATGCGTTATGCGTGATCCGTTATGCGTTAGGCGTTATGCGTTTTGCGGTATTCGTTATGCGTTATGTGTTATGCGTTATGCTTTATGCGTTATGCGTTAGTTGTTATGCGTTTTGCGGTATTCGTTATGCGTTGTGGATTATGCGTTATGCGTTAGGCGTTGTTCGTTATGCGTTATGCATTGTGCGTTATACGTTTGCGTTATGCGTTATGCGTTATGCGTTATGCTTTATGCGTTATGCGTTATGCGTTATGCGTTATGCTTTATGCTTTATGCTTTATGCGTTATGCGTTATGCGTTATACGGTATGCGTTATGCGTTATGCGTTATGCGTTATGCGTTATGCGTTGTTCGTTATGCGTTATGCATTGTGCGTTATACGTTTGCGTTATGCGTTATGCGTTATGCGTTATGCGTTATGCGTTATGCTTTATGCTTTATGCTTTATGCGTTATGCGTTATGCGTTATACGGTATGCGTTATGCGTTATGCGTTATGCGTTATGCGTTATGCGTTATGCGTTATGCGTTATGCGTTATGCGTTATGCGTTATGCGTTATGCGTTATGCGTTATGCGTTATGCGTTATGCGTTATGCTTTATGCGTGATGCGTTATGCTTTATGCGTTATGCGTTAAGCGTTATGCGTTATGCGTTATGCGTTATGCGTTATGCGTTATGCGTTATGCGTTATGCGTTATGCGTTATGCGTTATGCGTTATGCGTTATGCGTTATGCGTTACGCGTTATGCGTTACGCGTTATGCGTTACGCGTTATGCGTTACGCGTTATGCGTTATTCTTTATGCGTTATGCGTTATGCGTTTTGTTTTATGCGTTATGCGTTATGCGTTATGCGTTATGCGGTATGCGTTATGCGTTATGCGTTATGCGTTATGCGTTATGCTTTATGCGTTATGCGTGATCCGTTATGCGTTAGGCGTTATGCGTTTTGCGGTATTCGTTATGCGTTATGTGTTATGCGTTATGCGTTATGCGTTATGCGTTATGCGTTATGCGTTATGCGTTATGCGTTATGCGTTATGCGTTATGCGTTATGCGTTATGCGTTATGCGTTATGCGTTATGCGTTACGCGTTATGCGTTACGCGTTATGCGTTACGCGTTATGCGTTATTCTTTATGCGTTATGCGTTATGCGTTTTGTTTTATGCGTTATGCGTTATGCGTTATGCGGTATGCGTTATGCGTTATGCGTTATGTGTTATGCGTTATGCTTTATGCGTTATGCGTGATCCGTTATGCGTTAGGCGTTATGCGTTTTGCGGTATTCGTTATGCCTTATGTGTTATGCGTTATGCTTTATGCGTTATGCGTTAGTTGTTATGCGTTTTGCGGTATTCGTTATGCGTTGTGGATTATGCGTTATGCGTTAGGCGTTGTTCGTTATGCGTTATGCATTGTGCGTTATACGTTTGCGTTATGCGTTATGCGTTATGCGTTATGCGTTATGCGTTATGCTTTATGCGTTATGCGTTATGCGTTATGCGTTATGCTTTATGCTTTATGCGTTATGCGTTATGCGTTATACGGTATGCGTTATGCGTTATGCGTTATGCGTTATGCGTTATGCGTTATGCGTTATGCGTTATGCGTTATGCGTTATGCGTTATGCGTTATGCGTTATGCGTTATGCTTTATGCGTGATGCGTTATGCTTTATGCGTTATGCGTTATGCGTTATGCGTTATGCGTTATGCGTTATGCGTTATGCGTTATGCGTTATGCGTTATGCGTTATGCGTTATGCGTTATGCGTTATGCGTTATGCGTTATGCGTTATGCGTTACGCGTTATGCGTTACGCGTTATGCGTTACGCGTTATGCGTTATGCGATATGCGTGATGCGTTATGCTTTATGCGTTATGCGTTATGAGTTACACGTTATGCGTTATGCGTTATGCGTTGTGGGTTATGAGTTATACGTTATGCGTTTTGCGTTATGCGTTATGAGTTACACGTTATGCGTTATGCGTTATGCGTTGTGGGTTATGAGTTATACGTTATGGGTTTTGCGTTATGCGTTATGCGTTATGCGTTATGCGTTATGCGTTATGCGTTATGAGTTATACGTTATGCGTTATGTGTTATGCGTTATGCGTTATGCGTTATGCGTTATGCGTTATGCGTTATGCGTTATGCGATATGCGTGATGCGTTATGCTTTATGCGTTATGCGTTATGAGTTACACGTTATGCGTTATGCGTTATGCGTTATGCGTTATGCGTTATGCGTTATGCGTTATGCGTTATGCGTTATGCGTTATGCGTTATGCGTTATGCGTTATGCGTTATACGTTATGCTTTATGCGTGTTGCGTTATGCTTTATGCGTTATGCGTTATGCGTTATGCGTTATGCGTTATGCGTTATGCGATATGCGTGATGCGTTATGCGTTATGCGTTATGCGTTATGCGTTATGCGTTACGCGTTATGCGTTATGCTTTATGCGTTATGCGTTATGCGTTTTGCTTTATGCGTTATGCGTTATGCGTTATGCGTTATGCGTTATGCGTTATGCGTTGTGGGTTATGAGTTATACGTTATGCGTTATGCGTTATGCGTTATGCGTTATGCGTTATGCGTTATGCGTTATGCGTTATGCGTTATCCGTTATGCGTTATGCGTTATGCGTTATGCGTTATACGTTATGCTTTATGCGTTGTGCGTTATACGTTATGCGTTATGCTTTATGCTTTATGCGTTATGCGTTATGCGTTATACGGTATGCGTTAGGCGTTATGCGTTATGCATTATGCGTTATGCGTTATGCGTTATGCGTTATGCGTTATGCGTTATACGTTATGCTTTATGCGTTGTGCGTTATACGTTTGCGTTATGCGTTATGCGTTATGCGTTATACGTTATGCGTTATGCGTTATGCGTTATGCTTTATGCGTTTTGTTTAATGCGTTATGCGTTATACTTTATGCGTTATGCGTTATGCGTTATGCGTTATGCGTTATGCTTTATGCGTAATGCGTGATCCGTTATGCGTTAGGCGTTTTGCGGTATTCGTTTTGCGTTGTGCATTATGCGTTATGCGTTATACGTTATGCTTTATGCGTTATGCGTTATGCTTTATGCGTTATGCGTTATGCGTTATGCGTTATGCGTTGTGGGTTATGAGTTATGCGTTATGCTTTATGCTTTATGCGTTATGCGTTATGAGTTATACGTTATGCGCTATGCGTTATGCGTTGTGGGTTATGAGTTATACGTTATGCGTTATGCGTTATGCGTTATGCGTTATGCGTTATGCGTTATGCGTTATGCGTTATGCGTTATGCGTTATGCGTTATGCGTTATGCGATATGCGTGATGCGTTATGCTTTATGCGTTATGCGTTATGAGTTACACGTTATGCGTTATGCGTTATGCGTTGTGGGTTATGAGTTATACGTTATGCGTTTTGCGTTATGCGTTATGAGTTACACGTTATGCGTTATGCGTTATGCGTTGTGGGTTATGAGTTTTACGTTATGGGTTTTGCGTTATGCGTTATGCGTTATGCGTTATGCGTTATGCGTTATGAGTTATACGTTATGCGTTATGTGTTATGCGTTATGCGTTATGCGTTATGCGTTATGCGTTATGCGTTATGCGTTATGCGATATGCGTGATGCGTTATGCTTTATGCGTTATGCGTTATGAGTTACACGTTATGCGTTATGCGTTATGCGTTATGCGTTATGCGTTATGCGTTATGCGTTATGCGTTATGCGTTATGCGTTATGCGTTATGCGTTATGCGTTATGCGTTATGCGTTATGCGTTATGCGTTATACGTTATGCTTTATGCGTGTTGCGTTATGCTTTATGCGTTATGCGTTATGCGTTATGCGTTATGCGTTATGCGTTATGCGATATGCGTGATGCGTTATGCGTTATGCGTTATGCGTTATGCGTTATGCGTTATGCGTTACGCGTTATGCGTTATGCTTTATGCGTTATGCGTTATGCGTTTTGCTTTATGCGTTATGCGTTATGCGTTATGCGTTATGCGTTATGCGTTATGCGTTATGCGTTGTGGGTTATGAGTTATACGTTATGCGTTATGCGTTATGCGTTATGCGGTATGCGTTATGCGTTATGCGTTATGCGTTATGCGTTATGCGTTAAGCGTTATGCGTTATGCGTTATGCGTTATGCGTTATACGTTATGCTTTATGCGTTGTGCGTTATACGTTTGCGTTATGCGTTATGCGTTATGCGTTATACGTTATGCGTTATGCGTTATGCGTTATGCGTTATGCGTTATGCGATATGCGGGATGCGTTATGCTTTATGCGTTATGCGTTATGAGTTACACGTTATGCGTTATGCGTTATGCGTTGTGGGTTATGAGTTATACGTTATGCGTTTTGCGTTATGCGTTATGAGTTACACGTTATGCGTTATGCGTTATGCGTTGTGGGTTATGCGTTATGCGTTATGCGTTATGCGTTATGCTTTATGCGTTATGCGTTATGCGTTATGCGTTATGCGTTAAGCGTTATGCGTTATGCGTTATGAGTTATACGTTATGCGTTATGTGTTATGCGTTATGCGTTATGCGTTATGCGTTATGCGTTATGCGTTATGCGATATGCGTGATGCGTTATGCTTTATGCGTTATGCGTTATAAGTTACACGTTATGCGTTATGCGTTATGCGTTATGCGTTATGCGTTATGCGTTATGCGTTATGCGTTATGCGTTATGCGTTATGCGTTATGCGTTATGCGTTATGCGTTATGCTTTATGCGTTATGCGTTATGCGTTATGCGTTATGCGTTAAGCGTTATGCGTTATGCGTTATGCGTTATACGTTATGCTTTATGCGTTGTGCGTTATACGTTTGCGTTATGCGTTATGCGTTATGCGTTATGCGTTATGCGTTATGCGTTATGCGTTATGCGTTATGCGTTATGCGTTATGCGTTATGCGTTATGCGTTATGCGTTATGCTTTATTCGTTATGCGTTATCCGTTATGCGTTAGGCGTTATGCGTTATGCGTTATGCGTTATGCGTTATGCGTTGTGGGTCATGAGTTATACGTTATGCGTTATGCGTTATGCGTTATGCGTTATGCGTTATGCGTTATGCGTTATGCGTTATGCGTTATGCGTTATGCGTTATGCGTTATGCGTTATGCGTTATGCGTTATGCGTTATACGTTATGCTTTATGCGTTGTGCGTTATACGTTTGCGTTATGCGTTATGCGTTATGCGTTATACGTTATGCGTTATGCGTTATGCGTTATGCTTTATGCGTTTTGCTTAATGCGTTATGCGTTATGCTTTATGCGTTATGCGTTATGCGTTATGCGTTATGCGTTATGCTTTATGCGTAATGCGTGATCCGTTATGCGTTAGGCGTTTTGCGGTATTCGTTATGCGTTGTGCATTATGCGTTATGCGTTATACGTTTGCGTTATGCGTTATGCTTTATGCGTTATGCGTTATGCGTTATGCGTTATGCGTTATGCGTTATGCGTTATGCATTATGCGTTAGGCGTTGTTCGTTATGCGTTATGCATTGTGCGTTATACGTTTGCGTTATGCGTTATGCGTTATGTGTTATGCGTTATGCTTTATGCGTTATGCGTTATACGTTATGCTTTATGCGTTGTGCGTTATACGTTTGCGTTATTCGTTATGCGTTATGCGTTATGCGTTATGCGTTATGCGTTATGCGTTATGCGTTACGCGTTATGCGTTATGCTTTATGCGTTATGCGTTATGCGTTTTGCTTTATGCGTTATGCGTTATGCGTTATGCGGTATGCGTTTTGCGGTATTCGTTTTGCGTTGTGCATTATGCGTTATGCGTTATACGTTATGCTTTATGCGTTATGCGTTATGCGTTATGCGTTATGCTTTATGCGTTTTGTTTAATGCGTTATACGTTATGCTTTATGCGTTATGCGTTATGCTTTATGCGTTATGCGTTATGCGTTATGCGTTATGCGTTATGCGTTGTGGGTTATGAGTTATGCGTTATGCTTTATGCTTTATGCGTTATGCGTTATGAGTGATACGTTATGCGCTATGCGTTATGCGTTGTGGGTTATGAGTTATACGTTATGCGTTATGCGTTATGCGTTATGCGTTATGCGTTATGCGTTATGCGTTATGCGTTATGCGTTATGCGTTATGCGATATGCGTGATGCGTTATGCTTTATGCGTTATGCGTTATGAGTTACACGTTATGCGTTATGCGTTATGCGTTGTGGGTTATGAGTTATACGTTATGCGTTTTGCGTTATGCGTTATGAGTTACACGTTATGCGATATGCGTTATGCGTTGTGGGTTATGCGTTATGCGTTATGCGTTATGCGTTATGCTTTATGCGTTATGCGTTATGCGTTATGCGTTATGCGTTATGCGTTAAGCGTTATGCGTTATGCGTTATGAGTTATACGTTATGCGTTATCCGTTATGCGTTAGGCGTTATGCGTTATGCGTTATGCGTTATGCGTTATGCGTTGTGGGTCATGAGTTATACGTTATGCGTTATGCGTTATGCGTTATGCGTTGTGGGTTATGCGTTATGCGTTATGCGTTATGCGTTATGCGTTATGCGTTATGCGTTATGCGTTATGCGTTATGCGTTATGCGTTATGCGTTATGCGCTATGCGTTATGCTTTATTCGTTATGCGTTATCCGTTATGCGTTAGGCGTTATGCGTTATGCGTTATGCGTTATGCGTTATGCGTTGTGGGTCATGAGTTATACGTTATGCGTTATGCGTTATGCGTTATGCGTTATGCGTTATGCGTTATGCGTTATGCGTTAAGCGTTATGCGTTATGCGTTATGCGTTATGCGTTATACGTTATGCTTTATGCGTTGTGCGTTATACGTTTGCGTTATGCGTTATGCGTTATGCGTTATACGTTATGCGTTATGCGTTATGCGTTATGCTTTATGCGTTTTGCTTAATGCGTTATGCGTTATGCTTTATGCGTTATGCGTTATGCGTTATGCGTTATGCGTTATGCTTTATGCGTAATGCGTGATCCGTTATGCGTTAGGCGTTTTGCGGTATTCGTTATGCGTTGTGCATTATGCGTTATGCGTTATACGTTTGCGTTATGCGTTATGCTTTATGCGTTATGCGTTATGCGTTATGCGTTATGCGTTATGCGTTATGCGTTATGCATTATGCGTTAGGCGTTGTTCGTTATGCGTTATGCATTGTGCGTTATACGTTTGCGTTATGCGTTATGCGTTATGTGTTATGCGTTATGCTTTATGCGTTATGCGTTATACGTTATGCTTTATGCGTTGTGCGTTATACGTTTGCGTTATTCGTTATGCGTTATGCGTTATGCGTTATGCGTTATGCGTTATGCGTTATGCGTTATGCGTTACGCGTTATGCGTTATGCTTTATGCGTTATGCGTTATGCGTTTTGCTTTATGCGTTATGCGTTATGCGTTATGCGGTATGCGTTTTGCGGTATTCGTTTTGCGTTGTGCATTATGCGTTATGCGTTATACGTTATGCTTTATGCGTTATGCGTTATGCGTTATGCGTTATGCTTAATGCGTTTTGTTTAATGCGTTATACGTTATGCTTTATGCGTTATGCGTTATGCTTTATGCGTTATGCGTTATGCGTTATGCGTTATGCGTTGTGGGTTATGAGTTATGCGTTATGCTTTATGCTTTATGCGTTATGCGTTATGAGTGATACGTTATGCGCTATGCGTTATGCGTTGTGGGTTATGAGTTATACGTTATGCGTTATGCGTTATGCGTTATGCGTTATGCGTTATGCGTTATGCGTTATGCGTTATGCGATATGCGTGATGCGTTATGCTTTATGCGTTATGCGTTATGAGTTACACGTTATGCGTTATGCGTTATGCGTTGTGGGTTATGAGTTATACGTTATGCGTTTTGCGTTATGCGTTATGAGTTACACGTTATGCGTTATGCGTTATGCGTTGTGGGTTATGCGTTATGCGTTATGCGTTATGCGTTATGCTTTATGCGTTATGCGTTATGCGTTATGCGTTATGCGTTATGCGTTAAGCGTTATGCGTTATGCGTTATGAGTTATACGTTATGCGTTATGTGTTATGCGTTATGCGTTATGCGTTATGCGTTATGCGTTATGCGTTATGCGTTATGCGTTATGCGATATGCGTGATGCGTTATGCTTTATGCGTTATGCGTTATAAGTTACACGTTATGCGTTATGCGTTATGCGTTATGCGTTATGCGTTATGCGTTATGCGTTATGCGTTATGCGTTATGCGTTATGCGTTATGCGTTATGCGTTATGCGTTATGCGTTATGCTTTATGCGTTATGCGTTATGCGTTATGCGTTATGCGTTAAGCGTTATGCGTTATGCGTTATGCGTTATACGTTATGCTTTATGCGTTGTGCGTTATACGTTTGCGTTATGCGTTATGCGTTATGCGTTATGCGTTATGCGTTATGCGTTATGCGTTATGCGTTATGCGTTATGCTTTATTCGTTATGCGTTATCCGTTATGCGTTATACGTTATGCGTTATGCGTTATGCGTTATGCGTTATGCTTTATGCGTTTTGCTTAATGCGTTATGCGTTATGCTTTATGCGTTATGCGTTATGCGTTATGCGTTATGCGTTATGCTTTATGCGTAATGCGTGATCCGTTATGCGTTTGGCGTTTTGCGGTATTCGTTATGCGTTGTGCATTATGCGTTATGCGTTATACGTTTGCGTTATGCGTTATGCTTTATGCGTTATGCGTTATGCGTTATGCGTTATGCGTTATGCGTTATGCGTTATGCATTATGCGTTAGGCGTTGTTCGTTATGCGTTATGCATTGTGCGTTATACGTTTGCGTTATGCGTTATGCGTTATGTGTTATGCGTTATACTTTATGCGTTATGCGTTATACGTTATGCTTTATGCGTTGTGCGTTATACGTTTGCGTTATTCGTTATGCGTTATGCGTTATGCGTTATGCGTTATGCGTTATGCGTTATGCGTTATGCGTTACGCGTTATGCGTTATGCTTTATGCGTTATGCGTTATGCGTTTTGCTTTATGCGTTATGCGTTATGCGTTATGCGGTATGCGTTTTGCGGTATTCGTTTTGCGTTGTGCATTATGCGTTATGCGTTATGCGTTATGCGTTATGCGTTATGCGTTATGCTTTATGCGTTATGCGTTATGCGTTATGCGTTATGCGTTGTGGATTATGAGTTATGCGTTATGCGTTATGCGTTATGAGTTATACGTTATGCGCTATGCGTTATGCGTTGTGGGTTATGAGTTATACGTTATGCGTTATGCGTTATGCGTTATGCGTTATGCGTTATGCGTTATGCGTTATGCGTTATGCGATATGCGTTATGCGTTATGCTTTATGCGTTATGCGTTATGAGTTACACGTTATGCGTTATGCGTTATGCGTTGTGGGTTATGAGTTATACGTTATGCGTTTTGCGTTATGCGTTATGAGTTACACGTTATGCGTTATACGTTATGCGTTGTGGGTTATGAGTTATACGTTATGCGTTTTGCGTTATGCGTTATGCGTTATGCGTTATGCGTTATGAGTTATACGTTATGCGTTATGCGTTATGCGTTATGCGTTATGCGTTATGCGTTATGCGTTATGCGTTATGCGTTATGCGTTATGCGTTATGCGTTATGCGTTATGCGTTATGCGTTATGCGTTATGCATTATGGGTTAGGCGTTGTTCGTTATGCGTTATGCATTGTGCGTTATACGTTTGCGTTATGCGTTATGCGTTATGCTTTATGCGTTATGCGTTATGGGTGATGCGTTGTGCTTTATGCATTATGCGTTATGCGTTGTTCGTTATGAGTTATGCGATGTGCGTTATACGTTTGTGTTATGCGTTATGCGTTATGCGTTATGCTTTATGCGTTTTGCTTAATGCGTTATGCGTTATGCTTTATGCGTTATGCGTTATGCGTTATGCGTTATGCGTTATGCTTTATGCGTAATGCGTGATCCGTTATGCGTTTGGCGTTTTGCGGTATTCGTTATGCGTTGTGCATTATGCGTTATGCGTTATACGTTTGCGTTATGCGTTATGCTTTATGCGTTATGCGTTATGCGTTATGCGTTATGCGTTATGCGTTATGCGTTATGCATTATGCGTTAGGCGTTGTTCGTTATGCGTTATGCATTGTGCGTTATACGTTTGCGTTATGCGTTATGCGTTATGTGTTATGCGTTATACTTTATGCGTTATGCGTTATACGTTATGCTTTATGCGTTGTGCGTTATACGTTTGCGTTATTCGTTATGCGTTATGCGTTATGCGTTATGCGTTATGCGTTATGCGTTATGCGTTATGCGTTACGCGTTATGCGTTATGCTTTATGCGTTATGCGTTATGCGTTTTGCTTTATGCGTTATGCGTTATGCGTTATGCGGTATGCGTTTTGCGGTATTCGTTTTGCGTTGTGCATTATGCGTTATGCGTTATACGTTATGCTTTATGCGTGATGCGTTATGCTTTATGCGTTATGCGTTATGCGTTATGCGTTATGCGTTGTGGATTATGAGTTATGCGTTATGCGTTATGCGTTATGAGTTATACGTTATGCGCTATGCGTTATGCGTTGTGGGTTATGAGTTATACGTTATGCGTTATGCGTTATGCGTTATGCGTTATGCGTTATGCGTTATGCGTTATGCGTTATGCGATATGCGTTATGCGTTATGCTTTATGCGTTATGCGTTATGAGTTATACGTTATGCGTTATGCGTTATGCGTTGTGGGTTATGAGTTATACGTTATGCGTTTTGCGTTATGCGTTATGAGTTACACGTTATGCGTTATACGTTATGCGTTGTGGGTTATGAGTTATACGTTATGCGTTTTGCGTTATGCGTTATGCGTTATGCGTTATGCGTTATGAGTTATACGTTATGCGTTATGCGTTATGCGTTATGCGTTATGCGTTATGCGTTATGCGTTATGCGTTATGCGTTATGCGTTATGCGTTATGCGTTATGCGTTATGCGTTATGCGTTATGCGTTATGCATTATGGGTTAGGCGTTGTTCGTTATGCGTTATGCATTGTGCGTTATACGTTTGCGTTATGCGTTATGCGTTATGCTTTATGCGTTATGCGTTATGGGTGATGCGTTGTGCTTTATGCATTATGCGTTATGCGTTGTTCGTTATGAGTTATGCGATGTGCGTTATACGTTTGTGTTATGCGTTATGCGTTATGCGTTATGCTTTATGCGTTATGCGTTATGCGTTATGCTTTATGCTTTATGCTTTATGCGTTATGCGTTATGCGTTATACGGTATGCGTTATGCGTTATGCGTTATGCGTTATGCGTTATGCGTTATGCGTTATGCGTTATGCGTTATGCGTTATGCGTTATGCGTTATGCGTTATGCGTTATGCGTTATGCGTTATGCGTTATGCGTTATGCGTTATGCGTTATGCGTTATGCGTTATGCTTTATACGTGATGCGTTATGCTTTATGCGTTATGCGTTATGAGTTACACGTTATGCGTTATGCGTTATGCGTTGTGGGTTATGCGTTATGCGTTATGCGTTATGCGTTATGCTTTATGCGTTATGCGTTATGCGTTATGCGTTATGCGTTATGCGTTAAGCGTTATGCGTTATGCGTTATGAGTTATACGTTATGCGTTATGTGTTATGCGTTATGCGTTATGCGTTATGCGTTATGCGTTATGCGTTATGCGTTATGCGATATGCGTGATGCGTTATGCTTTATGCGTTATGCGTTATAAGTTACACGTTATGCGTTATGCGTTATGCGTTATGCGTTATGCGTTATGCGTTATGCGTTATGCGTTATGCGTTATGCGTTATGCGTTATGCGTTATGCGTTATGCGTTATGCGTTATGCTTTATGCGTTATGCGTTATGCGTTATGCGTTATGCGTTAAGCGTTATGCGTTATGCGTTATGCGTTATACGTTATGCTTTATGCGTTGTGCGTTATACGTTTGCGTTATGCGTTATGCGTTATGCGTTATGCGTTATGCGTTATGCGTTATGCGTTATGCGTTATGCTTTATTCGTTATGCGTTATCCGTTATGCGTTAGGCGTTATGCGTTATGCGTTATGCGTTATGCGTTATGCGTTATGCGTTATGCGTTGTGGGTCATGAGTTATACGTTATGCGTTATGCGTTATGCGTTATGCGTTATGCGTTATGCGTTATGCGTTATGCGTTATGCGTTATGCGTTATGCGTTAAGCGTTATGCGTTATGCGTTATGCGTTATGCGTTATACGTTATGCTTTATGCGTTGTGCGTTATACGTTTGCGTTATGCGTTATGCGTTATGCGTTATACGTTATGCGTTATGCGTTATGCGTTATGCGTTA
Organism: Lasioglossum morio; assembly: GCA_916610235.2. Classification (NCBI taxonomy): domain Eukaryota; kingdom Metazoa; phylum Arthropoda; class Insecta; order Hymenoptera; family Halictidae; genus Lasioglossum; species Lasioglossum morio. The sequence goes on from CAKAJA020000257.1 coordinate 215,977, forward strand.
TGCTTTATGCGTTTTGCTTAATGCGTTATGCGTTATGCTTTATGCGTTATGCGTTATGCGTTATGCGTTATGCGTTATGCTTTATGCGTAATGCGTGATCCGTTATGCGTTTGGCGTTTTGCGGTATTCGTTATGCGTTGTGCATTATGCGTTATGCGTTATACGTTTGCGTTATGCGTTATGCTTTATGCGTTATGCGTTATGCGTTATGCGTTATGCGTTATGCGTTATGCGTTATGCATTATGCGTTAGGCGATGTTCGTTATGCGTTATGCATTGTGCGTTATACGTTTGCGTTATGCGTTATGCGTTATGTGTTATGCGTTATACTTTATGCGTTATGCGTTATACGTTATGCTTTATGCGTTGTGCGTTATACGTTTGCGTTATTCGTTATGCGTTATGCGTTTGCGTTATGCGTTATGCGTTATGCGTTATGCGTTATGCGTTACGCGTTATGCGTTATGCTTTATGCGTTATGCGTTATGCGTTTTGCTTTATGCGTTATGCGTTATGCGTTATGCGGTATGCGTTTTGCGGTATTCGTTTTGCGTTGTGCATTATGCGTTATGCGTTATACGTTATGCTTTATGCGTGATGCGTTATGCTTTATGCGTTATGCGTTATGCGTTATGCGTTATGCGTTGTGGATTATGAGTTATGCGTTATGCGTTATGCGTTATGAGTTATACGTTATGCGCTATGCGTTATGCGTTGTGGGTTATGAGTTATACGTTATGCGTTATGCGTTATGCGTTATGCGTTATGCGTTATGCGTTATGCGTTATGCGATATGCGTTATGCGTTATGCTTTATGCGTTATGCATTATGCGTTATGCGTTGTTCGTTATGAGTTATGCGATGTGCGTTATACGTTTGTGTTATGCGTTATGCGTTATGCGTTATGCTTTATGCGTTATGCGTTATGCGTTATGCTTTATGCTTTATGCTTTATGAGTTATGCGTTATGCGTTATACGGTATGCGTTATGCGTTATGCGTTATGCGTTATGCGTTATGCGTTATGCGTTATGCGTTATGCGTTATGCGTTATGCGTTATGCGTTATGCGTTATGCGTTATGCGTTATGCGTTATGCGTTATGCGTTATGCGTTATGCGTTATGCGTTATGCGTTATGCGTTATGCTTTATACGTGATGCGTTATGCTTTATGCGTTATGCGTTATGAGTTACACGTTATGCGTTATGCGTTATGCGTTGTGGGTTATGCGTTATGCGTTATGCGTTATGCTTTATGCGTTATGCGTTATGCGTTATGCGTTATGCGTTTGTGTTATGCGTTATGCGTTATGCGTTATGCTTTATGCGTTATGCGTTATGCGTTATGCTTTATGCTTTATGCTTTATGCGTTATGCGTTATGCGTTATACGGTATGCGTTATGCGTTATGCGTTATGCGTTATGCGTTATGCGTTATGCGTTATGCGTTATGCGTTATGCGTTATGCGTTATGCGTTATGCGTTATGCGTTATGCGTTATGCGTTATGCGTTATGCGTTATGCGTTATGCGTTATGCGTTATGCGTTATGCGTTATGCGTTATGCTTTATACGTGATGCGTTATGCTTTATGCGTTATGCGTTAAGCGTTATGCGTTATGCGTTATGCGTTATGCGTTATGCGTTATGCGTTATGCGTTATGCGTTATGCGTTATGCGTTATGCGTTATGCGTTATGCGTTATGCGTTATGCGTTATGCGTTATGCGTTATGCGTTATGCGTTATGCGTTATGCGTTATGCGTTATGCTTTATGCGTGATGCGTTATGCTTTATGCGTTATGCGTTAAGCGTTATGCGTTATGCGTTATGCGTGATCCGTTATGCGTTAGGCGTTATGCGTTTTGCGGTATTCGTTATGCGTTTTGCGGTATTCGTTATGCGTTATGCGTTATGCGTTAAGCGTTATGCGTTATGCGTTATGCGTTATGCGTTATGCGTTATGCGTTATGCGTTATGCGTTATGCGTTATGCGTTACGCGTTATGCGTTACGCGTTATGCGTTACGCGTTATGCGTTACGCGTTATGCGTTATTCTTTATGCGTTATGCGTTATGCGTTTTGTTTTATGCGTTATGCGTTATGCGTTATGCGTTATGCGGTATGCGTTATGCGTTATGCGTTATGTGTTATGCGTTATGCTTTATGCGTTATGCGTGATCCGTTATGCGTTAGGCGTTATGCGTTTTGCGGTATTCGTTATGCGTTATGTGTTATGCGTTATGCTTTATGCGTTATGCGTTAGTTGTTATGCGTTTTGCGGTATTCGTTATGCGTTGTGGATTATGCGTTATGCGTTAGGCGTTGTTCGTTATGCGTTATGCATTGTGCGTTATACGTTTGCGTTATGCGTTATGCGTTATGCGTTATGCGTTATGCTTTATGCGTTATGCGTTATGCGTTATGCGTTATGCTTTATGCTTTATGCTTTATGCGTTATGCGTTATGCGTTATACGGTATGCGTTATGCGTTATGCGTTATGCGTTATGCGTTATGCGTTATGCGTTATGCGTTATGCGTTATGCGTTATGCGTTATGCGTTATGCGTTATGCTTTATGCGTGATGCGTTATGCTTTATGCGTTATGCGTTAAGCGTTATGCGTTATGCGTTATGCGTTATGCGTTATGCGTTATGCGTTATGCGTTATGCGTTATGCGTTATGCGTTATGCGTTATGCGTTATGCGTTACGCGTTATGCGTTACGCGTTATGCGTTACGCGTTATGCGTTATTCTTTATGCGTTATGCGTTATGCGTTTTGTTTTATGCGTTATGCGTTATGCGTTATGCGTTATGCGGTATGCGTTATGCGTTATGCGTTATGTGTTATGCGTTATGCTTTATGCGTTATGCGTGATCCGTTATGCGTTAGGCGTTATGCGTTTTGCGGTATTCGTTATGCGTTATGTGTTATGCGTTATGCTTTATACGTTATGCGTTAGTTGTTATGCGTTTTGCGGTATTCGTTATGCGTTGTGGATTATGCGTTATGCGTTAGGCGTTGTTCGTTATGCGTTATGCATTGTGCGTTATACGTTTGCGTTATGCGTTATGCGTTATGCGTTATGCTTTATGCGTTATGCGTTATGCGTTATGCGTTATGCTTTATGCTTTATGCTTTATGCGTTATGCGTTATGCGTTATACGGTATGCGTTATGCGTTATGCGTTATGCGTTATGCGTTATGCGTTATGCGTTATGCGTTATGCGTTATGCGTTATGCGTTATGCGTTATGCGTTATGCGTTATGCGTTATGCGTTATGCTTTATGCGTGATGCGTTATGCTTTATGCGTTATGCGTTATGCGTTATGCTTTATGCGTTATGCGTGATCCGTTATGCGTTAGGCGTTATGCGTTTTGCGGTATTCGTTATGCGTTATGTGTTATGCGTTATGCTTTATGCGTTATGCGTTAGTTGTTATGCGTTTTGCGGTATTCGTTATGCGTTGTGGATTATGCGTTATGCGTTAGGCGTTGTTCGTTATGCGTTATGCATTGTGCGTTATACGTTTGCGTTATGCGTTATGCGTTATGCTTTATGCGTTATGCGTTATGCGTTATGCGTTATGCTTTATGCTTTATGCTTTATGCGTTATGCGTTATGCGTTATGTGTTATGGGATATGCGTTATGCGTTATGCGTTATGCGTTATGCGTTATGCGTTATGCGTTATGCGTTATGCGTTATGCGTTATGCGTTATGCGTTATGCGTTATGCGTTATGCGTTATGCGTTATGCGTTATGCTTTATGCGTGATGCGTTATGCTTTATGCGTTATGCGTTAAGCGTTATGCGTTATGCGTTATGCGTTATGCGTTATGCGTTATGCGTTATGCGTTATGCGTTATGCGTTATGCGTTATGCGTTATGCGTTATGCGTTACGCGTTATGCGTTACGCGTTATGCGTTACGCGTTATGCGTTATTCTTTATGCGTTATGCGTTATGCGTTTTGTTTTATGCGTTATGCGTTATGCGTTATGCGTTATGCGGTATGCGTTATGCGTTATGCGTTTTGTTTTATGCGTTATGCGTTATGCGTTATGCGTTATGCGGTATGCGTTATGCGTTATGCGTTATGCGTTATGTGTTATGCGTTATGCTTTATGCGTTATGCGTGATCCGTTATGCGTTAGGCGTTATGCGTTTTGCGGTATTCGTTATGCGTTATGTGTTATGCGTTATGCTTTATGCGTTATGCGTTAGTTGTTATGCGTTTTGCGGTATTCGTTATGCGTTGTGGATTATGCGTTATGCGTTAGGCGTTGTTCGTTATGCGTTATGCATTGTGCGTTATACGATTGCGTTATGCGTTATGCGTTATGCGTTATGCTTTATGCGTTATGCGTTATGCGTTATGCGTTATGCTTTATGCTTTATGCTTTATGCGTTATGCGTTATGCGTTATACGGTATGCGTTATGCGTTATGCGTTATGCGTTATGCGTTATGCGTTATGCGTTATGCGTTATGCGTTATGCGTTATGCGTTATGCGTTATGCGTTATGCGCTATGCTTTATGCGTGATGCGTTATGCTTTATGCGTTATGCGTTATGCGTTATGCGTTATGCGTTATGCGTTATGCGTTATGCGTTATGCGTTATGCGTTATGCGTTATGCGTTATGCGTTATGCGTTATGCGTTATGCGTTATGCGTTATGCGTTATGCGTTATGCGTTATGCGTTATGCGTTATGCGTTATGCGTTATGCGTTATGCGTTATGCGTTATGCGTTATGCGTTATGCGTTATGCGTTATGCGTTATGCGTTATGCGTTATGCGTTATGCGTTATGCGTTATGCGTTATGCGTTATGCGTTACGCGTTATGCGTTACGCGTTATGCGTTACGCGTTATGCGTTATTCTTTATGCGTTATGCGTTATGCGTTTTGTTTGATGCGTTATGCGTTATGCGTTATGCGGTATGCGTTATGCGTTATGCGTTATGCGTTATGTGTTATGCGTTATGCTTTATGCGTTATGCGTGATCCGTTATGCGTTGGGCGTTATGCGTTTTGCGGTATTCGTTATGCGTTATGTGTTATGCGTTATGCTTTATGCGTTATGCGTTAGTTGTTATGCGTTTTGCGTTATGCGTTATGCGTTATGCGTTATGCGTGATCCGTTATGCGTTAGGCGTTATGCGTTTTGCGGTATTCGTTATGCGTTATGCATTATGCGTTATGCGCTATACGTTATGCTTTATGCGTGATGCGTTATGCTTTATGCGTTATGCGTTATGCGTTATGCGTTATGCGTTATGCTTTATGCGTTATGCCTTATGCGTTTTGCTTAATGCGTTATGCGTTATGCGTTATGCGTTATGCGTTATGCGTTATGCGTTATGCGTTATGCGTTATGCGTTATGCGTTATGCGTTATGCGTTACGCGTTACGCGTTATGCGTTACGCGTTATGCGTTACGCGTTATGCGTTATGCGTTATGCGTTATGCGTTATGCGTTATGCGTTATGCGTTATGCGTTATGCGTTATGCGTTATGCGTTATGCGTTATGCGTTATGCGTTATGCGTTATGCGTTATGCGTTATGCGTTATGCGTTATGCGTTATGCGTTATGCGTTATGCGTTATGCGTTATGCGTTATGCGTTATGCGTTATGCGTTCTGCGTTATGCGTTATGCGTTACGCGTTATGCGTTACGCGTTATGCGTTACGCGTTATGCGTTATTCTTTATGCGTTATGCGTTATGCGTTTTGTTTTATGCGTTATGCGTTATGCGTTATGCGGTATGCGTTATGCGTTATGCGTTATGCGTTATGCGTTATGCGTTATGCGTTATGCGTTATGCGTGATCCGTTATGCGTTGGGCGTTATGCGTTTTGCGGTATTCGTTATGCGTTATGTGTTATGCGTTATGCTTTATGCGTTATGCGTTAGTTGTTATGCGTTTTGCGTTATGCGTTATGCGTTATGCGTTATGCGTGATCCGTTATGCGTTAGGCGTTATGCGTTTTGCGGTATTCGTTATGCGTTATGCATTATGCGTTATGCGCTATACGTTATGCTTTATGCGTGATGCGTTATGCTTTATGCGTTATGCGTTATGCGTTATGCGTTATGCGTTATGCTTTATGCGTTATGCCTTATGCGTTTTGCTTAATGCGTTATGCGTTATGCGTTATGCGTTATGCGTTATGCGTTATGCGTTATGCGTTATGCGTTATGCGTTATGCGTTATGCGTTACGCGTTATGCGTTACGCGTTATGCGTTACGCGTTATGCGTTACGCGTTATGCGTTATTCTTTATGCGTTATGCGTTATGCGTTTTGCTTTATGCGTTATGCGTTATGCGTTATGCGTTTTGCGTTATGCGTTATGCGTTGTGGGTTATGAGTTATACGTTATGCGTTATGCGTTATGCGTTATGCATTATGCGTTATGCGTTATGCGTTATGCGTTATGCGTTATGCGTTATGCGTTATGCGTTATGCGTAATGCGTTATCCGTTATGCGTTATGCGTTATGCGTTATGCGTTATGCGTTATGCTTTATGCTTTATGCGTTATGCGTTATGCGTTATGCGTTATACGGTATGCGTTATGCGTTATGCGTTATGCATTATGCGTTATGCGTTATGCGTTATGCGTTATGCGTGATCCGTTATGCGTTAGGCGTTATGCGTTTTGCGGTATTCGTTATGCGTTGTGCATTATGCGTTATGCGTTACGCGTCATGCGTTATGCGTTATGCTTTATGCGTTATGCGTTATGCGTTGTGCATTATGCGTTATGCGTTACGCGTCATGCGTTATGCGTTATGCTTTATGCGTTATGCGTTATGCGTTTTGCTTTATGCGTTATGCGTTATGCGTTATACGTTATGCGTTATGCGTTATGCGTTATGCGTTATGCGTTAGGCGTTATGCGTTATGCGTTATGCGTTATGCGTTATGCGTTATGCGTTATGCGTTATGCGTTATGCGTTATGCGTTATGCGTTATGCGTTATGCGTTATGCGTTATGCGTTATGCTTTATGCGTGATGCGTTATGCTTTATGCGGTATTCGTTATGCGTTATGTGTTATGCGTTATGCTTTATGCGTTATGCGTTAGTTGTTATGCGTTTTGCGGTATTCGTTATGCGTTGTGGATTATGCGTTATGCGTTAGGCGTTGTTCGTTATGCGTTATGCATTGTGCGTTATACGATTGCGTTATGCGTTATGCGTTATGCGTTATGCTTTATGCGTTATGCGTTATGCGTTATGCGTTATGCTTTATGCTTTATGCTTTATGCGTTATGCGTTATGCGTTATTCTTTATGCGTTATGCGTTATGCGTTATGCGTTATGCGTTATGCGTTATGCGTTATGCGTTATGCGTTATGCGTTATGCGTTATGCGTTATGCGTTATGCGCTATGCTTTATGCGTGATGCGTTATGCTTTATGCGTTATGCGTTAAGCGTTATGCGTTATGCGTTATGCGTTATGCGTTATGCGTTATGCGTTATGCGTTATGCGTTATGCGTTATGCGTTATGCGTTATGCGTTATGCGTTATGCGTTATGCGTTATGCGTTATGCGTTATGCGTTATGCGTTATGCGTTATGCGTTATGCGTTATGCGTTATGCGTTATGCGTTATGCGTTATGCGTTATGCGTTACGCGTTATGCGTTATGCGTTATGCGTTATGCGTTATGCGTTATGCGTTACGCGTTATGCGTTACGCGTTATGCGTTACGCGTTATGCGTTATTCTTTATGCGTTATGCGTTATGCGTTTTGTTTTATGCGTTATGCGTTATGCGTTATGCGGTATGCGTTATGCGTTATGCGTTATGCGTTATGTGTTATGCGTTATGCTTTATGCGTTATGCGTGATCCGTTATGCGTTGGGCGTTATGCGTTTTGCGGTATTCGTTATGCGTTATGTGTTATGCGTTATGCTTTATGCGTTATGCGTTAGTTGTTATGCGTTTTGCGTTATGCGTTATGCGTTATGCGTTATGCGTGATCCGTTATGCGTTAGGCGTTATGCGTTTTGCGGTATTCGTTATGCGTTATGCATTATGCGTTATGCGCTATACGTTATGCTTTATGCGTGATGCGTTATGCTTTATGCGTTATGCGTTATGCGTTATGCGTTATGCGTTATGCTTTATGCGTTATGCCTTATGCGTTTTGCTTAATGCGTTATGCGTTATGCGTTATGCGTTATGCGTTATGCGTTATGCGTTATGCGTTATGCGTTATGCGTTATGCGTTATGCGTTATGCGTTATGCGTTATGCGTTACGCGTTATGCGTTACGCGTTATGCGTTACGCGTTATGCGTTACGCGTTATGCGTTATGCGTTATGCGTTATGCGTTATGCGTTATGCGTTATGCGTTATGCGTTATGCGTTATGCGTTATGCGTTATGCGTTATGCGTTATGCGTTATGCGTTATGCGTTATGCGTTATGCGTTATGCGTTATGCGTTATGCGTTATGCGTTATGCGTTATGCGTTATGCGTTATGCGTTATGCGTTATGCGTTCTGCGTTATGCGTTATGCGTTACGCGTTATGCGTTACGCGTTATGCGTTACGCGTTATGCGTTATTCTTTATGCGTTATGCGTTATGCGTTTTGTTTTATGCGTTATGCGTTATGCGTTATGCGGTATGCGTTATGCGTTATGCGTTATGCGTTATGCGTTATGCGTTATGCTTTATGCGTTATGCGTGATCCGTTATGCGTTAGGCGTTATGCGTTTTGCGGTATTCGTTATGCGTTATGTGTTATGCGTTATGCTTTATGCGTTATGCGTTAGTTGTTATGCGTTTTGCGTTATGCGTTATGCGTTATGCGTTATGCGTGATCCGTTATGCGTTAGGCGTTATGCGTTTTGCGGTATTCGTTATGCGTTATGCATTATGCGTTATGCGCTATACGTTATGCTTTATGCGTGATGCGTTATGCTTTATGCGTTATGCGTTATGCGTTATGCGTTATGCGTTATGCTTTATGCGTTATGCCTTATGCGTTTTGCTTAATGCGTTATGCGTTATGCGTTATGCGTTATGCGTTATGCGTTATGCGTTATGCGTTATGCGTTATGCGTTATGCGTTATGCGTTATGCGTTACGCGTTATGCGTTACGCGTTATGCGTTACGCGTTATGCGTTACGCGTTATGCGTTATTCTTTATGCGTTATGCGTTATGCGTTTTGCTTTATGCGTTATGCGTTATGCGTTATGCGTTTTGCGTTATGCGTTATGCGTTGTGGGTTATGAGTTATACGTTATGCGTTATGCGTTATGCGTTATGCGTTATGCGTTATGCGTTATGCGTTATGCGTTATGGGTTATGCGTTATGCGTTATGCGTTATGCGTAATGCGTTATCCGTTATGCGTTATGCGTTATGCGTTATGCGTTATGCGTTATGCTTTATGCTTTATGCGTTATGCGTTATGCGTTATGCGTTATACGTTATGCGTTATGCGTTATGCGTTATGCATTATGCGTTATGCGTTATGCGTTATGCGTTATGCGTGATCCGTTATGCGTTAGGCGTTATGCGTTTTGCGGTATTCGTTATGCGTTGTGCATTATGCGTTATGCGTTACGCGTCATGCGTTATGCGTTATGCTTTATGCGTTATGCGTTATGCGTTGTGCATTATGCGTTATGCGTTACGCGTCATGCGTTATGCGTTATGCTTTATGCGTTATGCGTTATGCGTTTTGCTTTATGCGTTATGCGTTATGCGTTATACGTTATGCGTTATGCGTTATGCGTTATGCGTTATGCGTTAGGCGTTATACGTTATGCGTTATGCGTTATGCGTTATGCGTTATGCGTTATGCGTTATGCGTTATGCGTTATGCGTTATGCGTTATGCGTTATGCGTTATGCGTTATGCTTTATGCGTGATGCGTTATGCTTTATGCGTTATGCGTTAAGCGTTATGCGTTATGCGTTATGCGTTATGCGTTATGCGTTATGCGTTATGCGTTATGCGTTATGCGTTATGCGTTATGCGTTATGCGTTATGCGTTATGCGTTATGCGTTATGCGTTACGCGTTATGCGTTACGCGTTATGCGTTACGCGTTATGCGTTATTCTTTATGCGTTATGCGTTATGCGTTTTGTTTTATGCGTTATGCGTTATGCGTTATGCGTTATGCGGTATGCGTTATGCGTTATGCGTTATGCGTTATGTGTTATGCGTTATGCTTTATGCGTTATGCGTGATCCGTTATGCTTTAGGCGTTATGCGTTTTGCGGTATTCGTTATGCGTTATGTGTTATGCGTTATGCTTTATGCGTTATGCGTTAGTTGTTATGCGTTTTGCGGTATTCGTTATGCGTTGTGGATTATGCGTTATGCGTTAGGCGTTGTTTGTTATGCGTTATGCATTGTGCGTTATACGATTGCGTTATGCGTTATGCGTTATGCGTTATGCTTTATGCGTTATGCGTTATGCGTTATGCGTTATGCTTTATGCTTTATGCTTTATGCGTTATGCGTTATGCGTTATACGGTATGCGTTATGCGTTATGCGTTATGCGTTATGCGTTATGCGTTATGCGTTATGCGTTATGCGTTATGCGTTATGCGTTATGCGTTATGCGTTATGCGTTATGCGTTATGCGTTATGCGTTATGCGTTATGCTTTATGCGTGATGCGTTATGCTTTATGCGTTATGCGTTAAGCGTTATGCGTTATGCGTTATGCGTTATGCGTTATGCGTTATGCGTTATGCGTTATGCGTTATGCGTTATGCGTTACGCGTTATGCGTTACGCGTTATGCGTTACGCGTTATGCGTTACGCGTTATGCGTTATTCTTTATGCGTTATGCGTTATGCGTTTTGCTTTATGCGTTATGCGTTATGCGTTATGCGTTTTGCGTTATGCGTTATGCGTTGTGGGTTATGAGTTATACGTTATGCGTTATGCGTTATGCGTTATGCATTATGCGTTATGCGTTATGCGTTATGCGTTATGCGTTATGCGTTATGCGTTATGCGTTATGCGTAATGCGTTATCCGTTATGCGTTATGCGTTATGCGTTATGCGTTATGCGTTATGCTTTATGCTTTATGCGTTATGCGTTATGCGTTATGCGTTATACGGTATGCGTTAGGCGTTATGCGTTATGCATTATGCGTTATGCGTTATGCGTTATGCGTTATGCGTGATCCGTTATGCGTTAGGCGTTATGCGTTTTGCGGTATTCGTTATGCGTTGTGCATTATGCGTTATGCGTTACGCGTCATGCGTTATGCGTTATGCTTTATGCGTTATGCGTTATGCGTTGTGCATTATGCGTTATGCGTTACGCGTCATGCGTTATGCGTTATGCGTTATGCGTTATGCGTTATGCGTTATGCGTTATGCGTAATGCGTTATGCGTTATGTGCTATGCGTCATGCGTTATGCGTTATGCATTATGCGTTAGGCGTTGTTCGTTATGCGTTATGCGTTGTGCGTTATACGTTTGCGTTATGCGTTATGCGGTATGCGTTATGCGTTATGCGTTATGCGTTATGCGTTCTGCGTTATGCTTTATGCGTTATGCGTGATACGTTATGCGTTATGCGTTATGCGTTTTGCGTTATGCGTTATGCGTTATGCGTTATGCGTTACGCGTTATGCGTTACGCGTTATGCGTTATGCTTTATGCGTTATGCGTTATGCGTTTTGCTTTATGCGTTATGCGTTATGCGTTATGCGTTATGCGTTATGCGTTAAGCGTTATGCGTTATGCGTTATGCGTTATGCGTTATACGTTATGCTTTATGCGTTGTGCGTTATACGTTTGCGTTATGCGTTATGCGGTATGCGTTATGCGTTATGCGTTATGCGTTATGCATTATGCGTTATGCGTTATGCGTTAGGCGTTATGCGTTTTGCGGTATTCGTTATGCGTTATGCGTTATGTGTTATGCATTATGCTTTATGCGTTATGCGTTATGCGTTAGTTGTTATGCGTTTTGCGGTATTCGTTATGCGTTGTGGATTATGCGTTATGCGTTAGGCGTTGTTCGTTATGCGTTATGCATTGTGCGTTATGCGTTATGCTTTATGCGTTATGCGTTATGGGTGATGCGTTGTGCTTTATGCATTATGCGTTATGCGTTGTTCGCTATGCGTTATGCGATGTGCGTTATACGTTTGCGTTATGCGTTATGCGTTATGCGTTATGCTTTATGCGTTATGCGTTATGCGTTATGCGTTATGCTTTATGCTTTATGCTTTATGCGTTATGCGTTATGCGTTATACGGTATGCGTTATGCGTTATGCGTTATGCGTTATGCGTTATGCGTTATGCGTTATGCTTTATGCGTGATGCGTTATGCTTTATGCGTTATGCGTTAAGCGTTATGCGTTATGCGTTATGCGTTATGCGTTATGCGTTATGCGTTATGCGTTATGCGTTATGCGTTATGCGTTATGCGTTATGCGTTATGCGTTACGCGTTATGCGTTACGCGTTATGCGTTATGCTTTATGCGTTATGCGTTATGCGTTTTGCTTTATGCGTTATGCGTTATGCGTTATGCGTTATGCGTTATGCGTTATGCGTTGTGGGTTATGAGTTATACGTTATGCGTTATGCGTTATGCGTTATGCGTTATGCGGTATTCGTTATGCGTTGTGCATTATGCGTTATGCATTATACGTTTGCGTTATGCGTTATACGTTATGCTTTATGCGTTGTGCGTTATACGTTTGCGTTATTCGTTATGCGTTATGCGTTATGCGTTATGCGTTATGCGTTATGCGTTATGCGTTACGCGTTATGCGTTACGCGTTATGCGTTATGCTTTATGCGTTATGCGTTATGCGTTTTGCTTTATGCGTTATGCGTTATGCGGTATGCGTTATGCGTTATGCGTTACGCGTTATGCGTTACGCGTTATGCGTTATGCTTTATGCGTTATGCGTTATGCGTTTTGCGTTATACGTTATGCTTTATGCGTTGTGCGTTATACGTTTGCGTTATGCGTTATGCGTTATGCGTTATGTGTTATGCGTTATGCTTTATGCGTTATGCGTTATACGTTATGCGTTATGCGTTATGCGTTATGCGTTATGCATTATGCGTTATGCGTTATGCGTTATGCGTTATGCTTTATGCGTTATGCATGATCCGTTATGCGTTAGGCGTTATGCTTTATGCGTGATGCGTTATGCTTTATGCTTTATGCTTTATGCGTTGTGCGTTATACGTTTGCGTTATTCGTTATGCGTTATGCGTTATGCGCTATGCGTTATGCTTTATGCGTTATGTGTTATGCGTTACGCGTTATGCGTTACGCGTTATGCTTTATGCGTTATGCGTTATGCGTTATGCGTTATGCGTTATGCGTTATGCGTTATGCATTATGCGTTATGCGTTATGCGTTATGCGTTATGCTTTATGCGTTATGCATGATCCGTTATGCGTTAGGCGTTATGCTTTATGCGTGATGCGTTATGCTTTATGCTTTATGCGTTATGCGTTATGCGTTATGCGTTATGCGTTATGCGTTATGCGTTATGTGTTATGCGTTATGATTTATGCGTTATGCGTTAGGCGTTATGCGTTTTGCGGTATTCGTTATGCGTTGTGGATTATGCGTTATGCGTTATACGTTATGCTTTATGCGTGATGCGTTATGCTTTATGCGTTATGCGTTAAGCGTTATGCGTTATGCGTTATGCGTTATGCGTTATGCGTTATGCGTTATGCGTTATGCGTTATGCGTTATGCGTTATGCGTTATGCGTTATGCGTTATGCGTTATGCGTGATCCGTTATGCGTTAGGCGTTATGCTTTATGCGTGATGGGTTATGCTTTATGCGTTATGCGATATGCGTGATGCGTTATGCTTTATGCGTTATGCGTGATCCGTTATGCGTTAGGCGTTATGCGTTTTGCGGTATTCGTTATGCGTTGTGCATTATGCGTTATGCGTTATACGTTTGCGTTATGCGTTATGCGTTATGCTTTATGCGTTATGCGTTATGCGTTATGCGTTATGTGTTATGCGTTATGCGTTATGCGTTATGCGTTATGCGTTATGCGTTATGCGTTATGCGTTATGATTTATGCGTTATGCGTTATGCGTTATACGTTATGCGTTATGCGTTATGCGTTATGCGTTATGCGTTATGAGTTATATGTTATGCGTTGTGCGTTATACGTTTGCGTTATGCGTTATGCGTTCTGCGTTATGCTTTATGCGTTATGCGTGATACGTTATGCGTTATGCGTTATGCGTTTTGCGTTATGCGTTATGCGTTATGCATTATGCGTTACGCGTTATGCGTTACGCGTTATGCGTTATGCTTTATGCGTTATGCGTTATGCGTTTTGCTTTATGCGTTATGCGTTATGCGTTATGCGTTATGCGTTATGCGTTATGCGTTAAGCGTTATTCGTTATGCGTTATGCGTTATGCGTTATACGTTATGCTTTATGCGTTGTGCGTTATACGTTTGCGTTATGCGTTATGCGGTATGCGTTATGCGTTATGCGTTATGCGTTATGCATTATGCGTTATGCGTTATGCGTTAGGCGTTATGCGTTTTGCGGTATTCGTTATGCGTTATGCGTTATGTGTTATGCATTATGCTTTATGCGTTATGCGTTATGCGTTAGTTGTTATGCGTTTTGCGGTATTCGTTATGCGTTGTGGATTATGCGTTATGCGTTAGGCGTTGTTCGTTATGCGTTATGCATTGTGCGTTATGCGTTATGCTTTATGCGTTATGCGTTATGGGTGATGCGTTGTGCTTTATGCATTATGCGTTATGCGTTGTTCGCTATGCGTTATGCGATGTGCGTTATACGTTTGCGTTATGCGTTATGCGTTATGCGTTATGCTTTATGCGTTATGCGTTATGCGTTATGCGTTATGCTTTATGCTTTATGCTTTATGCGTTATGCGTTATGCGTTATGCGTTATGCGTTATGCGTTATGCGTTATGCGTTATGCGTTATGCGTTATGCGTTATGCTTTATGCGTGATGCGTTATGCTTTATGCGTTATGCGTTAAGCGTTATGCGTTATGCGTTATGCGTTATGCGTTATGCGTTATGCGTTATGCGTTATGCGTTATGCGTTATGCGTTATGCGTTATGCGTTATGCGTTACGCGTTATGCGTTACGCGTTATGCGTTATGCTTTATGCGTTATGCGTTATGCGATATGCGTTATGCGTTTTGCTTTATGCGTTATGCGTTATGCGGTATGCGTTACGCGTTATGCGTTACGCGTTATGCGTTACGCGTTATGCGTTATGCTTTATGCGTTATGCGTTATGCGTTTTGCGTTATACGTTATGCTTTATGCGTTGTGCGTTATACGTTTGCGTTATGCGTTATGCGTTATGCGTTATGCGTTATGCGGTATGCGTTATGCGTTATGCGTTACGCGTTATGCGTTACGCGTTATGCGTTATGCTTTATGCGTTATGCGTTATGCGTTTTGCGTTATACGTTATGCTTTATGCGTTGTGCGTTATACGTTTGCGTTATGCGTTATGCGTTATGCGTTATGTGTTATGCGTTATGCTTTATGCGTTATGCGTTATACGTTATGCGTTATGCGTTATGCGTTATGCGTTATGCATTATGCGTTATGCGTTATGCGTTATGCGTTATGCTTTATGCGTTATGCATGATCCGTTATGCGTTAGGCGTTATGCTTTATGCGTGATGCGTTATGCTTTATGCTTTATGCTTTATGCGTTGTGCGTTATACGTTTGCGTTATTCGTTATGCGTTATGCGTTATGCGCTATGCGTTATGCTTTATGCGTTATGTGTTATGCGTTACGCGTTATGCGTTACGCGTTATGCTTTATGCGTTATGCGTTATGCGTTATGCGTTATGCGTTATGCGTTATGCGTTATGCATTATGCGTTATGCGTTATGCGTTATGCGTTATGCTTTATGCGTTATGCATGATCCGTTATGCGTTAGGCGTTATGCTTTATGCGTGATGCGTTATGCTTTATGCTTTATGCGTTATGCGTTATGCGTTATGCGTTATGCGTTATGCGTTATGTGTTATGCGTTATGATTTATGCGTTATGCGTTAGGCGTTATGCGTTTTGCGGTATTCGTTATGCGTTGTGGATTATGCGTTATGCGTTATACGTTATGCTTTATGCGTGATGCGTTATGCTTTATGCGTTATGCGTTAAGCGTTATGCGTTATGCGTTATGCGTTATGCGTTATGCGTTATGCGTTATGCGTTATGCGTTATGCGTTATGCGTTATGCGTTATGCGTTATGCGTTATGCGTGATCCGTTATGCGTTAGGCGTTATGCTTTATGCGTGATGGGTTATGCTTTATGCGTTATGCGATATGCGTGATGCGTTATGCTTTATGCGTTATGCGTGATCCGTTATGCGTTAGGCGTTATGCGTTTTGCGGTATTCGTTATGCGTTGTGCATTATGCGTTATGCGTTATACGTTTGCGTTATGCGTTATGCGTTATGCTTTATGCGTTATGCGTTATGCGTTATGCGTTATGTGTTATGCGTTATGCGTTATGCGTTATGCGTTATGCGTTATGCGTTATGCATTATGCGTTAGGCGTTGTTCGTTATGCGTTATGCATTGTGCGTTATACGTTTGCGTTATGCGTTATGCGTTATGCTTTATGCGTTATGCGTTATGGGTTATGCGTTGTGCTTTATGCATTATGCGTTATACGTTGTTCGTTATGCGTTATGCGATGTGCGTTATACGTTTGCGTTATGCGTTATGCGTTATGCGTTATGCGTTATGCTTTATGCGTTATGCGTGATCCGTTATGCGTTAGGCGTTATGCGTTTTGCTTTATGCGTTATGCGTTATGGGTTATGCGTTGTGCTTTATGCATTATGCGTTATACGTTGTTCGTTATGCGTTATGCGATGTGCGTTATACGTTTGCGTTATGCGTTATGCGTTATGCGTTATGCGTTATGCTTTATGCGTTATGCGTGATCCGTTATGCGTTAGGCGTTATGCGTTTTGCGGTATTCGTTATGCGTTGTGCATTATGCGTTATGCGTTATACGTTTGCGTTATGCGTTATGCGTTATGCGTTATGCTTTATGCGTTATGCGTTTTGCGTTATGCGTTATGCGTTATGCGTTATGCGTTATGCGTTATGCGTAATGCGTTATGCGTTATGCGTTATGCGTTATGCGTTATGCGTTATGCGTTATGCGTTATGCATTATGCGTTGTGCGTTATACGTTTGCGTTATGCGTTATGGGTTATGTGTTATGCGTTATGCTTTATGCGTTATGCGTGATCCGTTATGCGTTAGGCGTTATGCTTTTTGCGGTATTCGTTAATCGTTATGCATTATGCGTTATGCGTTATGCGATAGGCGTTATGCGTTTTGCGGTATTCGTTATGCGTTATGTGTTATGCGTTATGCTTTATGCGTTATGCGTTATGCGTTAGTTGTTATGCGTTTTGCGGTATTCGTTATGCGTTGTGGATTATGCGTTAGGCGTTAGGCGTTGTTCGTTATGCGTTATGCATTGTGCGTTATACGTTTGCGTTATGCGTTATGCGTTATGCGTTATGCGTTATGCATTATGCGTTAGGCGTTGTTCGTTATGCGATATGCATTGTGCGTTATACGTTTGCGTTATGCGTTATGCGTTATGCTTTATGCGTTATGCGTTATGGGTGATGCGTTGTGCTTTATGCATTATGCGTTATGCGTTGTTCGTTATGCGTTATGCGATGTGCGTTATACGTTTGCGTTATGCGTTATGCGTTATGCGTTATGCTTTATGCGTTATGCGTTATGCGTTATGCGTTATGCTTTATGCTTTATGCTTTATGCGTTATGCGTTATGCGTTATACGGTATGCGTTATGCGTTATGCGTTATGCGTTATGCGTTATGCGGTATTCGTTATGCGGTATTCGTTATGCGTTGTGCATTATGCGTTATGCGTTATACGTTTGCGTTATGCGTTATACGTTATGCTTTATGCGTTGTGCGTTATACGTTTGCGTTGTTCGTTATGCGTTATGCGTTATGCGTTATGCGTTATGCGTTATGCGTTATGCGTTACGCGTTATGCGTTACGCGTTATGCGTTATGCTTTATGCGTTATGCGTTATGCGTTTTGCTTTATGCGTTATGCGTTATGCGTTATGCGGTATGCGTTATGCGTTATGCGTTATGCGTTATGCGTTATGCTTTATGCGTTATGCGTTATGCGTTTTGCGTTATACGTTATGTTTTATGCGTTGTGCGTTATACGTTTGCGTTATGCGTTATGCGTTATGTGTTATGCGTTATACGTTATGCTTTATGCGTTGTGCGTTATACGTTTGCGTTATTCGTTATGCGTTATGCGTTATGCGTTATGCGTTATGCGTTATGCGTTATGCGTTATGTGTTATGCGTTACGCGTTATGCGTTACGCGTTATGCGTTATGCTTTATGCGTTATGCGTTTTGCGTTTTGCTTGATGCGTTATGCGTTATGCGTTATGCGGTATGCGTTATGCGTTATGCGTTATGCGTTATGCGTTATGCGTTATGCGTTATGCGTTATGCATTATGCGTTGTGCGTTATACGTTTGCGTTATGCGTTATGGGTTATGTGTTATGCGTTATGCTTTATGCGTTATGCGTGATCCGTTATGCGTTAGGCGTTATGTTTTTTGCGGTATTCGTTAATCGTTATGCATTATGCGTTATGCGTTATGCGTTAGGCGTTATGCGTTTTGCGGTATTCGTTATGCGTTATGTGTTATGCGTTATGCTTTATGCGTTATGCGTTATGCGTTAGTTGTTATGCGTTTTGCGGTATTCGTTATGCGTTGTGGATTATGCGTTATGCGTTAGGCGTTGTTCGTTATGCGTTATGCATTGTGCGTTATACGTTTGCGTTATGCGTTATGCGTTATGCGTTATGCGTTATGCATTATGCGTTAGGCGTTGTTCGTTATGCGATATGCTTTATGCGTTGTGCGTTATACGTTTGCGTTGTTCGTTATGCGTTATGCGTTATGCGTTATGCGTTATGCGTTATGCGTTATGCGTTACGCGTTTTGCGTTACGCGTTATGCGTTATGCTTTATGCGTTATGCGTTATGCGTTTTGCTTTATGCGTTATGCGTTATGCGTTATGCGGTATGCGTTATGCGTTATGCGTTACGTGTTATGCGTTATGCGTTATGCGTTATGCGTTATGCGTTATGCATTATGCGTTAGGCGTTGTTCGTTATGCGTTATGCATTGTGCGTTATACGTTTGCGTTATGCGTTATGCGTTATGCTTTATGCGTTATGCGTTATGGGTTATGCGTTGTGCTTTATGCATTATGCGTTATACGTTGTTCGTTATGCGTTATGCGATGTGCGTTATACGTTTGCGTTATGCGTTATGCGTTATGCGTTATGCGTTATGCTTTATGCGTTATGCGTGATCCGTTATGCGTTAGGCGTTATGCGTTTTGCTTTATGCGTTATGCGTTATGGGTTATGCGTTGTGCTTTATGCATTATGCGTTATAGGTTGTTCGTTATGCGTTATGCGATGTGCGTTATACGTTTGCGTTATGCGTTATGCGTTATGCGTTATGCGTTATGCTTTATGCGTTATGCGTGATCCGTTATGCGTTAGGCGTTATGCGTTTTGCGGTATTCGTTATGCGTTGTGCATTATGCGTTATGCGTTATACGTTTGCGTTATGCGTTATGCGTTATGCGTTATGCTTTATGCGTTATGCGTTTTGCGTTATGCGTTATGCGTTATGCGTTATGCGTTATGCGTTATGCGTAATGCGTTATGCGTTATGCGTTATGCGTTATGCGTTATGCGTTATGCGTTATGCGTTATGCATTATGCGTTGTGCGTTATACGTTTGCGTTATGCGTTATGGGTTATGTGTTATGCGTTATGCTTTATGCGTTATGCGTGATCCGTTATGCGTTAGGCGTTATGCTTTTTGCGGTATTCGTTAATCGTTATGCATTATGCGTTATGCGTTATGCGTTAGGCGTTATGCGTTTTGCGGTATTCGTTATGCGTTATGTGTTATGCGTTATGCTTTATGCGTTATGCGTTATGCGTTAGTTGTTATGCGTTTTGCGGTATTCGTTATGCGTTGTGGATTATGCGTTAGGCGTTAGGCGTTGTTCGTTATGCGTTATGCATTGTGCGTTATACGTTTGCGTTATGCGTTATGCGTTATGCGTTATGCGTTATGCATTATGCGTTAGGCGTTGTTCGTTATGCGATATGCATTGTGCGTTATACGTTTGCGTTATGCGTTATGCGTTATGCTTTATGCGTTATGCGTTATGGGTGATGCGTTGTGCTTTATGCATTATGCGTTATGCGTTGTTCGTTATGCGTTATGCGATGTGCGTTATACGTTTGCGTTATGCGTTATGCGTTATGCGTTATGCTTTATGCGTTATGCGTTATGCGTTATGCGTTATGCTTTATGCTTTATGCTTTATGCGTTATGCGTTATGCGTTATACGGTATGCGTTATGCGTTATGCGTTATGCGTTATGCGTTATGCGGTATTCGTTATGCGGTATTCGTTATGCGTTGTGCATTATGCGTTATGCGTTATACGTTTGCGTTATGCGTTATACGTTATGCTTTATGCGTTGTGCGTTATACGTTTGCGTTGTTCGTTATGCGTTATGCGTTATGCGTTATGCGTTATGCGTTATGCGTTATGCGTTACGCGTTATGCGTTACGCGTTATGCGTTATGCTTTATGCGTTATGCGTTATGCGTTTTGCTTTATGCGTTATGCGTTATGCGTTATGCGGTATGCGTTATGCGTTATGCGTTACGCGTTATGCGTTATGCTTTATGCGTTATGCGTTATGCGTTTTGCGTTATACGTTATGTTTTATGCGTTGTGCGTTATACGTTTGCGTTATGCGTTATGCGTTATGTGTTATGCGTTATACGTTATGCTTTATGCGTTGTGCGTTATACGTTTGCGTTATTCGTTATGCGTTATGCGTTATGCGTTATGCGTTATGCGTTATGCGTTATGTGTTATGCGTTACGCGTTATGCGTTACGCGTTATGCGTTATGCTTTATGCGTTATGCGTTTTGCGTTTTGCTTGATGCGTTATGCGTTATGCGTTATGCGGTATGCGTTATGCGTTATGCGTTATGCGTTATGCGTTATGCGTTATGCGTTATGCGTTATGCGTTATGCGTTGTGCGTTATACGTTTGCGTTATGCGTTATGGGTTATGTGTTATGCGTTATGCTTTATGCGTTATGCGTGATCCGTTATGCGTTAGGCGTTATGTTTTTTGCGGTATTCGTTAATCGTTATGCATTATGCGTTATGCGTTATGCGTTAGGCGTTATGCGTTTTGCGGTATTCGTTATGCGTTATGTGTTATGCGTTATGCTTTATGCGTTATGCGTTATGCGTTAGTTGTTATGCGTTTTGCGGTATTCGTTATGCGTTGTGGATTATGCGTTATGCGTTAGGCGTTGTTCGTTATGCGTTATGCATTGTGCGTTATACGTTTGCGTTATGCGTTATGCGTTATGCGTTATGCGTTATGCATTATGCGTTAGGCGTTGTTCGTTATGCGATATGCTTTATGCGTTGTGCGTTATACGTTTGCGTTGTTCGTTATGCGTTATGCGTTATGCGTTATGCGTTATGCGTTATGCGTTATGCGTTACGCGTTTTGCGTTACGCGTTATGCGTTATGCTTTATGCGTTATGCGTTATGCGTTTTGCTTTATGCGTTATGCGTTATGCGTTATGCGGTATGCGTTATGCGTTATGCGTTACGTGTTATGCGTTACGCGTTATGCGTTATGCTTTATGCGTTATGCGTTTTGCGTTTTGCGTTATACGTTATGCTTTATGCGTTGTGCGTTATACGTTTGCGTTATGCGTTATGCGTTATGTGTTATGCGTTATACGTTATGCTTTATGCGTTGTGCGTTATACGTTTGCGTTATTCGTTATGCGTTATGCGTTATGCGTTATGCGTTATGCGTTATGTGTTATGCGTTACGCGTGATGCGTTACGCGTTATGCGTTATGCTTTATGCGTTATGCGTTTTGCGTTTTGCTTGATGCGTTATGCGTTATGCGTTATGCGGTATGCGTTATGCGTTATGCGTTATGCGTTATGTGTTATGCGTTATGCTTTATGCGTTATGCGTGATCCGTTATGCGTTTTGCGGTATTCGTTATGCGTTATGTGTTATGCGTTATGCTTTATGCGTTATGCGTTAGGCGTTATGCGTTTTGCGGTATTCGTTATGCGATATGCGTTATGCGTTATGCGTTAAGCGTTATGCGTTATGCGTTATGCGTTATACGTTATCCTTAATGCGTTGTGCGTTATACATTTGCGTTATGCGTTATGCGTTATGCGTTATGCGTTATGCGTTTTGCGGTATTCGTTATGCGTTATGTGTTATGCGTTATGCTTTATGCGTTATGCGTTAGGCGTTATGCGTTTTGCGGTATTCGTTATGCGTTATGCGTTATGCGTTATGCGTTAAGCGTTATGCGTTATGCGTTATGCGTTATGCGTTTTGCGGTATTCGTGATGCGTTGTGCATTATGCGTTATGCGTTATACGTTATGCTTTATGCGTGATGCGTTATGCTTTATGCGTTATGCGATATGCGTGATGCGTTATGCGTTATGCGTTATGCGTTATACGTTATGCGTTATGCGTTATGCGTTATGCTTTATGCGTTTTGCTTAATGCGTTATGCGTTATGCTTTATGCGTTATGCGTTATGCATTATGCGTTATGCGTTATGCTTTATGCGTAATGCGTGATCCGTTATGCGTTAGGCGTTTTGCGGTATTCGTTATGCGTTGTGCATTATGCGTTATACGTTGGCGTTATGCGTTATGCGTTATGCTTTATTCGTTATGCGTTATGCGTTATGCGTTATGCGTTATGCGTTATGCGTTATGCGTTATGCATTATGCGTTAGGCGTTGTTCGTTATGCATTATGCGTTGTGCGTAATACGTTTGCGTTATGCGTTATGCGTTATGTGTTATGCGTTATGCTTTATGCGTTATGCGTGATCCGTTATGCGTTAGGCGTTATGCGTTTTGCGGTATTCGTTATGCGTTATGCATTATGCGTTATGCGCTATACGTTATGCTTTATGCGTGTTGCGTTATGCTTTATGCGTTATGCGTTATGCGTTATGCGTTATGCTTTATGCGTTATGCCTTATGCGTTTTGCTTAATGCGTTATGCGTTATGCGTTATGCGTTATGCGTTATGCGTTATGCGTTATGCGTTATGCGTTATGCGTTATGCGTTATGCGTTATGCGTTATGCGTTATGCGTTATGCGTTATGCGTTATGCGTTATGCGTTATGCGTTATGCTTTATGCGTTATGCTTTATGCGTTATGCGTGATCCGTTATGCGTTAGGCGTTATGCGTTTTGCGGTATTCGTTATGCGTTATGTGTTATGCGTTATGCGGTATGCGTTATGCGTTATGTGTTATGCGTTATGCTTTATGCGTTATGCGTGATCCGTTATGCGTTAGGCGTTATGCGTTATGCGTTAGTTGTTATGCGTTTTGCGGTATTCGTTATGTGTTGTGGATTATGCGTTATGCGTTAGGCGTTGTTCGTTATGCGTTATGCATTGTGCGTTATACGTTTGCGTTATGCGTTATGCGTTATGCGTTATGCGTTATGCGTTATGCGTTATGCGTTATGCATTATGCGTTAGGCGTTGTTCGTTATGCGTTATGCATTGTGCGTTATACGTTTGCGTTATGCGTTATGCGTTATGCTTTATGCGTTATGCGTTATGGGTGATGCGTTGTGCTTTATGCATTATGCGTTATGCGTTGTTCGTTATGCGTTATGCGATGGGCGTTATACGTTTGCGTTATGCGTTATGCGTTATGCGTTATGCTTTATGCGTTATGCGTTATGCGTTATGCGTTATGCGTTATGCATTATGCGTTAGGCGTTGTTCGTTATGCGTTATGCATTGTGCGTTATACGTTTGCGTTATGCGTTATGCGTTATGCGTTATGCTTTATGCGTTATGCGTTATGCGTTATGCGTTATGCTTTATGCTTTATGCGTTATGCGTTATGCGTTATGCGTTATGCATTATGCGTTAGGCGTTGTTCGTTATGCGTTATGCATTGTGCGTTATACGTTTGCGTTATGCGTTATGCGTTATGCGTTATGCGTTATGCTTTATGCTTTATGCGTTATGCGTTATGCGTTATACGGTATGCTTTATGCGTTATGCGTTATGCGTTATGCGTTATGCGTTATGCGTTATGCGTTATGCGTTATGCGTTATGCGTTATGCGTTATGCGTTATGCGTTATGCGTTATGCGTTATGCTTTATGCGTTATGCATGATCCGTTATGCGTTAGGCGTTATGCTTTATGCGTGATGCGTTATGCTTTATTCTTTATGCTTTATGCGTTATGCGTTATGCGTTATGCGTTATGCGTTATGCGTTATGTGTTATGCGTTATGATTTATGCGTTATGCGTTAGGCGTTATGCGTTTTGCGGTATTCGTTATGCGTTGTGGATTATGCGTTATGCGTTATACGTTATGCTTTATGCGTGATGCGTTATGCTTTATGCGTTATGCGTTAAGCGTTATGCGTTATGCGTTATGCGTTATGCGTTATGCGTTATGCGTTATGCGTTATGCGTGATCCGTTATGCGTTAGGCGTTATGCTTTATGCGTGATGCGTTATGCTTTATGCGTTATGCGATATGCGTGATGCGTTATGCTTTATGCGTTATGCGTTATGAGTTATGCGTTATGCGTTATGCGTTATGCGTTATGCGTTATGCGTTATGCTTTATGCGTTATGCTTTATGCGTTATGCGTGATCCGTTATGCGTTAGGCGTTATGCGTTTTGCGGTATTCGTTATGCGTTGTGCATTATGCGTTATGCGTTATACGTTTGCGTTATGCGTTATGCGTTATGCTTTATGCGTTATGCGTTATGCGTTATGCGTTATGCGTTGTTCGTTATGCGTTATGCGATGTGCGTTATACGTTTGCGTTATGCGTTATGCGTTATGCTTTATGCGTTATGCGTTATGCGTTATGCGTTATGCTTTATGCTTTATGCTTTATGCGTTATGCGTTATGCGTTATACGGTATGCGTTATGCGTTATGCGTTATGCGTTATGCGTTATGCGTTATGCGTTATGCTTTATGCGTGATGCGTTATGCTTTATGCGTTATGCGTTAAGCGTTATATGTTATGCGTTATGCGTTATGCGTTATGCGTTATGTGTTATGCGTTATGCGTTATGCGTTATGCGTTATGCGTTATGCGTTATGCGTTATGCGTTATGCGTTATGCGTTATGCGTTATGCGTTATGCGTTATGCGTTACGCGTTATGCGTTACGCGTTATGCGTTATGCTTTATGCGTTATGCGTTATGCGTTTTGCTTTATGCGTTATGCGTTATGCGTTATGCGTTATGCGTTATGCGTTATGCGTTGTGGGTTATGAGTTATACGTTATGCGTTCTGCGTTATGCGTTATGCGGTATTCGTTATGCGTTGTGCATTATGCGTTATGCGTTATACGTTTGCGTTATGCGTTATACGTTATGCTTTATGCGTTGTGCGTTATACGTTTGCGTTATTCGTTATGCGTTATGCGTTATGCGTTATGCGTTATGCGTTATGCGTTATGCGTTACGCGTTATGCGTTACGCGTTATGCGTTATGCTTTATGCGTTATGCGTTATGCGTTTTGCTTTATGCGTTATGCGTTATGCGTTATGCGGTATGCGTTATGTGTTATGCGTTACGCGTTATGCGTTACGCGTTATGCGTTATGCTTTATGCGTTATGCGTTATGCGTTTTGCGTTATACGTTATGCTTTATGCGTTGTGCGTTATACGTTTGCGTTATGCGTTATGCGTTATGTGTTATGCGTTATACGTTATGCTTTATGCGTTATACGTTTGCGTTATTCGTTATGCGTTATGCGTTATGCGTTATGCGTTATGCGTTATGTGTTATGCGTTACGCGTTATGCGTTACGCGTTATGCGTTATGCTTTATGCGTTATGCGTTATGCGTTTTGCTTTATGCGTTATGCGTTATGCGTTATGCGGTATGCGTTATGCGTTATGCGTTATGTGTTATGCGTTATGCTTTATGCGTTATGCGTGATCCGTTATGCGTTAGGCGTTATGCGTTTTGCGGTATTCGTTATGCGTTATGTGTTATGCGTTATGCTTTATGCGTTATGCGTTAGGCGTTATGCGTTTTGCGGTATTCGTTATGCGTTATGCGTTATGCGTTATGCGTTATGCGTTAAGCGTTATGCGTTATGCGTTATACGTTATCCTTAATGCGTTGTGCGTTATACGTTTGCGTTATGCGTTATGCGTTATGCGTTATGCGTTTTGCGGTATTCGTTATGCGTTATGTGTTATGCGTTATGCTTTATGCGTTATGCGTTAGGCGTTATGCGTTTTGCGGTATTCGTTATGCGTTATGCGTTATGCGTTATGGGTTAAGCGTTATGCGTTATGCGTTATGCGTTATGCGTTATGCGTTTTGCGGTATTCGTTATGCGTTGTGCATTATGCGTTATGCGTTATGTGTTATGCGTGATGCGTTATGCGTTATGCGTTATGCGTTATACGTTATGCGTTATGCGTTATGCGTTATGCTTTATGCGTTTTGCTTAATGCGTTATGCGTTATGCTTTATGCGTTATGCGTTATGCGTTATGCGTTTTGCGTTATACGTTATGCTTTATGCGTTGTGCTTTATACGTTTGAGTTATGCGTTATGCGTTATGTGTTATGCGTTATGCTTTATGCGTTATGCGTTATACGTTATGCTTTATGCGTTGTGCGTTATACGTTTGCGTTATTCGTTATGCGTTATGCGTTATGCGTTATGCGTTATGCGTTATGCGTTATGTGTTATGCGTTACGCTTTATGCGTTACGCGTTATGCGTTATGCTTTATGCGTTATGCGTTATGCGTTATGCGTTATGCGTTATGCGTTATGCGTTATGCGTTATGCGTTATGCGTTTTGCGTTATACGTTATGCTTTATGCGTTGTGCTTTATACGTTTGCGTTATGCGTTATGCGTTATGTGTTATGCGTTATGCTTTATGCGTTATGCGTTATACGTTATGCTTTATGCGTTGTGCGTTATACGTTTGCGTTATTCGTTATGCGTTATGCGTTATGCGTTATGCGTTATGCGTTATGCGTTATGCGTTATGTGTTATGCGTTACGCTTTATGCGTTACGCGTTATGCGTTATGCTTTATGCGTTATGCGTTATGCGTTATGCGTTATGCGTTATGCGTTATGCGTTATGCGTTATGCGTTATGCTTTATGCGTTATGCATGATCCGTTATGCGTTAGGCGTTATGCTTTATGCGTGATGCGTTATGCTTTATGCTTTATGCGTTATGCGTTATGCGTTATGCGTTATGCGTTATGCGTTATGTGTTATATGTTATGATTTATGCGTTATGCGTTAGGCGTTATGCGTTTTGCGGTATTCGTTATGCGTTGTGGATTATGCGTTATGCGTTATACGTTCTGCTTTATGCGTGATGCGTTATGCTTTATGCGTTATGCGTTAAGCGTTATGCGTTATGCGTTATGCGTTATGCGTTATGCGTTATGCGTTATGCGTTATGCGTTATGCGTTATGCGTTATGCGTTATGCGTTATGCGTTATGCGTGATCCGTTATGCGTTAGGCGTTATGCTTTATGCGTGATGCGTTATGCTTTATGCGTTATGCGATATGCGTTATGCGTTATGCGTTATGCTTTATGCGTTATGCTTTATGCGTTATGCGTGATCCGTTATGCGTTAGGCGTTATGCGTTTTGCGGTATTCGTTATGCGTTGTGCATTATGCGTTATGCGTTATACGTTTGCGTTATGCGTTATGCGTTATGCTTTATGCGTTATGCGTTATGCGTTATGCGTTATGCGTTATGCGTTATGCGTTATGCGTTATGCGTTATGCGTCATGCATTATGCGTTAGGCGTTGTTCGTTATGCGTTATGCATTGTGCGTTATACGTTTGCGTTATGCGTTATGCGTTATGCTTTATGCGTTATGCGTTATGGGTTATGCGTTGTGCTTTATGCATTATGCGTTATGCGTTGTTCGTTATGCGTTATGCGATGTGCGTTATACGTTTGCGTTATGCGTTATGCGTTATGCGTTATGCGTTATGCTTTATGCGTTATGCGTGATCCGTTATGCGTTAGGCGTTATGCGTTTTGCGGTATTCGTTATGCGTTGTGCATTATGCGTTATGCGTTATACGTTTGCGTTATGCGTTATGCGTTATGCGTTATGCGTTATGCTTTATGCGTTATGCGTTTTGCGTTATGCGTTATGCGTTATGCGTTATGCGTTATGCGTTATGCGTTATGCGTTATGCGTTATGCGTTATGCGTTATGCGTTATGCGTTATGCGTTATGCGTTATGCGTTATGCATTATGCGTTGTGCGTTATACGTTTGCGTTATGCGTTATGGGTTATGTGTTATGCGTTATGCTTTATGCGTTATGCGTGATCCGTTATGCGTTAGGCGTTATGCTTTTTGCGGTATTCGTTAATCGTTATGCATTATGCGTTATGCGATATGCGTTAGGCGTTATGCGTTTTGCGGTATTCGTTATGCGTTATGTGTTATGCGTTATGCTTTATGCGTTATGCGTTATGCGTTAGTTGTTATGCGTTTTGCGGTATTCGCTATGCGTTGTGGATTATGCGTTATGCGTTAGGCGTTGTTCGTTATGCGTTATGCATTGTGCGTTATACGTTTGGGTTATGCGTTATGCGTTATGCGTTATGCATTATGCGTTAGGCGTTGTTCGTTATGCGTTATGCATTGTGCGTTATACGTTTGCGTTATGCGTTATGCGTTATGCTTTATGCGTTATGCGTTATGGGTGATGCGTTGTGCTTTATGCATTATGCGTTATGCGTTGTTCGTTATGCGTTATGCGATGTGCGTTATACGTTTGCGTTATGCGTTATGCGTTATGCGTTATGCTTTATGCGTTATGCTTTATGCGTTTTGCTTAATGCGTTATGCGTTATGCTTTATGCGTTATGCGTTATGCGTTATGCGTTTTGCGTTATACGTTATGCTTTATGCGTTGTGCGTTATACGTTTGCGTTATGCGTTATGCGTTATGTGTTATGCGTTATGGTTTATGCGTTATGCGTTATACGTTATGCTTTATGCGTTGTGCGTTATGCGATATGCGTGATGCGTTATGCGTTATGCGTTATGCGTTATACGTTATGCGTTATGCGTTATGCGTTATGCTTTATGCGTTTTGCTTAATGCGTTATGCGTTATGCTTTATGCGTTATGCGTTATGCGTTATGCGTTTTGCGTTATACGTTATGCTTTATGCGTTGTGCGTTATACGTTTGCGTTATGCGTTATGCGATATGTGTTATGCGTTATGGTTTATGCGTTATGCGTTATACGTTATGCTTTATGCGTTGTGCGTTATACGTTTGCGTTATTCGTTATGCGTTATGCGTTATGCGTTATGCGTTATGCGTTATGTGTTATGCGTTACGCTTTATGCGTTACGCGTTATGCGTTATGCTTTATGCGTTATGCGTTATGCGTTATGCGTTATGCGTTATGCGTTATGCGTTATGCGTTATGCTTTATGCGTTATGCATGATCCGTTATGCGTTAGGCGTAATGCTTTATGCGTGATGCGTTATGCTTTATGCTTTATGCGTTATGCGTTATGCGTTATGCGTTATGCGTTATGCGTTATGCGTTATGTGTTATGCGTTATGATTTATGCGTTATGCATTAGGCGTTATGCGTTTTGCGGTATTCGTTATGCGTTGTGGATTATGCGTTATGCGTTATACGTTCTGCTTTATGCGTGATGCGTTATGCTTTATGCGTTATGCGTTAAGCGTTATGCGTTATGCGTTATGCGTTATGCTTTATGCGTTATGCGTTATGGGTGATGCGTTGTGCTTTATGCATTATGTGTTATGCGTTGTTCGTTATGCGTTATGCGATGTGCGTTATACGTTTGCGTTATGCGTTATGCGTTATGCGTTATGCGTTATGCGTTATGCTTTATGCGTTATGCGTTATGCGTTATGCGTTATGCTTTATGCTTTATGCTTTATGCTTTATGCGTTATGCGTTATGCGTTATGCGTTATGCGTTATGCGTTATGCGTTATGCGTTATGCGTTATGCGTTATGCGTTATGCTTTATGCGGTATGCGTTACGCTTTATGCGTTATGCGTTAAGCGTTATATGTTATGCGTTATGCGTTATGCGTTATGCGTTATGCGTTATGCGTTTTGCTTTATGCGTTATGCGTTATGCGTTATGCGTTATGCGTTATGCGTTATGCGTTATGCGTTATGCGTTATGTGTTATGCGTTATGCTTTATGCGTTATGCGTGATCCGTTATGCGTTAGGCGTTATGCGTTTTGCGGTATTCGTTATGCGTTATGTGTTATGCGTTATGCTTTATGCGTTATGCGTTAGGCGTTATGCGTTATGCGTTATGCGTTATGCGTTATGCGTTATGCGTTATGCGTTATGCGTTATGCGTTATGCGTTATGCGTTATGCGTTATGCGTTATGCGTTATGCGTTATGCGTTATGCGTTATGCGTTATGCGTTATGCGTTATGCGTTATGCGTTATGCGTTATGCTTTATGCGTTATGCTTTATGCGTTATGCGTGATCCGTTATGCGTTAGGCGTTATGCGTTTTGCGGTATTCGTTATGCGTTATGTGTTATGCGTTATGCGGTATGCGTTATGCGTTATGTGTTATGCGTTATGCTTTATGCGTTATGCGTTTTGCGTTATGCGTTATGCGTTATGCGTTATGCGTTATGCGTTATGCGTTATGCGTTATGCGTTATGCGTTATGCGTTATGCGTTATGCGTTATGCGTTATGCGTTATGCGTGATCCGTTATGCGTTAGGCGTTATGCTTTATGCGTGATGCGTTATGCTTTATGCGTTATGCGATATGCGTGATGCGTTATGCTTTATGCGTTATGCGTTATGAGTTATGCGTTATGCGTTATGCGTTATGCGTTATGCGTTATGCGTTATGCTTTATGCGTTATGCTTTATGCGTTATGCGTGATCCGTTATGCGTTAGGCGTTATGCGTTTTGCGGTATTCGTTATGCGTTGTGCATTATGCGTTATGCGTTATACGTTTGCGTTATGCGTTATGCGTTATGCTTTATGCGTTATGCGTTATGCGTTATGCGTTATGCGTTATGCGTTATGTGTTATGCGTTATGCGTTATGCGTCATGCATTATGCGTTAGGCGTTGTTCGTTATGCGTTATGCATTGTGCGTTATACGTTTGCGTTATGCGTTATGCGTTATGCTTTATGCGTTATGCGTTATGGGTTATGCGTTGTGCTTTATGCATTATGCGTTATGCGTTGTTCGTTATGCGTTATGCGTTGTGCGTTATACGTTTGCGTTATGCGTTATGCGTTATGCGTTATGCGTTATGCTTTATGCGTTATGCGTGATCCGTTATGCGTTAGGCGTTATGCGTTTTGCGGTATTCGTTATGCGTTGTGCATTATGCGTTATGCGTTATACGTTTGCGTTATGCGTTATGCGTTATGCGTTATGCGTTATGCTTTATGCGTTATGCGTTTTGCGTTATGCGTTATGCGTTATGCGTTATGCGTTATGCGTTATGCGTTATGCGTTATGCGTTATGCGTTATGCGTTATGCGTTATGCGTTATGCGTTATGCGTTATGCGTTATGCGTTATGCGTTATGCGTTATGCGTTATGCGTTATGCATTATGCGTTGTGCGTTATACGTTTGCGTTATGCGTTATGGGTTATGTGTTATGCGTTATGCTTTATGCGTTATGCGTGATCCGTTATGCGTTAGGCGTTATGCTTTTTGCGGTATTCGTTAATCGTTATGCATTATGCGTTATGCGTTATGCGTTATGTGTTATGCGTTATGATTTATGCGTTATGCATTAGGCGTTATGCGTTTTGCGGTATTCGTTATGCGTTGTGGATTATGCGTTATGCGTTATACGTTCTGCTTTATGCGTGATGCGTTATGCTTTATGCGTTATGCGTTAAGCGTTATGCGTTATGCGTTATGCGTTATGCTTTATGCGTTATGCGTTATGGGTGATGCGTTGTGCTTTATGCATTATGCGTTATGCGTTGTTCGTTATGCGTTATGCGATGTGCGTTATACGTTTGCGTTATGCGTTATGCGTTATGCGTTATGCGTTATGCGTTATGCTTTATGCGTTATGCGTTATGCGTTATGCGTTATGCTTTATGCTTTATGCTTTATGCTTTATGCGTTATGCGTTATGCGTTATACGGTATGCGTTATGCGTTATGCGTTATGCGTTATGCGTTATGCGTTATGCGTTATGCTTTATGCGGTATGCGTTACGCTTTATGCGTTATGCGTTAAGCGTTATATGTTATGCGTTATGCGTTATGCGTTATGCGTTATGCGTTATGCGTTTTGCTTTATGCGTTATGCGTTATGCGTTATGCGTTATGCGTTATGCGTTATGCGTTATGCGTTATGCGTTATGTGTTATGCGTTATGCTTTATGCGTTATGCGTGATCCGTTATGCGTTAGGCGTTATGCGTTTTGCGGTATTCGTTATGCGTTATGTGTTATGCGTTATGCTTTATGCGTTATGCGTTAGGCGTTATGCGTTATGCGTTATGCGTTATGCGTTATGCGTTATGCGTTATGCGTTATGCGTTATGCGTTATGCGTTATGCGTTATGCGTTATGCGTTATGCGTTATGCGTTATGCGTTATGCGTTATGCGTTATGCGTTATGCGTTATGCTTTATGCGTTATGCTTTATGCGTTATGCGTGATCCGTTATGCGTTAGGCGTTATGCGTTTTGCGGTATTCGTTATGCGTTATGTGTTATGCGTTATGCGGTATGCGTTATGCGTTATGTGTTATGCGTTATGCTTTATGCGTTATGCGTTTTGCGTTATGCGTTATGCGTTATGCGTTATGCGTTATGCGTTATGCGTTATGCGTTATGCGTTATGCGTTATGCGTTATGCGTTATGCGTTATGCGTTATGCGTGATCCGTTATGCGTTAGGCGTTATGCTTTATGCGTGATGCGTTATGCTTTATGCGTTATGCGATATGCGTGATGCGTTATGCTTTATGCGTTATGCGTTATGAGTTATGCGTTATGCGTTATGCGTTATGCGTTATGCGTTATGCGTTATGCTTTATGCGTTATGCTTTATGCGTTATGCGTGATCCGTTATGCGTTAGGCGTTATGCGTTTTGCGGTATTCGTTATGCGTTGTGCATTATGCGTTATGCGTTATACGTTTGCGTTATGCGTTATGCGTTATGCTTTATGCGTTATGCGTTATGCGTTATGCGTTATGCGTTATGCGTTATGTGTTATGCGTTATGCGTTATGCGTCATGCATTATGCGTTAGGCGTTGTTCGTTATGCGTTATGCATTGTGCGTTATACGTTTGCGTTATGCGTTATGCGTTATGCTTTATGCGTTATGCGTTATGGGTTATGCGTTGTGCTTTATGCATTATGCGTTATGCGTTGTTCGTTATGCGTTATGCGATGTGCGTTATACGTTTGCGTTATGCGTTATGCGTTATGCGTTATGCGTTATGCTTTATGCGTTATGCGTGATCCGTTATGCGTTATGCGTTATGCGTTTTGCGGTATTCGTTATGCGTTGTGCATTATGCGTTATGCGTTATACGTTTGCGTTATGCGTTATGCGTTATGCGTTATGCGTTATGCTTTATGCGTTATGCGTTTTGCGTTATGCGTTATGCGTTATGCGTTATGCGTTATGCGTTATGCGTTATGCGTTATGCGTTATGCGTTATGCGTTATGCGTTATGCGTTATGCGTTATGCGTTATGCGTTATGCGTTATGCGTTATGCGTTATGCGTTATGCATTATGCGTTGTGCGTTATACGTTTGCGTTATGCGTTATGGGTTATGTGTTATGCGTTATGCTTTATGCGTTATGCGTGATCCGTTATGCGTTAGGCGTTATGCTTTTTGCGGTATTCGTTAATCGTTATGCATTATGCGTTATGCGTTATGCGTTAGGCGTTATGCGTTTTGCGGTATTCGTTATGCGTTATGTGTTATGCGTTATGCTTTATGCGTTATGCGTTATGCGTTAGTTGTTATGCGTTTTGCGGTATTCGCAAAGGGTTGTGGATTATGCGTTATGCGTTAGGCGTTGTTCGTTATGCGTTATGCATTGTGCGTTATACGTTTGGGTTATGCGTTATGCGTTATGCGTTATGCATTATGCGTTAGGCGTTGTTCGTTATGCGTTATGCATTGTGCGTTATACGTTTGCGTTATGCGTTATGCGTTATGCTTTATGCGTTATGCGTTATGGGTGATGCGTTGTGCTTTATGCATTATGCGTTATGCGTTGTTTTTTATGCGTTATGCGATGTGCGTTATACGTTTGCGTTATGCGTTATGCGTTATGCGTTATGCTTTATGCGTTATGCGTTATGCGTTATGCGTTATGCTTTATGCTTTATGCTTTATGCTTTATGCGTTATGCGTTATGCGTTATACGGTATGCGTTATGCGTTATGCGTTAGGCGTTATGCGTTATGCGTTTTGCGTTATGCGTTATGCTTTATGCGTTATGCGTTATGCGTTTTGCTTTATGCGTTATGCGTTATGCGTTATGCTTTATGCGTTATGCGATATGCGTGATGCGTTATGCGTTATGCGTTATGCGTTATACGTTATGCGTTATGCGTTATGCGTTATGCTTTATGCGTTTTGCTTAATGCGTTATGCGTTATGCTTTATGCGTTATGCGTTATGCGTTATGCGTTTTGCGTTATACGTTATGCTTTATGCGTTGTGCGTTATACGTTTGCGTTATGCGTTATGCGTTATGTGTTATGCGTTATGGTTTATGCGTTATGCGTTATACGTTATGCTTTATGCGTTGTGCGTTATACGTTTGCGTTATTCGTTATGCGTTATGCGTTATGCGTTATGCGTTATGCGTTACGCGTTATGCGTTATGCTTTATGCGTTATGCGTTATGCGTTATGCGTTATGCGTTATGCGTTATGCGTTATGCGTTATGCGTTATGCTTTATGCGTTATGCATGATCCGTTATGCGTTAGGCGTTATGCTTTATGCGTGATGCGTTATGCTTTATGCTTTATGCGTTATGCGTTATGCGTTATGCGTTATGCGTTATGCGTTATGTGTTATGCGTTATGATTTATGCGTTATGCATTAGGCGTTATGCGTTTGGCGGTATTCGTTATGCGTTGTGGATTATGCGTTATGCGTTATACGTTCTGCTTTATGCGTGATGCGTTATGCTTTATGCGTTATGCGTTAAGCGTTATGCGTTATGCGTTATGCTTTATGCGTTATGCGTTATGCGTTATGCGTTATGCTTTATGCTTTATGCTTTATGCGTTATGCGTTATGCGTTATGCTTTATGCGTTATGCGTTATGCGTTATGCGTTATGCTTTATGCTTTATGCTTTATGCGTTATGCGTTATGCGTTATACGGTATGCGTTATGCGTTATGCGTTAGGCGTTATGCGTTATGCGTTTTGCGTTATGCGTTATGCTTTATGCGTTATGCGTTATGCGTTTTGCTTTATGCGTTATGCGTTATGCGTTATGCTTTATGCGTTATGCGATATGCGTGATGCGTTATGCGTTATGCGTTATGCGTTATACGATATGCGTTATGCGTTATGCGTTATGCTTTATGCGTTTTGCTTAATGCGTTATGCGTTATGCTTTATGCGTTATGCGTTATGCGCTATGCGTTTTGCGTTATACGTTATGCTTTATGCGTTGTGCGTTATACGTTTGCGTTATGCGTTATGCGTTATGTGTTATGCGTTATGGTTTATGCGTTATGCGTTATACGTTATGCTTTATGCGTTGTGCGTTATACGTTTGCGTTATTCGTTATGCGTTATGCGTTATGCGTTATGCGTTATGCGTTATGCGTTATGTGTTATGCGTTACGCTTTATGCGTTACGCGTTATGCGTTATGCTTTATGCGTTATGCGTTATGCGTTATGCGTTATGCGTTATGCGTTATGCGTTATGCGTTATGCGTTATGCGTTATGCTTTATGCGTTATGCATGATCCGTTATGCGTTAGGCGTTATGCTTTATGCGTGATGCGTTATGCTTTATGCTTTATGCGTTATGCGTTATGCGTTATGCGTTATGCGTTATGCGTTATGCGTTATGTGTTATGCGTTATGATTTATGCGTTATGCATTAGGCGTTATGCGTTTTGCGGTATTCGTTATGCGTTGTGGATTATGCGTTATGCGTTATACGTTCTGCTTTATGCGTGATGCGTTATGCTTTATGCGTTATGCGTTAAGCGTTATGCGTTATGCGTTATGCGTTATGCTTTATGCGTTATGCGTTATGGGGGATGCGTTGTGCTTTATGCATTATGCGTTATGCGTTGTTCGTTATGCGTTATGCGATGTGCGTTATACGTTTGCGTTATGCGTTATGCGTTATGCGTTATGCTTTATGCGTTATGCTTTATGCGTTATGCGTTATGCGTTATGCGTTATGCTTTATGCTTTATGCTTTATGCGTTATGCGTTATGCGTTATACGGTATGCGTTATGCGTTATGCGTTATGCGTTATGCGTTATGCGTTATGCGTTATGCTTTATGCGGTATGCGTTACGCTTTATGCGTTATGCGTTAAGCGTTATATGTTATGCGTTATGCGTTATGCGTTATGCGTTATGCGTTATGCGTTTTGCTTTATGCGTTATGCGTTATGCGTTATGCGTTATGCGTTATGCGTTATGCGTTATGCGTTATGTGTTATGCGTTATGCTTTATGCGTTATGCGTGATCCGTTATGCGTTAGGCGTTATGCGTTTTGCGGTATTCGTTATGCGTTATGTGTTATGCGTTATGCTTTATGCGTTATGCGTTAGGCGTTATGCGTTATGCGTTATGCGTTATGCGTTATGCGTTATGCGTTATGCGTTATGCGTTATGCGTTATGCGTTATGCGTTATGCGTTATGCGTTATGCGTTATGCGTTATGCGTTATGCGTTATGCGTTATGCGTTATGCGTTATGCGTTATGCTTTATGCGTTATGCTTTATGCGTTATGCGTGATCCGTTATGCGTTAGGCGTTATGCGTTTTGCGGTATTCGTTATGCGTTATGTGTTATGCGTTATGCGGTATGCGTTATGCGTTATGTGTTATGCGTTATGCTTTATGCGTTATGCGTTTTGCGTTATGCGTTATGCGTTATGCGTTATGCGTTATGCGTCATGCGTTATGCGTTATGCGTTATGCGTTATGCGTTATGCGTTATGCGTTATGCGTGATCCGTTATGCGTTAGGCGTTATGCTTTATGCGTGATGCGTTATGCTTTATGCGTTATGCGATATGCGTGATGCGTTATGCTTTATGCGTTATGCGTTATGAGTTATGCGTTATGCGTTATGCGTTATGCGTTATGCGTTATGCGTTATGCTTTATGCGTTATGCTTTATGCGTTATGCGTGATCCGTTATGCGTTAGGCGTTATGCGTTTTGCGGTATTCGTTATGCGTTGTGCATTATGCGTTATGCGTTATATTTTGCGTTATGCGTTATGCGTTATGCTTTATGCGTTATGCGTTATGCGTTATGCGTTATGCGTTATGCGTTATGCGTTATGCGTTATGCGTTATGCGTTATGCGTTATGCGTCATGCATTATGCGTTAGGCGTTGTTCGTTATGCGTTATGCATTGTGCGTTATACGTTTGCGTTATGCGTTATGCGTTATGCTTTATGCGTTATGCGTTATGGGTTATGCGTTGTGCTTTATGCATTATGCGTTATGCGTTGTTCGTTATGCGTTATGCGATGTGCGTTATACGTTTGCGTTATGCGTTATGCGTTATGCGTTATGCTTTATGCGTTATGCGTGATCCGTTATGCGTTAGGCGTTATGCGTTTTGCGGTATTCGTTATGCGTTGTGCATTATGCGTTATGCGTTATACGTTTGCGTTATGCGTTATGCGTTATGCGTTATGCGTTATGCTTTATGCGTTATGCGTTTTGCGTTATGCGTTATGCGTTATGCGTTATGCGTTATGCGTTATGCGTTATGCGTTATGCGTTATGCGTTATGCGTTATGCGTTATGCGTTATGCGTTATGCGTTATGCGTTATGCATTATGCGTTGTGCGTTATACGTTTGCGTTATGCGTTATGGGTTATGTGTTATGCGTTATGCTTTATGCGTTATGCGTGATCCGTTATGCGTTAGGCGTTATGCTTTTTGCGGTATTCGTTAATCGTTATGCATTATGCGTTATGCGTTATGCGTTAGGCGTTATGCGTTTTGCGGTATTCGTTATGCGTTATGTGTTATGCGTTATGCTTTATGCGTTATGCGTTATGCGTTAGTTGTTATGCGTTTTGCGGTATTCGCTATGCGTTGTGGATTATGCGTTATGCGTTAGGCGTTGTTCGTTATGCGTTATGCATTGTGCGTTATACGTTTGGGTTATGCGTTATGCGTTATGCGTTATGCATTCTGCGTTAGGCGTTGTTCGTTATGCGTTATGCATTGTGCGTTATACGTTTGCGTTATGCGTTATGCGTTATGCTTTATGCGTTATGCGTTATGGGTGATGCGTTGTGCTTTATGCATTATGCGTTATGCGTTGTTCGTTATGCGTTATGCGATGTGCGTTATACGTTTGCGTTATGCGTTATGCGTTATGCGTTATGCTTTATGCGTTATGCGTTATGCGTTATGCGTTATGCTTTATGCTTTATGCGTTATGCGTTATGCGTTATGCGTTATGCGTTATGCGTTATGTGTTATGCGTTATGATTTATGCGTTATGCGTTAGGCGTTATGCGTTTTGCGGTATTCGTTATGCGTTGTGGATTATGCGTTATGCGTTATACGTTCTGCTTTATGCGTGATGCGTTATGCTTTATGCGTTATGCGTTAAGCGTTATGCGTTATGCGTTATGCGTTATGCTTTATGCGTTATGCGTTATGGGTGATGCGTTGTGCTTTATGCATTATGCGTTATGCGTTGTTCGTTATGCGTTATGCGATGTGCGTTATACGTTTGCGTTATGCGTTATGCGTTATGCGTTATGCGTTATGCGTTATGCTTTATGCGTTATGCGTTATGCGTTATGCGTTATGCTTTATGCTTTATGCTTTATGCTTTATGCGTTATGCGTTATGCGTTATACGGTATGCGTTATGCGTTATGCGTTATGCGTTATGCGTTATGCGTTATGCGTTATGCTTTATGCTTTATGCTTTATGCGTTATGCGTTATGCGTTATACGGTATGCGTTATGCGTTATGCGTTAGGCGTTATGCGTTATGCGTTATGATTTATGCGTTATGCGTTAGGCGTTATGCGTTTTGCGGTATTCGTTATGCGTTATGCGTTATGCGTTATGCGTTATGCGTTATGCGTTATGCGTTATGCGTTATGCGTTATGCGTTATGCGTTATGCGTTATGCGTTATGCGTTATGCGTTATGCGTTATGCGTTATGCGTTATGCGTTATGCGTTATGCGTTATGCTTTATGCGTTATGCTTTATGCGTTATGCGTGATCCGTTATGCGTTAGGCGTTATGCGTTTTGCGGTATTCGTTATGCGTTATGTGTTATGCGTTATGCGGTATGCGTTATGTGTTATGTGTTATGCGTTATGCTTTATGCGTTATGCGTGATCCGTTATGCGTTAGGCGTTATGCGTTTTGCGGTATTCGTTATGCGTTATGTGTTATGCGTTATGCTTTATGCGTTATGCGTTAGTTGTTATGCGTTTTGCGGTATTCGTTATGCGTTGTGGATTATGCGTTATGCGTTAGGCGTTGTTCGTTATGCGTTATGCATTGTGCGTTATACGTTTGCGTTATGCGTTATGCGTTATGTGTGATGCGTTATGCGTTATGCGTTATGCATTATGCGTTAGGCGTTGTTCGTTATGCGTTATGCATTGTGCGTTATACGTTTGCGTTATGCGTTATGCGTTATGCTTTATGCGTTATGCGTTATGGGTGATGCGTTGTGCTTTATGCATTATGCGTTATGCGTTGTTCGTTATGCGTTATGCGATGGGCGTTATACGTTTGCGTTATGCGTTATGCGTTATGCGTTATGCTTTATGCGTTATGCGTTATGCGTTATGCGTTATGCTTTATGCTTTATGCTTTATGCGTTATGCGTTATGCGTTATACGGTATGCGTTATGCGTTATGTGTTATGCGTTATGCGTTATGCGTTATGCGTTATGCGTTATGCGTTATGCGTTATGCGTTATGCGTAATGCGTTATGCGTTATGCGTTATGCGTTATGCTTTATGCGTTATGCGATATGCGTGATGCGTTATGCTTTATGCGTTATGCGTTATGAGTTATGCGTTATGCGTTATGCGTTATGCGTTATGCTTTATGCGTTATGCTTTATGCGTTATGCGTGATCCGTTATGCGTTAGGCGTTATGCGTTTTGCGGTATTCGTTATGCGTTGTGCATTATGCGTTATGCGTTATACGTTTGCGTTATGCGTTATGCGTTATGCTTTATGCGTTATGCGTTATGCGTTATGCGTTATGCGTTATGCGTTATGCGTTATGCGTTATGCGTTATGCGTTATGCGTTATGCGTTATGCGTTATGCATTATGCGTTAGGCGTTGTTCGTTATGCGTTATGCATTGTGCGTTATACGTTTGCGTTATGCGTTATGCGTTATGCTTTATGCGTTATGCGTTATGGGTTATGCGTTGTGCTTTATGCATTATGCGTTATGCGTTGTTCGTTATGCGTTATGCGATGTGCGTTATACGTTTGCGTTATGCGTTATGCGTTATGCGTTATGCGTTATGCTTTATGCGTTATGCGTGATCCGTTATGCGTTAGGCGTTATGCGTTTTGCGGTATTCGTTATGCGTTGTGCATTGTGCGTTATGCGTTATTAGTTTGCGTTATGCGTTATGCGTTATGCGTTATGCTTTATGCATTATGCGTTATGCGTTATGCGTTATGCGTTATGCGTTATGCGTTATGCGTTATGCGTTATGCTTTATGCGTTATGCTTTATGCGTTATGCGTGATCCGTTATGCGTTAGGCGTTATGCGTTTTGCGGTATTCGTTATGCGTTATGTGTTATGCGTTATGCGGTATGCGTTATGCGTTATGTGTTATGCGTTATGCTTTATGCGTTATGCGTGATCCGTTATGCGTTAGGCGTTATGCGTTTTGCGGTATTCGTTATGCGTTATGTGTTATGCGTTATGCTTTATGCGTTATGCGTTAGTTGTTATGCGTTTTGCGGTATTCGTTATGCGTTGTGGATTATGCGTTATGCGTTAGGCGTTGTTCGTTATGCGTTATGCATTGTGCGTTATACGTTTGCGTTATGCGTTATGCGTTATGTGTGATGCGTTATGCGTTATGCGTTATGCATTATGCGTTAGGCGTTGTTCGTTATGCGTTATGCATTGTGCGTTATACGTTTGCGTTATGCGTTATGCGTTATGCTTTATGCGTTATGCGTTATGGGTGATGCGTTGTGCTTTATGCATTATGCGTTATGCGTTGTTCGTTATGCGTTATGCGATGGGCGTTATACGTTTGCGTTATGCGTTATGCGTTATGCGTTATGCTTTATGCGTTATGCGTTATGCGTTATGCGTTATGCTTTATGCTTTATGCTTTATGCGTTATGCGTTATGCGTTATACGGTATGCGTTATGCGTTATGTGTTATGCGTTATGCGTTATGCGTTATGCGTTATGCGTTATGCGTTATGCGTTATGCGTTATGCGTTATGCGTTATGCGTTATGCGTTATGCGTTATGCTTTATGCGTTATGCGATATGCGTGATGCGTTATGCTTTATGCGTTATGCGTTATGAGTTATGCGTTATGCGTTATGCGTTATGCGTTATGCTTTATGCGTTATGCTTTATGCGTTATGCGTGATCCGTTATGCGTTAGGCGTTATGCGTTTTGCGGTATTCGTTATGCGTTGTGCATTATGCGTTATGCGTTATACGTTTGCGTTATGCGTTATGCGTTATGCTTTATGCGTTATGCGTTATGCGTTATGCGTTATGCGTTATGCGTTATGCGTTATGCGTTATGCGTTATGCGTTATGCGTTATGCGTTATGCGTTATGCATTATGCGTTAGGCGTTGTTCGTTATGCGTTATGCATTGTGCGTTATACGTTTGCGTTATGCGTTATGCGTTATGCTTTATGCGTTATGCGTTATGGGTTATGCGTTGTGCTTTATGCATTATGCGTTATGCGTTGTTCGTTATGCGTTATGCGATGTGCGTTATACGTTTGCGTTATGCGTTATGCGTTATGCGTTATGCGTTATGCTTTATGCGTTATGCGTGATCCGTTATGCGTTAGGCGTTATGCGTTTTGCGGTATTCGTTATGCGTTGTGCATTGTGCGTTATGCGTTATTAGTTTGCGTTATGCGTTATGCGTTATGCGTTATGCTTTATGCATTATGCGTTATGCGTTATGCGTTATGCGTTATGCGTTATGCGTTATGCGTTATGCGTTATGCGTTATGCGTTATGCGTTATGCGTTATGCGTTATGCGTTATGCATTATGCGTTGTGCGTTATACGTTTGCGTTATGCGTTATGGGTTATGTGTTATGCGTTATGCTTTATGCGTTATGCGTGATCCGTTATGCGTTAGGCGTTATGCTTTTTGCGGTATTCGTTATGCGTTATGCATTATGCGTTATGCGTTATGCGTTAGGCGTTATGCGTTTTGCGGTATTCGTTATGCGTTATGTGTTATGCGTTATGCTTTATGCGTTATGCGTTATGCGTTAGTTGTTATGCGTTTTGCGGTATTCGTTATGCGTTGTGGATTAAGCGTTATGCGTTAGGCGTTGTTGGTTATGCGTTATGCATTGTGCGTTATACGTTTGCGTTATGCGTTATGCGTTATGCGTTATGCGTTATGCATTATGCGATGTGCGTTATACGTTTGCGTTATGCGTTATGCGTTATGCGTTATGCGTTATGCTTTATGCGTTATGCGTTATGCGTTATGCGTTATGCTTTATGCTTTATGCTTTATGCGTTATGCGTTATGCGTTATACGGTATGCGTTATGCGTTATGCGTTATGCGTTATGCGTTATGCGTTATGCTTTATGCGTTATGCGTTATGCGTTATGCGTTTTGCTTTATGCGTTATGCGTTATGCGTTATGCGTTATGCGTTATGCGTTATGCGTTATGCGTTATGTGTTATGCGTTATGCTTTATGCGTTATGCGTGATCCGTTATGCGTTAGGCGTTATGCGTTTTGCGGTATTCGTTATGCGTTATGTGTTATGCGTTATGCTTTATGCGTTATGCGTTAGGCGTTATGCGTTTTGCGGTATTCGTTATGCGTTATGCGTTATGCGTTATGCGTTATGCGTTATGCGTTATGCGTTATGCGTTATACGTTATCCTTAATGCGTTGTGCGTTATACGTTTGCGTTATGCGTTATGCGTTATGCGTTTTGCGGTATTCGTTATGCGTTATGTGTTATGCGTTATGCTTTATGCGTTATGCGTTAGGCGTTATGCGTTTTGCGGTATTCGTTATGCGTTATGCGTTATGCGTTATGCGTTAAGCGTTATGCGTTATGCGTTATGCGTTATGCGTTATGCGTTTTGCGGTATTCGTTATGCGTTGTGCATTATGCGTTATGCGTTATACGTTATGCTTTATGCGTGATGCGTTATGCTTTATGCGTTATGCGATATGCGTGATGCGTTATGCGTTATGCGTTATGCGTTATACGTTATGCGTTATGCGTTATGCGTTATGCTTTATGCGTTTTGCTTAATGCGTTATGCGTTATGCTTTATGCGTTATGCGTTATGCGTTATGCGTTATGCTTTATGCGTAATGCGTGATCCGTTATGCGTTAGGCGTTTTGCGGTATTCGTTATGCGTTGTGCATTATGCGTTATGCGTTATACGTTTGCGTTATGCGTTATGCGTTATGCTTTATGCGTTATGCGTTATGCGTTATGCGTTATGCTTTATGCTTTATGCTTTATGCGTTATGCGTTATGCGTTATACGGTATGCGTTATGCGTTATGCGTTATGCGTTATGCGTTATGCGTTATGCGTTATGCGTTATGCGTTATGCTTTATGCGGTATGCGTTACGCTTTATGCGTTATGCGTTAAGCGTTATATGTTATGCGTTATG
This sequence comes from Lasioglossum morio, assembly GCA_916610235.2. NCBI lineage: Eukaryota > Metazoa > Arthropoda > Insecta > Hymenoptera > Halictidae > Lasioglossum > Lasioglossum morio. The sequence goes on from CAKAJA020000257.1 coordinate 260,319, forward strand.
CGTTATGCGTTATGCGTTATGCGTTATGCGTTTTGCTTTATGCGTTATGCGTTATGCGTTATGCGTTATGCGTTATGCGTTATGCGTTATGTGTTATGCGTTATGCTTTATGCGTTATGCGTGATCCGTTATGCGTTAGGCGTTATGCGTTTTGCGGTATTCGTTATGCGTTATGTGTTATGCGTTATGCTTTATGCGTTATGCGTTAGGCGTTATGCGTTTTGCGGTATTCGTTATGCGTTATGCGTTATGCGTTATGCGTTAAGCGTTATGCGTTATGCGTTATGCGTTATACGTTATCCTTAATGCGTTGTGCGTTATACGTTTGCGTTATGCGTTATGCGTTATGCGTTTTGCGGTATTCGTTATGCGTTATGTGTTATGCGTTATGCTTTATGCGTTATGCGTTAGGCGTTATGCGTTTTGCGGTATTCGTTATGCGTTATGCGTTATGCGTTATGCGTTAAGCGTTATGCGTTATTCGTTATGCGTTATGCGTTATGCGTTTTGCGGTATTCGTTATGCGTTGTGCATTATGCGTTATGCGTTATACGTTATGCTTTATGCGTGATGCGTTATGCTTTATGCGTTATGCGATATGCGTGATGCGTTATGCGTTATGCGTTATGCGTTATACGTTATGCGTTATGCGTTATGCGTTATGCTTTATGCGTTTTGCTTAATGCGTTATGCGTTATGCTTTATGCGTAATGCGTGATCCGTTATGCGTTAGGCGTTTTGCGGTATTCGTTATGCGTTGTGCATTATGCGTTATGCGTTATACGTTTGCGTTATGCGTTATGCTTTATGCGTTATGCGTTATGCGTTATGCGTTATGCGTTATGCGTTATGCGTTATGCATTATGCGTTAGGCGTTGTTCGTTATGCGTTATGCATTGTGCGTTATACGTTTGCGTTATGCGTTATGCGTTATGTGTTATGCGTTATGCTTTATGCGTTATGCGTTATACGTTATGTTTTATGCGTTGTGCGTTATACGTTTGCGTTATTCGTTATGCGTTATGCGTTATGCGTTATGCGCTATGCGTTTTGCGGTATTCGTTATGCGTTATGTGTTATGCGTTATGCTTTATGCGTTATGCGTTAGGCGTTATGCGTTTTGCGGTATTCGTTATGCGTTATGCGTTATGCGTTAAGCGTTATGCGTTATGCGTTATGCGTTATGCGTTATGCGTTATGCGTTATGCGTTATGCGTTATGCGTTATGCGTTATGCGTTATGCGTTATGCGTTATGCGTTATGCGTTATGCTTTATGCGTTATGCGTTATGCGTTATGCGTTATGCTTTATGCTTTATGCTTTATGCTTTATGCGTTATGCGTTATGCGTTATACGGTATGCGTTATGCGTTATGTGTTATGCGTTATGCGTTATGCGTTATGCGTTACGCGTTATGCGTTATGCGTTATGCGTTATGCGTAATGCGTTATGCGTTATGCGTTATGCGTTATGCGTTATGCGTTATGCGTTATGCGTTATGCGTGATCCGTTATGCGTTAGGCGTTATGCTTTATGCGTGATGCGTTATGCTTTATGCGTTATGCGATATGCGTGATGCGTTATGCTTTATGCGTTATGCGTTATGAGTTATGCGTTATGCGTTATGCGTTATGCGTTATGCTTTATGCGTTATGCTTTATGCGTTATGCGTGATCCGTTATGCGTTAGGCGTTATGCGTTTTGCGGTATTCGTTATGCGTTGTGCATTATGCGTTATGCGTTATACGTTTGCGTTATGCGTTATGCGTTATGCTTTATGCGTTATGCGTTATGCGTTATGCGTTATGCGTTATGCGTTATGCGTTATGCGTTATGCGTTATGCGTTATGCGTTATGCATTATGCGTTAGGCGTTGTTCGTTATGCGTTATGCATTGTGCGTTATACGTTTGCGTTATGCGTTATGCGTTATGCTTTATGCGTTATGCGTTATGGGTTATGCGTTGTGCTTTATGCATTATGCGTTATGCGTTGTTCGTTATGCGTTATGCGATGTGCGTTATACGTTTGCGTTATGCGTTATGCGTTATGCGTTATGCTTTATGCGTTATGCGTTTTGCGGTATTCGTTATGCGTTATGTGTTATGCGTTATGCGTTATGCGTTATGCGTTATGCGTTATGCGTTATGCGTTATGCGTTATGCGTTATGCGTTATGCGTTATGCGTTATGCGTTATGCGTTATGCGTTATGCGTTATGCGTTATGCGTTATGCGTTATGCGTTATGCGTTATGCGTTATGCGTTATGCGTTATGCGTTATGCGTTATGCGTTATGCTTTATGCGTTATGCTTTATGCGTTATGCGTGATCCGTTATGCGTTAGGCGTTATGCGTTTTGCGGTATTCGTTATGCGTTATGTGTTATGCGTTATGCGGTATGCGTTATGCGTTATGTGTTATGCGTTATGCTTTATGCGTTATGCGTGATCCGTTATGCGTTAGGCGTTATGCGTTTTGCGGTATTCGTTATGCGTTATGTGTTATGCGTTATGCTTTATGCGTTATGCGTTAGTTGTTATGCGTTTTGCGGTATTCGTTATGCGTTGTGGATTATGCGTTATGCGTTAGGCGTTGTTCGTTATGCGTTATGCATTGTGCGTTATACGTTTGCGTTATGCGTTATGCGTTATGTGTGATGCGTTATGCGTTATGCGTTATGCATTATGCGTTAGGCGTTGTTCGTTATGCGTTATGCATTGTGCGTTATACGTTTGCGTTATGCGTTATGCGTTATGCTTTATGCGTTATGCGTTATGGGTGATGCGTTGTGCTTTATGCATTATGCGTTATGCGTTGTTCGTTATGCGTTATGCGATGGGCGTTATACGTTTGCGTTATGCGTTATGCGTTATGCGTTATGCGTTATGCGTTATGCGTTATGCGTTATGCGTTATGCTTTATGCTTTATGCTTTATGCGTTATGCGTTATGCGTTATACGGTATGCGTTATGCGTTATGTGTTATGCGTTATGCGTTATGCGTTATGCGTTATGCGTTATGCGTTATGCGTTATGCGTTATGCGTAATGCGTTATGCGTTATGCGTTATGCGTTATGCTTTATGCGTTATGCGATATGCGTGATGCGTTATGCTTTATGCGTTATGCGTTATGAGTTATGCGTTATGCGTTATGCGTTATGCGTTATGCTTTATGCGTTATGCTTTATGCGTTATGCGTGATCCGTTATGCGTTAGGCGTTATGCGTTTTGCGGTATTCGTTATGCGTTGTGCATTATGCGTTATGCGTTATACGTTTGCGTTATGCGTTATGCGTTATGCTTTATGCGTTATGCGTTATGCGTTATGCGTTATGCGTTATGCGTTATGCGTTATGCGTTATGCGTTATGCGTTATGCGTTATGCGTTATGCGTTATGCGTTATGCATTATGCGTTAGGCGTTGTTCGTTATGCGTTATGCATTGTGCGTTATACGTTTGCGTTATGCGTTATGCGTTATGCTTTATGCGTTATGCGTTATGGGTTATGCGTTGTGCTTTATGCATTATGCGTTAGGCGTTGTTCGTTATGCGTTATGCATTGTGCGTTATACGTTTGCGTTATGCGTTATGCGTTATGTGTTATGCGTTATGCTTTATGCGTTATGCGTGATCCGTTATGCGTTAGGCGTTATGCGTTTTGCGGTATTCGTTATGCGTTGTGCATTGTGCGTTATGCGTTATTAGTTTGCGTTATGCGTTATGCGTTATGCGTTATGCTTTATGCATTATGCGTTATGCGTTATGCGTTATGCGTTATGCGTTATGCGTTATGCGTTATGCGTTATGCGTTATGCGTTATGCGTTATGCGTTATGCGTTATGCGTTATGCATTATGCGTTGTGCGTTATACGTTTGCGTTATGCGTTATGGGTTATGTGTTATGCGTTATGCTTTATGCGTTATGCGTGATCCGTTATGCGTTAGGCGTTATGCTTTTTGCGGTATTCGTTATGCGTTATGCATTATGCGTTATGCGTTATGCGTTAGGCGTTATGCGTTTTGCGGTATTCGTTATGCGTTATGTGTTATGCGTTATGCTTTATGCGTTATGCGTTATGCGTTAGTTGTTATGCGTTTTGCGGTATTCGTTATGCGTTGTGGATTAAGCGTTATGCGTTAGGCGTTGTTGGTTATGCGTTATGCATTGTGCGTTATACGTTTGCGTTATGCGTTATGCGTTATGCGTTATGCGTTATGCATTATGCGTTGTGCGTTATACGTTTGCGTTATGCGTTATGCGTTATGCGTTATGCGTTATGCTTTATGCGTTATGCGTTATGCGTTATGCGTTATGCTTTATGCTTTATGCTTTATGCGTTATGCGTTATGCGTTATACGGTATGCGTTATGCGTTATGCGTTATGCGTTATGCGTTATGCGTTATGCTTTATGCGTTATGCGTTATGCGTTATGCGTTTTGCATTATGCGTTATGCGTTATGCGTTATGCGTTATGCGTTATGCGTTATGCGTTATGCGTTATGTGTTATGCGTTATGCTTTATGCGTTATGCGTGATCCGTTATGCGTTAGGCGTTATGCGTTTTGCGGTATTCGTTATGCGTTATGTGTTATGCGTTATGCTTTATGCGTTATGCGTTAGGCGTTATGCGTTTTGCGGTATTCGTTATGCGTTATGCGTTATGCGTTATGCGTTAAGCGTTATGCGTTATGCGTTATGCGTTATACGTTATCCTTAATGCGTTGTGCGTTATACGTTTGCGTTATGCGTTATGCGTTATGCGTTTTGCGGTATTCGTTATGCGTTATGTGTTATGCGTTATGCTTTATGCGTTATGCGTTAGGCGTTATGCGTTTTGCGGTATTCGTTATGCGTTATGCGTTATGCGTTATGCGTTAAGCGTTATGCGTTATGCGTTATGCGTTATGCGTTATGCGTTTTGCGGTATTCGTTATGCGTTGTGCATTATGCGTTATGCGTTATACGTTATGCTTTATGCGTGATGCGTTATGCTTTATGCGTTATGCGATATGCGTGATGCGTTATGCGTTATGCGTTATGCGTTATACGTTATGCGTTATGCGTTATGCGTTATGCTTTATGCGTTTTGCTTAATGCGTTATGCGTTATGCTTTATGCGTTATGCGTTATGCGTTATGCGTTATGCTTTATGCGTAATGCGTGATCCGTTATGCGTTAGGCGTTTTGCGGTATTCGTTATGCGTTGTGCATTATGCGTTATGCGTTATACGTTTGCGTTATGCGTTATGCGTTATGCTTTATGCGTTATGCGTTATGCGTTATGCGTTATGCTTTATGCTTTATGCTTTATGCTTTATGCGTTATGCGTTATGCGTTATACGGTATGCGTTATGCGTTATGCGTTATGCGTTATGCGTTATGCGTTATGCGTTATGCGTTATGCGTTATGCTTTATGCGGTATGCGTTACGCTTTATGCGTTATGCGTTAAGCGTTATATGTTATGCGTTATGCGTTATGCGTTATGCGTTATGCGTTATGCGTTTTGCTTTATGCGTTATGCGTTATGCGTTATGCGTTATGCGTTATGCGTTATGCGTTATGCGTTATGCGTTATGTGTTATGCGTTATGCTTTATGCGTTATGCGTGATCCGTTATGCGTTAGGCGTTATGCGTTTTGCGGTATTCGTTATGCGTTATGTGTTATGCGTTATGCTTTATGCGTTATGCGTTAGGCGTTATGCGTTTTGCGGTATTCGTTATGCGTTATGCGTTATGCGTTATGCGTTAAGCGTTATGCGTTATGCGTTATGCGTTATACGTTATCCTTAATGCGTTGTGCGTTATACGTTTGCGTTATGCGTTATGCGTTATGCGTTTTGCGGTATTCGTTATGCGTTATGTGTTATGCGTTATGCTTTATGCGTTATGCGTTAGGCGTTATGCGTTTTGCGGTATTCGTTATGCGTTATGCGTTATGCGTTATGCGTTATGCGTTATGCGTTATTCGTTATGCGTTATGCGTTATGCGTTTTGCGGTATTCGTTATGCGTTGTGCATTATGCGTTATGCGTTATACGTTATGCTTTATGCGTGATGCGTTATGCTTTATGCGTTATGCGATATGCGTGATGCGTTATGCGTTATGCGTTATGCGTTATACGTTATGCGTTATGCGTTATGCGTTATGCTTTATGCGTTTTGCTTAATGCGTTATGCGTTATGCTTTATGCGTAATGCGTGATCCGTTATGCGTTAGGCGTTTTGCGGTATTCGTTATGCGTTGTGCATTATGCGTTATGCGTTATACGTTTGCGTTATGCGTTATGCTTTATGCGTTATGCGTTATGCGTTATGCGTTATGCGTTATGCGTTATGCGTTATGCATTATGCGTTAGGCGTTGTTCGTTATGCGTTATGCATTGTGCGTTATACGTTTGCGTTATGCGTTATGCGTTATGTGTTATGCGTTATGCTTTATGCGTTATGCGTTATACGTTATGTTTTATGCGTTGTGCGTTATACGTTTGCGTTATTCGTTATGCGTTATGCGTTATGCGTTATGCGCTATGCGTTTTGCGGTATTCGTTATGCGTTATGTGTTATGCGTTATGCTTTATGCGTTATGCGTTAGGCGTTATGCGTTTTGCGGTATTCGTTATGCGTTATGCGTTATGCGTTAAGCGTTATGCGTTATGCGTTATGCGTTATGCGTTATGCGTTATGCGTTATGCGTTATGCGTTATGCGTTATGCGTTATGCGTTATGCGTTATGCGTTATGCGTTATGCGTTATGCTTTATGCGTTATGCTTTATGCGTTATGCGTGATCCGTTATGCGTTAGGCGTTATGCGTTTTGCGGTATTCGTTATGCGTTATGTGTTATGCGTTATGCTTTATGCGTTATGCGTTATGCGTTAGTTGTTATGCGTTTTGCGGTATTCGTTATTCGTTGTGGATTATGCGTTATGCGTTAGGCGTTGTTCGTTATGCGTTATGCATTGTGCGTTATACGTTTGCGTTATGCGTTATGCGTTATGCGTTATGCGTTATGCGTTATGCGTTATGCATTGTGCGTTAGGCGTTGTTCGTTATGCGTTATGCATTGTGCGTTATACGTTTGCGTTATGCGTTATGCGTTATGCTTTATGCGTTATGCGTTATGGCTGATGCGTTGTGCTTTATGCATTATGCGTTATGCGTTGTTCGTTATGCGTTATGCGATGTGCGTTATACGTTTGCGTTATGCGTTATGCGTTATGCGTTATGCTTTATGCGTTATGCGTTATGCGTTATGCGTTATGCTTTATGCTTTATGCTTTATGCGTTATGCGTTATGCGTTATACGGTATGCGTTATGCGTTATGCGTTATGCGTTATGCGTTATGCGTTATGCGTTATGCGTTATGCGTTAGTTGTTATGCGTTTTGCGGTATTCGTTATGCGTTGTGGATTATGCGTTATGCGTTAGGCGTTGTTCGTTATGCGTTATGCATTGTGCGTTATACGTTTGCGTTATGCGTTATGCGTTATGCGTTATGCGTTATGCGTTATGCGTTATGCATTATGCGTTAGGCGTTGTTCGTTATGCGTTATGCATTGTGCGTTATACGTTTGCGTTATGCGTTATGCGTTATGCTTTATGCGTTATGCGTTATGGGTGATGCGTTGTGCTTTATGCATTATGCGTTATGCGTTGTTCGTTATGCGTTATGCGATGTGCGTTATACGTTGGCGTTATGCGTTATGCGTTATGCGTTATGCTTTATGCGTTATGCGTTATGCGTTATGCGTTATGCTTTATGCTTTATGCTTCATGCGTTATGCGTTATGCGTTATACGGTATGCGTTATGCGTTATGCGTTATGCGTTATTCGTTATGCGTTATGCGTTATGCGTTATGCGTTATACGTTATGCGTTATGCGTTATGCGTTATGCTTTATGCGTTTTGCTTAATGCGTTATGCGTTATGCTTTATGCGTTATGCGTTATGCGTTATGCGTTATGCGTTATGCTTTATGCGTAATGCGTGATCCGTTATGCGTTAGGCGTTTTGCGGTATTCGTTATGCGTTGTGCATTATGCGTTATGCGTTATACGTTTGCGTTATGCGTTATGCTTTATGCGTTATGCGTTATGCGTTATGCGTTATGCGTTATGCGTTATGCGTTATGCGTTATGCGTTATGCGTTATGCATTATGCGTTGTGCGTTATACGTTTGCGTTATTCGTTATGCGTTATGCGTTATGCGTTATGCGCTATGCGTTTTGCGGTATTCGTTATGCGTTATGTGTTATGCGTTATGCTTTATGCGTTATGCGTTAGGCGTTATGCGTTTTGCGGTATTCGTTATGCGTTATGCGTTATGCGTTAAGCGTTATGCGTTATGCGTTATGCGTTATGCGTTTTGCGGTATTCGTTATGCGTTGTGCATTATGCGTTATGCGTTATACGTTATGCTTTATGCGTGATGCGTTATGATTTATGCGTTATGCGATATGCGTGATCCGTTATGCGTTAGGCGTTTTGCGGTATTCGTTATGCGTTGTGCATTATGCGTTATGCGTTATACGTTTGCGTTATGCGTTATGCGTTATGCTTTATGCGTTATGCGTTATGCGTTATGCGTTATGCGTTATGCGTTATGCGTTATGCGTTATGCGTTATGCATTATGCGTTAGGCGTTGTTCGTTATGCGTTATGCATTGTGCGTTATACGTTTGCGTTATGCGTTATGCGTTATGTGTTATGCGTTATGCTTTATGCGTTATGCGTTATTCGTTATGCTTTATGCGTTGTGCGTTATACGTTTGCGTTATTCGTTATGCGATATGCGTTATGCGTTATGCGTTATGCGTTATGCGTTATGCGTTACGCGTTATGCGTTACGCGTTATGCGTTATGCTTTATGCGTTATGCGTTATGCGTTTTGCTTTATGCGTTATGCGTTATGCGTTATGCGGTATGCGTTATGCGTTATGCGTTATGCTTTATGCGTTATGCGTTATACGTTATGCTTTATGCGTTGTGCGTTATACGTTTGCGTTATTCGTTATGCGTTATGCGTTATGCGTTATGCGTTATGCGTTATGTGTTATGCGTTACGCGTTATGCGTTACGCGTTATGCGTTATGCTTTATGCGTTATGCGTTATGCGTTATGCGTTACGCGTTATGCGTTACGCGTTATGCGTTATGCTTTATGCGTTATGCGTTATGCGTTTTGCTTTATGCGTTATGCGTTATGCGTTATGCGGTATGCGTTATGCGTTATGCGTTATGCTTTATGCGTTATGCGTTATACGTTATGCTTTATGCGTTGTGCGTTATACGTTTGCGTTATTCGTTATGCGTTATGCGTTATGCGTTATGCGTTATGCGTTATGTGTTATGCGTTACGCGTTATGCGTTACGCGTTATGCGTTATGCTTTATGCGTTAGGCGTTATGCGTTTTGCGGTATTCGTTATGCGTTATGTGTTATGCGTTATGCTTTATGCGTTATGCGTTAGGCGTTATGCGTTTTGCGGTATTCGTTATGCGTTATGCGTTATGCGTTAAGCGTTATGCGTTATGCGTTATGCGTTATGCGTTATACGTTATGCTTTATGCGTTGTGCGTTATACGTTTGCGTTATGCGTTATGCGTTATGCGTTATGCGTTTTGCGGTATTCGTTATGCGTTATGTGTTATGCGTTATGCTTTATGCGTTATGCGTTAGGCGTTATGCGTTTTGCGGTATTCGGTATGCGTTATGCGTTATGCGTTATGCGTTAAGCGTTGGGCGTTATGCGTTATGAGTTATGCGTTATGCGTTATGCGTTTTGCGGTATTCGTTATGCGTTGTGCATTATGCGTTATGCGTTATACGTTATGCTTTATGCGTGATGCGTTATGCTTTATGCGTTATGCGATATGCGTGATGCGTTATGCTTTATGCGTTATGCGTTATGAGTTATACGTTATGCGTTATGCGTTATGCGTTATGCGTTATGCGTTATGCTTTATGCGTTATGCGTTATGCGTTATGCGTTATGCTTTATGCTTTATGCGTTATGCGTTATGCGTTAAGCGTTATGCGTTATGCGTTATGCGTTATGCGTTATGCGTTATGCGTTATGCGTTATGCGTTATGCGTTATGCGTTATGCGTTATGCGTTATGCGTTATGCGTTATGCGTTATGCGTTATGCGTTATGGGTTATGCGTTATGCGTTATGCGTTATGCGTTATGCGTTATGCGTTACGCGTTATGCGTTACGCGTTATTCGTTACGCGTTATGCGTTACGCGTTATGCGTTATTCTTTATGCGTTATGCGTTATGCGTTTTGCTTTATGCGTTATGCGTTATGCTTTATGCGTTATGCGTTGTGGGTTATGAGTTATACGTTATGCGTTATGCGTTATGCGTTATGCGTTATGCGTTATGCGTTATGGGTTATGCGTTAAGCGTTATGCGTTATGCGTTATGCGTTATACGTTATGCTTTATGCGTTGTGCGTTATACGTTCGCGTTATGCGTTATGCGTTATGCGTTATGCGATATGCGTGATGCGTTATGCGTTATGCGTTATGCGTTATGCGTTATGCGTTATGCGTTATGCGTTATGCGTTATGCGTTATGCGTTATGCGTTATGCGTTATGCGTTATGCGTTATGCGTTACGCGTTATGCGTTACGCGTAACGCGTTACGCTTTATGCGTTATGCGTTATGCGTTTTGCTTTATGCGTTATGCGTTATGCGTTATGCGTTATGCGTTGTGCGTTATACGTTATGCTTTATGCGTTATGCGTTAGTTGTTATGCGTTTTGCGTTATGCGTTATGCGTTATGCGTTATGCGTTATGCGTTATGCATTATGCGTTATGCTTTATGCGTTATGCGTGATCCGTTATGCGTTAGGCGTTATGCGTTTTGCGGTATTCGTTATGCGTTGTGCATTATGCGTTATGCGTTATACGTTTGCGTCATGCGTTATGCGTTATGCTTTATGCGTTATGCGTTATGCGTTATGCGTTATGCGTTATGCGTTATGCGTTATGCGTTATGCGTTATGCGTTATGCGTTATGCGTTATGCGTTATGCGTTATGTATTATGCGTTAGGCGTTGTTCGTTATGCGTTATGCATTGTGCGTTATGCGTTATGCGTTATGCGTTATGCGTTATGCGTTATGCGTTATGCGTTATGCGTTATGCTTTATGCGTTATGCGTTATGCGTTATGCGTTAAGCTTTATGCGTTATGCCTTATGCGTTTTGCTTAATGCGTTATGCGTTATGCGTTATGCGTTATGCGTTATGCGTTATGCGTTATGCGTTATGCGTTAAGCGTTATGCGTTATGCGTTATGCGTTACGCGTTATGCGTTATGCGTTGTGGGTTATGCGTTATGCGTTATGCGTTATGGGTTATGCGTTATGCGTTATGCGTTATGCGTTATGAGTAATGCGTGATCCGTTATGCGTTATGCGTTATGCGTTATGCGTTATGCGTTATGAGTAATGCGTGAAACGTTATGCGTTATTCGTTATGCGTTATGCGTTATGCGTTATGCGTTATGAGTAATGCGTGATCCGTTATGCGTTATGCGTTATGCTTTATGCATTATGCGTTATGCGTTATGCGATTTGCGTTATGCGTTATGCGTTATGGGTTGTGCGTTACGAGTCATGCGTTATGCGTTATGCGTTTTGCTTTATGCGTTATGCGTTATGGGTTATGCGTTATGCGTTATGCGTTATGCGTTATGCGTTATGCGTTATGCGTTATGCGTTATGCGCTATGAGAAATGCGTGATCCGTTATGCGTTATGCGTTATGAGTAATGCTTGATCCGTTACGCGTTATGCGTTATGCATTAAGCGTTATGCGTTATACGTTATGCGTTATGCGTTATGCGTTATGGGTTATGCGTTATGCTTTATGCATTATGCGTTATGCGTAATGCGATTTGCGTTATGCGTTATGCGTTATGGGTTGTGCGTTATGAGTCATGCGTTATGCGTTATGCGTTTTGCTTTATGCGTTATGCGTTATGGGTTATGCGTTATGCGATTTGCGTTATGCGTTATGCGTTATGGGTTGTGCGTTATGAGTCATGCGTTATGCGTTATGCGTTTTGCTTTATGCGTTATGGGTTATGCGTTATGCGTTATGCGTTATGCGTTATGAGTAATGCGTGATCCGTTATGTGTTATGCGTTATGCGTTATGCGTTTTGCGTTTTGCGTTATGCGTTATGCGTTATGCGTTATGCGTTATGCGTTATACGTTATGCGTTATGCGTTATGCGTTATGCGTTATGCGTTATGCGTTATGCGTTATGCGTTATGAGAAATGCGTGATCCGTTATGTGTTATGCGTTATGCGCTGTGCGTTATGCGTTATGCGTTATGCGTTATGAGTAATGCGTGAAACGTTATGCGTTATACTTTATGCGTTATGCGTTATGAGTAATGCGTGATCCGTTATGCGTTATGCGTTATGAGTAATGCGTGATCCGTTATGCGTTATGCGTTATGCGTTATGCGTTATGAGTAATGCGTGAAACGTTATGCGTTATTCGTTATGCGTTATGCGTTATGAGTAATGCGTGATCCGTTATGCGTTATGCGTTATGCTTTATGCATTATGCGTTATGCGTTATGCGATTTGCGTTATGCGTTATGCGTTATGGGTTGTGCGTTATGAGTCATGCGCTATGCGTTATGCGCTATGCGTTATGCGTTTTGCTTTATGCGTTATGAGTTGTGCGTTATACGTTATGCGTTATGCGTTATGCGTTATGCGTTATGCTTTATGCGTTATGCGTTATGCGTTATGCGTTATGCGTTATGCGTTATGCGTTATGCGTTATGCGATTTGCGTTATGCGTTATGCGTTATGCGTTATGCGTTATGCGTTATGCGTTATGCGTTATGCGTTATGCGTTATGCGTTATGCGTTATGCGTTATGCGTTATGCGTTATGGGTTATGCGTTATGCGTTATGCGTTATGGGTTATGCGTTATGCGTTATGCGTTATGCTTTATGAGTAATGCTTTATGAGTAATGCGTGATCCGTTATGCGTTATGCGTTATGCGTTATGCGTTATGAGTAATGCGTGAAACGTTATGCGTTATTCGTTATGCGTTATGCGTTATGCGTTATGAGTAATGCGTGATCCGTTAGGCGTTTTGCGTTATGCTTTATGCATTATGCGTTATGCGTTATGCGATTTGCGTTATGCGTTATGCGTTATGGGTTGTGCGTTATGAGTCATGCGTTATGCGTTATGCGTTTTGCTTTATGCGTTATGCGTTATGGGTTATGCGTTATGCGTTATGCGTTATGCGTTATGCGTTATGAGTAATGTGTGATCCGTTATGTGTTATGCGTTATGCGTTATGCGCTATGCGTTATGCGTTATGCGTTATGGGTTATGAGTAATGCGTGATCCGTTATGCGTTATGCGTTATGCGTTATGCGTTATGCGTTATGCGTTGTGGGTTATGAGTTATACGTTATGCGTTATGCGTTATGCGTTATGCGTTATGCGTTATGCGTTGTGGGTTATGAGTTATACGTTATGCGTTATGCGTTATGCGTTATGCGTTATGCGTTATGCGTTATGCGTTATGCGTTATGCGTTATGCGTTATGCGTTATGCGTTATGCGTTATGCGTTATGCGTTATGCGTTATGCGTTATGCGTTATGCGTTATGCGTTATGCGTTGGGCGTTATACGTTTGCGTTATGCGATATGCGTTATGCTTTCTGCGTTATGTGTTATGCGTTATACGTTATACGGTATGCGTTATGCGTTATGCGTTATGCGTTATGCGTTAAGCGTTATGCGTTATGCGTTATGCGTTTTGCTTTATGCGTTATGCGTTATGCGTTATGCGTTATGCGTTATGCGTTATGCGTTGTGGGTTATGAGTTATACGTTATGCGTTATGCGTTATGCGTTATGCGTTATGCGTTATGCGTTATGCGTTATGCGTTATGAGTTATACGTTATGCGTTATGCGTTATGCGTTATGCGTTATGCGTTATGCGTTATGCGTTATGCGTTAAGCGTTATGCGTTATGCGTTATGCGTTATGCGTTATGCGTTATGCTTTATGCGTTTTGCTTAATGCGTTATGCGTTATGCTTTATGCGTTAAGCGTTATGCGTTATGCGTTATGCGTTATGCTTTATGCGTAGTGCGTGATCCGTTATGCGTTAGGCGTTTTGCGGTATTCGTTATGCGTTGTGCATTATGCGTTATGCGTTATACGTTTGCGTTATGCGTTATGCGTTATGCTTTATGCGTTATGCGTTATGCGTTATGCGTTATGCGTTATGCGTTATGCGTTATGCGTTATGCATTATGTGTTAGGCGTTGTTCGTTATGCGTTATGCATTGTGCGTTATACGTTTGCGTTATGCGTTATGCGTTATGTGTTATGCGTTATGCTTTATGCGTTATGCGTTATTCGTTATGCTTTATGCGTTGTGCGTTATACGTTTGCGTTATTCGTTATGCGATATGCGTTATGCGTTATGCGTTATGCGTTATGCGTTACGCGTTATGCGTTACGCGTTATGCGTTATGCTTTATGCGTTATGCGTTATGCGTTTTGCTTTATGCGTTATGCGTTATGCGTTATGCGGTATGCGTTATGCGTTATGCGTTATGCTTTATGCGTTATGCGTTATACGTTATGCTTTATGCGTTGTGCGTTATACGTTTGCGTTATTCGTTATGCGTTATGCGTTATGCGTTATGCGTTATGCGTTATGTGTTATGCGTTACGCGTTATGCGTTACGCGTTATGCGTTATGCTTTATGCGTTATGCGTTATGCGTTTTGCTTTATGCGTTATGCGTTATGCGGTATGTGTTATGCGTTATGCGTTATGTGTTATGCGTTATGCTTTATGCGTTATGCGTGATCCGTTATGCGTTAGGCGTTATGCGTTTTGCGGTATTCGTTATGCGTTATGTGTTATGCGTTATGCTTTATGCGTTATGCGTTAGGCGTTATGCGTTTTGCGGTATTCGTTATGCGTTATGCGTTATGCGTTAAGCGTTATGCGTTATGCGTTATGCGTTATACGTTATGCTTTATGCGTTGTGCGTTATACGTTTGCGTTATGCGTTATGCGTTATGCGTTATGCGTTTTGCGGTATTCGTTATGCGTTATGTGTTATGCGTTATGCTTTATGCGTTATGCGTTAGGCGTTATGCGTTTTGCGGTATTCGTTATGCGTTATGCGTTATGCGTTATGCGTTAAGCGTTATGCGTTATGCGTTATGAGTTATGCGTTATGCGTTATGCGTTTTGCGGTATTCGTTATGCGTTGTGCATTATGCGTTATGCGTTATACGTTATGCTTTATGCGTGATGCGTTATGCTTTATGCGTTAGGCGTTATGCGTTTTGCGGTATTCGTTATGCGTTATGCGTTATGCGTTATGCGTTAAGCGTTATGCGTTATGCGTTATGAGTTATGCGTTATGCGTTATGCGTTTTGCGGTATTCGTTATGCGTTGTGCATTATGCGTTATGCGTTATACGTTATGCTTTATGCGTGATGCGTTATGCTTTATGCGTTATGCGATATGCGTGATGCGTTATGCTTTATGCGTTATGCGTTATGAGTTATACGTTATGCGTTATGCGTTATGCGTTATGCGTTATGCGTTATGCGTTATGCGTTATGCGTTATGCGTTATGCTTTATGCGTTATGCGTTATGCGTTATGCGTTATGCTTTATGCTTTATGCTTTATGCGTTATGCGTTATGCGTTATACGGTATGCGTTATGCGTTATGCGTTATGCGTTATGCGTTATGCGTTATGCGTTATGCGTTATACGTTATGCGTTATGCGGTTTGCTTTATGCGTGATGCGTTATGCTTTATGCGTTATGCGTTAAGCGTTATGCGTTATGCGTTATGCGTTATGCGTTATGCGTTATGCGTTATGCGTTATGCGTTATGCGTTATGCGTTATGCGTTATGCGTTATGCGTTATGCGTTATGCGTTATGCGTTATGCGTTATGCGTTATGCGTTATGCGTTGTGCGTTATACGTTTGCGTTATGCGTTATGCGTTATGCGTTATGCGATATGCGTGATGCGTTATGCGTTATGCGTTATGCGTTATGCGTTATGCGTTATGCGTTATGCGTTATGCGTTACGCGTTATGCGTTACGCGTAACGCGTTACGCTTTATGCGTTATGCGTTATGCGTTTTGCTTTATGCGTTATGCGTTATGCGTTATGCGTTATGCGTTATGCGTTGTGGGTTATGAGTTATAATTTATGCGTTATGCGTTATGCGTTATGCATTATGCGTTATGCGTTATGCGTTATGCGTTATGCGTTAAGCGGAATGCGTTATGCGTTATGTGTTATACGTTATGCTTTATGCGTTGTCCGTTATACGTTTGCGTTATGCGTTATGCGTTATGCGTTATGCGTTATGCTTTATGCGTTATGCGTGATCCGTTATGCGTTAGGCGTTATGCGTTATGCGTTATGCGTTATGCGTTATGCGTTATGCGTTATGCGTTATGCGTTATGCGTTATGCGTTATGCGTTATGCGTTGTGGGTTATGAGTTATACGTTATGCGTTTTGCGTTATGCGTTATGAGTTACACGTTATGCGTTATGCGTTATGCGTTGTGGGTTATGAGTTATACGTTATGCGTTTTGCGTTACGCGTTATGCGTTATGCGTTATGCGTTATGCGTTATGAGTTATGCGTTATGCGTTATGCGTTATGCGTTATGCGTTATGCGTTATGCGTTATGCGTTATGCGTTATGCGATATGCGTGATGCGTTATGCTTTATGCGTTATGCGTTATGAGTTACACGTTATGCGTTATGCGTTATGCGTTATGCGTTATGCGTTATGCGTTATGCGTTATGCGTTATGCGTTATGCGTTATGCGTTATGCGTTATGCGTTATGCGTTATGCGTTATGCTTTATGCGTTATGGGTTATGCGTTATGCGTTATGCGTTAAGCGTTATGCGTTATGCGTTATGCGTTATACGTTATGCTTTATGCGTTGTGCGTTATACGTTATGCTTTATGCGTTATGCGTTAGTTGTTATGCGTTTTGCGGTATTCGTTATGCGTTGTGGATTATGCGTTATGCGTTAGGCGTTGTTCGTTATGCGTTATGCATTGTGCGTTATACGTTTGCGTTATGCGTTATGCGTTATGCGTTATGCGTTATGCCTTATGCGTTATGCGTTATGCATTATGCGTTAGGCGTTGTTCGTTATGCGTTATGCATTGTGCGTTATACGTTTGCGTTATGCGTTATGCGTTATGCTTTATGCGTTATGCGTTATGGGTGATGCGTTGTGCTTTATGCATTATGCGTTATGCGTTGTTCGTTATGCGTTATGCGATGTGCGTTATACGTTTGCGTTATGCGTTATGCGTTATGCTTTATGCGTTATGCGTTATGCGTTATGCGTTATGCTTTATGCTTTATGCTTTATGCGTTATGCGTTATACGGTATGCGTTATGCGTTATGCGTTAAGCGTTATGCGTTATGCGTTATGCGTTATGCGTTATGCGTTATGCGTTATGCGTTATGCGTTATGCGTTACGCGTTATGCGTTACGCGTTATGCGTTACGCGTTATGCGTTACGCGTTATGCGTTACGCGTTATGCGTTATTCTTTATGCGTTATGCGTTATGCGTTTTGCTTTATGCGTTATGCGTTATGCGTTATGCGTTATGCGTTGTGGGTTATGAGTTATACGTTATGCGTTATGCGTTATGCGTTATGCGTTTTGCTTTATGCGTTATGCGTTATGCGTTATGCGTTATGCGTTGTGGGTTATGAGTTATACGTTATGCGTTATGCGTTATGCGTTATGCGTTATGCGTTATGCGTTATGGGTTATGCGTTAAGCGTTATGCGTTATGCGTTATGCGTTATACGTTATGCTTTATGCGTTGTGCGTTATACGTTTGCGTTATGCGTTATGGGTAATGCGTGATCCGTTATGCGTTATGCGTTATGAGTAATGCGTGATCCGTTATGCGTTATGCGTTATGCGTTATGCGTTATGAGTAATGCGTGAAACGTTATGCGTTATTCGTTATGCGTTATGCGTTATGAGTAATGCGTGATCCGTTATGCGTTATGCGTTATGCTTTATGCATTATGCGTTATGCGTTATGCGATTTGCGTTATGCGTTATGCGTTATGGGTTGTGCGTTATGAGTCATGCGCTATGCGTTATGCGCTATGCGTTATGCGTTTTGCTTTATGCGTTATGAGTTGTGCGTTATACGTTATGCGTTATGCGTTATGCGTTATGCGTTATGCTGTATGCGTTATGCGTTATGCGTTATGCGTTATGCGTTATGCGTTATGCGTTATGCGTTATGCGTTATGCGATTTGCGTTATGCGTTATGCGTTATGCGTTATGCGTTATGCGTTATGCGTTATGCGTTATGCGTTATGCGTTATGCGTTATGCGTTATGCGTTATGCGTTATGCGTTATGCGTTATGGGTTATGCGTTATGCGTTATGCGTTATGGGTTATGCGTTATGCGTTATGCGTTATGCTTTATGAGTAATGCTTTATGAGTAATGCGTGATCCGTTATGCGTTATGCGTTATGCGTTATGCGTTATGAGTAATGCGTGAAACGTTATGCGTTATTCGTTATGCGTTATGCGTTATGCGTTATGAGTAATGCGTGATCCGTTAGGCGTTTTGCGTTATGCTTTATGCATTATGCGTTATGCGTTATGCGATTTGCGTTATGCGTTATGCGTTATGGGTTGTGCGTTATGAGTCATGCGTTATGCGTTATGCGTTTTGCTTTATGCGTTATGCGTTATGGGTTATGCGTTATGCGTTATGCGTTATGCGTTATGCGTTATGAGTAATGTGTGATCCGTTATGTGTTATGCGTTATGCGTTATGCGCTATGCGTTATGCGTTATGCGTTATGGGTTATGAGTAATGCGTGATCCGTTATGCGTTATGCGTTATGCGTTATGCGTTATGCGTTATGCGTTGTGGGTTATGAGTTATACGTTATGCGTTATGCGTTATGCGTTATGCGTTATGCGTTATGCGTTGTGGGTTATGAGTTATACGTTATGCGTTATGCGTTATGCGTTATGCGTTATGCGTTATGCGTTATGCGTTATGCGTTATGCGTTATGCGTTATGCGTTATGCGTTATGCGTTATGCGTTATGCGTTATGCGTTATGCGTTATGCGTTATGCGTTATGCGTTATGCGTTATGCGTTATGCGTTATGCGTTGGGCGTTATACGTTTGCGTTATGCGATATGCGTTATGCTTTCTGCGTTATGTGTTATGCGTTATACGTTATACGGTATGCGTTATGCGTTATGCGTTATGCGTTATGCGTTAAGCGTTATGCGTTATGCGTTATGCGTTTTGCTTTATGCGTTATGCGTTATGCGTTATGCGTTATGCGTTATGCGTTATGCGTTGTGGGTTATGAGTTATACGTTATGCGTTATGCGTTATGCGTTATGCGTTATGCGTTATGCGTTATGCGTTATGAGTTATACGTTATGCGTTATGCGTTATGCGTTATGCGTTATGCGTTATGCGTTATGCGTTATGCGTTAAGCGTTATGCGTTATGCGTTATGCGTTATGCGTTATGCGTTATGCTTTATGCGTTTTGCTTAATGCGTTATGCGTTATGCTTTATGCGTTAAGCGTTATGCGTTATGCGTTATGCGTTATGCTTTATGCGTAGTGCGTGATCCGTTATGCGTTAGGCGTTTTGCGGTATTCGTTATGCGTTGTGCATTATGCGTTATGCGTTATACGTTTGCGTTATGCGTTATGCGTTATGCTTTATGCGTTATGCGTTATGCGTTATGCGTTATGCGTTATGCGTTATGCGTTATGCGTTATGCATTATGTGTTAGGCGTTGTTCGTTATGCGTTATGCATTGTGCGTTATACGTTTGCGTTATGCGTTATGCGTTATGTGTTATGCGTTATGCTTTATGCGTTATGCGTTATTCGTTATGCTTTATGCGTTGTGCGTTATACGTTTGCGTTATTCGTTATGCGATATGCGTTATGCGTTATGCGTTATGCGTTATGCGTTACGCGTTATGCGTTACGCGTTATGCGTTATGCTTTATGCGTTATGCGTTATGCGTTTTGCTTTATGCGTTATGCGTTATGCGTTATGCGGTATGCGTTATGCGTTATGCGTTATGCTTTATGCGTTATGCGTTATACGTTATGCTTTATGCGTTGTGCGTTATACGTTTGCGTTATTCGTTATGCGTTATGCGTTATGCGTTATGCGTTATGCGTTATGCGTTATGCGTTACGCGTTATGCGTTACGCGTTATGCGTTATGCTTTATGCGTTATGCGTTATGCGTTTTGCTTTATGCGTTATGCGTTATGCGGTATGTGTTATGCGTTATGCGTTATGTGTTATGCGTTATGCTTTATGCGTTATGCGTGATCCGTTATGCGTTAGGCGTTATGCGTTTTGCGGTATTCGTTATGCGTTATGTGTTATGCGTTATGCTTTATGCGTTATGCGTTAGGCGTTATGCGTTTTGCGGTATTCGTTATGCGTTATGCGTTATGCGTTAAGCGTTATGCGTTATGCGTTATGCGTTATACGTTATGCTTTATGCGTTGTGCGTTATACGTTTGCGTTATGCGTTATGCGTTATGCGTTATGCGTTTTGCGGTATTCGTTATGCGTTATGCGTTATGCGTTATGCTTTATGCGTTATGCGTTAGGCGTTATGCGTTTTGCGGTATTCGTTATGCGTTATGCGTTATGCGTTATGCGTTATGCGTTATGCGTTATGCGTTATGAGTTATGCGTTATGCGTTATGCGTTTTGCGGTATTCGTTATGCGTTGTGCATTATGCGTTATGCGTTATACGTTATGCTTTATGCGTGATGCGTTATGCTTTATGCGTTAGGCGTTATGCGTTTTGCGGTATTCGTTATGCGTTATGCGTTATGCGTTATGCGTTATGCGTTATGCGTTATGCGTTATGAGTTATGCGTTATGCGTTATGCGTTTTGCGGTATTCGTTATGCGTTGTGCATTATGCGTTATGCGTTATACGTTATGCTTTATGCGTGATGCGTTATGCTTTATGCGTTATGCGATATGCGTGATGCGTTATGCTTTATGCGTTATGCGTTATGAGTTATACGTTATGCGTTATGCGTTATGCGTTATGCGTTATGCGTTATGCGTTATGCGTTATGCGTTATGCTTTATGCGTTATGCGTTATGCGTTATGCGTTATGCTTTATGCTTTATGCTTTATGCGTTATGCGTTATGCGTTATACGGTATGCGTTATGCGTTATGCGTTATGCGTTATGCGTTATGCGTTATGCGTTATGCGTTATACGTTATGCGTTATGCGGTTTGCTTTATGCGTGATGCGTTATGCTTTATGCGTTATGCGTTAAGCGTTATGCGTTATGCGTTATGCGTTATGCGTTATGCGTTGTGGGTTATGAGTTATAATTTATGCGTTATGCGTTATGCGTTATGCATTATGCGTTATGCGTTATGCGTTATGCGTTATGCGTTAAGCGGAATGCGTTATGCGTTATGTGTTATACGTTATGCTTTATGCGTTGTCCGTTATACGTTTGCGTTATGCGTTATGCGTTATGCGTTATGCGTTATGCGTTATGCGTTATGCGTTATGCGTTATGCGTTATGCGTTATGCGTTATGCGTTATGCGTTATGCGTTATGCGTTATGCGTTATGCGTTGTGCGTTATACGTTTGCGTTATGCGTTATGCGTTATGCGTTATGCGTTATGCGTTATGCGTTATGCGTTGTGGGTTATGAGTTATACGTTATGCGTTTTGCGTTATGCGTTATGAGTTACACGTTATGCGTTATGCGTTATGCGTTGTGGGTTATGAGTTATACGTTATGCGTTTTGCGTTACGCGTTATGCGTTATGCGTTATGCGTTATGCGTTATGAGTTATACGTTATGCGTTATGCGTTATGCGTTATGCGTTATGCGTTATGCGTTATGCGTTATGCGTTATGCGATATGCGTGATGCGTTATGCTTTATGCGTTATGCGTTATGAGTTACACGTTATGCGTTATGCGTTATGCGTTATGCGTTATGCGTTATGCGTTATGCGTTATGCGTTATGCGTTATGCGTTATGCGTTATGCGTTATGCGTTATGCGTTATGCTTTATGCGTTATGGGTTATGCGTTATGCGTTATGCGTTAAGCGTTATGCGTTATGCGTTATGCGTTATACGTTATGCTTTATGCGTTGTGCGTTATACGTTATGCTTTATGCGTTATGCGTTAGTTGTTATGCGTTTTGCGGTATTCGTTATGCGTTGTGGATTATGCGTTATGCGTTAGGCGTTGTTCGTTATGCGTTATGCATTGTGCGTTATACGTTTGCGTTATGCGTTATGCGTTATGCGTTATGCGTTATGCCTTATGCGTTATGCGTTATGCATTATGCGTTAGGCGTTGTTCGTTATGCGTTATGCATTGTGCGTTATACGTTTGCGTTATGCGTTATGCGTTATGCTTTATGCGTTATGCGTTATGGGTGATGCGTTGTGCTTTATGCATTATGCGTTATGCGTTGTTCGTTATGCGTTATGCGATGTGCGTTATACGTTTGCGTTATGCGTTATGCGTTATGCTTTATGCGTTATGCGTTATGCGTTATGCGTTATGCTTTATGCTTTATGCTTTATGCGTTATGCGTTATGCGTTATACGGTATGCGTTATGCGTTATGCGTTATGCGTTATGCGTTATGCGTTATGCGTTATGCGTTATGCGTTATGCGTTATGCGTTATGCGTTATGCGTTATGCGTTATGCGTTATGCGTTATGCTTTATGCGTGATGCGTTATGCTTTATGCGTTATGCGTTAAGCGTTATGCGTTATGCGTTATGGGTTATGCGTTATGCGTTATGCGTTATGCGTTATGCGTTATGCGTTCTGCGTTATGCGTTATGCGTTATGCGTTATGCGTTATGCGTTATGCGTTATGCGTTATGCGTTATGCGTTATGCGTTATGCGTTATGCGTTATGCGTTATGCGTTATGCGTTATGCGTTACGCGTTATGCGTTACGCGTTATGCGTTACGCGTTATGCGTTACGCGTTATGCGTTACGCGTTATGCGTTATTCTTTATGCGTTATGCGTTATGCGTTTTGCTTTATGCGTTATGCGTTATGCGTTATGCGTTATGCGTTGTGGGTTATGAGTTATACGTTATGCGTTATGCGTTATGCGTTATGCGTTATGCGTTATGGGTTATGCGTTAAGCGTTATGCGTTATGCGTTATGCGTTATACGTTATGCTTTATGCGTTGTGCGTTATACGTTTGCGTTATGCGTTATGGGTTATGCGTTTTGCGATATGCGTGATGCGTTATGCGTTATGCGTTATGCGTTATGCGTTATGCGTTATGCGTTATGCGTTATGCGTTATGCGTTATGCGTTATGCGATATGCGTTATGCGTTATGCGTTATGCGTTATGCGTTATGAGTTACGCGTTATGCGTTACGCGTAACGCGTTACGCTTTATGCGTTATGCGTTATGCGTTTTGCTTTATGCGTTATGCGTTATGCGTTATGCGTTATGCGTTGTGGGTTATGAGTTATAATTTATGCGTTATGCATTATGCGTTATGCGTTATGCGTTATGCGTTATGCGTTAAGCGGAATGCGTTATGCGTTATGTGTTATACGTTATGCTTTATGCGTTGTCCGTTATACGTTTGCGTTATGCGTTGTGCGTTATGCGTTATGCGTTATGCGTTAAGCGTTATGCGTTATGCGTTATGCGTTATACGTTATGCTTTATGCGTTGTGCGTTATACGTTTGCTTTATGCGTTATGCGTTATGTGTTATGCGTTATGCTTTATGCGTTATGCGTGATCCGTTATGCGTTATGCGTTTTGCGGTATTCGTTATGCGTTATGCATTATGCGTTATGCGTTATACGTTATGCTTTATGCGTGATGCGTTATGCTTTATGCGTTATGCGTTATGCGTTATGCGTTATGCTTTATGTGTTATGCCTTATGCGTTTTGCTTAATGCGTTATGCGTTATGCGTTATGCGTTATGCGTTATGCGTTATGCGTTATGCGTTATGCGTTATGCGTTATGCGTTATGCGTTATGCGTTATGCATTATGCGTTATGCTTTATGCGTTATGCGTGATCCGTTATGCGTTAGGCGTTATGCGTTTTGCGGTATTCGTTATGCGTTGTGCATTATGCGTTATGCGTTATACGTTTGCGTTATGCGTTATGCGTTATGCTTTATGCGTTATGCGTTATGCGTTATGCGTTATGCGTTATGCGTTATGCGTTATGCGTTATGCGTTATGCGTTATGCGTTATGCGTTATGCGTTATGCGTTATGCGTTATGTATTATGCGTTAGGCGTTGTTCGTTATGCGTTATGCATTGTGCGTTATGCGTTATGCGTTACGCGTTATGCGTTACGCGTTATGCGTTACGCGTTATGCGTTATTCTTTATGCGTTATGCGTTATGCGTTTTGCTTTATGCGTTATGCGTTATGCGTTATGCGTTATGCGTTATGCGTTATGCGTTATGCGTTGTGGGTTATGAGTTATACGTTATGCGTTATGCGTTATCCGTTATGCGTTATGCGTTATTCGTTATGCGTTATGGGTTATGCGTTAAGCGTTATGCGTTATGCGTTATGCGTTATACGTTATGCTTTATGCGTTGTGCGTTATACGTTTGCGTTATGCGTTATGCGTTATGCGATATGCGTGATGCGTTAAGCGTTATGAGTTATGCGTTATGCGTTATGCGTTATGCGTTATGCGTTATGCGTTATGCGTTATGCGTTATGCGTTATGCGTTATGCGTTATGCGTTATGCGTTATGCGTTATGCGTTAAGCGTTATGCGTTATGCGTTATGTGTTATGCGTTATGCTTTATGCGTTATGCGTTATGCGTTATGCGTTATGCTTTATGCGTTATGCCTTATGCGTTTTGCTTAATGCGTTATGCGTTATGCGTTATGCGTTATGCGTTATGCGTTATGCGTTATGCGTTAAGCGTTATGCGTTATGCGTTATGCGTTATGCGTTATGCGTTATGCGTTATGCGTTATGCGTTATGCGTTGTGGGTTATGCGTTATGCGTTATGCGTTATGGGTTATGCGTTATGCGTTATGCGTTATGCGTTATGAGTAATGCGTGATCCGTTATGCGTTATGCGTTATGCGTTATGCGTTATGCGTTATGAGTAATGCGTGAAACGTTATGCGTTATTCGTTATGCGTTATGCGTTATGCGTTATGCGTTATGAGTAATGCGTGATCCGTTATGCGTTATGCGTTATGCTTTATGCATTATGCGTTATGCGTTATGCGATTTGCGTTATGCGTTATGCGTTATGGGTTGTGCGTTATGAGTCATGCGTTATGCGTTATGCGTTTTGCTTTATGCGTTATGCGTTATGGGTTATGCGTTATGCGTTATGCGTTATGCGTTATGAGTAATGTGTGATCCGTTATGTGTTATGCGTTATGCGTTATGCGCTATGCGTTATGCGTTATGCGTTATGGGTTATGAGTAATGCGTGATCCGTTATGCGTTATGCTTTATGCGTTATGCGTTATGAGTAATGCGTGATCCGTTATGCGTTATGCGTTATGCGTTATGCGTTATGCGATTTGCGTTATGCGTTATGCGTTATGCGTTATGGGTTGTGCGTTATGAGTCATGCGTTATGCGTTATGCGTTTTGCTTTATGCGTTATGCGTTATGCGTTATGGGTTATGCGTTATGCGTTTTGCGTTATGCGATATGAGTAATGCGTTATGCGTTATGCGTTATGCGTTATGCGTTATGCGTTATGCGTTATGCGTTATGCGTTATGCGTTATGCGTTATGCGTTATGCGTTATGCGTTATGCGTTATGGGTTATGCGTTATGCGTTATGCGTTATGGGTTATGCGTTATGCGTTATGCGTTATGCTTTATGAGTAATGCGTGATCCGTTATGCGTTATGCGTTATGCGTTATGCGTTATGCGTTATGAATAATGCGTGAAACGTTATACGTTATTCGTTATGCGTTATGCGTTATGCGTTATGAGTAATGCGTGATCCGTTATGCGTTATGCGTTATGCTTTATGCATTATGCGTTATGCGTTATGCGATTTGCGTTATGCGTTATGCGTTATGGGTTGTGCGTTATGAGTCATGCGTTATGCGTTATGCGTTTTGCTTTATGCGTTATGCGTTATGGGTTATGCGTTATGCGTTATGCGTTATGCGTTATGAGTAATGTGTGATCCGTTATGTGTTATGCGTTATGCGTTATGCGCTATGCGTTATGCGTTATGCGTTATGGGTTATGAGTAATGCGTGATCCGTTATGCGTTATGCTTTATGCGTTATGCGTTATGAGTAATGCGTGATCCGTTATGCGTTATGCGTTATGCGTTATGCGATTTGCGTTATGCGTTATGCGTTATGCGTTATGGGTTGTGCGTTATGAGTTATGCGTTATACGTTATGCGTTTTGCTTTATGCGTTATGCGTTATGGGTTATGCGTTATGCGTTATGCGTTATGCGATATGAGTAATGCGTTATGCGTTATGCGTTATGCGTTATGCGTTATGCGTTATGCGTTATGCGTTATGCGTTATGCGTTATGCGTTATGCGTTATGCGTTATGCGTTATGCGTTATGCGATTTGCGTTATGCGTTATGCGTTATGCGTTATGCGTTATGCGTTATGCGTTATGCGTTATGCGTTATGCGTTATGCGTTATGCGTTATGCGTTATGCGTTATGCGTTATGCGATTTGCGTTATGCGTTATGCGTTATGCGTTATGTGTTATGCGTTATGCGTTATGCGTTATGTGTTATGGGTTATGCGTTATGCGTTATGCGTTATGCGTTATGCGTTATGCGTTATGCGTTATGCGTTATGCGTTATGCGTTATGCGTTATGCGTTATGCGTTATGCGTTATGCGCTATGAGAAATGCGTGATCCGTTATGCGTTATGCGTTATGAGTAATGCTTGATCCGTTACGCGTTATGCGTTATGCATTAAGCGTTATGCGTTATACGTTATGCGTTATGATTTATGCGTTATGGGTTATGCGTTATGCTTTATGCATTATGCGTTATGCGTTATGCGATTTGCGTTATGCGTTATGCGTTATGGGTTGTGCGTTATGAGTCATGCGTTATGCGTTATGCGTTTTGCTTTATGCGTTATGCGTTATGGGTTATGCGTTATGCGTTATGCGTTATGGGTTATGAGTAATGCGTGATCCGTTATGCGTTATGCTTTATGCGTTATGAGTTACGCGTAATGCGTTATGCGCTATGGGTCATGCGTTAAGCGTTATGCGTTATGCGTTATACGTTATGCGTAATGCGTTATGCGTTATGCGATATGCGTTATGCGTTATGCGTTATGCGTTATGCGTTATGCGTTATGCGTTATGTGTTATGGGCTATGCGTTATGCGTTATGCGTTATGAGTAATGCGTGATCCGTTATGCGTTATGCGTTATGCTTTATGCATTATGCGTTATGCGTTATGCGATTTGCGTTATGCGTTATGCGTTATGCGTTATGCGTTACGCGTTATGCTTTATGCGTTATGCGTTATGAGTAATCCGTGATCCGTTATGCGTTATGCATTATGCGTTATGCGTTATGAGTAATGCGTGATCCGTTATGCGTTATGCGTTATGCGTTATGCGATATGCGTTATGCGTTATGCGTTATGCGTTATGCGTTATGCGTTATGCGTTATGCGTTATGCGTTAAGCGTTAAGCGTTATGCGTTATGCGTTATGCGTTATACGTTATGCTTTATGCGTTGTGCGTTATGCGTTATGCGTTGTGGGTTATGAGTTATACGTTATGCGTTATGCGTTATACGTTATGCGTTATGCGTTATGCGTTATGCGTTATGCGTTATGGGTTATGAGTAATGCGTGATCCGTTATGCGTTATGCTTTATGCGTTATGAGTTACGCGTAATGCGTTATGCGCTATGGGTCATGCGTTAAGCGTTATGCGTTATGCGTTATGCGTTATACGTTATGCGTAATGCGTTATGCGTTATGCGATTTGCGTTATGCGTTATGCGTTATGCGTTATGCGTTAAGCGTTATGAGTAATGCGTGATCCGTTATGCGTTATGCGTTATGCATTATGCGTTATGCGTTATGCGTTATGCGTTATGCGTTATGCGTTATGCGTTATGCGTTATGCGTTATGCGTTATGCGTTATGCGTTATGCGTTATGCGTTATGGGTTATGCGTTATGCGTTATGCGTTATGGGTTATGCGTTATGCGTTATGCGTTATGCGTTATGAGTAATGCGTGATCCGTTATGCGTTATGCGTTATGCGTTATGCGTTATGCGTTATGAGTAATGCGTGAAACGTTATGCGTTATTCGTTATGCGTTATGCGTTATGCGTTATGCGTTATGAGTAATGCGTGATCCGTTATGCGTTATGCGTTATGCTTTATGCATTATGCGTTATGCGTTATGCGGTTTGAGTTATGCGTTATGCGTTATGGGTTGTGCGTTATGAGTCATGCGTTATGCGTTATGCGTTTTGCTTTATGCGTTATGCGTTATGGGTTATGCGTTATGCGTTATGCGTTATGCGTTATGCGTTATGAGTAATGTGTGATCCGTTATGTGTTATGCGTTATGCGTTATGCGTTATACGTTATGCGTTATGCGTTATGCGTTATGCGTTATGCGTTATGCGATTTGCGTTATGCGTTATGTGTTATGCGTTATGCGTTATGCGTTATGCGTTATGCGTTATGCGTTATGCGTTATGCGTTATGCGATTTGCGTTATGCGTTATGTGTTATGCGTTATGCGTTATGCGTTATGCGTTATGCGTTATGCGGTATACGTTATGCGTTATGCGTTATGCGTTATGCGTTATGCGTTATGCGTTATGCGTTATGCGTGATCCGTTATGCGTTATGCGTTATGCATTATGCGTTATGCGTTATGCGTTATGCGTTATGCGTTATGCGTTATGCTTTATGTGTTATGCGTTATGCGTTATGCGTTATGCGTTATGCGTTATGCGTTATACGTTATGCGTAATGCGTTATGCGTTATGCGATTTGCGTTATGCGTTATGCGTTATGCGTTATGCGTTATGCGTTATGCGTTATGTGTTATGGGTTATGCGTTATGCGTTATGCGTTATGCGTTATGCGTTATGCGTTATGCGTTATGCGTTATGCGTTATGCGTTATGCGTTATGCGATTTGCGTTATGCGTTATGCGTTATGCGTTATGCGTTATGCGTTATGCGTTATGCGTTATGCGTTATGTGTTATGGGTTATGCGTTATGCGTTATGCGTTATGCGTTATGCGTTATGCGTTATGCGTTATGCGTTATGCGTTATGCGTTATGCGTTATACGTTATGCGTTATGCGTTATGCGTTATGCGTTATGCGTTATGCGTTATGCGTTATGCGTTATGCGTTATGCGTTATGCGTTATGCGTTATGCGTTATGCGTTATGCGTTATGCGTTATGCGTTATGCGTTATGCGTTATGCGTTATGCGTTATGAGTAATGCGTGATCCGTTATGCGTTATGCGTTATGCATTATGCGTTATGCGTTATGCGTTATGCGTTATGCGTTATGCGTTATGCGTTATGCTTTATGCGTTATGCTTTATGCGTTATGCGTTATGCGTTATGCGTTATGCGTTATGCGTTATGCGTTATGCGTTATGCGTTATGCGTTATGCGTTATGCGTTATGCGTTATGCGTTATGCGTTATGCGTTATGCGTTATGCGTTATGCGTTATGCGTTATGAGTAATGCGTGATCCGTTATGCGTTATGCGTTATGCGTTATGAGTAATGCGTGAAACGTTATGCGTTATTCGTTATGCGTTATGCGTTATGCGTTATGCGTTATGCGTTATGAGTAATGCGTGATCCGTTATGCGTTATGCGTTATGCTTTATGCATTATGCGTTATGCGTTATGCGGTTTGCGTTATGCGTTATGCGTTATGGGTTGTGCGTTATGAGTCATGCGTTATGCGTTATGCGTTTTGCTTTATGCGTTATGCGTTATGGGTTATGCGTTATGCGTTATGCGTTATGCGTTATGAGTAATGTGTGATCCGTTATGTGTTATGCGTTATGCGTTATGCGTTATGCGTTATGCGTTATGCGTTATGGGTTATGAGTAATGCGTGATCCGTTATGCGTTATGCTTTATGCGTTATGCGTTATGAGTAATGCGTGATCCGTTATGCGTTATGCGTTATGCGATTTGCGTTATGCGATTTGCGTTATGCGTTATGCGTTATGCGTTATGGGTTGTGCGTTATGAGTCATGCGTTATGCGTTATGCGTTTTGCTTTATGCGTTATGCGTTATGGGTTATGCGTTATGCGTTATGCGATATGAGTAATGCGTTATGCGTTATGCGTTATGCGTTATGCGTTATGCGTTATGCGTTATGGGTTGTGCGTTATGAGTCATGCGTTATGCGTTATGCGTTTTGCTTTATGCGTTATGCGTTATGGGTTATGCGTTATGCGTTATGCGATATGAGTAATGCGTTATGCGTTATGCGTTATGCGTTATGCGTTATGCGTTATGCGTTATGCGTTATGCGTTATGCGTTATGCGTTATGCGTTATGCGTTATGCGATTTGCGTTATGCGTTATGTGTTATGCGTTATGCGTTATGCGTTATGCGTTATGCGTTATGCGTTATGCGTTATGCGTTATGCGTTATGCGTTATGCGTTATGCGATTTGCGTTATGCGTTATGCGTTATGCGTTATGCGTTATGCGTTATGCGTTATGCGTTATGCGTTATGTGTTATGGGTTATGCGTTATGCGTTATGCGTTATGCGTTATGCGTTATGCGTTATGCGTTATGCGTTATGCGTTATGCGTTATGCGTTATACGTTATGCCTTATGCGTTATGCGTTATGCGTTATGCGTTATGCGTTATGCGTTATGCGTTATGCGTTATGCGTTATGCGTTATGCGTTATGCGTTATGCGTTATGCGTTATGCGTTATGCGTTATGCGTTATGAGAAATGCGTGATCCGTTATGCGTTATGCGTTATGAGTAATGCTTGATCCGTTACGCGTTAATCGTTATGCATTAAGCGTTATGCGTTATACGTTATGCGTTATGCGTTATGCGTTATGGGTTATGCGTTATGGGTTATGCGTTATGCGTTATGCGTTATGCGTTATGAGTAATGCGTGATCCGTTATGCGTTATGCGTTATGCGTTATGCGTTATGCGTTATGAGTAATGCGTGGAACGTTATGCGTTATTCGTTATGCGTTATGCGTTATGCGTTATGAGTAATGCGTGATCCGTTATGCGTTATGCGTTATGCTTTATGCATTATGCGTTATGCGTTATGCGATTTGCGATATGCGTTATGCGTTATGGGTTGTGCGTTATGAGTCATGCGTTATGCGTTATGCGTTTTGCTTTATGCGTTATGCGTTATGGGTTATGCGTTATGCGTTATGCGTTATGCGTTATGAGTAATGCGTGATCCGTTATGTGTTATGCGTTATGCGTTATGCGCTATGCGTTATGCGTTATGCGTTATGCGTTATGGGTTATGAGTAATGCGTGATCCGTTATGCGTTATGCTTTATGCGTTATGCGTTATGAGTAATGCGTTATGCGTTATGCGTTTTGCTTTATGCGTTATGCGTTATGCGTTATGGGTTATGCGTTATGCGTTATGCGTTATGCGATTTGCGTTATGCGTTATGTGTTATGCGTTATGCGTTATGCGTTTTGCTTTATGCGTTATGCGTTATGCGTTATGCGTTATGAGTAATGCGTGATCCGTTATGCGTTATGCTTTATGCGTTATGCGTTATGCGTTATGCGTTATGCGTTATGCGTTATGCGATTTGCGTTATGCGTTATGTGTTATGCGTTATGCGTTATGCGTTATGCGTTATGCGTTATGCGTTATGCGATTTGCGTTATGCGTTATGCGTTATGCGTTATGTGTTATGCGTTATGCGTTATGCGTTATGTGTTATGGGTTATGCGTTATGCGTTATGCGTTATGCGTTATGCGTTATGCGTTATGCGTTATGCGTTATGCGTTATGCGTTATGCGTTATGCGTTATGCGTTATGCGTTATGCGTTATGCGTTATGCGTTATGCGTTATGCGTTATGCGTTATGCGTTATGCGTTTTGCGTTATGAGAAATGCGTGATCCGTTATGCGTTATGCGTTATGAGTAATGCTTGATCCGTTACGCGTTAATCGTTATGCATTAAGCGTTATGCGTTATACGTTATGCGTTATGCGTTATGCGTTATGGGTTATGCGTTATGCTTTATGCATTATGCGTTATGCGTTATGCGATTTGCGTTATGCGTTATGCGTTATGGGTTGTGCGTTATGAGTCATGCGTTATGCGTTATGCGTTTTGCTTTATGCGTTATGCGTTATGGGTTATGCGTTATGCGTTATGCGTTATGCGTTATGGGTTATGAGTAATGCGTGATCCGTTATGCGTTATGCGTTATGCGTTATGCGTTATGCGTTATGCGTTATGCGTTATGCGTTATGCGTTATGCGTTATGAGTAATCCGTGATCCGTTATGCGTTATGCGTTATGCATTATGCGTTATGAGTAATGCGTGATCCGTTATGCGTTATGCGTTATGCGTTATGCGTTATGCGTTATGCGTTATGCGTTATGCGTTATGAGTAATGCGTGATCCGTTATGGGTTATGCGTTATGCGCTATGAGTAATGCGTGATCCGTTATGCGTTATGCGTTATGAGAAATTCTTGATCCGTTACGCGTTATGCGTTATGCATTAAGCGTTATGCGTTATACGTTATGCGTTATGCGTTATGCGTTATGCGTTATGCGTTATGCGTTATGCGTTATGCTTTATGCATTATGCGTTATGCGTTATGCGATTTGCGTAATGCGTTATGCGTTATGGGTTATGCGTTATGCGTTATGCGTTATGCGTTATGCTTTATGCATTATGCGTTATGCGTTATGCGATTTGCGTTATACGTTATGCGTTATGGGTTGTGCGTTATGAGTCATGCGTTATGCGTTACGCGATTTGCGTTATGCGTTATGCGTTATGGGTTATGCGTTATGCGTTATGCGTTATGCGTTATGAGTAATGCGTGATCCGTTATGCGTTATGCGTTATGCGTTATGCGTTATGAGTAATGCGTGAAACGTTATGCGTTATGCGTTATGCGTTATGCGTTATGCGTTATGCGTTATGAGTAATGCGTGATCCGTTATGCGTTATGCGTTATGCTTTATGCATTATGCGTTATGCGTTATGCGATTTGCGATATGCGTTATGCGTTATGGGTTGTGCGTTATGAGTCATGCGTTATGCGTTATGCGTTTTGCTTTATGCGTTATGCGTTATGGGTTATGCGTTATGCGTTATGCGTTATGAGTAATGCGTGATCCGTTATGTGTTATGCGTTATGCATTATGCGCTATGCGTTATGCGTTATGCGTTATGGGTTATGAGTAATGCGTGATCCGTTATGCGTTATGCTTTATGCGTTATGCGTTATGAGTAATGCGTTATGCGTTATGCGTTATGCGTTTTGCTTTATGCGTTATGCGTTATGCGTTATGGGTTATGCGTTATGCGTTATGCGATTTGCGTTATGCGTTATGTGTTATGCGTTATGCGTTATGCGTTTTGCTTTATGCGTTATGCGTTATGCGTTATGCGTTATGAGTAATGCGTGATCCGTTATGCGTTATGCTTTATGCGTTATGCGTTATGCGTTATGCGTTATGCGTTATGCGTTATGCGATTTGCGTTATGCGTTATGTGTTATGCGTTATGCGTTATGCGTTATGCGTTATGCGTTATGCGATTTGCGTTACGCGTTATGCGTTATGCGTTATGTGTTATGCGTTATGCGTTATGCGTTATGTGTTATGGGTTATGCGTTATGCGTTATGCGTTATGCGTTATGCGTTATGCGTTATGCGTTATGCGTTATGCGTTATGCGTTATGCGTTATGCGTTATGCGTTATGCGTTATGCGTTATGCGTTATGCGTTATGCGTTATGCGTTATGCGTTATGAGAAATGCGTGATCCGTTATGCGTTATGCGTTATGAGTAATGCTTGATCCGTTACGCGTTAATCGTTATGCATTAAGCGTTATGCGTTATACGTTATGCGTTATGCGTTATGCGTTATGGGTTATGCGTTATGCTTTATGCATTATGCGTTATGCGTTTTGCTTTATGCGTTATGCGTTATGGGTTATGCGTTATGCGTTATGCGTTATGCGTTATGCGTTATGGGTTATGAGTAATGCGTGATCCGTTATGCGTTATGCTTTATGCGTTATGAGTTACGCGTAATGCGTTATGCGCTATGGGTCATGCGTTATGCGTTATGCGTTATGCGATTTGCGTTATGCGTTATGCGTTATGCGTTATGCGTTATGCGTTATGCGTTATGCGTTATGTGTTATGGGTTATGCGTTATGCGTTATGCGTTATGCGTTATGCGTTATGCGTTATGCGTTATGCGTTATGCGTTATGCGTTATGCGTTATGCGTTATGCGTTATGCGTTATGGGTTATGCGTTATGCGTTATGCGTTATGGGTTATGCGTTATGCGTTATGCGTTATGCGTTATGAGTAATGCGTGATCCGTTATGCGTTATGCGTTATGCGTTATGCGTTATGCGTTATGAGTAATGCGTGAAACGTTATGCGTTATGCGTTATGCGTTATGCGTTATGAGTAATGCGTGATCCGTTATGCGTTATGCGTTATGCTTTATGCATTATGCGTTATGCGTTATGCGGTTTGCGTTATGCGTTATGCGTTATGGGTTGTGCGTTATGAGTCATGCGTTATGCGTTATGCGTTTTGCTTTATGCGTTATGCGTTATGGGTTATGCGTTATGCGTTATGCGTTATGCGTTATGCGTTATGAGTAATGTGTGATCCGTTATGTGTTATGCGTTATGCGTTATGCGTTATACGTTATGCGTTATGCGTTATGGGTTATGAGTAATGCGTGATCCGTTATGCGTTATGCTTTATGCGTTATGCGTTATGAGTAATGCGTGATCCGTTATGCGTTATGCGTTATGCGTTATGCGTTATGCGATTTGCGTTATGCGTTATGCGTTATGCGTTATGGGTTGTGCGTTATGAGTCATGCGTTATGCGTTATGCGTTTTGCTTTATGCGTTATGCGTTATGGGTTATGCGTTATGCGTTATGCGTTATGCGATATGAGTAATGCGTTATGCGTTATGCGTTATGCGTTATGCGTTATGCGTTATGCGTTATGCGTTATGCGTTATGCGTTATGCGTTATGCGTTATGCGTTATGCGTTATGCGTTATGCGATTTGCGTTATGCGTTATGTGTTATGCGTTATGCGTTATGCGTTATGCGTTATGCGTTATGCGTTATGCGTTATGCGATTTGCGTTATGCGTTATGTGTTATGCGTTATGCGTTATGCGTTATGCGTTATGCGTTATGCGGTATACGTTATGCGTTATGCGTTATGCGTTATGCGTTATGCGTTATGCGTTATGCGTGATCCGTTATGCGTTATGCGTTATGCATTATGCGTTATGCGTTATGCGTTATGCGTTATGCGTTATGCGTTATGCTTTATGTGTTATGCGTTATGCGTTATGCGTTATGCGTTATGCGTTATGCGTTATGCGTTATACGTTATGCGTAATGCGTTATGCGTTATGCGATTTGCGTTATGCGTTATGCGTTATGCGTTATGCGTTATGCGTTATGCGTTATGTGTTATGGGTTATGCGTTATGCGTTATGCGTTATGCGTTATGCGTTATGCGTTATGCGTTATGCGTTATGCGTTATGCGTTATGCGATTTGCGTTATGCGTTATGCGTTATGCGTTATGCGTTATGCGTTATGCGTTATGCGTTATGTGTTATGGGTTATGCGTTATGCGTTATGCGTTATGCGTTATGCGTTATGCGTTATGCGTTATGCGTTATGCGTTATGCGTTATGCGTTATACGTTATGCGTTATGCGTTATGCGTTATGCGTTATGCGTTATGCGTTATGCGTTATGCGTTATGCGTTATGCGTTATGCGTTATGCGTTATGCGTTATGCGTTATGCGTTATGCGTTATGCGTTATGCGTTATGCGTTATGCGTTATGCGTTATGCGTTATGCGTTATGCGTTATGAGTAATGCGTGATCCGTTATGCGTTATGCGTTATGCATTATGCGTTATGCGTTATGCGTTATGCGTTATGCGTTATGCGTTATGCGTTATGCTTTATGCGTTATGCGTTATGCGTTATTCGTTATGCGTTATGCGTTATGCGTTATGCGTTATGCGTTATGAGTAATGCGTGATCCGTTATGCGTTATGCGTTATGCTTTATGCATTATGCGTTATGCGTTATGCGGTTTGCGTTATGCGTTATGCGTTATGGGTTGTGCGTTATGAGTCATGCGTTATGCGTTATGCGTTTTGCTTTATGCGTTATGCGTTATGGGTTATGCGTTATGCGTTATGCGTTATGCGTTATGAGTAATGTGTGATCCGTTATGTGTTATGCGTTATGCGTTATGCGTTATGCGTTATGCGTTATGCGTTATGCGTTATGCGTTATGCGTTATGCGTTATGCGTTATGCGATTTGCGTTATGCGTTATGCGTTATGCGTTATGCGTTATGCGTTATGCGTTATGCGTTATGTGTTATGGGTTATGCGTTATGCGTTATGCGTTATGCGTTATGCGTTATGCGTTATGCGTTATGCGTTATGCGTTATGCGTTATGCGTTATGCGTTATGCGTTATGCGTTATGCGTTATGGGTTATGCGTTATGCGTTATGCGTTA
Source organism: Lasioglossum morio (assembly GCA_916610235.2). Lineage (NCBI taxonomy): Eukaryota > Metazoa > Arthropoda > Insecta > Hymenoptera > Halictidae > Lasioglossum > Lasioglossum morio. Next base: position 297,259 of record CAKAJA020000257.1, read on the forward strand.
TGGGTTATGCGTTATGCGTTATGCGTTATGCGTTATGAGTAATGCGTGATCCGTTATGCGTTATGCGTTATGCGTTATGAGTAATGCGTGAAACGTTATGCGTTATTCGTTATGCGTTATGCGTTATGCGTTATGCGTTATGCGTTATGCGTTATGCGTTATGCGTTATGCGTTATGCGTTATGCGTTATGCGTTATGCGTTATGCGATTTGCGTTATGCGTTATGTGTTATGCGTTATGCGTTATGCGTTATGCGTTATGCGTTATGCGTTATGCGTTATGCGTTATGCGTTATGCGTTATGCGTTATGCGATTTGCGTTATGCGTTATGCGTTATGCGTTATGCGTTATGCGTTATGCGTTATGCGTTATGCGTTATGTGTTATGGGTTATGCGTTATGCGTTATGCGTTATGCGTTATGCGTTATGCGTTATGCGTTATGCGTTATGCGTTATGCGTTATGCGTTATGCGTTATACGTTATGCGTTATGCGTTATGCGTTATGCGTTATGCGTTATGCGTTATGCGTTATGCGTTATGCGTTATGCGTTATGCGTTATGCGTTATGCGTTATGCGTTATGCGTTATGCGTTATGCGTTATGCGTTATGCGTTATGCGTTATGCGTTATGCGTTATGCGTTATGCGTTATGCGTTATGCGTTATGCGTTATGCGTTATGCGTTATGCGTTATGCGTTATGCGTTATGCGTTATGCGTTATGCGATTTGCGTTATGCGTTATGCGTTATGCGTTATGCGTTATGAGTAATGCGTGATCCGTTATGCGTTATGCGTTATGCTTTATGCATTATGCGTTATGCGTTATGCGGTTTGCGTTATGCGTTATGCGTTATGGGTTGTGCGTTATGAGTCATGCGTTATGCGTTATGCGTTTTGCTTTATGCGTTATGCGTTATGGGTTATGCGTTATGCGTTATGCGTTATGCGTTATGAGTAATGTGTGATCCGTTATGTGTTATGCGTTATGCGTTATGCGTTATGCGTTATGCGTTATGCGTTATGCGTTATGCGTTATGCGTTATGCGTTATGCGTTATGCGTTATGCGTTATGCGTTATGCGATTTGCGTTATGCGTTATGCGTTATGCGTTATGCGTTATGCGTTATGCGTTATGCGTTATGCGTTATGTGTTATGGGTTATGCGTTATGCGTTATGCGTTATGCGTTATGCGTTATGCGTTATGCGTTATGCGTTATGCGTTATGCGTTATGCGTTATGCGTTATGCGTTATGCGTTATGCGTTATGGGTTATGCGTTATGCGTTATGCGTTATGGGTTATGCGTTATGCGTTATGCGTTATGCGTTATGAGTAATGCGTGATCCGTTATGCGTTATGCGTTATGCGTTATGAGTAATGCGTGAAACGTTATGCGTTATTCGTTATGCGTTATGCGTTATGCGTTATGCGTTATGCGTTATGCGTTATGCGTTATGCGTTATGCGTTATGCGTTATGCGTTATGCGTTATGCGATTTGCGTTATGCGTTATGTGTTATGCGTTATGCGTTATGCGTTATGCGTTATGCGTTATGCGTTATGCGTTATGCGTTATGCGTTATGCGTTATGCGTTATGCGATTTGCGTTATGCGTTATGCGTTATGCGTTATGCGTTATGCGTTATGCGTTATGCGTTATGCGTTATGTGTTATGGGTTATGCGTTATGCGTTATGCGTTATGCGTTATGCGTTATGCGTTATGCGTTATGCGTTATGCGTTATGCGTTATGCGTTATGCGTTATACGTTATGCGTTATGCGTTATGCGTTATGCGTTATGCGTTATGCGTTATGCGTTATGCGTTATGCGTTATGCGTTATGCGTTATGCGTTATGCGTTATGCGTTATGCGTTATGCGTTATGCGTTATGCGTTATGCGTTATGCGTTATGCGTTATGCGTTATGCGTTATGCGTTATGAGAAATGCGTGATCCGTTATGCGTTATGCGTTATGAGTAATGCTTGATCCGTTACGCGTTAATCGTTATGCATTAAGCGTTATGCGTTATACGTTATGCGTTATGCGTTATGCGTTATGCGTTATGGGTTATGCGTTATGGGTTATGCGTTATGCGTTATGCGTTATGCCTTATGAGTAATGCGTGATCCGTTATGCGTTATGCGTTATGCGTTATGCGTTATGCGTTATGAGTAATGCGTGAAACGTTATGCGTTATTCGTTATGCGTTATGCGTTATGCGTTATGAGTAATGCGTGATCCGTTATGCGTTATGCGTTATGCTTTATGCATTATGCGTTATGCGTTATGCGATTTGCGATATGCGTTATGCGTTATGGGTTGTGCGTTATGAGTCATGCGTTATGCGTTATGCGTTTTGCTTTATGCGTTATGCGTTATGGGTTATGCGTTATGCGTTATGCGTTATGCGTTATGAGTAATGCGTGATCCGTTATGTGTTATGCGTTATGCGTTATGCGCTATGCGTTATGCGTTATGCGTTATGCGTTATGGGTTATGAGTAATGCGTGATCCGTTATGCGTTATGCTTTATGCGTTATGCGTTATGAGTAATGCGTTATGCGTTATGCGTTTTGCTTTATGCGTTATGCGTTATGCGTTATGGGTTATGCGTTATGCGTTATGCGTTATGCGATTTGCGTTATGCGTTATGCGTTATGCGTTATGCGTTATGCGTTTTGCTTTATGCGTTATGCGTTATGCGTTATGCGTTATGAGTAATGCGTGATCCGTTATGCGTTATGCTTTATGCGTTATGCGTTATGCGTTATGCGTTATGCGTTATGCGTTATGCGATTTGCGTTATGCGTTATGTGTTATGCGTTATGCGTTATGCGTTATGCGTTATGCGTTATGCGTTATGCGATTTGCGTTATGCGTTATGCGTTATGCGTTATGCGTTATGCGTTATGCGTTATGCGTTATGTGTTATGGGTTATGCGTTATGCGTTATGCGTTATGCGTTATGCGTTATGCGTTATGCGTTATGCGTTATGCGTTATGCGTTATGCGTTATGCGTTATGCGTTATGCGTTATGCGTTATGCGTTATGCGTTATGCGTTATGCGTTATGCGTTATGCGTTTTGCGTTATGAGAAATGCGTGATCCGTTATGCGTTATGCGTTATGAGTAATGCTTGATCCGTTACGCGTTAATCGTTATGCATTAAGCGTTATGCGTTATACGTTATGCGTTATGCGTTATGCGTTATGGGTTATGCGTTATGCTTTATGCATTATGCGTTATGCGTTATGCGATTTGCGTTATGCGTTATGCGTTATGGGTTGTGCGTTATGAGTCATGCGTTATGCGTTATGCGTTTTGCTTTATGCGTTATGCGTTATGGGTTATGCGTTATGCGTTATGCGTTATGCGTTATGGGTTATGAGTAATGCGTGATCCGTTATGCGTTATGCGTTATGCGTTATGCGTTATGCGTTATGCGTTATGCGTTATGCGTTATGCGTTATGAGTAATCCGTGATCCGTTATGCGTTATGCGTTATGCATTATGCGTTATGAGTAATGCGTGATCCGTTATGCGTTATGCGTTATGCGTTATGCGTTATGCGTTATGCGTTATGCGTTATGCGTTATGCGTTATGAGTAATGCGTGATCCGTTATGGGTTATGCGTTATGCGCTATGAGTAATGCGTGATCCGTTATGCGTTATGCGTTATGAGAAATGCTTGATCCGTTACGCGTTATGCGTTATGCATTAAGCGTTATGCGTTATACGTTATGCGTTATGCGTTATGCGTTATGCGTTATGCGTTATGCGTTATGCGTTATGCTTTATGCATTATGCGTTATGCGTTATGCGATTTGCGTAATGCGTTATGCGTTATGGGTTATGCGTTATGCGTTATGCGTTATGCGTTATGCTTTATGCATTATGCGTTATGCGTTATGCGATTTGCGTTATACGTTATGCGTTATGGGTTGTGCGTTATGAGTCATGCGTTATGCGTTACGCGATTTGCGTTATGCGTTATGCGTTATGGGTTATGCGTTATGCGTTATGCGTTATGCGTTATGAGTAATGCGTGATCCGTTATGCGTTATGCGTTATGCGTTATGCGTTATGAGTAATGCGTGAAACGTTATGCGTTATTCGTTATGCGTTATGCGTTATGCGTTATGCGTTATGAGTAATGCGTGATCCGTTATGCGTTATGCGTTATGCTTTATGCATTATGCGTTATGCGTTATGCGTTTTGCGATATGCGTTATGCGTTATGGGTTGTGCGTTATGAGTCATGCGTTATGCGTTATGCGTTTTGCTTTATGCGTTATGCGTTATGGGTTATGCGTTATGCGTTATGCGTTATGAGTAATGCGTGATCCGTTATGTGTTATGCGTTATGCATTATGCGCTATGCGTTATGCGTTATGCGTTATGGGTTATGAGTAATGCGTGATCCGTTATGCGTTATGCTTTATGCGTTATGCGTTATGAGTAATGCGTTATGCGTTATGCGTTATGCGTTTTGCTTTATGCGTTATGCGTTATGCGTTATGGGTTATGCGTTATGCGTTATGCGATTTGCGTTATGCGTTATGTGTTATGCGTTATGCGTTATGCGTTTTGCTTTATGCGTTATGCGTTATGCGTTATGCGTTATGAGTAATGCGTGATCCGTTATGCGTTATGCTTTATGCGTTATGCGTTATGCGTTATGCGTTATGCGTTATGCGTTATGCGATTTGCGTTATGCGTTATGTGTTATGCGTTATGCGTTATGCGTTATGCGTTATGCGTTATGCGATTTGCGTTACGCGTTATGCGTTATGCGTTATGTGTTATGCGTTATGCGTTATGCGTTATGTGTTATGGGTTATGCGTTATGCGTTATGCGTTATGCGTTATGCGTTATGCGTTATGCGTTATGCGTTATGCGTTATGCGTTATGCGTTATGCGTTATGCGTTATGCGTTATTCGTTATGCGTTATGCGTTATGCGTTATGCGTTATGAGAAATGCGTGATCCGTTATGCGTTATGCGTTATGAGTAATGCTTGATCCGTTACGCGTTAATCGTTATGCATTAAGCGTTATGCGTTATACGTTATGCGTTATGCGTTATGCGTTATGGGTTATGCGTTATGCTTTATGCATTATGCGTTATGCGTTTTGCTTTATGCGTTATGCGTTATGGGTTATGCGTTATGCGTTATGCGTTATGCGTTATGCGTTATGGGTTATGAGTAATGCGTGATCCGTTATGCGTTATGCTTTATGCGTTATGAGTTACGCGTAATGCGTTATGCGCTATGGGTCATGCGTTATGCGTTATGCGTTATGCGATTTGCGTTATGCGTTATGCGTTATGCGTTATGCGTTATGCGTTATGCGTTATGCGTTATGTGTTATGGGTTATGCGTTATGCGTTATGCGTTATGCGTTATGCGTTATGCGTTATGCGTTATGCGTTATGCGTTATGCGTTATGCGTTATGCGTTATACGTTATGCGTTATGCGTTATGCGTTATGCGTTATGCGTTATGCGTTATGCGTTATGCGTTATGCGTTATGCGTTATGCGTTATGCGTTATGCGTTATGCGTTATGCGTTATGAGAAATGCGTGATCCGTTATGCGTTATGCGTTATGAGTAATGCTTGATCCGTTACGCGTTAATCGTTATGCATTAAGCGTTATGCGTTATACGTTATGCGTTATGCGTTATGCGTTATGGGTTATGCGTTATGGGTTATGCGTTATGCGTTATGCGTTATGCGTTATGAGTAATGCGTGATCCGTTATGCGTTATGCGTTATGCGTTATGCGTTATGCGTTATGAGTAATGCGTGAAACGTTATGCGTTATTCGTTATGCGTTATGCGTTATGCGTTATGAGTAATGCGTGATCCGTTATGCGTTATGCGTTATGCTTTATGCATTATGCGTTATGCGTTATGCGTTATGCGTTATGCGTTATGCGTTATGCGTTATGCGTTATGCGTTATGAGTAATGCGTTATGCGTTATGCGTTATGCGTTATGCGTTATGAGTAATGCGTGATCCGTTATGTGTTATGCGTTATGCGTTATGCGCTATGCGTTATGCGTTATGCGTTATGGGTTATGAGTAATGCGTGATCCGTTATGCGTTATGCTTTATGCGTTATGCGTTATGAGTAATGCGTTATGCGTTATGCGTTTTGCTTTATGCGTTATGCGTTATGGGTTATGCGTTATGCGTTATGCGTTATGCGATTTGCGTTATGCGTTATGTGTTATGCGTTATGCGTTATGCGTTTTGCTTTATGCGTTATGCGTTATGCGTTATGCGTTATGAGTAATGCGTGATCCGTTATGCGTTATGCTTTATGCGTTATGCGTTATGCGTTATGCGTTATGCGTTATGCGTTATGCGATTTGCGTTATGCGTTATGTGTTATGCGTTATGCGTTTGCGTTATGCGTTATGCGTTATGCGATTTGCGTTATGCGTTATGCGTTATGCGTTATGTGTTATGCGTTATGCGTTATGCGTTATGTGTTATGGGTTATGCGTTATGCGTTATGCGTTATGCGTTATGCGTTATGCGTTATGCGTTATGCGTTATGCGTTATGCGTTATGCGTTATGCGTTATGCGTTATGCGTTATGCGTTATGCGTTATGCGTTATGCGTTATGCGTTATGCGTTATGCGTTATGCGTTATGCGTTATGCGTTATGAGAAATGCGTGATCCGTTATGCGTTATGCGTTATGAGTAATGCTTGATCCGTTACGCGTTAATCGTTATGCATTAAGCGTTATGCGTTATACGTTATGCGTTATGCGTTATGCGTTATGGGTTATGCGTTATGCTTTATGCATTATGCGTTATGCGTTATGCGATTTGCGTTATGCGTTATGCGTTATGGGTTGTGCGTTATGAGTCATGCGTTATGCGTTATGCGTTATGCGTTATGCGTTATGCGTTATGCGTTATGCGTTATGCGTTATGCGTTATGCGTTATGCGTTATGCGTTATGCGTTATGCGTTATGCGTTATGCGTTATGAGAAATGCGTGATCCGTTATGCGTTATGCGTTATGAGTAATGCTTGATCCGTTACGCGTTAATCGTTATGCATTAAGCGTTATGCGTTATACGTTATGCGTTATGCGTTATGCGTTATGGGTTATGCGTTATGCTTTATGCATTATGCGTTATGCGTTATGCGATTTGCGTTATGCGTTATGCGTTATGGGTTGTGCGTTATGAGTCATGCGTTATGCGTTATGCGTTTTGCTTTATGCGTTATGCGTTATGGGTTATGCGTTATGCGTTATGCGTTATGCGTTATGCGTTATGCGTTATGGGTTATGAGTAATGCGTGATCCGTTATGCGTTATGCTTTATGCGTTATGAGTTACGCGTAATGCGTTATGCGCTATGGGTCATGCGTTAAGCGTTATGCGTTATGCGTTATGCGTTATACGTTATGCGTAATGCGTTATGCGTTATGCGATTTGCGTTATGCGTCATGCGTTATGCGTTATGCGTTATGCGTTATGCGTTATGCGTTATGCGTTATGCGTTATGGGTTATGAGTAATGCGTGATCCGTTATGCGTTATGCTTTATGCGTTATGAGTTACGCGTAATGCGTTATGCGCTATGGGTCATGCGTTAAGCGTTATGCGTTATGCGTTATGCGTTATGCGTTATGCGTTATGCGTTATGCGTTATGCGTTATGCTTTATGCATTATGCGTTATGCGTTATGCGTTATGCGTTATGCGATTTGCGTAATGCGTTATGCGTTATGGGTTATGCGTTATGCGTTATGCGTTATGCGTTATGCTTTATGCATTATGCGTTATGCGTTATGCGTTATGCGTTATGCGTTATGCGTTATGTGTTATGGGTTATGCGTTATGCGTTATGCGTTATGCGTTATGCGTTATGCGTTATGCGTTATGCGTTATGCGTTATGCGTTATGCGTTATGCGATTTGCGTTATGCGTTATGCGTTATGCGTTATGCGTTATGTGTTATGGGTTATGCGTTATGCGTTATGCGTTATGCGTTATGCGTTATGCGTTATGCGTTATGCGTTATGCGCTATGCGTTATACGTTATGCGTTATGCGTTATGCGTTATGCGTTATGCGTTATGCGTTATGCGTTATGCGTTATGAGAAATGCGTGATCCGTTATGCGTTATGCGTTATGAGTAATGCTTGATCCGTTACGCGTGATGCGTTATGCATTAAGCGTTATGCGTTATACGTTATGCGTTATGCGTTATGGGTTATGCGTTATGCTTTATGCATTATGCGTTATGCGTTATGCGATTTGCGTTATGCGTTATGCGTTATGCGTTATGGGTTGTGCGTTATGAGTCATGCGTTATGCGTTATGCGTTTTGCTTTATGCGTTATGCGTTATGGGTTATGCGTTATGCGTTATGCGTTATGCGTTATGCGTTATGGGTTATGAGTAATGCGTGATCCGTTATGCGTTATGCTTTATGCGTTATGAGTTACGCGTAATGCGTTATGCGCTATGGGTCATGCGTTAAGCGTTATGCGTTATGCGTTATGCGTTATACGTTATGCGTAATGCGTTATGCGTTATGCGATTTGCGTTATGCGTTATGCGTTATGCGTTATGCGTTATGCGTTATGCGTTATGCGTTATGCGTTATGCGTTATGTGTTATGGGTTATGCGTTATGCGTTATGCGTTATGCGTTATGCGTTATGCGTTTGCGTTTGCGTTATGCGTTATGCGTTATGCGTTATGCGTTATGCTTTATGTGTTATGCGTTATGAGTAATCCGTGATCCGTTATGCGTTATGCGTTATGCGTTATGCGTTATGGGTTATGCGATATGCGTTATGCGTTATGCGATATGAGTAATGCGTTATGCGTTATGCGTTATGCGTTATGCGTTATGCGTTATGCGTTATGCGTTATGCGTTATGCGTTATGCGTTATGCGTTATGCGTTATGCGTTATGCGTTATGCGATTTGAGTTATGCGTTATGTGTTATGCGTTATGCGTTATGCGTTATGCGTTATGCGTTATGCGTTATGCGTTATGCGTTATGCGTTATGCGTTATGCGTTATGCGTTATGAGAAATGCGTGATCCGTTATGCGTTATGCGTTATGAGTAATGCTTGATCCGTTACGCGTTATGCGTTATGCATTAAGCGTTATGCGTTATACGTTATGCGTTATGCGTTATGCGTTATGGGTTATGCGTTATGCTTTATGCATTATGCGTTATGCGTTATGCGATTTGCGTTATGCGTTATGCGTTATGGGTTGTGCGTTATGAGTCATGCGTTATGCGTTATGCGTTTTGCTTTATGGGTTATGCGTTATGGGTTATGCGTTATGCGTTATGCGTTATGCGTTATGCGTTATGGGATACGAGTAATGCGTGATCCGTTATGCGTTATGCTTTATGCGTTATGAGTTACGCGTAATGCGTTATGCGCTATGGGTCATGCGTTAAGCGTTATGCGTTATACGTTATGCGTAATGCGTTATGCGTTATGCGATTTGCGTTATGCGTTATGCGTTATGCGTTATGCGTTATGCGTTATGCGTTATGCGTTATGTGTTATGGGTTATGCGTTATGCGTTATGCGTTATGCGTTATGCGTTATGCGTTATGCGATTTGCGTTATGCGTTATGCGTTATGCGTTATGAGTCATGCGTTATGCGTTATGCGTTTTGCTTTATGCGTTATGCGTTATGCGTTATGGGTTATGCGTTATGCGTTATGCGTTATGCGATATGAGTAATGCGTTATGCGTTATGCGTTATGCGTTATGCGTTATGCGTTATGCGTTATGCGTTATGCGTTATGCGTTATGCGTTATGCGTTATGCGTTATGCGTTATGCGTTATGAGTAATGCGTTATCCGTTATGCGTTATGCTTTATGCGTTATGCGTTATGCGTTATGCGTTATGCGTTATGCGTTATACGATTTGCGTTATGCGTTATGTGTTATGCGTTATGCGTTATGCGTTATGCGTTATGCGTTATGCGTTATGCGATTTGCGTTATGCGTTATGCGTTATGCGTTATGTGTTATGCGTTATGCGTTATGCGTTATGCGTTATGGGTTATGCGTTATGCGTTATGCGTTATGCGTTATGCGTTATGCGTTATGCGTTATGCGTTATGCGTTATGCGTTATGCGTTATGCGTTATGCGTTATGCGTTATGCGTTATGCGTTATGCGTTATGCGTTATGCGTTATGCGTTATGCGTTATGCGTTATGAGAAATGCGTGATCCGTTATGCGTTATGCGTTATGAGTAATGCTTGATCCGTTACGCGTTATGCGTTATGCATTAAGCGTTATGCGTTATACGTTATGCGTTATGCGTTATGCGTTATGCGTTATGCGTTATGCGTTATGCTTTATGCATTATGCGTTATGCGTTATGCGTTATGCGTTATGCGATTTGCGTAATGCGTTATGCGTTATGGGTTATGCGTTATGCGTTATGCGTTATGCGTTATGCTTTATGCATTATGCGTTATGCGTTATGCGTTATGCGTTATGCGTTATGCGTTATGCGTTATGCGTTATGCGTTATGTGTTATGGGTTATGCGTTATGCGTTATGCGTTATGCGTTATGCGTTATGCGTTATGCGTTATGCGTTATGCGTTATGCGTTATGCGTTATGCGTTATGCGTTATGCGTTATGCGTTATGCGTTATGCGTTATGTGTTATGGGACATGCGTTATGCGTTATGCGTTATGCGTTATGCGTTATGCGTTATGAGTAATGCGTGATCCGTTATGCGTTATGCGTTATGCGTTATGCGTTATGCGTTATGCGTTATGCGTTATGCGTTATGCGTTATGCGTTATGCGTTATGCGTTATGCGTTATGCGTTATGCGTTATGCGTTATGCGTTATGAGTAATGCGTGATCCGTTATGCGTTATGCGTTATGCGTTATGCGTTATGCGTTATGCGTTATGCGTTATGCGTTATGCGTTATGCGTTATGCGTTATGCGTTATGCGTTATGCGTTATGAGTTGTGCGTTATGCGTTATGCGTTATGTGTTATGGGTTATGCGTTATGCGTTATGCGTTATGCGTTATGCGTTATGCGTTATGCGATTTGCGTTATGCGTTATGCGTTATGCGTTATGAGTCATGCGTTATGCGTTATGCGTTTTGGTTTATGCGTTATGCGTTATGCGTTATGGGTTATGCGTTATGCGTTATGCGTTATGCGATATGAGTAATGCGTTATGCGTTATGCGTTATGCGTTATGCGTTATGCGTTATGCGTTATGCGTTATGCGTTATGCGTTATGCGTTATGCGTTATGCGTTATGCGTTATGCGTTATGCGTTATGCGTTATGCGTTATGAGTAATGCGTTATCCGTTATGCGTTATGCTTTATGCGTTATGCGTTATGCGTTATGCGTTATGCGTTATACGATTTGCGTTATGCGTTATGTGTTATGCGTTATGCGTTATGCGTTATGCGTTATGCGTTATGCGTTATGCGATTTGCGTTATGCGTTATGCGTTATGCGTTATGTGTTATGCGTTATGCGTTATGCGTTATGCGTTATGGGTTATGCGTTATGCGTTATGCGTTATGCGTTATGCGTTATGCGTTATGCGTTATGCGTTATGCGTTATGCGTTATGCGTTATGCGTTATGCGTTATGCGTTATGCGTTATGCGTTATGCGTTATGCGTTATGCGTTATGCGTTATGCGTTATGCGTTATGCGTTATGAGAAATGCGTGATCCGTTATGCGTTATGCGTTATGAGTAATGCTTGATCCGTTACGCGTTATGCGTTATGCATTAAGCGTTATGCGTTATACGTTATGCGTTATGCGTTATGCGTTATGCGTTATGCGTTATGCGTTATGCTTTATGCATTATGCGTTATGCGTTATGCGTTATGCGTTATGCGATTTGCGTAATGCGTTATGCGTTATGGGTTATGCGTTATGCGTTATGCGTTATGCGTTATGCTTTATGCGTTATGCGTTATGCGTTATGCGTTATGCGTTATGCGTTATGCGTTATGCGTTATGCGTTATGCGTTATGTGTTATGGGTTATGCGTTATGCGTTATGCGTTATGCGTTATGCGTTATGCGTTATGCGTTATGCGTTATGCGTTATGCGTTATGCGTTATGCGTTATGCGTTATGCGTTATGCGTTATGCGTTATGCGTTATGCGTTATGCGTTATGTGTTATGGGATATGCGTTATGCGTTATGCGTTATGCGTTATGCGTTATGCGTTATGAGTAATGCGTGATCCGTTATGCGTTATGCGTTATGCGTTATGCGTTATGCGTTATGCGTTATGCGTTATGCGTTATGCGTTATGCGTTATGCGTTATGCGTTATGCGTTATGCGTTATGCGTTATGAGTAATGCGTGATCCGTTATGCGTTATGCGTTATGCGTTATGCGTTATGCGTTATGCGTTATGCGTTATGCGTTATGCGTTATGCGTTATGCGTTATGCGTTATGAGTTGTGCGTTATGCGTTATGCGTTATGCGTTATGCGTTATGCGTTATGCGTTATGCGTTATGCGTTATGCGTTATGCGTTATGCGTTATGCGTTATGCGTTATGCGTTATGCGTTATGCGTTATGCGTTATGCGTTATGCGTTATGCGTTATGTGTTATGGGATATGCGTTATGCGTTACGCGTTATGCGTTATGCGTTATGCGTTATGAGTAATGCGTGATCCGTTATGCGTTATGCGTTATGCGTTATGCGTTATGCGTTATGCGTTATGCGTTATGCGTTATGCGAATTGCGTTATGCGTTATGCGTTATGCGTTATGCGTTATGCGTTATGCGTTATGCGTTATGCGTTATGCGTTATGCATTATGCGTTATGCGTTATGCGTTATGCGTTATGCGTTATGAGAAATGCGTGATCCGTTATGCGTTATGCGTTATGAGTAATGCTTGATCCGTTACGCGTTATGCGTTATGCATTAAGCGTTATGCGTTATACGTTATGCGTTATGCGTTATGCGTTATGGGTTATGCGTTATGCTTTATGCATTATGCGTTATGCGTTATGCGATTTGCGTTATGCGTTATGCGTTATGGGTTGTGCGTTATGAGTCATGCGTTATGCGTTATGCGTTTTGCTTTATGCGTTATGCGTTATGGGTTATGCGTTATGCGTTATGCGTTATGCGTTATGCGTTATGGGTTACGAGTAATGCGTGATCCGTTATGCGTTATGCTTTATGCGTTATGAGTTACGCGTAATGCGTTATGCGCTATGGGTCATGCGTTAAGCGTTATGCGTTATACGTTATGCGTAATGCGTTATGCGTTATGCGATTTGCGTTATGCGTTATGCGTTATGCGTTATGTGTTATGGGTTATGCGTTATGCGTTATGCGTTATGCGTTATGCGTTATGCGTTATGCGTTATGCGTTATGCGTTATGCGTTATGCGTTATGCGTTATGCGTTATGCGTTATGCGTTATGCGTTATGAGTTGTGCGTTATGCGTTATGCGATTTGCGTTATGCGTTATGCGTTATGCGTTATGCGTTATGCGTTATGCTTTATGCGTTATGCGTTATGAGTAATCCGTGATCCGTTATGCGTTATGCGTTATGCATTATGAGTAATGCGTGATCCGTTATGCGTTATGCGTTATGCGTTATGCGTTATGCGTTATGCGTTATGCGTTATGCGTTATGAGTAATGCGTGATCCGTTATGCGTTATGCGTTATGCGCTATGAGTAATGCGTGATCCGTTATGCGTTATGCGTTATGAGAAATGCTTGATCCGTTACGCGTTATGCGTTATGCATTAAGCGTTATGCGTTATACGTTATGCGTTATGCGTTATGCGTTATGCGTTATGCGTTATGCGTTATGCTTTATGCATTATGCGTTATGCGTTATGCGTTATGCGATTTGCGTAATGCGTTATGCGTTATGGGTTATGCGTTATGCGTTATGCGTTATGCGTTATGCTTTATGCATTCTGCGTTATGCGTTATGCGATTTGCGTTATGCGTTATGCGTTATGGGTTGTGCGTTATGAGTCATGCGTTATGCGTTATGCGTTTTGCTTTATGCGTTATGCGTTATGGGTTATGCGTTATGCGTTATGCGTTATGCGTTATGCGTTATGCGTTATGGGTTATGAGTAATGCGTGATCCGTTATGCGTTATGCTTTATGCGTTATGAGTTACGCGTAATGCGTTATGCGCTATGGGTCATGCGTTAAGCGTTATGCGTTATGCGTTATGCGTTATGCGTTATGGGTTATGCGTTATGGGTTATGCGATATGTGTTATGCGTTGTGCGTTATCCGCTATGCGTTATGCGTTTTTCGTTATGCGTTATGCGTTATGCGTTATGAGTAATGCGTGATCCGTTATGCGTTATGCGTTATGCGTTATGCGTTATGCGTCATGCGTTATGAGTAAAGCGTGATCCGTTATGCGTTTTGCGTTATGCGCTATGGGTAATGCGTGATCCGTTATGCGTTATGCGTTATGAGTAATGCTTGATCCGTTACGCGTTATGCGTTATGCATTAAGCGTTATGCGTTATACGTTATGCGTTATGCGTTATGCGTTATGCGTTATGCGTTATGCTTTATGCATTATGCGTTATGCGTTATGCGTTATGGGTTGTGCGTTATGAGTCATGCGTGATCCGTTATGCGTTATGCTTTATGCGTTATGAGTTACGCGTAATGCGTTATGCGCAATGGGTCATGCGTTAAGCGTTATGCGTTATGCGTTATGCGTTATGGGTTATGGGTTATGCGTTATGGGTTATGAGTAATGCGTGATCCGTTATACGTTATGCTTTATGCGTTATGAGTTACGCGTAATGCGTTATGCGCTATGGGTCATGCGTTAAACGTTATGCTTTATGCGTTATGCGTTATGGGTTATGCGTTATGTGTTATGCGTTATGCGTTATGCGTTATGCGTTATGCGTTATGCGTTATGCGTTATGCGTTATGCGTTATGCGTTATTCGTTATGGGTTATCCGTTATGCGTTATCCGTTATGAGTTTTGCGTTATGCGTTATGCGTTATGAGTTGTGCGTTATGCGTTATGCGTTATGCGTTATGCGTGATCCGTTATGCGTTATGCGTTATGAGTAATGCGTGATACGTTATGCGTTATGCGTTATGCGTTATGCGTTATGCGTTATGCGTTATGCGTTATGCGTTATGCGTTATGCGTTATGCGTTATGCGTTATGCGTTATGCGTTATGCGTTATGCGTTATGCGTTATGCGTTATGAGTTGTGCGTTATGCGTTATGCGTTATGCGTTATGCGTTATGCGTTATGCGTCATGCGTTATGCGTTATGCGTTATGCGTTATGCGTTATGCGTTATGGGTTATGCGTTATGCGTTATGCGTTATGCGTTATGCTTTATGCATTATGCGTTATGCGTTATGCGTTATGCGTTATGCGTTATGCGTTATGCGTTATGCGTTATGCGTTATGCGTTATGCGTTATGCGTTATGCGTTATGCGTTATGCGTTATGCGTTATGCGTTATGCGTTATGCGTTATGCGTTATGCGTTATGCGTTATGTGTTATGCGTTGTGCGTTATCCGCTATGCGTTATGCGTTTTGCGTTATGCGTTATGCGTTATACGTTATGCGTTATGCGTTATGCGTTATGCGTAATGCGTTATGCGCTATGGGTCATGCGTTAAGCGTTATGCGTTATGCGTTATGCGTTATGCGTTGTGCGTTATCCGCTATGCGTTATGCGTTTTGCGTTTTGCGTTATGCGTTATACGTTATGCGTAATGCGTTATGCGTTATGCGTTATGCGATTTGCGTTATGCGTTATGCGTTATGCGTTATGTGTTATGCGTTATGCGTTATGCGTTATGTGTTATGGGTTATGCGTTATGCGTTATGCGTTATGCGTTATGCGTTATGCGTTATGCGTTATGCGTTATGCGTTATGCGTTATGCGTTATGCGTTATGCGTTATGCGTTATGCGTTATGCGTTATGCGTTATGCGTTATGCGTTATGCATTATGCGTTATGCGTTATGCGTAATGCGTTATGCGCTATGGGTCATGCGTTAAGCGTTATGCGTTATGCGTTATGCGTTATGCGTTATGCGTTATGGGTTATGCGTTATGTGTTATGCGTTGTGCGTTATCCGCTATGCGTTATGCGTTTTGCGTTTTGCGTTATGCGTTATACGTTATACGTAATGCGTTATGCGTTATGCGTTATGCGATTTGCGTTATGCGTTATGCGTTATGCGTTATGTGTTATGCGTTATGCGTTATGCGATATGTGTTATGGGTTATGCGTTATGCGTTATGCGTTATGCGTTATGCGTTATGCGTTATGCGTTATGCGTTATGCGTTATGCGTTATGCGTTATGCGTTATGCGTTATGCGTTATGCGTTATGCGTTATGCGTTATGCGTAATGCGTTATGCGCTATGGGTCATGCGTTAAGCGTTATGCGTTATGCGTTATGCGTTATGCGTTATGCGTTATGCGTTATGCGTTATGCGTAATGCGTTATGCGCTATGGGTCATGCGTTAAGCGTTATGCGTTATGCGTTATGCGTTATGCGTTATGCGTTATGCGTTATGCGTTATGCGTTATGCGTAATGCGTTATGCGCTATGGGTCATGCGTTAAGCGTTATGCGTTATGCGTTATGCGTTATGCGTTATGCGTTATGCGTTATGCGTTATGCGTTATGCGTTATGCGTTATGCGTTATGCGTTATGCGTTATGCGTTATGCTTTATGCGTTATGCGTTATGAGTAATCCGTGATCCGTTATGCGTTATGCGTTATGCATTATGAGTAATGCGTGATCCGTTATGCGTTATGCGTTATGCGTTATGCGTTATGCGTTATGCGTTATGCGTTATGCGTTATGAGTAATGCGTGATCCGTTATGCGTTATGCGTTATGCGCTATGAGTAATGCGTGATCCGTTATGCGTTATGCGTTATGAGAAATGCTTGATCCGTTACGCGTTATGCGTTATGCATTAAGCGTTATGCGTTATACGTTATGCGTTATGCGTTATGCGTTATGCGTTATGCGTTATGCGTTATGCTTTATGCATTATGCGTTATGCGTTATGCGTTATGCGATTTGCGTAATGCGTTATGCGTTATGGGTTATGCGTTATGCGTTATGCGTTATGCGTTATGCTTTATGCATTCTGCGTTATGCGTTATGCGATTTGCGTTATGCGTTATGCGTTATGGGTTGTGCGTTATGAGTCATGCGTTATGCGTTATGCGTTTTGCTTTATGCGTTATGCGTTATGGGTTATGCGTTATGCGTTATGCGTTATGCGTTATGCGTTATGCGTTATGGGTTATGAGTAATGCGTGATCCGTTATGCGTTATGCTTTATGCGTTATGAGTTACGCGTAATGCGTTATGCGCTATGGGTCATGCGTTAAGCGTTATGCGTTATGCGTTATGCGTTATGCGTTATGGGTTATGCGTTATGGGTTATGCGATATGTGTTATGCGTTGTGCGTTATCCGCTATGCGTTATGCGTTTTTCGTTATGCGTTATGCGTTATGCGTTATGAGTAATGCGTTTTGCGTTATGCGCTATGGGTAATGCGTGATCCGTTATGCGTTATGCGTTATGAGTAATGCTTGATCCGTTACGCGTTATGCGTTATGAGTAATGCGTGATACGTTATGCGTTATGCGTTATGCGTTATGCGTTATGCGTTATGCGTTATGCGTTATGCGTTATGCGTTATGCGTTATGCGTTATGCGTTATGCGTTATGCGTTATGCGTTATGAGTTGTGCGTTATGCGTTATGCGTTATGCGTTATGCGTTATGCGTTATGCGTCATGCGTTATGCGTTATGCGTTATGCGTTATGCGTTATGCGTTATGGGTTATGCGTTATGCGTTATGCGTTATGCGTTATGCTTTATGCATTATGCGTTATGCGTTATGCGTTATGCGTTATGCGTTATGCGTTATGCGTTATGCGTTATGCGTTATGCGTTATGCGTTATGCGTTATGCGTTATGCGTTATGCGTTATGCGTTATGCGTTATGCGTTATGTGTTATGCGTTGTGCGTTATCCGCTATGCGTTATGCGTTTTGCGTTATGCGTTATGCGTTATACGTTATGCGTAATGCGTTATGCGTAATGCGTTATGCGATTTGCGTTATGCGTTATGCGTTATGCGTTATGCGTTATGCGTTATGCGTTATGTGTTATGGGTTATGCGTTATGCGTTATGCGTTATGCGTTATGCGTTATGCGTTATGCGTTATGCGTTATGCGTTATGCGTTATGCGTTATGCGTTATGCGTTATGCGTTATGCGTTATGCGTTATGCGTTATGCGTTATGAGTAATGCGTGATCCGTTATGCGTTATGCGTTATTCGTTATGCGTTATGAGTAATGCGTGATCCGTTATGCGTTATGCGTTATGCGTTATGCGTTATGCGTTATGAGTAATGCGTGATCCGTTATGCGTTATGCGTTATGAGTAATGCTTGATCCGTTACGCGTTATGCGTTATGCATTAAGCGTTATGCGTTATACGTTATGCGTTATGCGTTATGCGTTATGCGTTATGCGTTATGCGTTATGCGTTATGCGTTATGCGTTATGCGTTATGCGTTATGCGTTATGCGTTATGCGTTATGCGTTATGCGTTATGCGTTATGCGTTATGCGTTATGTGTTATGCGTTGTGCGTTATCCGCTATGCGTTATGCGTTTTGCGTTTTGCGTTATGCGTTATACGTTATGCGTAATGCGTTATGCGTTATGCGATTTGCGTTATGCGTTATGCGTTATGCGTTATGTGTTATGCGTTATGCGTTATGCGTTATGTGTTATGGGTTATGCGTTATGCGTTATGCGTTATGCGTTATGCGTTATGCGTTATGCGTTATGCGTTATGCGTTATGCGTTATGCGTTATGCGTTATGCGTTATGCGTTATGCGTTATGCGTTATGCGTTATGCGTTATGCGTTATGCGTAATGCGTTATGCGCTATGGGTCATGCGTTAAGCGTTATGCGTTATGCGTTATGCGTTATGCGTTGTGCGTTATCCGCTATGCGTTATGCGTTTTGCGTTTTGCGTTATGCGTTATACGTTATGCGTAATGCGTTATGCGTTATGCGTTATGCGATTTGCGTTATGCGTTATGCGTTATGCGTTATGTGTTATGCGTTATGCGTTATGCGTTATGTGTTATGGGTTATGCGTTATGCGTTATGCGTTATGCGTTATGCGTTATGCGTTATGCGTTATGCGTTATGCGTTATGCGTTATGCGTTATGCGTTATGCGTTATGCGTTATGCGTTATGCGTTATGCATTATGCGTTATGCGTTATGCGTAATGCGTTATGCGCTATGGGTCATGCGTTAAGCGTTATGCGTTATGCGTTATGCGTTATGCGTTATGCGTTATGGGTTATGCGTTATGTGTTATGCGTTGTGCGTTATCCGCTATGCGTTATGCGTTTTGCGTTTTGCGTTATGCGTTATACGTTATACGTAATGCGTTATGCGTTATGCGTTATGCGATTTGCGTTATGCGTTATGCGTTATGCGTTATGCGTTATGCGTTATGCGTTATGCGATATGTGTTATGGGTTATGCGTTATGCGTTATGCGTTATGCGTTATGCGTTATGCGTTATGCGTTATGCGTTATGCGTTATGCGTTATGCGTTATGCGTTATGCGTTATGCGTTATGCGTTATGCGTTATGCGTTATGCGTTATGCGTTATGCGTAATGCGTTATGCGCTATGGGTCATGCGTTAAGCGTTATGCGTTATGCGTTATGCGTTATGCGTTATGCGTTTTGCGTTTTGCGTTATGCGTTATACGTTATGCGTAATGCGTTATGCGTTATGCGTTATGCGATTTGCGTTATGCGTTATGCGTTATGCGTTATGTGTTATGCGTTATGCGTTATGCGTTATGTGTTATGGGTTATGCGTTATGCGTTATGCGTTATGCGTTATGCGTTATGCGTTATGCGTTATGCGTTATGCGTTATGCGTTATGCGTTATGCGTTATGCGTTATGCGTTATGCGTTATGCGTTATGCGTTATGCGTAATGCGTTATGCGCTATGGGTCATGCGTTAAGCGTTATGCGTTATGCGTTATGCGTTATGCGTTATGCGTTATGGGTTATGCGTTATGTGTTATGCGTTGTGCGTTATCCGCTATGCGTTATGCGTTTTGCGTTATGCGTTATACGTTATACGTAATGCGTTATGCGTTATGCGTTATGCGATTTGCGTTATGCGTTATGCGTTATGCGTTATGTGTTATGCGTTATGCGTTATGCGATATGTGTTATGGGTTATGCGTTATGCGTTATGCGTTATGCGTTATGCGTTATGCGTTATGCGTTATGCGTTATGCGTTATGCGTTATGCGTTATGCGTTATGCGTTATGCGTTATGCGTTATGCGTAATGCGTTATGCGCTATGGGTCATGCGTTAAGCGTTATGCGTTATGCGTTATGCGTTATGCGTTATGGGTTATGCGTTATGTGTTATGCGTTGTGCGTTATCCGCTATGCGTTATGCGTTTTGCGTTTTGCGTTATGCGTTATACGTTATACGTAATGCGTTATGCGTTATGCGTTATGCGATTTGCGTTATGCGTTATGCGTTATGCGTTATGTGTTATGCGTTATGCGTTATGCGTTATGTGTTATGGGTTATGCGTTATGCGTTATGCGTTATGCGTTATGCGTTATCCACTATGCGTTATGCGTTATGCGTTATGCGATTTGCGTTATGCGTTATGCGTTATGCGTTATGCGTTATGTGTTATGGGTTATGCGTTATGCGTTATGCGTTATGCGTTATGCGTTATGCGTTATGCGTTATGCGTTATGTGTTATGCGTTATGCGTTATGCGTTATGCGTTATGCGTTATGCGTTATGCGTTATGCATTATGCGTTATGCGTTATGCGTAATGCGTTATGCGCTATGGGTCATGCGTTAAGCGTTATGCGTTATGCGTTATGCGTTATGCGTTATGCGTTATGGGTTATGCGTTATGTGTTATGCGTTGTGCGTTATCCGCTATGCGTTATGCGTTTTGCGTTTTGCGTTATGCGTTATACGTTATACGTAATGCGTTATGCGTTATGCGTTATGCGTTATGCGTTATGCGTTATGCGTTATGCGTTATGTGTTATGCGTTATGCGTTATGCGATATGTGTTATGGGTTATGCGTTATGCGTTATGCGTTATGCGTTATGCGTTATGCGTTATGCGTTATGCGTTATGCGTTATGCGTTATGCGTTATGCGTTATGCGTTATGCGTTATGCGTTATGCGTTATGCGTAATGCGTTATGCGCTATGGGTCATGCGTTAAGCGTTATGCGTTATGCGTTATGCGTTATGCGTTATGCGTTTTGCGTTTTGCGTTATGCGTTATACGTTATGCGTAATGCGTTATGCGTTATGCGTTATGCGATTTGCGTTATGCGTTATGCGTTATGCGTTATGTGTTATGCGTTATGCGTTATGCGTTATGTGTTATGGGTTATGCGTTATGCGTTATGCGTTATGCGTTATGCGTTATGCGTTATGCGTTATGCGTTATGCGTTATGCGTTATGCGTTATGCGTTATGCGTTATGCGTTATGCGTTATGCGTTATGCGTTATGCGTAATGCGTT
Organism: Lasioglossum morio; assembly: GCA_916610235.2. Classification (NCBI taxonomy): domain Eukaryota; kingdom Metazoa; phylum Arthropoda; class Insecta; order Hymenoptera; family Halictidae; genus Lasioglossum; species Lasioglossum morio. The sequence continues at coordinate 318,941 of CAKAJA020000257.1, forward strand.
ATGCGCTATGGGTCATGCGTTAAGCGTTATGCGTTATGCGTTATGCGTTATGCGTTATGCGTTATGGGTTATGCGTTATGTGTTATGCGTTGTGCGTTATCCGCTATGCGTTATGCGTTTTGCGTTTTGCGTTATGCGTTATACGTTATACGTAATGCGTTATGCGTTATGCGTTATGCGATTTGCGTTATGCGTTATGCGTTATGCGTTATGTGTTATGCGTTATGCGTTATGCGATATGTGTTATGGGTTATGCGTTATGCGTTATGCGTTATGCGTTATGCGTTATGCGTTATGCGTTATGCGTTATGCGTTATGCGTTATGCGTTATGCGTTATGCGTTATGCGTTATGCGTTATGCGTAATGCGTTATGCGCTATGGGTCATGCGTTAAGCGTTATGCGTTATGCGTTATGCGTTATGCGTTTTGCGTTTTGCGTTATGCGTTATACGTTATGCGTAATGCGTTATGCGTTATGCGTTATGCGATTTGCGTTATGCGTTATGCGTTATGCGTTATGTGTTATGCGTTATGCGTTATGCGTTATGTGTTATGGGTTATGCGTTATGCGTTATGCGTTATGCGTTATGCGTTATGCGTTATGCGTTATGCGTTATGCGTTATGCGTTATGCGTTATGCGTTATGCGTTATGCGTTATGCGTTATGCGTTATGCGTTATGCGTTATGCGTTATGCGTTATGCGTAATGCGTTATGCGCTATGGGTCATGCGTTAAGCGTTATGCGTTATGCGTTATGCGTTATGCGTTATGCGTTATGGGTTATGCGTTATGTGTTATGCGTTGTGCGTTATCCGCTATGCGTTATGCGTTTTGCGTTATGCGTTATACGTTATACGTAATGCGTTATGCGTTATGCGTTATGCGATTTGCGTTATGCGTTATGCGTTATGCGTTATGTGTTATGCGTTATGCGTTATGCGATATGTGTTATGGGTTATGCGTTATGCGTTATGCGTTATGCGTTATGCGTTATGCGTTATGCGTTATGCGTTATGCGTTATGCGTTATGCGTTATGCGTTATGCGTTATGCGTTATGCGTTATGCGTTATGCGTAATGCGTTATGCGCTATGGGTCATGCGTTAAGCGTTATGCGTTATGCGTTATGCGTTATGCGTTATGGGTTATGCGTTATGTGTTATGCGTTGTGCGTTATCCGCTATGCGTTATGCGTTTTGCGTTTTGCGTTATGCGTTATACGTTATACGTAATGCGTTATGCGTTATGCGTTATGCGATTTGCGTTATGCGTTATGCGTTATGCGTTATGTGTTATGCGTTATGCGTTATGCGATATGTGTTATGGGTTATGCGTTATGCGTTATGCGTTATGCGTTATGCGTTATCCACTATGCGTTATGCGTTATGCGTTATGCGATTTGCGTTATGCGTTATGCGTTATGCGTTATGCGTTATGTGTTATGGGTTATGCGTTATGCGTTATGCGTTATGCGTTATGCGTTATGCGTTATGCGTTATGCGTTATGTGTTATGCGTTATGCGTTATGCGTTATGCGTTATGCGTTATGCGTTATGCGTTATGCATTATGCGTTATGCGTTATGCGTAATGCGTTATGCGCTATGGGTCATGCGTTAAGCGTTATGCGTTATGCGTTATGCGTTATGCGTTATGCGTTATGGGTTATGCGTTATGTGTTATGCGTTGTGCGTTATCCGCTATGCGTTATGCGTTTTGCGTTTTGCGTTATGCGTTATACGTTATACGTAATGCGTTATGCGTTATGCGTTATGCGATTTGCGTTATGCGTTATGCGTTATGCGTTATGAGTTATGCGTTATGCGTTATGCGATATGTGTTATGGGTTATGCGTTATGCGTTATGCGTTATGCGTTATGCGTTATGCGTTATGCGTTATGCGTTATGCGTTATGCGTTATGCGTTATGCGTTATGCGTTATGCGTTATGCGTTATGCGTAATGCGTTATGCGCTATGGGTCATGCGTTAAGCGTTATGCGTTATGCGTTATGCGTTATGCGTTATGCGTTTTGCGTTTTGCGTTATGCGTTATACGTTATGCGTAATGCGTTATGCGTTATGCGTTATGCGATTTGCGTTATGCGTTATGCGTTATGCGTTATGTGTTATGCGTTATGCGTTATGCGTTATGTGTTATGGGTTATGCGTTATGCGTTATGCGTTATGCGTTATGCGTTATGCGTTATGCGTTATGCGTTATGCGTTATGCGTTATGCGTTATGCGTTATGCGTTATGCGTTATGCGTTATGCGTTATGCGTTATGCGTAATGCGTTATGCGCTATGGGTCATGCGTTAAGCGTTATGCGTTATGCGTTATGCGTTATGCGTTATGCGTTATGGGTTATGCGTTATGTGTTATGCGTTGTGCGTTATCCGCTATGCGTTATGCGTTTTGCGTTTTGCGTTATGCGTTATACGTTATACGTAATGCGTTATGCGTTATGCGTTATGCGATTTGCGTTATGCGTTATGCGTTATGCGTTATGTGTTATGCGTTATGCGTTATGCGATATGTGTTATGGGTTATGCGTTATGCGTTATGCGTTATGCGTTATGCGTTATGCGTTATGCGTTATGCGTTATGCGTTATGCGTTATGCGTTATGCGTTATGCGTTATGCGTTATGCGTTATGCGTTATGCGTTATGCGTAATGCGTTATGCGCTATGGGTCATGCGTTAAGCGTTATGCGTTATGCGTTATGCGTTATGCGTTATGGGTTATGCGTTATGTGTTATGCGTTGTGCGTTATCCGCTATGCGTTATGCGTTTTGCGTTTTGCGTTATGCGTTATACGTTATACGTAATGCGTTATGCGTTATGCGTTATGCGATTTGCGTTATGCGTTATGCGTTATGCGTTATGTGTTATGCGTTATGCGTTATGCGATATGTGTTATGGGTTATGCGTTATGCGTTATGCGTTATGCGTTATGCGTTATCCACTATGCGTTATGCGTTATGCGTTATGCGATTTGCGTTATGCGTTATGCGTTATGCGTTATGCGTTATGTGTTATGGGTTATGCGTTATGCGTTATGCGTTATGCGTTATGCGTTATGCGTTATGCGTTATGCGTTATGTGTTATGCGTTATGCGTTATGCGTTATGCGTTATGCGTTATGCGTTATGCGTTATGCGTTATGCGTTATGCGTTATGCGTTATGCGTTATGCGTTATGCGTTATGCGTTATGCGTTATGCGTTATGCGTTATGCGTTATGCGTTATGCGTTATGCGTTATGCGTTATGCGTTATGCGTTATGCGTTATGCGTTATGCGTTATGCGTTATGCGTTATGCGTTATGCTTTATGCGTTATGCGTTATGAGTAATCCGTGATCCGTTATGCGTTATGCGTTATGCGTTATGCATTATGAGTAATGCGTGATCCGTTATGCGTTATGCGTTATGCGTTATGCGTTATGCGTTATGCGTTATGAGTAATGCGTGATCCGTTATGCGTTATGCGTTATGCGCTATGAGTAATGCGTGATCCGTTATGCGTTATGCGTTATGAGAAATGCTTGATCCGTTACGCGTTATGCGTTATGCATTAAGCGTTATGCGTTATACGTTATGCGTTATGCGTTATGCGTTATGCGTTATGCGTTATGCGTTATGCTTTATGCATTATGCGTTATGCGTTATGCGTTATGCGATTTGCGTAATGCGTTATGCGTTATGGGTTATGCGTTATGCGTTATGCGTTATGCGTTATGCTTTATGCATTCTACGTTATGCGTTATGCGATTTGCGTTATGCTTTATGCGTTATGGGTTGTGCGTTATGAGTCATGCGTTATGCGTTATGCGTTTTGCTTTATGCGTTATGCGTTATGGGTTATGCGTTATGCGTTATGCGTTATGCGTTATGCGTTATGGGTTATGAGTAATGCGTGATCCGTTATGCGTTATGCTTTATGCGTTATGAGTTACGCGTAATGCGTTATGCGCTATGGGTCATGCGTTAAGCGTTATGCGTTATGCGTTATGCGTTATGCGTTATGGGTTATGCGTTATGGGTTATGCGATATGTGTTATGCGTTGTGCGTTATCCGCTATGCGTTATGCGTTTTTCGTTATGCGTTATGCGTTATGCGTTATGAGTAATGCGTGATCCGTTATGCGTTATGCGTTATGCGTTATGCGTTATGCGTCATGCGTTATGAGTAAAGCGTGATCCGTTATGCGTTTTGCGTTATGCGCTATGGGTAATGCGTGATCCGTTATGCGTTATGCGTTATGAGTAATGCTTGATCCGTTACGCGTTATGCGTTATGCATTAAGCGTTATGCGTTATACGTTATGCGTTATGCGTTATGCGTTATGCGTTATGCGTGATCCGTTATGCGTTATGCGTTATGAGTAATGCGTGATACGTTATGCGTTATGCGTTATGAGTTACGCGTAATGCGTTATGCGCTATGGGTCATGCGTTAAACGTTATGCTTTATGCGTTATGCGTTATGGGTTATGCGTTATGTGTTATGCGTTATGCGTTATGCGTTATGCGTTATGCGTTATGCGTTATGCGTTATTCGTTATGGGTTATCCGTTATGCGTTATCCGTTATGAGTTTTGCGTTATGCGTTATGCGTTATGAGTTGTGCGTTATGCGTTATGCGTTATGCGTTATGCGTTATGCGTTATGCGTTATGCGTTATGCGTAATGCGTTATGCGTTATGCGTTATGCGTTATGCGTTATACGTTATGCGTTATGCGTTATGCGTTATGCGTTATGCGTTATGCGTTATGCGATATGCGTTATGCGTTATGCGTTATGCGTGATCCGTTATGCGTTATGCGTTATGAGTAATACGTGATCCGTTATGCGTTATGCGTTATGCGTTATGCGTTATGCGTTATGCGTTATGCGTTATGCGTTATGCGTTATGCGTGATCCGTTATGCGTTATGCGTTATGAGTGATGCGTGATACGTTATGCGTTATGCGTTATGCGTTATGCGTTATGCGTTATGCGTTATGCGTTATGCGTTATGCGTTATGCGTTATGCGTTATGCGTTATGCGTTATGAGTTGTGCGTTATGCGTTGTGCGTTATGCGTTATGCGTTATGCGTTATGCGTCATGCGTTATGCGTTATGCGTTATGCGTTATGCGTTATGCGTTATGCGTTATGCGTTATGCGTTATGCGTTATGCGTTATGCGTTATGTGTTATGGGATATGCGTTATGCGTTATGCGTTATGCGTTATGCGTTATGCGTTATGCGTTATGCGTTATGCGTTATGCGTTATGCGTTATGCGTTATGCGTTATGCGTTATGCGTTATGAGTAATCCGTGATCCGTTATGTGTTATGGGTTATGCGTTATGCGTTATGAGTAATGCGTGATCCGTTATGCGTTATGCGTTATGCGTTATGCGTTATGCGTTATGCGTTATGCGATATGCGTTATGAGTAATGCGTGATCCGTTATGCGTTATGCGTTATGCGCTATGAGTAATGCGTGATCCGTTATGCGTTATGAGTAATGCTTGATCCGTTACGCGTTATGCGTTATGCATTAAGCATTATGCGTTATACGTTATGCGTTATGCGTTATGCGTTATGCGTTATGCGTTATGCGTTATGCGTTATGCGTTATGCTTTATGCATTATGCGTTATGCGTTATGCGATTTGCGTTATGCGTTATGCGTTGTGGGTTGTGCGTTATGAGTCATGCGTTATGCGTTATGCGTTTTGCTTTATGCGTTATGCGTTATGGGTTATGCGTTATGCGTTATGCGTTATGCGTTATGGGTTATGAGTAATGCGTGATCCGTTATGCGTTATGCTTTATGCGTTATGAGTTACGCGTTATGCTTTATGCATTATGCGTTTTGCGTAATGCGATTTATGATATGCGTTATGCGTTATGGGTTGTGCGTTATGAGTCATGCGTAATGCGTTATGCGTTTGGCTTTATGCGTTATGCGTTATGGGTTATGCGTTATGCGTTATGCGTTATGCGTTATGCGTTATGCGTTATGCGTTATGCGTTATGCGTTATGCGTTATGCGTTATGCGTTATGCGTTATGCGTTATGCGTTATGCGTTATGCGTTATGCGTTATGCGTTATGCGTTATGCGTTATGCGTTATGCGTTATGGGTTATCCGTTATGCGTTATCCGTTTAGAGTTTTGCGTTATGCGTTATGCATTATGAGTTGTGCGTTATGCGTTATGCGTTATGCGTAAGCGTTATGCGTTATGCCTTATGCGTTATGCGTTATGCATTATGCGTTATGCGTTATGCGATTTGCGTTATGCGTTATGCGTTATGGGTTATGCGTTATGCGTTATGCGTTATGCGTTATGCTTTATGCATTATGCGTTATGCGTTATGCGTTATGCGTTATGCGTTATGCGTTATGCGTTATGCGTTATGCGTTATGAGTAATGCGTGATCCGTTATGCGTTATGCGTTATGCGCTATGAGTAATGCGTGATCCGTTATGCGTTATGCGTTATGAGTAATGCTTGATCCGTTACGCGTTATGCGTTATGCATTAAGCGTTATGCGTTATACGTTATGCGTTATGCGTTATGCGTTATGCGTTATGCGTTATGCATTATGCATTATGCGTTATGCGTTATGCGATTTGCGTTATGCGTTATGCGTTATGGGTTATGCGTTATGCGTTATGCGTTATGCGTTATGCTTTATGCATTATGCGTTATGCGTTATGCGTTATGCGTTATGCGTTATGCGTTATGCGTTATGCGTTATGCGTTATGCGTTATGCGTTATGCGTTATGCGTTATGCGTTATGCGTTATGTGTTATGCGTTGTGCGTTATCCGCTATGCGTTATGCGTTTTGCGTTATGCGTTATGCGTTATACGTTATGCGTAATGCGTTATGCGTTATGCGTTATGCGATTTGCGTTATGCGTTATGCGTTATGCGTTATGCGTTATGCGTTATGCGTTATGTGTTATGGGTTATGCGTTATGCGTTATGCGTTATGCGTTATGCGTTATGCGTTATGCGTTATGCGTTATGCGTTATGCGTTATGCGTTATGCGTTATGCGTTATGCGTTATGCGTTATTCGTTATGCGTTATGAGTAATGCGTGATCCGTTATGCGTTATGCGTTATGCGTTATGCGTTATGCGTTATGAGTAATGCGTGATCCGTTATGCGTTATGCGTTATGAGTAATGCTTGATCCGTTACGCGTTATGCGTTATGCATTAAGCGTTATGCGTTATACGTTATGCGTTATGCGTTATGCGTTATGCGTTATGCGTTATGCGTTATGCGTTATGCGTTATGCGTTATGCGTTATGCGTTATGCGTTATGCGTTATGCGTTATGCGTTATGCGTTATGCGTTATGCGTTATGCGTTATGAGTAATGCGTGATCCGTTATGCGTTATGCGTTATTCGTTATGCGTTATGAGTAATGCGTGATCCGTTATGCGTTATGCGTTATGCGTTATGCGTTATGCGTTATGTGTTATGGGTTATGCGTTATGCGTTATGCGTTATGCGTTATGCGTTATGCGTTATGCGTTATGCGTTATGCGTTATGTGTTATGCGTTATGCGTTATGCGATATGTGTTATGGGTTATGCGTTATGCGTTATGCGTTATGCGTTATGCGTTATGCGTTATGCGTTATGCGTTATGCGTTATGCGTTATGCGTTATGCGTTATGCGTTATGCGTTATGCGTTATGCGTTATGCGTAATGCGTTATGCGCTATGGGTCATGCGTTAAGCGTTATGCGTTATGCGTTATGCGTTATGCGTTATGCGTTATGGGTTATGCGTTATGGGTTATGCGTTATGTGTTATGCGTTGTGCGTTATCCACTATGCGTTATGCGTTATACGTTATGCGTAATGCGTTATGCGTTATGCGTTATGCGATTTGCGTTATGCGTTTTGCGTTATGCGTTATGCATTATGCGTTATGCGTTATGCGTTATGCGTTATGTGTTATGCGTTGTGCGTTATCCGCTATGCGTTATGCGTTTTGCGTTTTGCGTTATGCGTTATACGTTATGCGTAATGCGTTATGCGTTATGCGTTATGCGTTATGCGTTATGGGTTATGCGTTATGGGTTATGCGATATGTGTTATGCGTTGTGCGTTATCCGCTATGCGTTATGCGTTTTTCGTTATGCGTTATGCGTTATGCGTTATGAGTAATGCGTGATCCGTTATGCGTTATGCGTTATGCGTTATGCGTCATGCGTTATGCGTTATGCGTTATGAGTAATCCGTGATCCGTTATGCGTTATGGGTTATGCGTTATGCGTTATGAGTAATGCGTGGTCCGTTATGCGTTATGCGTTATGCGTTATGCGTTATGCGTTATGCGTTATGCGTTATGCGATATGCGTTATGAGTAATGCGTGATCCGTTATGCGTTATGCGTTATGCGCTATGAGTAATGCGTGATCCGTTATGCGTTATGAGTAATGCTTGATCCGTTACGCGTTATGCGTTATGCATTAAGCGTTATGCGTTATACGTTATGCGTTATGCGTTATGCGTTATGCGTTATGCGTTATGCTTTATGCATTATGCGCTATGCGTTATGCGATTTGCGTTATGCGTTATGCGTTGTGGGTTGTGCGTTATGAGTCATGCGTTATGCGTTATGCGTTTTGCTTTATGCGTTATGCGTTATGGGTTATGCGTTATGCGTTATGGGTTATGAGTAATGCGTGATCCGTTATGCGTTATGCTTTATGCGTTATGAGTTACGCGTTATGCTTTATGCATTATGCGTTATGCGTAATGCGATTTATGTGATGCGTTATGCGTTATGGGTTGTGCGTTATGAGTCATGCGTAATGCGTTATGCGTTTGGCTTTATGCGTTATGCGTTATGGGTTATGCGTTATGCGTTATGCGTTATGCGTTATGCGTTATGCGTTATGCGTTATGCGTTATGCGTTATGCGTTATGCGTTATGCGTTATGCGTTATGCGTTATGCGTTATGGGTTATCCGTTATGCGTTATCCGTTTAGAGTTTTGCGTTATGCGTTATGCATTATGAGTTGTGCGTTATGCGTTATGCGTTATGCGTAAGCGTTATGCGTTATGCCTTATGCGTTATGCGTTATGCATTATGCGTTATGCGTTATGCGATATGCGTTATGCGTTATGCGTTATGGGTTATGCGTTATGCGTTATGCGTTATGCGTTATGCTTTATGCATTATGCGTTATGCGTTATGCGTTATGCGTTATGCGTTATGCGTTATGCGTTATGCGTTATGCGTTATGCGTTATGAGTAATGCGTGATCCGTTATGCGTTATGCGTTATGCGCTATGAGTAATGCGTGATCCGTTATGCGTTATGCGTTATGAGTAATGCTTGATCCGTTACGCGTTATGCGTTATGCATTAAGCGTTATGCGTTATACGTTATGCGTTATGCGTTATGCGTTATGCGTTATGCGTTATGCGTTATGCATTATGCATTATGCGTTATGCGTTATGCGTTATGCGTTATGCGTTATGCGTTATGGGTTATGCGTTATGCGTTATGCGTTATGCGTTATGCTTTATGCGTTATGCGTTATGCGTTATGCGTTATGCGTTATGCGTTATGCGTTATGCGTTATGCGTTATGCGTTATGCGTTATGCGTTATGCGTTATGCGTTATGCGTTATGTGTTATGCGTTGTGCGTTATCCGCTATGCGTTATGCGTTTTGCGTTATGCGTTATGCGTTATACGTTATGCGTAATGCGTTATGCGTTATGCGTTATGTGTTATGGGTTATGCGTTATGCGTTATGCGTTATGCGTTATGAGTAATGCGTGATCCGTTATGCGTTATGCGTTATTCGTTATGCGTTATGAGTAATGCGTGATCCGTTATGCGTTATGCGTTATGCGTTATGCGTTATGAGTAATGCGTGATCCGTTATGCGTTATGCGTTATGAGTAATGCATGATCCGTTACGCGTTATGCGTTATGCATTAAGCGTTATGCGTTATACGTTATGCGTTATGCGTTATGCGTTATGCGTTATGCGTTATGCGTTATGCGTTATGCGTTATGCGTTATGCGTTATGCGTTATGCGTTATGCGTTATGCGTTATGCGTTATGCGTTATGCGTTATGCGTTATGCGTTATGCGTTATGTGTTATGCGTTGTGCGTTATCCGCTATGCGTTATGCGTTTTGCGTTTTGCGTTATGCGTTATACGTTATGCGTAATGCGTTATGCGTTATGCGTTATGCGATTTGCGTTATGCGTTATGCGTTATGCGTTATGTGTTATGCGTTATGCGTTATGCGTTATGTGTTATGGGTTATGCGTTATGCGTTATGCGTTATGCGTTATGCGTTATGCGTTATGCGTTATGCGTTATGCGTTATGCGTTATGCGTTATGCGTTATGCGTTATGCGTTATGCGTTATGCGTTATGCGTAATGCGTTATGCGCTATGGGTCATGCGTTAAGCGTTATGCGTTATGCGTTATGCGTTATGCGTTATGGGTTATGCGTTATGTGTTATGCGTTGTGCGTTATCCGCTATGCGTTATGCGTTTTGCGTTTTGCGTTATGCGTTATACGTTATGCGTAATGCGTTATGCGTTATGCGTTATGCGATTTGCGTTATGCGTTATGCGTTATGCGTTATGTGTTATGCGTTATGCGTTATGTGTTATGGGTTATGCGTTATGCGTTATGCGTTATGCGTTATGCGTTATGCGTTATGCGTTATGCGTTATGCGTTATGCGTTATGCGTTATGCGTTATGCGTTATGCGTTATGTGTTATGGGTTATGCGTTATGCGTTATGCGTTATGCGTTATGAGTAATGCTTGATCCGTTACGCGTTATGCGTTATGCATTAAGCGTTATGCGTTATACGTTATGCGTTATGCGTTATGCGTTATGCGTTATGCGTTATGCATTATGCATTATGCGTTATGCGTTATGCGATTTGCGTTATGCGTTATGCGTTATGGGTTATGCGTTATGCGTTATGCGTTATGCGTTATGCTTTATGCATTATGCGTTATGCGTTATGCGTTATGCGTTATGCGTTATGCGTTATGCGTTATGCGTTATGCGTTATGCGTTATGCGTTATGCGTTATGCGTTATGCGTTATGTGTTATGCGTTGTGCGTTATCCGCTATGCGTTATGCGTTTTGCGTTATGCGTTATGCGTTATACGTTATGCGTAATGCGTTATGCGTTATGCGTTATGTGTTATGGGTTATGCGTTATGCGTTATGCGTTATGCGTTATGCGTTATGAGTAATGCGTGATCCGTTATGCGTTATGCGTTATTCGTTATGCGTTATGAGTAATGCGTGATCCATTATGCGTTATGCGTTATGCGTTATGCGTTATGCGTTATGAGTAATGCGTGATCCGTTATGCGTTATGCGTTATGAGTAATGCTTGATCCGTTACCCGTTATGCGTTATGCATTAAGCGTTATGCGTTATACGTTATGCGTTATGCGTTATGCGTTATGCGTTATGCGTTATGCGTTATGCGTTATGCGTTATGCGTTATGCGTTATGCGTTATGCGTTATGCGTTATGCGTTATGCGTTATGCGTTATGCGTTATGCGTTATGCGTTATGCGTTATGTGTTATGCGTTGTGCGTTATGCGTTATGCGTTATGCGTTTTGCGTTTTGCGTTATGCGTTATACGTTATGCGTTATGCGTTATGCGTTATGCGTTATGCGATTTGCGTTATGCGTTATGCGTTATGCGTTATGTGTTATGCGTTATGCGTTATGCGTTATGTGTTATGGGTTATGCGTTATGCGTTATGCGTTATGCGTTATGCGTTATGCGTTATGCGTTATGCGTTATGCGTTATGCGTTATGCGTTATGCGTTATGCGTTATGCGTTATGCGTTATGCGTTATGCGTAATGCGTTATGCGCTATGGGTCATGCGTTAAGCGTTATGCGTTATGCGTTATGCGTTATGCGTTATGGGTTATGCGTTATGTGTTATGCGTTGTGCGTTATCCGCTATGCGTTATGCGTTTTGCGTTTTGCGTTATGCGTTATACGTTATGCGTAATGCGTTATGCGTTATGCGTTATGCGATTTGCGTTATGCGTTATGCGTTATGCGTTATGTGTTATGCGTTATGCGTTATGTGTTATGGGTTATGCGTTATGCGTTATGCGTTATGCGTTATGCGTTATGCGTTCTGCGTTATGCGTTATGCGTTATGCGTTATGCGTTATGCCTTATGCGTTATGCGTTATGCGTTATGCGTTATGCGTAATGCGTTATGCGCTATGGGTCATGCGTTAAGCGTTATGCGTTATGCGTTATGCGTTATGCGTTTTGCGTTTTGCGTTATGCGTTATACGTTATGCGTAATGCGTTATGCGTTATGCGTTATGGGTTATGCGTTATGTGTTATGCGTTGTGCGTTATCCGCTATGCGTTATGCGTTTTGCGTTTTGCGTTATGCGTTATACGTTATGCGTAATGCGTTATGCGTTATGCGTTATGCGATTTGCGTTATGCGTTATGCGTTATGCGTTATGTGTTATGCGTTATGCGTTATGTGTTATGGGTTATGCGTTATGCGTTATGCGTCATGCGTTATGCGTTATGCGTTCTGCGTTATGCGTTATGCGTTATGCGTTATGCGTTATGCCTTATGCGTTATGCGTTATGCGTTATGCGTTATGCGTAATGCGTTATGCGCTATGGGTCATGCGTTAAGCGTTATGCGTTATGCGTTATGCGTTATGCGTTATGCGTTATGCGTTATGGGTTATGCGTTATGGGTTATGCGTTATGTGTTATGCGTTGTGCGTTATCCGCTATGCGTTATGCGTTATACGTTATGCGTAATGCGATATGCGTTATGCGTTATGCGATTTGCGTTATGCGTTATGCGTTATGCGTTATGCGTTATGCGTTATGCGTTATGCGTTATGCGTTATGCGTTATGCGTTATGCGTTATGCGTTATGCGTTATGCGTTATGCGTTATGCGTTATGCGTTATGCGTTATGGGTTATCCGTTATGCGTTATCCGTTTAGAGTTTTGCGTTATGCGTTATGCATTATGAGTCGTGCGTTATGCGTTATGCGTTATGCGTAAGCGTTATGCGTTATGCCTTATGCGTTATGCGTTATGCATTATGCGTTATGCGTTATGCGATTTGCGTTATGCGTTATGCGTTATGGGTTATGCGTTATGCGTTATGCGTTATGCGTTATGCTTTATGCATTATGCGTTATGCGTTATGCGTTATGCGTTATGCGTTATGCGTTATGAGTAATGCGTGATCCGTTATGCGTTATGCGTTATGCGCTATGAGTAATGCGTGATCCGTTATGCGTTATGCGTTATGAGTAATGCTTGATCCGTTACGCGTTATGCGTTATGCATTAAGCGTTATGCGTTATACGTTATGCGTTATGCGTTATGCGTTATGCGTTATGCGTTATGCATTATGCATTATGCGTTATGCGTTATGCGATTTGCGTTATGCGTTATGCGTTATGGGTTATGCGTTATGCGTTATGCGTTATGCGTTATGCTTTATGCATTATGCGTTATGCGTTATGCGTTATGCGTTATGCGTTATGCGTTATGCGTTATGCGATATGCGTTATGCGTTATGCGTTATGCGTTATGCGTTATGCGTTATGCGTTATGTGTTATGCGTTGTGCGTTATCCGCTATGCGTTATGCGTTTTGCGTTATGCGTTATGCGTTATACGTTATGCGTAATGCGTTATGCGTTATGCGTTATGCGATTTGCGTTATGCGTTATGCGTTATGCGTTATGCGTTATGCGTTATGCGTTATGCGTTATGTGTTATGGGTTATGCGTTATGCGTTATGCGTTATGCGTTATGCATTATGCGTTATGCGTTATGCGTTATGCGTTATGCGTTATGCGTTATGCGTTATGCGTTATGCGTTATGCGTTATGCGTTATGCGTTATGCGTTATGCGTTATGCGTTATGAGTAATGCGTGATCCGTTATGCGTTATGCGTTATTCGTTATGCGTTATGAGTAATGCGTGATCCGTTATGCGTTATGCGTTATGCGTTATGCGTTATGAGTAATGCGTGATCCGTTATGCGTTATGCGTTATGAGTAATGCTTGATCCGTTACGCGTTATGCGTTATGCATTAAGCGTTATGCGTTATACGTTATGCGTTATGCGTAATGCGTTATGCGTTATGCGTTATGCGTTATGCGTTATGCGTTATGCGTTATGCGTTATGCGTTATGCGTTATGCGTTATGCGCTATGCGTTATGCGTTATGCGTTATGTGTTATGCGTTGTGCGTTATCCGCTATGCGTTATGCGTTTGCGTTTTGCGTTATGCGTTATACGTTATGCGTAATGCGTAATGCGTTATGCGTTATGCGTTATGCGATTTGCGTTATGCGTTATGCGTTATGCGTTATGTGTTATGCGTTATGCGTTATGCGTTATGCGTTATGTGTTATGGGTTATGCGTTATGCGTTATGCGTTATGCGTTATGCGTTATGCGTTATGCGTTATGCGTTATGCGTTATGCGTTATGCGTTATGCGTTATGCGTTATGCGTTATGCGTTATGCGTTATGCTTTATGCGGAATGCGTTATGCGCTATGGGTCATGCGTTAAGCGTTATGCGTTATGCGTTATGCGTTATGCGTTATGGGTTATGCGTTATGTGTTATGCGTTGTGCGTTATCCGCTATGCGTTATGCGTTTTGCGTTTTGCGTTATGCGTTATACGTTATGCGTAATGCGTTATGCGTTATGCGTTATGCGATTTGCGTTATGCGTTATGCGTTATGCGTTATGTGTTATGCGTTATGCGTTATGCGTTATGTGTTATGGGTTATGCGTTATGCGTTATGCGTTATGCGTTATGCATTATGCGTTATGCGTTATGCGTTATGCGTTATGCGTTATGCGTTATGCGTTATGCGTTATGCGTTATGCGTTATGCGTTATGCGTTATGCGTTATGCGTTATGCGTTATGCGTAATGCGTTATGCGCTATGGGTCATGCGTTAAGCGTTATGCGTTATGCGTTATGCGTTATGCGTTATGCGTTATGGGTTATGCGTTATGGGTTATGCGTTATGTGTTATGCGTTGTGCGTTATCCACTATGCGTTATGCGTTATACGTTATGCGTAATGCGTTATGCGTTATGCGTTATGCGATTTGCGTTATGCGTTATGCGTTATGCGTTATGCGTTATGCGTTATGCGTTATGCGTTATGCGTTATGCGTTATGCGTTATGCGTTATGTGTTATGCGTTGTGCGTTATCCGCTATGCGTTATGCGTTTTGCGTTTTGCGTTATGCGTTATACGTTATGCGTAATGCGTTATGCGTTATGCGTTATGCGTTATGCGTTATGCGTAATGCGATTTATGTGATGCGTTATGCGTTATGGGTTGTGCGTTATGAGTCATGCGTAATGCGTTATGCGTTTGGCTTTATGCGTTATGCGTTATGGGTTATGCGTTATGCGTTATGCGTTATGCGTTATGCGTTATGCGTTATGCGTTATGCGTTATGCGTTATGCGTTATGCGTTATGCGTTATGCGTTATGCGTTATGCGTTATGCGTTATCCGTTATGCGTTATCCGTTTAGAGTTTTGCGTTATGCGTTATGCATTATGAGTTGTGCGTTATGCGTTATGCGTTATGTGTAAGCGTTATGCGTTATGCCTTATGCGTTATGCGTTATGCGTTATGCGATATGCGTTATGAGTAATGCGTGATCCGTTATGCGTTATGCGTTATGCGCTATGAGTAATGCGTGATCCGTTATGCGTTATGAGTAATGCTTGATCCGTTACGCGTTATGCGTTATGCATTAAGCGTTATGCGTTATACGTTATGCGTTATGCGTTATGCGTTATGCGTTATGCGTTATGCTTTATGCATTATGCGCTATGCGTTATGCGATTTGCGTTATGCGTTATGCGTTGTGGGTTGTGCGTTATGAGTCATGCGTTATGCGTTATGCGTTTTGCTTTATGCGTTATGCGTTATGGGTTATGCGTTATGCGTTATGGGTTATGAGTAATGCGTGATCCGTTATGCGTTATGCTTTATGCGTTATGAGTTACGCGTTATGCTTTATGCATTATGCGTTATGCGTAATGCGATTTATGTGATGCGTTATGCGTTATGGGTTGTGCGTTATGAGTCATGCGTAATGCGTTATGCGTTTGGCTTTATGCGTTATGCGTTATGGGTTATGCGTTATGCGTTATGCGTTATGCGTTATGCGTTATGCGTTATGCGTTATGCGTTATGCGTTATGCGTTATGCGTTATGCGTTATGCGTTATGGGTTATCCGTTATGCGTTATCCGTTTAGAGTTTTGCGTTATGCGTTATGCATTATGAGTTGTGCGTTATGCGTTATGCGTTATGCGTAAGCGTTATGCGTTATGCCTTATGCGTTATGCGTTATGCATTATGCGTTATGCGTTATGCGATTTGCGTTATGCGTTATGCGTTATGGGTTATGCGTTATGCGTTATGCGTTATGCGTTATGCTTTATGCATTATGCGTTATGCGTTATGCGTTATGCGTTATGCGTTATGCGTTATGCGTTATGCGTTATGCGTTATGCGTTATGAGTAATGCGTGATCCGTTATGCGTTATGCGTTATGCGCTATGAGTAATGCGTGATCCGTTATGCGTTATGCGTTATGAGTAATGCTTGATCCGTTACGCGTTATGCGTTATGCATTAAGCGTTATGCGTTATACGTTATGCGTTATGCGTTATGCGTTATGCGTTATGCGTTATGCGTTATGCATTATGCATTATGCGTTATGCGTTATGCGATTTGCGTTATGCGTTATGCGTTATGGGTTATGCGTTATGCGTTATGCGTTATGCGTTATGCTTTATGCATTATGCGTTATGCGTTATGCGTTATGCGTTATGCGTTATGCGTTATGCGTTATGCGTTATGCGTTATGCGTTATGCGTTATGCGTTATGCGTTATGCGTTATGCGTTATGTGTTATGCGTTGTGCGTTATCCGCTATGCGTTATGCGTTTTGCGTTATGCGTTATGCGTTATACGTTAAGCGTAATGCGTTATGCGTTATGCGTTATGTGTTATGGGTTATGCGTTATGCGTTATGCGTTATGCGTTATGAGTAATGCGTGATCCGTTATGCGTTATGCGTTATTCGTTATGCGTTATGAGTAATGCGTGATCCGTTATGCGTTATGCGTTATGCGTTATGCGTTATGAGTAATGCGTGATCCGTTATGCGTTATGCGTTATGAGTAATGCATGATCCGTTACGCGTTATGCGTTATGCATTAAGCGTTATGCGTTATACGTTATGCGTTATGCGTTATGCGTTATGCGTTATGCGTTATGCGTTATGCGTTATGCGTTATGCGTTATGCGTTATGCGTTATGCGTTATGTGTTATGCGTTATGCGTTATGCGTTATGCGTTATGCGTTATGCGTTATGCGTTATGCGTTATGCGTTATGTGTTATGCGTTGTGCGTTATCCGCTATGCGTTATGCGTTTTGCGTTTTGCGTTATGCGTTATACGTTATGCGTAATGCGTTATGCGTTATGCGTTATGCGATTTGCGTTATGCGTTATGCGTTATGCGTTATGTGTTATGCGTTATGCGTTATGCGTTATGTGTTATGGGTTATGCGTTATGCGTTATGCGTTATGCGTTATGCGTTATGCGTTATGCGTTATGCGTTATGCGTTATGCGTTATGCGTTATGCGTTATGCGTTATACGTTATGCGTTATGCGTTATGCGTAATGCGTTATGCGCTATGGGTCATGCGTTAAGCGTTATGCGTTATGCGTTATGCGTTATGCGTTATGGGTTATGCGTTATGTGTTATGCGTTGTGCGTTATCCGCTATGCGTTATGCGTTTTGCGTTTTGCGTTATGCGTTATACGTTATGCGTAATGCGTTATGCGTTATGCGTTATGCGATTTGCGTTATGCGTTATGCGTTATGCGTTATGTGTTATGCGTTATGCGTTATGTGTTATGGGTTATGCGTTATGCGTTATGCGTTATGCGTTATGCGTTATGCGTTCTGCGTTATGCGTTATGCGTTATGCGTTATGCGTTATGCGTTATGCGTTATGCGTTATGTGTTATGGGTTATGCGTTATGCGTTATGCGTTATGCGTTATGAGTAATGCTTGATCCGTTACGCGTTATGCGTTATGCATTAAGCGTTATGCGTTATACGTTATGCGTTATGCGTTATGCGTTATGCGTTATGCGTTATGCGTTATGCGTTATGCGTTATGCGTTATGCGTTATGCGTTATGCGTTATGCGTTATGCGTTATGCGTTATGCGTTATGCGTTATGCGTTATGTGTTATGTGTTATGCGTTGTGCGTTATCCGCTATGCGTTATGCGTTTTGCGTTATGCGTTATGCGTTATACGTTATGCGTAATGCGTTATGCGTTATGCGTTATGTGTTATGGGTTATGCGTTATGCGTTATGCGTTATGCGTTATGCGTTATGAGTAATGCGTGATCCGTTATGCGTTATGCGTTATTCGTTATGCGTTATGAGTAATGCGTGATCCATTATGCGTTATGCGTTATGCGTTATGCGTTATGCGTTATGAGTAATGCGTGATCCGTTATGCGTTATGCGTTATGAGTAATGCTTGATCCGTTACCCGTTATGCGTTATGCATTAAGCGTTATGCGTTATACGTTATGCGTTATGCGTTATGCGTTATGCGTTATGCGTTATGCGTTATGCGTTATGCGTTATGCGTTATGCGTTATGCGTTATGCGTTATGCGTTATGCGTTATGCGTTATGCGTTATGCGTTATGCGTTATGTGTTATGCGTTGTGCGTTATCCGCTATGCGTTATGCGTTTTGCGTTTTGCGTTATGCGTTATACGTTATGCGTAATGCGTTATGCGTTATGCGTTATGCGATTTGCGTTATGCGTTATGCGTTATGCGTTATGTGTTATGCGTTATGCGTTATGCGTTATGTGTTATGGGTTATGCGTTATGCGTTATGCGTTATGCGTTATGCGTTATGCGTTATGCGTTATGCGTTATGCGTTATGCGTTATGCGTTATGCGTTATGCGTTATGCGTTATGCGTTATGCGTTATGCGTTATGCGTAATGCGTTATGCGCTATGGGTCATGCGTTAAGCGTTATGCGTTATGCGTTATGCGTTATGGGTTATGCGTTATGTGTTATGCGTTGTGCGTTATCCGCTATGCGTTATGCGTTTTGCGTTTTGCGTTATGCGTTATACGTTATGCGTAATGCGTTATGCGTTATGCGTTATGCGATTTGCGTTATGCGTTATGCGTTATGCGTTATGTGTTATGCGTTATGCGTTATGTGTTATGGGTTATGCGTTATGCGTTATGCGTTATGCGTTATGCGTTATGCGTTCTGCGTTATGCGTTATGCGTTATGCGTTATGCGTTATGCCTTATGCGTTATGCGTTATGCGTTATGCGTTATGCGTAATGCGTTATGCGCTATGGGTCATGCGTTAAGCGTTATGCGTTATGCGTTATGCGTTATGCGTTATGCGTTATGCGTTATGGGTTATGCGTTATGGGTTATGCGTTATGTGTTATGCGTTGTGCGTTATCCGCTATGCGTTATGCGTTATACGTTATGCGTAATGCGATATGCGTTATGCGTTATGCGATTTGCGTTATGCGTTATGCGTTATGCGTTATGCGTTATGCGTTATGCGTTATGCGTTATGCGTTATGCGTTATGCGTTATGCGTTATGCGTTATGCGTTATGCGTTATGGGTTATCCGTTATGCGTTATCCGTTTAGAGTTTTGCGTTATGCGTTATGCATTATGAGTCGTGCGTTATGCGTTATGCGTTATGCGTAAGCGTTATGCGTTATGCCTTATGCGTTATGCGTTATGCATTATGCGTTATGCGTTATGCGATTTGCGTTATGCGTTATGCGTTATGGGTTATGCGTTATGCGTTATGCGTTATGCGTTATGCTTTATGCATTATGCGTTATGCGTTATGCGTTATGCGTTATGCGTTATGCGTTATGAGTAATGCGTGATCCGTTATGCGTTATGCGTTATGCGCTATGAGTAATGCGTGATCCGTTATGCGTTATGCGTTATGAGTAATGCTTGATCCGTTACGCGTTATGCGTTATGCATTAAGCGTTATGCGTTATACGTTATGCGTTATGCGTTATGCGTTATGCGTTATGCGTTATGCATTATGCATTATGCGTTATGCGTTATGCGATTTGCGTTATGCGTTATGCGTTATGGGTTATGCGTTATGCGTTATGCGTTATGCGTTATGCTTTATGCATTATGCGTTATGCGTTATGCGTTATGCGTTATGCGTTATGCGTTATGCGTTATGCGATATGCGTTATGCGTTATGCGTTATGCGTTATGCGTTATGCGTTATGCGTTATGTGTTATGCGTTGTGCGTTATCCGCTATGCGTTATGCGTTTTGCGTTATGCGTTATGCGTTATACGTTATGCGTAATGCGTTATGCGTTATGCGTTATGCGATTTGCGTTATGCGTTATGCGTTATGCGTTATGCGTTATGCGTTATGCGTTATGCGTTATGTGTTATGGGTTATGCGTTATGCGTTATGCGTTATGCGTTATGCGTTATGCGTTATGCGTTATGCGTTATGCGTTATGCGTTATGCGTTATGCGTTATGCGTTATGCGTTATGCGTTATGCGTTATGCGTTATGCGTTATGCGTTATGCGTTATGCGTTATGCGTTATGAGTAATGCGTGATCCGTTATGCGTTATGCGTTATTCGTTATGCGTTATGAGTAATGCGTGATCCGTTATGCGTTATGCGTTATGCGTTATGCGTTATGAGTAATGCGTGATCCGTTATGCGTTATGCGTTATGAGTAATGCTTGATCCGTTACGCGTTATGCGTTATGCATTAAGCGTTATGCGTTATACGTTATGCGTTATGCGTAATGCGTTATGCGTTATGCGTTATGCGTTATGCGTTATGCGTTATGCGTTATGCGTTATGCGTTATGCGTTATGCGTTATGCGCTATGCGTTATGCGTTATGCGTTATGTGTTATGCGTTGTGCGTTATCCGCTATGCGTTATGCGTTTTGCGTTTTGCGTTATGCGTTATACGTTATGCGTAATGCGTAATGCGTTATGCGTTATGCGTTATGCGATTTGCGTTATGCGTTATGCGTTATGCGTTATGTGTTATGCGTTATGCGTTATGCGTTATGCGTTATGTGTTATGGGTTATGCGTTATGCGTTATGCGTTATGCGTTATGCGTTATGCGTTATGCGTTATGCGTTATGCGTTATGCGTTATGCGTTATGCGTTATGCGTTATGCGTTATGCGTTATGCGTTATGCGTTATGCTTTATGCGGAATGCGTTATGCGCTATGGGTCATGCGTTAAGCGTTATGCGTTATGCGTTATGCGTTATGCGTTATGGGTTATGCGTTATGTGTTATGCGTTGTGCGTTATCCGCTATGCGTTATGCGTTTTGCGTTTTGCGTTATGCGTTATACGTTATGCGTAATGCGTTATGCGTTATGCGTTATGCGATTTGCGTTATGCGTTATGCGTTATGCGTTATGCGTTATGCGTTATGCGTTATGCGTTATGCGTTATGCGTTATGCGTTATGCGTTATGTGTTATGCGTTGTGCGTTATCCGCTATGCGTTATGCGTTTTGCGTTTTGCGTTATGCGTTATACGTTATGCGTAATGCGTTATGCGTTATGCGTTATGCGTTATGCGTTATGCGTTATGCGTTATGCGTTATGCGTTATGCGTTATGCGTTATGCGTTATGCGTTATGCGTTATGCGTTATGCGTTATGCGTTATGCGTTATGCGTTATGCGTTATGCGTTATGCGTTATGCGTTATGCGTTATGCGTTATGCGTTATGCGTTATGCTTTATGCGGAATGCGTTATGCGCTATGGGTCATGCGTTAAGCGTTATGCGTTATGCGTTATGCGTTATGCGTTATGGGTTATGCGTTATGTGTTATGCGTTGTGCGTTATCCGCTATGCGTTATGCGTTTTGCGTTTTGCGTTATGCGTTATACGTTATGCGTAATGCGTTATGCGTTATGCGTTATGCGATTTGCGTTATGCGTTATGCGTTATGCGTTATGTGTTATGCGTTATGCGTTATGCGTTATGTGTTATGGGTTATGCGTTATGCGTTATGCGTTATGCGTTATGCGTTATGCGTTATGCGTTATGCGTTATGCGTTATGCGTTATGCGTTATGCGTTATGCGTTATGCGTTATGCGTTATGCGTTATGCGTTATGCGTTATGCGTTATGCGTTATGCGTAATGCGTTATGCGCTATGGGTCATGCGTTAAGCGTTATGCGTTATGCGTTATGCGTTATGCGTTATGCGTTATGGGTTATGCGTTATGGGTTATGCGTTATGTGTTATGCGTTGTGCGTTATCCACTATGCGTTATGCGTTATACGTTATGCGTAATGCGTTATGCGTTATGCGTTATGCGATTTGCGTTATGCGATTTGCGTTATGCGTTATGCGTTATGCGTTATGCGTTATGCGTTATGCGTTATGCGTTATGCGTTATGCGTTATGCGTTATGCGTTATGCGTTATGTGTTATGCGTTGTGCGTTATCCGCTATGCGTTATGCGTTTTGCGTTTTGCGTTATGCGTTATACGTTATGCGTAATGCGTTATGCGTTATGCGTTATGCGATTTGCGTTATGCGTTATGCGTTATGCGTTATGTGTTATGCGTTATGCGTTATGCGTTATGCGTTATGTGTTATGGGTTATGCGTTATGCGTTATGCGTTATGCGTTATGCGTTATGCGTTATGCGTTATGCGTTATGCGTTATGCGTTATGCGTTATGCGTTATGCGTTATGCGTTATGCGTTATGCGTTATGCGTTATGCGTTATGCGTAATGCGTTATGCGCTATGGGTCATGCGTTAAGCGTTATGCGTTATGCGTTATGCGTTATGCGTTATGCGTTATGGGTTATGCGTTATGGGTTATGCGTTATGTGTTATGCGTTGTGCGTTATCCGCTATGCGTTATGCGTTATACGTTATGCGTAATGCGTTATGCGTTATGCGTTATGCGATTTGCGTTATGCGTTATGCGTTATGCGTTATGCGTTATGCGTTATGCGTTATGCGTTATGCGTTATGCGTTATGCGTTATGCGTTATGCGTTATGCGTTATGCGTTATGCGTTATGCGTTATGCGTTATGCGTTATGCGTGATCCGTTATGCGTTATGCGTTATGAGTAATGCGTGATCCGTTATGCGTTATGCGTTATGCGTTATGCGTTATGCGTTATGCGTTATGCGTTATGCGTTATGCGTTATGCGGTATGCGTTATGCGTTATGCGTTATGCGTTATGAGTTGTGCGTTATGCGTTATGCGTTATGCGTTATGCGTTATGCGTTATGCGTCATTCGTTATGCGTTATGCGTTATGCGTTATGCGTTATGCGTTATGCGTTATGCGTTATGCGTTATGCGTCATGCGTTATGCGTTATGCGTTATGCGTTATGCGTTATGCGTTATGCGTTATGCGTTATGTGTTATGCGTTATGCGTTATGTGTTATGGGATATGCGTTATGCGTTATGCGTTATGCGTTATGCGTTATGCGTTATGCGTTATGCGTTATGCGTTATGCGTTATGCGTTATGCGTTATGAGTAATCCGTGATCCGTTATGCGTTATGCGTTATGCGTTATGCGTTATGAGTAATGCGTGATCCGTTATGCGTTATGCGTTATGCGTTATGCGTTATGCGTTATGCGATATGCGTTATGAGTAATGCGTGATCCGTTATGCGTTATGCGTTATGCGCTATGAGTAATGCGTGATCCGTTATGCGTTATGAGTAATGCTTGATCCGTTACGCGTTATGCGTTATGCATTAAGCGTTATGCGTTATACGTTATGCGTTATGCGTTATGCGTTATGGGTTATGCGTTATGCGTTATACGTTATGCGTTATGGGTTATGAGTAATGCGTGATCGGTTATGCGTTATGCTTTATGCGTTATGAGTTACGCGTTATGCTTTATGCATTATGCGTTATGCGTTATGCGTTATGCGTTATGCGTTATGCGTTATGCGTTATGCGTTATGCGTTATGCGTTATGCGTTATGCGTTATGCGTAATGCGTTATGAGAAATGCGTGATCCGTTATGCGTTATGCGTTATGAGTAATGCTTGATCCGTTACGCGTTATGCGTTATGCATTAAGCGTTATGCGTTATACGTTATGCGTTATGCGTTATGCGTTATGGGTTATGCGTTATGCTTTATGCATTATGCGTTATGCGTTATGCGATTTGCGTTATGCGTTATGCGTTATGGGTTGTGCGTTATGAGTCATGCGTTATGCGTTATGCGTTTTGCTTTATGCGTTATGCGTTATGGGTTATGCGTTATGCGTTATGCGTTATGCGTTATGCGTTATGCGTTATGCGTTATGGGTTATGAGTAATGCGTGATCCGTTATGCGTTATGCTTTATGCGTTATGAGTTACGCGTAATGCGTTATGCGCTATGGGTCATGCGTTAAGCGTTATGCGTTATGCGTTATACGTTATGCGTAATGCGTTATGCGTTATGCGATTTGCGTTATGCGTTATGCGTTATGCGTTATGCGTTATGCGTTATGCGTTATGCGTTATGCGTTATGTGTTATGGGTTATGCGTTATGCGTTATGCGTTATGCGTTATGCGTTATGCGTTATGCGTTATGCGTTATGCGTTATGCGTTATGCGTTATGCGTTATGCGTTATGCGTTATGCGTTATGCGTTATGCGTTATGCGTTATGCGTTATGCTTTATGCGTTATGCGTTATGAGTAATCCGTGATCCGTTATGCGTTATGCGTTATGCGTTATGAGTAATGCGTGATCCGTTATGCGTTATGCGTTATGCGTTATGCGTTATGCGTTATGCGTTATGCGTTATGAGTAATGCGTGATCCGTTATGCGTTATGCGTTATGCGCTATGAGTAATGCGTGATCCGTTATGCGTTATGCGTTATGAGAAATGCTTGATCCGTTACGCGTTATGCGTTATGCATTAAGCGTTATGCGTTATACGTTATGCGTTATGCGTTATGCGTTATGCGTTATGCGTTATGCGTTATGCTTTATGCATTATGCGTTATGCCTTATGCGTTATGCGATTTGCGTTATGCGTTATGCGTTATGCGTTATGCGTTATGCGTTATGTCTTATGCGTTGTGCGTTATCCGCTATGCGTTATGCGTTTTGCGTTTTGCGTTATGCGTTATACGTTATGCGTAATGCGTTATGCGTTATGCGTTATGCGATTTGCGTTATGCGTTATGCGTTATGCGTTATGTGTTATGCGTTATGCGTTATGCGTTATGCGTTATGCGTTATGCGTTATGCGTTATGCGTTATGCGTTATGCGTTATGCGTTATGCGTTATGCGTTATGCGTTATGCGTTATGCGTTATGCGTTATGCGTTATGCGTTATGCGTTATGCGTTATGTGTTATGCGTTGTGCGTTATCCGCTATGCGTTATGCGTTTTGCGTTTTGCGTTATGCGTTATACGTTATGCGTAATGCGTTATGCGTTATGCGTTATGCGATTTGCGTTATGCGTTATGCGTTATGCGTTATGTGTTATGCGTTATGCGTTATGCGTTATGTGTTATGGGTTATGCGTTATGCGTTATGCGTTATGCGTTATGCGTTATGCGTTATGCGTTATGCGTTATGCGTTATGCGTTATGCGTTATGCGTTATGCGTTATGCGTTATGCGTTATGCGTTATGCGTTATGCGTTATGCGTAATGCGTTATGCGCTATGGGTCATGCGTTAAGCGTTATGCGTTATGCGTTATGCGTTATGCGTTATGGGTTATGCGTTATGTGTTATGCGTTGTGCGTTATCCGCTATGCGTTATGCGTTTTGCGTTTTGCGTTATGCGTTATACGTTATGCGTAATGCGTTATGCGTTATGCGTTATGCGATTTGCGTTATGCGTTATGCGTTATGCGTTATGTGTTATGCGTTATGCGTTATGCGTTATGTGTTATGGGTTATGCGTTATGCGTTATGCGTTATGCGTTATGCGTTATGCGTTATGCGTTATGCGTTCTGCGTTATGCGTTATGCGTTATGCGTTATGCGTTATGCGTTATGCGTTATGCGTTATGCTTTATGCGTTATGCGTAATGCGTTATGCGCTATGGGTCATGCGTTAAGCGTTATGCGTTATGCGTTATGCGTTATGCGTTATGCGTTATGCGTTATGCGTTATGCGTTATGGGTTATGCGTTATGGGTTATGCGTTATGTGTTATGCGTTGTGCGTTATCCGCTATGCGTTATGCGTTATACGTTATGCGTAATGCGTTATGCGTTATGCGTTATGCGATTTGCGTTATGCGTTATGCGTTATGCGTTATGCGTTATGCGTTATGCGTTATGCGTTATGCGTTATGCGTTATGCGTTATGCGTTATGAGTAATGCGTGATCCGTTATGCGTTATGCGTTATGCGCTATGAGTAATGCGTGATCCGTTATGCGTTATGCGTTATGAGTAATGCTTGATCCGTTACGCGTTATGCGTTATGCATTAAGCGTTATGCGTTATACGTTATGCGTTATGCGTTATGCGTTATGCGTTATGCGTTATGCATTATGCATTATGCGTTATGCGTTATGCGATTTGCGTTATGCGTTATGCGTTATGGGTTATGCGTTATGCGTTATGCGTTATGCGTTATGCTGTATGCATTATGCGTTATGCGTTATGCGTTATGCGTTATGCGTTATGCGTTATGCGTTATGCGATATGCGTTATGCGTTATGCGATTTGCGTTATGCGTTATGCGTTATGCGTTATGTGTTATGCGTTATGCGTTATGCGTTATGTGTTATAGGTTATGCGTTATGCGTTATGCGTTATGCGTTATGCGTTATGCGTTATGCGTTATGCGTTCTGCGTTATGCGTTATGCGTTATGCGTTATGCGTTATGCGTTATGCGTTATGCGTTATGCGTTATGCGTTATGCGTAATGCGTTATGCGCTATGGGTCATGCGTTAAGCGTTATGCGTTATGCGTTATGCGTTATGCGTTATGCGTTATGGGTTATGCGTTATGGGTTATGCGTTATGTGTTATGCGTTGTGCGTTATCCGCTATGCGTTATGCGTTATACGTTATGCGTAATGCGTTATGCGTTATGCGTTATGCGATTTGCGTTATGCGTTATGCGTTATGCGTTATGCGTTATGCGTTATGCGTTATGCGTTATGCGTTATGCGTTATGCGTTATGCGTTATGCGTTATGCGTTATGCGTTATGGGTTATCCGTTATGCGTTATCCGTTTAGAGTTTTGCGTTATGCGTTATGCATTATGAGTCGTGCGTTATGCGTTATGCGTTATGCGTAATCGTTATGCGTTATGCCTTATGCGTTATGCGTTATGCATTATGCGTTATGCGTTATGCGATTTGCGTTATGCGTTATGCGTTATGGGTTATGCGTTATGCGTTATGCGTTATGCGTTATGCTTTATGCATTATGCGTTATGCGTTATGCGTTATGCGTTATGCGTTATGCGTTATGCGTTATGCGTTATGCGTTATGAGTAATGCGTGATCCGTTATGCGTTATGCGTTATGCGCTATGAGTAATGCGTGATCCGTTATGCGTTATGCGTTATGAGTAATGCTTGATCCGTTACGCGTTATGCGTTATGCATTAAGCGTTATGCGTTATACGTTATGCGTTATGCGTTATGCGTTATGCGTTATGCGTTATGCATTATGCATTATGCGTTATGCGTTATGCGATTTGCGTTATGCGTTATGCGTTATGGGTTATGCGTTATGCGTTATGCGTTATGCGTTATGCTTTATGCATTATGCGTTATGCGTTATGCGTTATGCGTTATGCGTTATGCGTTATGCGTTATGCGATATGCGTTATGCGTTATGCGTTATGCGTTATGCGTTATGCGTTATGTGTTATGCGTTGTGCGTTATCCGCTATGCGTTATGCGTTTTGCGTTATGCGTTATGCGTTATACGTTATGCGATTTGCGTTATGCGTTATGCGTTATGCGTTATGCGTTATGCGTTATGCGTTATGTGTTATGGGTTATGCGTTATGCGTTATGCGTTATGCGTTATGCGTTATGCGTTATGCGTTATGCGTTATGCGTTATGCGTTATGCGTTATGCGTTATGCGTTATGCATTATGCGTTATGCGTTATGAGTAATGCGTGATCCGTTATGCGTTATGCGTTATTCGTTATGCGTTATGAGTAATGCGTGATCCGTTATGCGTTATGCGTTATGCGTTATGCGTTATGAGTAATGCGTGATCCGTTATGCGTTATGCGTTATGAGTAATGCTTGATCCGTTACGCGTTATGCGTTATGCATTAAGCGTTATGCGTTATACGTTATGCGTTATGCGTAATGCGTTATGCGTTATGCGTTATGCGTTATGCGTTATGCGTTATGCGTTATGCGTTATGCGTTATGCGTTATGCGTTATGCGCTATGCGTTATGCGTTATGCGTTATGTGTTATGCGTTATGCGTTATGGGTTATGCGTTCTGTGTTATGCGTTGTGCGTTATCCGCTATGCGTTATGCGTTTTGCGTTTTGCGTTATGCGTTATACGTTATGCGTAATGCGTTATGCGTTATGCGTTATGCGATTTGCGTTATGCGTTATGCGTTATGCGTTATGTGTTATGCGTTATGCGTTATGCGTTATGTTTTATGGGTTATGCGTTATGCGTTATGCGTTATGCGTTATGCGTTATGCGTAATGCGTTATGCGCTATGCGTTATGCGTTATGCGTTATGCGTTATGCGTTATGCGTTATGCGTTATGCGTTATGCGTTATGCGTTATGCGTTATGCGTAATGCGTTATGCGCTATGGGTCATGCGTTAAGCGTTATGCGTTATGCGTTATGCGTTATGCGTTATGGGTTATGCGTTATGGGTTATGCGTTATGTGTTATGCGTTGTGCGTTATCCGCTATGCGTTATGCGTTATACGTTATGCGTAATGCGTTATGCGTTATGCGTTATGCGATTTGCGTTATGCGTTATGCGTTATGCGTTATGCGTTATGCGTTATGCGTTATGCGTTATGCGTTATGCGTTATGCGTTATGCGTTATGCGTTATGCGTTATGCGTTATGCGTTATGCGTTATGCGTGATCCGTTATGCGTTATGCGTTATGAGTAATGCGTGATCCGTTATGCGTTATGCGTTATGCGTTATGCGTTATGCGTTATGCGTTATGCGTTATGCGTTATGCGTTATGCGTTATGCGTTATGCGTTATGCGTTATGCGTTATGAGTTGTGCGTTATGCGTTATGCGTTATGCGTTATGCGTTATGCGTTATGCGTCATGCGTTATGCGTTATGCGTTATGCGTTATGCGTTATGCGTTATGCGTTATGCGTTATGCGTTATGCGTCATGCGTTATGCGTTTTTCGTTATGCGTTATGCGTTCTGCGTTATGAGTAATGCATGATCCGTTATGCGTTATGCGTTATGCGTTATGCGTTATGCGTTATGCGTTATGAGTAATGCGTGATCCGTTATGCGTTTTGCGTTATGCGCTATGAGTAATGCGTGATCCGTTATGCGTTATGCGTTATGAATAATGCTTGATCCGTTACGCGTTATTCGTTATGCATTAAGCGTTATGCGTTATACGTTATGCGTTATGCGTTATGCGTTATGCGTTATGCGTTATGCGTTATGCTTTATGCATTATGCGTTATGCGTTATGCGATTTGCGTTATGCGTTATGCGTTATGGGTTGTGCGTTATGAGTCATGCGTGATCCGTTATGCGTTATGCTTTATGCGTTATGAGTTACGCGTAATGCGTTATGCGTAATGGGTCATGCGTTAAGCGTTATGCGTTATGCGTTATGCGTTATGCGTTATGGGTTATGCGTTATGGGTTATGAGTAATGCGTGATCCGTTATACGTTATGCTTTATGCGTTATGAGTTACGCGTAATGCGTTATGCGCTATGGGTCATGCGTTAAACGTTATGCTTTATGCGTTATGCGTTATGGGTTATGCGTTATGTGTTATGCGTTATGCGTTATGCGTTATGCGTTATGCGTTATGCGTTATGCGTTATTCGTTATGGGTTATCCGTTATGCGTTATCCGTTATGAGTTTTGCGTTATGCGTTATGCGTTATGAGTTGTGCGTTATGCGTTATGCGTTATGCGTTATGCGTTATGCGTTATGCGTTATGCGTAATGCGTTATGCGTTATGCGTTATGCGTTATGCGTTATGCGTTATGCGTTATGCGATTTGCGTTATGCGTTATGCGTTATGTGTTATGCGTTATGCGTTATGCGTTATGTGTTATGGGTTATGCGTTATGCGTTATGCGTTATGCGTTATGCGTTATGCGTTATGCGTTATGCGTTATGCGTTATGCGTTATGCGTTATGCGTTATGAGTTGTGCGTTATGCGTTATGCGTTATGCGTTATGCGTTATGCGTTATGCGTCATGCGTTATGCGTTATGCGTTATGCGTTATGCGTTATGCGTTATGCGTTATGCGTTATGTGTTATGCGTTGTGCGTTATGCGTTATGCGTTATGCGTTATGCGTAATGCGTTATGCGCTATGGGTCATGCGTTAAGCGTTATGCGTTATGCGTTATGCGTTATGCGTTATGCGTTATGGGTTATGCGTTATGGGTTATGCGTTATGCGTTATGTGTTATGCGTTATGCGTTATGCGTTATGCGTTATGCGTTATGCGTTATGCGTTATGCGTTATGCGTGATCCGTTATGCGTTATGCGTTATGAGTAATGCGTGATCCGTTATGCGTTATGCGTTATGCGTTATGCGTTATGCGTTATGCGTTATGCGTTATGAGTTATGCGTTATGCGTTATGCGTTATGCGTTATGCGTTATGCGTTATGAGTTGTGCGTTATGCGTTATGCGTTATGCGTTATGCGTTATGCGTTATGCGTTATGCGTCATGCGTTATGCGTTATGCGTTATGCGATATGCGTTATGCGTTATGCGTTATGCGTTATGCGTTATGTGTTATGGGATATGCGTTATGCGTTATGCGTTATGCGTTATGCGTTATGCGTTATGCGTTATGCGTTATGCGTTATGCGTTATGCGTTATGCGTTATGCGTTATGCGTTATGCGTTATGCGTTATGCGTTATGCGTTATGCGTTATGCGTTATGAGTAATCCGTGATCCGTTATGCGTTATGGGTTATGCGTTATGCGTTATGAGTAATGCGTTATGCGTTATGCGTTATGCGTTATGCGTTATGCGTTATGCTTTATGCATTATGCGTTATGCGTTATGCGATTTGCGTTATGCGTTATGCGTTATGCGTTATGCGTTATGCGTTATGCGTTATGCGTTATGCGTTATGCGTTATGCGTTATGCGTAATGCGTTATGCGCTATGGGTCATGCGTTAAGCGTTATGCGTTATGCGTTATGCGTTATGCGTTATGCGTTATGGGTTATGCGTTATGGGTTATGCGTTATGCGTTATGTGTTATGCGTTATGCGTTATGCGTTATGCGTTATGCGTTATGCGTTATGCGTTATGCGTTATGCGTTATGCGTGATCCGTTATGCGTTATGCGTTATGAGTAATGCGTGATCCGTTATGCGTTATGCGTTATGCGTTATGCGTTATGCGTTATGCGTTATGCGTTATGCGTTATGCGTTATGCTTTATGCATTATGCGTTATGCGTTATGCGATTTGCGTTATGCGTTATGCGTTGTGGGTTGTGCGTTATGAGTCATGCGTTATGCGTTATGCGTTTTGCTTTATGCGTTATGCGTTATGGGTTATGCGTTATGCGTTATGCGTTATGGGTTATGAGTAATGCGTGATCCGTTATGGGTTATGCTTTATGCGTTATGAGTTACGCGTTATGCTTTATGCATTATGCGTTATGCGTTATGCGATTTATGTTATGCGTTATGCGTTATGGGTTGTGCGTTATGAGTCATGCGTAATGCGTTATGCGTTTGGCTTTATGCGTTATGCGTTATGGGTTATGCGTTATGCGTTATGCGTTATGCGTTATGCGTTATGCGTTATGCGTTATGCGTTATGCGTTATGCGTTATGCGTTATGCGTTATGCGTTATGCGTTATGCGTTATGCGTTATGGGTTATCCGTTATGCGTTATCCGTTTAGAGTTTTGCGTTATGCGTTATGCGTTATGAGTTGTGCGTTATGCGTTATGCGTTATGCGTAAGCGTTATGCGTTATGCCTTATGCGTTATGCGTTATGCATTATGCGTTATGCGTTATGCGATTTGCGTTATGCGTTATGCGTTATGGGTTATGCGTTATGGGTTATGCGTTATGTGTTATGAGTTATGCGTTATGCGTTATGCGTTATGCGTTATGCGTTATGGGTCATGAGTAATGCGTGATCCGTTATGCGTTATGCTTTACGCGTTATGAGTTACGCGTAATGCGTTATGCGTTATGCGTTATCGGTTATGCGTTATGTGTTATGAGTTATGCGTTATGCGGTATGCGTTATGCGTTATGCGTTATGCGTTATGGGTTATCCGTTATGCGTTATCCGTTATGAGTTTTGCGTTATGCGTTATGCGTTATGAGTTGTGCGTTATGCGTTATGCGTTATGCGTTATGCGTTATGCGTTATGCGTTATGCGTTATGCGTTATGCGTTATGCGTTATGAGTAATGCTTGATCCGTTACGCGTTATGCGTTATGCGTTATGCGTTATGCGTTATGCGTCATGCGTTATGCGTTATGCGTTATGCGTTATGCGTTATGCGTTATGCGTTATGCGTTATGCGTTATGCGTTATGAGTAATGCGTGATCCGTTATGCGTTATGCGTTATGCGTTATGCGTTATGTGTTATGCGTTGTGCGTTATCCGCTATGCGTTATGCGTTTTGCGTTATGCGTTATGCGTTATGCGTTGCGCGTTATGCGTTATGCGTTATAGGTTATGCGTTATGCGTTATGCGTTATGCGTTATGCGTTATGAGTAATGCGTGATCCGTTATGCGTTATGCGTTATGCGTTATGCGTTATGTGTTATGCGTTGTGCGTTATCCGCTATGCTTTATGCGTTTTGCGTTATGCGTTATGCGTTGTGCGTTATGCGTTATGCGTTATAGGTTATGCGTTATGTGTTATGCGTTATGCGTTATGCGTTATGCGTTATGCGTTATGCGTTATGCTTTATGCGTTATGCGTTATGAGTAATGCGTGATCCGTTATGTGTTATGCGTTATGCGTTATGCGTTATGCGTTTTGCGTTTTGCGTTATGCGTTATGCGTTATGCGTTATGCGTTATGCGTTATGCGTTATGCGTTATGCGTTATGCGTTATGCGTTATGCGTTATGCGTTATGCGTTATGCGTTATGCGTTATGCGTTATGCGTTATGCGTTATGCGTTATGCGTTATGCGTTATGCGTTATGAGAAATGCGTGATCCGTTATGCGTTATGCGTTATGAGTAATGCGTGATCCGTTATGCGTTATGCGTTATGCGTTATGCGTTATGCGTTATGCGTTATGCGTTATGCGTTATGCGTTATGCGTTATGCGTTATGCGTTATGCGTTATGGGTTATGCGTTATTTGTTATGCGTTATGCGTTATAAGTAATGCGTGATCCGTTATGTGTTATGCGTTATGCGTTATGCGTTATGCGTTTTGCGTTATGCGTTATGGGTTATGCGTTATGTGTTATGAGTTATGCGTTATGCGTTATGCGTTATGCGTTATGCGTTATGGGTTATGAGTAATGCGTGATCCGTTATGCGTTATGCTTTATGCCTTATGCTTTATGCGTTATGCGTTATAAGTAATGCGTGATCCGTTATGTGTTATGCGTTATGCGTTATGCGTTATGCGTTTTGCGTTATGCGTTATGCGTTATGAGTAATGAGTGATCCGTTATGCTTTATGCGTTATGAGTTACGCGTAATGCGTTATGCGTTATGCGTTATGGGTTATGCGTTATGTGTTATGAGTTATGCGTTATGCGTTATGCGTTATGCGTTATGCGTTATGGGTCATGAGTAATGCGTGATCCGTTATGCGTTATGCTTTACGCGTTATGAGTTACGCGTAATGCGTTATGCGTTATGCGTTATCGGTTATGCGTTATGTGTTATGAGTTATGCGTTATGCGGTATGCGTTATGCGTTATGCGTTATGCGTTATGGGTTATCCGTTATGCGTTATCCGTTATGAGTTTTGCGTTATGCGTTATGCGTTATGAGTTGTGCGTTATGCGTTATGCGTTATGCGTTATGCGTTATGCGTTATGCGTTATGCGTTATGCGTTATGCGTTATGCGTTATGCGTTATGCGTTATGCGTTATGCGTTATGAGTAATGCTTGATCCGTTACGCGTTATGCGTTATGCGTTATGCGTTATGCGTTATGCGTCATGCGTTATGCGTTATGCGTTATGCGTTATGCGTTATGCGTTATGCGTTATGCGTTATGAGTAATGCGTGATCCGTTATGCGTTATGCGTTATGCGTTATGCGTTATGTGTTATGCGTTGTGCGTTATCCGCTATGCGTTATGCGTTTTGCGTTATGCGTTATGCGTTATGCGTTGCGCGTTATGCGTTATGCGTTATAGGTTATGCGTTATGCGTTATGCGTTATGCGTTAGGAGTTATGAGTAATGCGTGATCCGTTATGCGTTATGCGTTATGCGTTATGCGTTATGTGTTATGCGTTATGCGTTATGCGTTATGCGTTATGCGTTATGCGTTATGAGTAATGCGTGATCCGTTATGCGTTATGCGTTATGAGTAATGCTTGATCCGTTACGCGTTATGCGTTATGCGTTATGCGTTATGGGTTATGCGTTATAAGTAATGCGTGATCCGTTATGTGTTATGCGTTATGCGTTGCGCGTTATGCGTTATAGGTTATGCGTTATGTGTTATGCGTTATGCGTTATGCGTTATGCGTTATGCATTATGCGTTATGCGTTATGCGTTATGCTTTATGCGTTATGCGTTATGAGTAATGAGTGATCCGTTATGCTTTATGCGTTATGAGTTACGCGTAATGCGTTATGCGTTATGCGTTATGGGTTATGCGTTATGTGTTATGAGTTATGCGTTATGCGTTATGCGTTATGCGTTATGCGTTATGGGTCATGAGTAATGCGTGATCCGTTATGCGTTATGCTTTACGCGTTATGAGTTACGCGTAATGCGTTATGCGTTATGCGTTATCGGTTATGCGTTATGTGTTATGAGTTATGCGTTATGCGGTATGCGTTATGCGTTATGCGTTATGCGTTATGGGTTATCCGTTATGCGTTATCCGTTATGAGTTTTGCGTTATGCGTTATGCGTTATGAGTTGTGCGTTATGCGTTATGCGTTATGCGTTATGCGTTATGCGTTATGCGTTATGCGTTATGCG
The DNA here is from genome assembly GCA_916610235.2 of Lasioglossum morio. Classification (NCBI taxonomy): domain Eukaryota; kingdom Metazoa; phylum Arthropoda; class Insecta; order Hymenoptera; family Halictidae; genus Lasioglossum; species Lasioglossum morio. The sequence continues at coordinate 354,469 of CAKAJA020000257.1, forward strand.
TTATGCGTTATGCGTTATGAGTAATGCTTGATCCGTTACGCGTTATGCGTTATGCGTTATGCGTTATGCGTTATGCGTCATGCGTTATGCGTTATGCGTTATGCGTTATGCGTTATGCGTTATGCGTTATGCGTTATGCGTTATGCGTTATGAGTAATGCGTGATCCGTTATGCGTTATGCGTTATGCGTTATGCGTTATGTGTTATGCGTTGTGCGTTATCCGCTATGCGTTATGCGTTTTGCGTTATGCGTTATGCGTTATGCGTTGCGCGTTATGCGTTATGCGTTATAGGTTATGCGTTATGCGTTATGCGTTATGCGTTATGCGTTATGAGTAATGCGTGATCCGTTATGCGTTATGCGTTATGCGTTATGCGTTATGTGTTATGCGTTGTGCGTTATCCGCTATGCTTTATGCGTTTTGCGTTATGCGTTATGCGTTGTGCGTTATGCGTTATGCGTTATAGGTTATGCGTTATGTGTTATGCGTTATGCGTTATGCGTTATGCGTTATGCGTTATGCGTTATGCGTTATGCTTTATGCGTTATGCGTTATGAGTAATGCGTGATCCGTTATGTGTTATGCGTTATGCGTTATGCGTTATGCGTTTTGCGTTTTGCGTTATGCGTTATGCGTTATGCGTTATGCGTTATGCGTTATGCGTTATGCGTTATGCGTTATGCGTTATGCGTTATGCGTTATGCGTTATGCGTTATGCGTTATGCGTTATGCGTTATGCGTTATGCGTTATGCGTTATGCGTTATGCGTTATGCGTTATGCGTTATGCGTTATGAGAAATGCGTGATCCGTTATGCGTTATGCGTTATGAGTAATGCGTGATCCGTTATGCGTTATGCGTTATGCGTTATGCGTTATGCGTTATGCGTTATGCGTTATGCGTTATGCGTTATGCGTTATGCGTTATGCGTTATGGGTTATGCGTTATTTGTTATGCGTTATGCGTTATAAGTAATGCGTGATCCGTTATGTGTTATGCGTTATGCGTTATGCGTTATGCGTTTTGCGTTATGCGTTATGGGTTATGCGTTATGTGTTATGAGTTATGCGTTATGCGTTATGCGTTATGCGTTATGCGTTATGGGTTATGAGTAATGCGTGATCCGTTATGCGTTATGCTTTATGCCTTATGCTTTATGCGTTATGCGTTATAAGTAATGCGTGATCCGTTATGTGTTATGCGTTATGCGTTATGCGTTATGCGTTTTGCGTTATGCGTTATGCGTTATGAGTAATGAGTGATCCGTTATGCTTTATGCGTTATGAGTTACGCGTAATGCGTTATGCGTTATGCGTTATGCGTTATGCGTTATGTGTTATGAGTTATGCGTTATGCGTTATGCGTTATGCGTTATGCGTTATGGGTCATGAGTAATGCGTGATCCGTTATGCGTTATGCTTTACGCGTTATGAGTTACGCGTAATGCGTTATGCGTTATGCGTTATCGGTTATGCGTTATGTGTTATGAGTTATGCGTTATGCGGTATGCGTTATGCGTTATGCGTTATGCGTTATGGGTTATCCGTTATGCGTTATCCGTTATGAGTTTTGCGTTATGCGTTATGCGTTATGAGTTGTGCGTTATGCGTTATGCGTTATGCGTTATGCGTTATGCGTTATGCGTTATGCGTTATGCGTTATGCGTTATGCGTTATGCGTTATGCGTTATGCGTTATGCGTTATGAGTAATGCTTGATCCGTTACGCGTTATGCGTTATGCGTTATGCGTTATGCGTTATGCGTCATGCGTTATGCGTTATGCGTTATGCGTTATGCGTTATGCGTTATGCGTTATGCGTTATGAGTAATGCGTGATCCGTTATGCGTTATGCGTTATGCGTTATGCGTTATGTGTTATGCGTTGTGCGTTATCCGCTATGCGTTATGCGTTTTGCGTTATGCGTTATGCGTTATGCGTTGCGCGTTATGCGTTATGCGTTATAGGTTATGCGTTATGCGTTATGCGTTATGCGTTAGGAGTTATGAGTAATGCGTGATCCGTTATGCGTTATGCGTTATGCGTTATGCGTTATGTGTTATGCGTTGTGCGTTATCCGCTATGCTTTATGCGTTTTGCGTTATGCGTTATGCGTTGTGCGTTATGCGTTATGCGTTATAGGTTATGCGTTATGTGTTATGCGTTATGCGTTATGCGTTATGCGTTATGCGTTATGCTTTATGCGTTATGCGTTATGAGTAATGCGTGATCCGTTATGTGTTATGCGTTATGCGTTATGCGTTATGCGTTTTGCGTTTTGCGTTATGCGTTATGCGTTATGCGTTATGCGTTATGCGTTATGCGTTATGCGTTATGCGTTATGCGTTATGCGTTATGCGTTATGCGTTATGCGTTATGCGTTATGCGTTATGCGTTATGCGTTATGCGTTATGAGAAATGCGTGATCCGTTATGCGTTATGCGTTATGAGTAATGCGTGATCCGTTATGCGTTATGCGTTATGCGTTATGCGTTATGCGTTATGCGTTATGCGTTATGCGTTATGCGTTATGCGTTATGCGTTATGCGTTATGGGTTATGCGTTATTTGTTATGCGTTATGCGTTATAAGTAATGCGTGATCCGTTATGTGTTATGCGTTATGCGTTATGCGTTATGCGTTATGCGTTTTGCGTTATGCGTTATGGGTTATGCGTTATGTGTTATGAGTTATGCGTTATGCGTTATGCGTTATGCGTTATGCGTTATGCGTTATGGGTTATGAGTAATGCGTGATCCGTTATGCGTTATGCTTTATGCCTTATGCTTTATGCGTTATGCGTTATAAGTAATGCGTGATCCGTTATGTGTTATGCGTTATGGGTTATGCGTTATGCGTTTTGCGTTATGCGTTATGCGTTATCCGTTATGCGTTATGCGTTATGCGTTATGCGTTATGCGTTATGCGTTATGCGTTATGCGTTATGCGTTATGCGTTATGCGTTATGCGTTATGCGTTATGCGTTATGAGAAATGCGTGATCCGTTATGCGTTATGCGTTATGCGTTATGCGTTATGCGTTATGCGTTATGCTTTATGCGTTATGCGTTATGGGTTATGCGTTATGTGTTATGCGTTATGCGTTATGCGTTATGCGTTATGCGTTATGCGTTATGCGTTATCCGTTATGCGTTATGCGTTATGCGTTATGCGTTATGCGTTATGCGTTATGCGTTATGCGTTATGCGTTATGCGTTATGCGTTATGCGTTATGCGTTATGCGTTATGTGTTATCCGTTATGAGTTATGAGTAATGCGTGATCCGTTATGCGTTATGCGTTATGAGTAATGCGTGATCCGTTATGCGTTATGCGTTATGAGTAATGCTTGATCCGTTACGCGTTATGCGTTATGCGTTATGCGTTATGGGTTATGCGTTAAGTGTTATGAGTTATGCGTTATGCGTTATGCGTTATGCGTTATGCGTTATGGGTTATGAGTAATGCGTGATCCGTTATGCGTTATGCTTTATGCGTTATGAGTTACGCGTAATGCGTTATGCGTTATGGGTTATGCGTTATGTGTTATGAGTTATGCGTTATGCGTTATGCGTTATGCGTTATGCGTTATGGGTTATGAGTAATGCGTGATCCGTTATGCGTTATGCTTTATGCGTTATGCGTTATGCGTTATGCGTTATGCGTTATGCGTTATGAGTAATGCGTGATCCGTTATGCGTTATGCGTTATGCGTTATGCGTTATGTGTTATGCGTTGTGCGTTATCCGAAGTGCGTTATGCGTTTTGCGTTATGCGTTATGCGTTATGCGTTGCGCGTTATGCGTTATAGGTTATGCGTTATGTGTTATGCGTTATGCGTTATGCGTTATGCGTTATGCGTTATGCATTATGCGTTATGCGTTATGCTTTATGCGTTATGCGTTATGAGTAATGCGTGATCCGTTATGTGTTATGCGTTATGCGTTATGCGTTTTGCGTTATGCGTTATGCGTTATGCGTTATGCGTTATGCGTTATGCGTTATGCGTTATGCGTTATGCGTTATGCGTTATGCGTTATGCGTTATGCGTTATGCGTTATGCGTTATGCGTTATGCGTTATGGGTTATGCGTTATGTGTTATGCGTTATGCGTTATGCGTTATGCGTTATGCGTTATGCGTTATGCGTTATGCGTTATGAGTAATGCGTGATCCGTTATGTGTTATGCGTTATGCGTTATGCGTTATGCGTTATGCGTTATGCGTTATGCGTTATGCGTTATGCGTTATGCGTGATCCGTTATGCGTTATGCGTTATGAGTAATGCGTGATCCGTTATGCGTTATGCGTTATGCGTTATGCGTTATGCGTTATGCGTTATGCATTATGGGTTATGCGTTATGTGTTATGCGTTATGCGTTATGCGTTATGCGTTATGGGTTATGCGTTTTGCGTTATGCATTATGCGTTATGCGTTATGCGTTATGCGTTATGCGTTATGCGTTATGCGTTATGCGTTATGCGTTATGCGTTATGCGTTATGCGTTATGCGTTATGCGTTATGCGTTATGCGTTATGCGTTATGCGTTATGCGTTATGCGTTATGCGTTATGCGTTGTGCGTTATCCGCTATGCGTTATGCGTTTTGCGTTATGCGTTATGCGTTGTGCGTTATGCGTTATGCGTTATAGGTTATGCGTTATGTGTTATGCGTTATGCGTTATGCGTTATGCGTTATGCGTTATGCTTTATGCGTTATGCGTTATGAGTAATGCGTGATCCGTTATGTGTTATGCGTTATGCGTTATGCGTTATGCGTTTTGCGTTATGCGTTATGCGTTATGCGTTATGCGTTATGCGATATGCGTTATGCGTTATGCGTTATGCGTTATGCGTTATGCGTTATGCGTTATGCGTTATGCGTTATGCGTTATGAGAAATGCGTGATCCGTTATGCGTTATGCGTTATGAGTAATGCGTGATCCGTTATGCGTTATGCGTTATGCGTAATGCGTTATGCGTTATGCGTTATGCGTTATGCGTTATGCGTTATGCGTTATGCGTTATGCGTTATGCGTTATGCGTTATGGGTTATGCGTTATTTGTTATGCGTTATGCGTTATAAGTAATGCGTGATCCGTTATGTGTTATGCGTTATGCGTTATGCGTTTTGCGTTATGCGTTATGCGTTATGCGTTATGCGTTATGCGTTTTGCGTTATGCGTTATGCGTTATGCGTTATGCGTTATGCGTTATGCGTTATGCGTTATGCGTTATGCGTTATGCGTTATGCGTTATGCGTTATGCGTTATGCGTTATGCGTTATGCGTTATGGGTTATCCGTTATGCGTTATCCGTTTAGAGTTTTGCGTTATGCGTTATGAGTTGTGCGTTATGCGTTATGCGTTATGCGTAAGCGTTATGCGTTATGCGTTATGCGTTATGCGTTATGCATTATGCGTTATGCGTTATGCGATTTGCGTTATGCGTTATGCGTTATGGGTTATGCGTTATGCGTTATGCGTTATGCATTATGCGTTATGCTTTATGCATTATGCGTTATGCGTTATGCGTTATGCGTTATGCGTTATGTGTTATGCGTTATGCGTTATGAGTAATGCGTGATCCGTTATGCGTTATGCGTTATGCGCTATGAGTAATGCGTGATCCGTTATGCGTTATGCGTTATGAGTAATGCTTGATCCGTTACGCGTTATGCGTTATGCATTAAGCGTTATGCGTTATACGTTATGCGTTATGCGTTATGCGTTATGCGTTATGCGTTATGCATTATGCATTATGCGTTATGCGTTATGCGATTTGCGTTATGCGTTATGCGTTATGGGTTATGCGTTATGCGTTATGCGTTATGCGTTATGCTTTATGCATTATGCGTTATGCGTTATGCGTTATGCGTTATGCGTTATGCGTTATGCGTTATGCGTTATACGATATGCGTAATGCGTTATGCGTTATGCGTTATGCGATTTGCGTTATGCGTTATGCGTTATGCGTTATGCGTTATGCGTTATGCGTTATGCGTTATGTGTTATGGGTTATGCGTTATGCGTTATGCGTTATGCGTTATGCGTTATGCGTTATGCGTTATGCGTTATGCGTTATGCGTTATGCGTTATGCGTTATGCGTTATGCGTTATGCGTTATGCGTTATGCGTTATGCGTTATGCGTTATGCGTTATGCGTTTTGCGTTATGCGTTATGCGTTATGAGTAATGCGTGATCCGTTATGCGTTATGCGTTATGCGTTATGAGTAATGCGTGATCCGTTATGCGTTATGCGTTATGCGTTATGCGTTATGAGTAATGCGTGATCCGTTATGCGTTATGCGTTATGAGTAATGCTTGATCCGTTACGCGTTATGCGTTATGCATTAAGCGTTATGCGTTATGCGTTATACTTTATGCGTTATGCGTTATGCGTTATGCGTTATGCGTTATGCGTTATGCGTTATGCGTTATGCGTTATGCGTTATGCGTTATGTGTTATGCGTTGTGCGTTATCCGCTATGCGTTATGCGTTTTGCGTTATGCGTTATGCGTTATACGTTATGCGTAATGCGTTATGCGTTATGCGTTATGCGATTTGCGTTATGCGTTATGCGTTATGCGTTATGTGTTATGCGTTATGCGTTATGCGTTATGTGTTATGGGTTATGCGTTATGCGTTATGCGTTATGCGTTATGCGTTATGCGTTATGCGTTATGCGTTATGCGTTATGCGTTATGCGTTATGCGTTATGCGTTATGCGTTATGCGTTATGCGTTATGCGTAATGCGTTATGCGCTATGGGTCATGCGTTAAGCGTTATGCGTTATGCGTTATGCGTTATGCGTTGTGGGTTATGCGTTATGGGTTATGCGTTATGTGTTATGCGTTGTGCGTTATCCGCTATGCGTTATGCGTTATACGTTATGCGTAATGCGTTATGCGTTATGCGTTATGCGTTATGCGTTATGCGTTATGCGATTTGCGTTATGCGTTATGCGTTATGTGTTATGGGTTATGCGTTATGCGTTATGCGTTATGCGTTATGCGTTATGCGTTATGCGTTATGCGTTATGCGTTATGCGTTTTGCTTTATGCGTTATGCGATTTGCGTTATGCGTTATGCGTTATGCGTTATGCGTTATGCGTTATGCGTTATGCGTTATGCGTTATGCGTTATGCGTTATGCGTTATGCGATATGCGTTATGCGTTATGTGTTATGCGTTGTGCTTTATCCGCTATGCGTTATGCGTTATGCGTTATGCATTATGCGTTATGCGTTATGCGTTATGAGTAATGCGTGATCCGTTATGCGTTATGCGTTATGCGCTATAAGTAATGCGTGATCCGTTATGCGTTATGCGTTATGAGTAATGCTTGATCCGTTACGCGTTATGCGTTATGCATTAAGCGTTATGCGTTATACGTTATGCGATTTGCGTTATGCGTTATGCGTTATGCGTTATGCGTTATGCGTTATGCGTTATGCGTTATGCGTTATGCGTTATGCGTTATGCGTTATGCGTTATGCGTTATGCGTTATGCGTTATGCGTTATGCGTTATGCGTTATGCGTTATGCGTTATGCGTTATGCGTTATGAGAAATGCGTGATCCGTTATGCGTTATGCGTTATGAGTAATGCGTTATGAGTAATGCGTGATCCGTTATGCGTTATGCGTTATGCGCTATAAGTAATGCGTGATCCGTTATGCGTTATGCGTTATGCGTTATGCGTTATACGTTATGGGTTATGCGTTATGCTTTATGCATTATGCGTTATGCGTTATGCGATTTGCGTTATGCGTTATGCGTTATGCGTTATGCGTTATGCGTTATGCGTTATGCGTTATGCGTTATGCGTTATGCGTTATGCGTTATGCGTTATGCGTTATGCGTTATGCGTTATGCGTTATGAGAAATGCGTGATCCGTTATGCGTTATGCGTTATGAGTAATGCTTGATCCGTTACGCGTTATGCGTTATGCATTAAGCGTTATGCGTTATACGTTATGCGTTATGCGTTATGCGTTATACGTTATGGGTTATGCGTTATGCTTTATGCATTATGCGTTATGCGTTATGCGATTTGCGTTATGCGTTATGCGTTATGGGTTGTGCGTTATGAGTCATGCGTTATGCGTTATGCGTTTTGCTTTATGCGTTATGCGTTATGGGTTATGCGTTATACGTTATGCGTTATGCGTTATGGGTTATGAGTAATTCGAGATCCGTTATGCGTTATGCTTTATGCGTTATGAGTTACGCGTAATGCGTTATGCGCTATGGGTCATGCGTTAAGCGTTATGCGTTATGCGTTATGCGTTATGCGTTATGCGTTATGCGTTATGGGTTATGCGTTATGGGTTATGCGTTATGTGTTATGCGTTGTGCGTTATCCGCTATGCGTTATGCGTTATACGTTATGCGTAATGCGTTATGCGTTATGCGTTATGCGATTTGCGTTATGCGTTATGCGTTATGCGTTATGCGTTATGCGTTATGCGTTATGTGTTATGGGTTATGCGTTATGCGTTATGCGTTATGCGTTATGCGTTATGCGTTATGCGTTATGCGTTATGCGTTATGCGTTATGCGTTATGCGTTATGCGTTATGCGTTATGCGTTATGCGTTATGCGTTATGAGTAATGCGTGATCCGTTATGCGTTATGCGTTATGCGTTATGCGTTATGAGTAATGCGTGATCCGTTATGCGTTATGCGTTATGCGTTATGCGTTATGAGTAATGCGTGATCCGTTATGGGTTATGCGTTATGAGTAATGCTTGATCCGTTACGCGTTATGCGTTATGCATTAAGCGTTATGCGTTATGAGTTATACGTTATGCGTTATGCGTTATGCGTTATGCGTTATGCGTTATGCGTTATGCGTTATGCGTTATGCGTTATGCGCTATGCGTTATGCGATATGCGTTATGCGTTATGTGTTATGCGTTGTGTTTTATCCGCTATGCGTTATGCGTTTTGCGTTATACGTTATGCGTAATGCGTAATGCGTTATGCGTTATGCGTTATGCGATTTGCGTTATGCGTTATGCGTTATGCGTTATGTGTTATGCGTTATGCGTTATGCGTTATGTGTTATGGGTTATGGGTTATGCGTTATGCGTTATGCGTTATGCGTTATGCGTTATGCGTTATGCGTTATGCGTTATGCGTTATGCGTTATGCGTTATGCGTTATGCGTTATGCGTTATGTGTTATGCGTTATGCGTTATGCGTTATGCGTTATGGGTTATGCGTTATGCGTTATGCGTTATGCGTTGTGGGTTGTGCGTTATGAGTCATGCGTTATGCGTTATGCGTTATGGGTTATCCGTTATGCGTTATCCGTTTAGAGTTTTGCGTTATGCGTTATGCGTTATGAGTTGTGCGTTATGCGTTATGCGTTATGCGTTATGCGTAAGCGTTATGCGTTATGCGTTATGCGTTATGCGTTATGCATTATGCGTTATGCGTTATGCGATTTGCGTTATGCGTTATGCGTTATGGGTTATGCGTTATGCGTTATGCGTTATGCGTTATGCTTTATGCACTATGCGTTATGCGTTATGCGTTATGCGTTATGCGTTATGCGTTATGCGTTATGCGTTATGCGTTATGCGTTATGCGTTATGCGTTATGGGTTATGCGTTATGAGTAATGCGTGATCCGTTATGCGTTATGCGTTATGCGCTATGAGGAATGCGTGATCCGTTATGCGTTATGCGTTATGAGTAATGCTTGATCCGTTACGCGTTATGCGTTATGCATTAAGCGTTATGCGTTATACGTTATGCGTTATGCGTTATGCGTTATGCGTTATGCATTATGCATTATGCGTTATGCGTTATGCGATTTGCGTTATGCGTTATGCGTTATGGGTTATGCGTTATGCGTTATGCGTTATGCGTTATGCTTTATGCATTATGCGTTATGCGTTATGCGTTATGCGTTATGCGTTATGCGTTATGCGTTATGCGTTATGCGTTATGCGTTATGCGTTATGCGTAATGCGTTATGCGTTATGCGTTATGCGTTATGTGTTATGCGTTGTGCGTTATCCGCAATGCGTTATGCGTTTTGCGTTATGCGTTATGCGTTATACGTTATGCGTAATGCGTTATGCGTTATGCGTTATGAGTAATGCGTGATCCGTTATGCGTTATGCGTTATGCGTTATGCGTTATGCGTTATGCGTTATGCGTTATGCGTTATGCGTTATGCGTTATGCGTTATGCGTAATGCGTTATGCGTTATGCGTTATGCGTTATGTGTTATGCGTTGTGCGTTATCCGCAATGCGTTATGCGTTTTGCGTTATGCGTTATGCGTTATACGTTATGCGTAATGCGTTATGCGTTATGCGTTATGAGTAATGCGTGATCCGTTATGCGTTATGCGTTATGCGTTATGCGTTATGCGTTATGCGTTATGCGTTATGCGTTATGCGTTATGCGTTATGCGTTATGCGTTATGCGTTATGCGTTATGCGTTATGCGTTATGCGTTATGCGTTATGCGTTATGCGTTATGCGTTATGCGTTATGCGTTATGCGTTATGAGTAATGCGTGATCCGTTATGCGTTATGCGTTATGCGTTATGCGTTATGAGTAATGCGTGATCCGTTATGCGTTAAGCGTTATGCGTTATGCGTTATGCGTTATGCGTTATGCGTTATGCGTTATGCGTTATGCGCTATGCGTTATGCGATATGCGTTATGCGTTATGTGTTATGCGTTGTGTTTTATCCGCTATGCGTTATGCGTTTTGCGTTATACGTTATGCGTAATGCGTTATGCGTTATGCGTTATGCGATTTGCGTTATGCGTTATGCGTTATGCGTTATGTGTTATGCGTTATGCGTTATGCGTTATGTGTTATGGGTTATGGGTTATGCGTTATGCGTTATGCGTTATGCGTTATGCGTTATGCGTTATGCGTTATGCGTTATGCGTTATGCGTTATGCGTTATGCGTTATGCGTTATGCGTTATGCGTTATGCGTTATGCGTTATGCGTTATGGGTTATGCGTTATGGGTTATGCGTTATGCGTTATGCGTTATGCGTTATGCGTTATGCGTTATGCGTTATGCGTTATGCGTTATGCGTAATGCGTGATCCGTTATGCGTTATGCGTTATGAGTAATGCGTGATCCGTTATGCGTTATGCGTTATGCGTTATGCGTTATGCGTTATGCATTATGCGTTATGCTTTATGCATTATGCGTTATGCGTTATGCGATTTGCGTTATGCGTTATGCGTTGTGGGTTGTGCGTTATGAGTCATGCGTTATGCGTTATGCGATTTGCGTTATGCGTTATGCGTTATGTGTTATGCGTTATGCGTTATGCGTTATGTGTTATGGGTTATGGGTTATGCGTTATGCGTTATGCGTTATGCGTTATGCGTTATGCGTTATGCGTTATGCGTTATGCGTTATGCGTTATGCGTTATGCGTTATGCGTTATGCGTTATGCGTTATGCGTTATGCGTTATGCGTTATGCGTTATGCGTTATGCGTTATGCGTTATGCGTTATGCGTTATGCGTTATGCGTTATGGGTTATGCGTTATGGGTTATGCGTTATGGGTTATCCGTTATGCGTTATCCGTTTAGAGTTTTGCGTTATGCGTTATGCGTTATGAGTTGTGCGTTATGCGTTATGCGTTATGCGTAAGCGTTATGCGTTATGCGTTATGCGTTATGCGTTATGCATTATGCGTTATGCGTTATGCGATTTGCGTTATGCGTTATGCGTTATGGGTTATGCGTTATGCGTTATGCGTTATGCGTTATGCTTTATGCATTATGCGTTATGCGTTATGCGTTATGCGTTATGCGTTATGCGTTATGCGTTATGCGTTATGCGTTATGCGTTATGCGTTATGAGTAATGCGTGATCCGTTATGCGTTATGCGTTATGCGCTATGAGGAATGCGTGATCCGGTATGCGTTATGCGTTATGAGTAATGCTTGATCCGTTACGCGTTATGCGTTATGCATTAAGCGTTATGCGTTATACGTTATGCGTTATGCGTTATGCGTTATGCGTTATGCGTTATGCGTTATGCATTATGCATTATGCGTTATGCGTTATGCGATTTGCGTTATGCGTTATGCGTTATGGGTTATGCGTTATGCGTTATGCGTTATGCGTTATGCTTTATGCATTATGCGTTATGCGTTATGCGTTATGCGTTATGCGTTATGCGTTATGCGATATGCGTTATGCGTTATGCGTTATGCGTTATGCGTTATGCGTTATGTGTTATGCGTTGTGCGTTATCCGCTATGCGTTATGCGTTTTGCGTTATGCGTTATGCGTTATACGTTATGCGTAATGCGTTATGCGTTATGCGTTATGAGTAATGCGTGATCCGTTATGCGTTATGCGTTATGAGTAATGCTTGATCCGTTACGCGTTATGCGTTATGCATTAAGCGTTATGCGTTATGCGTTATACGTTATGCGTTATGCGTTATGCGTTATGCGTTATGCGTTATGCGTTATGCGTTATGCGTTATGCGTTATGCGTTATGCGTTATGCGTTATGCGTTATGCGTTATGCGTTATGCGTTATGCGTTATGTGTTATGCGTTGTGCGTTATCCGCTATGCGTTATGCGTTTTGCGTTATGCGTTATGCGTTATACGTTATGCGTTATGCGTTATGCGTAATGCGTTATGCGCTATGGGTCATGCGTTAAGCGTTATGCGTTATGCGTTATGCGTTATGCGTTATGGGTTATGCGTTATGGGTTAAGCGTTATGTGTTATGCGTTGTGCGTTATCCGCTATGCGTTATGCGTTATACGTTATGCGTAATGCGTTATGCGTTATGCGTTATGCGATTTGCGTTATGCGTTATGCGTTATGCGTTATGCGTTATGCGTTATGCGTTATGCGTTATGTGTTATGGGTTATGCGTTATGCGTTATGCGTTATGCGTTATGCGTTATGCGTTATGCGTTATGCGTTATGCGTTATGAGTAATGCGTAATCCGTTATGCGTTATGCGTTATGAGTAATGCTTGATCCGTTACGCGTTATGCGTTATGCATTAAGCGTTATGCGTTATGCGTTATACGTTATGCGTTATGCGTTATGCGTTATGCGTTATGCGTTATGCGTTATGCGTTATGCGTTATGCGTTATGCGTTATGTGTTATGCGTTGTGCGTTATCCGCTATGCGTTATGCGTTTTGCGTTATGCGTTATGCGTTATACGTTATGCGTAATGCGTTATGCGTTATGCGTTATGCGATTTGCGTTATGCGTTATGCGTTATGCGTTATGTGTTATGCGTTATGCGTTATGCGTTATGTGTTATGGGTTATGCGTTATGCGTTATGCGTTATGCGTTATGCGTTATGCGTTATGCGTTATGCGTTATGCGTTATGCGTTATGCGTTATGCGTTATGCGTTATGCGTTATGCGTTATGCGTTATGCGTTATGCGTTATGCGTTATGCGTTATGCGTTATGTGTTATGCGTTGTGCGTTATCCGCTATGCGTTATGCGTTTTGCGTTATGCGTTATGCGTTATACGTTATGCGTAATGCGTTATGCGTTATGCGTTATGCGATTTGCGTTATGCGTTATGCGTTATGCGTTATGTGTTATGCGTTATGCGTTATGCGTTATGTGTTATGGGTTATGCGTTATGCGTTATGCGTTATGCGTTATGCGTTATGCGTTATGCGTTATGCGTTATGCGTTATGCGTTATGCGTTATGCGTTATGCGTAATGCGTTATGCGCTATGGGTCATGCGTTAAGCGTTATGCGTTATGCGTTATGCGTTATGCGTTATGGGTTATGCGTTATGGGTTATGCGTTATGTGTTATGCGTTGTGCGTTATCCGCTATGCGTTATGCGTTATACGTTATGCGTAATGCGTTATGCGTTATGCGTTATGCGATTTGCGTTATGCGTTATGCGTTATGCGTTATGCGTTATGCGTTATGTGTTATGGGTTATGCGTTATGCGTTATGCGTTATGCGTTATGCGTTATGCGTTATGCTTTATGCATTATGCGTTATGCGTTATGCGTTATGCGTTATGCGTTATGCGTTATGCGTTATGCGTTATGCGTTATGCGTAATGCGTTATGCGCTATGGGTCATGCGTTAAGCGTTATGCGTTATGCGTTATGCGTTATGGGTTATGCGTTATGCGTTATGCGTTATGCGTTATGCGTTATGCGTTATGCGTTATGCGTTATGCGTTATGCGTTATGCGTTATGCGTTATGCGTTATGCGTTATGCGTTGTGCGTTATGCGTTATGCGTTATGCGTTATGCGTTATGCGTTATGCGTTATGCGTTATGCGTTATGGGTTATCCGTTATGCGTTATCCGTTTAGAGTTTTGCGTTATGCGTTATGCGTTATGAGTTGTGCGTTATGCGTTATGCGTTATGCGTTATGCGTTATGCGTTATGCGTTATGCGTTATGCGTTATGCGTTATGCGTTATGCGTTATGCGTTATGCGTTATGCATTATGCGTTATGCGTTATGCGATTTGCGTTATGCGTTATGCGTTATGGGTTATGCGTTATGCGTTATGCGTTATGCGTTATGCTTTATGCATTATGCGTTATGCGTTATGCGTTATGCGTTATGCGTTATGCGTTATGCGTTATGCGTTATGCGTTATGCGTTATGAGTAATGCGTGATCCGTTATGCGTTATGCGTTATGCGCTATGAGTAATGCGTGATCCGTTATGCGTTATGCGTTATGAGTAATGCTTGATCCATTACGCGTTATGCGTTATGCATTAAGCGTTATGCGTTATACGTTATGCGTTATGCGTTATGCGTTATGCGTTATGCGTTATGCGTTATGCTTTATGCATTATGCGTTATGCGTTATGCGATTTGCGTTATGCGTTATGCGTTATGGGTTATGCGTTATGCGTTATGCGTTATGCTTTATGCTTTATGCATTATGCGTTATGCGTTATGCGTTATGCGTTATGCGTTATGCGTTATGAGTAATGCGTGATCCGTTATGCGTTATGCGTTATGCGTTATGCGTTATGCGTTATGAGTAATGCGTGATCCGTTATGCGTTATGCGTTATGAGTAATGCTTGATCCGTTACGCGTTATGCGTTATGCATTAAGCGTTATGCGTTATACGTTATGCGTTATGCATTATGCGTTATGCGTTATGCGTTATGCGTTATGCGTTATGCGTTATGCGTTATGCGTTATGCGTTATGCGTTATGCGTTATGCGTTATGTGTTATGCGTTGTGCGTTATCCGCTATGCGTTATGCGTTTTGCGTTATGCGTTATGCGTTATACGTTATGCGTAATGCGTTATGCGTTATGCGTTATGCGATTTGCGTTATGCGTTATGCGTTATGTGTTATGCGTTATGCGTTATGCGTTATGTGTTATGGGTTATGCGTTATGCGTTATGCGTTATGCGTTATGCGTTATGCGTTATGCGTTATGCGTTATGCGTTATGCGTTATGCGTTATGCGTTATGCGTTATGCGTTATGCGTTATGCGTTATGGGTTATGCGTTATGCGTTATACGTTATGGGTTATGCGTTATGCTTTATGCATTATGCGTTATGCGTTATGCGATTTGCGTTATGCGTTATGCGTTATGGGTTGTGCGTTATGAGTCATGCGTTATGCGTTATGCGTTTTGCTTTATGCGTTATGCGTTATGGGTTATGCGTTATGCGTTATGCGTTATGCTTTATGCGTTATGAGTTACGCGTAATGCGTTTTGCGCTATGGGTCATGCGTTAAGCGTTATGCGTTATGCGTTATGCGTTATGCGTTATGCGTTATGGGTTATGCGTTATGGGTTATGCGTTATGGGTTATGCGTTATGTGTTATGCGTTGTGCGTTATCCGCTATGCGTTATGCGTTATACGTTATGCGTAATGCGTTATGCGTTATGCGTTATGCGATTTGCGTTATGCGTTATGCGTTATGCGTTATGCGTTATGCGTTATGCGTTATGTGTTATGGGTTATGCGTTATGCGTTATGCGTTATGCGTTATGCGTTATGCGTTATGCGTTATGCGTTATGCGTTATGCGTTATGCGTTATGCGTTATGCGTTATGCGTTATGCGTTATGCGTTATGCGTTATGCGTTATGCGTTATGCGTTATGCGTTATGCGTTATGCGTTATGCGTTATGCGTTATGCGTTATGAGTAATCCGTGATCCGTTATGCGTTATGCGTTATGCGTTATGCGTTATGAGTAATGCGTAATCCGTTATGCGTTATGCGTTATGCGTTATGCGTTATGCGTTATGAGTAATGCGTGATCCGTTATGCGTTATGCGTTATGCGTTATGAGTAATGCTTGATCCGTTACGCGTTATGCGTTATGCATTAAGCGTTATGCGTTATACGTTATGCGTTATGCGTTATGCGTTATGCGTTATGCGTTATGCGTTATGCGTTATGCGTTATGCGTTATGCGTTATGCGTTATGTGTTATGCGTTGTGCGTTATCCGCTATGCGTTATGCGTTCTGCGTTATGCGTTATGCGTTATACGTTATGCGTAATGCGTTATGCGTTATGCGTTATGCGATTTGCGTTATGCGTTATGCGTTATGTGTTATGCGTTATGCGTTATGCGTTATGTGTTATGGGTTATGCGTTATGCGTTATGCGTTATGCGTTATGCGTTATGCGTTATGCGTTATGCGTTATGCGTTATGCGTTATGCGTTATGCGTTATGCGTTATGCGTTATGCGTTATGCGTTATGCGTTATGCGTTATGCGTTATGCGTTATGCGTTATGCGTTATGCGTTATGCGTTATGCGTTATGCGTTATGAGAAATGCGTGATCCGTTATGCGTTATGCGTTATGAGTAATGCTTGATCCGTTACGCGTTATGCGTTATGCATTAAGCGTTATGCGTTATACGTTATGCGTTATGCGTTATGCGTTATACGTTATGGGTTATGCGTTATGCTTTATGGTTTATGCATTATGCGTTATGCGTTATGCGATTTGCGTTATGCGTTATGCGTTATGGGTTGTGCGTTATGAGTCATGCGTTATGCGTTATGCGTTTTGCTTTATGCGTTATGCGTTATGGGTTATGCGTTATGCGTTATGCGTTATGCGTTATGGGTTATGAGTAATTCGTGATCCGTTATGCGTTATGCTTTATGCGTTATGAGTTACGCGTAATGCGTTATGCGCTATGGGTCATGCGTTAAGCGTTATGCGTTATGCGTTATGCGTTATGCCTTATGCGTTATGCGTTATGGGTTATGCGTTATGCGTTATACGTTATGGGTTATGCGTTATGCTTTATGCATTATGCGTTATGCGTTATGCGATTTGCGTTATGCGTTATGCGTTATGGGTTGTGCGTTATGAGTCATGCGTTATGCGTTATGCGTTTTGCTTTATGCGTTATGCGTTATGCGTTATGGGTTATGAGTAATTCGTGATCCGTTATGCGTTATGCTTTATGCGTTATGAGTTACGCGTAATGCGTTATGCGCTATGGGTCATGCGTTAAGCGTTATGCGTTATGCGTTATGCGTTATGCGTTATGCGTTATGGGTTATGCGTTATGGGTTATGCGTTATGGGTTATGCGTTATGTGTTATGCGTTGTGCGTTATCCGCTATGCGTTATGCGTTATACGTTATGCGTAATGCGTTATGCGTTATGCGTTATGCGATTTGCGTTATGCGTTATGCGTTATGCGTTATGCGTTATGCGTTATGTGTTATGGGTTATGCGTTATGCGTTATGCGTTATGCGTTATGCGTTATGCGTTATGCGTTATGCGTTATGCGTTATGCGTTATGCGTTATGCGTTATGCGTTATGCGTTATGCGTTATGCGTTATGCGTTATGCGTTATGCGTTATGCGTTATGCGTTATGCGTTATGCGTTATGCGTTATGCGTTATGCGTTATGAGTAATCCGTGATCCGTTATGCGTTATGCGTTATGCGTTATGCGTTATGAGTAATGCGTTATCCGTTATGCGTTATGCGTTATGCGTTATGCGTTATGCGTTATGAGTAATGCGTGATCCGTTATGCGTTATGCGTTATGCGCTATAAGTAATGCGTGATCCGTTATGCGTTATGAGTAATGCTTGATCCGTTACGCGTTATGCGTTATGCATTAAGCGTTATGCGTTATACGTTATGCGTTATGCGTTATGCGTTATGCGTTATGCGTTATGCTTTATGCATTATGCGTTATGCGTTATGCGATTTGCGTTATGCGTTATGCGTTATGGGTTATGCGTTATGCGTTATGCGTTATGCGTTATGCTTTATGCATTATGCGTTATGCGTTATGCGATTTGCGTTATGCGTTATGCGTTGTGGGTTGTGCGTTATGAGTCATGCGTTATGCGTTATGCGTTTTGCTTTATGCGTTATGCGTTATGGGTTATGCGTTATGCGTTATGCGTTGAGCGTTATGGGTTATGAGTAATGCGTGATCCGTTATGCGTTATGCTTCATGCGTTATGAGTTACGCGTAATGCGTTATGTGCTATGAGTAATGCGTGATCCGTTATGCGTTATGCGTTATGAGTAATGCGTGATCCGTTATGCGTTATGCGTTATGCATTAAGCGTTATGCGTTATGCGTTATGCGTTATGCGTTATGCGTTATGCGTTATGCTTTATGCATTATGCGTTATGCGTTATGCGATTTATGTTATGCGTTATGCGTTATGGGTTGTGCGTTATGCGTTATGCGTTATGCGTTATGCGTTATGCGTTATGCGTTATGCGTTATGCGTTATGCGTTATGCGTTATGCGTTATGCGTTATGGGTTATCCGTTATGCGTTATCCGTTTAGAGTTTTGCGTTATGCGTTATGCGTTATGAGTTGTGCGTTATGCGTTATGCGTTATGCGTTATGCGTTATGCGTTATGCGTTATGCGTTATGCGTTATGCGTTATGCATTATGCGTTATGCGTTATGCGATTTGCGTTATGCGTTATGCGTTATGGGTTATGCGTTATGCGTTATGCGTTATGCGTTATGCTTTATGCATTATGCGTTATGCGTTATGCGTTATGCGTTATGCGTTATGCGTTATGCGTTATGCGTTATGCGTTATGCGTAATGCGTTATGCGTTATGCGTTATGCGATTTGCGTTATGCGTTATGCGTTATGCGTTATGCGTTATGTGTTATGCGTTATGCGTTATGCGTTATGTGTTATGGGTTATGCGTTATGCGTTATGCGTTATGCGTTATGCGTTATGCGTTATGCGTTATGCGTTATGCGTTATGCGTTATGCGTTATGCGTTATGCGTTATGCGTTATGCGTTATGCGTTATGCGTAATGCGTTATGCGCTATGGGTCATGCGTTAAGCGTTATGCGTTATGCGTTATGCGTTATGCGTTATGGGTTATGCGTTATGGGTTATGCGTTATGTGTTATGCGTTGTTCGTTATCCGCTATGCGTTATGCGTTATACGTTATGCGTAATGCGTTATGCGTTATGCGTTATGCGATTTGCGTTATGCGTTATGCGTTATGCGTTATGCGTTATGCGTTATGTGTTATGGGTTATGCGTTATGCGTTATGCGTTATGCGTTATGCGTTATGCGTTATGCTTTATGCATTATGCGTTATGCGTTATGCGTTATGCGTTATGCGTTATGCGTTATGCGTTATGCGTTATGCGTTATGCGTTATGCGTAATGCGTTATGCGCTATGGGTCATGCGTTAAGCGTTATGCGTTATGCGTTATGCGTTATGGGTTATGCGTTATGCGTTATGCGTTATGCGTTATGCGTTATGCGTTATGCGTTATGCGTTATGCGTTATGCGTTATGCGTTATGCGTTATGCGTTATGCGTTATGCGTTGTGCGTTATGCGTTATGCGTTATGCGTTATGCGTTATGCGTTATGCGTTATGCGTTATGCGTTATGCGTTATGGGTTATCCGTTATGCGTTATCCGTTTAGAGTTTTGCGTTATGCGTTATGCGTTATGAGTTGTGCGTTATGCGTTATGCGTTATGCGTTATGCGTTATGCGTTATGCGTTATGCGTTATGCGTTATGCGTTATGCGTTATGCGTTATGCGTTATGCGTTATGCATTATGCGTTATGCGTTATGCGATTTGCGTTATGCGTTATGCGTTATGGGTTATGCGTTATGCGTTATGCGTTATGCGTTATGCTTTATGCATTATGCGTTATGCGTTATGCGTTATGCGTTATGCGTTATGCGTTATGCGTTATGCGTTATGCGTTATGCGTTATGAGTAATGCGTGATCCGTTATGCGTTATGCGTTATGCGCTATGAGTAATGCGTGATCCGTTATGCGTTATGCGTTATGAGTAATGCTTGATCCATTACGCGTTATGCGTTATGCATTAAGCGTTATGCGTTATACGTTATGCGTTATGCGTTATGCGTTATGCGTTATGCGTTATGCGTTATGCGTTATGCTTTATGCATTATGCGTTATGCGTTATGCGATTTGCGTTATGCGTTATGCGTTATGGGTTATGCGTTATGCGTTATGCGTTATGCTTTATGCTTTATGCATTATGCGTTATGCGTTATGCGTTATGCGTTATGCGTTATGCGTTATGAGTAATGCGTGATCCGTTATGCGTTATGCGTTATGCGTTATGCGTTATGCGTTATGAGTAATGCGTGATCCGTTATGCGTTATGCGTTATGAGTAATGCTTGATCCGTTACGCGTTATGCGTTATGCATTAAGCGTTATGCGTTATACGTTATGCGTTATGCATTATGCGTTATGCGTTATGCGTTATGCGTTATGCGTTATGCGTTATGCGTTATGCGTTATGCGTTATGCGTTATGCGTTATGTGTTATGCGTTGTGCGTTATCCGCTATGCGTTATGCGTTTTGCGTTATGCGTTATGCGTTATACGTTATGCGTAATGCGTTATGCGTTATGCGTTATGCGATTTGCGTTATGCGTTATGCGTTATGTGTTATGCGTTATGCGTTATGCGTTATGTGTTATGGGTTATGCGTTATGCGTTATGCGTTATGCGTTATGCGTTATGCGTTATGCGTTATGCGTTATGCGTTATGCGTTATGCGTTATGCGTTATGCGTTATGCGTTATGCGTTATGGGTTATGCGTTATGCGTTATACGTTATGGGTTATGCGTTATGCTTTATGCATTATGCGTTATGCGTTATGCGATTTGCGTTATGCGTTATGCGTTATGGGTTGTGCGTTATGAGTCATGCGTTATGCGTTATGCGTTTTGCTTTATGCGTTATGCGTTATGGGTTATGCGTTATGCGTTATGCGTTATGCTTTATGCGTTATGAGTTACGCGTAATGCGTTTTGCGCTATGGGTCATGCGTTAAGCGTTATGCGTTATGCGTTATGCGTGATGCGTTATGCGTTATGGGTTATGCGTTATGGGTTATGCGTTATGGGTTATGCGTTATGTGTTATGCGTTGTGCGTTATCCGCTATGCGTTATGCGTTATACGTTATGCGTAATGCGTTATGCGTTATGCGTTATGCGATTTGCGTTATGCGTTATGCGTTATGCGTTATGCGTTATGCGTTATGCGTTATGTGTTATGGGTTATGCGTTATGCGTTATGCGTTATGCGTTATGCGTTATGCGTTATGCGTTATGCGTTATGCGTTATGCGTTATGCGTTATGCGTTATGCGTTATGCGTTATGCGTTATGCGTTATGCGTTATGCGTTATGCGTTATGCGTTATGCGTTATGCGTTATGCGTTATGCGTTATGCGTTATGAGTAATCCGTGATCCGTTATGCGTTATGCGTTATGCGTTATGCGTTATGAGTAATGCGTAATCCGTTATGCGTTATGCGTTATGCGTTATGCGTTATGCGTTATGAGTAATGCGTGATCCGTTATGCGTTATGCGTTATGCGTTATGAGTAATGCTTGATCCGTTACGCGTTATGCGTTATGCATTAAGCGTTATGCGTTATACGTTATGCGTTATGCGTTATGCGTTATGCGTTATGCGTTATGCGTTATGCGTTATGCGTTATGCGTTATGCGTTATGCGTTATGCGTTATGTGTTATGCGTTGTGCGTTATCCGCTATGCGTTATGCGTTCTGCGTTATGCGTTATGCGTTATACGTTATGCGTAATGCGTTATGCGTTATGCGTTATGCCATTTGCGTTATGCGTTATGCGTTATGTGTTATGCGTTATGCGTTATGCGTTATGTGTTATGGGTTATGCGTTATGCGTTATGCGTTATGCGTTATGCGTTATGCGTTATGCGTTATGCGTTATGCGTTATGCGTTATGCGTTATGCGTTATGCGTTATGCGTTATGCGTTATGCGTTATGCGTTATGCGTTATGCGTTATGCGTTATGCGTTGTGCGTTATGCGTTATGAGAAATGCGTGATCCGTTATGCGTTATGCGTTATGAGTAATGCTTGATCCGTTACGCGTTATGCGTTATGCATTAAGCGTTATGCGTTATACGTTATGCGTTATGCGTTATGCGTTATACGTTATGGGTTATGCGTTATGCTTTATGGTTTATGCATTATGCGTTATGCGTTATGCGATTTGCGTTATGCGTTATGCGTTATGGGTTGTGCGTTATGAGTCATGCGTTATGCGTTATGCGTTTTGCTTTATGCGTTATGCGTTATGGGTTATGCGTTATGCGTTATGCGTTATGCGTTATGGGTTATGAGTAATTCGTGATCCGTTATGCGTTATGCTTTATGCGTTATGAGTTACGCGTAATGCGTTATGCGCTATGGGTCATGCGTTAAGCGTTATGCGTTATGCGTTATGCGTTATGCCTTATGCGTTATGCGTTATGGGTTATGCGTTATGCGTTATACGTTATGGGTTATGCGTTATGCTTTATGCATTATGCGTTATGCGTTATGCGATTTGCGTTATGCGTTATGCGTTATGGGTTGTGCGTTATGAGTCATGCGTTATGCGTTATGCGTTTTGCTTTATGCGTTATGCGTTATGCGTTATGGGTTATGAGTAATGCGTGATCCGTTATGCGTTATGCTTTATGCGTTATGAGTTACGCGTAATGCGTTATGCGCTATGGGTCATGCGTTAAGCGTTATGCGTTATGCGTTATGCGTTATGCGTTATGCGTTATGGGTTATGCGTTATGGGTTATGCGTTATGGGTTATGCGTTATGTGTTATGCGTTGTGCGTTATCCGCTATGCGTTATGCGTTATACGTTATGCGTAATGCGTTATGCGTTATGCGTTATGCGATTTGCGTTATGCGTTATGCGTTATGCGTTATGCGTTATGCGTTATGTGTTATGGGTTATGCGTTATGCGTTATGCGTTATGCGTTATGCGTTATGCGTTATGCGTTATGCGTTATGCGTTATGCGTTATGCGTTATGCGTTATGCGTTATGCGTTATGCGTTATGCGTTATGCGTTATGCGTTATGCGTTATGCGTTATGCGTTATGCGTTATGCGTTATGCGTTATGCGTTATGAGTAATCCGTGATCCGTTATGCGTTATGCGTTATGCGTTATGCGTTATGAGTAATGCGTTATCCGTTATGCGTTATGCGTTATGCGTTATGCGTTATGCGTTATGCGTTATGCGTTATGCGTTATGCGTTATGCGTTATGCGTTATGCGTTATGCGTTATGCGTTATGCGTTATGCTTTATGCATTATGCGTTATGCGTTATGCGATTTGCGTTATGCGTTATGCGTTATGGGTTATGCGTTATGCGTTATGCGTTATGCGTTATGCTTTATGCATTATGCGTTATGCGTTATGCGATTTGCGTTATGCGTTATGCGTTGTGGGTTGTGCGTTATGAGTCATGCGTTATGCGTTATGCGTTTTGCTTTATGCGTTATGCGTTATGGGTTATGCGTTATGCGTTATGCGTTGAGCGTTATGGGTTATGAGTAATGCGTGATCCGTTATGCGTTATGCTTCATGCGTTATGAGTTACGCGTAATGCGTTATGTGCTATGAGTAATGCGTGATCCGTTATGCGTTATGCGTTATGAGTAATGCGTGATCCGTTATGCGTTATGCGTTATGCATTAAGCGTTATGCGTTATGCGTTATGCGTTATGCGTTATGCGTTATGCGTTATGCTTTATGCATTATGCGTTATGCGTTATGCGATTTATGTTATGCGTTATGCGTTATGGGTTGTGCGTTATGCGTTATGCGTTATGCGTTATGCGTTATGCGTTATGCGTTATGCGTTATGCGTTATGCGTTATGCGTTATGCGTTATGCGTTATGGGTTATCCGTTATGCGTTATCCGTTTAGAGTTTTGCGTTCTGCGTTATGCGTTATGAGTTGTGCGTTATGCGTTATGCGTTATGCGTTATGCGTTATGCGTTATGCGTTATGCGTTATGCGTTATGCGTTATGCATTATGCGTTATGCGTTATGCGATTTGCGTTATGCGTTATGCGTTATGGGTTATGCGTTATGCGTTATGCGTTATGCGTTATGCTTTATGCATTATGCGTTATGCGTTATGCGTTATGCGTTATGCGTTATGCGTTATGCGTTATGCGTTATGCGTTATGAGTAATGCGTGATCCGTTATGCGTTATGCGTTATGCGCTATGAGTAATGCGTGATCCGTTATGCGTTATGCGTTATGAGTAATGCTTGATCCGTTACGCGTTATGCGTTATGCATTAAGCGTTATGCGTTATACGTTATGCGTTATGCGTTATGCGTTATGCGTTATGCGTTATGCGTTATGCTTTATGCATTATGCGTTATGCGTTATGCGATTTGCGTTATGCGTTATGCGTTATGGGTTATGCGTTATGCGTTATGCGTTATGCTTTATGCTTTATGCATTATGCGTTATGCGTTATGCGTTATGCGTTATGCGTTATGCGTTATGAGTAATGCGTGATCCGTTATGCGTTATGCGTTATGCGTTATGCGTTATGCGTTATGAGTAATGCGTGATCCGTTATGCGTTATGCGTTATGCGTTATGCGTTATGAGTAATGCGTGATCCGTTATGCGTTATGCGTTATGAGTAATGCTTGATCCGTTACGCGTTATGCGTTATGCATTAAGCGTTATGCGTTATACGTTAGGCGTTATGCGTTATGCGTTATGCGTTATGCGTTATGCGTTATGCGTTATGCGTTATGCGTTATGCGTTATGCGTTATGCGTTATGCGTTATGTGTTATGCGTTGTGCGTTATCCGCTATGCGTTATGCGTTTTGCGTTATGCGTTATGCGTTATACGTTATGCGTAATGCGTTATGCGTTATGCGTTATGCGATTTGCGTTATGCGTCATGCGTTATGTGTTATGCGTTATGCGTTATGCGTTATGTGTTATGGGTTATGCGTTATGCGTTATGCGTTATGCGT
The DNA here is from genome assembly GCA_916610235.2 of Lasioglossum morio. Taxonomy (NCBI): domain Eukaryota; kingdom Metazoa; phylum Arthropoda; class Insecta; order Hymenoptera; family Halictidae; genus Lasioglossum; species Lasioglossum morio. Next base: position 379,807 of record CAKAJA020000257.1, read on the forward strand.
TATGCGTTATGCGTTATGCGTTATGCGTTATGCGTTATGCGTTATGCGTTATGCGTTATGCGTTATGCGTTATGCGTTATGCGTTATGAGAAATGCGTGATCCGTTATGCGTTATGCGTTATGAGTAATGCTTGATCCGTTACGCGTTATGCGTTATGCATTAAGCGTTATGCGTTATACGTTATGCGTTATGCGTTATGCGTTATACGTTATGGGTTATGCGTTATGCTTTATGCATTATGCGTTATGCGTTATGCGATTTGCGTTATGCGTTATGCGTTATGGGTTGTGCGTTATGAGTCATGCGTTATGCGTTATGCGTTTTGCTTTATGCGTTATGCGTTATGGGTTATGCGTTATGCGTTATGCGTTATGCGTTATGGGTTATGAGTAATTCGTGATCCGTTATGCGTTATGCTTTATGCGTTATGAGTTACGCGTAATGCGTTATGCGCTATGGGTCATGCGTTAAGCGTTATGCGTTATGCGTTATGCGTTATGCGTTATTCGTTATGGGTTATGCGTTATGGGTTATGCGTTATGTGTTATGCGTTGTGCGTTATCCGCTATGTGTTATGCGTTATACGTTATGCGTAATGCGTTATGCGTTATGCGTTATGCGATTTGCGTTATGCGTTATGCGTTATGCGTTATGCGTTATGTGTTATGGGTTATGCGTTATGCGTTATGCGTTATGCGTTATGCGTTATGCGTTATGCGTTATGCGATATGCGTTATGCGTTATGCGTTATGCGTTATGCGTTATGCGTTATGCGTTATGCGTTATGCGTTATGCGTTATGCGTTATGCGTTATGCGTTATGAGTAATGCGTGATCCGTTATGCGTTATGCGTTATGCGTTATGCGTTATGAGTAATGCGTGATCCGTTATGCGTTATGCGTTATGCGTTATGCGTTATGCGTTATGAGTAATGCGTGATCCGTTATGCGTTATGCGTTATGAGTAATGCTTGATCCGTTACGCGTTATGCGTTATGCATTAAGCGTTATGCGTTATGAGTTATACGTTATGCGTTATGCGTTATGCGTTATGCGTTATGCGTTATGCGTTATGCGTTATGCGTTATGCGTTATGCGTTATGCGTTATGCGTTATGCGTTATGCGATATGCGTTATGCGTTATGTGTCATGCGTTGTGCTTTATCCGCTATGCGTTATGCGTTATGCGTTATGCGTTATGCGTTATGTGTTATGTGTTATGCGTTATGCGTTATGCGTTATGCGTTATGCGTTATGCGTTATGCGTTATGCGTTATGCGTTATGCGTTATGCGTTATGCGTTATGTGTTATGCGTTGTGCGTTATCCGCTATGCGTTATGCGTTATACGTTATGCGTAATGCGTTATGCGTTATGCGTTATGCGATTTGCGTTATGCGTTATGCGTTATGCGTTATGCGTTATGCGTTATGCGTTATGCGTTATGTGTTATGGGTTATGCGTTATGCGTTATGCGTTATGCGTTATGCGTTATGCGTTATGCGTTATGCGTTATGCGATATGCGTTATGCGTTATGCGTTATGCGTTATGTGTTAGGCGTTGTGCGTTATCCGCTATGCGTTATGCGTTTTGCGTTATGCGTTATGCGTTATACGTTATGCGTAATGCGTTATGCGTTATGCGTTATGCGATTTGCGTTATGCGTTATGCGTTATGCGTTATGTGTTATGCGTTATGCGTTATGCGTTATGCGTTATGTGTTATGGGTTATGCGTTATGCGTTATCCGCTATGCGTTATGCGTTATACGTTATGCGTTATGCGTTATGCGTTATGCGTTATGCGTTATGCGTTATGTGTTATGCGTTGTGCGTTATCCGCTATGCGTTATGCGTTTTGCGTTATGCGTTATGCGTTATGAGTTGTGCGTTATGCGTTATGCGTTATGCGTTATGCGTTATGCGTTATGCGTTATGCGTTATGCATTATGCGTTATGCGTTATGCGATTTGCGTTATGCGTTATGCGTTATGGGTTATGCGTTATGCGTTATGCGTTATGCGTTATGCTTTATGGATTATGCGTTATGCGTTATGCGTTATGCGTTATGCGTTATGCGTTATGCGTTATGAGTAATGCGTGATCCGTTATGCGTTATGCGTTATGCGCTATGAGTAATGCGTGATCCGTTATGCGTTATGCGTTATGAGTAATGCTTGATCCGTTACGCGTTATGCGTTATGCATTAAGCGTTATGCGTTATACGTTATGCGTTATGCGTTATGCGTTATGCGTTATGCGTTATGCGTTATGCTTTATGCATTATGCGTTATGCGTTATGCGATTTGCGTTATGCGTTATGCGTTATGGGTTATGCGTTATGCGTTATGCGTTATGCTTTATGCTTTATGCATTATGCGTTATGCGTTATGCGTTATGCGTTATGCGTTATGAGTAATGCGTGATCCGTTATGCGTTATGCGTTATGCGTTATGCGTTATGAGTAATGCGTGATCCGTTATGCGTTATGCGTTATGCGTTATGCGTTATGCCTTATGAGTAATGCGTGATCCGTTATGCGTTATGCGTTATGAGTAATGCTTGATCCGTTACGCGTTATGCGTTATGCATTAAGCGTTATGCGTTATACGTTATGCGTTATGCGTTATGCGTTATGCGTTATGCGTTATGCGTTATGCGTTATGCGTTATGCGTTATGCGTTATGCGTTATGCGTTATGCGTTATGCGTTATGCGTTATGCGTTATGCGTTAGGCGTTATGCGTTATGCGTTATGCGTTTTGCGTTATGCGTTATGTGTTATGCGTTGTGCGTTATCCGCTATGCGTTATGCGTTATGCATTAAGCGTTATGCGTTATACGTTATGCGTTATGCGTTATGCGTTATGCGTTATGCGTTATGCGTTATGCGTTATGCGTTATGCGTTATGCGTTATGCGTTATGCATTATGCGTTATGCGTTATGCGATTTGCGTTATGCGTTATGCGTTATGGGTTATGCGTTATGCGTTATGCGTTATGCGTTATGCTTTATGCATTATGCGTTATGCGTTATGCGTTATGCGTTATGTGTTATGCGTTATGAGTAATGCGTGATCCGTTATGCGTTATGCGTTATGCGCTATGAGTAATGCGTGATCCGTTATGCGTTATGCGTTATGAGTAATGCTTGATCCGTTACGCGTTATGCGTTATGCATTAAGCGTTATGCGTTATGCGTTATGCGTTATGCGTTATGCGTTATGCGTTATGCGTTATGCGTTATGCGTTATGCGTTATGCGTTATGCGTTATGCGTTATGCGTTATGGGTTATCCGTTATGCGTTATCCGTTTAGAGTTTTGCGTTATGCGTTATGCGTTATGAGTTGTGCGTTATGCGTTATGTGTTATGCGTAAGCGTTATGCGTTATGCGTTATGCGTTATGCGTTATGCGTTGTGCGTTATCCGCTATGCGTTATGCGTTATACATTATGCGTAATGCGTTATGCGTTATGCGTTATGCGATTTGCGTTATGCGTTATGCGTTATGCGTTATGCGTTATGCGTTATGCGTTATGCGTTATGCGTTATGTGTTATGGGTTATGCGTTATGCGTTATGCGTTATGCGTTATGCGTTATGCGTTATGCGTTATGCGTTATGCGATATGCGTTATGCGTTATGCGTTATGCGTTATGTGTTAGGCGTTGTGCGTTATCCGCTATGCGTTATGCGTTTTGCGTTATGCGTTATGCGTTATACGTTATGCGTAATGCGTTATGCGTTATGCGTTATGCGATTTGCGTTATGCGTTATGCGTTATGCGTTATGTGTTATGCGTTATGCGTTATGCGTTATGCGTTATGTGTTATGGGTTATGCGTTATGCGTTATCCGCTATGCGTTATGCGTTATACGTTATGCGTTATGCGTTATGCGTTATGCGTTATGCGTTATGCGTTATGTGTTATGCGTTGTGCGTTATCCGCTATGCGTTATGCGTTTTGCGTTATGCGTTATGCGTTATGAGTTGTGCGTTATGCGTTATGCGTTATGCGTTATGCGTTATGCGTTATGCGTTATGCGTTATGCGTTATGCATTATGCGTTATGCGTTATGCGATTTGCGTTATGCGTTATGCGTTATGGGTTATGCGTTATGCGTTATGCGTTATGCGTTATGCTTTATGGATTATGCGTTATGCGTTATGCGTTATGCGTTATGCGTTATGCGTTATGCGTTATGAGTAATGCGTGATCCGTTATGCGTTATGCGTTATGCGCTATGAGTAATGCGTGATCCGTTATGCGTTATGCGTTATGAGTAATACTTGATCCGTTACGCGTTATGCGTTATGCATTAAGCGTTATGCGTTATACGTTATGCGTTATGCGTTATGCGTTATGCGTTATGCGTTATGCGTTATGCTTTATGCATTATGCGTTATGCGTTATGCGATTTGCGTTATGCGTTATGCGTTATGGGTTATGCGTTATGCGTTATTCGTTATGCTTTATGCTTTATGCATTATGCGTTATGCGTTATGCGTTATGCGTTATGCGTTATGCGTTATGAGTAATGCGTGATCCGTTATGCGTTATGCGTTATGCGTTATGCGTTATGAGTAATGCGTGATCCGTTATGCGTTATGCGTTATGCGTTATGCGTTATGCCTTATGAGTAATGCGTGATCCGTTATGCGTTATGCGTTATGAGTAATGCTTGATCCGTTACGCGTTATGCGTTATGCATTAAGCGTTATGCGTTATACGTTATGCGTTATGCGTTATGCGTTATGCGTTATGCGTTATGCGTTATGCGTTATGCGTTATGCGTTATGCGTTATGCGTTATGCGTTATGCGTTATGCGTTATGCGTTATGCGTTATGCGTTATGCGTTATGCGTTATGCGTTATGCATTATGCGTTATGCGTTATGCGATTTGCGTTATGCGTTATGCGTTATGGGTTATGCGTTATGCGTTATGCGTTATGCGTTATGCTTTATGCATTATGCGTTATGCGTTATGCGTTATGCGTTATGTGTTATGCGTTATGAGTAATGCGTGATCCGTTATGCGTTATGCGTTATGCGCTATGAGTAATGCGTGATCCGTTATGCGTTATGCGTTATGAGTAATGCTTGATCCGTTACGCGTTATGCGTTATGCATTAAGCGTTATGCGTTATGCGTTATGCGTTATGCGTTATGCGTTATGCGTTATGCGTTATGCGTTATGCGTTATGCGTTATGCGTTATGCGTTATGGGTTATCCGTTATGCGTTATCCGTTTAGAGTTTTGCGTTATGCGTTATGCGTTATGAGTTGTGCGTTATGCGTTATGTGTTATGCGTAAGCGTTATGCGTTATGCGTTATGCGTTATGCGTTATGCGTTATGCGTTATGCATTATGCGTTATGCGTTATGCGATTTGCGTTATGCGTTATGCGTTATGGGTTATGCGTTATGCGTTATGCGTTATGCGTTATGCTTTATGCATTATGCGTTATGCGTTATGCGTTATGCGTTATGCGTTATGCGTTATGCGTTATGCGTTATGCGTTATGCGTTATGCGTTATGCGTTATGCGTTATGCGTTATGTGTTATGGGTTATGCGTTATGGGTTATGCGTTATGCGTTATGCGTTATGCGTTATGCGTTATGCGTTATGCGTTATGCGTTATGCGTTATGCGTTATGCGTTATGCGTTATGCGTTATGCGTTATGCGTTATGCGTTATGCGTTATGCGTTATGAGTAATGCGTGATCCGTTATGCGTTATGCGTTATGCGTTATGCGTTATGAGTAATGCGTGATCCGTTATGCGTTATGCGTTATGCGTTATGCGTTATGCGTTATGAGTAATGCGTGATCCGTTATGCGTTATGCGTTATGAGTAATGCTTGATCCGTTACGCGTTATGCGTTATGCATTAAGCGTTATGCGTTATGAGTTACACGTTATGCGTTATGCGTTATGCGTTATGCGTTATGCGTTATGCGTTATGCGTTATGCGTTATGCGTTATGCGTTATGCGTTATGCGATATGCGTTATGCGTTATGTGTTATGCGTTGTGCTTTATCCGCTATGCGTTATGCGTTTTGCGTTATGCGTTATGCGTTATACGTTATGCGTAATGCGTTATGCGTTATGCATTAAGCGTTATGCGTTATGCGTTATACGTTATGCGTTATGCGTTATGCGTTATGCGTTATGCGTTATGCGTTATGCGTTATGCGTTATGCGTTATGCGTTATGCGTTATGCGTTATGCGTTATGCGTTATGCGTTATGCGTTATGCGTTATGCGTTATGTGTTATGCGTTGTGCGTTATCCGCTATGCGTTTTGCGTTATGCGTTATGCGTTATACGTTATGCGTAATGCGTTATGCGTTATGCGTTATGCGATTTGCGTTATGCGTTATGCGTTATGGGTTATGTGTTATGCGTTATGCGTTATGCGTTATGTGTTATGGGTTATGCGTTATGCGTTATGCGTTATGCGTTATGCGTTATGCGTTATGCGTTATGCGTTATGCGTTATGCGTTATGCGTTATGCGTTATGCGTTATGCGTTATGCGTTATGCGTTATGCGTTATGCGTTATGCGTTATGCGTTATGCGTTATGCGTTATGCGTAATGCGTTATGCGCTATGGGTCATGCGTTAAGCGTTATGCGTTATGCGTTATGCGTTATGCGTTATGGGTTATGCGTTATGGGTTATGCGTTATGTGTTATGCGTTGTGCGTTATCCGCTATGCGTTATGCGTTATACGTTATGCGTAATGCGTTATGCGTTATGCGTTATGCGATTTGCGTTATGCGTTATGCGTTATGCGTTATGCGTTATGAGTAATGCTTGATCCGTTACGCGTTATGCGTTATGCATTAAGCGTTATGCGTTATGAGTTATACGTTATGCGTTATGCGTTATGCGTTATGCGTTATGCGTTATGCGTTATGCGTTATGCGTTATGCGTTATGCGTTATGCGTTATGCGATATGCGTTATGCGTTATGTGTTATGCGTTGTGCTTTATCCGCTATGCGTTATGCGTTTTGCGTTATGCGTTATGCGTTATACGTTATGCGTAATGCGTTATGCGTTATGCGTTATGCGATTTGCGTTATGCGTTATGCGTTATGCGTTATGCGTTATGCGTTATGCGTTATGCGTTATGCCTTATGCGTTATGAGTAATGCGTGATCCGTTATGCGTTATGCGTTATGCGTTATGCGTTATGCGTTATGCGTTATGTGTTATGCGTTGTGCGTTATCCGCTATGCGTTATGCGTTTTGCGTTATGCGTTATGCGTTATGCGTTGTGCGTTATGCGTTATGCGTTATAGGTTATGCGTTATGTGTCATGCGTTATGCGTTATGCGTTATGCGTTATGCGTTATGCGTTATGCGTTATGCGTTATGCATTATGCATTATGCGTTATGCTTTATGCGTTATGCGTTATGAGTAATGCGTGATCCGTTATGTGTTATGCGTTATGCGTTATGCGTTTTGCGTTATGCGTTATGCCTTATGCGTTATGCTTTATGCGTTATGAGTTATGCGTAATGCATTATGCGTTATGCGTTATGCGTTGTGGGTTATGAGTAATGCGTGATCCGTTATGCGTTATGCGTTATGCGTTATGCGTTATGCGTTATGCGACATGCGTTATGCGTTATGCGTTATGCGTTATGCGTTATGCGTTATGCGTTATGCGATATGCGTTATGCGTTATGCGTTATGCGTTATGCGTTATGCGTTATGCGTTATGCGTTATGCGTTATGCGTTATGCGTTATGTGTTATGCGTTGTGCGTTATCCGCTATGCGTTATGCGTTTTGTGTTATGCGATATGCGTTATGCGTTATGCGTTATGCGTTATGCGTTATGCGTTATGCGTTATGCGTTATGCGTTATGCGTTATGCGTTATGCGTTATGCGTTATGCGTTATGCCTTATGCGTTATGAGTAATGCGTGATCCGTTATGCGTTATGCGTTATGCGTTTTGCGTTATGCGTTATGTGTTATGCGTTGTGCGTTATCCGCTATGCGTTATGCGTTTTGCGTTATGCGTTATGCGTTATGCGTTGTGCGTTATGCGTTATGCGTTATAGGTTATGCGTTATGTGTCATGCGTTATGCGTTATGCGTTATGCGTTATGCGTTATGCGTTATGCGTTATGCATTATGCGTTATGCGTTATGCTTTATGCGTTATGCGTTATGAGTAATGCGTGATCCGTTATGTGTTATGCGTTATGCGTTATGCGTTTTGCGTTATGCGTTATGCCTTATGCGTTATGCTTTATGCGTTATGAGTTATGCGTAATGCATTATGCGTTATGCGTTATGCGTTGTGGGTTATGAGTAATGCGTGATCCGTTATGCGTTCTGCGTTATGCGTTATGCGTTATGCGTTATGCGACATGCGTTATGCGTTATGCGTTATGCGTTATGCGTTATGCGTTATGCGTTATGCGATATGCGTTATGCGTTATGCGTTATGCGTTATGCGTTATGCGTTATGCGTTATGCGTTATGCGTTATGCGTTATGCGTTATGCGTTATGTGTTATGCGTTGTGCGTTATCCGCTATGCGTTATGCGTTATGCGTTGTGCGTTATGCGTTATGCGTTATAGGTTATGCGTTATGTGTCATGCGTTATGCGTTATGCGTTATGCGTTATGCGTTATGCATTATGCGTTATGCGTTATGCTTTATGCGTTATGCGTTATGAGTAATGCGTGATCCGTTATGTGTTATGCGTTATGCGTTATGCGTTATGCGTTTTGCGTTATGCGTTATGCCTTATGCGTTATGCGTTATGCGTTATGCGTTATGCGTTATGCGTTATGCGTTATGCGTTATGCAATATGCGTTATGCGTTATGGGTTATCCGTTATGCGTTATCCGTTATGAGTTTTGCGTTATGCGTTATGCGTTATGAGTAGTGCGTGATCCGTTATGCGTTATGCGTTATGCGTTATGCGTTATGCGTTATGCGATATGCGTTATGAGTAATGCGTGATCCGTTATGCGTTATGCGTTATGCGCTATGAGTAATGCGTGATCCGTTATGCGTTATGAGTAATGCTTGATCCGTTACGCGTTATGCGTTATGCATTAAGCGTTATGCGTTATACGTTATGCGTTATGCGTTATGCGTTATGCGTTATGCGTTATGCTTTATTCATTATGCGTTATGCGTTATGCGATTTGCGTTATGCGTTATGCGTTGTGGGTTGTGCGTTATGAGTCATGCGTTATGCGTTTTGCTTTATGCGTTATGCGTTATGGGTTATGCGTTATGCGTTATGCGTTATGCGTTATGGGTTATGAGTAATGCGTGATCCGTTATGCGTTATGCTTTATGCGTTATGAGTTACGCGTTATGCTTTATGCATTATGCGTTATGCATTATGCGATTTATGTTATGCGTTATGCGTTATGGGTTGTGCGTTATGAGTCATGCGTAATGCGTTATGCGTTTGGCTTTATGCGTTATGCGTTATGGGTTATGCGTTATGCGTTATGCGTTATGCGTTATGCGTTATGCGTTATGCGTTATGCGTTATGCGTTATGCGTTATGCGTTATGCGTTATGCGTTATGCGTTATGCGTTATGCGTTATGCTTTATGGGTTATCCGTTATGCGTTATCCGTTTAGAGTTTTGCGTTATGCGTTATGCGTTATGAGTTGTGCGTTATGCGTTATGTGTTATGCGTAAGCGTTATGCGTTATGCGTTATGCGTTATGCGTTATGCATTATGCGTTATGCGTTATGCGATTTGCGTAATGCGTTATGCGTTATGGGTTATGCGTTATGCGTTATGCGTTATGCGTTATGCTTTATGCATAATGCGTTATGCGTTATGCGTTATGCGTTATGCGTTATGCGTTATGCGTTATGCGTTATGCGTTATGCGTTATGCGTTATGAGTAATGCGTGATCCGTTATGCGTTATGCGTTATGCGCTATGAGTAATGCGTGATCCGTTATGCGTTATGCGTTATGAGTAATGCTTGATCCGTTACGCGTTATGCGTTATGCATTAAGCGTTATGCGTTATGCGTTATGCGTTATGCGTTATGCGTTATGCGTTATGCGTTATGCGTTATGCGTTATGGGTTATGCGTTATGCGTTATGCGTTATGCGTTATGCAATATGCGTTATGAGTTGTGCGTTATGAGTCATGCGTTATGCGTTATGCGTTATGTGTTATGCGTTGTGCGTTATCCGCTATGCGTTTGCGTTATGCGTTATACGTTATGCGTAATGCGTAATGCGTTATGCGTTATGCGTTATGCGATTTGCGTTATGCGTTATGCGTTATGCGTTATGCGTTATGCGTTATGCGTTATGAGTTGTGCGTTATGCGTTATGCGTTATGCGTTATGCGTTATGCGTTATGAGTAATGCGTGATCCGTTATGCGTTATGCGTTATGCGCTATGAGTAATGCGTGATCCGTTATGCGTTATGGGTTATGAGTAATGCTTGATCCGTTACGCGTTATGCGTTATGCATTAAGCGTTATGCGTTATACGCTATGCGTTATGCGTTATGCGTTATGCGTTATGCGTTATGCTTTATGCATTATGCGTTATGCGTTATGCGATTTGCGTTATGAGTTTTGCGTTATGCGTTATGCGTTATGCGTTATGAGTTGTGCGTTATGCGTTATGCGTTATGCGTTATGCGTTAGGCGTTATGCGTTATGCGTTATGCGTTATGCGTTATGCGTTATGCGTTATGCAATATGCGTTATGCGTTATGCGTTATGCGTTATGTGTTATGCGTTGTGCGTTATCCGCTATGCGTTATGCGTTTTGCGTTATGCGTGATCCGTTATGCGTTATGCGTTATGAGTAATGCTTGATCCGTTACGCGTTATGCGTTATGCATTAAGCGTTATGCGTTATACGTTATGCGTTATGCTTTATAGGTTATGCGTTATGTGTTATGCGTTATGCGTTATGCGTTATGCGTTATGCATTATGCGTTATGCGTTATTCTTTATGCGTTATGCGTTATGAGTAATGCGTGATCCGTTATGTGTTATGCCTAATGCGTTATGCGTTTTGCGTTATGCGTTATGCGTTATGCGTTATGCGTTATGCGTTATGCGTAATGCGTTATGCGTTATGCGTTATGCGTTATGCGTTATGCGTTATGCGTTATGCGTTATGCGTTATGCGTTATGCGTTATGCGTTATGCGTTATGCGTTATGCGTTATGCGTTATGCGTTATGCGTTATGCGTTATGCGTTATGCGTTATGCGTTATGCGTTATGCGTTATGCGTTATGCGTTATGCGTTATGCGTTATGCGTTATGGGTTATGCGTTATGCGTTATGCGTTATGCGTTATGCGTTATGCGTTATGCGTTATGCGTTATGCGTTATGCGTTATGCGTTATGCGTTATGCGTTATGCGTTATGCGTTATGCGTTATGCGTTATGCGTTATGCGTTATGCGTTATGCGTTATGCGTTATGCGTTATGCGTTATGGGTTATGCGTTATGTGTTATGAGTTATGCGTTATGCGTTATGCGTTATGCGTTATGGGTTATGAGTAATGCGTGACCCGTTATGCGTTATGCTTTATGCGTTATGAGTTACGCGTAATGCGTTGTGCGTTATCCGCTATGCGTTATGCGTTTTGCGTTATGCGTTATGCGTTATGCGTTGTGCGTTATGCGTTATGCGTTATAGGTTATGCGTTATGTGTTATGCGTTATGCGTTATGCGTTATGCGTGATCCGTAATGCGTTATGCGTTATGAGTAATGCGTGATCCGTTATGCGTTATGCGTTATGCGTTATGCGTTATGCGTTATGCGTTATAGGTTATGCGTTATGTGTTATGCGTTATGCGTTATGCGTTATGCGTTATGCGTTATGCATTATGCGTTATGCGTTATGCGTTATGCTTTATGCGTTATGGAGTTATGCGTTATGCGTTATGCGTTATGCGTTATGCGTTATGCGTTATGCGTTATGCGTTATGCGTTATGCGTTATGCGTTATGCGTTATGCGTTATGTGTTATCCGTTATGAGTTATGAGTAATGCGTGATCCGTTATGCGTTATGCGTTATGAGTAATGCGTGATCCGTTATGCGTTATGCGTTATGAGTAATGCTTGATCCGTTACGCGTTATGCGTTATGCGATATGCGTTATGGGTTATGCGTTATGTGTTATGAGTTATGCGTTATGCGTTATGCGTTATGCGTCATGCGTTATGGGTTATGAGTAATGCGTGATCCGTTATGCGTTATGCTCTATGCGTTATGAGTTACGCGTAATGCGTTATGCGTTAGGCGTTATGGGTTATGCGTTATGCGTTATGGGTTATGAGTAATGCGTGATCCGTTATGCGTTATGCTTTATGCGTTATGAGTTACGCGTAATGCGTTATGCGCTATGGGTCATGCGTTAAGCGTTATGCGTTATGCGTTATGCGTTATGGGTTATGCGTTATGGGTTATGAGTAATGCGTGATCCGTTTTGCGTTATGCTTTATGCGTTATGAGTTACGCGTAATGCGTTATGCGCTATGGGTCATGCGTTAAGCGTTATGCGTTATGCGTTATGCGTTATGGGTTATGCGTTATGTGTTATGAGTTATGCGTTATGCGTTATGCGTTATGCGTTATGCGTTATGGGTTATCCGTTATGCGTTATCCGTTATGAGTTTTGCGTTATGCGTTATGCGTTATGAGTTGTGCGTTATGCGTTATGCGTTATGCGTAATGCGTTATGCGTTATGCGTTATGCGTTATGCGTTACGCAATATGCGTTATGCGTTATGCGTTATGCGTTATGCGTTATGCGTTATGTGTTATGCGTTATGCGTGATTCCTTATGCGTTATGCGTTATGAGTAATGCTTGATCCGTTATGCGTTATGCGTTATGCGTTATGCGTTTTGCGTTATGCGTTATGGGTTATGCGTTATGTGTTATGCGTTATGCGTTATGCGTTATGCGTTATGCGTTATGGGTTATGAGTAATGCGTGACCCGTTATGCGTTATGCTTTATGCGTTATGAGTTACGCGTAATGCGTTGTGCGTTATCCGCTATGCGTTATGCGTTTTGCGTTATGCGTTATGCGTTATGCGTTATGCGTTATGCGTTATGCGTTATGCGTTATGCGTTATGCGTTATGCGTTATGCGTTATGCGTTATGCGTTATGCGTTATGCTTTATGGGTTATCCGTTATGCGTTATCCGTTTAGAGTTTTGCGTTATGCGTTATGCGTTATGAGTTGTGCGTTATGCGTTATGTGTTATGCGTAAGCGTTATGCGTTATGCGTTATGCGTTATGCGTTATGCATTATGCGTTATGCGTTATGCGATTTGCGTAATGCGTTATGCGTTATGGGTTATGCGTTATGCGTTATGCGTTATGCGTTATGCGTTATGCATAATGCGTTATGCGTTATGCGTTATGCGTTATGCGTTATGCGTTATGCGTTATGCGTTATGCGTTATGCGTTATGCGTTATGAGTAATGCGTGATCCGTTATGCGTTATGCGTTATGCGCTATGAGTAATGCGTGATCCGTTATGCGTTATGCGTTATGAGTAATGCTTGATCCGTTACGCGTTATGCGTTATGCATTAAGCGTTATGCGTTATGCGTTATGCGTTATGCGTTATGCGTTATGCGTTATGCGTTATGCGTTATGCGTTATGGGTTATGCGTTATGCGTTATGCGTTATGCGTTATGCAATATGCGTTATGAGTTGTGCGTTATGAGTCATGCGTTATGCGTTATGCGTTATGTGTTATGCGTTGTGCGTTATCCGCTATGCGTTTGCGTTATGCGTTATACGTTATGCGTAATGCGTAATGCGTTATGCGTTATGCGTTATGCGATTTGCGTTATGCGTTATGCGTTATGCGTTATGCGTTATCCGTTATGCGTTATGCGTTATGTGTTATGGGTTATGCGTTATGCGTTATGCGTTATGCGTTATGCGTTATGAGTAATGCGTGATCCGTTATGCGTTATGCGTTACGCGTTATGCGTTATGAGTAATGCGTGATCCGTTATGCGTTATGCGTTATGCGTTATGAGTAATGCTTGATCCGTTACGCGTTATGCGTTATGCATTAAGCGTTATGCGTTATGCGTTATGCGTTATGAGTTGTGCGTTATGCGTTATGCGTTATGCGTTATGCGTTATGCGTTATGAGTAATGCGTGATCCGTTATGCGTTATGCGTTATGCGCTATGAGTAATGCGTGATCCGTTATGCGTTATGGGTTATGAGTAATGCTTGATCCGTTACGCGTTATGCGTTATGCATTAAGCGTTATGCGTTATACGCTATGCGTTATGCGTTATGCGTTATGCGTTATGCGTTATGCTTTATGCATTATGCGTTATGCGTTATGCGATTTGCGTTATGAGTTTTGCGTTATGCGTTATGCGTTATGCGTTATGAGTTGTGCGTTATGCGTTATGCGTTATGCGTTATGCGTTAGGCGTTATGCGTTATGCGTTATGCGTTATGCGTTATGCGTTATGCGTTATGCAATATGCGTTATGCGTTATGCGTTATGCGTTATGTGTTATGCGTTGTGCGTTATCCGCTATGCGTTATGCGTTTTGCGTTATGCGTGATCCGTTATGCGTTATGCGTTATGAGTAATGCTTGATCCGTTACGCGTTATGCGTTATGCATTAAGCGTTATGCGTTATACGTTATGCGTTATGCTTTATAGGTTATGCGTTATGTGTTATGCGTTATGCGTTATGCGTTATGCGTTATGCATTATGCGTTATGCGTTATTCTTTATGCGTTATGCGTTATGAGTAATGCGTGATCCGTTATGTGTTATGCCTAATGCGTTATGCGTTTTGCGTTATGCGTTATGCGTTATGCGTTATGCGTTATGCGTTATGCGTAATGCGTTATGCGTTATGCGTTATGCGTTATGCGTTATGCGTTATGCGTTATGCGTTATGCGTTATGCGTTATGCGTTATGCGTTATGCGTTATGCGTTATGCGTTATGCGTTATGCGTTATGCGTTATGCGTTATGCGTTATGCGTTATGCGTTATGCGTTATGCGTTATGCGTTATGCGTTATGCGTTATGGGTTATGCGTTATGCGTTATGCGTTATGTGTTATGCGTTATGCGTTATGCGTTATGCGTTATGCGTTATGCGTTATGCGTTATGCGTTATGCGTTATGCGTTATGCGTTATGCGTTATGCGTTATGCGTTATGCGTTATGCGTTATGCGTTATGCGTTATGCGTTATGCGTTATGCGTTATGCGTTATGGGTTATGCGTTATGTGTTATGAGTTATGCGTTATGCGTTATGCGTTATGCGTTATGGGTTATGAGTAATGCGTGATCCGTTATGCGTTATGCTTTATGCGTTATGAGTTACGCGTAATGCGTTGTGCGTTATCCGCTATGCGTTATGCGTTTTGCGTTATGCGTTATGCGTTATGCGTTGTGCGTTATGCGTTATGCGTTATAGGTTATGCGTTATGTGTTATGCGTTATGCGTTATGCGTTATGCGTGATCCGTAATGCGTTATGCGTTATGAGTAATGCGTGATCCGTTATGCGTTATGCGTTATGCGTTATGCGTTATGCGTTATGCGTTATAGGTTATGCGTTATGTGTTATGCGTTATGCGTTATGCGTTATGCGTTATGCGTTATGCATTATGCGTTATGCGTTATGCGTTATGCTTTATGCGTTATGGAGTTATGCGTTATGCGTTATGCGTTATGCGTTATGCGTTATGCGTTATGCGTTATGCGTTATGCGTTATGCGTTATGCGTTATGCGTTATGCGTTATGTGTTATCCGTTATGAGTTATGAGTAATGCGTGATCCGTTATGCGTTATGCGTTATGAGTAATGCGTGATCCGTTATGCGTTATGCGTTATGAGTAATGCTTGATCCGTTACGCGTTATGCGTTATGCGATATGCGTTATGGGTTATGCGTTATGTGTTATGAGTTATGCGTTATGCGTTATGCGTTATGCGTCATGCGTTATGGGTTATGAGTAATGCGTGATCCGTTATGCGTTATGCTCTATGCGTTATGAGTTACGCGTAATGCGTTATGCGTTAGGCGTTATGGGTTATGCGTTATGCGTTATGGGTTATGAGTAATGCGTGATCCGTTATGCGTTATGCTTTATGCGTTATGAGTTACGCGTAATGCGTTATGCGCTATGGGTCATGCGTTAAGCGTTATGCGTTATGCGTTATGCGTTATGGGTTATGCGTTATGGGTTATGAGTAATGCGTGATCCGTTTTGCGTTATGCTTTATGCGTTATGAGTTACGCGTAATGCGTTATGCGCTATGGGTCATGCGTTAAGCGTTATGCGTTATGCGTTATGCGTTATGGGTTATGCGTTATGTGTTATGAGTTATGCGTTATGCGTTATGCGTTATGCGTTATGCGTTATGGGTTATCCGTTATGCGTTATCCGTTATGAGTTTTGCGTTATGCGTTATGCGTTATGAGTTGTGCGTTATGCGTTATGCGTTATGCGTTATGCGTTATGCGTTATGCGTTATGCGTTATGCGTTACGCAATATGCGTTATGCGTTATGCGTTATGCGTTATGCGTTATGCGTTATGTGTTATGCGTTATGCGTGATTCCTTATGCGTTATGCGTTATGAGTAATGCTTGATCCGTTATGCGTTATGCGTTATGCGTTATGCGTTTTGCGTTATGCGTTATGGGTTATGCGTTATGTGTTATGCGTTATGCGTTATGCGTTATGCGTTATGCGTTATGGGTTATGAGTAATGCGTGACCCGTTATGCGTTATGCTTTATGCGTTATGAGTTACGCGTAATGCGTTGTGCGTTATCCGCTATGCGTTATGCGTTTTGCGTTATGCGTTATGCGTTATGCGTTGTGCGTTATGCGTTATGCGTTATAGGTTATGCGTTATGTGTTATGCGTTATGCGTTATGCGTTATGCATTATGCGCTATGCGTTATGCGTTATGCGTTATTCGTTATGCGTTATGCGTTATGCGTTATGCGTTATGCGTTATGCGTTATGCGTTATGCGTTATGCGTGATCCGTTATGCGTTATGCGTTATGAGTAATGCGTGATCCGTTATGCGTTATGCGTTATGCGTTATGCATTATGCGTTATGCGTTATGCTTTATGCGTTATGCGTTATGAGTAATGCGTGATCCGTTATGTGTTATGCGTAATGCGTTATGCGTTTTGCGTTATGCGTTATGCGTTATGCGTTATGCGTTATGCGTTATGCGTTATGCGTAATGCGTTATGCGTTCTGCGTTATGCGTTATGCGTTATGGGTTATGCGTTATGTGTTATGAGTTATGAGTAATGCGTGAACCGTTATGCGTTATGCGTTATGAGTAATGCTTGATCCGTTACGCGTTATGCGTTATGCGTTATGCGTTATGGGTTATGCGTTATGTGTTATGAGTTATGCGTTATGCGTTATGCGTTATGCGTTATGCGTTATGGGTTATGAGTAATGCGTGATCCGTTATGCGTTATGCTTTATGCGTTATGAGTTACGCGTAATGCGTTATGCGTTAGGCGTTATGGGTTATGCGTTATGTGTTATGAGTTATGCGTTATGCATTATGCGTTATGCGTTATGCGTTATGCGTTATGCGTTATGCGTTATGCGTTATGCGTGATCCGTTATGTGTTATGCGTAATGCGTTATGCGTTTTGCGTTATGCGTTATGCGTTATGCGTTATGCGTTATGCGTTATGCGTTATGCGTTATGCGTTATGCGTTATGCGTTATGCGTTATGCGTTATGCGTTATGCGTTATGCGTTATGCGTTATGCGTTATGCTTTATGCGTTATGCGTTATGCGTTACGCGTTATGCGTTATGCGTTATGCGTTATGCGTTATGCGTTATGCGTTATGCGTTATGCATTATGCGTTATGCGTTATGCTTTATGCGTTATGCGTTATGAGTAATGCGTGATCCGTTATGTGTTATGCGTTATGCGTTATGCGTTATGCGTTTTGCGTTATGCGTTATGCCTTATGCGTTATGCGTTATGCGTTATGCGTTATGCGTTATGCGTTATGCGTTATGCGTTATGCGTTATGCGTTATGCGTTATGCGTTATGCGTTATGCGTTATGCGTTATGCGTTATGCGTTATGCGTTATGCGTTATGAGAAATGCGTGATCCGTTATGCGTTATGAGTAATGCGTGATCCGTTATGCGTTATGCGTTATGCGTTATGCGTTATGCGTTATGCGTTATGCGTTATGCGTTATGCGTTATGCGTTATGCGTTATGCGTTATGCGTTATGCGTTATGCATTATGCGTTATGCGTTATGCTTTATGCGTTATGCGTTATGAGTAATGCGTGATCCGTTATGTGTTATGCGTTATGCGTTATGCGTTATGCGTTTTGCGTTATGCGTTATGCCTTATGCGTTATGCGTTATGCGTTATGCGTTATGCGTTATGCGTTATGCGTTATGCGTTATGCGTTATGCGTTATGCGTTATGCGTTATGCGTTATGCGTTATGCGTTATGCGTTATGAGAAATGCGTGATCCGTTATGCGTTATGAGTAATGCGTGATCCGTTATGCGTTATGCGTTATGCGTTATGCGTTATGCGTTATGCGTTATGCGTTATGCGTTATGCGTTATGCGTTATGCGTTATGCGTTATGCGTTATGCGTTATGCGTTATGAGAAATGCGTGATCCGTTATGCGTTATGCGTTATGAGTAATGCGTGATCCGTTATGCGTTATGCGTTATGCGTTATGCGTTATGCGTGATCCGTTATGCGTTATGCGTTATGAGTAATGCGTGATCCGTTATGCGTTATGCGTTATGCGTTATGCGTTATGCGTTATGCGTTATGCGTTATGCGTTATGCGTTATGCGTTATGGGTTATGAGTAATGCGTGACCCGTTATGCGTTATGCTTTTTGCGTTATGAGTTACGCGTAATGCGTTATGCGCTATGGGTCATGCGTTAAGCGTTATGCGTTATGCGTTATGCGTTATGAGTTACGCGTAATGCGTTATGCGCTATGGGTCATGCGTTAAGCGTTATACGTTATGCGTTATGGGTTATGAGTAATGCGTGATCCGTTATGCGTTATGCTTTATGCGTTATGAGTTACGCGTAATGCGTTATGCGTTATGGGTCATGCGTTAAGCGTTATGCGTTATGCGTTATGCGTTATGGGTTATGCGTTATGGGTTATGAGTAATGCGTGATCCGTTATGCGTTATGCTTTATGCGTTATGAGTTACGCGTAATGCGTTATGCGCTATGGGTCATGCGTTAAGCGTTATGCGTTATGCGTTATGCGTTATGGGTTATGCGTTATGTGTTATGAGTTATGCGTTATGCGTTATGCGTTATGCGTTATGCGTTATGGGTTATCCGTTATGCGTTATCCGTTATGAGTTTTGCGTTATGCGTTATGCGTTATGGGTTATGCGTTATGTGTTATGCGTTATGCGTTATGCGTTATGCGTTATGCGTTATTGGTTATGAGTAATGCGTGACCCGTTATGCGTTATGCTTTATGCGTTATGAGTTACGCGTAATGCGTTGTGCGTTATCCGCTATGCGTTATGCGTTTTGCGTTATGCGTTATGCGTTATGCGTTATGCGTTGTGCGTTATGCGTTATGCGTTATAGGTTATGCGTTATGTGTTATGCGTTATGCGTTATGCGTTATGCGTTATGCATTATGCGTTATGCGTTATGCTTTATGAGTTATGCGTTATGAGTAATGCGTGATCCGTTATGTGTTATGCGTAATGCGTTATGCGTTTTGCGTTATGCGTTATGCGTTATGCGTTATGCGTTATGTGTTATGCGTTATGCGTTATGCGTTATGCGTTATGCGTTATGCGTTATGCGTTATGCGTTATGCGTTATGCGTTATGTGTTATGCGTTGTGCGTTATCCGCTATGCGTTATGCGTTTTGCGTTATGCGTTATGCGTTATGCGTTGTGCGTTATGCGTTATGCGTTATAGGTTATGCGTTATGTGTTATGCGTTATGCGTTATGCGTTATGCGTTATGCGTTATGCATTATGCGTTATGCGTTATGCTTTATGCGTTATGCGTTATGAGTAATGCGTGATCCGTTATGTGTTATGCGTTATGCGTTATGCGTTATGCGTTTTGCGTTAAGCGTTATGCGTTATGCGTTATGTGTTATGCGTTATGCGTTATGCGTTATGCGTTATCCGTTATGCGTTATGCGTTATGCGTTATGCGTTATGCGTTATGCGTTATGCGTTATGCGTTATGCGTTATGCGTTATGCGTTATTGGTTATGAGTAATGCGTGACCCGTTATGCGTTATGCTTTATGCGTTATGAGTTACGCGTAATGCGTTGTGCGTTATCCGCTATGCGTTATGCGTTTTGCGTTATGCGTTATGCGTTATGCGTTATGTGTTATGCGTTATGCGTTATGCGTTATGCGTTATCCGTTATGCGTTATGCGTTATGCGTTATGCGTTATGCGTTATGCGTTATGCGTTATGCGTTATGCGTTATGCGTTATGCGTTACGCAATATGCGTTATGCGTTATGCGTTATGCGTTATGTGTTATGCGTTATGCGTTATGCGTTATGCGTTATGCGTTATGCGTTATGGGTTATGCGTTATGTGTTATGCGTTATGCGTTATGCGTTATGCGTTATGCGTTATGCGTTATGGGTTATGAGTAATGCGTGACCCGTTATGCGTTATGCTTTATGCGTTATGAGTTACGCGTAATGCGTTATGCGCTATGGGTCATGCGTTAAGCGTTATGCGTTATGCGTTATGCGTTATGCGTTATGAGAAATGCGTGATCCGTTATGCGTTATGCGATATGAGTAATGCGTGATCCGTTATGCGTTATGCGTTATGCGTTATGCGTTATGCGTTATGCGTTATGCGTTATGCGTTATGCGTTATGCGTTATGCGTGATCCGTTATGCGTTATGCGTTATGAGTAATGCGTGATCCGTTATGCGTTATGCGTTATGCGTTATGCGTTATGCGTTATGCGTTATGCGTTATGCGTTATGCATTATGGGTTATGCGTTATGTGTTATGCGTTATGCGTTATGCGTTATGCGTTATGCGTTATGGGTTATGAGTAATGCGTGACCCGTTATGCGTTATGCTTTTTGCGTTATGAGTTACGCGTAATGCGTTATGCGCTATGGGTCATGCGTTAAGCGTTATGCGTTATGCGTTATGCGTTTTGCGTTATGGGTTATGCGTTATGTGTTATGCGTTATGCGTTATGCGTTATGCGTTATGCGTTATGGGTTATCCGTTATGCGTTATCCGTTATGCGTTATGCGTTATGCGTTATGCGTTATGCGTTATGCGTTATGCGTTATGCGTTATGCGATATGCGTTATGCGTTATGCGTTATGCGTTATGCGTTATGCGTTATGCGTTATGCGTTATGTGTTATGCGTTATGCGTTATGCGTTATGCGTTATGCATTATGCGTTATGCGTTATGCTTTATGCGTTATGCGTTATGAGTAATGCGTGATCCGTTATGTGTTATGCGTTATGCGTTATGCGTTATGCGTTATGCGTTTTGCGTTAAGCGTTATGCGTTATGCGTTATGTGTTATGCGTTGTGCGTTATGCGTTATGCGTTATGCGTTATGCGTTATGCGTTATGCGTGATCCGTTATGCGTTATGCGTTATGCGTTATGCGTTATGCGTTATGCGTTATGCGTTATGCGTTATGCGTTATGGGTTATGCGTTATGTGTTATGCGTTATGCGTTATGCGTTATGCGTTATGGGTTATGAGTAATGCGTGACCCGTTATGCGTTATGCTTTATCCGTTATGAGTTACGCGTAATGCGTTATGCGCTATGGGTCATGCGTTAAGCGTTATGCGTTATGCGTTATGCGTTATGGGTTATGCGTTATGTGTTATGCGTTATGCGTTATGAGTTATGCGTTATGCGTTATGAGTAATGCGTGATCCGTTATGCGTTATGCGTTATGCGTTATGCGTTATGCTTTATGCGTTATGCGTTATGAGTAATCCGTGATCCGTTATGTGTTATGCGTTATGCGTTATGCGTTATGCGTTATGCGTTATGCGTTATGCGTTATGCGTTATGCGTTATGCGTTATGCGTTATGCGTTATGCGTTATGGGTTATGCGTTATGTGTTATGCGTTATGCGTTATGCGTTATGCGTTATGCGTTATGGGTTATGAGTAATGCGTGACCCGTTATGCGTTATGCTTTATCCGTTATGAGTTACGCGTAATGCGTTATGCGCTATGGGTCATGCGTTAAGCGTTATGCGTTATGCGTTATGCGTTATGGGTTATGCGTTATGTGTTATGCGTTATGCGTTATGAGTTATGCGTTATGCGTTATGAGTAATGCGTGATCCGTTATGCGTTATGCGTTATGCGTTATGCGTTATGCTTTATGCGTTATGCGTTATGAGTAATCCGTGATCCGTTATGTGTTATGCGTTATGCGTTATGCGTTATGCGTTATGCGTTATGCGTTATGCGTTATGCGTTATGCGTTATGCGTTATGCGTTATCCGTTATGCGTTATGCGTTATGCGTTATGCGTTATGCGTTATGCGTTATGCGTTATGCGTTATGCGTCATGCGTTATGCGTTATGTGTTATGCGTTATGCGTTATGCGTTATGCGTTATGCGTTATTGGTTATGAGTAATGCGTGACCCGTTATGCGTTATGCTTTATGCGTTATGAGTTACGCGTAATGCGTTGTGCGTTATCCGCTATGCGTTATGCGTTTTGCGTTATGCGTTATGCGTTATGCGTTATGCGTTGTGCGTTATGCGTTATGCGTTATAGGTTATGCGTTATGTGTTATGCGTTATGCGTTATGCGTTATGCGTTATGCATTATGCGTTATGTGTTATGCGTTGTGCGTTATCCGCTATGCGTTATGCGTTTTGCGTTATGCGTTATGCGTTATGCGTTGTGCGTTATGCGTTATGCGTTATAGGTTATGCGTTATGTGTTATGCGTTATGCGTTATGCGTTATGCGTTATGCATTATGCGTTATGCGTTATGCTTTATGCGTTATGCGTTATGAGTAATGCGTGATCCGTTATGTGTTATGCGTTATGCGTTATGCGTTATGCGTTTTGCGTTAAGCGTTATGCGTTATGCGTTATGTGTTATGCGTTATGCGTTATGCGTTATGCGTTATCCGTTATGCGTTATGCGTTATGCGTTATGCGTTATGCGTTATGTGTTATGCGTTATGCGTTATGCGTTATGCGTTACGCAATATGCGTTATGCGTTATGCGTTATGCGTTATGTGTTATGCGTTATGCGTTATGCGTTATGCGTTATGCGTTATGCGTTATGCGTTATGGGTTATGCGTTATGTGTTATGCGTTATGCGTTATGCGTTATGCGTTATGCGTTATGGGTTATGAGTAATGCGTGACCCGTTATGCGTTATGCTTTATGCGTTATGAGTTACGCGTAATGCGTTATGCGCTATGGGTCATGCGTTAAGCGTTATGCGTTATGCGTTATGCGTTATGCGTTATGAGAAATGCGTGATCCGTTATGCGTTATGCGATATGAGTAATGCGTGATCCGTTATGCGTTATGCGTTATGCGTTATGCGTTATGCGTTATGCGTTATGCGTTATGCGTGATCCGTTATGCGTTATGCGTTATGAGTAATGCGTGATCCGTTATGCGTTATGCGTTATGCGTTATGCGTTATGCGTTATGCGTTATGCGTTATGCGTTATGCGTTATGCGTTATGCGTTATGCGTTATGCATTATGGGTTATGCGTTATGTGTTATGCGTTATGCGTTATGCGTTATGCGTTATGCGTTATGGGTTATGAGTAATGCGTGACCCGTTATGCGTTATGCTTTTTGCGTTATGAGTTACGCGTAATGCGTTATG
Source organism: Lasioglossum morio (assembly GCA_916610235.2). Lineage (NCBI taxonomy): Eukaryota > Metazoa > Arthropoda > Insecta > Hymenoptera > Halictidae > Lasioglossum > Lasioglossum morio. The sequence continues at coordinate 403,733 of CAKAJA020000257.1, forward strand.
CGCTATGGGTCATGCGTTAAGCGTTATGCGTTATGCGTTATGCGTTATGCGTTATGGGTTATGCGTTATGTGTTATGCGTTATGCGTTATGCGTTATGCGTTATGCGTTATGGGTTATCCGTTATGCGTTATCCGTTATGCGTTATGCGTTATGCGTTATGCGTTATGCGTTATGCGTTATGCGTTATGCGTTATGCGATATGCGTTATGCGTTATGCGTTATGCGTTATGCGTTATGCGTTATGCGTTATGCGTTATGTGTTATGCGTTATGCGTTATGCGTTATGCGTTATGCATTATGCGTTATGCGTTATGCGTTATGCGATATGAGTAATGCGTGATCCGTTATGCGTTATGCGTTATGCGTTATGCGTTATGCGTTATGCGTTATGCGTTATGCGTTATGCGTGATCCGTTATGCGTTATGCGTTATGAGTAATGCGTGATCCGTTATGCGTTATGCGTTATGCGTTATGCGTTATGCGTTATGCGTTATGCGTTATGCGTTATGCGTTATGCATTATGGGTTATGCGTTATGTGTTATGCGTTATGCGTTATGCGTTATGCGTTATGCGTTATGGGTTATGAGTAATGCGTGACCCGTTATGCGTTATGCTTTTTGCGTTATGAGTTACGCGTAATGCGTTATGCGCTATGGGTCATGCGTTAAGCGTTATGCGTTATGCGTTATGCGTTATGCGTTATGGGTTATGCGTTATGTGTTATGCGTTATGCGTTATGCGTTATGCGTTATGCGTTATGGGTTATCCGTTATGCGTTATCCGTTATGCGTTATGCGTTATGCGTTATGCGTTATGCGTTATGCGTTATGCGTTATGCGTTATGCGTTATGCGTTATGCGTTATGCGTTATGCGTTATGCGTTATGCGTTATGGGTTATGCGTTATGTGTTATGCGTTATGCGTTATGCGTTATGCGTTATGCGTTATGGGTTATGAGTAATGCGTGACCCGTTATGCGTTATGCTTTATCCGTTATGAGTTACGCGTAATGCGTTATGCGCTATGGGTCATGCGTTAAGCGTTATGCGTTATGCGTTATGCGTTATGGGTTATGCGTTATGTGTTATGCGTTATGCGTTATGAGTTATGCGTTATGCGTTATGAGTAATGCGTGATCCGTTATGCGTTATGCGTTATGCGTTATGCGTTATGCTTTATGCGTTATGCGTTATGAGTAATCCGTGATCCGTTATGTGTTATGCGTTATGCGTTATGCGTTATGCGTTATGCGTTATGCGTTATGCGTTATGCGTTATGCGTTATCCGTTATGCGTTATGCGTTATGCGTTATGCGTTATGCGTTATGCGTTATGCGTTATGCGTTATGCGTTATGCGTTATGCGTTATGCGTTATGCGTTATGCGTTATGCGTTATGCGTTATGCGTTATGCGTTATGCGTTATGCGTTATGCGTTATGCGTTATGCGTTATGCGTTATGCGTTATGCGTTATGCGTTATGCGTTATGCGTTACGCAATATGCGTTATGCGTTATGCGTTATGCGTTATGCGTTATGCGTTATGCGTTATGCGTTATGCGTTATGCGTTATGCGTTATGCGTTATGCGTTATGCGTTATGCGTTATGCGTTATGCGTGATCCGTTATGCGTTATGCGTTATGAGTAATGCGTGATCCGTTATGCGTTATGCGTTATGCGTTATGCGTTATGCGTTATGCGTTATGCGTTATGCGTTATGCGTTATGCGTTATGCGTTATGGGTTATGCGTTATGTGTTATGCGTTATGCGTTATGCGTTATGCGTTATGCGTTATGCGTTATGCGTTATGGGTTATGCGTTATGCGTTATGCGTTATGCGTTATGCGCTATGGGTCATGCGTTAAGCGTTATGCGTTATGCGTTATGCGTTATGGGTTATGCGTTATGTGTTATGCGTTATGCGTTATGAGTTATGCGTTATGCGTTATGAGTAATGCGTGATCCGTTATGCGTTATGCGTTATGCGTTATGCGTTATGCTTTATGCGTTATGCGTTATGAGTAATCCGTGATCCGTTATGTGTTATGCGTTATGCTTTATGCGTTATGCGTTATGAGTAATCCGTGATCCGTTATGCGTTATGCGTTATGCGTTATGCGTTATGCGTTATGCGTTATGCGTTATGCGTTATGCGTTATGCGTTATGCGTTATGCGTTATGCGTTATGCGTTATGCGTTATGCGTTATGCGTTATTCGTTATGCGTTATGCGTTATGCGTTATGCGTTATGCGTTATGAGAAATGCGTGATCCGTTATGCGCTATGCGTTATGAGTAATGCGTGATCCGTTATGCGTTATGCGTTATGCCTTATGCGTTATGCGATTTGCGTTATGCGTTATGCGTTATGCGTTATGCGTTATCTGTTATGCGTTATGCGTTATGCGTTATGCGTTATGCGTTATGCGTAATGCGTTATGCGTTATGCGTTATGCCTTATGCGTTATGCGATTTGCGTTATGCGTTATGCGTTATGCGTTATGCGTTATGCGTGATCCGTTATGCGTTATGCGTTATGCGTTATGCGTTATGCTTTATGCGTTATGCGTTATGCGTTATGCGTTATGCGTTATGCGTTATGCGTTATGCGTTATGCGTTATGGGTTATGCGTTATGTGTTATGCGTTATGCGTTATGCGTTATGCGTTATGCGTTATGGGTTATGAGTAATGCGTGACCCGTTATGCGTTATGCTTTATCCGTTATGAGTTACGCGTAATGCGTTATGCGCTATGGGTCATGCGTTAAGCGTTATGCGTTATGCGTTATGCGTTATGGGTTATGCGTTATGTGTTATGCGTTATGCGTTATGAGTTATGCGTTATGCGTTATGAGTAATGCGTGATCCGTTATGCGTTATGCGTTATGCGTTATGCGTTATGCTTTATGCGTTATGCGTTATGAGTAATCCGTGATCCGTTATGTGTTATGCGTTATGCGTTATGCGTTATGCGTTATGCGTTATGCGTTATGCGTTATGCGTTATGCGTTATCCGTTATGCGTTATGCGTTATGCGTTATGCGTTATGCGTTATGCGTTATGCGTTATGCGTTATGCGTTATGCGTTATGCGTTATGCGTTATGCGTTATGCGTTATGCGTTATGCGTTATGCGTTATGCGTTATGCGTTATGCGTTATGCGTTATGCGTTATGCGTTATGCGTTATGCGTTATGCGTTATGCGTTATGCGTTATGCGTTACGCAATATGCGTTATGCGTTATGCGTTATGCGTTATGCGTTATGCGTTATGCGTTATGCGTTATGCGTTATGCGTTATGCGTTATGCGTTATGCGTTATGCGTTATGCGTGATCCGTTATGCGTTATGCGTTATGAGTAATGCGTGATCCGTTATGCGTTATGCGTTATGCGTTATGCGTTATGCGTTATGCGTTATGCGTTATGCGTTATGCGTTATGCGTTATGCGTTATGGGTTATGCGTTATGTGTTATGCGTTATGCGTTATGCGTTATGCGTTATGCGTTATGCGTTATGGGTTATGCGTTATGCGTTATGCGTTATGCGTTATGCGCTATGGGTCATGCGTTAAGCGTTATGCGTTATGCGTTATGCGTTATGGGTTATGCGTTATGTGTTATGCGTTATGCGTTATGAGTTATGCGTTATGCGTTATGAGTAATGCGTGATCCGTTATGCGTTATGCGTTATGCGTTATGCGTTATGCTTTATGCGTTATGCGTTATGAGTAATCCGTGATCCGTTATGTGTTATGCGTTATGCTTTATGCGTTATGCGTTATGAGTAATCCGTGATCCGTTATGCGTTATGCGTTATGCGTTATGCGTTATGCGTTATGCGTTATGCGTTATGCGTTATGCGTTATGCGTTATGCGTTATGCGTTATGCGTTATGCGTTATGCGTTATGCGTTATGCGTTATTCGTTATGCGTTATGCGTTATGCGTTATGCGTTATGCGTTATGAGAAATGCGTGATCCGTTATGCGCTATGCGTTATGAGTAATGCGTGATCCGTTATGCGTTATGCGTTATGCCTTATGCGTTATGCGATTTGCGTTATGCGTTATGCGTTATGCGTTATGCGTTATCTGTTATGCGTTATGCGTTATGCGTTATGCGTTATGCGTTATGCGTAATGCGTTATGCGTTATGCGTTATGCCTTATGCGTTATGCGATTTGCGTTATGCGTTATGCGTTATGCGTTATGCGTTATGCGTTATGCGTTATGCGTTATGCGTTATGCGTTATGCGTTATGCGTTATGCGTTATGCGTTATGCGTTATGCGTTATGCGTTATGCGTGATCCGTTATGTGTTATGCGTTATGCGTTATGCGTTATGCGTTATGCGTTTTGCGTTATGCGTTATGCGTTATGCGTTATGTGTTATGCGTTATGCGTTATGCGTTATGCGTTATGCGTTATGCGTTATCCGTTATGCGTTATGCGTTATGCGTTATGCGTTATGCGTTATGCGTTATGCGTTATGCGTTATGCGTTATGCGTTATGCGTTATGCGTTATGCGTTATGCGTTATGCGTTATGCGTTATGCGTTATGCGTTATGCGTTATGCGTTATGCGTTCTGCGTTGTGCGTTATGCGTTATGCGTTATAGGTTATGCGTTATGTGTTATGCGTTATGCGTTATGCGTTATGCGTTATGCATTATGCGTTATGCGTTATGCGTTATGCGTTATGCGTTATGCGTTATGCGTTATGCGTTATGCGTTATGCGTTATGCGTTATGCGTTATGCGTTATGCGTTATGCGTTATGCGTTATGCGTTATGCGTTACGCAATATGCGTTATGCGTTATGCGTTATGCGTTATGCGTTATGCGTTATGCGTTATGCGTTATGCGTTACGCAATATGCGTTATGCGTTATGCGTTATGCGTTATGCGTTATGCGTTATGCGTTATGCGTTATGCGTTATGCGTTATGCGTTATGCGTTATGCGTTATGCGTTATGCGTGATCCGTTATGCGTTATGCGTTATGAGTAATGTGTGATCCGTTATGCGTTATGCGTTATGCGTTATGCGTTATGCGTTATGCGTTATGCGTTATGCGTTATGGGTTATGCGTTATGTGTTATGCGTTATGCGTTATGCGTTATGCGTTATGCGTTATGGGTTATGAGTAATGCGTGACCCGTTATGCGTTATGCTTTATGCGTTATGAGTTACGCGTAATGCGTTATGCGCTATGGGTCATGCGTTAAGCGTTATGCGTTATGCGTTATGCGTTATGGGTTATGCGTTATGTGTTATGCGTTATGCGTTATGAGTTATGCGTTATGCGTTATGAGTAATGCGTGATCCGTTATGCGTTATGCGTTATGCGTTATGCGTTATGCGTTATCCGTTATGCGTTATGCGTTATGCGTTATGCGTTATGCGTTATGCGTTATGCGTTATGCGTTATGCGTTATGCGTTATGCGTTATGCGTTACGCAATATGCGTTATGCGTTATGCGTTATGCGTTATGCGTTATGCGTTATGCGTTATGCGTTATGCGTTATGCGTTATGCGTTATGCGTTATGCGTTATGCGTTATGCGTTATGCGTTATGCGTTATGCGTTATGCGTTATGCGTGATCCGTTATGCGTTATGCGTTATGAGTAATGCGTGATCCGTTATGCGTTATGCGTTATGCGTTATGCGTTATGCGTCATGCGTTATGCGCTATGCGTTATGCGTTATGTGTTATGGGTTATGCGTTATGCGTTATGCGTTATGCGTTATGCGTTATGCGTTATGCGTTATGCGTTATGCGTTATGCGTTATGCGTTATGCGTTATGCGTTATGCGTTATGCGTTATGCGTTATGCGTTATGCGTTATGCGCTATGCGTTATGCGTTATGCGTTATGGGTTATGCGTTATGCGTTATGCGTTATGCGTTATGCGTTATGCGTTATGCGTTATGGGTAATGCGTGATCCGTTATGCGTTATGCGTTATGCGTAATGCGTTATGCGTTATGCGTTATGCGTTATGCGTTATGGGTTATGCGTTATGTGTTATGCGTTATGCGTTATGCGTTATGCGTTATGCGTTATGGGTTATGAGTAATGCGTGACCCGTTATGCGTTATGCTTTATGCGTTATGAGTTACGCGTAATGCGTTATGCGCTATGGGTCATGCGTTAAGCGTTATGCGTTATGCGTTATGCGTTATTGGTTATGCGTTATGTGTTATGCGTTATGCGTTATGAGTTATGCGTTATGCGTTATGAGTAATGCGTGATCCGTTATGCGCTATGCGTTATGCGTTATGCGTTATGCGTTATGCGTTATGCGTTATGCGTTATGCGTTATGCGTTATGCGTTATGCGTTATGCGTTATGCGTTATGCGTTATGCGTTATGCGTTATGCGTTATGCGTTATGCGTTATGCGTTATGCGTGATCCGTTATGTGTTATGCGTTATGCGTTATGCGTTATGCGTTTTGCGTTATGCGTTATGCGTTATGTGTTATGCGTTATGCGTTATGCGTTATGCGTTATGCGTTATCCGTTATGCGTTATGCGTTATGCGTTATGCGTTATGCGTTATGCGTTATGCGTTATGCGTTATGCGTTATGCGTTATGCGTTATGCGTTATGCGTTATGCGTTACGCAATATGCGTTATGCGTTATGCGTTATGCGTTATGCGTTATGCGTTATGCGTTATGCGTTATGCGTTATGCGTTATGCGTTATGCGTTATGCGTTATGCGTTGTGCGTTATGCGTTATGCGTTATGCGTTATGCGTTATGCGTTATGCGTTATGCGTTATGCGTTATGCGTTATGCGTTATGCGTTATGCGTTATGCGTTATGCGTTATGCGTTATGCGTTATGCGTTATGCGTTATGCGTTATGCGTTATGCGTTATGCGTTATGCGTTATGAGAAATGCGTGATCCGTCATGCGTTTTGCGTTATGCGTTATGCGTTATGCGTTATGCGTTATGCGTTATGCGTTATGCGCTATGCGTTATGCGTTATGCGTTATGTGTTATGCGTTATGCGTTATGCGTTATGCGTTATGCGTTATGCGTTATGCGTTATGCGTTATGCGTTATGCGTTATGCGTTATGCGTTATGCGTTATGCGTTATGCGTTATGCGTTATGCGTTATGCGTTATGCGTTATGCGTTATGCGTTATGCGTTATGCGTTATGCGTTATGCGTTATGCGTTATGCGTTATGCGTTATGCGTTATGCGTTATGCGTTATGCGTTATGCGTTATGCGTTATGCGTTATGCGTTATGCGTTATGCGTTATGCGTTATGCGTTATGCGTTATGCGTTATGCGTTATGCGTTATGCGTTATGCGTTATGCGTTATGCGTTATGCGTTATGCGTTATGCGTTATGCGTTATGCGTTATGCGTTATGCGTTATGCGTTATGCGTTATGCGTTATGAGAAATGCGTGATCCGTTATGCGTTATGCGTTATGCGTTATGCGTTATGCGTTATGCGTTATGCGTTATGCGTTATGCGTTATGCGTTATGCGTTATGCGTTATGCGTTATGCGTTATGCGTTATGCGTTATGCGTTATGCGTTATGAGAAATGCGTGATCCGTTATGCGTTATGCGTTATGCGTTATGCGTTATGCGTTATGCGTTATGCGTTATGCGTTATGCGTTATGCGCTATGCGTTATGCGTTATGCGCTATGCGTTATGCGTTATGCGTTATGTGTTATGCGTTATGCGTTATGCGTTATGCGTTATGCGTTATGCGTTATGCGTTATGCGTTATGCGTTATGCGTTATGCGTTATGCGTTATGCGTTATGCGTTATGCGTTATGCGTTATGCGTTATGCGTTATGCGTTATGCGTTATGCGTTATGCGTTATGCGTTATGCGTTATGCGTTATGCGTTATGCGTTATGCGTTATGCGTTATGCGTTATGCGTTATGAGAAATGCGTGATCCGTTATGCGTTATGCGTTATGCGTTATGCGTTATGCGTTATGCGTTATGCGTTATGCGTTATGCGTTATGCGTTATGCGTTATGCGTTATGCGTTATGCGTTATGCGTTATGCGTTATGCGTTATGCGTAATGCGTTATGCGTTATGCGTTATGCGTTATGCGTTATGCGTTATGCGTTATGCGTTATGCGTTATGCGTTATGCGTTATGCGTTATGCGTTATGCGTTATGCGTTATGCGTTATGCGTTATGCGTTATGCGTTATGCGTTATGCGTTATGCGTTATGCGTTATGCGTTATGCGTTATGCGTTATGCGTTATGCGTTATGCGTTATGAGAAATGCGTGATCCGATATGCGTTATGCGTTATGCGTTATGCGTTATGCGTTATGCGTTATGCGTTATGCGTTATGCGTTATGCGTTATGCGTTATGCGTTATGCGTTATGCGTTATGCGTTATGCGTTATGCGTTATGCGTTATGCGTTATGCGTTATGCGTTATGCGTTATGCGTTATGCGTTATGCGTTATGCGTTATGCGTTATGCGTTATGCGTTATGCGTTATGCGTTATGCGTTATGCGTTAAGCGTTATGCGTTATGCGTTATGCGTTATGCGTTATGCGTTATGAGAAATGCGTGATCCGTTATGCGTTATGCGTTATGCGTTATGCGTTATGCGTTATGCGTTATGCGTTATGCGTTATGCGCTATGCGTTATGCGTTATGCGTTATGTGTTATGCGTTATGCGTTATGCGTTATGCGTTATGCGTTATGCGTTATGCGTTATGCGTTATGCGTTATGCGTTATGCGTTATGCGTTATGCGTTATGCGTTATGCGTTATGCGTTATGCGTTATGCGTTATGCGTTATGCGTTATGCGTTACGCAATATGCGTTATGCGTTATGCGTTATGCGTTATGCGTTATGCGTTATGCGTTATGCGTTATGCGTTATGCGTTATGCGTTATGCGTTATGCGTGATCCGTTATGCGTTATGCGTTATGAGTAATGCGTTATGCGTTATGCGTTATGCGTTATCCGTTATGCGTTATGCGTTATGCGATATGCGTTATGCGTTATGCGTTATGCGTTATGCGATATGCGTTATGCGTTATGAGTAATGCGTGATCCGTTATGCGTTATGCGTTATGCGTTATGCGTTATGTGTTATGCGTTGTGCGTTATCCGCTATGCGTTATGCGTTTTGCGTTATGCGTTATGCGTTATGCGTTGTGCGTTGTGCGTTATGCGTTATGCGTTATAGGTTATGCGTTATGTGTTATGCGTTATGCGTTATGCGTTATGCATTATGCGTTATGCGTTATGCGTTATGCTTTATGCGTTATGCGTTATGAGTAATCCGTGATCCGTTATGTGTTATGCGTTATGCGTTATGCGTTATGCGTTTTGCGTTATGCGTTATGCCTTATGCGTTATGCGTTATGCGTTATGCGTTATGCGTTATGCGTTATGCGTTATGCGTTATGCGTTATGCGTTATGCGTTATGCGTTATGCGTTATGCGTTATGCGTTATGCGTTATGCGATTTGCGTTATGCGTTATACGTTATGGGTTGTGCGTTATGAGTCATGCGTTATGCGTTATGCGTTTTGCTTTATGCGTTATGCGTTATGGGTTATGCGTTATGCGTTATGAGTAATGCGTGATCCGTTATGTGTTATGCGTTATGCGTTATGCGTTATGTGTTATGCGTTATGCGTTATACGTTATGCGTTATTCGTTATGCGTTATGCGTTATGCGTTATGCGTCATGCGTTATGCGTTATGCGTTATGCGTTATGCGTTATGCGTTATGCGGTATGCGTTATGCGTTATGCGTTATGCATTATGCGTTATGCGTTATGCGTTATGCGTTATGCGTTATGCGTTATGCGTTATGCGTTATGCGTTATGCGTTATGCGTTATGCGTTATGCGTTATGCGTTATGCGTTATGCGTTATGCGTTATGCGTTATGCGTTATGCGTTATGCGTTATGCGTTATGCGTTATGTGTTATGCGTTGTGCGTTATCCGCTATGCGTTATGCGTTTTGCGTTATGCGTTATGCGTTATGAGTAATGCGTGAAACGTTATGCGTTATTCGTTATGCGTTATGCGTTATGCGTTATGAGTAATGCGTGATCCGTTATGCGTTATGCGTTATGCGCTATGAGTAATGCGTGATCCGTTATGCGTTATGCGTTATGAGTAATGCGTGATCCGTTATGCGTTATGCGTTATGCATTAAGCGTTATGCGTTATGCGTTATGCGTTATGCGTTATGCTTTATGCATTATGCGTTATGCGTTATGCGATTTGCGTTATGCGTTATGCGTTATGGGTTGTGCGTTATGAGTCATTCGTTATGCGTTATGCGTTTTGCTTTGTGCGTTATGCGTTATGGGTTATGCGTTATGCGTTATGCGTCATGCGTTATGAGTAATGCGTGATCCGTTATGTGTTATGCGTTATGCGCTATGCGTTATGCGTTATGCGTTATGCGTTATGCGTTATGCGTTATGCGTTATGCGGTATGCGTTATGCGTTATGCGTTATGCGTTATGCGTTATGCGTTATGCGTTATGCGTTATGCTTTATGCGTTATGCGTTATGCGTTATGCGATTTGCGTTATATGTTATGCGTTATGCGTTATGCGTTATGCGTTATGCGTTATGCGTTATGCGATATACGTTATGCGTTATGCGTTATGCGTTATGCGTTATGCGTTATGCGTTATGCGTTATGCGTTATGCGTTATGCGTTATGCGATATGCGTTATGCGTTATGCGTTATGCGTTATGCGTTATGCGTTATGCGTTATGCGTTATGCGTTATGCGTTATGCGTTATGCGTTATGCGTTATGCGTTATGCGTTATGCGTTATGCGTTATGCGTTATGCGTTATGCGTTATGAGAAATGCGTGATCCGTTATGCGTTATGCGTTATGTGTTATGCGTTGTGCGTTATCCGCTATGCGTTATGCGTTTTGCGTTATGCGTTATGCGTTATGCGTTGTGCGTTGTGCGTTATGCGTTATGCGTTATAGGTTATGCGTTATGTGTTATGCGCTATGCGTTATGCGTTATGCATTATGCGTTATGCGTTATGCTTTATGCGTTATGCGTTATGATTAATCCGTGATCCGTTATGTGTTATGCGTTATGCGTTATGCGTTATGCGTTTTGCGTTATGCGTTATGCCATATGCGTTATGCGTTATGCGTTATGCGTTATGCGTTATGCGTTATGCGTTATGCGTTATGCGTTATGCGTTATGCGTTATGCGATATGCGTTATGCGTTATGCGTTATGCGTTATGCGTTATGCGTTATGCGTTATGCGTTATGAGTAATGCGTGATCCGTTATGCGTTATGCGTTATGCATTAAGCGTTATGCGTTATGCGTTATGCGTTATGCGTTATGCTTTATGCATTATGCGTTATGCGTTATGCGATTTGCGTTATGCGTTATGCGTTATGGGTTGTGCGTTATGAGTCATTCGTTATGCGTTATGCGTTTTGCTTTGTGCGTTATGCGTTATGGGTTATGCGTTATGCGTTATGCGTCATGCGTTATGAGTAATGCGTGATCCGTTATGTGTTATGCGTTATGCGCTATGCGTTATGCGTTATGCGTTATGCGTTATGCGTTATGCGTTATGCGTTATGCGGTATGCGTTATGCGTTATGCGTTATGCGTTATGCGTTATGCGTTATGCGTTATGCGTTATGCTTTATGCGTTATGCGTTATGCGTTATGCGATTTGCGTTATATGTTATGCGTTATGCGTTATGCGTTATGCGTTATGCGTTATGCGTTATGCGATATACGTTATGCGTTATGCGTTATGCGTTATGCGTTATGCGTTATGCGTTATGCGATATGCGTTATGCGTTATGCGTTATGCGTTATGCGTTATGCGTTATGCGTTATGCGTTATGCGTTATGCGTTATGCGTTATGCGTTATGCGTTATGCGTTATGCGTTATGCGTTATGCGTTATGCGTTATGCGTTATGCGTTATGCGTTATGCGTTATGCGTTATGCGTTATGCGTTATGTGTTATGCGTTGTGCGTTATCCGCTATGCGTTATGCGTTTTGCGTTATGCGTTATGCGTTATGCGTTGTGCGTTGTGCGTTATGCGTTATGCGTTATAGGTTATGCGTTATGTGTTATGCGCTATGCGTTATGCGTTATGCATTATGCGTTATGCGTTATGCTTTATGCGTTATGCGTTATGATTAATCCGTGATCCGTTATGTGTTATGCGTTATGCGTTATGCGTTATGCGTTTTGCGTTATGCGTTATGCCATATGCGTTATGCGTTATGCGTTATGCGTTATGCGTTATGCGTTATGCGTTATGCGTTATGCGTTATGCGTTATGCGTTATGCGTTATGCGTTATGCGTTATGCGTTATGCGTTATGCGTTATTCGTTATGCGTTATGCGTTATGCGTTATGCGTTATGCGTTATGAGAAATGCGTGATCCGTTATGCGCTATGCGTTATGAGTAATGCGTGATCCGTTATGCGTTATGCGTTATGCCTTATGCGTTATGCGATTTGCGTTATGCGTTATGCGTTATGCGTTATGTGTTATGCGTTATGCGTTATGCGTTATGCGTTATGCGTTATGCGTAATGCGTTATGCGTTATGCGTTATGCGTTATGCGTTATGCGTTATGCGTTATGCGTTATGCGTTATGCGTTATGCGTTATGCGTTATGCGTTATGCGTTATGCGTTATGCGTTATGCGTTATGCGTTATGCGTTATGCGTTATGCGTTATGCGTTATGCGTTATGCGTTATGCGTTATGCGTTATGCGTTATGCGTTATGCGTTATGCGTTATGCGTTATGCGTTATGCGTTATGCGTTATGCGTTATGCGTTATGAGAAATGCGTGATCCGTTATGCGTTATGCGTTATGCGTTATGTGTTATGCGTTATGCGTTATGCGTTATGCGTTATGCGTTATGCGTTATGCGTTATGCGTTATGCGTTAAGCGTTATGCGTTATGCGTTATGCGTTATGCGTTATGCGTTATGCGTTATGCGTTATGCGTTATGCGTTATGCGTTATGCGTTATGCGTTATGCGTTATGCGTTATGCGTTATGCGTTATGGGTTATGCGTTATGCGTTATGCGTTATGCGTTATGCGTTATGCGTTATGCGTTATGCGTTATGCGTTATGCGTTATGCGTTATGCGTTATGCGTTATGCGTTATGCGTTATGCGTTATGCGTTATGCGTTATGCGTTATGCGTTATGCGTTATGCGTTATGCGTTATGCGTTATGAGAAATGCGTGATCCGTTATGCGTTATGCATTATGCGTTATGCGTTATGCGTTATGTGTTATGCGTTATGCGTTATGCGTTATGCGTTTTGCGTTATGCGTTATGCCTTATGCGTTATGCGTTATGCGTTATGCGTTATGCGTTATGCGTTATGCGTTATGCGTTATGCGTTATGCGTTATGCGTTATGCGTTATGCGTTATGCGTTATGCGTTATGCGTTATGCGATTTGCGTTATGCGTTATGCGTTATGGGTTGTGCGTTATGAGTCATGCGTTATGCGTTATGCGTTTTGCTTTATGCGTTATGCGTTATGGGTTATGCGTTATGCGTTATGAGTAATGCGTGATCCGTTATGTGTTATGCGTTATGCGTTATGCGTTATGTGTTATGCGTTATGCGTTATGCGTTATGAGTAATGCGTGATCCGTTATGCGTTATGCGTTATGCATTAAGCGTTATGCGTTATGCGTTATGCGTTATGCGTTATGCGTTATGCGTTATGCTTTATGCATTATGCGTTATGCGTTATGCGATTTGCGTTATGCGTTATGCGTTATGGGTTGTGCGTTATGAGTCATTCGTTATGCGTTATGCGTTTTGCTTTGTGCGTTATGCCTTATGGGTTATGCGTTATGCGTTATGCGTCATGCGTTATGAGTAATGCGTGATCCGTTATGTGTTATGCGTTATGCGCTATGCGTTATGCGTTATGCGTTATGCGTTATGCGTTATGCGTTATGCGTTATGCGTTATGCGTTATGCGTTATGCGTTATGCGTTATGCGTTTTGCTTTATGCGTTATGTGTTATGGGTTATGCGTTATGCGTTATGCGTTATGCGTTATGAGTAATGCGTGATCCGTTATGTGTTATGCGTTATGCGTTATAAGTAATGCGTGATCCGTTATGCGTTATGCGTTATGAGTAATGCGTGATCCGTTATGCGTTATGCGTTATGCATTATGCGTTATGCGTTATGCGTTATGCGTTATGCTTTATGCGTTACGCGTTATGCGTTATGCGATTTGCGTTATGCGTTATGCGTTATAAGTAATGCGTGATCCGTTATGCGTTATGCGTTATGCGCTATGAGTAATGCGTGATCCGTTATGCGTTATGCGTTATGAGTAATGCGTGATCCGTTATGCGTTATGCGTTATGCATTAAGCGTTATGCGTTATGCGTTATGCGTTATGCGTTATGCGTTATGCGTTATGCGTTATGCTTTATGCATTATGCGTTATGCGTTATGCGATTTGCGTTATGCGTTATGCGTTATGGGTTGTGCGTTATGAGTCATTCGTTATGCGTTATGCGTTTTGCTTTGTGCGTTATGCGTTATGGGTTATGCGTTATGCGTTATGCGTCATGCGTTATGAGTAATGCGTGATCCGTTATGTGTTATGCGTTATGCGCTATGCGTTGTGCGTTATGCGTTATGAGTCATGCGTTATGCGTTATGAGTAATGTGTGATCCGTTATGCGTTATGCGTTATGCATTATGCGTTATGCGTTATGCGTTATGCGCAATGCTTTATGCGTTACGCGTTATGCGTTATGCGATTTGCGTTATGCGTTATGCGTTATGCGTTATGGGTTGTGCGGTATGAGTCATGCGTTATGCGTTATGCGTTTTGCTTTATGCGTTATGCGTTATGGGTTATGCGTTATGCGTTATGCGTTATGCGTTATGCGTTATGCGTTATGCGTTATGCGTTATGAGTAATGCGTCATCCGTTATGCGTTATGCGTTATGCATTATGCGTTATGCGTTATGCGTTATGCGTTATGCGTTATGCTTTATGAGTTATGCGTTATGCGTTATGCGATTTGCGTTCTGCGTTATGCGTTATGCGTTATGCGTTATGGTTATGCGTTATGCGTTATGCGTTATGCGATTTGCGTTATGCGTTATGCGTTATGCGTTATGCGTTATGCGATTTGCGTTATGCGTTATGCGTTATGGGTTGTGCGTTATGAGTCATGCGTTATGCGTTATGCGTTTTGCTTTATGCGTTATGCGTTATGAGTAATGCGTGATCCGTTATGCGTTATGCGTTATGAGTAATGCGTGATCCGTTATGCGTTATGCGTTATGCATTATGCGTTATGCGTTATGCGTTATGCTTTATGCGTTACGCGTTATGCGTTATGCGATTTGCGTTATGCGTTATGCGTTATGCGTTATGCGTTATGCGTTATGGGTTGTGCGGTATGCGTTATGCGTTATGCGTTATGCGTTATGCGTCATGCGTTATGCGTTATGCGTTATGCGTTATGCGTTATGCGTTATGCGGTATGCGTTATGCGTTATGCGTTATGCGTTATGCGTTATGCGTTATGCGTTATGCGTTATGCGTTATGCGTTATGCGTTATGCGTTATGCGTTATGCGTTATGCGTTATGCGTTATGTGTTATGCGTTGTGCGTTATCCGCAATGCGTTATGCGTTTTGCGTTATGCGTTATGAGTTTTGCGTTATACGTTATGCGTTATGCGTTATGCGTTATGCGTTATGCGTTATGCGTTATGAGATTTGCGTTATGCGTTATGCGTTATGCGTTATGCGTTATGCGTTATGGGTTATGCGTTATGCGTTATGCGTTATGCGTTATGCGTTATGCGTTATGCGTTATGCGTTATGCGTTATGCGTTATGCGTTATGCGTTATGCGTTATGCGTTATGCGTTATGAGTAATGCGTGATCCGTTATGCGTTATGCGTTATGCGTTATGCGTTATGCGTTATGCGTTATGCGTTATGCGTTATGCGTTATGCGTTATGCGTTATGTGTTACGCGTAATGCGTTATGCGTTATGAGTAATGCGTGATCCGTTATGCGTTATGCGTTATGAGTAATGCGTGATCCGTTATGCGTTATGCGTTATGCATTATGCGTTATGCGTTATGCGTTATGCGTTATGCGTTATGCTTTATGAGTTATGCGTTATGCGTTATGCGATTTGCGTTCTGCGTTATGCGTTATGCGTTATACGTTAGCGTTATGCGTTATGCGTTATGCGATTTGCGTTATGCGTTATGCGTTATGCGATTTGCGTTATGCGTTATGCGTTATGGGTTGTGCGTTATGAGTCATGCGTTATGCGTTATGCGTTTTGCTTTATGCGTTATGCGTTATGCGTTATGCGTTATGAGTAATGCGTGATCCGTTATGCGTTATGCGTTATGCGTTATGCGTTATGAGTAATGCGTGAAACGTTATGCGTTATTCGTTATGCGTTATGCGTTATGCGTTATGCGTTATGAGTACTGCGTGATCCGTTATGCGTTATGCGTTATGCGTTATGCTTTATGCGTTATGCGTTATGCGTTATGCGATTTGCGTTATGCGTTATGCGTTATGCGTTATGCGTTATGCGTTATGCGTTATGTGTTATGCGTTGTGCGTTATCCGCTATGCGTTATGCGTTTTGCGTTATGCGTTATGCGTTATGCGTTATGCGTTATGCGTTATGCGTTATGCGTTATGCGTTATGCGTTATGCGTTATGCGTTATGAGTTATGCGTTATGGGTTATGAGTAATGCGTGATCCGTTATGCGTTATGCTTTATGCGTTATGCGTTATGCGTTACGCGTAATGCGTTATGCGCTATGGGTCATGCGTTAAGCGTTATGCGTTATGCGTTATGCGTTATGTGTTATGCGTTGTGCGTTATCCGCTATGCGTTATGCGTTTTGCGTTATGCGTTATGCGTTATGAGTTGTGCGTTATACGTTATGCGTTATGCGTTATGCGTTATGCGTTATGCGTTATGCGATTTGCGTTATGCGTTATGGGTTATGCGTTATGTGTTATGCGTTATGCGTTATGCGTTATGCGTTATGCGTTATGCGTTATGCGTTATGTGTTATCCGTTATGCGTTATGCGTTATGCGTTATGCGTTATGCGTTATGGGTTATGCGTTATGCGTTATGCGTTATGCGTTATGCGTTATGCGTTATGCGTTATGCGTCATGCGTTATGCGTTATGAGTAATGCGTGATCCGTTATGCGTTATGCTTTATGCGTTACGCGTTATGCGTTATGCGTTATGAGTTGTGCGTTATACGTTATGCGTTATGCGTTATGCGTTATGCGATTTGCGTTATGCGTTATGCGGTATGCGTTATGCGTTATGCGTTATGCGTTATGCGTTATGCGTTATGCGTTATGCGTTATGCGTTATGCGTTATGCGTTATGTGTTATGCGTTATGCGTTATGCGTTATGCGTTATGAGAAATGCGTGATCCGTTATGCGTTATGCATTATGCGTTATGCGTTATGCGTTATGTGTTATGCGTTATGCGTTATGCGTTATGCGTTTTGCGTTATGCGTTATGCCTTATGCGTTATGCGTTATGCGTTATGCGTTATGCGTTATGCGTTATGCGTTATGCGTTATGCGTTATGCGTTATGCGTTATGCGTTATGCGTTATGCGTTATGCGTTATGCGTTATGCGTTATGCGTTATGCGTTATGCGTTATGCGTTATGCGTTATGCGTTATGCGTTATGCGTTATGCGTTATGCGTTATGCGTTATGCGTTATGCGTTATGCGTTATGCGTTATGCGTTATGCGTTATGAGAAATGCGTGATCCGTTATGCGTTATGCATTATGCGTTATGCGTTATGCGTTATGTGTTATGCGTTATGCGTTATGCGTTATGCGTTTTGCGTTATGCGTTATGCCTTATGCGTTATGCGTTATGCGTTATGCGTTATGCGTTATGCGTTATGCGTTATGCGTTATGCGTTATGCGTTATGCGTTATGCGTTATGCGTTATGCGTTATGCGTTATGCGTTATGCGATTTGCGTTATGCGTTATGCGTTATGGGTTGTGCGTTATGAGTCATGCGTTATGCGTTATGCGTTTTGCTTTATGCGTTATGCGTTATGGGTTATGCGTTATGCGTTATGAGTAATGCGTGATCCGTTATGTGTTATGCGTTATGCGTTATGCGTTATGTGTTATGCGTTATGCGTTATGCGTTATGAGTAATGCGTGATCCGTTATGCGTTATGCGTTATGCATTAAGCGTTATGCGTTATGCGTTATGCGTTATGCGTTATGCGTTATGCGTTATGCTTTATGCATTATGCGTTATGCGTTATGCGATTTGCGTTATGCGTTATGCGTTATGGGTTGTGCGTTATGAGTCATTCGTTATGCGTTATGCGTTTTGCTTTGTGCGTTATGCCTTATGGGTTATGCGTTATGCGTTATGCGTCATGCGTTATGAGTAATGCGTGATCCGTTATGTGTTATGCGTTATGCGCTATGCGTTATGCGTTATGCGTTATGCGTTATGCGTTATGCGTTATGCGTTATGCGGTATGCGTTATGCGTTATGCGTTATGCGTTATGCGTTTTGCTTTATGCGTTATGTGTTATGGGTTATGCGTTATGCGTTATGCGTTATGCGTTATGAGTAATGCGTGATCCGTTATGTGTTATGCGTTATGCGTTATAAGTAATGCGTGATCCGTTATGCGTTATGCGTTATGAGTAATGCGTGATCCGTTATGCGTTATGCGTTATGCATTATGCGTTATGCGTTATGCGTTATGCGTTATGCTTTATGCGTTACGCGTTATGCGTTATGCGATTTGCGTTATGCGTTATGCGTTATAAGTAATGCGTGATCCGTTATGCGTTATGCGTTATGCGCTATGAGTAATGCGTGATCCGTTATGCGTTATGCGTTATGAGTAATGCGTGATCCGTTATGCGTTATGCGTTATGCATTAAGCGTTATGCGTTATGCGTTATGCGTTATGCGTTATGCGTTATGCGTTATGCGTTATGCGTTATGCGTTATGCTTTATGCATTATGCGTTATGCGTTATGCGATTTGCGTTATGCGTTATGCGTTATGGGTTGTGCGTTATGAGTCATTCGTTATGCGTTATGCGTTTTGCTTTGTGCGTTATGCGTTATGGGTTATGCGTTATGCGTTATGCGTCATGCGTTATGAGTAATGCGTGATCCGTTATGTGTTATGCGTTATGCGCTATGCGTTGTGCGTTATGCGTTATGAGTCATGCGTTATGCGTTATGAGTAATGTGTGATCCGTTATGCGTTATGCGTTATGCATTATGCGTTATGCGTTATGCGTTATGCGCAATGCTTTATGCGTTACGCGTTATGCGTTATGCGATTTGCGTTATGCGTTATGCGTTATGCGTTATGGGTTGTGCGGTATGAGTCATGCGTTATGCGTTATGCGTTTTGCTTTATGCGTTATGCGTTATGGGTTATGCGTTATGCGTTATGCGTTATGCGTTATGCGTTATGCGTTATGCGTTATGCGTTATGAGTAATGCGTCATCCGTTATGCGTTATGCGTTATGCATTATGCGTTATGCGTTATGCGTTATGCGTTATGCGTTATGCGTTATGAGTTATGCGTTATGCGTTATGCGATTTGCGTTCTGCGTTATGCGTTATGCGTTATGCGTTATGGTTATGCGTTATGCGTTATGCGTTATGCGATTTGCGTTATGCGTTATGCGTTATGCGTTATGCGTTATGCGATTTGCGTTATGCGTTATGCGTTATGGGTTGTGCGTTATGAGTCATGCGTTATGCGTTATGCGTTTTGCTTTATGCGTTATGCGTTATGAGTAATGCGTGATCCGTTATGCGTTATGCGTTATGAGTAATGCGTGATCCGTTATGCGTTATGCGTTATGCATTATGCGTTATGCGTTATGCGTTATGCTTTATGCGTTACGCGTTATGCGTTATGCGATTTGCGTTATGCGTTATGCGTTATGCGTTATGCGTTATGCGTTATGGGTTGTGCGGTATGCGTTATGCGTTATGCGTTATGCGTTATGCGTCATGCGTTATGCGTTATGCGTTATGCGTTATGCGTTATGCGTTATGCGGTATGCGTTATGCGTTATGCGTTATGCGTTATGCGTTATGCGTTATGCGTTATGCGTTATGCGTTATGCGTTATGCGTTATGCGTTATGCGTTATGCGTTATGCGTTATGTGTTATGCGTTGTGCGTTATCCGCAATGCGTTATGCGTTTTGCGTTATGCGTTATGAGTTTTGCGTTATACGTTATGCGTTATGCGTTATGCGTTATGCGTTATGCGTTATGCGTTATGAGATTTGCGTTATGCGTTATGCGTTATGCGTTATGCGTTATGCGTTATGGGTTATGCGTTATGCGTTATGCGTTATGCGTTATGCGTTATGCGTTATGCGTTATGCGTTATGCGTTATGCGTTATGCGTTATGCGTTATGCGTTATGCGTTATGCGTTATGAGTAATGCGTGATCCGTTATGCGTTATGCGTTATGCGTTATGCGTTATGCGTTATGCGTTATGTGTTACGCGTAATGCGTTATGCGTTATGAGTAATGCGTGATCCGTTATGCGTTATGCGTTATGAGTAATGCGTGATCCGTTATGCGTTATGCGTTATGCATTATGCGTTATGCGTTATGCGTTATGCGTTATGCGTTATGCTTTATGAGTTATGCGTTATGCGTTATGCGATTTGCGTTCTGCGTTATGCGTTATGCGTTATACGTTAGCGTTATGCGTTATGCGTTATGCGATTTGCGTTATGCGTTATGCGTTATGCGATTTGCGTTATGCGTTATGCGTTATGGGTTGTGCGTTATGAGTCATGCGTTATGCGTTATGCGTTTTGCTTTATGCGTTATGCGTTATGCGTTATGCGTTATGAGTAATGCGTGATCCGTTATGCGTTATGCGTTATGCGTTATGCGTTATGAGTAATGCGTGAAACGTTATGCGTTATTCGTTATGCGTTATGCGTTATGCGTTATGCGTTATGAGTACTGCGTGATCCGTTATGCGTTATGCGTTATGCGTTATGCTTTATGCGTTACGCGTTATGCGTTATGCGATTTGCGTTATGCGTTATGCGTTATGCGTTATGCGTTATGCGTTATGCGTTA
Organism: Lasioglossum morio; assembly: GCA_916610235.2. NCBI lineage: Eukaryota > Metazoa > Arthropoda > Insecta > Hymenoptera > Halictidae > Lasioglossum > Lasioglossum morio. The sequence goes on from CAKAJA020000257.1 coordinate 424,937, forward strand.
TGTGTTATGCGTTGTGCGTTATCCGCTATGCGTTATGCGTTTTGCGTTATGCGTTATGCGTTATGCGTTATGCGTTATGCGTTATGCGTTATGCGTTATGCGTTATGCGTTATGCGTTATGCGTTATGAGTTATGCGTTATGGGTTATGAGTAATGCGTGATCCGTTATGCGTTATGCTTTATGCGTTATGCGTTATGCGTTACGCGTAATGCGTTATGCGCTATGGGTCATGCGTTAAGCGTTATGCGTTATGCGTTATGCGTTATGTGTTATGCGTTGTGCGTTATCCGCTATGCGTTATGCGTTTTGCGTTATGCGTTATGCGTTATGAGTTGTGCGTTATACGTTATGCGTTATGCGTTATGCGTTATGCGTTATGCGTTATGCGATTTGCGTTATGCGTTATGGGTTATGCGTTATGTGTTATGCGTTATGCGTTATGCGTTATGCGTTATGCGTTATGCGTTATGCGTTATGCGTTATGTGTTATCCGTTATGCGTTATGCGTTATGCGTTATGCGTTATGCGTTATGGGTTATGCGTTATGCGTTATGCGTTATGCGTTATGCGTTATGCGTTATGCGTTATGCGTCATGCGTTATGCGTTATGAGTAATGCTTGATCCGTTATGCGTTATGCTTTATGCGTTACGCGTTATGCGTTATGCGTTATGAGTTGTGCGTTATACGTTATGCGTTATGCGTTATGCGTTATGCGATTTGCGTTATGCGTTATGCGGTATGCGTTATGCGTTATGCGTTATGCGTTATGCGTTATGCGTTATGCGTTATGCGTTATGCGTTATGCGTTATGCGTTATGTGTTATGCGTTGTGCGTTATCCGCAATGCGTTATGCGTTTTGCGTTATGCGTTATGCGTTATGAGTTTTGCGTTATACGTTATGCGTTATGCGTTATGCGTTATGCGTTATGCGTTATGCGTTATGAGATTTGCGTTATGCGTTATGCGTTATGCGTTATGCGTTATGGGTTATGCGTTATGCGTTATGCGTTATGCGTTATGCGTTATGCGTTATGCGTTATGCGTTATGCGTTATGCGTTATGCGTTATGCGTTATGCGTTATGCGTTATGAGTAATGCGTGATCCGTTAAGCGTTATGCGTTATGCGTTATGCGTTATGAGTAATGCGTGAAACGTTATGCGTTATTCGTTATGCGTTATGCGTTATGCGTTATGCGTTATGAGTAATGCGTGATCCGTTATGCGTTATGCGTTATGCGTTATGCTTTATGCGTTACGCGTTATGCGTTATGCGATTTGCGTTATGCGTTATGCGTTATGCGTTATGCGTTATGCGTTATGCGTTATGCGTTATGCGTAATGGGTTGTGCGTTATGAGTCATGCGTTATGAGTTGTGCGTTATACGTTATGCGTTATGCGTTATGCGATTTGCGTTATGCGTTATGCGTTATGCGTTTTGCGTTATGCGTTATGCGTTATGCGTTATGCGATTTGCGTTATGCGTTATGGGTTATGCGTTATGTGTTATGCGTTGTGCGTTATCCGCTATGCGTTATGCGTTTTGCGTTATGCGTTATGCGTTATGCGTTATGCGTTATGCGTTATGCGTTATGCGTTATGCGTTATGCGTTATGCGTTATGCGTTATGCGTTATGCGTTATGAGTTATGCGTTATGGGTTATGAGTAATGCGTGATCCGTTATGCGTTATGCTTTATGCGTTATGCGTTATGCGTTACGCGTAATGCGTTATGCGCTATGGGTCATGCGTTAAGCGTTATGCGTTATGCGTTATGCGTTATGGGTTAAGCGTTATGTGTTATGCGTTATGCGTAATGGGTTGTGCGTTATGAGTCATGCGTTATGAGTTGTGCGTTATACGTTATGCGTTATGCGTTATGCGATTTGCGTTATGCGTTATGCGTTATGCGTTTTGCGTTATGCGTTATGCGTTATGCGTTATGCGATTTGCGTTATGCGTTATGGGTTATGCGTTATGTGTTATGCGTTGTGCGTTATCCGCTATGCGTTATGCGTTTTGCGTTATGCGTTATGCGTTATGCGTTATGCGTTATGCGTTATGCGTTATGCGTTATGCGTTATGCGTTATGCGTTATGCGTTATGCGTTATGCGTTATGAGTTATGCGTTATGGGTTATGAGTAATGCGTGATCCGTTATGCGTTATGCTTTATGCGTTATGCGTTATGCGTTACGCGTAATGCGTTATGCGCTATGGGTCATGCGTTAAGCGTTATGCGTTATGCGTTATGCGTTATGGGTTAAGCGTTATGTGTTATGCGTTATGCGTTTTGCGTTATGCGTTATGCGTTATGTGTTATCCGTTATGCGTTATGCGTTATGCGTTATGCGTTATGCGTAATGCGTTATGCGTTATGCGTTATGCGTTATGCGTTATGCGTTATGCGTTATGCGGTATGCGTTATGTGTTATGCGTTGTGCGTTATCCGCTATGCGTTATGCGTTTTGCGTTATGCGTTATGCGTTATGAGTTGTGCGTTATACGTTATGCGTTATGCGTTATGCGTTATGCGTTATGCGTTATGCGATTTGCGTTATGCGTTATGGGTTATGCGTTATGTGTTATGCGTTATGCGTTATGCGTTATGCGTTATGCGTTATGCGTTATGCGTTATGCGTTATGCGTTATGCGTTATGTGTTATCCGTTATGCGTTATGCGTTATGCGTTATGCGTTATGCGTTATGCGTTATGGGTTATGCGTTATGCGTTATGCGTTATGCGTTATGCGTTATGCGTTATGCGTTATGCGTTATGCGTTATGCGTCATGCGTTATGCGTTATGAGTAATGCGTGATCCGTTATGCGTTATGCTTTATGCGTTACGCGTTATGCGTTATGCGTTATGAGTTGTGCGTTATACGTTATGCGTTATGCGTTATGCGTTATGCGATTTGCGTTATGCGTTATGCGGTATGCGTTATGCGTTATGCGTTATGCGTTATGCGTTATGCGTTATGCGTTATGCATTATGCGTTATGCGTTATGCGTTATGCGTTATGAGTAATGCGTGATCCGTTATGCGTTATGCGTTATGCGCTATGAGTAATGCGTGATCCGTTATGCGTTATGCGTTATGAGTAATGCGTGATCCGTTATGCGTTATGCGTTATGCATTAAGCGTTATGCGTTATGCGTTATGCGTTATGCGTTATGCGTTATGCGTTATGTGTTATGCTTTATGCATTATGCGTTATGCGTTATGCGATTTGCGTTATGCGTTATGCGTTATGGGTTGTGCGTTATGAGTCATTCGTTATGCGTTTTGCTTTGTGCGTTATGCGTTATGGGTTATGCGTTATGCGTTATGCGTTATGCGTTATGCGTTATGCGATTTGCGTTATGCGTTATGGGTTATGCGTTATGTGTTATGCGTTATGCGTTATGCGTTATGCGTTATGCGTTATGCGTTATGCGTTATGCGTTATGCGTTATGCGTTATGCGTTATGTGTTATCCGTTATGCGTTATGCGTTATGCGTTATGCGTTATGCGTTATGGGTTATGCGTTATGCGTTATGCGTTATGCGTTATGCGTTATGCGTTATGCGTTATGCGTCATGCGTTATGCGTTATGAGTAATGCGTGATCCGTTATGCGTTATGCTTTATGCGTTACGCGTTATGCGTTATGCGTTATGAGTTGTGCGTTATACGTTATGCGTTATGCGTTATGCGTTATGCGATTTGCGTTATGCGTTATGCGGTATGCGTTATGCGTTATGCGTTATGCGTTATGCGTTATGCGTTATGCGTTATGCGTTATGTGTTATGCGTTGTGCGTTATCCGCAATGCGTTATGCGTTTTGCGTTATGCGTTATGCGTTATGAGTTTTGCGTTATACGTTATGCGTTATGCGTTATGCGTTATGCGTTATGCGTTATGCGTTATGAGATTTGCGTTATGCGTTATGCGTTATGCGTTATGCGTTATGGGTTATGCGTTATGCGTTATGCGTTATGCGTTATGCGTTATGCGTTATGCGTTATGCGTTATGCGTTATGCGTTATGGGTTATGCGTTATGCGTTATGCGTTATGCGTTATGAGTAATGCGTGATCCGTTAAGCGTTATGCGTTATGCGTTATGCGTTATGAGTAATGCGTGAAACGTTATGCGTTATTCGTTATGCGTTATGCGTTATGCGTTATGCGTTATGCGTTATGAGTAATGCGTGATCCGTTATGCGTTATGCGTTATGCGTTATGCTTTATGCGTTACGCGTTATGCGTTATGCGATTTGCGTTATGCGTTATGCGTTATGCGTTATGCGTTATGCGTTATGCGTTATGCGTAATGGGTTGTGCGTTATGAGTCATGCGTTATGAGTTGTGCGTTATACTTTATGCGTTATGCGTTATGCGTTATGCGATTTGCGTTATGCGTTATGCGTTATGCGTTTTGCGTTATGCGTTATGCGTTATGCGTTATGCCATTTGCGTTATGCGTTATGGGTTATGCGTTATGTGTTATGCGTTGTGCGTTATCCGCTATGCGTTATGCGTTTTGCGTTATGCGTTATGCGATTTGCGTTATGCGTTATGCGTTATGCGTTATGCGTTATGCGTTATGCGTTATGCGTAATGGGTTGTGCGTTATGAGTCATGCGTTATGAGTTGTGCGTTATACTTTATGCGTTATGCGTTATGCGTTATGCGTTATGCGATTTGCGTTATGCGTTATGCGTTATGCGTTTTGCGTTATGCGTTATGCGTTATGCGTTATGCCATTTGCGTTATGCGTTATGGGTTATGCGTTATGTGTTATGCGTTGTGCGTTATCCGCTATGCGTTATGCGTTTTGCGTTATGCGTTATGCGTTATGCGTTATGCGTTATGCGTTATGCGTTATGCGTTATGCGTTATGCGTTATGCGTTATGCGTTATGCGTTATGCGTTATGAGTTATGCGTTATGGGTTATGAGTAATGCGTGATCCGTTATGCGTTATGCTTTATGCGTTATGCGTTATGCGTTACGCGTAATGCGTTATGCGCTATGGGTCATGCGTTAAGCGTTATGCGTTATGCGTTATGCGTTATGCGTTATGGGTTAAGCGTTATGTGTTATGCGTTATGCGTTTTGCGTTATGCGTTATGCGTTACGTGTTATCCGTTATGCGTTATGCGTTATGCGTTATGCGTTATGCGTTATGCGTAATGCGTTATGCGTTATGCGTTATGCGTTATGCGTTATGCGTTATGCGGTATGCGTTATGTGTTATGCGTTGTGCGTTATCCGCTATGCGTTATGCGTTTTGCGTTATGCGTTATGCGTTATGAGTTGTGCGTTATACGTTATGGGTTATGCGTTATGTGTTATGCGTTATGCGTTATGCGTTATGCGTTATGCGTTGTGCGTTATGCGTTATGTGTTATGCGTTATGCGTTATGCGTTATGTGTTATCCGTTATGCGTTATGCGTTATGCGTTATGCGTTATGCGTTATGGGTTATGCGTTATGCGTTATGCGTTATGCGTTATGCGTTATGCGTTATGCGTTATGGGTCATGCGTTATGCGTTATGAGTAATGCGTGATCCGTTATGCGTTATGCTTTATGCGTTACGCGTTATGCGTTATGCGTTATGAGTTGTGCGTTATACGTTATGCGTTATGCGTTATGCGTTATGCGTTATGCGTTATGCGTTATGCGATTTGCGTTATGCGTTATGGGTTATGCGTTATGTGTTATGCGTTATGCGTTATGCGTTATGCGTTATGCGTTATGCGTTATGTGTTATCCGTTATGCGTTATGCGTTATGCGTTATGCGTTATGCTTTATGCGTTACGCGTTATGCGTTATGCGTTATGAGTTGTGCGTTATACGTTATGCGTTATGCATTAAGCATTATGCGTTATGCGTTATGCGTTATGCGTTATGCGTTATGCGTTATGCTTTATGCATTATGCGTTATGCGTTATGCGATTTGCGTTATGCGTTATGCGTTATGGGTTGTGCGTTATGAGTCATTTGTTATGCGTTATGCGTTTTGCTTTGTGCGTTATGCGTTATGGGTTATGCGTTATGCGTTATGCGTCATGCGTTATGAGTAATGCGTGATCCGTTATGTGTTATGCGTTATGCGCTATGCGTTATGCGTTATGCGTTATGCGTTATGCGGTATGCGTTATGCGTTATGCGTTATGCGTTATGCGTTATGCGTTATGCGTTATGATTTATGCGTTATGCGTTATGCGTTATGCGATTTGCGTTATGCGTTATGCGTTATGCGTTATGCGTTATGCGTTATGCGTTATGCGTTATGCGTTTTGCTTTATGCGTTATGTGTTATGGGTTATGCGTTATGCGTTATGCGTTATGCGTTATGCGTTATGAGTAATGCGTGATCCGTTATGTGTTATGCGTTATGCGTTATAAGTAATGCGTGATCCGTTATGCGATATGCGTTATGAGTAATGCGTGATCCGTTATGCGTTATGCGTTATGCATTATGCGTTATGCGTTATGCGTTATGCGTTATGCTTTATGCGTTACGCGTTATGCGTTATGCGATTTGCGTTATGCGTTATGCGTTATAAGTAATGCGTGATCCGTTATGCGTTATGCGTTATGCGCTATGAGTAATGCGTGATCCGTTATGCGTTATGCGTTATGAGTAATGCGTGATCCGTTATGCGTTATGCGTTATGCATTAAGCGTTATGCGTTATGCGTTATGCGTTATGCGTTATGCGTTATGCGTTATGCGTTATGCGTTATGCTTTATGCATTATGCGTTATGCGTTATGCGATTTGCGTTATGCGTTATGCGTTATGGGTTGTGCGTTATGAGTCATTCGTTATGCGTTATGCGTTTTGCTTTGTGCGTTATGCGTTATGGGTTATGCGTTATGCGTTATGCGTCATGCGTTATGAGTAATGCGTGATCCGTTATGTGTTATGCGTTATGCGCTATGCGTTATGCGTTATGCGTTATGAGTCATGCGTTATGCGTTATGAGTAATGTGTGATCCGTTATGCGTTATGCGTTATGCATTATGCGTTATGCGTTATGCGTTATGCGCTATGCTTTATGCGTTACGCGTTATGCGTTATGCGATTTGCGTTATGAGTAATGTGTGATCCGTTATGCGTTATGCGTTATGCATTATGCGTTATGCGTAATGCGTTATGCGCTATGCTTTATGCGTTACGCGTTATGCGTTATGCGATTTGCGTTATGCGTTATGGGTTGTGCGGTATGAGTCATGCGTTATGCGTTATGCGTTTTGCTTTATGCGTTATGCGTTATGGGTTATGCGTTATGCGTTATGCGTTATGCATTATGCGTTATGCGTTATGCGTTATGCGTTATGCGTTATGCGTTATGCTTTATGAGTTATGCGTTATGCGTTATGCGATTTGCGTTCTGGGTTATGCGTTATGCGTTATGCGTTATGCGTTATGCGTTATGCGATTTGCGTTATGCGTTATGCGTTATGCGTTATGCGTTATGCGATTCGGTTATGCGTTATGCGTTATGGGTTGTGCGTTATGAGTCATGCGTTATGCGTTATGCGTTTTGCTTTATGCGTTATGCGTTATGAGTAATGCGTGATCCGTTATGCGTTATGCGTTATGAGTAATGCGTGATCCGTTATGCGTTATGCGTTATGCATTATGCGTTATGCGTTATGCGTTATGCTTTATGCGTTACGCGTTATGCGTTATGCGATTTGCGTTATGCGTTATGCGTTATGCGTTATGCGTTATGCGTTATGGGTTGTGCGGTATGCGTTATGCGTTATGCGTTATGCGTTATGCGTCATGCGTTATGCGTTATGCGTTATGCGTTATGCGTTATGCGTTATGCGTTATGCGTTATGCGTTATGCGTTATGTGTTATGCGTTGTGCGTTATCCGCAATGCGTTATGCGTTTTGCGTTATGCGTTATGCGTTATGAGTTTTGCGTTATACGTTATGCGTTATGCGTTATGCGTTACGCGCTATGCGTTATGCGTTATGAGATTTGCGTTATGCGTTATGCGTTATGCGTTATGCGTTATGGGTTATGCGTTATGCGTTATGCGTTATGCGTTATGCGTTATGCGTTATGCGTTATGCGTTATGCGTTATGCGTTATGCGTTATGCGTTATGCGTTATGCGTTATGCGTTATGCGTTATGCGTTATGCGTTATGCGTTATGCGTTATGCGTTATGCGTTATGAGTAATGCGTGATCCGTTATGCGTTATGCGTTATGCGTTATGCGTTATGAGTAATGCGTGATCCGTTATGCGTTATGCGTTATGCGTTATGCTTTATGCGTTACGCGTTATGCGTTATGCGATTTGCGTTATGCGTTATGCGTTATGCGTTATGCGTTATGCGTTATGCGTAATGGGTTGTGCGTTATGAGTCATGCGGTATGAGTTGTGCGTTATACGTTATGCGTTATGCGTTATGCGTTATGCGTTATGCGTTATGCGATTTGCGTTATGCGTTATGCGTTATGCGTTATGCGTTATGCGATTTGCGTTATGCGTTATGCGTTATGGGTTGGGCGTTATGAGTCATGCGTTATGCGTTATGCGTTTTGCTTTATGCGTTATGCGTTATGCGTTATGCGTTATGCGTTATGCGTTATGCGTTATGCGTTAAGCGTTATGCGTTATGCGTTATGCGTTATGGGTTAAGCGTTATGTGTTATGCGTTATGCGTTATGCGTTATGCGTTATGCGTTATGCGTTATGCGTTATGCGTTATGCGTTATGCGTTATGCGTTATGCGTTATGCGTTATGTGTTATCCGTTATGCGTTATGCGTTATGCGTTATGCGTTATGCGTTATGCGTTATGCGTTATGCGTTATGCGTTATGCGTTATGCGTTATGCGTTATGCGTTATGCGTTATGCGTTATGCGTTATGCGTTATGCGTTATGCGATTTGCGTTATGCGTTATGCGGTATGCGTTATGCGTTATGCGTTATGCGTTATGAGTTGTGCGTTATACGTTATGCGTTATGCGTTATGCGTTATGCGTTATGCGTTATGTGTTATCCGTTATGCGTTATGCGTTATGCGTTATGCGTTATGCGTTATGCGTTATGCGTTATGCGTTATGCGTTATGCGTTATGCGTTATGTGTTATCCGTTATGCGTTATGCGTTATGCGTTATGCGTTATGCGTTATGCGTTATGCGTTATGCGTTATGCGTTATGCGTTATGCGTTATGCGTTATGCGTTATGCGTTATGCGTTATGAGTAATGCGTGATCCGTTATGCGTTATGCTTTATGCGTTACGCGTTATGCGTTATGCGTTATGAGTTGTGCGTTATACGTTATGCGTTATGCGTTATGGGTTATGCGATTTGCGTTATGCGTTATGCGGTATGCGTTATGCGTTATGCGTTATGCGTTATGCGTTATGCGTTATGCGTTATGCGTTATGCGTTATGCGTTATGCGTTATGCGTTATGCGTTATGCGTTATGCGTTATGCGTTATGGGTTGTGCGGTATGAGTCATGCGTTATGCGTTATGCGTTTTGCTTTATGCGTTATGCGTTATGGGTTATGCGTTATGCGTTATGCGTTATGCGTTATGTGTTACGCGTAATGCGTTATGCGTTATGAGTAATGCGTCATGCGTTATGCGTTATGAGTAATGCGTGATCCGTTATGCGTTATGCGTTATGCATTAAGCGTTATGCGTTATGCGTTATGCGTTATGCGTTATGCGTTATGCGTTATGCTTTATGCATTATGCGTTATGCGTTATGCGATTTGCGTTATGCGTTATGCGTTATGGGTTGTGCGTTATGAGTCATTCGTTATGCGTTATGCGTTTTGCTTTGTGCGTTATGCGTTATGGGTTATGCGTTATGCGTTATGCGTTATGCGTTATGCGTTATGCGTTATGCGATTTGCGTTATGCGTTATGGGTTATGCGTTATGTGTTATGCGTTATGCGTTATGCGTTATGCGTTATGCGTTATGCGTTATGCGTTATGCGTTATGCGTTATGCGTTATGTGTTATCCGTTATGCGTTATGCGTTATGCGTTATGCGTTATGCGTTATGGGTTATGCGTTATGCGTTATGCGTTATGCGTTATGCGTTATGCGTTATGCGTTATGCGTTATGCGTTATGCGTTATGCGTCATGCGTTATGCGTTATGAGTAATGCGTGATCCGTTATGCGTTATGCTTTATGCGTTACGCGTTATGCGTTATGCGTTATGCGTTATGCGTTATGCGTTATGCGTTATGCGTTATGCGTTATGCGTTATGCGTTATGCGTTATGCGTTATGCGTTTTGCTTTATGCGTTATGTGTTATGGGTTATGCGTTATGCGTTATGCGTTATGCGTTATGCGTTATGAGTAATGCGTGATCCGTTATGTGTTATGCGTTATGCGTTATAAGTAATGCGTGATCCGTTATGCGTTATGCGTTATGAGTAATGCGTGATCCGTTATGCGTTATGCGTTATGCATTATGCGTTATAAGTAATGCGTGATCCGTTATGCGTTATGCGTTATGCGCTATGAGTAATGCGTGATCCGTTATGCGTTATGCGTTATGAATAATGCGTGATCCGTTATGCGTTATGCGTTATGCATTAAGCGTTATGCGTTATGCGTTATGCGTTATGCGTTATGCGTTATGCGTTATGCGTTATGCTTTATGCATTATGCGTTATGCGTTATGCGATTTGCGTTATGCGTTATGCGTTATGGGTTGTGCGTTATGAGTCATTCGTTATGCGTTATGCGTTTTGCTTTGTGCGTTATGCGTTATGGGTTATGCGTTATGCGTTATGCGTCATGCGTTATGAGTAATGCGTGATCCGTTATGTGTTATGCGTTATGCGCTATGCGTTATGCGTTATGCGTTATGAGTCATGCGTTATGCGTTATGAGTAATGTGTGATCCGTTATGCGTTATACGTTATGCATTATGCGTTATGCGTTATGCGTTATGCGCTATGCTTTATGCGTTACGCGTTATGCGTTATGCGATTTGCGTTATGCGTTATGGGTTGTGAGGTATGAGTCATGCGTTATGCGTTATGCGTTTTGCTTTATGCGTTATGCGTTATGGGTTATGCGTTATGCGTTATGCGTTATGCGTTATGCGTTACGCGTAATGCGTTATGCGTTATGAGTAATGCGTGATCCGTTATGCGTTATGCGTTATGAGTAATGCGTGATCCGTTATGCGTTATGCGTTATGCATTATGCGTTATGCGTTATGCGTTATGCGTTATGCGTTATGCGTTATGCTTTATGAGTTATGCGTTATGCGTTATGCGATTTGCGTTCTGCGTTATGCGTTATGCGTTATGCGTTATGCGTTATGCGTTCTGCGATTTGCGTTATGCGTTATGCGTTATGCGTTATGCGATTTGCGTTATGCGTTATGCGTTATGGGTTGTGCGTCATGAGTCATGCGTTATGCGTTATGCGTTTTGCTTTATGCGTTATGCGTTATGAGTAATGCGTGATCCGTTATGCGTTATGCGTTATGAGTAATGCGTGATCCGTTATGCGTTATGCGTTATGCATTATGCGTTATGCGTTATGCGTTATGCGATTTGCGTTATGCGTTATGCGTTATGCGTTATGCGTTATGCGTTATGGGTTGTGCGGTATGCGTTATGCGTTATGCGTTATGCGTTATGCGTCATGCGTTATGCGTTATGCGTTATGCGTTATGCGTTATGCGTTATGCGGTATGCGTTATGCGTTATGCGTTATGCGTTATGCGTTATGCGTTATGCGTTATGCGTTATGCGTTATGCGTTATGCGTTATGCGTTATGCGTTATGCGTTATGAGATTTGCGTTATGCGTTATGCGTTATGCGTTATGCGTTATGGGTTATGCGTTATGCGTTATGCGTTATGCGTTATGCGTTATGAGTAATGCGTGATCCGTTATGCGTTATGCTTTATGCGTTACGCGTTATGCGTTATGCGTTATGAGTTGTGCGTTATACGTTATGCGTTATGCGTTATGCGTTATGCGATTTGCGTTATGCGTTATGCGGTATGCGTTATGCGTTATGCGTTATGCGTTATGCGTTATGCGTTATGCGTTATGCGTTATGCGTTATGCGTTATGCGTTATGCGTTATGCGTTATGTGTTATGCGTTGTGCGTTATCCGCTGTGCGTTATGCGTTTTGCGTTATGCGTTATGAGTCATGCGGTATGAGTTGTGCGTTATACGTTATGCGTTATGCGTTATGCGTTATGCGTTATGCGTTATGCGATTTGCGTTATGCGTTATGCGTTATGCGTTATGCGTTATGCGATTTGCGTTATGCGTTATGCGTTATGGGTTGGGCGTTATGAGTCATGCGTTATGCGTTATGCGTTTTGCTTTATGCGTTATGCGTTATGCGTTATGCGTTATGCGTTATGCGTTATGCGTTATGCGTTAAGCGTTATGCGTTATGCGTTATGCGTTATGGGTTAAGCGTTATGTGTTATGCGTTATGCGTTATGCGTTATGCGTTATGCGTTATGCGTTATGCGTTATGCGTTATGCGTTATGCGTTATGCGTTATGCGTTATGCGTTATGCGTTATGCGTTATGTGTTATCCGTTATGCGTTATGCGTTATGCGTTATGCATTATGCGTTATGCGTTATGCGTTATGCGTTATGCGTTATGCGTTATGCGTTATGCGTTATGCGTTATGCGTTATGCGTTATGCGTTATGCGTTATGCGTTATGCGTTATGCGTTATGCGTTATGCGTTATGCGATTTGCGTTATGCGTTATGCGGTATGCGTTATGCGTTATGCGTTATGCGTTATGAGTTGTGCGTTATACGTTATGCGTTATGCGTTATGCGTTATGCGTTATGCGTTATGCGTTATGTGTTATCCGTTATGCGTTATGCGTTATGCGTTATGCGTTATGCGTTATGCGTTATGCGTTATGCGTTATGCGTTATGCGTTATGCGTTATGCGTTATGCGTTATGCGTTATGCGTTATGCGTTATGCGTTATGCGTTATGCGTTATGAGTAATGCGTGATCCGTTATGCGTTATGCTTTATGCGTTACGCGTTATGCGTTATGCGTTATGAGTTGTGCGTTATACGTTATGCGTTATGCGTTATGCGTTATGCGATTTGCGTTATGCGTTATGCGGTATGCGTTATGCGTTATGCGTTATGCGTTATGCGTTATGCGTTATGCGTTATGCGTTATGCGTTATGCGTTATGCGTTATGCGTTATGCGTTATGCGTTATGCGTTATGCGTTATGCGTTATGCGTTATGTGTTATGCGTTGTGCGTTATCCGCTGTGCGTTATGCGTTTTGCGTTATGCGTTATGAGTCATGCGGTATGAGTTGTGCGTTATACGTTATGCGTTATGCGTTATGCGTTATGCGTTATGCGTTATGCGATTTGCGTTATGCGTTATGCGTTATGCGTTATGCGTTATGCGATTTGCGTTATGCGTTATGCGTTATGGGTTGGGCGTTATGAGTCATGCGTTATGCGTTATGCGTTTTGCTTTATGCGTTATGCGTTATGCGTTATGCGTTATGCGTTATGCGTTATGCGTTATGCGTTAAGCGTTATGCGTTATGCGTTATGCGTTATGGGTTAAGCGTTATGTGTTATGCGTTATGCGTTATGCGTTATGCGTTATGCGTTATGCGTTATGCGTTATGCGTTATGCGTTATGCGTTATGCGTTATGCGTTATGCGTTATGCGTTATGTGTTATCCGTTATGCGTTATGCGTTATGCGTTATGCATTATGCGTTATGCGTTATGCGTTATGCGTTATGCGTTATGCGTTATGCGTTATGCGTTATGCGTTATGCGTTATGCGTTATGCGTTATGCGTTATGCGTTATGCGTTATGCGTTATGCGTTATGCGATTTGCGTTATGCGTTATGCGGTATGCGTTATGCGTTATGCGTTATGCGTTATGAGTTGTGCGTTATACGTTATGCGTTATGCGTTATGCGTTATGCGTTATGCGTTATGCGTTATGTGTTATCCGTTATGCGTTATGCGTTATGCGTTATGCGTTATGCGTTATGCGTTATGCGTTATGCGTTATGCGTTATGCGTTATGCGTTATGCGTTATGCGTTATGCGTTATGCGTTATGCGTTATGCGTTATGCGTTATGAGTAATGCGTGATCCGTTATGCGTTATGCTTTATGCGTTACGCGTTATGCGTTATGCGTTATGAGTTGTGCGTTATACGTTATGCGTTATGCGTTATGCGTTATGCGATTTGCGTTATGCGTTATGCGGTATGCGTTATGCGTTATGCGTTATGCGTTATGCGTTATGCGTTATGCGTTATGCGTTATGCGTTATGCGTTATGCGTTATGCGTTATGCGTTATGCGTTATGTGTTATGCGTTGTGCGTTATCCGCTGTGCGTTATGCGTTTTGCGTTATGCGTTATGCGTTATGCGTTATGCGTTATGAGTAATGCGTGATCCGTTATGCGTTATGCGTTATGCGTTATGCGTTATGAGTAATGCGTGAAACGTTATGCGTTATTCGTTATGCGTTATGCGTTATGCGTTATGCGTTATGAGTAATGCGTGATCCGTTATGCGTTATGCGTTATGCGTTATGCTTTATGCGTTACGCGTTATGCGTTATGCGATTTGCGTTATGCGTTATGCGTTATGCGTTATGCGTTATGCGTAATGGGTTGTGCGTTATGAGTCATGCGTTATGAGTTGTGCGTTATACGTTATACGTTATGCGTTATGCGTTATGCGTTATGCGTTATGCGATTTGCGTTATGCGTTATGCGTTATGCGTTATGCGTTATGCGATTTGCGTTATGCGTTATGCGTTATGGGTTGTGCGTTATGCGTTATGCGTTATGCGTTAAGCGTTATGCGTTATGCGTTATGCGTTATGGGTTAAGCGTTATGTGTTATGCGTTATGCGTTATGCGTTATGCGTTATGCGTTATGCGTTATGCGTTATGCGTTATGCGTTATGCGTTATGTGTTATCCGTTATGCGTTATGCGTTATGCGTTATGCGTTATGCGTTATGCGTTATGCGTTATGCGTTATGCGTTATGCGTTATGCGTTATGCGTTATGCGTTATGCGTTATGCGTTATGCGTTATGCGTTATGCGTTATGCGTTATGCGTTATGCGTTATGCGTTATGCGTTATGCGTTATGCGTTATGCGTTATGCGATTTGCGTTATGCGTTATGCGTTATGGGTTGTGCGTTATGAGTCATGCGTTATGCGTTATGCGTTTTGCTTTATGCGTTATGCGTTATGAGTAATGCGTGATCCGTTATGCGTTATGCGTTATGAGTAATGCGTGATCCGTTATGCGTTATGCGTTATGCATTATGCGTTATGCGTTATTCGTTATGCTTTATGCGTTACGCGTTATGCGTTATGCGATTTGCGTTATGCGTTATGCGTTATGCGTTATGCGTTATGCGTTATGGGTTGTGCGGTATGCGTTATGCGTTATGCGTTATGTGTTATCCGTTATGCGTTATGCGTTATGCGTTATGCGTTATGCGTTATGGGTTATGCGTTATGCGTTATGCGTTATGCGTTATGCGTTATGCGTTATGCGTTATGCGTTATGAGTAATGCGTGATCCGTTATGCGTTATGCGTTATGCGTTATGCGTTATGAGTAATGCGTGAAACGTTATGCGTTATTCGTTATGCGTTATGCGTTATGCGTTATGCGTTATGAGTAATGCGTGATCCGTTATGCGTTATGCGTTATGCGTTATGCTTTATGCGTTACGCGTTATGCGTTATGCGATTTGCGTTATGCGTTATGCGTGATGCGTTATGCGTTATGCGTTATGCGTAATGGGTTGTGCGTTATGAGTCATGCGTTATGAGTTGTGCGTTATACGTTATGCGTTATGCGTTATGCGTTATGCGTTATGCGTTATGCGATTTGCGTTATGCGATTTGCGTTATGCGTTATGCGTTATGCGTTATGCGTTATGGGTTGTGCGGTATGAGTCATGCGTTATGCGTTATGCGTTTTGCTTTATGCGTTATGCGTTATGGGTTATGCGTTATGCGTTATGCGTTATGCGTTATGCGTTATGCGTTATGCGTTATGCGTTATGCGTTATGTGTTACGCGTAATGCGTTATGCGTTATGAGTAATGCGTGATCCGTTATGCGTTATGCGTTATGAGTAATGCGTGATCCGTTATGCGTTATGCGTTATGCGTTATGCGTTATGCGTTATGCGTTATGCTTTATGAGTTATGCGTTATGCGTTATGCGATTTGCGTTCTGCGTTATGCGTTATGCGTTATACGTTATGCGTTATGCGTTATGCGTTATGCGTTATGCGATTTGCGTTATGCGTTATGCGTTATGCGATTTGCGTTATGCGTTATGCGTTATGGGTTGTGCGTTATGAGTCATGCGTTATGCGTTATGCGTTTTGCTTTATGCGTTATGCGTTATGAGTAATGCGTGATCCGTTATGCGTTATGCGTTATGAGTAATGCGTGATCCGTTATGCGTTATGCGTTATGCATTATGCGTTATGCGTTATGCGTTATGCTTTATGCGTTACGCGTTATGCGTTATGCGATTTGCGTTATGCGTTATGCGTTATGCGTTATGCGTTATGCGTTATGCGTTATGCGTTATGGGTTGTGCGGTATGCGTTATGCGTTATGCGTTATGCGTTATGCGTCATGCGTTATGCGTTATGCGTTATGCGTTATGCGTTATGCGGTATGCGTTATGCGTTATGCGTTATGCGTTATGCGTTATGCGTTATGCGTTATGCGTTATGCGTTATGCGTTATGCTTTATGAGTTATGCGTTATGCGTTATGCGATTTGCGTTCTGCGTTCTGCGTTATGCGTTATACGTTATGCGTTATGCGTTATGCGTTATGCGTTATGCGATTTGCGTTATGCGTTATGCGTTATGCGATTTGCGTTATGCGTTATGCGTTATGGGTTGTGCGTTATGAGTCATGCGTTATGCGTTATGCGTTTTGCTTTATGCGTTATGCGTTATGAGTAATGCGTGATCCGTTATGCGTTATGCGTTATGAGTAATGCGTGATCCGTTATGCGTTATGCGTTATGCATTATGCGTTATGCGTTATGCGTTATGCTTTATGCGTTACGCGTTATGCGTTATGCGATTTGCGTTATGCGTTATGCGTTATGCGTTATGCGTTATGCGTTATGGGTTGTGCGGTATGCGTTATGCGTTATGCGTTATGCGTTATGCGTCATGCGTTATGCGTTATGCGTTATGCGTTATGCGTTATGCGGTATGCGTTATGCGTTATGCGTTATGCGTTATGCGTTATGCGTTATGCGTTATGCGTTATGCGTTATGCGTTATGCGTTATGCGTCATGCGTTATGCGTTATGAGTAATGCGTGATCCGTTATGCGTTATGCTTTATGCGTTATGCGTTTTGCGTTATGCGTTATGCGTTATGAGTTTTGCGTTATACGTTATGCGTTATGCGTTATGCGTTATGCGTTATGCGTTATGCGTTATGAGATTTGCGTTATGCGTTATGCGTTATGCGTTATGCGTTATGCGTTATGGGTTATGCGTTATGCGTTATGCGTTATGCGTTATGCGTTATGCGTTATGCGTTATGCGTTATGCGTTAGGCGTTATGCGTTATGCGTTATGCGTTATGCGTTATGAGTAATGCGTGATCCGTTAAGCGTTATGCGTTATGCGTTATGCGTTATGAGTAATGCGTGAAACGTTATGCGTTATTCGTTATGCGTTATGCGTTATGCGTTATGCGTTATGCGTTATGCGTTATGGGTTGTGCGGTATGCGTTATGCGTTATGCGATTTGCGTTATGCGTTATGCGTTATGGGTTGTGCGTTATGAGTCATGCGTTATGCGTTATGCGTTTTGCTTTATGCGTTATGCGTTATGAGTAATGCGTGATCCGTTATGCGTTATGCGTTATGAGTAATGCGTGATCCGTTATGCGTTATGCGTTATGCATTATGCGTTATGCGTTATGCGTTATGCTTTATGCGTTACGCGTTATGCGTTATGCGATTTGCGTTATGCGTTATGCGTTATGCGTTATGCATTATGCGTTATGGGTTGTGCGGTATGCGTTATGCGTTATGCGTTATGCGTTATGCGTCATGCGTTATGCGTTATGCGTTATGCGTTATGCGTTATGCGTTATGCGGTATGCGTTATGCGTTATGCGTTATGCGTTATGGGTTGTGCGGTATGCGTTATGCGTTATGCGATTTGCGTTATGCGTTATGCGTTATGGGTTGTGCGTTATGAGTCATGCGTTATGCGTTATGCGTTTTGCTTTATGCGTTATGCGTTATGAGTAATGCGTGATCCGTTATGCGTTATGCGTTATGAGTAATGCGTGATCCGTTATGCGTTATGCGTTATGCATTATGCGTTATGCGTTATGCGTTATGCTTTATGCGTTACGCGTTATGCGTTATGAGATTTGCGTTATGCGTTATGCGTTATGCGTTATGCGTTAAGCGTTATGGGTTATGCGTTATGCGTTATGCGTTATGCGTTATGCGTTATGCGTTATGCGTTATGCGTTATGCGTTATGCGTTATGCGTTATGCGTTATGCGTTATGAGTAATGCGTGATCCGTTAAGCGTTATGCGTTATGCGTTATGCGTTATGAGTAATGCGTGAAACGTTATGCGTTATTCGTTATGCGTTATGCGTTATGCGTTATGCGTTATGAGTAATGCGTGATCCGTTATGCGTTATGCGTTATGCGTTATGCTTTATGCGTTACGCGTTATGCGTTATGCGATTTGCGTTATGCGTTATGCGTTATGCGTTATGCGTTATGCGTTATGCGTAATGGGTTGTGCGTTATGAGTCATGCGTTATGAGTTGTGCGTTATACGTTATGCGTTATGCGTTATGCGTTATGCGATTTGCGTTATGCGTTATGCGTTATGCGTTATGCGTTATGCGTTATGCGATTTGCGTTATGCGTTATGGGTTATGCGTTATGTGTTATGCGTTGTGTGTTATCCGCTATGCGTTATGCGTTTTGCGTTATGCGTTATGCGTTATGCGTTATGCGTTATGCGTTATGCGTTATGCGTTATGCGTTATGCGTTATGCGTTATGCGTTATGCGTTATGCGTTATGCGTTATGCGTTATGCGTTATGAGTTATGCGTTATGGGTTATGAGTAATGCGTGATCCGTTATGCGTTATGCTTTATGCGTTATGCGTTATGCGTTACGCGTAATGCGTTATGCGCTATGGGTCATGCGTTAAGCGTTATGCGTTATGCGTTATGCGTTATGGGTTAAGCGTTATGTGTTATGCGTTATGCGTTATGCGTTATGCGTTATGCGTTATGTGTTATCCGTTATGCGTTATGCGTTATGCGTTATGCATTATGCGTTATGCGTAATGCGTTATGCGTTATGCGTTATGCGTTATGCGTTATGCGTTATGCGTTATGCGTTATGCGTTATGTGTTATGCGTTGTGCGTTATCCGCTATGCGTTATGCGTTTTGCGTTATGCGTTATGCGTTATGAGTTGTGCGTTATACGTTATGCGTTATGCGTTATGCGTTATGCGTTATGCGTTATGCGTTATGCGATTTGCGTTATGCGTTATGGGTTATGCGTTATGTGTTATGCGTTATGCGTTATGCGTTATGGGTTATGCGTTATGCGTTATGCGTTATGCGTTATGCGTTATGCGTTATGCGTTATGCGTTATGCGTTATGCGTCATGCGTTATGCGTTATGAGTAATGCGTGATCCGTTATGCGTTATGCTTTATGCGTTACGCGTTATGCGTTATGCGTTATGAGTTGTGCGTTATACGTTATGCGTTATGCGTTATGCGTTATGCGATTTGCGTTATGCGTTATGCGGTATGCGTTATGCGTTATGCGTTATGCGTTATGCGTTATGCGTTATGGGTTATGCGTTATGCGTTATGCGTTATGCGTTATGCGTTATGCGTTATGCGTTATGCGTTATGCGTTATGCGTTATGCGTTATGCGTTATGCGTTATGCGTTATGCGTTATGCGTTATGCGTTATGCGTTATGCGTTATGAGTAATGCGTGATCCGTTATGCGTTATGCGTTATGCGTTATGCGTTATGAGTAATGCGTGAAACGTTATGCGTTATTCGTTATGCGTTATGCGTTATGCGTTATGCGTTATGCGTTATGCGTTATGCGTTATGCGTTATGTGTTATCCGTTATGCGTTATGCGTTATGCGTTATGCGTTATGCGTTATGCGTTATGCGTTATGCGTTATGCGTTATGCGTTATGCGTTATGCGTTATGCGTTATGCGTTATGCGTTATGCGTTATGCGTTATGCGTTATGCGTTATGCGTTATGTGTTATGCGTTGTGCGTTATCCGCTATGCGTTATGCGTTTTGCGTTATGCGTTATGCGTTATGAGTTGTGCGTTATACGTTATGCGTTATGCGTTATGCGTTACGCGTTATGCGTTATGCGATTTGCGTTATGCGTTATGCGTTATAAGTAATGCGTGATCCGTTATGCGTTATGCGTTATGCGCTATGAGTAATGCGTGATCCGTTATGCGTTATGCGTTATGAGTAATGCGTGATCCGTTATGCGTTATGCATTATGCATTAAGCGTTATGCGTTATGCGTTATGCGTTATGCGTTATGCGTTATGCTTTATGCATTATGCGCTATGAGTAATGCGTGATCCGTTATGCGTTATGCGTTATGAGTAATGCGTGATCCGTTATGCGTTATGCGTTATGCATTAAGCGTTATGCGTTATGCGTTATGCGTTATGCGTTATGCGTTATGCGTTATGCGTTATGCGTTATGCGTTATGCGTTATGCGTTATGCGTTATGCTTTATGCATTATGCGTTATGCGTTATGCGATTTGCGTTATGCGTTATGCGTTATGGGTTGTGCGTTATGAGTCATTCGTTATGCGTTATGCGTTTTGCTTTGTGCGTTATGCGTTATGGGTTATGCGTTATGCGTTATGCGTTATGTGTTATGCGTTGTGCGTTATCCGCTATGCGTTATGCGTTTTGCGTTATGCGTTATGCGTTATGAGTTGTGCGTTATACGTTATGCGTTATGCGTTATGCGTTACGCGTTATGCGTTATGCGATTTGCGTTATGCGTTATGCGTTTTAAGTAATGCGTGATCCGTTATGCGTTATGCGTTATGCGCTATGAGTAATGCGTGATCCGTTATGCGTTATGCGTTATGAGTAATGCGTGATCCGTTATGCGTTATGCGTTATGCATTAAGCGTTATGCGTTATGCGTTATGCGATTTGCGTTATGCGTTATGCGTTATAAGTAATGCGTGATCCGTTATGCGTTATGCGTTATGCGCTATGAGTAATGCGTGATCCGTTATGCGTTATGCGTTATGAGTAATGCGTGATCCGTTATGCGTTATGCGTTATGCATTAAGCGTTATGCGTTATGCGTTATGCGTTATGCGTTATTCGTTATGCGTTATGCGTTATGCGTTATGCGTTATGAGTAATGCGTGATCCGTTATGCGTTATGCGTTATGCGTTTTGCGTTATGCGTTATGCGTTATGAGTTGTGCGTTATACGTTATGCGTTATGCGTTATGCGTTACGCGTTATGCGTTATGCGATTTGCGTTATGCGTTATGCGTTTTAAGTAATGCGTGATCCGTTATGCGTTATGCGTTATGCGCTATGAGTAATGCGTGATCCGTTATGCGTTATGCGTTATGAGTAATGCGTGATCCGTTATGCGTTATGCGTTATGCATTAAGCGTTATGCGTTATGCGTTATGCGTTATGCGTTATGCGTTATTCGTTATGCGTTATGCGTTATGCGTTATGCGTTATGAGTAATGCGTGATCCGTTATGCGTTATGCGTTATGCGTTATGCTTTATGCGTTACGCGTTATGCGTTATGCGATTTGCGTTATGCGTTATGCGTTATGCGTTATGCGTTATGCGTAATGGGTTGTGCGTTATGAGTCATGCGTTATGAGTTGTGCGTTATACGTTATGCGTTATGCGTTATGCGTTATGCGTTATGCGATTTGCGTTATGCGTTATGCGTTATGCGTTATGCGTTATGCGATTTGCGTTATGCGTTATGGGTTATGCGTTATGTGTTATGCGTTGTGTGTTATCCGCTATGCGTTATGCGTTTTGCGTTATGCGTTATGCGTTATGCGTTATGCGTTATGCGTTATGCGTTATGCGTTATGCGTTATGCGTTATGCGTTATGCGTTATGCGTTATGCGTTATGCGTTATGCGTTATGCGTTATGAGTTATGCGTTATGGGTTATGAGTAATGCGTGATCCGTTATGCGTTATGCTTTATGCGTTATGCGTTATGCGTTACGCGTAATGCGTTATGCGCTATGGGTCATGCGTTAAGCGTTATGCGTTATGCGTTATGCGTTATGGGTTAAGCGTTATGTGTTATGCGTTATGCGTTATGCGTTATGCGTTATGCGTTATGTGTTATCCGTTATGCGTTATGCGTTATGCGTTATGCATTATGCGTTATGCGTAATGCGTTATGCGTTATGCGTTATGCGTTATGCGTTATGCGTTATGCGTTATGCGTTATGTGTTATGCGTTGTGCGTTATCCGCTATGCGTTATGCGTTTTCCGTTATGCGTTATGCGTTATGAGTTGTGCGTTATACGTTATGCGTTATGCGTTATGCGTTATGCGTTATGCGTTATGCGTTATGCGATTTGCGTTATGCGTTATGGGTTATGCGTTATGTGTTATGCGTTATGCGTTATGCGTTTGCGTTATGCGTTATGCGTTATGCGTTATGTGTTATCCGTTATGCGTTATGCGTTATGCGTTATGCGTTATGCGTTATGGGTTATGCGTTATGCGTTATGCGTTATGCGTTATGCGTTATGCGTTATGCGTTATGCGTTATGCGTTATGCGTCATGCGTTATGCGTTATGAGTAATGCGTGATCCGTTATGCGTTATGCTTTATGCGTTACGCGTTATGCGTTATGCGTTACGCGTTATGCGTTATGCGTTATGAGTTGTGCGTTATGCGTTATGCGATTTGCGTTATGCGTTATGCGGTATGCGTTATGCGTTATGCGTTATGCGTTATGCGTTATGCGTTATGGGTTATGCGTTATGCGTTATGCGTTATGCGTTATGCGTTATGCGTTATGCGTTATGCGTTATGCGTTATGTGTTATGCGTTGTGCGTTATCCGCTATGCGTTATGCGTTTTGCGTTATGCGTTATGCGTTATGAGTTGTGCGTTATACGTTATGCGTTATGCGTTATGCGTTATGCGTTATGCGTTATGCGATTTGCGTTATGCGTTATCCGTTATGCGTTATGCGTTATGCGTTATGCGTTATGCGTTATGGGTTATGCGTTATGCGTTATGCGTTATGCGTTATGCGTTATGCGTTATGCGTTATGCGTTATGCGTTATGCGTTATGCGTCATGCGTTATGCGTTATGAGTAATGCGTGATCCGTTATGCGTTATGCTTTATGCGTTACGCGTTATGCGTTATGCGTTATGAGTTGTGCGTTATACGTTATGCGTTATGCGTTATGCGTTATGCGATTTGCGTTATGCGTTATGCGGTATGCGTTATGCGTTATGCGTTATGCGTTATGCGTTATGCGTTATGGGTTATGCGTTATGCGTTATGCGTTATGCGTTATGCGATATGCGTTATGCGTTATGCGTTATGCGTTATGCGTTATGCGTTATGCGTTATGCGTTATGCGTTATGCGTTATGCGTTATGCGTTATGCGTTATGCGTTATGCGTTATGCGTTATGCGTTATGAGTAATGCGTGATCCGTTATGCGTTATGCGTTATGCGTTATGCGTTATGAGTAATGCGTGAAACGTTATGCGTTATTCGTTATGCGTTATGCGTTATGCGTTATGCGTTATGCGTTATGCGTTATGTGTTATCCGTTATGCGTTATGCGTTATGCGTTATGCGTTATGCGTTATGCGTTATGCGTTATGCGTTATGCGTTATGCGTTATGCGTTATGCGTTATGCGTTATGCGTTATGCGTTATGCGTTATGCGTTATGCGTTATGCGTTATGCGTTATGCGTTATGTGTTATGCGTTGTGCGTTATCCGCTATGCGTTATGCGTTTTGCGTTATGCGTTATGCGTTATGAGTTGTGCGTTATACGTTATGCGTTATGCGTTATGCGTTACGCGTTATGCGTTATGCGATTTGCGTTATGCGTTATGCGTTATAAGTAATGCGTGATCCGTTATGCGTTATGCGTTATGCGCTATGAGTAATGCGTGATCCGTTATGCGTTATGCGTTATGAGTAATGCGTGATCCGTTATGCGTTATGCGTTATGCATTAAGCGTTATGCGTTATGCGTTATGCGTTATGCGTTATGCGTTATGCGTTATGCTTTATGCATTATGCGCTATGAGTAATGCGTGATCCGTTATGCGTTATGCGTTATGAGTAATGCGTGATCCGTTATGCGTTATGCGTTATGCATTAAGCGTTATGCGTTATGCGTTATGCGTTATGCGTTATGCGTTATGCGTTATGCGTTATGCGTTATGCGTTATGCGTTATGCTTTATGCATTATGCGTTATGCGTTATGCGATTTGCGTTATGCGTTATGCGTTATGGGTTGTGCGTTATGAGTCATTCGTTATGCGTTATGCGTTTTGCTTTGTGCGTTATGCGTTATGGGTTATGCGTTATGCGTTATGCGTTATGTGTTATGCGTTGTGCGTTATCCGCTATGCGTTATGCGTTTTGCGTTATGCGTTATGCGTTATGAGTTGTGCGTTATACGTTATGCGTTATGCGTTATGCGTTACGCGTTATGCGTTATGCGATTTGCGTTATGCGTTATGCGTTATAAGTAATGCGTGATCCGTTATGCGTTATGCGTTATGCGCTATGAGTAATGCGTGATCCGTTATGCGTTATGCGTTATGAGTAATGCGTGATCCGTTATGCGTTATGCGTTATGCATTAAGCGTTATGCGTTATGCGTTATGCGTTATGCGTTATGCGTTATGCGTTATGCGTTATGCTTTATGCATTATGCGTTATGCGTTATGCGATTTGCGTTATGCGTTATGCGTTATGGGTTGTGCGTTATGAGTCATTCGTTATGCGTTATGCGTTTTGCTTTGTGCGTTATGCGTTATGGGTTATGCGTTATGCGTTATGCGTCATGCGTTATGAGTAATGCGTGATCCGTTATGTGTTATGCGTTATGCGCTATGCGTTATGCGTTATGCGTTATGAGTCATGCGTTATGCGTTATGAGTAATGTGTGATCCGTTATGAGTTATGCGTTATGCGTTATGCGATTTGCGTTCTGCGTTATGCGTTATACGTTATGCGTTATGCGTTATGCGTTATGCGTTATGCGATTTGCGTTATGCGTTATGCGTTATGCGATTTGTGTTATGCGTTATGCGTTATGGGTTGTGCGTAATGAGTCATGCGTTATGCGTTATGCGTTTTGCTTTATGCGTTATGCGTTATGAGTAATGCGTGATCCGTTATGCGTTATGCGTTATGAGTAATGCGTGATCCGTTATGCGTTATGCGTTATGCATTATGCGTTATGCGTTATGCGTTATGCTTTATGCGTTACGCGTTATGCGTTATGCGATTTGCGTTATGCGTTATGCGTTATGCGTTATGCGTTATGGGTTGTGCGGTATGCGTTATGCGTTATGCGTTATGCGTTATGCGTCATGCGTTATGCGTTATGCGTTATGCGTTATGCGTTATGCGTTATGCGGTATGCGTTATGCGTTATGCGTTATGCGTTATGCGTTATGCGTTATGCGTTATGCGTTATGCGTTATGCGTCATGCGTTATGCGTTATGAGTAATGCGTGATGCGTTATGCGTTATGCTTTATGCGTTATGCGTTTTGCGTTATGCGTTATGCGTTATGAGTTTTGCGTTATACGTTATGCCTTATGCGTTATGCGTTATGCGTTATGCGTTATGCGTTATGCGTTATGAGATTTGCGTTATGCGTTATGCGTTATGCGTTATGCGTTATGCGTTATGCGTTATGCGTTATGCGTTATGCGTTATGCGTTATGCGTTATGCGTTATGCGTTATGCGTTATGCGTTATGCGTTAAGCGTTATGCGTTATGCGTTATGCGTTATGCGTTATGCGTTATGCGTTATGAGTAATGCGTGATCCGTTATGCGTTATGCGTTATGCGTTATGCGTTATGAGTAATGCGTGAAACGTTATGCGTTATTCGTTATGCGTTATGCGTTATGCGTTATGCGTTATGAGTAATGCGTGATCCGTTATGCGTTATGCGTTATGCGTTATGCTTTATGCGTTACGCGTTATGCGTTATGCGATTTGCGTTATGCGTTATGCGTTATGCGTTATGCGTTATGCGTTATGCGTAATGGGTTGTGCGTTATGAGTCATGCGTTATGAGTTGTGCGTTATACGTTATGCGTTATGCGTTATGCGTTATGCGTTATGCGATTTGCGTTATGCGTTATGCGTTATGCGTTATGCGTTATGCGTTATGCGATTTGCGTTATGCGTTATGGGTTATGCGTTATGTGTTATGCGTTGTGCGTTATCCGCTATGCGTTATGCGTTTTGCGTTATGCGTTATGCGTTATGCGTTATGCGTTATGCGTTATGCGTTATGCGTTATGCGTTATGCGTTATGCGTTATGCGTTATGCGTTATGCGTTATGAGTTATGCGTTATGGGTTATGAGTAATGCGTGACACGTTATGCGTTATGCTTTATGCGTTATGCGTTATGCGTTACGCGTAATGCGTTATGCGCTATGGGTCATGCGTTAAGCGTTATGCGTTATGCGTTATGCGTTATGGGTTAAGCGTTATGTGTTATGCGGTATGCGTTATGCGTTATGCGTTATGCGTTATGCGTTATGTGTTATCCGTTATGCGTTATGCGTTATGCGATTTGCGTTATGCGTTATGGGTTATGCGTGATCCGTTATGCGTTATGCGTTATGCGCTATGAGTAATGCGTGATCCGTTATGCGTTATGCGTTATGAGTAATGCGTGATCCGTTATGCGTTATGCGTTATGCATTAAGCGTTATGCGTTATGCGTTATGCGTTATGCGTTATGCGTTATGCGTTATGCGTTATGCTTTATGCATTATGCGTTATGCGTTATGCGATTTGCGTTATGCGTTATGCGTTATGGGTTGTGCGTTATGAGTCATTCGTTATGCGTTATGCGTTTTGCTTTGTGCGTTATGCGTTATGGGTTATGCGTTATGCGTTATGCGTCATGCGTTATGAGTAATGCGTGATCCGTTATGTGTTATGCGTTATGCGCTATGCGTTATGCGTTATGCGTTATGAGTCATGCGTTATGCGTTATGAGTAATGTGTGATCCGTTATGAGTTATGCGTTATGCGTTATGCGATTTGCGTTCTGCGTTATGCGTTATGCGTTATGCGTTATGCGTTATGCGTTATGCGTTATGCGATTTGCGTTATGCGTTATGCGTTATGCGATTTGTGTTATGCGTTATGCGTTATGGGTTGTGCGTAATGAGTCATGCGTTATGCGTTATGCGTTTTGCTTTATGCGTTATGCGTTATGAGTAATGCGTGATCCGTTATGCGTTATGCGTTATGAGTAATGCGTGATCCGTTATGCGTTATGCGTTATGCATTATGCGTTATGCGTTATGCGTTATGCTTTATGCGTTACGCGTTATGCGTTATGCGATTTGCGTTATGCGTTATGCGTTATGCGTTATGCGTTATGCGTTATGGGTTGTGCGGTATGCGTTATGCGTTATGCGTTATGCGTTATGCGTCATGCGTTATGCGTTATGCGTTATGCGTTATGCGTTATGCGTTATGCGGTATGCGTTATGCGTTATGCGTTATGCGTTATGCGTTATGCGTTATGCGTTATGCGTTATGCGTTATGCGTCATGCGTTATGCGTTATGAGTAATGCGTGATGCGTTATGCGTTATGCTTTATGCGTTATGCGTTTTGCGTTATGCGTTATGCGTTATGAGTTTTGCGTTATACGTTATGCCTTATGCGTTATGCGTTATGCGTTATGCGTTATGCGTTATGCGTTATGAGATTTGCGTTATGCGTTATGCGTTATGCGTTATGCGTTATGCGTTATGCGTTATGCGTTATGCGTTATGCGTTATGCGTTATGCGTTATGCGTTATGCGTTATGCGTTATGCGTTATGCGTTATGCGTTATGCGTTATGCGTTATGCGTTAAGCGTTATGCGTTATGCGTTATGCGTTATGCGTTATGCGTTATGCGTTATGAGTAATGCGTGATCCGTTAAGCGTTATGCGTTATGCGTTATGCGTTATGAGTAATGCGTGAAACGTTATGCGTTATTCGTTATGCGTTATGCGTTATGCGTTATGCGTTATGAGTAATGCGTGATCCGTTATGCGTTATGCGTTATGCGTTATGCTTTATGCGTTACGCGTTATGCGTTATGCGATTTGCGTTATGCGTTATGCGTTATGCGTTATGCGTTATGCGTTATGCGTAATGGGTTGTGCGTTATGAGTCATGCGTTATGAGTTGTGCGTTATACGTTATGCGTTATGCGTTATGCGTTATGCGTTATGCGATTTGCGTTATGCGTTATGCGTTATGCGTTATGCGTTATGCGTTATGCGTTATGCGATTTGCGTTATGCGTTATGGGTTATGCGTTATGTGTTATGCGTTGTGCGTTATCCGCTATGCGTTATGCGTTTTGCGTTATGCGTTATGCGTTATGCGTTATGCGTTATGCGTTATGCGTTATGCGTTATGCGTTATGCGTTATGCGTTATGCGTTATGCGTTATGAGTTATGCGTTATGGGTTATGAGTAATGCGTGACACGTTATGCGTTATGCTTTATGCGTTATGCGTTATGCGTTACGCGTAATGCGTTATGCGCTATGGGTCATGCGTTAAGCGTTATGCGTTATGCGTTATGCGTTATGGGTTAAGCGTTATGTGTTATGCGGTATGCGTTATGCGTTATGCGTTATGCGTTATGCGTTATGTGTTATCCGTTATGCGTTATGCGTTATGCGTTATGCGTTATGCATTATGCGTTATGCGTAATGCGTTATGCGTTATGCGTTATGCGTTATGCGTTATGCGTTATGCGTTATGCGTTATGTGTTATGCGTTGTGCGTTATCCGCTATGCGTTATGCGTTTTGCGTTATGCGTTATGCGTTATGAGTTGTGCGTTATACGTTATGCGTTATGCGTTATGCGTTATGCGTTATGCGTTATGCGTTATGCGATTTGCGTTATGCGTTATGGGTTATGCGTTATGTGTTATGCGTTATGCGTTATGCGTTATGCGTTATGCGTTATGCGTTATGCGTTATGCGTTATGTGTTATCCGTTATGCGTTATGCGTTATGCGTTATGCGTTATGGGTTATGCGTTATGCGTTATGCGTTATGCGTTATGCGTTATGCGTTATGCGTTATTCGTTATGCGTTATGCGTTATGCGTCATGCGTTATGCGTTATGAGTAATGCGTGATCCGTTATGCGTTATGCTTTATGCGTTACGCGTTATGCGTTATGCGTTATGAGTTGTGCGTTATACGTTATGCGTTATGCGTTATGCGTTATGCGATTTGCGTTATGCGTTATGCGGTATGCGTTATGCGTTATGCGTTATGCGTTATGCGTTATGCGTTATGCGTTATGCGTTATGCCTTATGCGTTATGCGTTATGCGTTATGCGTTATGCGTTATGTGTTATGCGTTGTGCGTTATCCGCTGTGCGTTATGCGTTTTGCGTTATGCGTTATGCGTTATGCGTTATGCGTTATGCGTTATGCGTTATGCGTTATGCGTTATGCTTTATGCGTTACGCGTTATGCGTTATGCGTTATGCGATTTGCGTTATGCGTTATGCGTTATGCGTTATGCGT
Organism: Lasioglossum morio; assembly: GCA_916610235.2. Classification (NCBI taxonomy): domain Eukaryota; kingdom Metazoa; phylum Arthropoda; class Insecta; order Hymenoptera; family Halictidae; genus Lasioglossum; species Lasioglossum morio. Next base: position 454,872 of record CAKAJA020000257.1, read on the forward strand.
TATGGGTTGTGCGTTATGAGTCATGCGTTATGAGTTGTGCGATTTGCGTTATGCGTTATGCGTTATGCGTTATGCGTTATGCGTTATGCGTTATGCGTTATGGGTTGTGCGGTATGAGTCATGCGTTATGCGTTATGCGTTATGCGTTATGCGTTATGCGTTATGCGTTATGCGTTATGCGTTATGCGTTATGCGTTATGCGTTATGCGTTATGCGTTATGCGTTATGCGTTATGCGTTATGCGTTATGCGTTATGAGTAATGCGTGATCCGTTAAGCGTTATGCGTTATGCGTTATGCGTTATGAGTAATGCGTGAAACGTTATGCGTTATTCGTTATGCGTTATGCGTTATGCGTTATGCGTTATGAGTAATGCGTGATCCGTTATGCGTTATGCGTTATGCGTTATGCTTTATGCGTTACGCGTTATGCGTTATGCGATTTGCGTTATGCGTTATGCGTTATGCGTTATGCGTTATGCGTTATGCGTAATGGGTTGTGCGTTATGAGTCATGCGTTATGAGTTGTGCGTTATACGTTATGCGTTATGCGTTATGCGTTATGCGTTATGCGATTTGCGTTATGCGTTATGCGTTATGCGTTATGCGTTATGCGTTATGCGTTATGCGATTTGCGTTATGCGTTATGGGTTATGCGTTATGTGTTATGCGTTGTGCGTTATCCGCTATGCGTTATGCGTTTTGCGTTATGCGTTATGCGTTATGCGTTATGCGTTATGCGTTATGCGTTATGCGTTATGCGTTATGCGTTATGCGTTATGCGTTATGCGTTATGCGTTATGAGTTATGCGTTATGGGTTATGAGTAATGCGTGACACGTTATGCGTTATGCTTTATGCGTTATGCGTTATGCGTTACGCGTAATGCGTTATGCGCTATGGGTCATGCGTTAAGCGTTATGCGTTATGCGTTATGCGTTATGGGTTAAGCGTTATGTGTTATGCAGTATGCGTTATGCGTTATGCGTTATGCGTTATGCGTTATGTGTTATCCGTTATGCGTTATGCGTTATGCGTTATGCGTTATGCATTATGCGTTATGCGTAATGCGTTATGCGTTATGCGTTATGCGTTATGCGTTATGCGTTATGCGTTATGCGTTATGTGTTATGCGTTGTGCGTTATCCGCTATGCGTTATGCGTTTTGCGTTATGCGTTATGCGTTATGAGTTGTGCGTTATACGTTATGCGTTATGCGTTATGCGTTATGCGTTATGCGTTATGCGTTATGCGATTTGCGTTATGCGTTATGGGTTATGCGTTATGTGTTATGCGTTATGCGTTATGCGTTATGCGTTATGCGTTATGCGTTATGCGTTATGTGTTATCCGTTATGCGTTATGCGTTATGCGTTATGCGTTATGGGTTATGCGTTATGCGTTATGCGTTATGCGTTATGCGTTATGCGTTATGCGTTATGCGTTATGCGTTATGCGTTATGCGTTATGCGTTATGAGTAATGCGTGATCCGTTATGCGTTATGCTTTATGCGTTACGCGTTATGCGTTATGCGTTATGAGTTGTGCGTTATACGTTATGCGTTATGCGTTATGCGTTATGCGATTTGCGTTATGCGTTATGCGGTATGCGTTATGCGTTATGCGTTATGCGTTATGCGTTATGCGTTATGCGTTATGCGTTATGCCTTATGCGTTATGCGTTATGCGTTATGCGTTATGCGTTATGTGTTATGCGTTGTGCGTTATCCGCTGTGCGTTATGCGTTTTGCGTTATGCGTTATGCGTTATGCGTTATGCGTTATGCGTTATGCGTTATGCTTTATGCGTTACGCGTTATGCGTTATGCGTTATGCGATTTGCGTTATGCGTTATGCGTTATGCGTTATGCGTTATGGGTTGTGCGTTATGAGTCATGCGTTATGAGTTGTGCGATTTGCGTTATGCGTTATGCGTTATGCGTTATGCGTTATGCGTTATGCGTTATGGGTTGTGCGGTATGAGTCATGCGTTATGCGTTATGCGTTTTGCTTTATGCGTTATGCGTTATGGGTTATGCGTTATGCGTTATGCGTTATGAGTAATGCGTGATCCGTTATGTGTTATGCGTTATGCGTTATGCGTTATGCGTTATGCGTTATGCGTTATGCGTTATGCGTTATGCGTTATGCGTTATGCGTTATGCGTTATGCGTTATGCGTTATGCGTTATGCGTTATGCGTTATGCGTTATGCGTTATGTGTTATGCGTTGTGCGTAATCCGCTGTGCGTTATGCGGTATGCGTTATGCGATTTGCGTTATGCGTTATGCGTTATGCGTTATGCGTTATGCGTTATGCGTAATGGGTTGTGCGTTATGAGTCATGCGTTATGAGTTGTGCGTTATACGTTATGCGTTATGCGTTATGCGTTATGCGATTTGCGTTATGCGTTATGCGTTATGCGTCATGCGTTATGAGTAATGCGTGATCCGTTATGTGTTATGCGTTATGCGCTATGCGTTATGCGTTATGCGTTATGAGTCATGCGTTATGCGTTATGAGTAATGTGTGATCCGTTATGAGTTATGCGTTATGCGTTATGCGATTTGCGTTCTGCGTTATGCGTTATGCGTTATACGTTATGCGTTATGCGTTATGCGTTATGCGTTATGCGATTTGCGTTATGCGTTATGCGTTATGCGATTTGCGTTATGCGTTATGCGTTATGGGTTGTGCGTTATGAGTCATGCGTTATGCGTTATGCGTTTTGCTTTATGCGTTATGCGTTATGAGTAATGCGTGATCCGTTATGCGTTATGCGTTATGAGTAATGCGTGATCCGTTATGCGTTATGCGTTATGCATTATGCGTTATGCGTTATGCGTTATGCTTTATGCGTTACGCGTTATGCGTTATGCGATTTGCGTTATGCGTTATGCGTTATGCGTTATGCGTTATGGGTTGTGCGGTATGCGTTATGCGTTATGCGTTATGCGTTATGCGTTATGCGTTATGCGTTATGAGTAATGCGTGATCCGTTAAGCGTTATGCGTTATGCGTTATGCGGTATGCGTTATGCGTTATGCGTTATGCGTTATGCGTTATGCGTTATGCGTTATGCGTTATGCGTTATGCGTCATGCGTTATGCGTTATGAGTAATGCGTGATGCGTTATGCGTTATGCTTTATGCGTTATGCGTTTTGCGTTATGCGTTATGCGTTATGCGTTATGCGTTATGCGTTATGGGTTATGCGTTATGCGTTATGCGTTATGCGTTATGCGTTATGCGTTATGCGTTATGCGTTATGCGTCATGCGTTATGCGTTATGAGTAATGCGTGATCCGTTATGCGTTATGCTTTATGCGTTACGCGTTATGCGTTATGCGTTATGAGTTGTGCGTTATACGTTATGCGTTATGCGTTATGCGTTATGCGATTTGCGTTATGCGTTATGCGGTATGCGTTATGCGTTATGCGTTATGCGTTATGCGTTATGCGTTATGCGTTATGCGTTATGCGTTATGCGTTATGCGTTATGCGTTATGCGTTATGTGTTATGCGTTGTGCGTTATCCGCTGTGCGTTATGCGTTTTGCGTTATGCGTTATGCGTTATGCGTTATGCGTTATGCGTTATGCGTTATGCGTTATGCGTTATGCGTTATGCTTTATGCGTTACGCGTTATGCGTTATGCGTTATGCGATTTGCGTTATGCGTTATGCGTTATGCGTTATGCGTTATGGGTTGTGCGTTATCCGCTATGCGTTATGCGTTTTGCGTTATGCGTTATGCGTTATGCGTTATGCGTTATGCGTTATGCGTTATGCGTTATGCGTTATGCGTTATGCGTTATGCGTTATGGGTTATGAGTTTTGCGTTATGGGTTATGAGTAATGCGTGATCCGTTATGCGTTATGCTTTATGCGTTATGCGTTATGCGTTACGCGTAATGCGTTATGCGCTATGGGTCATGCGTTAAGCGTTATGCGTTATGCGTTATGCGTTATGGGTTAAGCGTTATGTGTTATGCGTTATGCGTTATGCGTTATGCGTTATGCGTTATGCGTTATGCGTTGTGCGTTATCCGCTGTGCGTTATGCGTTTTGCGTTATGCGTTATGCGTTATGCGTTATGCGTTATGCGTTATGCGTTATGCGTTATGCGTTATGTGTTATCCGTTATGCGTTATGCGTTATGCGTTATGCGTTATGGGTTATGCGTTATGCGTTATGCGTTATGCGTTATGCGTTATGCGTTATGCGTTATGCGTTATGCGTTATGCGTCATGCGTTATGCGTTATGAGTAATGCGTGATCCGTTATGCGTTATGCTTTATGCGTTACGCGTTATGCGTTATGCGTTATGAGTTGTGCGTTATACGTTATGCGTTATGCGTTATGCGTTATGCGATTTGCGTTATGCGTTATGCGGTATGCGTTATGCGTTATGCGTTATGCGTTATGCGTTATGCGTTATGCGTTATGCCTTATGCGTTATGCGTTATGCGTTATGCGTTATGCGTTATGTGTTATGCGTTGTGCGTTATCCGCTGTGCGTTATGCGTTTTGCGTTATGCGTTATGCGTTATGCGTTATGCGTTATGCGTTATGCGTTATGCGTTATGCGTTATGCGTTATGCTTTATGCGTTACGCGTTATGCGTTATGCGTTATGCGATTTGCGTTATGCGTTATGCGTTATGCGTTATGCGTTATGGGTTGTGCGTTATGAGTCATGCGTTATGAGTTGTGCGATTTGCGTTATGCGTTATGCGTTATGCGTTATGCGTTATGCGTTATGCGTTATGGGTTGTGCGGTATGAGTCATGCGTTATGCGTTATGCGTTTTGCTTTATGCGTTATGCGTTATGGGTTATGCGTTATGCGTTATGCGTTATGAGTAATGCGTGATCCGTTATGTGTTATGCGTTATGCGTTATGCGTTATGCGTTATGCGTTATGCGTTATGGGTTATGCGTTATGCGTTATGCGTTATGCGTTATGCGTTATGCGTCATGCGTTATGCGTTATGCGTTATGCGTTATGCGTTATGCGTTATGCGTTATGCGTTATGCGTTATGCGTTATGGGTTATGCGTTATGTGTTATGCGTTGTGCGTTATCCGCTATGCGTTATGCGTTTTGCGTTATGCGTTATGCGTTATGCGTTATGCGTTATGCGTTATGCGTTATGCGTTATGCGTTATGCGTTATGCGTTATGCGTTATGCGTTATGCGTTATGCGTTATGTGTTATCCGTTATGCGTTATGCGTTATGCGTTATGCGTTATGCGTTATGCGTTATGGGTTATGCGTTATGCGTTATGCGTTATGCGTTATGCGTTATGCGTTATGCGTTATGCGTTATGCGTCATGCGTTATGCGTTATGAGTAATGCGTGATCCGTTATGCGTTATGCTTTATGCGTTACGCGTTATGCGTTATGCGTTATGAGTTGTGCGTTATACGTTATGCGTTATGCGTTATGCGTTATGCGATTTGCGTTATGCGTTATGCGGTATGCGTTATGCGTTATGCGTTATGCGTTATGCGTTATGCGTTATGCGTTATGCGTTATGCGTTATGCGTTATGCGTTATGCGTTATGTGTTATGCGTTGTGCGTTATCCGCTGTGCGTTATGCGTTTTGCGTTATGCGTTATGCGTTATGCGTTATGCGTTATGCGTTATGCGTTATGCGTTATGCGTTATGCTTTATGCGTTACGCGTTATGCGTTATGCGTTATGCGATTTGCGTTATGCGTTATGCGTTATGCGTTATGCGTTATGGGTTGTGCGTTATCCGCTATGCGTTATGCGTTTTGCGTTATGCGTTATGCGTTATGCGTTATGCGTTATGCGTTATGCGTTATGCGTTATGCGTTATGCGTTATGCGTTATGCGTTATGGGTTATGAGTTATGCGTTATGGGTTATGAGTAATGCGTGATCCGTTATGCGTTATGCTTTATGCGTTATGCGTTATGCGTTACGCGTAATGCGTTATGCGCTATGGGTCATGCGTTAAGCGTTATGCGTTATGCGTTATGCGTTATGGGTTAAGCGTTATGTGTTATGCGTTATGCGTTATGCGTTATGCGTTATGCGTTATGCGTTATGCGTTGTGCGTTATCCGCTGTGCGTTATGCGTTTTGCGTTATGCGTTATGCGTTATGCGTTATGCGTTATGCGTTATGCGTTATGCGTTATGCGTTATGCTTTATGCGTTACGCGTTATGCGTTATGCGTTATGCGATTTGCGTTATGCGTTATGCGTTATGCGTTATGCGTTATGGGTTGTGCGTTATGAGTCATGCGTTATGAGTTGTGCGATTTGCGTTATGCGTTATGCGTTATGCGTTATGCGTTATGCGTTATGGGTTGTGCGGTATGAGTCATGCGTTATGCGTTATGCGTTTTGCTTTATGCGTTATGCGTTATGGGTTATGCGTTATGCGTTATGCGTTATGAGTAATGCGTGATCCGTTATGTGTTATGCGTTATGCGTTATGCGTTATGCGTTATGCGTTATGCGTTATGCGTTATGCGTTATGCGTTATGCGTTATGCGTTATGCGTTATGCGTTATGCGTTATGCGTTATGCGTTATGCGTTATGCGTTATGCGTTATGCGTTATGCGTTATGCGTTATGCGTTATGTGTTATGCGTTGTGCGTTATCCGCTGTGCGTTATGCGGTATGCGTTATGCGATTTGCGTTATGCGTTATGCGTTATGCGTTATGCGTTATGCGTTATGCGTAATGGGTTGTGCGTTATGAGTCATGCGTTATGAGTTGTGCGTTATACGTTATGCGTTATGCGTTATGCGTTATGCGATTTGCGTTATGCGTTATGCGTTATGCGTTATGCGTTATGCGTTATGCGTTATGCGATTTGCGTTATGCGTTATGGGTTATGCGTTATGTGTTATGCGTTGTGCGTTATCCGCTATGCGTTATGCGTTTTGCGTTATGCGTTATGCGTTATGCGTTATGCGTATGCGTTATGCGTTATGCGTTATGCGTTATGCGTTATGCGTTATGCGTTATGCGTTATGCGTTATGGGTTATGAGTTATGCGTTATGGGTTATGAGTAATGCGTGATCCGTTATGCGTTATGCTTTATGCGTTATGCGTTATGCGTTACGCGTAATGCGTTATGCGCTATGGGTCATGCGTTAAGCGTTATGCGTTATGCGTTATGCGTTATGGGTTAAGCGTTATGTGTTATGCGTTATGCGTTATGCGTTATGCGTTATGCGTTATGCGTTATGCGTTATGTGTTATCCGTTATGCGTTATGCGTTATGCGTTATGCGTTATGCGTTATGCGTAATGCGTTATACGTTATACGTTATGCGTTATGCGTTATGCGTTATGTGTTATGCGTTGTGCGTTATCCGCTATGCGTTATGCGTTTTGCGTTATGCGTTATGCGTTATGAGTTGTGCGTTATACGTTATGCGTTATGCGTTATGCGTTATGCGTTATGCGTTATGCGTTATGCGTTATGCGATTTGCGTTATGCGTTATGGGTTATGCGTTATGTGTTATGCGTTATGCGTTATGCGTTATGCGTTATGCGTTATGCGTTATGCGTTATGCGTTATGCGTTGTGCGTTATGTGTTATCCGTTATGCGTTATGCGTTATGCGTTATGCGTTATGCGTTATGGGTTATGCGTTATGCGTTATGCGTTATGCGTTATGCGTTATGCGTTATGCGTTATGCGTTATGCGTTATGCGTTATGCGTCATGCGTTATGCGTTATGAGTAATGCGTGATCCGTTATGCGTTATGCTTTATGCGTTACGCGTTATGCGTTATGCGTTATGAGTTGTGCGTTATACGTTATGCGTTATGCGTTATGCGTTATGCGATTTGCGTTATGCGTTATGCGGTATGCGTTATGCGTTATGCGTTATGCGTTATGCGTTATGCGCTATGCGTTATGCGTTATGCGTTATGCGTTATGCGTTATGCGTTATGCGTTATGCGTTATGCGTTATGCGTTATGCTTTATGCGTTACGCGTTATGCGTTATGCGTTATGCGATTTCCGTTATGCGTTATGCGTTATGCGTTATGCGTTATGGGTTGTGCGTTATGAGTCATGCGTTATGAGTTGTGCGATTTGCGTTATGCGTTATGCGTTATGCGTTATGCGTTATGGGTTGTGCGGTATGAGTCATGCGTTATGCGTTATGCGTTTTGCTTTATGCGTTATGCGTTATGGGTTATGCGTTATGCGTTATGCGTTATGAGTAATGCGTGATCCGTTATGTGTTATGCGTTATGCGTTATGCGTTATGCGTTATGCGTTATGCGTTATGCGTTATGCGTTATGCGTTATGCGTTATGCGTTATGCGTTATGCGTTATGCGTTATGCGTTATGCGTTATGCGTTATGCGTTATGCGTTATGCGTTATGCGTTATGCGTTATGCGTTATGCGTTATGCGTTATGCGTTATGCGTTATGTGTTATGCGTTGTGCGTTATCCGCTGTGCGTTATGCGGTATGCGTTATGCGATTTGCGTTATGCGTTATGCGTTATGCGTTATGCGTTATGCGTTATGCGTAATGGGTTGTGCGTTATGAGTCATGCGTTATGAGTTGTGCGTTATACGTTATGCGTTATGCGTTATGCGTTATGCGATTTGCGTTATGCGTTATGCGTTATGCGTTATGCGTTATGCGTTATGCGTTATGCGATTTGCGTTATGCGTTATGGGTTATGCGTTATGTGTTATGCGTTGTGCGTTATCCGCTATGCGTTATGCGTTTTGCGTTATGCGTTATGCGTTATGCGTTATGCGTTATGCGTTATGCGTTATGCGTTATGCGTTATGCGTTATGCGTTATGCGTTATGCGTTATGCGTTATGCGTTATGCGTTATGCGTTATGGGTTATGAGTTATGCGTTATGGGTTATGAGTAATGCGTGATCCGTTATGCGTTATGCTTTATGCGTTATGCGTTATGCGTTACGCGTAATGCGTTATGCGCTATGGGTCATGCGTTAAGCGTTATGCGTTATGCGTTATGCGTTATGGGTTAAGCGTTATGTGTTATGCGTTATGCGTTATGCGTTATGCGTTATGCGTTATGCGTTATGCGTTATGCGTTATGTGTTATCCGTTATGCGTTATGCGTTATGCGTTATGCGTTATGCGTTATGCGTAATGCGTTATACGTTATGCGTTATGCGTTATGCGTTATGCGTTATGTGTTATGCGTTGTGCGTTATCCGCTATGCGTTATGCGTTTTGCGTTATGCGTTATGCGTTATGAGTTGTGCGTTATACGTTATGCGTTATGCGTTATGCGTTATGCGTTATGCGTTATGCGTTATGCGTTATGCGATTTGCGTTATGCGTTATGGGTTATGCGTTATGTGTTATGCGTTATGCGTTATGCGTTATGCGTTATGCGTTATGCGTTATGCGTTATGCGTTGTGCGTTATGTGTTATCCGTTATGCGTTATGCGTTATGCGTTATGCGTTATGCGTTATGGGTTATGCGTTATGCGTTATGCGTTATGCGTTATGCGTTATGCGTTATGCGTTATGCGTTATGCGTTATGCGTCATGCGTTATGCGTTATGAGTAATGCGTGATCCGTTATGCGTTATGCTTTATGCGTTACGCGTTATGCGTTATGCGTTATGAGTTGTGCGTTATACGTTATGCGTTATGCGTTATGCGTTATGCGATTTGCGTTATGCGTTATGCGGTATGCGTTATGCGTTATGCGTTATGCGTTATGCGTTATGCGTAATGAGTTATGCGTTTTTGCGTTATGCGTTATGCGTTATGCGTTATGCGTTATGTGTTATGCGTTGTGCGTTATCCGCTGTGCGTTATGCGTTTTGCGTTATGCGTTATGCGTCATGCGTTATGCGTTATGCGTTATGCGTTATGCGTTATGAGTAATGCGTGATCCGTTATGTGTTATGCGTTATGCGTTATGAGTAATGCGTGACCCGTTATGCGTTACGCGTTATGAGTAATGCGTGATCCATTATGCGTTATGCGTTATGCATTATGCGTTATGCGTTATGCGTTATGCGTTATGCTTTATGCGTTACGCGTTATGCGTTATGCGATTTGCGTTATGCGTTATGCGTTATGCGTTATGCGTAATGGGTTGTGCGTTATGAGTCATGCGTTATGAGTTGTGCGTTATACGTTATGCGTTATGCGTTATGCGTTATGTGTTATGCGATTTGCGTTATGCGTTATGCGTTATGCGTTATGCGTTATGCGATTTGCGTTATGCGTTATGCGTTATGGGTTGTGCGTTATGAGTCATGCGTTATGCGTTATGCGTTTTGCTTTATGCGTTATGCGTTATGCGTTATGCGTTATGCGTTATGCGTTATGCGTTATGCGTTATGCGTTATGCGTTATGCGTTATGCGTTATGCGTTATGCGTTATGCGTTATGCGTTATGCGTTATGCGATTTGCGTTATGCGTTATGCGTTTTGCGTTATGCGTTATGCGCTATGCGTTATGGGTTATGCGTTATGCGTTATGCGTTATGCGTTATGCGTTATGCGTTATGCGTTATGCGTTATGCGTTATGCGTTATGCGTTATGCGTTATGCGTTATGCGTTATGCGTTATGCGTTATGCGTTATGCGTTATGCGTTATGCGTTATGCGTTATGCGTGATCCGTTATGCGTTATGCGTTATGAGTTATGCGTGATCCGTTATGCGTTATGCGTTATGCATTATGCGTTATGCGTTATGCGTTATGCGTTATGCTTTATGCGTTACGCGTTATGCGTTATGCGATTTGCGTTATGCGTTACGCGTTATGCGTTATGCGTTATGCGTTATGCGTTATGGGTTGTGCGGTATGAGTCATGCGTTATGCGTTATGCGTTTTGCTTTATGCGTTATGCGTTATGGGTTATGCGTTATGCGTTATGCGTTATGAGTAATACGTGATCCGTTATGTGTTATGCGTTATGCGTTATGCGTTATGCGTTATGCGTTATGCGTTATGCGTTATGCGTTATGCGTTATGCGTTATGCGTTATGCGTTATGCGTTATGCGTTATGCGTTATGCGTTATGCGTTATGCGTTATGAGTAATGCGTGATCCGTTATGTGTTATGCGTTATGCGTTATGAGTAATGCGTGATCCGTTATGCGTTACGCGTTATGAGTAATGCGTGATCCATTATGCGTTATGCGTTATGCATTATGCGTTATGCGTTATGCGTTATGCGTTATGCTTTATGCGTTACGCGTTATGCGTTATGCGATTTGCGTTATGCGTTATGCGTTATGCGTTATGCGTTATGCGTTGTGCGTTATGCGTTATGCGTTATGCGATTTGCGTTATGCGTTATGCGTTATGCGTTATGCGTTATGCGTTATGCGTTATGCGATTTGCGTTATGCGTTATGCGTTATGGGTTGTGCGTTATGAGTCATGCGTTATGCGTTATGCGTTATGAGTAATGCGTGAAACGTTATGCGTTATTCGTTATGCGTTATGCGTTATGCGTTATGCGTTATGAGTAATGCGTGATCCGTTATGCGTTATGCGTTATGCGTTATGCGTTATGCGTTATGCGTTATGCGTTATGCGTTATGCGTTATGAGTAATGCGGTGATCCGTTATGCGTTAAGCTTTATGCGTTACGCGTTATGCGTTATGCGTTATGCGTTATGCGTTATGCGTTATGCGTTATGCGTTATGTGTTATGCGTTGTGCGTTATCCGCTATGCGTTATGCGTTTTGCGTTATGCGTTATGCGTTATGAGTTGTGCGTTATACGTTATGCGTTATGCGTTATGCGTTATGCGTTATGCGTTATGCGATTTGCGTTATGCGTTATGCGGTATGAGTTATGCGTTATGCGTTATGCGTAATGAGTTATGCGTTTTTGCGTTATGCGTTATGCGTTCTGCGTTATGCGTTATGTGTTATGCGTTGTGCGTTATCCGCTGTGCGTTATGCGTTTTGCGTTATGCGTTATGCGTTATGCGTTATGAGTTGTGCGTTATACGTTATGCGTTATGCGTTATGCGTTATGCGTTATGCGTTATGAGTAATGCGTGAAAAGTTATGCGTTATTCGTTATGCGTTATGCGTTATGAGTAATGCGTGATCCGTTATGCGTTATGCGTTATGCGCTATGAGTAATGCGTGATCCGTTATGCGTTATGCGTTATGAGTAATGCGTGATCCGTTATGCGTTATGCGTTATGCATTAAGCGTTATGCGTTATGCGTTATGCGTTATGCGTTATGCGTTATGCGTTATGCGTGATCCGTTATGCGTTATGCGTTATGCATTAAGCGTTATGCGTTATGCGTTATGCGTTATGCGTTATGCGTTATGCGTTATGCGTTATGCGTTATGCGTTATGCGTCATGCGTTATGCGTTATGCGTTATGCGTTATGCGTTATGCGTTATGCGTTATGCGTTATGCGTTATGCGTTATGCGTTATGCGTTATGCGTTATGCGTCATGCGTTATGCGTTATGCGTTATGCGTTATGCGATTTGCGTTATGCTTTATGGGTTGTGCGTTATGAGTCATTCGTTATGCGTTATGCGTTTTGCATTGTGCGTAATGCGTTATGGGTTATGCGTTATGCGTTATGCGTCATGCGTTATGAGTAATGCGTGATCCGTTATGTGTTATGCGTTATGCGCTATGCGTTATGCGTTATGCGTTAGGCGTTATGAGTCATGAGTTATGCGTTATGCGTTATGAGTAATGCGTGATCCGTTATGCGTTATGCGTTATGCGTTATGCGTTATGCGTTATGCGTTATGCGTTATGCGTTATGCGTTATGCGGTATGCGTTATGCGTTATGCGTTATGCGTTATGCGTTATGCGTTATGCGTTATGCGTTATGCGTTATGCGTTATGCGTTATGCGTTATGCGTTATGCGTTATGCGTTAGGCGTTATGCGTTATGCGTTATGTGTTATGGGTTATGCGTTATGCGTTATGCGTCATGCGTTATGAGTAATGCGAGATCCGTTATGTGTTATGCGTTATGCGCTATGCGTTATGCGTTATGCGTTATGCGTTATGCGTTATGCGTTATGCGTTATGCGGTATGCGTTATGCATTAAGCGTTATGCGTTATGCGTTATGCGTTATGCGTTATGCGTTATGCGTTATGCGTTATGCGTTATGCTTTATGCATTATACGTTATGCGTTATGCGATTTGCGTTATGCGTTATGCGTTATGGGTTGTGCGTTATGAGTCATTCGTTATGCGTTATGCGTTTTGCTTTGTGCGATATGCGTTATGGGTTATGCGTTATGCGTTATGCGTCATGCGTTATGAGTAATGCGAGATCCGTTATGTGTTATGCGTTATGCGCTATGCGTTATGCGTTATGCGTTATGCGTTATGCGTTATGCGTTATGCGTTATGCGGTATGCGTTATGCGTTATGCGTTATGCGTTATGCGTTATGCGTTATGCGTTATGCGTTATGCGTTATGCTTTATGCGTTATGCGTTATGCGTTATGCGATTTGCGTTATGCGTTATGCGTTATGCGTTATGCGTTATGCGTTATGCGTTATGCGTTATGCGTTATGCGTTATGCGTTATGCGTTATGCGTTTTGCTTTATGCGTTATGCGTTATGGGTTATGCGTTATGCGTTATGCGTTATGCGTTATGAGTAATGCGTGATCCGTTATGTGTTATGCGTTATGCGTTATGAGTAATGCGTGATCCGTTATGCGTTATGCGTTATGAGTAATGCGTGATCCGTTATGCGTTATGCGTTATGCGTTATGCATTATGCGTTATGCGTTATGCGTTATGCGTTATGCTTTATGCGTTACGCGTTATGCGTTATGCGATTTGCGTTATGCGTTATGCGTTATAAGTCATGCGTGATCCGTTATGCGTTATGCGTTATGCGCTATGAGTAATGCGTGATCCGTTATGCCTTATGCGTTATGAGTAATGCGTGATCCGTTATGCGTTATGCGATTTGCGTTATGCGTTATGCGTTATGCGTTGTGCGTTATGAGTCATTCGTTATGCGTTATGCGTTTTGCTTTGTGCGTTATGCGTTATGGGTTATGCGTTATGCGTTATGCGTTTTGCTTTATGCGTTATGCGTTATGGGTTATGCGTTATGCATTATGCGTTATGCGTTATGCGTTATGCGTTATGCGTTATGCGTTACGCGTAATGCGTTATGCGTTATGAGTAATGCGTGATCCGTTATGCGTTATGCGTTATGAGTAATGCGTGATCCGTTTGGCGTTATGCGTTATGCATTATGCGTTATGCGTTATGCGTTATGCGTTATGCGTTATGCGTTATGCTTTATGAGGTATGCGTTATGCGTTATGCGATTTGCGTTCTGCGTTATGCGTTATGCGTTATGCGTTATGCGTTATGCGTTATGCGATTTGCGTTATGCGTTATGCGTTATGCGTTATGCGATTTGCGTTATGCGTTATGGGTTGTGCGTTATGAGTCATGCGTTATGCGTTATGCGTTTTGCTTTATGCGTTATACGTTATGAGTAATGCGTGATCCGTTATGCGTTATGCGTTATGAGTAATGCGTGATCCGTTATGCGTTATGCGTAATGCATTATGCGTTATGCGTTATGCGTTATGCGTTATGCTTTATGCGTTACGCGTTATGCGTTATGCTTTATGCATTGTGCGTTGTGCGTTATGCGATTTGCGTTATGCGTTATGCGTTATGGGTTGTGCGTTATGAGTCATTCGTTATGCGTTATGCGTTTTGCTTTGTGCGTAATACGTTATGGGTTATGCGTTATGCGTTATGCGTCATGCGTTATGAGTAATGCGTGATCCGTTATGTGTTATGCGTTATGCGCTATGCGTTATGCGTTATGCGTTATGCGTTATGAGTCATGCGTTATGCGTTATGCGTTATGAGTAATGCGTGATCCGTTATGCGTTATGCGTTATGCGTTATGCGTTATGCGTTATGCGTTATGCGTTATGCGTTATGCGTTATGCGTCATGCGTTATGCGTTATGCGTTATGCGTTATGCGATTTGCGTTATGCGTTCTGGGTTGTGCGTTATGAGTCATGCGTTATGCGTTATGCGTTTTGCTTTATGCGTTATGCGTTATGGGTTATGCGTTATGAGTTATGAGTAATGCGTGATCCGTTATGTGTTATGCGTTATGCGTTATGCGTGATCCGTTATGCGTTAAGCTTTATGCGTTACGCGTTATGCGTTATGCGTTATGCGTTATGCGTTATGCGTTATGCGTTATGTGTTATGCGTTGTGCGTTATCCGCTATGCGTTATGCGTTTTGCGTTATGCGTTATGCGTTATGAGTTGTGCGTTATACGTTATGCGTTATGCGTTATGCGTTATGCGTTATGCGTTATGCGATTTGCGTTATGCGTTATGCGGTATGAGTTATGCGTTATGCGTTATGCGTAATGAGTTATGCGTTTTTGCGTTATGCGTTATGCGTTATGCGTTATGCGTTATGTGTTATGCGTTGTGCGTTATCCGCTGTGCGTTATGCGTTTTGCGTTATGCGTTATGCGTTATGCGTTATGAGTTGTGCGTTATACGTTATGCGTTATGCGTTATGCGTTATGCGTTATGCGTTATGCGTTATGAGTAATGCGTGAAAAGTTATGCGTTATTCGTTATGCGTTATGCGTTATGAGTAATGCGTGATCCGTTATGCGTTATGCGTTATGCGCTAAGAGTAATGCGTGATCCGTTATGCGTTATGCGTTATGAGTAATGCGTGATCCGTTATGCGTTATGCGTTATGCGTTATGCGTCATGCGTTATGCGTTATGCGTTATGCGTTATGCGTTATGAGTAATGCGTGATCCGTTATGTGTTATGCGTTATGCGTTATGAGTAATGCGTGACCCGTTATGCGTTACGCGTTATGAGTAATGCGTGATCCATTATGCGTTATGCGTTATGCATTATGCGTTATGCGTTATGCGTTATGCGTTATGCTTTATGCGTTACGCGTTATGCGTTATGCGATTTGCGTTATGCGTTATGCGTTATGCGTTATGCGTAATGGGTTGTGCGTTATGAGTCATGCGTTATGAGTTGTGCGTTATACGTTATGCGTTATGCGTTATGCGTTATGCGTTATGCGATTTGCGTTATGCGTTATGCGTTATGCGTTATGCGTTATGCGATTTGCGTTATGCGTTATGCGTTATGGGTTGTGCGTTATGAGTCATGCGTTATGCGTTATGCGTTTTGCTTTATGCGTTATGCGTTATGCGTTATGCGTTATGCGTTATGCGTTATGCGTTATGCGTTATGCGTTATGCGTTATGCGTTATGCGTTATGCGTTATGCGTTATGCGATTTGCGTTATGCGTTATGCGTTTTGCGTTATGCGTTATGCGTTATGGGTTATGCGTTATGCGTTATGCGTTATGCGTTATGCGTTATGCGTTATGCGTTATGCGTTATGCGTTATGCGTTATGCGTTATGCGTTATGCGTTATGCGTTATGCGTTATGCGTTATGCGTTATGCGTGATCCGTTATGCGTTATGCGTTATGAGTTATGCGTGATCCGTTATGCGTTATGCGTTATGCATTATGCGTTATGCGTTATGCGTTATGCGTTATGCTTTATGCGTTACGCGTTATGCGTTATGCGATTTGCGTTATGCGTTACGCGTTATGCGTTATGCGTTATGCGTTATGCGTTATGCGTTATGCGTTATGCGTTATGCGTTATGCGTTATGCGTTATGCGTTATGAGTAATGCGTGATCCGTTATGTGTTATGCGTTATGCGTTATGAGTAATGCGTGATCCGTTATGCGTTACGCGTTATGAGTAATGCGTGATCCATTATGCGTTATGCGTTATGCATTATGCGTTATGCGTTATGCGTTATGCGTTATGCTTTATGCGTTACGCGTTATGCGTTATGCGATTTGCGTTATGCGTTATGCGTTATGCGTTATGCGTTATGCGTTGTGCGTTATGCGTTATGCGTTATGCGATTTGCGTTATGCGTTATGCGTTATGCGTTATGCGTTATGCGTTATGCGTTATGCGTTATGCGTTATGCGTTATGCGTTATGCGATTTGCGTTATGCGTTATGCGTTATGGGTTGTGCGTTATGAGTCATGCGTTATGCGTTATGCGTTATGAGTAATGCGTGAAACGTTATGCGTTATTCGTTATGCGTTATGCGTTATGCGTTATGCGTTATGCGTTATGAGTAATGCGTGATCCGTTATGCGTTATGCGTTATGCGTTATGCGTTATGAGTAATGCGTGATCCGTTATGCGTTAAGCTTTATGCGTTACGCGTTATGCGTTATGCGTTATGCGTTATGCGTTATGCGTTATGCGTTATGCGTTATGCGTTATGTGCTATGCGTTGTGCGTTATCCGCTATGCGTTATGCGTTTTGCGTTATGCGTTATGCGTTATGAGTTGTGCGTTATACGTTATGCGTTATGCGTTATGCGTTATGCGTTATGCGTTATGCGATTTGCGTTATGCGTTATGCGGTATGAGTTATGCGTTATGCGTTATGCGTAATGAGTTATGCGTTTTTGCGTTATGCGTTATGCGTTATGCGTTATGCGTTATGTGTTATGCGTTGTGCGTTATCCGCTGTGCGTTATGCGTTTTGCGTTATGCGTTATGCGTTATGAGTTGTGCGTTATACGTTATGCGTTATGCGTTATGCGTTATGCGTTATGCGTTATGAGTAATGCGTGAAAAGTTATGCGTTATTCGTTATGCGTTATGCGTTATGAGTAATGCGTGATCCGTTATGCGTTATGCGTTATGCGCTATGAGTAATGCGTGATCCGTTATGCGTTATGCGTTATGAGTAATGCGTGATCCGTTATGCGTTATGCGTTATGCGTTATGCGTTATGCGTTATGCGTTATGCGTTATGCGTTATGCGTTATGCGTGATCCGTTATGCGTTATGCGTTATGCATTAAGCGTTATGCGTTATGCGTTATGCGTTATGCGTTATGCGTTATGCGTTATGCGTTATGCGTTATGCGTTATGCGTTATGCGTCATGCGTTATGCGTTATGCGTTATGCGTTATGCGTTATGCGTTATGCGTTATGCGTTATGCGTTATGCGTTATGCGTTATGCGTTATGCGTTATGCGTTATGCGTTATGCGTTATGCGTTATGCGTCATGCGTTATGCGTTATGCGTTATGCGTTATGCGATTTGCGTTATGCTTTATGGGTTGTGCGTTATGAGTCATTCGTTATGCGTTATGCGTTTTGCATTGTGCGTAATGCGTTATGGGTTATGCGTTATGCGTTATGCGTCATGCGTTATGAGTAATGCGTGATCCGTTATGTGTTATGCGTTATGCGCTATGCGTTATGCGTTATGCGTTATGCGTTATGAGTCATGAGTTATGCGTTATGCGTTATGAGTAATGCGTGATCCGTTATGCGTTATGCGTTATGCGTTATGCGTTATGCGTTATGCGTTATGCGTTATGCGTTATGCGGTATGCGTTATGCGTTATGCGTTATGCGTTATGCGTTATGCGTTATGCGTTATGCGTTATGCGTTATGCGTTATGCGTTATGCGTTATGCGTTATGCGTTATGCGTTATGCGTTCTGCGTTATGCGTTATGCGTTATGCGTTATGCGTTATGCGTTAGGCGTTATGCGTTATGCGTTATGTGTTATGGGTTGTGCGGTATGAGTCATGCGTTATGCGTTATGCGTTTTGCTTTATGCGTTATGCGTTATGGGTTATGCGTTATGCGTTATGCGTTATGAGTAATGCGTGATCCGTTATGTGTTATGCGTTATGCGTTATGCGTTATGCGTTATGCGTCATGCGTTATGCGTTATGCGTTATGAGTCATGCGTTATGCGTTATGCGTTATGCGTTATGCGTTATGCGTTATGCTTTATGCGTTACGCGTTATGCGTTATGCGATATGCGATTTGCGTTATGCGTTATGCGTTATGCGTTATGCGTTATGGGTTGTGCGTTATGAGTCATGCGTTATGAGTTGTGCGATTTGCGTTATGCGTTATGCGTTATGCGTTATGCGTTATGCGTTATGGGTTGTGCGGTATGAGTCATGCGTTATGCGTTATGCGTTTTGCTTTATGCGTTATGCGTTATGGGTTATGCGTTATGCGTTATGCGTTATGAGTAATGCGTGATCCGTTATGTGTTATGCGTTATGCGTTATGCGTTATGCGTTATGCGTTATGCGTTATGCGATTTGCGTTATGCGTTATGCGTTATGGGTTGTGCGTTATGAGTCATGCGTTATGTGTTATGCGTTTTGCGTTATGCGTTATGCGTTATGCGTTATGCGTTATGCGATTTGCGTTATGCGTTATGCGTTTTGCGTTATGCGTTATGCGTTATGCGTTATGCGTCATGCGTTATGCGTTATGCGTTATGCGTTATGCGTTATGAGTAATGCGTGATCCGTTATGTGTTATGCGTTATGCGTTATGAGTAATGCGTGACCCGTTATGCGTTACGCGTTATGAGTAATGCGTGATCCATTATGCGTTATGCGTTATGCGTTATGCGTTATGCGTTATGCGTTATGCGTTATGCGTTATGCGTTATGCGTTATGCGTTATGCGTTATGCGTTATGCGTTATGCGTTATGCGTTATGCGTTATGCGTTATGCGTTATGCGTTATGCGATTTGCGTGATCCGTTATGCGTTATGCGTTATGCATTAAGCGTTATGCGTTATGCGTTATGCGTTATGCGTTATGCGTTATGCGTTATGCGTTATGCTTTATGCATTATACGTTAT
Organism: Lasioglossum morio; assembly: GCA_916610235.2. NCBI lineage: Eukaryota > Metazoa > Arthropoda > Insecta > Hymenoptera > Halictidae > Lasioglossum > Lasioglossum morio. The sequence continues at coordinate 474,612 of CAKAJA020000257.1, forward strand.
GCGTTATGCGATTTGCGTTATGCGTTATGCGTTATGGGTTGTGCGTTATGAGTCATTCGTTATGCGTTATGCGTTTTGCTTTGTGCGATATGCGTTATGGGTTATGCGTTATGCGTTATGCGTCATGCGTTATGAGTAATGCGAGATCCGTTATGTGTTATGCGTTATGCGCTATGCGTTATGCGTTATGCGTTATGCGTTATGCGTTATGCGTTATGCGTTATGCGTTATGCGTTATGCGTTATGCGTTATGCGTTATGCGTTATGCGTTATGCTTTATGCATTATACGTTATGCGTTATGCGATTTGCGTTATGCGTTATGCGTTATGGGTTGTGCGTTATGAGTCATTCGTTATGCGTTATGCGTTATGCGTTATGCGATTTGCGTTATGCGTTATGCGTTATGCGTTATGCGTTATGCGATTTGCGTTATGCGTTATGCGTTATGCGTTATGCGATTTGGGTTATGCGTTATGCGTTTTGCGTTATGCGTTATGCGTTATGCGTTATGCGTTATGCGTTATGCGTTATGCGTTATGCGTTATGCGTTATGCGTTATGCGTTATGCGTTATGCGTTATGCGTTATGCGTTATGCGTTATGCGTTATGCGTGATCCGTTATGCGTTATGCGTTATGAGTTATGCGTGATCCGTTATGCGTTATGCGTTATGCATTATGCGTTATGCGTTATGCGTTATGCGTTATGCTTTATGCGTTACGCGTTATGCGTTATGCGATTTGCGTTATGCGTTACGCGTTATGCGTTATGCGTTATGCGTTATGCGTTATGCGTTATGCGTTATGCGTTATGCGTTATGCGTTATGCGTTATGCGTTATGAGTAATGCGTGATCCGTTATGTGTTATGCGTTATGCGTTATGAGTAATGCGTGATCCGTTATGCGTTACGCGTTATGAGTAATGCGTGATCCATTATGCGTTATGCGTTATGCATTATGCGTTATGCCTTATGCGTTATGCGTTATGCTTTATGCGTTACGCGTTATGCGTTATGCGATTTGCGTTATACGTTATGCGTTATGCGTTATGCGTTATGCGTTATGCGTTATGCGATTTGCGTTATGCGTTATGCGTTATGGGTTGTGCGTTATGAGTCATGCGTTATGCGTTATGCGTTATGAGTAATGCGTGAAACGTTATGCGTTATTCGTTATGCGTTATGCGTTATGCGTTATGCGTTATGAGTAATGCGTGATCCGTTATGCGTTATGCGTTATGCGTTATGCGTTATGCGTTATGCGTTATGAGTAATGCGTGATCCGTTATGCGTTATGCGTTATGCGTTATGCGTTATGCGTTATGCGTTATGCGTTATGAGTAATGCGTGATCCGTTATGCGTTAAGCTTTATGCGTTACGCGTTATGCGTTATGCGTTATGCGTTATGCGTTATGCGTTATGCGTTATGCGTTATGTGTTATGCGTTGTGCGTTATCCGCTATGCGTTATGCGTTTTGCGTTATGCGTTATGCGTTATGAGTTATGCGTTATACGTTATGCGTTATGCGTTATGCGTTATGCGTTATGCGTTATGCGATTTGCGTTATGCGTTATGCGGTATGAGTTATGCGTTATGCGTTATGCGTAATGAGTTATGCGTTTTTGCGTTATGCGTTATGCGTTATGCGTTATGCGTTATGCGTTATGCGTTATGCGTTGTGCGTTATCCGCTGTGCGTTATGCGTTTTGCGTTATGCGTTACGCGTTATGCGTTATGAGTTGTGCGTTATACGTTATGCGTTATGCGTTATGCGTTATGCGTTATGCGTTATGAGTAATGCGTGAAAAGTTATGCGTTATTCGTTATGCGTTATGCGTTATGAGTAATGCGTGATCCGTTATGCGTTATGCGTTATGCGCTATGAGTAATGCGTGATCCGTTATGCGTTATGCGTTATGAGTAATGCGTGATCCGTTATGCGTTATGCGTTATGCATTAAGCGTTATGCGTTATGCGTTATGCGTTATGCGTTATGCGTTATGCGTTATGCGTGATCCGTTATGCGTTATGCGTTATGCATTAAGCGTTATGCGTTATGCGTTATGCGTTATGCGTTATGCGTTATGCGTTATGCGTTATGCGTTATGCGTTATGCGTTATGCGTTATGCGTCATGCGTTATGCGTTATGCGTTATGCGTTATGCGTTATGCGTTATGCGTTATGCGTTATGCGTTATGCGTTATGCGTTATGCGTTATGCGTAATGAGTTATGCGTTTTTGCGTTATGCGTTATGCGTTATGCGTTATGCGTTATGTGTTATGCGTTGTGCGTTATCCGCTGTGCGTTATGCGTTTTGCGTTATGCGTTATGCGTTATGCGTTATGAGTTGTGCGTTATACGTTATGCGTTATGCGTTATGCGTTATGCGTTATGCGTTATGAGTAATGCGTGAAAAGTTATGCGTTATTCGTTATGCGTTATGCGTTATGAGTAATGCGTGATCCGTTATGCGTTATGCGTTATGCGCTATGAGTAATGCGTGATCCGTTATGCGTTATGCGTTATGAGTAATGCGTGATCCGTTATGCGTTATGCGTTATGCATTATGCGTTATTCGTTATGCGTTATGCGTTATGCGTTATGCGTTATGAGTAATGCGTGATCCGTTATGCGTTATGCGTTATGCGTTATGCGTTATGCGTTATGCGTTATGAGTAATGCGTGATCCGTTATGCGTTAAGCTTTATGCGTTACGCGTTATGCGTTATGCGTTATGCGTTATGCGTTATGCGTTATGCGTTATGCGTTATGCGTTATGCGTTGTGCGTTATCCGCTATGCGTTATGCGTTTTGCGTTATGCGTTATGCGTTATGAGTTGTGCGTTATACGTTATGCGTTATGCGTTATGCGTTATGCGTTATGCGTTATGCGTTATGCGATTTGCGTTATGCGTTATGCGGTATGCGTTATGCGTTATGCGTTATGCGTTATGCGTTATGCGATTTGCGTTATGCGTTATGCGTTTTGCGTTATGCGTTATGCGTTATGCGTTATGGGTTATGCGTTATGCGTTATGCGTTATGCGTTATGCGTTATGCGTTATGCGTTATGCGTTATGCGTTATGCGTTATGCGTTATGCGTTATGCGTTATGCGTTATGCGTTATGCGTTATGAGTAATGCGTGAAACGTTATGCGTTATTCGTTATGCGTTATGCGTTATGCGTTATGAGTAATGCGTGATCCGTTATGCGTTATGCGTTATGCGCTATGCGCTATGAGTAATGCGTGATCCGTTATGCGTTATGCGTTATGAGTAATGCGTGATCCGTTATGCGTTATGCGTTATGCATTAAGCGTTATGCGTTATGCGTTATGCGTTATGCGTTATGCGTTATGCGTTATGCGTTATGCTTTATGCATTATACGTTATGCGTTATGCGATTTGCGTTATGCGTTATGCGTTATGGGTTGTGCGTTATGAGTCATTCGTTATGCGTTATGCGTTTTGGTTTGTGCGATATGCGTTATGGGTTATGCGTTATGCGTTATGCGTCATGCGTTATGAGTAATGCGAGATCCGTTATGTGTTATGCGTTATGCGCTATGCGTTATGCGTTATGCGTTATGCGTTATGCGTTATGCGTTATGCGTTATGCGGTATGCGTTATGCGTTATGCGTTATGCGTTATGCGTTATGCGTTATGCTTTATGCATTATACGTTATGCGTTATGCGATTTGCGTTATGCGTTATGCGTTATGGGTTGTGCGTTATGAGTCATTCGTTATGCGTTATGCGTTATGCGTTATGCGATTTGCGTTATGCGTTATGCGTTATGCGTTATGCGTTATGCGATTTGCGTTATGCGTTACGCGTTATGCGTTATGCGTTATGCGTTATGCGTTATGCGTTATGCGTTATGCGTTATGCGTTATGCGTTATGCGTTATGCGTTATGCGTTATGAGTAATGCGTGATCCGTTATGTGTTATGCGTTATGCGTTATGAGTAATGCGTGATCCGTTATGCGTTACGCGTTATGAGTAATGCGTGATCCATTATGCGTTATGCGTTATGCATTATGCGTTATGCCTTATGCGTTATGCGTTATGCTTTATGCGTTACGCGTTATGCGTTATGCGATTTGCGTTATGCGTTATGCGTTATGCGTTATGCGTTATGCGTTGTGCGTTATGCGTTATGCGTTATGCGATTTGCGTTATGCGTTATGCGTTATGCGTTATGCGTTATGCGTTATGCGTTATGCGATTTGCGTTATGCGTTATGCGTTATGGGTTGTGCGTTATGAGTCATGCGTTATGCGTTATGCGTTATGAGTAATGCGTGAAACGTTATGCGTTATTCGTTATGCGTTATGCGTTATGCGTTATGCGTTATGAGTAATGCGTGATCCGTTATGCGTTATGCGTTATGCGTTATGCGTTATGCGTTATGCGTTATGCGTTATGAGTAATGCGTGATCCGTTATGCGTTAAGCTTTATGCGTTACGCGTTATGCGTTATGCGTTATGCGTTATGCGTTATGCGTTATGCGTTATGCGTTATGCGTTATGTGTTATGCGTTGTGCGTTATCCGCTATGCGTTATGCGTTTTGCGTTATGCGTTATGCGTTATGAGTTGTGCGTTATACGTTATGCGTTATGCGTTATGCGTTATGCGTTATGCGTTATGCGATTTGCGTTATGCGTTATGCGGTATGAGTTATGCGTTATGCGTTATGCGTAATGAGTTATGCGTTTTTGCGTTATGCGTTATGCGTTATGCGTTATGCGTTATGTGTTATGCGTTGTGCGTTATCCGCTGTGCGTTATGCGTTTTGCGTTATGCGTTACGCGTTATGCGTTATGAGTTGTGCGTTATACGTTATGCGTTATGCGTTATGCGTTATGCGTTATGCGTTATGCGTTATGAGTAATGCGTGAAAAGTTATGCGTTATTCGTTATGCGTTATGCGTTATGAGTAATGCGTGATCCGTTATGCGTTATGCGTTATGCGCTATGAGTAATGCGTGATTCGTTATGCGTTATGCGTTATGAGTAATGCGTGATCCGTTATGCGTTATGCGTTATGCATTAAGCGTTATGCGTTATGCGTTATGCGTTATGCGTTATGCGTTATGCGTGATCCGTTATGCGTTATGCGTTATGCATTAAGCGTTATGCGTTATGCGTTATGCGTTATGCGTTATGCGTTATGCGTTATGCGTTATGCGTTATGCGTTATGCGTTATGCGTCATGCGTTATGCGTTATGCGTTATGCGTTATGCGTTATGCGTTATGCGTTATGCGTTATGCGTTATGCGTTATGCGTTATGCGTTATGCGTAATGAGTTATGCGTTTTTGCGTTATGCGTTATGCGTTATGCGTTATGCGTTATGCGTTATGCGTTGTGCGTTATCCGCTGTGCGTTATGCGTTTTGCGTTATGCGTTATGCGTTATGCGTTATGAGTTGTGCGTTATACGTTATGCGTTATGCGTTATGCGTTATGCGTTATGCGTTATGAGTAATGCGTGAAAAGTTATGCGTTATTCGTTATGCGTTATGCGTTATGAGTAATGCGTGATCCGTTATGCGTTATGCGTTATGCGCTATGAGTAATGCGTGATCCGTTATGCGTTATGCGTTATGAGTAATGCGTGATCCGTTATGCGTTATGCGTTATGCATTATGCGTTATTCGTTATGCGTTATGCGTTATGCGTTATGCGTTATGAGTAATGCGTGATCCGTTATGCGTTATGCGTTATGCGTTATGCGTTATGCGTTATGCGTTATGCGTTATGAGTAATGCGTGATCCGTTATGCGTTAAGCTTTATGCGTTACGCGTTATGCGTTATGCGTTATGCGTTATGCGTTATGCGTTATGCGTTATGCGTTATGCGTTATGTGTTATGCGTTGTGCGTTATCCGCTATGCGTTATGCGTTTTGCGTTATGCGTTATGCGTTATGAGTTGTGCGTTATACGTTATGCGTTATGCGTTATGCGTTATGCGTTATGCGTTATGCGATTTGCGTTATGCGTTATGCGGTATGAGTTATGCGTTATGCGTTATGCGTAATGAGTTATGCGTTTTTGCGTTATGCGTTATGCGTTATGCGTTATGTGTTATGCGTTGTGCGTTATCCGCTGTGCGTTATGCGTTTTGCGTTATGCGTTACGCGTTATGCGTTATGAGTTGTGCGTTATACGTTATGCGTTATGCGTCATGCGTTATGCGTTATGCGTTATGAGTAATGCGTGAAAAGTTATGCGTTATTCGTTATGCGTTATGCGTTATGAGTAATGCGTGATCCGTTATGCGTTATGCGTTATGCGCTATGAGTAATGCGTGATCCGTTATGCGTTATGCGTTATGAGTAATGCGTGATCCGTTATGCGTTATGCGTTATGCATTAAGCGTTATGCGTTATGCGTTATGCGTTATGCGTTATGCGTTATGCGTTATGCGTGATCCGTTATGCGTTATGCGTTATGCATTAAGCGTTATGCGTTATGCGTTATGCGTTATGCGTTATGCGTTATGCGTTATGCGTTATGCGTTATGCGTTATGCGTTATGCGTTATGCTTTATGCGTTACGCGTTATGCGTTATGCGATATGCGATTTGCGTTATGCGTTATGCGTTATGCGTTATGCGTTATGGGTTGTGCGTTATGCGTTATGCGTTATGCGTTATGCGTTATGCGTTATGCGTTATGCGTTATGCGTTATGCGATTTGCGTTATGAATAATGCGTGATCCATTATGCGTTATGCGTTATGCATTATGCGTTATGCGTTATGCGTTATGCGTTATGCTTTATGCGTTACGCGTTATGCGTTATGCGATTTGCGTTATGCGTTATGCGTTATGCGTTATGCGTAATGGGTTGTGCGTTATGAGTCATGCGTTATGAGTTGTGCGTTATACGTTATGCGTTATGCGTTATGCGTTATGCGTTATGCGTTTTGCGTTATGCGTTATGCGTTATGCGTTATGCGTTATGCGTTATGCGATTTGCGTTATGCGTTATGCGTTATGGGTTGTGCGTTATGAGTCATGCGTTATGCGTTATGCGTTTTGCTTTATGCGTTATGCGTTATGCGTTATGCGTTATGCGTTATGCGTTATGCGTTATACGTTATGCGTTATGCGTTATGCGTTATGCGTTATGCGTTATGCGTTATGCGTTATGCGTTATGCGATTTGCGTTATGCGTTATGCGTTTTGCGTTATGCGTTATGCGTTATGCGTTATGGGTTATGCGTTATGCGTTATGCGTTATGCGTTATGCGTTATGCGTTATGCGTTATGCGTTATGCGTTATGCGTTATGCGTTATGCGTTATGCGTTATGCGTTATGCGTTATGAGTAATGCGTGAAACGTTATGCGTTATTCGTTATGCGTTATGCGTTATGCGTTATGAGTAATGCGTGATCCGTTATGCGTTATGCGTTATGCGCTATGAGTAATGCGTGATCCGTTATGCGTTATGCGTTATGAGTAATGCGTGATCCGTTATGCGTTATGCGTTATGCATTAAGCGTTATGCGTTATGCGTTATGCGTTATGCGTTATGCGTTATGCGTTATGCGTTATGCGTTATGGGTTGTGCGTTATGAGTCATTCGTTATGCGTTATGCGTTTTGCTTTGTGCGATATGCGTTATGGGTTATGCGTTATGCGTTATGCGTCATGCGTTATGCGTTATGCGTTATGCGTTATGCGTTATGCGTTATGCGTTATGCGTTATGCGTTCTGCGTTATGCGTTATGCGTTATGCGTTATGCGTTATGCGTTAGGCGTTATGCGTTATGCGTTATGTGTTATGGGTTGTGCGGTATGAGTCATGCGTTATGCGTTATGCGTTTTGCTTTATGCGTTATGCGTTATGGGTTATGCGTTATGCGTTATGCGTTATGAGTAATGCGTGATCCGTTATGTGTTATGCGTTATGCGTTATGCGTTATGCGTTATGCGTCATGCGTTATGCGTTATGCGTTATGAGTCATGCGTTATGCGTTATGCGTTATGCGTTATGCGTTATGCGTTATGCTTTATGCGTTACGCGTTATGCGTTATGCGATATGCGATTTGCGTTATGCGTTATGCGTTATGCGTTATGCGTTATGGGTTGTGCGTTATGAGTCATGCGTTATGAGTTGTGCGATTTGCGTTATGCGTTATGCGTTATGCGTTATGCGTTATGCGTTATGGGTTGTGCGGTATGAGTCATGCGTTATGCGTTATGCGTTTTGCTTTATGCGTTATGCGTTATGGGTTATGCGTTATGCGTTATGCGTTATGAGTAATGCGTGATCCGTTATGTGTTATGCGTTATGCGTTATGCGTTATGCGTTATGCGTTATGCGTTATGCGATTTGCGTTATGCGTTATGCGTTATGGGTTGTGCGTTATGAGTCATGCGTTATGTGTTATGCGTTTTGCGTTATGCGTTATGCGTTATGCGTTATGCGTTATGCGATTTGCGTTATGCGTTATGCGTTTTGCGTTATGCGTTATGCGTTATGCGTTATGCGTCATGCGTTATGCGTTATGCGTTATGCGTTATGCGTTATGAGTAATGCGTGATCCGTTATGTGTTATGCGTTATGCGTTATGAGTAATGCGTGACCCGTTATGCGTTACGCGTTATGAGTAATGCGTGATCCATTATGCGTTATGCGTTATGCGTTATGCGTTATGCGTTATGCGTTATGCGTTATGCGTTATGCGTTATGCGTTATGCGTTATGCGTTATGCGTTATGCGTTATGCGTTATGCGTTATGCGTTATGCGTTATGCGTTATGCGATTTGCGTGATCCGTTATGCGTTATGCGTTATGCGTTATGCGTTATGCGTTATGCGTTATGCGTTATGCGTTATGCGTTATGCGTTATGCGTTATGCTTTATGCCTTATACGTTATGCGTTATGCGATTTGCGTTATGCGTTATGCGTTATGGGTTGTGCGTTATGAGTCATTCGTTATGCGTTATGCGTTTTGCTTTGTGCGATATGCGTTATGGGTTATGCGTTATGCGTTATGCGTCATGCGTTATGAGTAATGCGAGATCCGTTATGTGTTATGCGTTATGCGCTATGCGTTATGCGTTATGCGTTATGCGTTATGCGTTATGCGTTATGCGTTATGCGGTATGCGTTATGCGTTATGCGTTATGCGTTATGCGTTATGCGTTATGCTTTATGCATTATACGTTATGCGTTATGCGATTTGCGTTATGCGTTATGCGTTATGGGTTGTGCGTTATGAGTCATTCGTTATGCGTTATGCGTTATGCGTTATGCGATTTGCGTTATGCGTTATGCGTTATGCGTTATGCGTTATGCGATTTGCGTTATGCGTTATGCGTTATGCGTTATGCGATTTGGGTTATGCGTTATGCGTTTTGCGTTATGCGTTATGCGTTATGCGTTATGCGTTATGCGTTATGCGTTATGCGTTATGCGTTATGCGTTATGCGTTATGCGTTATGCGTTATGCGTTATGCGTTATGCGTTATGCGTTATGCGTTATGCGTGATCCGTTATGCGTTATGCGTTATGAGTTATGCGTGATCCGTTATGCGTTATGCGTTATGCATTATGCGTTATGCGTTATGCGTTATGCGTTATGCTTTATGCGTTACGCGTTATGCGTTATGCGATTTGCGTTATGCGTTACGCGTTATGCGTTATGCGTTATGCGTTATGCGTTATGCGTTATGCGTTATGCGTTATGCGTTATGCGTTATGCGTTATGCGTTATGAGTAATGCGTGATCCGTTATGTGTTATGCGTTATGCGTTATGAGTAATGCGTGATCCGTTATGCGTTACGCGTTATGAGTAATGCGTGATCCATTATGCGTTATGCGTTATGCATTATGCGTTATGCCTTATGCGTTATGCGTTATGCTTTATGCGTTACGCGTTATGCGTTATGCGATTTGCGTTATACGTTATGCGTTATGCGTTATGCGTTATGCGTTATGCGTTATGCGATTTGCGTTATGCGTTATGCGTTATGGGTTGTGCGTTATGAGTCATGCGTTATGCGTTATGCGTTATGAGTAATGCGTGAAACGTTATGCGTTATTCGTTATGCGTTATGCGTTATGCGTTATGCGTTATGAGTAATGCGTGATCCGTTATGCGTTATGCGTTATGCGTTATGCGTTATGCGTTATGCGTTATGAGTAATGCGTGATCCGTTATGCGTTATGCGTTATGCGTTATGCGTTATGCGTTATGCGTTATGCGTTATGAGTAATGCGTGATCCGTTATGCGTTAAGCTTTATGCGTTACGCGTTATGCGTTATGCGTTATGCGTTATGCGTTATGCGTTATGCGTTATGCGTTATGTGTTATGCGTTGTGCGTTATCCGCTATGCGTTATGCGTTTTGCGTTATGCGTTATGCGTTATGAGTTGTGCGTTATGCGTTATGCGTTATGCGTTATGCGTTATGCGTTATGCGTTATGCGATTTGCGTTATGCGTTATGCGGTATGAGTTATGCGTTATGCGTTATGCGTAATGAGTTATGCGTTTTTGCGTTATGCGTTATGCGTTATGCGTTATGCGTTATGCGTTATGTGTTATGCGTTGTGCGTTATCCGCTGTGCGTTATGCGTTTTGCGTTATGCGTTACGCGTTATGCGTTATGAGTTGTGCGTTATACGTTATGCGTTATGCGTTATGCGTTATGCGTTATGCGTTATGAGTAATGCGTGAAAAGTTATGCGTTATGCGTTATGCGTTATGCGTTATGAGTAATGCGTTATCCGTTATGCGTTATGCGTTATGCGTTATGAGTAATGCGTGATCCGTTATGCGTTATGCGTTATGAGTAATGCGTGATCCGTTATGCGTTATGCGTTATGCATTAAGCGTTATGCGTTATGCGTTATGCGTTATGCGTTATGCGTTATGCGTTATGCGTGATCCGTTATGCGTTATGCGTTATGCATTAAGCGTTATGCGTTATGCGTTATGCGTTATGCGTTATGCGTTATGCGTTATGCGTTATGCGTTATGCGTTATGCGTTATGCGTTATGCGTCATGCGTTATGCGTTATGCGTTATGCGTTATGCGTTATGCGTTATGCGTTATGCGTTATGCGTTATGCGTTATGCGTTATGCGTTATGCGTAATGAGTTATGCGTTTTTGCGTTATGCGTTATGCGTTATGCGTTATGCGTTATGTGTTATGCGTTGTGCGTTATCCGCTGTGCGTTATGCGTTTTGCGTTATGCGTTATGCGTTATGCGTTATGAGTTGTGCGTTATACGTTATGCGTTATGCGTTATGCGTTATGCGTTATGCGTTATGAGTAATGCGTGAAAAGTTATGCGTTATTCGTTATGCGTTATGCGTTATGAGTAATGCGTGATCCGTTATGCGTTATGCGTTATGCGCTATGAGTAATGCGTGATCCGTTATGCGTTATGCGTTATGAGTAATGCGTGATCCGTTATGCGTTATGCGTTATGCATTATGCGTTATTCGTTATGCGTTATGCGTTATGCGTTATGCGTTATGAGTAATGCGTGATCCGTTATGCGTTATGCGTTATGCGTTATGCGTTATGCGTTATGCGTTATGAGTAATGCGTGATCCGTTATGCGTTAAGCTTTATGCGTTACGCGTTATGCGTTATGCGTTATGCGTTATGCGTTATGCGTTATGCGTTATGCGTTATGTGTTATGCGTTGTGCGTTATCCGCTATGCGTTATGCGTTTTGCGTTATGCGTTATGCGTTATGAGTTGTGCGTTATACGTTATGCGTTATGCGTTATGCGTTATGCGTTATGCGTTATGCGTTATGCGATTTGCGTTATGCGTTATGCGGTATGCGTTATGCGTTATGCGTTATGCGTTATGCGTTATGCGATTTGCGTTATGCGTTATGCGTTTTGCGTTATGCGTTATGCGTTATGCGTTATGGGTTATGCGTTATGCGTTATGCGTTATGCGTTATGCGTTATGCGTTATGCGTTATGCGTTATGCGTTATGCGTTATGCGTTATGCGTTATGCGTTATGCGTTATGCGTTATGCGTTATGAGTAATGCGTGAAACGTTATGCGTTATTCGTTATGCGTTATGCGTTATGCGTTATGAGTAATGCGTGATCCGTTATGCGTTATGCGTTATGCGCTATGCGCTATGAGTAATGCGTGATCCGTTATGCGTTATGCGTTATGAGTAATGCGTGATCCGTTATGCGTTATGCGTTATGCATTAAGCGTTATGCGTTATGCGTTATGCGTTATGCGTTATGCGTTATGCGTTATGCGTTATGCTTTATGCATTATACGTTATGCGTTATGCGATTTGCGTTATGCGTTATGCGTTATGGGTTGTGCGTTATGAGTCATTCGTTATGCGTTATGCGTTTTGGTTTGTGCGATATGCGTTATGGGTTATGCGTTATGCGTTATGCGTCATGCGTTATGAGTAATGCGAGATCCGTTATGTGTTATGCGTTATGCGCTATGCGTTATGCGTTATGCGTTATGCGTTATGCGTTATGCGTTATGCGTTATGCGTTATGCGTTATGCGTTATGCGTTATGCGTTATGCGTTATGCGTTATGCTTTATGCATTATACGTTATGCGTTATGCGATTTGCGTTATGCGTTATGCGTTATGGGTTGTGCGTTATGAGTCATTCGTTATGCGTTATGCGTTATGCGTTATGCGATTTGCGTTATGCGTTATGCGTTATGCGTTATGCGTTATGCGATTTGCGTTATGCGTTACGCGTTATGCGTTATGCGTTATGCGTTATGCGTTATGCGTTATGCGTTATGCGTTATGCGTTATGCGTTATGCGTTATGCGTTATGCGTTATGAGTAATGCGTGATCCGTTATGTGTTATGCGTTATGCGTTATGAGTAATGCGTGATCCGTTATGCGTTACGCGTTATGAGTAATGCGTGATCCATTATGCGTTATGCGTTATGCATTATGCGTTATGCCTTATGCGTTATGCGTTATGCTTTATGCGTTACGCGTTATGCGTTATGCGATTTGCGTTATGCGTTATGCGTTATGCGTTATGCGTTATGCGTTGTGCGTTATGCGTTATGCGTTATGCGATTTGCGTTATGCGTTATGCGTTATGCGTTATGCGTTATGCGTTATGCGTTATGCGATTTGCGTTATGCGTTATGCGTTATGGGTTGTGCGTTATGAGTCATGCGTTATGCGTTATGCGTTATGAGTAATGCGTGAAACGTTATGCGTTATTCGTTATGCGTTATGCGTTATGCGTTATGCGTTATGAGTAATGCGTGATCCGTTATGCGTTATGCGTTATGCGTTATGCGTTATGCGTTATGCGTTATGCGTTATGAGTAATGCGTGATCCGTTATGCGTTAAGCTTTATGCGTTACGCGTTATGCGTTATGCGTTATGCGTTATGCGTTATGCGTTATGCGTTATGCGTTATGCGTTATGTGTTATGCGTTGTGCGTTATCCGCTATGCGTTATGCGTTTTGCGTTATGCGTTATGCGTTATGAGTTGTGCGTTATACGTTATGCGTTATGCGTTATGCGTTATGCGTTATGCGTTATGCGATTTGCGTTATGCGTTATGCGGTATGAGTTATGCGTTATGCGTTATGCGTAATGAGTTATGCGTTTTTGCGTTATGCGTTATGCGTTATGCGTTATGCGTTATGTGTTATGCGTTGTGCGTTATCCGCTGTGCGTTATGCGTTTTGCGTTATGCGTTACGCGTTATGCGTTATGAGTTGTGCGTTATACGTTATGCGTTATGCGTTATGCGTTATGCGTTATGCGTTATGCGTTATGAGTAATGCGTGAAAAGTTATGCGTTATTCGTTATGCGTTATGCGTTATGAGTAATGCGTGATCCGTTATGCGTTATGCGTTATGCGCTATGAGTAATGCGTGATTCGTTATGCGTTATGCGTTATGAGTAATGCGTGATCCGTTATGCGTTATGCGTTATGCATTAAGCGTTATGCGTTATGCGTTATGCGTTATGCGTTATGCGTTATGCGTGATCCGTTATGCGTTATGCGTTATGCATTAAGCGTTATGCGTTATGCGTTATGCGTTATGCGTTATGCGTTATGCGTTATGCGTTATGCGTTATGCGTTATGCGTTATGCGTCATGCGTTATGCGTTATGCGTTATGCGTTATGCGTTATGCGTTATGCGTTATGCGTTATGCGTTATGCGTTATGCGTTATGCGTTATGCGTAATGAGTTATGCGTTTTTGCGTTATGCGTTATGCGTTATGCGTTATGCGTTATGTGTTATGCGTTGTGCGTTATCCGCTGTGCGTTATGCGTTTTGCGTTATGCGTTATGCGTTATGCGTTATGAGTTGTGCGTTATACGTTATGCGTTATGCGTTATGCGTTATGCGTTATGCGTTATGAGTAATGCGTGAAAAGTTATGCGTTATTCGTTATGCGTTATGCGTTATGAGTAATGCGTGATCCGTTATGCGTTATGCGTTATGCGCTATGAGTAATGCGTGATCCGTTATGCGTTATGCGTTATGAGTAATGCGTGATCCGTTATGCGTTATGCGTTATGCATTATGCGTTATTCGTTATGCGTTATGCGTTATGCGTTATGCGTTATGAGTAATGCGTGATCCGTTATGCGTTATGCGTTATGCGTTATGCGTTATGCGTTATGCGTTATGCGTTATGAGTAATGCGTGATCCGTTATGCGTTAAGCTTTATGCGTTACGCGTTATGCGTTATGCGTTATGCGTTATGCGTTATGCGTTATGCGTTATGCGTTATGCGTTATGTGTTATGCGTTGTGCGTTATACGCTATGCGTTATGCGTTTTGCGTTATGCGTTATGCGTTATGAGTTGTGCGTTATACGTTATGCGTTATGCGTTATGCGTTATGCGTTATGCGTTATGCGATTTGCGTTATGCGTTATGCGGTATGAGTTATGCGTTATGCGTTATGCGTAATGAGTTATGCGTTTTTGCGTTATGCGTTATGCGTTATGCGTTATGTGTTATGCGTTGTGCGTTATCCGCTGTGCGTTATGCGTTTTGCGTTATGCGTTACGCGTTATGCGTTATGAGTTGTGCGTTATACGTTATGCGTTATGCGTCATGCGTTATGCGTTATGCGTTATGAGTAATGCGTGAAAAGTTATGCGTTATTCGTTATGCGTTATGCGTTATGAGTAATGCGTGATGCGTTATGCGTTATGCGTTATGCGCTATGAGTAATGCGTGATCCGTTATGCGTTATGCGTTATGAGTAATGCGTGATCCGTTATGCGTTATGCGTTATGCATTAAGCGTTATGCGTTATGCGTTATGCGTTATGCGTTATGCGTTATGCGTTATGCGTGATCCGTTATGCGTTATGCGTTATGCATTAAGCGTTATGCGTTATGCGTTATGCGTTATGCGTTATGCGTTATGCGTTATGCGTTATGCGTTATGCGTTATGCGTTATGCGTTATGCTTTATGCGTTACGCGTTATGCGTTATGCGATATGCGATTTGCGTTATGCGTTATGCGTTATGCGTTATGCGTTATGGGTTGTGCGTTATGCGGTATGCGTTATGCGTTATGCGTTATGCGTTATGCGTTATGCGTTATGCGTTATGCGATTTGCGTTATGAATAATGCGTGATCCATTATGCGTTATGCGTTATGCATTATGCGTTATGCGTTATGCGTTATGCGTTATGCTTTATGCGTTACGCGTTATGCGTTATGCGATTTGCGTTATGCGTTATGCGTTATGCGTTATGCGTAATGGGTTGTGCGTTATGAGTCATGCGTTATGAGTTGTGCGTTATACGTTATGCGTTATGCGTTATGCGTTATGCGTTATGCGTTTTGCGTTATGCGTTATGCGTTATGCGTTATGCGTTATGCGTTATGCGATTTGCGTTATGCGTTATGCGTTATGGGTTGTGCGTTATGAGTCATGCGTTATGCGTTATGCGTTTTGCTTTATGCGTTATGCGTTATGCGTTATGCGTTATGCGTTATGCGTTATGCGTTATACGTTATGCGTTATGCGTTATGCGTTATGCGTTATGCGTTATGCGTTATGCGTTATGCGTTATGCGATTTGCGTTATGCGTTATGCGTTTTGCGTTATGCGTTATGCGTTATGCGTTATGGGTTATGCGTTATGCGTTATGCGTTATGCGTTATGCGTTATGCGTTATGCGTTATGCGTTATGCGTTATGCGTTATGCGTTATGCGTTATGCGTTATGCGTTATGCGTTATGAGTAATGCGTGAAACGTTATGCGTTATTCGTTATGCGTTATGCGTTATGCGTTATGAGTAATGCGTGATCCGTTATGCGTTATGCGTTATGCGCTATGAGTAATGCGTGATCCGTTATGCGTTATGCGTTATGAGTAATGCGTGATCCGTTATGCGTTATGCGTTATGCATTAAGCGTTATGCGTTATGCGTTATGCGTTATGCGTTATGCGTTATGCGTTATGCGTTATGCGTTATGGGTTGTGCGTTATGAGTCATTCGTTATGCGTTATGCGTTTTGCTTTGTGCGATATGCGTTATGGGTTATGCGTTATGCGTTATGCGTCATGCGTTATGAGTAATGCGAGATCCGTTATGTGTTATGCGTTATGCGCTATGCGTTATGCGTTATGCGTTATGCGTTATGCGTTATGCGTTATGCGTTATGCGGTATGCGTTATGCGTAATGCGTTATGCGTTATGCGTTATGCGTTATGCGTTATGCGATTTGCGTTATGCGTTATGCGTTATGGGTTGTGCGTTATGAGTCATGCGTTATGCGTTATGCGTTATACGTTATGCGTTATGCGTTATGCGTTATGCGTTATGCGATTTGCGTTATGCGTTATGCGTTATGCGTTATGCGTTATGCGATTTGCGTTATGCGTTATGCGTTATGGGTTGTGCGTTATGAGTCATGCGTTATGCGTTATGCGTTTTGCTTTATGCGTTATGCGTTATGCGTTATGCGTTATGCGTTATGCGTTATGCGTTATGCGTTATGCGTTATGCGTTATGCGTTATGCGTTATGCGTTATGCGTTATGCGTTATGCGTTATGCGTTATGCGTTATGCGATTTGCGTTATGCGTTATGCGTTTTGCGTTATGCGTTATGCGTTATGCGTTATGGGTTATGCGTTATGCGTTATGCGTTATGCGTTATGCGTTATGCGTTATGCGTTATGCGTTATGCGTTATGCGTTATGCGTTATGCGTTATGCGTTATGCGTTATGCGTTATGCGTTATGCGTTATGCGTGATCCGTTATGCGTTATGCGTTATGAGTTATGCGTGATCCGTTATGCGTTATGCGTTATGCATTATGCGTTATGCGTTATGCGTTATGCGTTATGCTTTATGCGTTACGCGTTATGCGATATGCGATTTGCGTTATGCGTTACGCGTTATGCGTTATGCGTTATGCGTTATGCGTTATGCGTTATGCGTTATGCGTTATGCGTTATGCGTTATGCGTTATGCGTTATGAGTAATGCGTGATCCGTTATGTGTTATGCGTTATGCGTTATGAGTAATGCGTGATCCGTTATGCGTTACGCGTTATGAGTAATGCGTGATCCATTATGCGTTATGCGTTATGCATTATGCGTTATGCCTTATGCGTTATGCGTTATGCTTTATGCGTTACGCGTTATGCGTTATGCGATTTGCGTTATGCGTTATGCGTTATGCGTTATGCGTTAAGCTTTATGCGTTACGCGTTATGCGTTATGCGTTATGCGTTATGCGTTATGCGTTATGCGTTATGCGTTATGTGTTATGCGTTGTGCGTTATCCGCTATGCGTTATGCGTTTTGCGTTATGCGTTATGCGTTATGAGTTGTGCGTTATACGTTATGCGTTATGCGTTATGCGTTATGCGTTATGCGTTATGCGATTTGCGTTATGCGTTATGCGGTATGAGTTATGCGTTATGCGTTATGCGTAATGAGTTATGCGTTTTTGCGTTATGCGTTATGCGTTATGCGTTATGCGTTATGTGTTATGCGTTGTGCGTTATCCGCTGTGCGTTATGCGTTTTGCGTTATGCGTTACGCGTTATGCGTTATGAGTTGTGCGTTATACGTTATGCGTTATGCGTTATGCGTTATGCGTTATGCGTTATGAGTAATGCGTGAAAAGTTATGCGTTATTCGTTATGCGTTATGCGTTATGAGTAATGCGTGATCCGTTATGCGTTATGCGTTATGCGCTATGAGTAATGCGTGATCCGTTATGCGTTATGCGTTATGAGTAATGCGTGATCCGTTATGCGTTATGCGTTATGCATTAAGCGTTATGCGTTATGCGTTATGCGTTATGCGTTATGCGTTATGCGTTATGCGTGATCCGTTATGCGTTATGCGTTATGCATTAAGCGTTATGCGTTATGCGTTATGCGTTATGCGTTATGCGTTATGCGTTATGCGTTATGCGTTATGCGTTATGCGTTATGCGTCATGCGTTATGCGTTATGCGTTATGCGTTATGCGTTATGCGTTATGCGTTATGCGTTATGCGTTATGCGTTATGCGTTATGCGTTATGCGTTATGCTTTATGCGTTACGCGTTATGCGTTATGCGTTATGCGATTTGCGTTATGCGTTATGCGTTATGCGTTATGCGTTATGGGTTGTGCGTTATGAGTCATGCGTTATGAGTTGTGCGATTTGCGTTATGCGTTATGCGTTATGCGTTATGCGTTATGCGTTATGCGTTATGGGTTGTGCGGTATGAGTCATGCGTTATGCGTTATGCGTTTTGCTTTATGCGTTATGCGTTATGGGTTATGCGTTATGCGTTATGCGTTATGAGTAATGCGTGATCCGTTATGTGTTATGCGTTATGCGTTATGCGTTATGCGTTATGCGTCATGCGTTATGCGTTATGCGTTATGCGTTATGCGTTATGAGTAATGCGTGATCCGTTATGTGTTATGCGTTATGCGTTATGAGTAATGCGTGACCCGTTATGCGTTACGCGTTATGAGTAATGCGTGATCCATTATGCGTTATGCGTTATGCATTATGCGTTATGCGTTATGCGTTATGCGTTATGCTTTATGCGTTACGCGTTATGCGTTATGCGATTTGCGTTATGCGTTATGCGTTATGCGTTATGCGTAATGGGTTGTGCGTTATGAGTCATGCGTTATGAGTTGTGCGTTATACGTTATGCGTTATGCGTTATGCGTTATGCGTTATGCGATTTGCGTTATGCGTTATGCGTTATGCGTTATGCGTTATGCGATTTGCGTTATGCGTTATGCGTTATGGGTTGTGCGTTATGAGTCATGCGTTATGCGTTATGCGTTTTGCTTTATGCGTTATGCGTTATGCGTTATGCGTTATGCGTTATGCGTTATGCGTTATGCGTTATGCGTTATGCGTTATGCGTTATGCGTTATGCGTTATGCGTTATGCGTTATGCGTTATGCGATTTGCGTTATGCGTTATGCGTTTTGCGTTATGCGTTATGCGTTATGCGTTATGGGTTATGCGTTATGCGTTATGCGTTATGCGTTATGCGTTATGCGTTATGCGTTATGCGTTATACGTTATGCGTTATGCGTTATGCGTTATGCGTTATGCGTTATGAGTAATGCGTGAAACGTTATGCGTTATTCGTTATGCGTTATGCGTTATGCGTTATGAGTAATGCGTGATCCGTTATGCGTTATGCGTTATGCGCTATGAGTAATGCGTGATCCGTTATGCGTTATGCGTTATGAGTAATGCGTGATCCGTTATGCGTTATGCGTTATGCATTAAGCGTTATGCGTTATGCGTTATGCGTTATGCGTTATGCGTTATGCGTTATGCGTTATGCTTTATGCATTATACGTTATGCGTTATGCGATTTGCGTTATGCGTTATGCGTTATGGGTTGTGCGTTATGAGTCATTCGTTATGCGTTATGCGTTTTGCTTTGTGCGATATGCGTTATGGGTTATGCGTTATGCGTTATGCGTCATGCGTTATGAGTAATGCGAGATCCGTTATGTGTTATGCGTTATGCGCTATGCGTTATGCGTTATGCGTTATGCGTTATGCGTTATGCGTTATGCGTTATGCGTTATGCGGTATGCGTTATGCGTTATGCGTTATGCGTTATGCGTTATGCGTTATGCGTTATGCGTTATGCTTTATGCGTTATGCGTTATGCGTTATGCGATCTGCGTTATGCGTTATGCGTTATGCGTTATGCGTTATGCGTTATGCGTTATGCGTTATGCGTTATGCGTTTTGCTTTATGCGTTATGCGTTATGCGTTATGCGTTATGCTTTATGCTTTATGCGTTACGCGTTATGCGTTATGCGATTTGCGTTATGCGTTATGCGTTATAAGTCATGCGTGATCCGTTATGCGTTATGCGTTATGCGCTATGAGTAATGCGTGATCCGTTATGCCTTATGCGTTATGAGTAATGCGTGATCCGTTATGCGTTATGCGATTTGCGTTATGCGTTATGCGTTATGCGTTGTGCGTTATGAGTCATTCGTTATGCGTTATGCGTTTTGCTTTGTGCGTTATGCGTTATGGGTTATGCGTTATGCGTTATGCGTTTTGCTTTATGCGTTATGCGTTATGGGTTATGCGTTATGCATTATGCGTTATGCGTTATGCGTTATGCGTTATGCGTTACGCGTAATGCGTTATGCGTTATGAGTAATGCGTGATCCGTTATGCGTTATGCGTTATGAGTAATGCGTGATCCGTTTTGCGTTATGCGTTATGCATTATGCGTTATGCGTTATGCGTTATGCGTTATGCGTTATGCTTTATGAGTTATGCGTTATGCGTTATGCGATTTGCGTTCTGCGTTATGCGTTATGCGTTATGCGTTATGCGTTATGGGTTATGCGTTATGCGTTATGCGTTATGCGTTATGCGTTATGCGTTATGCGTTATGCGTTATGCGTTATGCGTTATGCGTTATGCGTTATGCGTTATGCGTTATGCGTTATGAGTAATGCGTGAAACGTTATGCGTTATTCGTTATGCGTTATGCGTTATGCGTTATGAGTAATGCGTGATCCGTTATGCGTTATGCGTTATGCGCTATGAGTAATGCGTGATCCGTTATGCGTTATGCGTTATGAGTAATGCGTGATCCGTTATGCGTTATGCGTTATGCATTAAGCGTTATGCGTTATGCGTTATGCGTTATGCGTTATGCGTTATGCGTTATGCGTTATGCTTTATGCATTATACGTTATGCGTTATGCGATTTGCGTTATGCGTTATGCGTTATGGGTTGTGCGTTATGAGTCATTCGTTATGCGTTATGCGTTTTGCTTTGTGCGATATGCGTTATGGGTTATGCGTTATGCGTTATGCGTCATGCGTTATGAGTAATGCGAGATCCGTTATGTGTTATGCGTTATGCGCTATGCGTTATGCGTTATGCGTTATGCGTTATGCGTTATGCGTTATGCGTTATGCGGTATGCGTTATGCGTTATGCGTTATGCGTTATGCGTTATGCGTTATGCGTTATGCGTTATGCTTTATGCGTTATGCGTTATGCGTTATGCGATCTGCGTTATGCGTTATGCGTTATGCGTTATGCGTTATGCGTTATGCGTTATGCGTTATGCGTTATGCGTTATGCGTTATGCGTTATGCGTTATGCGTTTTGCTTTATGCGTTATGCGTTATGGGTTATGCGTTATGCGTTATGCGTTATGCGTTATGAGTAATGCGTGATCCGTTATGTGTTATGCGTTATGCGTTATGAGTAATGCGTGATCCGTTATGCGTTATGCGTTATGAGTAATGCGTGATCCGTTATGCGTTATGCGTTATGCGTTATGCATTATGCGTTATGCGTTATGCGTTATGCGTTATGCTTTATGCTTTATGCGTTACGCGTTATGCGTTATGCGATTTGCGTTATGCGTTATGCGTTATAAGTCATGCGTGATCCGTTATGCGTTATGCGTTATGCGCTATGAGTAATGCGTGATCCGTTATGCCTTATGCGTTATGAGTAATGCGTGATCCGTTATGCGTTATGCGATTTGCGTTATGCGTTATGCGTTATGCGTTGTGCGTTATGAGTCATTCGTTATGCGTTATGCGTTTTGCTTTGTGCGTTATGCGTTATGGGTTATGCGTTATGCGTTATGCGTTTTGCTTTATGCGTTATGCGTTATGGGTTATGCGTTATGCATTATGCGTTATGCGTTATGCGTTATGCGTTATGCGTTATGTGTTATGCGTTACGCGTAATGCGTTATGCGTTATGAGTAATGCGTGATCCGTTATGCGTTATGCGTTATGAGTAATGCGTGATCCGTTTTGCGTTATGCGTTATGCATTATGCGTTATGCGTTATGCGTTATGCGTTATGCTTTATGAGTTATGCGTTATGCGTTATGCGATTTGCGTTCTGCGTTATGCGTTATGCGTTATGCGTTATGCGTTATGCGTTATGCGTTATGCGATTTGCGTTATGCGTTATGCGTTATGCGTTATGCGATTTGCGTTATGCGTTATGGGTTGTGCGTTATGAGTCATGCGTTATGCGTTATGCGTTTTGCTTTATGCGTTATGCGTTATGAGTAATGCGTGATCCGTTATGCGTTATGCGTTATGAGTAATGCGTGATCCGTTATGCGTTATGCGTTATGCATTATGCGTTATGCGTTATGCGTTATGCGTTATGCTTTATGCGTTACGCGTTATGCGTTATGCTTTATGCATTGTGCGTTGTGCGTTATGCGATTTGCGTTATGCGTTATGCGTTATGGGTTGTGCGTTATGAGTCATTCGTTATGCGTTATGCGTTTTGCTTTGTGCGTAATACGTTATGGGTTATGCGTTATGCGTTATGCGTCATGCGTTATGAGTAATGCGTGATCCGTTATGCGTTATGCGTTATGCGTTATGCGTTATGCGTTATGCGTTATGCGTTATGAGTCATGCGTTATGCGTTATGCGTTATGAGTAATGCGTGATCCGTTATGCGTTATGCGTTATGCGTTATGCGTTATGCGTTATGCGTTATGCGTTATGCGTTATGCGTTATGCGTCATGCGTTATGCGTTATGCGTTATGCGTTATGCGATTTGCGTTATGCGTTCTGGGTTGTGCGTTATGAGTCATGCGTTATGCGTTATGCGTTTTGCTTTATGCGTTATGCGTTATGGGTTATGCGTTATGAGTTATGAGTAATGCGTGATCCGTTATGTGTTATGCGTTATGCGTTATGCGTTATGCGTTATGCGTTATGCGTTATGCGTTATGCGTTATGCGTTATGCGTTATGCGTTATGCGTTATGCGTTATGCGTTATGCTTTATGAGTTATGCGTTATGCGTTATGCGATTTGCGTTATGCGTTATGCGTTATGCGTTATGCGTTATGCGTTATGCGTTATGCGTTATGCGTTATGCGTTATGCGTTATGCGTTATGCGTTATGGGTTATGCGTTATGGGTTATGCGTTATGCGTTATGCGTTATGCGTTATGCGTTATGCGTTATGCGTTTTGCTTTATGCGTTATGCGTTATGAGTAATGCGTTATGCGTTATGCGTTATGCGTTATGCGTTATGCGTTATGCGTTATGCGTAATGGGTTGTGCGTTATGCGTTATGCATTATGCGTTATGCGTTATGCGTTATGCGTTATGCTTTATGCGTTACGCGTTATGCGTTATGCGATTTGCGTTATGCGTTATGCGTTATGCGTTATGTGTTATGCGTTATGCGTTATGGGTTGTGCGGTATGCGTTATGCGTTATGCGTTATGCGTCATGCGTTATGCGTTATGCGTTATGCGTTATGCGTTACGCGGTATGCGTTATGCGTTATGCGTTATGCGTTATGCGTTATGCATTATGCGTTATGCGTTATTCGTTATGCGTTATGCGTTATGCGTTATGCGTTATGAGTAATGCGTGATCCGTTATGCGTTATGCGTTATGCGTTATGCGTTATGCGTTATGCGTTATGCGTTATGAGTAATGCGTGATCCGTTATGCGTTATGCGTTATGCGGTTTGCGTTATGCGTTATGCGTTATGCGTTATGCGTTATGCGTTATGCGTTATGCATTATGAGTAATGCGTGATCCGTTATGCGTTAAGCTTTATGCGTTACGCGTTATGCGTTATGCGTTATGCGTTATGCGTTATGCGTTATGCGTTATGCGTTAAGCGTTATGTGTTATGCGTTGTGCGTTATCCGCTATGCGTTATGCGTTTTGCGTTATGCGTTATGCGTTATGAGTTGTGCGTTATACGTTATGCGTTATGCGTTATGCGTTATGCGTTATGAGTAATGCGTGATCCGTTATGCGTTAAGCTTTATGCGTTACGCGTTATGCGTTATGCGTTATGCGGTATGCGTTATGCGTTATGCGTTATGCGTTATGCGTTATGCGTTATGCGTTATGCGTTATGCGTTATGCATTATGAGTAATGCGTGATCCGTTATGCGTTAAGCTTTATGCGTTACGCGTTATGCGTTATGCGTTATGCGTTATGCGTTATGCGTTATGCGTCATGCGTTATGCGTTATGAGTAATGCGTGATCCGTTATGCGTTATGCTTTATGCGTTACGCGTTATGCGTTATGAGTTATGCGTTATACGTTATGCGTTATGCGTTATGCGTTATGCGATTTGCGTTATGCGTTATGCGGTATGCGTTATGCGTTATGCGTTATGCGTTATGCGTTATGCGTTATGCGTTATGCGTTATGCGTTATGCGTTATGCGTTATGCGTTATGCGTTACGCGTTATGAGTAATGCGTGATCCGTTATGCGTTAAGCTTTATGCGTTACGCGTTATGCGTTATGCGTTATGCGTTATGCGTTATGCGTTATGCGTTATGCGTTATGCGTTATGCGTTATGCGTTATGCGTTATGAGTAATGCGTGAAACGTTATGCGTTATTCGTTATGCGTTATGCGTTATTCGTTATGCGTTATGAGTAATGCGTGATCCGTTATGCGTTATGCGTTATGCGTTATGCGGTTTGCGTTATGCGTTATGCGTTATGCGTTATGCGTTATGCGTTATGCGTTATGCGTTATGCGTTATGCGTTATGCGTTATGAGTAATGCGTGATCCGTTATGCGTTAAGCTTTATGCGTTACGCGTTATGCGTTATGCGTTATGCGGTATGCGTTATGCGTTATGCGTTATGCGTTATGCGTTATGCGTTATGCGTTATGCGTTATGCGTTATGCGTTATGCGTTATGCGTTATGCGTTATGCGTTATGCGTTATGCGTTAGGCGTTATGCGTTATGCGTTATGTGTTATGCGTTGTGCGTTATCCGCTATGCGTTATGCGTTTTGCGTTATGCGTTATGCGTTATGAGTAATGCGTGAAACGTTATGCGTTATTCGTTATGCGTTATGCGTTATGCGTTATGAGTAATGCGTGATCCGTTATGCGTTATGCGTTATGCGCTATGAGTAATGCGTGATCCGTTATGCGTTATGCGTTATGAGTAATGCGTGATCCGTTATGCGTTATGCGTTATGCATTAAGCGTTATGCGTTATGCGTTATGCGTTATGCGTTATGCGTTATGCGTTAGGCGTTATGCGTTATGCGTTATGTGTTATGGGTTGTGTGGTATGAGTCATGCGTTATGCGTTATGCGTTTTGCTTTATGCGTTATGCGTTATGGGTTATGCGTTATGCGTTATGCGTTATGAGTAATGCGTGATCCGTTATGTGTTATGCGTTATGCGTTATGCGTTATGCGTTATGCCGCATGCGTTATGCGTTATGCGTTATGAGTCATGCGTTATGCGTTATGCGTTATGCGTTATGCGTTATGCTTTATGCGTTACGCGTTATGCGTTATGCGTTATGCGATTTGCGTTATGCGTTATGCGTTATGCGTTATGCGTTATGGGTTCTGCGTTATGAGTCATGCGTTATGCGTTATGCGTTATGCTTTATGAGTTATGCGTTATGCGTTATGCGATTTGCGTTCTGCGTTATGCGTTATGCGTTATGCGTTATGCGTTATGCGTTATGCGATTTGCGTTATGCGTTATGCGTTATGCGTTATGCGATTTGCGTTATGCGTTATGGGTTGTGCGTTATGAGTCATGCGTTATGCGTTATGCGTTTTGCTTTATGCGTTATGCGTTATGAGTAATGCGTGATCCGTTATGCGTTATGCGTTATGAGTAATGCGTGATCCGTTATGCATTATGCGTTATGCATTATGCGTTATGCGTTATGCGTTATGCGTTATGCGTTATGCTTTATGCGTTACGCGTTATGCGTTATGCTTTATGCATTGTGCGTTGTGCGTTATGCGATTTGCGTTATGCGTTATGCGTTATGGGTTGTGCGTTATGAGTCATTCGTTATGCGTTATGCGTTTTGCTTTGTGCGTAATACGTTATGGGTTATGCGTTATGCGTTATGCGTCATGCGTTATGAGTAATGCGTGATCCGTTATGTGTTATGCGTTATGCGCTATGCGTTATGCGTTATGCGTTATGCGTTATGCGTTATGAGTCATGCGTTATGCGTTATGCGTTATGAGTAATGCGTGATCCGTTATGCGTTATGCGTTATGCGTTATGCGTTATGCGTTATGCGTTATGCGTTATGCGTTATGCGTTATGCGTCATGCGTTTTGCGTTATGCGTTATGCGTTATGCGATTTGCGTTATGCGTTCTGGGTTGTGCGTTATGAGTCATGCGTTATGCGTTGTGCGTTTTGCTTTATGCGTTATGCGTTATGGGTTATGCGTTATGAGTTATGAGTAATGCGTGATCCGTTATGTGTTATGCGTTATGCGTTATGCGTTATGCGTTATGCGTTATGCGGTATGCGTTATGCGTTATGCGTTATGCGTTATGCGTTATGCGTTATGCGTTATGCGTTATGCGTTATGCGTTATGCGTTATGCTTTATGAGTTATGCGTTATGCGTTATGCGATTTGCGTTATGCGTTATGCGTTATGCGTTATGCGTTATGCGTTATGCGTTATGCGTTATGCGTTATGCGTTATGCGTTATGCGTTATGCGTTATGCGTTATGCGTTATGGGTTATGCGTTATGGGTTATGCGTTATGCGTTATGCGTTATGCGTTATGCGTTATGCGTTATGCGTTTTGCTTTATGCGTTATGCGTTATGAGTAATGCGTTATGCGTTATGCGTTATGCGTTATGCGTTATGCGTTATGCGTTATGCGTAATGGGTTGTGCGTTATGCGTTATGCATTATGCGTTATGCGTTATGCGTTATGCGTTATGCTTTATGCGTTACGCGTTATGCGTTATGCGATTTGCGTTATGCGTTATGCGTTATGTGTTATGCGTTATGCGTTATGGGTTGTGCGGTATGCGTTATGCGTTATGCGTTATGCGTTATGCGTCATGCGTTATGCGTTATGCGTTATGCGTTATGCGATTTGCGTTATGCGTTATGCGTTTTGCGTTATGCGTTATGCGTTATGCGTTATGGGTTATGCGTTATGCGTTATGCGTTATGCGTTATGCGTTATGCGTTATGCGATTTGCGTTATGCGTTATGCGGTATGAGTTATGCGTTATGCGTTATGCGTAATGAGTTATGCGTTATGCGTTATGCGTTATGCGTTATGCGTTATGCGTTATGTGATATGCGTTGTGCGTTATCCGCTGTGCGTTATGCGTTTTGCGTTATGCGTTATGCGTTATGAGTTGTGCGTTATACGTTATGCGTTATGCGTTATGCGTTATGCGTTATGAGTAATGCGTGAAAAGTTATGCGTTATTCGTTATGCGTTATGCGTTATGAGTAATGCGTGATCCGTTATGCGTTATGCGTTATGCGCTATGAGTAATGCGTGATCCGTTATGCGTTATGCGTTATGAGTAATGCGTGATCCGTTATGCGTTATGCGTTATGCATTAAGCGTTATGCGTTATGCGTTATGCGTTATGCGTTATGAGTTGTGCGTTATACGTTATGCGTTATGCGTTATGCGTTATGCGTTATGCGTTATGCGTTATGCGATTTGCGTTATGCGTTATGGGTTATGCGTTATGTGTTATGCGTTATGCGTTATGCGTTATGCGTTATGCGTTATGCGTTATGCGTTATGCGTTATGCGTTGTGCGTTATGTGTTATCCGTTATGCGTTATGCGTTATGCTTTATGCGTTACGCGTTATGCGTTATGCGTTATGAGTTGTGCGTTATACGTTATGCGTTATGCGTTATGCGTTATGCGTTATGCGATTTGCGTTATGCGTTATGCGGTATGCGTTATGCGTTATGCGTTATGCGTTATGCGTTATGCGTTATGCGTTATGCGTTATGCGTTATGCGTTATGCGTTATGAGTAATGCGTGATCCGTTATGCGTTAAGCTTTATGCGTTACGCGTTATGCGTTATGCGTTATGCGTTATGCGTTATGCGTTATGCGTTATGCGTTATGCGTTATGAGTAATGCGTGAAACGTTATGCGTTATTCGTTATGCGTTATGCGTTATGCGTTATGCGTTATGAGTAATGCGTGATCCGTTATGCGTTATGCGTTATGCGTTATGCGGTTTGCGTTATGCGTTATGCGTTATGCGTTATGCGTTATGCGTTATGCGTTATGCGTTATGCGATATGCGTTATGAGTAATGCGTGATCCGTTATGCGTTAAGCTTTATGCGTTACGCGTTATGCGTTATGCGTTATGCGTTATGCGTTATGCGTTATGCGTTATGCGTTATGCGTTATGCGTTATGTGTTATGCGTTGTGCGTTATCCGCTATGCGTTATGCGTTTTGCGTTATGCGTTATGCGTTATGAGTTGTGCGTTATACGTTATGCGTTATGCGTTATGCGTTATGCGTTATGCGTTATGCGATTTGCGTTATGCGTTATGCGGTATGAGTTATGCGTTATGCGTTATGCGTAATGAGTTATGCGTTATGCGTTATGCGTTATGCGTTATGCGTTATGCGTTATGTGATATGCGTTGTGCGTTATCCGCTGTGCGTTATGCGTTTTGCGTTATGCGTTATGCGTTATGAGTTGTGCGTTATACGTTATGCGTTATGCGTTATGCGTTATGCGTTATGCGTTATGAGTAATGCGTGAAAAGTTATGCGTTATTCGTTATGCGTTATGCGTTATGAGTAATGCGTGATCCGTTATGCGTTATGCGTTATGCGCTATGAGTAATGCGTGATCCGTTATGCGTTATGCGTTATGAGTAATGCGTGATCTGTTATGCGTTATGCGTTATGCATTAAGCGTTATGCGTTATGCGTTATGCGTTATGCGTTATGAGTTGTGCGTTATACGTTATGCGTTATGCGTTATGCGTTATGCGTTATGCGTTATGCGTTATGCGATTTGCGTTATGCGTTATGGGTTATGCGTTATGTGTTATGCGTTATGCGTTATGCGTTATGCGTTATGCGTTATGCGTTATGCGTTATGCGTTATGTGTTATCCGTTATGCGTTATGCGTTATGCGTTATGCGTTATGGGTTATGCGTTATGCGTTATGCGTTATGCGTTATGCGTTATGCGTTATGCGTTATGCGTTATGCGTTATGCGTCATGCGTTATGCGTTATGAGTAATGCGTGATCCGTTATGCGTTATGCTTTATGCGTTACGCGTTATGCGTTATGCGTTATGAGTTGTGCGTTATACGTTATGCGTTATGCGTTATGCGTTATGCGATTTGCGTTATGCGTTATGCGGTATGCGTTATGCGTTATGCGTTATGCGTTATGCGTTATGCGTTATGCGCTATGCGTTATGCGTTATGCGTTATGCGTTATGCGTTATGCGTTATGCGTTATGCGTTATGTGTTATGCGTTGTGTGTTATCCGCTTTGCGTTATGCGTTTTGCGTTATGCGTTATGCGTTATGCGTTATGCTTTATGCGTTACGCGTTATGCGTTATGCGTTATGCGATTTGCGTTATGCGTTATGCGGTATGCGTTATGCGTTATGTGTTATCCGTTATGCGTTATGCGTTATGCGTTATGCGTTATGCGTTATGCGTAATGCGTTATACGTTATGCGTTATGCGTTATGCGTTATGCGTTATGTGTTATGCGTTGTGCGTTATCCGCTATGCGTTATGCGTTTTGCGTTATGCGTTATGCGTTATGAGTTGTGCGTTATACGTTATGCGTTATGCGTTATGCGTTATGCGTTATGTGTTATGCGTTATGCGATTTGCGTTATGCGTTATGGGTTATGCGTTATGTGTTATGCGTTATGCGTTATGCGTTATGCGTTATGCGTTATGCGTTATGCGTTATGCGTTGTGCGTTATGTGTTATCCGTTATGCGTTATGCGTTATGCGTTATGCGTTATGGGTTATGCGTTATGCGTTATGCGTTATGCGTTATGCGTTATGCGTTATGCGTTATGCGTTATGCGTTATGCGTTATGCGTCATGCGTTATGCGTTATGAGTAATGCGTGATCCGTTATGCGTTATGCTTTATGCGTTACGCGTTATGCGTTATGCGTTATGAGTTGTGCGTTATACGTTATGCGTTATGCGTTATGCGTTATGCGATTTGCGTTATGCGTTATGCGGTATGCGTTATGCGTTATGCGTTATGCGTTATGCGTTATGCGTTATGCGCTATGCGTTATGCGTTATGCGTTATGCGTTATGCGTTATGCGTTATGCGTTATGCGTTATGCGTTATGTGTTATGCGTTGTGCGTTATCCGCTGTGCGTTATGCGTTTTGCGTTATGCGTTATGCGTTATGCGTTATGCGTTATGCGTTATGCTTTATGCGTTACGCGTTATGCGTTATGCGTTATGCGATTTGCGTTATGCGTTATGCGTTATGCGTTATGCGTTATGGGTTGTGCGTTATGAGTCATGCGTTATGAGTTGTGCGATTTGCGTTATGCGTTATGCGTTATGCGTTATGCGTTATGCGTTATGCGTTATGCGTTATGGGTTGTGCGGTATGAGTCATGCGTTATGCGTTATGCGTTTTGCTTTATGCGTTATGCGTTATGGGTTATGCGTTATGCGTTATGCGTTATGAGTAATGCGTGATCCGTTATGTGTTATGCGTTATGCGTTATGCGTTATGCGTTATGCGTCATGCGTTATGCGTTATGCGTTATGCGTTATGCGTTATGAGTAATGCGTGATCCGTTATGTGTTATGCGTTATGCGTTATGAGTAATGCGTGACCCGTTATGCGTTACGCGTTATGAGTAATTCGTGATCCATTATGCGTTATGCGTTATGCATTATGCGTTATGCGTTATGCGTTATGCGTTATGTTTTATGCGTTACGCGTTATGCGTTATGCGATTTGCGTTATGCGTTATGCGTTATGCGTTATGCGTAATGGGTTGTGCGTTATGAGTCATGCGTTATGAGTTGTGCGTTATACGTTATGCGTTATGCGTTATGCGTTATGCGTTATGCGATTTGCGTTATGCGTTATGCGTTATGCGTTATGCGTTATGCGATTTGCGTTATGCGTTATGCGTTATGGGTTGTGCGTTATGAGTCATGCGTTATGCGTTATGCGTTTTGCTTTATGCGTTATGCGTTATGCGTTATGCGTTATGCGTTATGCGTTATGCGTTATGCGTTATGCGTTATGCGTTATGCGTTATGCGTTATGCGTTATGCGTTATGCGTTATGCGTTATGCGTTATGCGATTTGCGTTATGCGTTTTGCGTTATGCGTTATGCGTTCTGCGTTATGGGTTATGCGTTATGCGTTATGCGTTATGCGTTATGCGTTATGCGTTATGCGTTATGCGTTATGCGTTATGCGTTATGCGTTATGCGTTATGCGTTATGCGTTATGCGTTATGCGTTATGCGTGATCCGTTATGCGTTATGCGTTATGAGTTATGCGTGATCCGTTATGCGTTATGCGTTATGCATTATGCGTTATGCGTTATGCGTTATGCGTTATGCTTTATGCGTTACGCGTTATGCGTTATGCGATTTGCGTTATGCGTTACGCGTTATGCGTTATGCGTTATGCGTTATGCGTTATGGGTTGTGCGGTATGAGTCATGCGTTATGCGTTATGCGTTTTGCTTTATGCGTTATGCGTTATGGGTTATGCGTTATGCGTTATGCGTTATGAGTAATACGTGATCCGTTATGTGTTATGCGTTATGCGTTATGCGTTATGCGTTATGCGTTATGCGTTATGCGTTATGCGTTATGCGTTATGCGTTATGAGTAATGCGTGATCCGTTATGTGTTATGCGTTATGAGTAATGCGTGATCCGTTATGCGTTACGCGTTATGAGTAATGCGTGATCCATTATGCGTTATGCGTTATGCGTTATGCGTTATGCGTCATGCGTTATGCGTTATGAGTAATGCGTGATCCGTTATGCGTTATGCTTTATGCGTTACGCGTTATGCGTTATGCGTTATGAGTTGTGCGTTATACGTTATGCGTTATGCGTTATGCGTTATGCGATTTGCGTTATGCGTTATGCGGTATGCGTTATGCGTTATGCGTTATGCGTTATGCGTTATGCGTTATGCGCTATGCGTTATGCGTTATGCGTTATGCGTTATGCGTTATGCGTTATGCGTTATGCGTTATGCGTTATGCGTTATGCGTTAAGCGTTATGTGTTATGCGTTGTGCGTTATCCGCTGTGCGTTATGCGTTTTGCGTTATGCGTTATGCGTTATGCGTTATGCGTTATGCGTTATGCGTTATGCTTTATGCGTTACGCGTTATGCGTTATGCGTTATGCGATTTGCGTTATGCGTTATGCGTTATGCGTTATGCGTTATGGGTTGTGCGTTATGAGTCATGCGTTATGAGTTGTGCGATTTGCGTTATGCGTTATGCGTTATGCGTTATGCGTTATGCGTTATGGGTTGTGCGGTATGAGTCATGCGTTATGCGTTATGCGTTTTGCTTTATGCGTTATGCGTTATGGGTTATGCGTTATGCGTTATGCGTTATGAGTAATGCGTGATCCGTTATGTGTTATGCGTTATGCGTTATGCGTTATGCGTTATGCGTCATGCGTTATGCGTTATGCGTTATGCGTTATGCGTTATGAGTAATGCGTGATCCGTTATGTGTTATGCGTTATGCGTTATGAGTAATGCGTGACCCGTTATGCGTTACGCGTTATGAGTAATGCGTGATCCATTATGCGTTATGCGTTATGCATTATGCGTTATGCGTTATGCGTTATGCGTTATGCTTTATGCGTTACGCGTTATGCGTTATGCGATTTGCGTTATGCGTTATGCGTTATGCGTTATGCGTAATGGGTTGTGCGTTATGAGTCATGCGTTATGAGTTGTGCGTTATACGTTATGCGTTATGCGTTATGCGTTATGCGTTATGCGATTTGCGTTATGCGTTATGCGTTATGCGTTATGCGTTATGCGATTTGCGTTATGCGTTATGCGTTATGGGTTGTGCGTTATGAGTCATGCGTTATGCGTTATGCGTTTTGCTTTATGCGTTATGCGTTATGCGTTATGCGTTATGCGTTATGCGTTATGCGTTATGCGTTATGCGTTATGCGTTATGCGTTATGCGTTATGCGTTATGCGTTATGCGTTATGCGTTATGCGATTTGCGTTATGCGTTATGCGTTTTGCGTTATGCGTTATGCGTTATGCGTTATGGGTTATGCGTTATGCGTTATGCGTTATGCGTTATGCGTTATGCGTTATGCGTTATGCGTTATGCGTTATGCGTTATGCGTTATGCGTTATGCGTTATGCGTTATGCGTTATGCGTGATCCGTTATGCGTTATGCGTTATGAGTTATGCGTGATCCGTTATGCGTTATGCGTTATGCATTATGCGTTATGCGTTATGCGTTACGCGTTATGCGTTATGCCATTTGCGTTATGCGTTACGCGTTATGCGTTATGCGTTATGCGTTATGCGTTATGGGTTGTGCGGTATGAGTCATGCGTTATGCGTTATGCGTTTTGCTTTATGCGTTATGCGTTATGGGTTATGCGTTATGCGTTATGCGTTATGAGTAATACGTGATCCGTTATGTGTTATGCGTTATGCGTTATGCGTTATGCGTTATGCGTTATGCGTTATGCGTTATGCGTTATGCGTTATGCGTTATGCGTTATGCGTTATGCGTTATGAGTAATGCGTGATCCGTTATGTGTTATGCGTTATGCGTTATGAGTAATGCGTGATCCGTTATGCGTTACGCGTTATGAGTAATGCGTGATCCATTATGCGTTATGCGTTATGCATTATGCGTTATGCGTTATGCGTTATGCGTTATGCTTTATGCGTTACGCGTTATGCGTTATGCGATTTGCGTTATGCGTTATGCGTTATGCGTTATGCGTTATGCGTTGTGCGTTATGCGTTATGCGTTATGCGATTTGCGTTATGCGTTATGCGTTATGCGTTATGCGTTATGCGTTATGCGATTTGCGTTATGCGTTATGCGTTATGGGTTGTGCGTTATGAGTCATGCGTTATGCGTTATGCGTTATGAGTAATGCGTGAAACGTTATGCGTTATTCGTTATGCGTTATGCGTTATGCGTTATGCGTTATGAGTAATGCGTGATCCGTTATGCGTTATGCGTTATGCGTTATGCGTTATGCGTTATGCGTTATGCGTTATGCGTTATGCGTTATGCGTTATGAGTAATGCGTGATCCGTTATGCGTTAAGCTTTATGCGTTACGCGTTATGCGTTATGCGTTATGCGTTATGCGTTATGCGTTATGCGTTATGCGTTATGCGTTATGCGTTATGCGTTATGTGTTATGCGTTGTGCGTTATCCGCTATGCGTTATGCGTTTTGCGTTATGCGTTATGCGTTATGAGTTGTGCGTTATACGTTATGCGTTATGCGTTATGCGTTATGCGTTATGCGTCATGCGATTTGCGTTATGCGTTATGCGGTATGAGTTATGCGTTATGCGTTATGCGTAATGAGTTATGCGTTTTTGCGTTATGCGTTATGCGTTATGCGTTATGCGTTATGTGTTATGCGTTGTGCGTTATCCGCTGTGCGTTATGCGTTTTGCGTTATGCGTTATGCGTTATGCGTTATGAGTTGTGCGTTATACGTTATGCGTTATGCGTTATGCGTTATGCGATTTGCGTTATGCGTTATGCGGTATGCGTTATGCGTTATGCGTTATGCGTTATGCGTTATGCGTTATGCGCTATGCGTTATGCGTTATGCGTTATGCGTTATGCGTTATGCGTTATGCGTTATGCGTTATGTGTTATGCGTTGTGTGTTATCCGCTTTGCGTTATGCGTTTTGCGTTATGCGTTATGCGTTATGCGTTATGCTTTATGCGTTACGCGTTATGCGTTATGCGTTATGCGATTTGCGTTATGCGTTATGCGGTATGCGTTATGCGTTATGTGTTATCCGTTATGCGTTATGCGTTATGCGTTATGCGTTATGCGTTATGCGTAATGCGTTATACGTTATGCGTTATGCGTTATGCGTTATGCGTTATGTGTTATGCGTTGTGCGTTATCCGCTATGCGTTATGCGTTTTGCGTTATGCGTTATGCGTTATGAGTTGTGCGTTATACGTTATGCGTTATGCGTTATGCGTTATGCGTTATGCGTTATGCGTTATGCGATTTGCGTTATGCGTTATGGGTTATGCGTTATGTGTTATGCGTTATGCGTTATGCGTTATGCGTTATGCGTTATGCGTTATGCGTTATGCGTTGTGCGTTATGTGTTATCCGTTATGCGTTATGCGTTATGAGTTATGCGTTATGCGTTATGGGTTATGCGTTATGCGTTATGCGTTATGCGTTATGCGTTATGCGTTATGCGTTATGCGTTATGCGTTATGCGTAATGCGTTATGCGTTATGAGTAATGCGTGATCCGTTATGCGTTATGCTTTATGCGTTACGCGTTATGCGTTATGCGTTATGAGTTGTGCGTTATACGTTATGCGTTATGCGTTATGCGTTATGCGATTTGCGTTATGCGTTATGCGGTATGCGTTATGCGTTATGCGTTATGCGTTATGCGTTATGCGCTATGCGTTATGCGTTATGCGTTATGCGTTATGCGTTATGCGTTATGCGTTATGCGTTATGCGTTATGTGTTATGCGTTGTGCGTTATCCGCTGTGCGTTATGCGTTTTGCGTTATGCGTTATGCGTTATGCGTTATGCGTTATGCGTTATGCTTTATGCGTTACGCGTTATGCGTTATGCGTTATGCGATTTGCGTTATGCGTTATGCGTTATGCGTTATGCGTTATGGGTTGTGCGTTATGAGTCATGCGTTATGAGTTGTGCGATTTGCGTTATGCGTTATGCGTTATGCGTTATGCGTTATGCGTTATGCGTTATGCGTTATGGGTTGTGCGGTATGAGTCATGCGTTATGCGTTATGCGTTTTGCTTTATGCGTTATGCGTTATGGGTTATGCGTTATGCGTTATGCGTTATGAGTAATGCGTGATCCGTTATGTGTTATGCGTTATGCGTTATGCGTTATGCGTTATGCGTCATGCGTTATGCGTTATGCGTTATGCGTTATGCGTTATGAGTAATGCGTGATCCGTTATGTGTTATGCGTTATGCGTTATGAGTAATGCGTGACCCGTTATGCGTTACGCGTTATGAGTAATGCGTGATCCATTATGCGTTATGCGTTATGCATTATGCGTTATGCGTTATGCGTTATGCGTTATGTTTTATGCGTTACGCGTTATGCGTTATGCGATTTGCGTTATGCGTTATGCGTTATGCGTTATGCGTAATGGGTTGTGCGTTATGAGTCATGCGTTATGAGTTATGCGTTTTGCTTTATGCGTTATGCGTTATGCGTTATGCGTTATGCGTTATGCGTTATGCGTTATGCGTTATGCGTTATGCGTTATGCGTTATGCGTTATGCGTTATGCGTTATGCGTTATGCGATTTGCGTTATGCGTTATGCGTTTTGCGTTATGCGTTATGCGTTATGCGTTATGGGTTATGCGTTATGCGTTATGCGTTATGCGTTATGCGTTATGCGTTATGCGTTATGCGTTATGCGTTATGCGTTATGCGTTATGCGTTATGCGTTATGCGGTATGAGTTATGCGTTATGCGTTATGCGTAATGAGTAATGCGTTATGCGTTATGCGTTATGCGTTATGCGTTATGCGTTATGTGGAATGCGTTGTGCGTTATCCGCTGTGCGTTATGCGTTTTGCGTTATGCGTTATGCGTTATGCGTTATGAGTTGTGCGTTATACGTTATGCGTTATGCGTTATGCGTTATGCGTTATGCGTTATAAGTAATGCGTGAAAAGTTATGCGTTATTCGTTATGCGTTATGCGTTATGAGTAATGCGTGATCCGTTATGCGTTATGCGTTATGCGCTATGAGTAATGCGTGATCCGTTATGCGTTATGCGTTATGAGTAATGCGTGATCCGTTATGCGTTATGCGTTATGCATTAAGCGTTATGCGTTATGCGTTATGCGTTATGCGTTATGCGTTATGCGTTATGCGTGATCCGTTATGCGTTATGCGTTATGCATTAAGCGTTATGCGTTATGCGTTATGCGTTATGCGTTATGCGTTATGCGTTATGCGTTATGCGTTATGCGTTATGCGTTATGCGTTATGCGTTATGCGTCATGCGTTATGCGTTATGCGTTATGCGTTATGAGTAATGCGTGATCCGTTATGCGTTAAGCTTTATGCGTTACGCGTTATGCGTTATGCGTTATGCGTTATGCGTTATGCGTTATGCGTTATGCGTTATGCGTTATGCGTTATGTGTTATGCGTTGTGCGTTATCCGCTATGCGTTATGCGTTTTGCGTTATGCGTTATGCGTTTTGAGGAGTGCGTTATACGTTATGCGTTATGCGTTATGCGTTATGCGTTATGCGTTATGCGATTTGCGTTATGCGTTATGCGGTATGAGTTATGCGTTATGCGTTATGCGTAATGAGTTATGCGTTATGCGTTATGCGTTATGCGTTATGCGTTATGCGTTATGTGTTATGCGTTGTGCGTTATCCGCTGTGCGTTATGCGTTTTGCGTTATGCGTTATGCGTTATGCGTTATGAGTTGTGCGTTATACGTTATGCGTTATGCGTTATGCGTTATGCGTTATGCGTTATGAGTAATGCGTGAAAAGTTATGCGTTATTCGTTATGCGTTATGCGTTATGAGTAATGCGTGATCCGTTATGCGTTATGCGTTATGCGCTATGAGTAATGCGTGATCCGTTATGCGTTATGCGTTATGAGTAATGCGTGATCCGTTATGCGTTATGCGTTATGCATTAAGCGTTATGCGTTATGCGTTATGCGTTATGCGTTATGCGTTATGCGTTATGCGTGATCCGTTATGCGTTATGCGTTATGCATTAAGCGTTATGCGTTATGCGTTATGCGTTATGCGTTATGCGTTATGCGTTATGCGTTATGCGTTATGCGTTATGCGTTATGCGTTATGCGTTATGCGTCATGCGTTATGCGTTATGCGTTATGCGTTATGCGTTATGCGTTATGCGTTATGCGTTATGCGTTATGCGTTATGCGTTATGCGTTATGCGTCATGCGTTATGCGTTATGCGTTATGCGTTATGCGATTTGCGTTATGCTTTATGGGTTGTGCGTTATGAGTCATTCGTTATGCGTTATGCGTTTTGCATTGTGCGTAATGCGTTATGGGTTATGCGTTATGCGTTATGCGTCATGCGTTATGAGTAATGCTTGATCCGTTATGTGTTATGCGTTATGCGCTATGCGTTATGCGTTATGCGTTATGCGTTATGAGTCATGAGTTATGCGTTATGCGTTATGCGTTATGCGTTATGCGTTATGCGTTAGGCGTTATGCGTTATGCGTTATGCGTTATGTGTTATGCGTTGTGCGTTATCCGCTATGCGTTATGCGTTTTGCGTTATGCGTTATGCGTTATGAGTAATGCGTGAAACGTTATGCGTTATTCGTTATGCGTTATGCGTTATGCGTTATGAGTAATGCGTGATCCGTTATGCGTTATGCGTTATGCGCTATGAGTAATGCGTGATCCGTTATGCGTTATGCGTTATGAGTAATGCGTGATCCGTTATGCGTTATGCGTTATGCATTAAGCGTTATGCGTTATGCGTTATGCGTTATGCGTTATGCGTTATGCGTTATGCTTTATGCATTATACGTCATGCGTTATGCGATTTGCGTTATGCGTTATGCGTTATGGGTTGTGCGTTATGAGTCATTCGTTATGCGTTATGCGTTTTGCTTTGTGCGATATGCGTTATGGGTTATGCGTTATGCGTTATGCGTCATGCGTTATGAGTAATGCGAGATCCGTTATGTGTTATGCGTTATGCGCTATGCGTTATGCGTTATGCGTTATGCGTTATGCGTTATGCGTTATGCGTTATGCGTTATGCGTTATGCGGTATGCGTTATGCGTTATGCGTTATGCGTTATGCGTTATGCGTTATGCGTTATGCGTTATGCTTTATGCGTTATGCGTTATGCGTTATGCGATTTGCGTTATGCGTTATGCGTTATGCGTTATGCGTTATGCGTTATGCGTTTTGCTTTATGCGTTATGAGTAATGCGTGATCCGTTATGTGTTATGCGTTATGCGTTATGAGTAATGCGTGATCCGTTATGCGTTATGCGTTATGAGTAATGCGTGATCCGTTATGCGTTATGCGTTATGCGTTATGCATTATGCGTTATGCGTTATGCGTTATGCGTTATGCTTTATGCGTTACGCGTTATGCGTTATGCGATTTGCGTTATGCGTTATGCGTTATAAGTCATGCGTGATCCGTTATGCGTTATGCGTTATGCGCTATGAGTAATGCGTGATCCGTTATGCCTAATGCGTTATGAGTAATGCGTGATCCGTTATGCGTTATGCGATTTGCGTTATGCGTTATGCGTTATGCGTTGTGCGTTATGAGTCATTCGTTATGCGTTATGCGTTTTGCTTTGTGCGTTATGCGTTATGGGTTATGCGTTATGCGTTATGCGTTTTGCTTTATGCGTTATGCGTTATGGGTTATGCGTTATGCATTATGCGTTATGCGTTATGCGTTATGCGTTATGCGTTATGCGTTACGCGTAATGCGTTATGCGTTATGAGTAATGCGTGATCCGTTATGCGTTATGCGTTATGAGTAATGCGTGATCCGTTTTGCGTTATGCGTTATGCATTATGCGTTATGCGTTATGCGTTATGCGTTATGCGTTATGCTTTATGAGTTATGCGTTATGCGTTATGCGATTTGCGTTCTGCGTTATGCGTTATGCGTTATGCGTTATGCGTTATGCGTTATGCGTTATGCGTTATGCGATTTGCGTTATGCGTTATGCGTTATGCGTTATGCGATTTGCGTTATGCGTTATGCGTTATGGGTTGTGCGTTATGAGTCATGCGTTATGCGTTATGCGTTTTGCTTTATGCGTTATGCGTTATGAGTAATGCGTGATCCGTTATGCGTTATGCGTTATGAGTAATGCGTGATCCGTTATGCGTTATGCGTTATGCATTATGCGTTATGCGTTATGCGTTATGCGTTATGCTTTATGCGTTACGCGTTATGCGTTATGCTTTATGCATTGTGCGTTGTGCGTTATGCGATTTGCGTTATGCGTTATGCGTTATGGGTTGTGCGTTATGAGTCATTCGTTATGCGTTATGCGTTTTGCTTTGTGCGTAATACGTTATGGGTTATGCGTTATGCGTTATGCGTCATGCGTTATGAGTAATGCGTGATCCGTTATGTGTTATGCGTTATGCGCTATGCGTTATGCGTTATGCGTTATGCGTTATGAGTCATGCGTTATGCGTTATGCGTTATGAGTAATGCGTGATCCGTTATGCGTTATGCGTTATGCGTTATGCGTTATGCGTTATGCGTTATGCGTTATGCGTTATGCGTTATGCGTCATGCGTTATGCGTTATGCGTTATGCGATTTGCGTTATGCGTTCTGGGTTGTGCGTTATGAGTCATGCGTTATGCGTTATGCGTTTTGCTTTATGCGTTATGCGTTATGGGTTATGGGTTATGCGTTATGAGTTATGCGTTTTGCGTTATGCGTTATGCGTTATGCGA
Source organism: Lasioglossum morio (assembly GCA_916610235.2). Classification (NCBI taxonomy): domain Eukaryota; kingdom Metazoa; phylum Arthropoda; class Insecta; order Hymenoptera; family Halictidae; genus Lasioglossum; species Lasioglossum morio. Next base: position 515,641 of record CAKAJA020000257.1, read on the forward strand.
TTTGCGTTATGCGTTATGGGTTATGCGTTATGTGTTATGCGTTATGCGTTATGCGTTATGCGTTATGCGTTATGCGTTATGCGTTATGTGTTATGCGTTGTGCGTTATCCGCTGTGCGTTATGCGTTTTGCGTTATGCGTTATGCGTTATGCGTTATGAGTTGTGCGTTATACGTTATGCGTTATGCGTTATGCGTTATGCGTTATGCGTTATGAGTAATGCGTGAAAAGTTATGCGTTATTCGTTATGCGTTATGCGTTATGAGTAATGCGTGATCCGTTATGCGTTATGCGCTATGAGTAATGCGTGATCCGTTATGCGTTATGCGTTATGAGTAATGCGTGATCCGTTATGCGTTATGCGTTATGCATTAAGCGTAATGCGTTATGCGTTATGCGTTATGCGTCATGCGTTATGCGTTATGCGTTATGCGTTATGCGTTATGCGATTTGCGTTATGCTTTATGGGTTGTGCGTTATGAGTCGTTCGTTATGCGTTATGCGTTTTGCATTGTGTGTAATGCGTTATGGGTTATGCGTTATGCGTTATGCGTCATGCGTTATGAGTAATGCGTGATCCGTTATGTGTTATGCGTTATGCGCTATGCGTTCTGCGTTATGCGTTATGCGTTATGAGTCATGAGTTATGCGTTATGCGTTATGAGTAATGCGTGATCCGTTATGCGTTATGCGTTATGCGTTATGCGTTATGCGTTATGCGTTATGCGTTATGCGTTATGCGTTATGCGGTATGCGTTATGCGTTATGCGTTATGCGTTATGCGTTATGCGTTATGCGTTATGCGTTATGCGTTATGCGTTATGCGTTATGCGTTATGCGTTATGCGTTATGCGTTATGCGTTAGGCGTTATGCGTTATGCGTTATGTGTTATGCGTTGTGCGTTATCCGCTATGCGTTATGCGTTTTGCGTTATGCGTTATGCGTTATGAGTAATGCGTGAAACGTTATGCGTTATTCGTTATGCGTTATGCGTTATGCGTTATGAGTAATGCGTGATCCGTTATGCGTTATGCGTTATGCGCTATGAGTAATGCGTGATCCGTTATGCGTTATGCGTTATGAGTAATGCGTGATCCGTTATGCGTTATGCGTTATGCATTAAGCGTTATGCGTTATGCGTTATGCGTTATGCGTTATGCGTTATGCGTTATGCGTTATGCTTTATGCATTATACGTTATGCGTTATGCGATTTGCGTTATGCGTTATGCGTTATGGGTTGTGCGTTATGAGTCATTCGTTATGCGTTATGCGTTTTGCTTTGTGCGATATGCGTTATGGGTTATGCGTTATGCGTTATGCGTCATGCGTTATGAGTAATGCGAGATCCGTTATGTGTGATGCGTTATGCGCTATGCGTTATGCGTTATGCGTTATGCGTTATGCGTTATGCGTTATGCGTTATGCGGTATGCGTTATGCGTTATGCGTTATGCGTTATGCGTTATGCGTTATGCGTTATGCGTTATGCTTTATGCGTTATGCGTTATGCGTTATGCGATTTGCGTTATGCGTTATGCGTTATGCGTTATGCGTTATGCGTTATGCGTTATGCGTTATGCGTTATGCGTTATGCGTTATGCGTTATGCGTTTTGCTTTATGCGTTATGCGTTATGGGTTATGCGTTATGCGTTATGCGTTATGCGTTATGAGTAATGCGTGATCCGTTATGTGTTATGCGTTATGCGTTATGAGTAATGCGTGATCCGTTATGCGTTATGCGTTATGCTTTATGCGTGATCCGTTATGCGTTATGCGTTATGCGTTATGCATTATGCGTTATGCGTTATGCGTTATGCGTTATGCTTTATGCGTTACGCGTTATGCGTTACGCGATTTGCGTTATGCGTTATGCGTTATAAGTCATGCGTGATCCGTTATGCGTTATGCGTTATGCGCTATGAGTAATGCGTGATCCGTTATGCCTTATGCGTTATGAGTAATGCGTGATCCGTTATGCGTTATGCGATTTGCGTTATGCGTTATGCGTTATGCGTTGTGCGTTATGAGTCATTCGTTATGCGTTATGCGTTTTGCTTTGTGCGTTATGCGTTATGGGTTATGCGTTATGCGTTATGCGTTTTGCTTTATGCGTTATGCGTTATGGGTTATGCGTTATGCATTATGCGTTATGCGTTATGCGCTATGCGTTATGCGTTATGCGTTACGCGTAATGCGTTATGCGTTATGAGTAATGCGTGATCCGTTATGCGTTATGCGTTATGAGTAATGCGTGATACGTTTTGCGTTATGCGTTATGCATTATGCGTTATGCGTTATGCGTTATGCGTTATGCGTTATGCTTTATGAGTTATGCGTTATGCGTTATGCGATTTGCGTTCTGCGTTATGCGTTATGCGTTATGCGTTATGCGTTATGCGTTATGCGATTTGCGTTATGCGTTATGCGTTATGCGTTATGCGATTTGCGTTATGCGTTATGCGTTATGGGTTGTGCGTTATGAGTCATGCGTTATGCGTTATGCGTTTTGCTTTATGCGTTATGCGTTATGAGTAATGCGTGATCCGTTATGCGTTATGCGTTATGAGTAATGCGTGATCCGTTATGCGTTATGCGTTATGCATTATGCGTTATGCGTTATGCGTTATGCGTTATGCTTTATGCGTTACGCGTTATGCGTTATGCTTTATGCATTGTGCGTTGTGCGTTATGCGATTTGCGTTATGCGTTATGCGTTATGGGTTGTGCGTTATGAGTCATTCGTTATGCGTTATGCGTTTTGCTTTGTGCGTAATACGTTATGGGTTATGCGTTATGCGTTATGCGTCATGCGTTATGAGTAATGCGTGATCCGTTATGTGTTATGCGTTATGCGCTATGCGTTATGCGTTATGCGTTATGCGTTATGAGTCATGCGTTATGCGTTATGCGTTATGAGTAATGCGTGATCCGTTATGCGTTATGCGTTATGCGTTATGCGTTATGCGTTATGCGTTATGCGTTATGCGGTATGCGTCATGCGTTATGCGTTATGCGTTATGCGTTATGCGATTTGCGTTATGCGTTCTGGGTTGTGCGTTATGAGTCATGCGTTATGCGTTATGCGTTTTGCTTTATGCGTTATGCGTTATGGGTTATGCGTTATGAGTTATGAGTAATGCGTGATCCGTTATGTGTTATGCGTTATGCGTTATGCGTTATGCGTTATGCGTTATGCGTTATGCGTTATGCGTTATGCGTTATGCGTTATGCGTTATGCTTTATGAGTTATGCGTTATGCGTTATGCGATTTGCGTTATGCGTTATGCGTTATGCGTTATGCGTTATGCGTTATACGTTATGCGTTATGCGTTATGCGTTATGCGTTATGCGTTATGCGTTATGCGTTATGCGTTATGCGTTATGAGTAATGCGTGATCCGTTATGCGTTATGCGTTATGCGCTATGAGTAATGCGTGATCCGTTATGCGTTATGCGTTATGAGTAATGCTTGATCCGTTACGCGTTATGCGTTATGCATTAAGCGTTATGCGTTATACGTTATGCGTTATGCGTTATGCGTTATGCGTTATGCGTTATGCGTTATGCGTTATGCGTTATGCGTTATGTGTTATGCGTTGTGCGTTATCCGCTATGCGTTATGCGTTTTGCGTTATGCGTTATGCGTTATACGTTATGAGTAATGCGTGATCCGTTATGCGTTATGCGTTATGCGCTATGAGTAATGCGTGATCCGTTATGCGTTATGCGTTATGAGTAATGCTTGATCCGTTACGCGTTATGCGTTATGCATTAAGCGTTATACGTTATGCGTTATGCGTTATGCGTTATGCGTTATGCGTTATGCGTTATGCGTTATGCGTTATGTGTTATGCGTTGTGCGTTATCCGCTATGCGTTATGCGTTTTGCGTTATGCGTTATGCGTTATACGTTATGAGTAATGCGTGATCCGTTATGCGTTATGCGTTATGCGCTATGAGTAATGCGTGATCCGTTATGCGTTATGAGTAATGCTTGATCCGTTACGCGTTATGCGTTATGCATTAAGCGTTATGCGTTATACGTTATGCGTTATGCGTTATGCGTTATGCGTTATGCTTTATGCGTTATGAGTTACGCGTTATGCTTTATGCATTATGCGTTATGCGTTATGCGATTTATGTTATGCGTTATGCGTTATGGGTTGTGCGTTATGAGTCATGCGTAATGCGTTATGCGTTTGGCTTTATGCGTTATGCGTTATGGGTTATGCGTTATGCGTTAGGCGTTATGCGTTATGCGTTATGCGTTATGCATTATGCGTTATGCGTTATGCGATTTGCGTTATGCGTTATGCGTTGTGGGTTGTGCGTTATGAGTCATGCGTTATGCGTTATGCGTTTTGCTTTATGCGTTATGCGTTATGGGTAATGCGTTATGCGTTATGCGTTATGCGTTATGGGTTATGAGTAATGCGTGATCCGTTATGCGTTATGCTTTATGCGTTATGAGTTACGCGTTATGCTTTATGCATTATGCGTTATGCGTTATGCGATTTATGTTATGCGTTATGCGTTATGGGTTGTGCGTTATGAGTCATGCGTAATGCGTTATGCGTTTGGCTTTATGCGTTATGCGTTATGGGTTATGCGTTAAGCGTTATGCGTTATGCGTTATGCGTTACGCGTTATGCGTTATGCGTTATGCGTTATGCGTTATGCGTTATGCGTTATGCGTTATGCGTTATGGGTTATGCGTTATGCGTTATGCGTTATGCGTTATGGGTTATGAGTAATGCGTGATCCGTTATGCGTTATGCTTTATGCGTTATGAGTTACGCGTTATGCTTTATGCATTATGCGTTATGCGTTATGCGATTTATGTTATGCGTTATGCGTTATGGGTTGTGCGTTATGAGTCATGCGTAATGCGTTATGCGTTTGGCTTTATGCGTTATGCGTTATGGGTTATGCGTTATGCGTTATGCGTTATGCGTTATGCGTTATGCGTTATGCGTTATGCGTTATGCGTTATGCGTTATGCGTTATGCGTTATGCGTTATGCGTTATGCGTTATGCGTTATGCGTTATGCGTTATGCGTTATGCGTTATGGGTTATCCGTTATGCGTTATCCGTTTAGAGTTTTGCGTCATGCGTTATGCGTTATGAGTTGTGCGTTATGCGTTATGCGTTATGCGTAAGCGTTATGCGTTATGCGTTATGCGTTATGCGTTATGCATTATGCGTTATGCGTTATGCGATTTGCGTTATGCGTTATGCGTTATGGGTTATGCGTTATGCGTTATGCGTTATGCGTTATGCTTTATGCATTATGCGTTATGCGTTATGCGTTATGCGTTATGCGTTATGCGTTATGCGTTATGCGTTATGCGTTATGCGTTATGCGTTATGCGTTATGAGTAATGCGTGATCCGTTATGCGTTATGCGTTATGCGCTATGAGTAATGCGTGATCCGTTATGCGTTATGCGTTATGAGTAATGCTTGATCCGTTACGCGTTATGCGTTATGCATTAAGCGTTATGCGTTATACGTTATGCGTTATGCGTTATGCGTTATGCGTTATGCGTTATGCATTATGCATTATGCGTTATGCGTTATGCGATTTGCGTTATGCGTTATGCGTTATGGGTTATGCGTTATGCGTTATGCGTTATGCTTTATGCATTATGCGTTATGCGTTATGCGTTATGCGTTATGCGTTATGCGTTATGCGTTATGCGTTATGCGTTATGCGTTATGCGTTATGCGTTATGCGTTATGCGTTATGCGTTATGCGTTATGCGTTATGCGTTATGTGTTATGCGTTGTGCGTTATCCGCTATGCGTTATGCGTTTTGCGTTATGCGTTATGCGTTATACGTTATGCGTAATGCGTTATGCGTTATGCGTTATGAGTAATGCGTGATCCGTTATGCGTTATGCGTTATGAGTAATGCTTGATCCGTTACGCGTTATGCGTTATGCATTAAGCGTTATGCGTTATGCGTTATACGTTATGCGTTATGCGTTATGCGTTATGCGTTATGCGTTATGCGTTATGCGTTATGCGTTATGCGTTATGCGTTATGCGTTATGTGTTATGCGTTGTGCGTTATCCGCTATGCGTTATGCGTTTTGCGTTATGCGTTATGCGTTATACGTTATGCGTAATGCGTTATGCGTTATGCGTTATGCGATTTGCGTTATGCGTTATGCGTTATGCGTTATGTGTTATGCGTTATGCGTTATGCGTTATGTGTTATGGGTTATGCGTTATGCGTTATGCGTTATGCGTTATGCGTTATGCGTTATGCGTTATGCGTTATGCGTTATGCGTTATGCGTTATGCGTTATGCGTTATGCGTTATGCGTTATGCGTTATGCGTTATGCGTTATGCGTTATGCGTTATGCGTTATGCGTTATGCGTTATGCGTTATGCGTTATGCGTTATGCGTTATGCGTTATGCGTTATGCGTTATGCGTTATGCGTTATGTGTTATGCGTTGTGCGTTATCCGCTATGCGTTATGCGTTATGCATTAAGCGTTATGCGTTATGCGTTATGCGTTATGCGTTATGCGTTATGAGTTGTGAGTTATGCGTTATGCGTTATGCGTTATGCGTTATGCGTTATGCGTCATGCGTTATGCGTTATGCGTTTTGCTTTATGCGTTATGCGTTATGAGTAATGCGTTATGCGTTATGCGTTATGCGTTATGCGTTATGCGTTATGCGTAATGGGTTGTGCGTTATGCGTTATGCATTATGCGTTATGCGTTATGCGTTATGCGTTATGCTTTATGCGTTACGCGTTATGCGTTATGCGATTTGCGTTATGCGTTATGCGTTATGCGTTATGCGTTATGCGTTATGCGTTATGGGTTGTGCGTTATGCGGTTTGCGTTATGCGTTATGCGTTATGCGTTATGCGTTATGCGTTATGCGTTATGCGTTATGCGTTATGAGTAATGCGTGATCCGTTATGCGTTAAGCTTTATGCGTTACGCGTTATGCGTTATGCGTTATGCGTTATGCGTTATGCGTTATGCGTTATGCGTTATGCGTTATGCGTTATGCGTTATGCGTTGTGCGTTATCCGCTATGCGTTATGCGTTTTGCGTTATGCGTTATGCGATTTGCGTTATGCGTTATGCGTTATGAGTAATGCGTGATCCGTTATGCGTTATGCGTTATGAGTAATGAATGATCCGTTACGCGTTATGCGTTATGCATTAAGCGTTATGCGTTATGCGTTATACGTTATGCGTTATGCCTTATGCGTTATGCGTTATGCGTTATGCGTTATGCGTTATGCGTTATGCGTTATGCGTTATGCGTTATGCGTTATGCGTTATGTGTTATGCGTTGTGCGTTATCCGCTATGCGTTATGCGTTTTGCGTTATGCGTTATGCGTTATACGTTATGCGTAATGCGTTATGCGTTATGCGTTATGCGATTTGCGTTATGCGTTATGCGTTATGCGTTATGTGTTATGCGTTATGCGTTATGCGTTATGTGTTATGGGTTATGCGTTATGCGTTATGCGTTATGCGTTATGCGTTATGCGTTATGCGTTATGCGTTATGCGTTATGCGTTATGCGTTATGCGTTATGCGTTATGCGTTATGCGTTATGCGTTATGCGTTATGCGTTATGCGTTATGCGTTATGCGTTATGCGTTATGCGTTATGCGTTATGCGTTATGCGTTATGCGTTATGCGTTATGCGTTATGTGTTATGCGTTGTGCGTTATCCGCTATGCGTTATGCGTTATGCATTAAGCGTTATGCGTTATGCGTTATGCGTTATGCGTTATGCGTTTTGCTTTATGCGTTATGCGTTATGAGTAATGCGTTATGCGTTATGCGTTATGCGTTATGCGTTATGCGTTATGCGTAATGGGTTGTGCGTTATGCGTTATGCATTATGCGTTATGCGTTATGCGTTATGCGTTATGCTTTATGCGTTACGCGTTATGCGTTATGCGATTTGCGTTATGCGTTATGCGTTATGCGTTATGCGTTATGCGTTATGCGTTATGGGTTGTGCGTTATGCGGTTTGCGTTATGCGTTATGCGTTATGCGTTATGCGTTATGCGTTATGCGTTATGCGTTATGCGTTATGAGTAATGCGTGATCCGTTATGCGTTAAGCTTTATGCGTTACGCGTTATGCGTTATGCGTTATGCGTTATGCGTTATGCGTTATGCGTTATGCGTTATGTGTTATGCGTTGTGCGTTATCCGCTATGCGTTATGCGTTTTGCGTTATGCGTTATGCGATTTGCGTTATGCGTTATGCGTTATGAGTAATGCGTGATCCGTTATGCGTTATGCGTTATGCGTTATGCGGTTTGCGTTATGCGTTATGCGTTATGCGTTATGCGTTATGCGTTATGCGTTATGCGTTATGCGTTATGCGTTATGCGTTATGAGTAATGCGTGATCCGTTATGCGTTAAGCTTTATGCGTTACGCGTTATGCGTTATGCGTTATGCGTTATGCGTTATGCGTTATGCGTTATGCGTTATGCGTTATGTGTTATGCGTTGTGCGTTATCCGCTATGCGTTATGCGTTTTGCGTTATGCGTTATGCGTTATGAGTTATGCGTTATGCGTTATGCTTTATGCATTATGCGTTATGCGTTATGCGTTATGCGTTATGCGTTATGTGTTATGCGTTATGCGTTATGCGTTATGCGTTATGCGTGATCCGTTATGCGTTATGCGTTATGAGTAATGCGTGATCCGTTATGCGTTATGCGTTATGCGTTATGCGTTATGCGTTATGCGTTATGCGTTATGCGTTATGCGTTATGCGTTATGAGTTGTGAGTTATGCGTTATGCGTTATGCGTTATGCGTTATGCGTTATGCGTTATGCGTTATGCGTTATGCGTTATGCGTTATGCGTTATGTGTTATGGGATATGCGTTATGCGTTATGCGTTATGCGTTATGCGTTATGCGTTATGCGTTATGCGATTTGCGTTATGCGTTATGCGTTATGCGTCATGCGTTATGCGTTATGCGTTATGCGTTATGCGTTATGCGATTTGCGTTATGCGTTCTGGGTTGTGCGTTATGAGTCATGCGTTATGCGTTTTGCTTTATGCGTTATGCGTCATGGGTTATGCGTTATGAGTTATGAGTAATGCGTGATCCGTTTTGTGTTATGCGTTATGCGTTATGCGTTATGCGTTATGCGTTATGCGTTATGCGTTATGCGTTATGCGTTATGCGTTATGCGTTATGCGTTATGCGTTATGCTTTATGAGTTATGCGTTATGCGTTATGCGATTTGCGTTATGCGTTATGCGTTATGCGTTATGCGTTATGCGTTATACGTTATGCGTTATGCGTTATGCGTTATGCGTTATGCGTTATGCGTTATGCGTTATGGGTTATGCGTTATGGGTTATGCGTTATGCGTTATGCGTTATGCGTTATGCGTTATGCGTTATGCGTTATGCGTTTTGCTTTATGCGTTATGCGTTATGAGTAATGCGTTATGCGTTATGCGTTATGCGTTATGCGTTATGCGTTATGCGTAATGGGTTGTGCGTTATGCGTTATGCATTATGCGTTATGCGTTATGCGTTATGCGTTATGCTTTATGCGTTACGCGTTATGCGTTATGCGATTTGCGTTATGCGTTATGCGTTATGCGTTATGCGTTATGCGTTATGCGTTATGGGTTGTGCGGTATGCGTTATGCGTTATGCGTTATGCGTTATGCGTCATGCGTTATGCGTTATGCGTTATGCGTTATGCGTTATGCGTTACGCGGTATGCGTTATGCGTTATGCGTTATGCGTTATGCGTTATGCGTTATGCGTTATGCGTTATGCGTTATGCGTTATGCGTTATGCGTTATGAGTAATGCGTGATCCGTTATGCGTTAAGCTTTATGCGTTACGCGTTATGCGTTATGCGTTATGCGTTATGCGTTATGAGTAATGCGTGAAACGTTATGCGTTATTCGTTATGCGTTATGCGTTATGCGTTATGCGTTATGCGTTATGAGTAATGCGTGATCCGTTATGCGTTATGCGTTATGCGTTATGCGGTTTGCGTTATGCGTTATGCGTTATGCGTTATGCGTTATGCGTTATGCGTTATGCGTTATGCGTTATGCGTTATGCGTTATGAGTAATGCGTGATCCGTTATGCGTTAAGCTTTATGCGTTACGCGTTATGCGTTATGCGTTATGCGTTATGCTTTATGCGTTATGCGTTATGCGTTATGCGTTATGTGTTATGCGTTATGAGTTGTGCGTTATACGTTATGCGTTATGCGTTATGCGTTATGCGTTATGCGTTATGAGTAATGCGTGAAAAGTTATGCGTTATTCGTTATGCGTTATGCGTTATGAGTAATGCGTGATCCGTTATGCGTTATGCGTTATGCGCTATGAGTAATGCGTGATCCGTTATGCGTTATGCGTTATGAGTAATGCGTGATCCGTTATGCGTTATGCGTTATGCATTAAGCGTTATGCGTTATGCGTTATGCGTTATACGTTATGCGTTATGCGTTATGCGTTATGCTTTATGCATTATGCGTTATGCGTTATGCGTTATGCGTTATGCGTTATGTGTTATGCGTTATGCGTTATGCGTTATGCGTTATGCGTTATGCGTTATGCGTTATGCGTTATGAGTAATGCGTGATCCGTTATGCGTTATGCGTTATGCGTTATGCGTTATGCGTTATGCGTTATGCGTTATGCGTTATGCGTTATGGGTTATGCGTTATGCGTTATGAGTTGTGAGTTATGCGTTATGCGTTATGCGTTATGCGTTATGCGTCATGCGTTATGCGTTATGCGTTATGCGTTATGCGTTATGCGTTATGCGTTATGCGTTATGCGTTATGCGTTATGCGTTATGCGTTATGCGTTATGCGTTATGCGTTATGCGTTATGCGTTATGTGTTATGGGATATGCGTTATGCGTTATGCGTTATGCGTTATGCGTTATGCGTTATGCGTTATGCGTTATGCGTTATGCGTTATGCGTTATGCGTTATGCGTTATGCGTTATGAGTAATCCGTGATCCGTTATTCGTTATGCGTTATGCGTTATGCGTTATGAGTAATGCGTGATCCGTTATGCGTTATGCGTTATGCGTTATGCGTTATGCGTTATGCGATATGCGTTATGAGTAATGCGTGATCCGTTATGCGTTATGCGTTATGCGCTATGAGTAATGCGTGATCCGTTATGCGTTATGAGTAATGCTTGATCCGTTACGCGTTATGCGTTATGCATTAAGCGTTATGCGTTATACGTTATGCGTTATGCGTTATGCGTTATGCGTTATGCGTTATGCTTTATGCGTTATGAGTTACGCGTTATGCTTTATGCATTATGCGTTATGCGTTATGCGATTTATGTTATGCGTTATGCGTTATGGGTTGTGCGTTATGAGTCATGCGTAATGCGTTATGCGTTTGGCTTTATGCGTTATGCGTTATGGGTTATGCGTTATGCGTTATGCGTTATGCGTTATGCGTTATGCGTTATGCATTATGCGTTATGCGTTATGCGATTTGCGTTATGCGTTATGCGTTGTGGGTTGTGCGTTATGAGTCATGCGTTATGCGTTATGCGTTTTGCTTTATGCGTTATGCGTTACGGGTTATGCGTTATGCGTTATGCGTTATGCGTTATGCGTTATGGGTTATGAGTAATGCGTGATCCGTTATGCGTTATGCTTTATGCGTTATGAGTTACGCGTTATGCTTTATGCATTATGCGTTATGCGTTATGCGATTTATGTTATGCGTTATGCGTTATGGGTTGTGCGTTATGAGTCATGCGTAATGCGTTATGCGTTTGGCTTTATGCGTTATGCGTTATGGGTTATGCGTTATGCGTTATGCGTTATGCGTTATGCGTTATGCGTTATGCGTTATGCGTTATGCGTTATGCGTTATGCGTTATGCGTTATGGGTTATGCGTTATGCGTTATGCGTTATGCGTTATGGGTTATGAGTAATGCGTGATCCGTTATGCGTTATGCTTTATGCGTTATGAGTTACGCGTTATGCTTTATGCATTATGCGTTATGCGTTATGCGATTTATGTTATGCGTTATGCGTTATGGGTTGTGCGTTATGAGTCATGCGTAATGCGTTATGCGTTTGGCTTTATGCGTTATGCGTTATGGGTTATGCGTTATGCGTTATGCGTTATGCGTTATGCGTTATGCGTTATGCGTTATGCGTTATGCGTTATGCGTTATGCGTTATGCGTTATGCGTTATGCGTTATGCGTTATGCGTTATGCGTTATGCGTTATGCGTTATGCGTTATGCGTTATGCGTTATGCGTTATGCGTTATGCGTTATGCGTTATGCGTTATGCGTTATGCGTTATGCGTTATGCGTTATGCGTTATGCGTTATGGGTTATCCGTTATGCGTTATCCGTTTAGAGTTTTGCGTTATGCGTTATGCGTTATGAGTTGTGCGTTATGCGTTATGCGTTATGCGTAAGCGTTATGCGTTATGCGTTATGCGTTATGCGTTATGCATTATGCGTTATGCGTTATGCGATTTGCGTTATGCGTTATGCGTTATGGGTTATGCGTTATGCGTTATGCGTTATGCGTTATGCTTTATGCATTATGCGTTATGCGTTATGCGTTATGTGTTATGCGTTATGCGTTATGCGTTATGCGTTATGCGTTATGCGTTATGCGTTATGAGTAATCCGTGATCCGTTATGCGTTATGCGTTATGCGTTATGCGTTATGAGTAATGCGTAATCCGTTATGCGTTATGCGTTATGCGTTATGCGTTATGCGTTATGCGTTATGCGTTATGCATTATGCGTTATGCGTTATGCGTTATGTGTTATGCGTTGTGCGTTATCCGCTATGCGTTATGCGTTTTGCGTTATGCGTTATGCGTTATACGTTATGCGTAATGCGTTATGCGTTATGCGTTATGCGAATTGCGTTATGCGTTGTGCGTTATGCGTTATGTGTTATGCGTTATGCGTTATGCGTTATGTGTTATGGGTTATGCGTTATGCGTTATGCGTTATGCGTTATGCGTTATGCGTTATGCGTTATGCGTTATGCGTTATGCGTTATGCGTTATGCGTTATGCGTTATGCGTAATGCGTTATGCGTTATGCGTTATGCGATTTGCGTTATACGTTATGCGTTATGCGTTATGCGTTATGCGTTATGCGTTATGCGTTATGGGTTATGCGTTATGCGCTATGCGTTGAGCGTTATGGGTTATGAGTAATGCGTGATCCGTTATGCGTTATGCTTCATGCGTTATGAGTTACGCGTAATGCGTTATGCGCTATGAGTAATGCGTGATCCGTTATGCGTTATGCGTTATGAGTAATGCGTGATCCGTTATGCGTGATCCGTTATGCGTTATGCGTTATGCGCTATAAGTAATGCGTGATCCGTTATGCGTTATGCGTTATGAGTAATGCTTGATCCGTTACGCGTTATGCGTTATGCATTAAGCGTTATGCGTTATACGTTATGCGTTATGCGTTATGCGTTATGCGTTATGCGTTATGCGTTATGCATTATGCATTATGCGTTATGCGTTATGCGTTATGCGATTTGCGTTATGCGTTATGCGTTATGGGTTATGCGTTATGCGTTATGCGTTATGCGTTATGCTTTATGCATTATGCGTTATGCGTTATGCGTTATGCGTTATGCGTTATGCGTTATGCGTTATGCGTTATGAGTAATGCTTGATCCGTTACGCGTTATGCGTTATGCATTAAGCGTTATGCGTTATACGTTATGCGTTATGCGTTATGCGTTATGCGTTATGCGTTATGCTTTATGCGTTATGAGTTACGCGTTATGCTTTATGCATTATGCGTTATGCGTTATGCGATTTATGTTATGCGTTATGCGTTATGGGTTGTGCGTTATGAGTCATGCGTAATGCGTTATGCGTTTGGCTTTATGCGTTATGCGTTATGGGTTATGCGTTATGCGTTATGCGTTATGCGTTATGCGTTATGCGTTATGCATTATGCGTTATGCGTTATGCGATTTGCGTTATGCGTTATGCGTTGTGGGTTGTGCGTTATGAGTCATGCGTTATGCGTTATGCGTTTTGCTTTATGCGTTATGCGTTATGGGTTATGCGTTATGCGTTATGCGTTATGCGTTATGGGTTATGAGTAATGCGTGATCCGTTATGCGTTATGCTTTATGCGTTATGAGTTACGCGTTATGCTTTATGCATTATGCGTTATGCGTTATGCGATTTATGTTATGCGTTATGCGTTATGGGTTGTGCGTTATGAGTCATGCGTAATGCGTTATGCGTTTGGCTTTATGCGTTATGCGTTATGGGTTATGCGTTATGCGTTATGCGTTATGCGTTATGCGTTATGCGTTATGCGTTATGCGTTATGCGTTATGCGTTATGCGTTATGCGTTATGCGTTATGCGTTATGCGTTATGGGTTATGCGTTATGCGTTATGCGTTATGCGTTATGGGTTATGAGTAATGCGTGATCCGTTATGCGTTATGCTTTATGCGTTATGAGTTACGCGTTATGCTTTATGCATTATGCGTTATGCGTTATGCGATTTATGTTATGCGTTATGCGTTATGGGTTGTGCGTTATGAGTCATGCGTTATGCGTTATGCGTTTGGCTTTATGCGTTATGCGTTATGGGTTATGCGTTATGCGTTATGCGTTATGCGTTATGCGTTATGCGTTATGCGTTATGCGTTATGCGTTATGCGTTATGCGTTATGCGTTATGCGTTATGCGTTATGCGTTATGCGTTATGCGTTATGCGTTATGCGTTATGCGTTATGCGTTATGCGTTATGCGTTATGCGTTATGCGTTATGCGTTATGCGTTATGCGTTATGCGTTATGCGTTATGCGTTATGCGTTATGCGTTATGCGTTATGCGTTATGCGTTATGCGTTATGGGTTATCCGTTATGCGTTATCCGTTTAGAGTTTTGCGTTATGCGTTATGCGTTATGAGTTGTGCGTTATGCGTTATGCGTTATGCGTAAGCGTTATGCGTTATGCGTTATGCGTTATGCGTTATGCATTATGCGTTATGCGTTATGCGATTTGCGTTATGCGTTATGCGTTATGGGTTATGCGTTATGCGTTATGCGTTATGCGTTATGCTTTATGCATTATGCGTTATGCGTTATGCGTTATGCGTTATGCGTTATGCGTTATGCGTTATGCGTTATGCGTTATGCGTTATGCGTTATGCGTTATGCGTTATGAGTAATGCGTGATCCGTTATGCGTTATGCGTTATGCGCTATGAGTAATGCGTGATCCGTTATGCGTTATGCGTTATGAGTAATGCTTGATCCGTTACGCGTTATGCGTTATGCATTAAGCGTTATGCGTTATACGTTATGCGTTATGCGTTATGCGTTATGCGTTATGCGTTATGCGTTATGCGTTATGCGTTATGTGTTATGCGTTGTGCGTTATCCGCTATGCGTTATGCGTTTTGCGTTATGCGTTATGCGTTATACGTTATGAGTAATGCGTGATCCGTTATGCGTTATGCGTTATGCGCTATGAGTAATGCGTGATCCGTTATGCGTTATGCGTTATGAGTAATGCTTGATCCGTTACGCGTTATGCGTTATGCATTAAGCGTTATACGTTATGCGTTATGCGTTATGCGTTATGCGTTATGCGTTATGTGTTATGCGTTGTGCGTTATCCGCTATGCGTTATGCGTTTTGCGTTATGCGTTATGCGTTATACGTTATGAGTAATGCGTGATCCGTTATGCGTTATGCGTTATGCGCTATGAGTAATGCGTGATCCGTTATGCGTTATGAGTAATGCTTGATCCGTTACGCGTTATGCGTTATGCATTAAGCGTTATGCGTTATACGTTATGCGTTATGCGTTATGCGTTATGCGTTATGCGTTATGCTTTATGCGTTATGAGTTACGCGTTATGCTTTATGCATTATGCGTTATGCGTTATGCGATTTATGTTATGCGTTATGCGTTATGGGTTGTGCGTTATGAGTCATGCGTAATGCGTTATGCGTTTGGCTTTATGCGTTATGCGTTATGGGTTATGCGTTATGCGTTAGGCGTTATGCGTTATGCGTTATGCGTTATGCATTATGCGTTATGCGTTATGCGATTTGCGTTATGCGTTATGCGTTGTGGGTTGTGCGTTATGAGTCATGCGTTATGCGTTATGCGTTTTGCTTTATGCGTTATGCGTTATGGGTTATGCGTTATGCGTTATGCGTTATGCGTTATGGGTTATGAGTAATGCGTGATCCGTTATGCGTTATGCTTTATGCGTTATGAGTTACGCGTTATGCTTTATGCATTATGCGTTATGCGTTATGCGATTTATGTTATGCGTTATGCGTTATGGGTTGTGCGTTATGAGTCATGCGTAATGCGTTATGCGTTTGGCTTTATGCGTTATGCGTTATGGGTTATGCGTTAAGCGTTATGCGTTATGCGTTATGCGTTATGCGTTATGCGTTATGCGTTATGCGTTATGCGTTATGCGTTATGCGTTATGGGTTATGCGTTATGCGTTATGCGTTATGCGTTATGGGTTATGAGTAATGCGTGATCCGTTATGCGTTATGCTTTATGCGTTATGAGTTACGCGTTATGCTTTATGCATTATGCGTTATGCGTTATGCGATTTATGTTATGCGTTATGCGTTATGGGTTGTGCGTTATGAGTCATGCGTAATGCGTTATGCGTTTGGCTTTATGCGTTATGCGTTATGGGTTATGCGTTATGCGTTATGCGTTATGCGTTATGCGTTATGCGTTATGCGTTATGCGTTATGCGTTATGCGTTATGCGTTATGCGTTATGCGTTATGTGTTATGCGTTATGCGTTATGCGTTATGCGTTATGCGTTATGCGTTATGCGTTATGCGTTATGCGTTATGCGTTATGCGTTATGCGTTATGCGTTATGCGTTATGCGTTATGCGTTATGGGTTATCCGTTATGCGTTATCCGTTTAGAGTTTTGCGTTATGCGTTATGCGTTATGAGTTGTGCGTTATGGGTTATGCGTTATGCGTTATGCGTTATGCGTTATGCTTTATGCATTATGCGTTATGCGTTATGCGTTATGCGTTATGCGTTATGCGTTATGCGTTATGCGTTATGCGTTATGCGTTATGCGTTATGAGTAATGCGTGATCCGTTATGCGTTATGCGTTATGCGCTATGAGTAATGCGTGATCCGTTATGCGTTATGCGTTATGAGTAATGCTTGATCCGTTACGCGTTATGCGTTATGCATTAAGCGTTATGCGTTATACGTTATACGTTATGCGTTATGCGTTATGCGTTATGCGTTATGCGTTATGCGTTATGCGTTATGCGTTATGCGTTATGCGTTATGCGTTATGCGTTATGCGTTATGCGTTATGCGTTATGTGTTATGCGTTGTGCGTTATCCGCTATGCGTTATGCGTTTTGCGTTATGCGTTATGCGTTATACGTTATGCGTAATGCGTTATGCGTTATGCGTTATGCGATTTGCGTTATGCGTTATGCGTTATGCGTTATGCGTTATGCGTTATGCGTTATGCGTTATGCGTAATGGGTTGTGCGTTATGCGTTATGCATTATGCGTTATGCGTTATGCGTTATGCGTTATGCTTTATGCGTTACGCGTTATGCGTTATGCGATTTGCGTTATGCGTTATGCGTTATGCGTTATGCGTTATGCGTTATGCGTTATGGGTTGTGCGTTATGCGGTTTGCGTTATGCGTTATGCGTTATGCGTTATGCGTTATGCGTTATGCGTTATGCGTTATGCGTTATGAGTAATGCGTGATCCGTTATGCGTTAAGCTTTATGCGTTATGCGTTATGCGTTATGCGTTATGCGTTATGCGTTATGCGTTATGCGTTATGCGTTATGCGTTATGCGTTATGTGTTATGCGTTGTGCGTTATCCGCTATGCGTTATGCGTTTTGCGTTATGCGTTATGCGATTTGCGTTATGCGTTATGCGTTATGAGTAATCCGTGATCCGTTATGCGTTATGCGTTATGAGTAATGCTTGATCCGTTACGCGTTATGCGTTATGCATTAAGCGTTATGCGTTATGCGTTATACGTTATGCGTTATGCGTTATGCGTTATGCGTTATGCGTTATGCGTTATGCGTTATGCGTTATGCGTTATGCGTTATGCGTTATGCGTTATGTGTTATGCGTTGTGCGTTATCCGCTATGCGTTATGCGTTTTGCGTTATGCGTTATGCGTTATACGTTATGCGTAATGCGTTATGCGTTATGCGTTATGCGATTTGCGTTATGCGTTATGCGTTATGCGTTAAGTGTTATGCGTTATGCGTTATGCGTTATGCGTTATGCGTTATGCGTTATGCGTTATGCGTAATGGGTTGTGCGTTATGCGTTATGCATTATGCGTTATGCGTTATGCGTTATGCGTTATGCTTTATGCGTTACGCGTTATGCGTTATGCGATTTGCGTTATGCGTTATGCGTTATGCGTTATGCGTTATGCGTTATGCGTTATGGGTTGTGCGTTATGCGGTTTGCGTTATGCGTTATGCGTTATGCGTTATGCGTTATGCGTTATGCGATTTGCGTTATGCGTTATGCGTTATGCGTTATGCGTTATGCGTTATGCGTTATGCGTCATGCGTTATGCGTTATGCGTTTTGCTTTATGCGTTATGCGTTATGAGTAATGCGTTATGCGTTATGCGTTATGCGTTATGCGTTATGCGTTATGCGTAATGGGTTGTGCGTTATGCGTTATGCATTATGCGTTATGCGTTATGCGTTATGCGTTATGCTTTATGCGTTACGCGTTATGCGTTATGCGATTTGCGTTATGCGTTATGCGTTATGCGTTATGCGTTATGCGTTATGGGTTGTGCGTTATGCGGTTTGCGTTATGCGTTATGCGTTATGCGTTATGCGTTATGCGTTATGCGTTATGCGTTATGCGTTATGCGTTATGCGTTATGCGTTATGGGTTATGCGTTATGCGTTATGCGTTATGCGTTATGGGTTATGAGTAATGCGTGATCCGTTATGCGTTATGCTTTATGCGTTATGAGTTACGCGTTATGCTTTATGCATTATGCGTTATGCGTTATGCGATTTATGTTATGCGTTATGCGTTATGGGTTGTGCGTTATGAGTCATGCGTAATGCGTTATGCGTTTTGCTTTATGCGTTATGCGTTATGGGTTATGCGTTAAGCGTTATGCGTTATGCGTTATGCGTTATGCGTTATGCGTTATGCGTTATGCGTTATGCGTTATGCGTTATGCGTTATGGGTTATGCGTTATGCGTTATGCGTTATGCGTTATGGGTTATGAGTAATGCGTGATCCGTTATGCGTTATGCTTTATGCGTTATGAGTTACGCGTTATGCTTTATGCATTATGCGTTATGCGTTATGCGATTTATGTTATGCGTTATGCGTTATGGGTTGTGCGTTATGAGTCATGCGTAATGCGTTATGCGTTTGGCTTTATGCGTTATGCGTTATGGGTTATGCGTTATGCGTTATGCGTTATGCGTTATGCGTTATGCGTTATGCGTTATGCGTTATGCGTTATGCGTTATGCGTTATGCGTTATGCGTTATGTGTTATGCGTTATGCGTTATGCGTTATGCGTTATGCGTTATGCGTTATGCGTTATGCGTTATGCGTTATGCGTTATGCGTTATGCGTTATGCGTTATGCGTTATGCGTTATGCGTTATGGGTTATCCGTTATGCGTTATCCGTTTAGAGTTTTGCGTTATGCGTTATGCGTTATGAGTTGTGCGTTATGCGTTATGCGTTATGCTTTATGCATTATGCGTTATGCGTTATGCGTTATGCGTTATGCGTTATGCGTTATGCGTTATGCGTTATGCGTTATGCGTTATGCGTTATGAGTAATGCGTGATCCGTTATGCGTTATGCGTTATGCGCTATGAGTAATGCGTGATCCGTTATGCGTTATGCGTTATGAGTAATGCTTGATCCGTTACGCGTTATGCGTTATGCATTAAGCGTTATGCGTTATACGTTATACGTTATGCGTTATGCGTTATGCGTTATGCGTTATGCGTTATGCGTTATGCGTTATGCGTTATGCGTTATGCGTTATGCGTTATGCGTTATGCGTTATGCGTTATGCGTTATGTGTTATGCGTTGTGCGTTATCCGCTATGCGTTATGCGTTTTGCGTTATGCGTTATGCGTTATACGTTATGCGTAATGCGTTATGCGTTATGCGTTATGCGATTTGCGTTATGCGTTATGCGTTATGCGTTATGCGTTATGCGTTATGCGTTATGCGTTATGCGTAATGGGTTGTGCGTTATGCGTTATGCATTATGCGTTATGCGTTATGCGTTATGCGTTATGCTTTATGCGTTACGCGTTATGCGTTATGCGATTTGCGTTATGCGTTATGCGTTATGCGTTATGCGTTATGCGTTATGCGTTATGGGTTGTGCGTTATGCGGTTTGCGTTATGCGTTATGCGTTATGCGTTATGCGTTATGCGTTATGCGTTATGCGTTATGCGTTATGAGTAATGCGTGATCCGTTATGCGTTAAGCTTTATGCGTTATGCGTTATGCGTTATGCGTTATGCGTTATGCGTTATGCGTTATGCGTTATGCGTTATGCGTTATGCGTTATGTGTTATGCGTTGTGCGTTATCCGCTATGCGTTATGCGTTTTGCGTTATGCGTTATGCGATTTGCGTTATGCGTTATGCGTTATGAGTAATCCGTGATCCGTTATGCGTTATGCGTTATGAGTAATGCTTGATCCGTTACGCGTTATGCGTTATGCATTAAGCGTTATGCGTTATGCGTTATGCGTTATGCGTTATGCGTTATGCGTTATGCGTTATGCGTTATGCGTTATGCGTTATGCGTTATGCGTTATGCGTTATGCGTTATGCGTTATGTGTTATGCGTTGTGCGTTATCCGCTATGCGTTATGCGTTTTGCGTTATGCGTTATGCGTTATACGTTATGCGTAATGCGTTATGCGTTATGCGTTATGCGATTTGCGTTATGCGTTATGCGTTATGCGTTATGCGTTATGCGTTATGCGTTATGCGTTATGCGTTATGCGTTATGCGTTATGCGTTATGCGTAATGGGTTGTGCGTTATGCGTTATGCATTATGCGTTATGCGTTATGCGTTATGCGTTATGCTTTATGCGTTACGCGTTATGCGTTATGCGATTTGCGTTATGCGTTATGCGTTATGCGTTATGCGTTATGCGTTATGCGTTATGGGTTGTGCGTTATGCGGTTTGCGTTATGCGTTATGCGTTATGCGTTATGCGTTATGCGTTATGCGATTTGCGTTATGCGTTATGCGTTATGCGTTATGCGTTATGCGTTATGCGTTATGCGTCATGCGTTATGCGTTATGCGTTTTGCTTTATGCGTTATGCGTTATGAGTAATGCGTTATGCGTTATGCGTTATGCGTTATGCGTTATGCGTTATGCGTAATGGGTTGTGCGTTATGCGTTATGCATTATGCGTTATGCGTTATGCGTTATGCGTTATGCTTTATGCGTTACGCGTTATGCGTTATGCGATTTGCGTTATGCGTTATGCGTTATGCGTTATGCGTTATGCGTTATGGGTTGTGCGTTATGCGGTTTGCGTTATGCGTTATGCGTTATGCGTTATGCGTTATGCGTTATGCGTTATGCGTTATGCGTTATGCGTTATGAGTAATGCGTGATCCGTTATGCGTTAAGCTTTATGCGTTACGCGTTATGCGTTATGCGTTATACGTTATGCGTTATGCGTTATGCGTTATGCGTTATGCGTTATGTGTTATGCGTTGTGCGTTATCCGCTATGCGTTATGCGTTTTGCGTTATGCGTTATGCGATTTGCGTTATGCGTTATGCGTTATGAGTAATGCGTGATCCGTTATGCGTTATGCGTTATGCGTTAAGCGGTTTGCGTTATGCGTTATGCGTTATGCGTTATGCGTTATGCGTTATGCGTTATGCGTTATGCGTTATGCGTTATGAGTAATGCGTGATCCGTTATGCGTTAAGCTTTATGCGTTACGCGTTATGCGTTATGCGTTATGCGTTATGCGTTATGCGTTATGCGTTATGCGTTATGTGTTATGCGTTGTGCGTTATCCGCTATGCGTTATGCGTTTTGCGTTATGCGTTATGCGTTATGAGTTGTGCGTTATACGTTATGCGTTATGCGTTATGCGTTATGCGTTATGCGTTATGCGTTATGCGATTTGCGTTATGCGTTATGCGGTATGAGTTATGCGTTATGCGTTATGCGTAATGAGTTATGCGTTATGCGTTATGCGTTATGCGTTATGCGTTATGCGTTATGTGATATGCGTTGTGCGTTATCCGCTGTGCGTTATGCGTTTTGCGTTATGCGTTATGCGTTATGAGTTGTGCGTTATACGTTATGCGTTATGCGTTATGCGTTATGCTTTATGCGTTATGAGTAATGCGTGAAAAGTTATGCGTTATTCGTTATGCGTTATGCGTTATGAGTAATGCGTGATCCGTTATGCGTTATGCGTTATGCGCTATGAGTAATGCGTGATCCGTTATGCGTTATGCGTTATGAGTAATGCGTGATCCGTTATGCGTTATGCGTTATGCATTAAGCGTTATGCGTTATGCGTTATGCGTTATGCGTTATGCGTTATGCGTTATGCTTTATGCGTTATGCGTTATGCGTTATGCGTTATGCGTTATGCGTTATGTGTTATGCGTTATGCGTTATGCGTTATGCGTTATGCGTGATCCGTTATGCGTTATGCGTTATGAGTAATGCGTGATCCGTTATGCGTTATGCGTTATGCGTTATGCGTTATGCGTTATGCGTTATGCGTTATGCGTTATGCGTTATGAGTTGTGAGTTATGCGTTATGCGTTATGCGTTATGCGTTATGCGTTATGCGTTATGCGTTATGCGTTATGCGTTATGCGTTATGCGTTATGCGTTATGGGATATGCGTTATGCGTTATGCGTTATGCGTTATGCGTTATGCGTTATGCGTTATGCGATTTGCGTTATGCGTTATGCGTTATGCGTCATGCGTTATGCGTTATGCGTTATGCGTTATGCGATTTGCGTTATGCGTTCTGGGTTGTGCGTTATGAGTCATGCGTTATGCGTTTTGCTTTATGCGTTATGCGTTATGGGTTATGCGTTATGAGTTATGAGTAATGCGTGATCCGTTTTGTGTTATGCGTTATGCGTTATGCGTTATGCGTTATGCGTTATGCGTTATGCGTTATGCGTTATGCGTTATGCGTTATGCGTTATGCGTTATGCGTTATGCGTTATGCTTTATGAGTTATGCGTTATGCGTTATGCGATTTGCGTTATGCGTTATGCGTTATGCGTTATGCGTTATGCGTTATACGTTATGCGTTATGCGTTATGCGTTATGCGTTATGCGTTATGCGTTATGCGTTATGCGTTATGGGTTATGCGTTATGGGTTATGCGTTATGCGTTATGCGTTATGCGTTATGCGTTATGCGTTATGCGTTATGCGTTATGCGTTTTGCTTTATGCGTTATGCGTTATGAGTAATGCGTTATGCGTTATGCGTTATGCGTTATGCGTTATGCGTTATGCGTAATGGGTTGTGCGTTATGCGTTATGCATTATGCGTTATGCGTTATGCGTTATGCGTTATGCTTTATGCGTTACGCGTTATGCGTTATGCGATTTGCGTTATGCGTTATGCGTTATGCGTTATGCGTTATGCGTTATGCCTTATGGGTTGTGCGGTATGCGTTATGCGTTATGCGTTATGCGTCATGCGTTATGCGTTATGCGTTATGCGTTATGCGTTATGCGTTACGCGGTATGCGTTATGCGTTATGCGTTATGCGTTATGCGTTATGCGTTATGCGTTATGC
This sequence comes from Lasioglossum morio, assembly GCA_916610235.2. Taxonomy (NCBI): domain Eukaryota; kingdom Metazoa; phylum Arthropoda; class Insecta; order Hymenoptera; family Halictidae; genus Lasioglossum; species Lasioglossum morio. The sequence continues at coordinate 539,527 of CAKAJA020000257.1, forward strand.
GTTATGCGTTATGCGTTATGCGTTATGCGTTATGGGTTATCCGTTATGCGTTATCCGTTTAGAGTTTTGCGTTATGCGTTATGCGTTATGAGTTGTGCGTTATGGGTTATGCGTTATGCGTTATGCGTTATGCGTTATGCTTTATGCATTATGCGTTATGCGTTATGCGTTATGCGTTATGCGTTATGCGTTATGCGTTATGCGTTATGCGTTATGCGTTATGCGTTATGAGTAATGCGTGATCCGTTATGCGTTATGCGTTATGCGCTATGAGTAATGCGTGATCCGTTATGCGTTATGCGTTATGAGTAATGCTTGATCCGTTACGCGTTATGCGTTATGCATTAAGCGTTATGCGTTATACGTTATACGTTATGCGTTATGCGTTATGCGTTATGCGTTATGCGTTATGCGTTATGCGTTATGCGTTATGCGTTATGCGTTATGCGTTATGCGTTATGCGTTATGCGTTATGCGTTATGCGTTATGCGTTGTGCGTTATCCGCTATGCGTTATGCGTTTTGCGTTATGCGTTATGCGTTATACGTTATGCGTAATGCGTTATGCGTTATGCGTTATGCGATTTGCGTTATGCGTTATGCGTTATGCGTTATGCGTTATGCGTTATGCGTTATGCGTTATGCGTAATGGGTTGTGCGTTATGCGTTATGCATTATGCGTTATGCGTTATGCGTTATGCGTTATGCTTTATGCGTTACGCGTTATGCGTTATGCGATTTGCGTTATGCGTTATGCGTTATGCGTTATGCGTTATGCGTTATGCGTTATGGGTTGTGCGTTATGCGGTTTGCGTTATGCGTTATGCGTTATGCGTTATGCGTTATGCGTTATGCGTTATGCGTTATGCGTTATGAGTAATGCGTGATCCGTTATGCGTTAAGCTTTATGCGTTACGCGTTATGCGTTATGCGTTATGCGTTATGCGTTATGCGTTATGCGTTATGCGTTATGCGTTATGTGTTATGCGTTGTGCGTTATCCGCTATGCGTTATGCGTTTTGCGTTATGCGTTATGCGATTTGCGTTATGCGTTATGCGTTATGAGTAATCCGTGATCCGTTATGCGTTATGCGTTATGAGTAATGCTTGATCCGTTACGCGTTATGCGTTATGCATTAAGCGTTATGCGTTATGCGTTATACGTTATGCGTTATGCGTTATGCGTTATGCGTTATGCGTTATGCGTTATGCGTTATGCGTTATGCGTTATGCGTTATGCGTTATGCGTTATGCGTTATGTGTTATGCGTTGTGCGTTATCCGCTATGCGTTATGCGTTTTGCGTTATGCGTTATGCGTTATACGTTATGCGTAATGCGTTATGCGTTATGCGTTATGCGATTTGCGTTATGCGTTATGCGTTATGCGTTATGTGTTATGCGTTATGCGTTATGCGTTATGCGTTATGCGTTATGCGTTATGCGTAATGGGTTGTGCGTTATGCGTTATGCATTATGCGTTATGCGTTATGCGTTATGCGTTATGCTTTATGCGTTACGCGTTATGCGTTATGCGATTTGCGTTATGCGTTATGCGTTATGCGTTATGCGTTATGCGTTATGCGTTATGGGTTGTGCGTTATGCGGTTTGCGTTATGCGTTATGCGTTATGCGTTATGCGTTATGCGATTTGCGTTATGCGTTATGCGTTATGCGTTATGCGTTATGCGTTATGCGTTATGCGTCATGCGTTATGCGTTATGCGTTTTGCTTTATGCGTTATGCGTTATGAGTAATGCGTTATGCGTTATGCGTTATGCGTTATGCGTTATGCGTTATGCGTAATGGGTTGTGCGTTATGCGTTATGCATTATGCGTTATGCGTTATGTGTTATGCGTTATGCTTTATGCGTTACGCGTTATGCGTTATGCGATTTGCGTTATGCGTTATGCGTTATGCGTTATGCGTTATGCGTTATGCGTTATGGGTTGTGCGTTATGCGGTTTGCGTTATGCGTTATGCGTTATGCGTTATGCGTTATGCGTTATGCGTTATGCGTTATGCGTTATGCGTTATGAGTAATGCGTGATCCGTTATGCGTTAAGCTTTATGCGTTACGCGTTATGCGTTATGCGTTATACGTTATGCGTTATGCGTTATGCGTTATGCGTTATGCGTTATGTGTTATGCGTTGTGCGTTATCCGCTATGCGTTATGCGTTTTGCGTTATGCGTTATGCGATTTGCGTTATGCGTTATGCGTTATGAGTAATGCGTGATCCGTTATGCGTTATGCGTTATGCGTTAAGCGGTTTGCGTTATGCGTTATGCGTTATGCGTTATGCGTTATGCGTTATGCGTTATGCGTTATGCGTTATGAGTAATGCGTGATCCGTTATGCGTTAAGCTTTATGCGTTACGCGTTATGCGTTATGCGTTATGCGTTATGCGTTATGCGTTATGCGTTATGCGTTATGTGTTATGCGTTGTGCGTTATCCGCTATGCGTTATGCGTTTTGCGTTATGCGTTATGCGTTATGAGTTGTGCGTTATACGTTATGCGTTATGCGTTATGCGTTATGCGTTATGCGTTATGCGTTATGCGATTTGCGTTATGCGTTATGCGGTATGAGTTATGCGTTATGCGTTATGCGTAATGAGTTATGCGTTATGCGTTATGCGTTATGCGTTATGCGTTATGTGATATGCGTTGTGCGTTATCCGCTGTGCGTTATGCGTTTTGCGTTATGCGTTATGCGTTATGAGTTGTGCGTTATACGTTATGCGTTATGCGTTATGCGTTATGCTTTATGCGTTATGAGTAATGCGTGAAAAGTTATGCGTTATTCGTTATGCGTTATGCGTTATGAGTAATGCGTGATCCGTTATGCGTTATGCGTTATGCGCTATGAGTAATGCGTGATCCGTTATGCGTTATGCGTTATGAGTAATGCGTGATCCGTTATGCGTTATGCGTTATGCATTAAGCGTTATGCGTTATGCGTTATGCGTTATGCGTTATGCGTTATGCGTTATGCTTTATGCATTATGCGTTATGCGTTATGCGTTATGCGTTATGCGTTATGTGTTATGCGTTATGCGTTATGCGTTATGCGTTATGCGTGATCCGTTATGCGTTATGCGTTATGAGTAATGCGTGATCCGTTATGCGTTATGCGTTATGCGTTATGCGTTATGCGTTATGCGTTATGCGTTATGCGTTATGCGTTATGAGTTGTGAGTTATGCGTTATGCGTTATGCGTTATGCGTTATGCGTTATGCGTTATGCGTTATGCGTTATGCGTTATGCGTTATGCGTTATGTGTTATGGGATATGCGTTATGCGTTATGCGTTATGCGTTATGCGTTATGCGTTATGCGTTATGCGATTTGCGTTATGCGTTATGCGTTATGCGTCATGCGTTATGCGTTATGCGTTATGCGTTATGCGATTTGCGTTATGCGTTCTGGGTTGTGCGTTATGAGTCATGCGTTATGCGTTTTGCTTTATGCGTTATGCGTTATGGGTTATGCGTTATGAGTTATGAGTAATGCGTGATCCGTTTTGTGTTATGCGTTATGCGTTATGCGTTATGCGTTATGCGTTATGCGTTATGCGTTATGCGTTATGCGTTATGCGTTATGCGTTATGCGTTATGCTTTATGAGTTATGCGTTATGCGTTATGCGATTTGCGTTATGCGTTATGCGTTATGCGTTATGCGTTATGCGTTATACGTTATGCGTTATGCGTTATGCGTTATGCGTTATGCGTTATGCGTTATGCGTTATGCGTTATGCGTTATGGGTTATGCGTTATGGGTTATGCGTTATGCGTTATGCGTTATGCGTTATGCGTTATGCGTTATGCGTTATGCGTTTTGCTTTATGCGTTATGCGTTATGAGTAATGCGTTATGCGTTATGCGTTATGCGTTATGCGTTATGCGTTATGCGTAATGGGTTGTGCGTTATGCGTTATGCATTATGCGTTATGCGTTATGCGTTATGCGTTATGCTTTATGCGTTACGCGTTATGCGTTATGCGATTTGCGTTATGCGTTATGCGTTATGCGTTATGCGTTATGCGTTATGCGTTATGGGTTGTGCGGTATGCGTTATGCGTTATGCGTTATGCGTCATGCGTTATGCGTTATGCGTTATGCGTTATGCGTTATGCGTTACGCGGTATGCGTTATGCGTTATGCGTTATGCGTTATGCGTTATGCGTTATGCGTTATGCGTTATGCGTTATGCGTTATGCGTTATGAGTAATGCGTGATCCGTTATGCGTTAAGCTTTATGCGTTACGCGTTATGCGTTATGCGTTATGCGTTATGCGTTATGCGTTATGAGTAATGCGTGAAACGTTATGCGTTATTCGTTATGCGTTATGCGTTATGCGTTATGCGTTATGCGTTATGAGTAATGCGTGATCCGTTATGCGTTATGCGTTATGCGTTATGCGGTTTGCGTTATGCGTTATGCGTTATGCGTTATGCGTTATGCGTTATGCGTTATGCGTTATGCGTTATGCGTTATGCGTTATGCGTTATGAGTAATGCGTGATCCGTTATGCGTTAAGCTTTATGCGTTACGCGTTATGCGTTATGCGTTATGCGTTATGCTTTATGCGTTATGCGTTATGCGTTATGCGTTATGTGTTATGCGTTATGAGTTGTGCGTTATACGTTATGCGTTATGCGTTATGCGTTATGCGTTATGCGTTATGAGTAATGCGTGAAAAGTTATGCGTTATTCGTTATGCGTTATGCGTTATGAGTAATGCGTGATCCGTTATGCGTTATGCGTTATGCGCTATGAGTAATGCGTGATCCGTTATGCATTATGCGTTATGAGTAATGCGTGATCCGTTATGCGTTATGCGTTATGCATTAAGCGTTATGCGTTATGCGTTATGCGTTATGCGTTATGCGTTATGCGTTATGCGTTATGCGTTATGAGTTGTGAGTTATGCGTTATGCGTTATGCGTTATGCGTTATGCGTCATGCGTTATGCGTTATGCGTTATGCGTTATGCGTTATGCGTTATGCGTTATGCGTTATGCGTTATGCGTTATGCGTTATGCGTTATGCGTTATGCGTTATGCGTTATGCGTTATGCGTTATGCATTAAGCGTTATGCGTTATGCGTTATGCGTTATGCGTTATGCGTTATGCGTTATGCTTTATGCATTATGCGTTATGCGTTATGCGTTATGCGTTATGCGTTATGTGTTATGCGTTATGCGTTATGCGTTATGCGTTATGCGTGATCCGTTATGCGTTATGCGTTATGAGTAATGCGTGATCCGTTATGCGTTATGCGTTATGCGTTATGCGTTATGCGTTATGCGTTATGCGTTATGCGTTATGAGTTGTGAGTTATGCGTTATGCGTTATGCGTTATGCGTTATGCGTTATGCGTTATGCGTTATGCGTTATGCGTTATGCGTTATGCGTTATGCGTTATGCGTTATGCGTTATGTGTTATGCGTTGTGCGTTATCCGCTATGCGTTATGCGTTATGCGTTATGCGTTATGCGTTATGCGTTATGCGTTATGAGTAATCCGTGATCCGTTATGCGTTATGCGTTATGCGTTATGCGTTATGAGTAATGCGTGATCCGTTATGCGTTATGCGTTATGCGTTATGCGTTATGCGTTATGCGATATGCGTTATGAGTAATGCGTGATCCGTTATGCGTTATGCGTTATGCGCTATGAGTAATGCGTGATCCGTTATGCGTTATGAGTAATGCTTGATCCGTTACGCGTTATGCGTTATGCATTAAGCGTTATGCGTTATACGTTATGCGTTATGCGTTATGCGTTATGCGTTATGCGTTATGCTTTATGCGTTATGAGTTACGCGTTATGCTTTATGCATTATGCGTTATGCGTTATGCGATTTATGTTATGCGTTATGCGTTATGGGTTGTGCGTTATGAGTCATGCGTTATGCGTTATGCGTTTTGCTTTATGCGTTATGCGTTACGGGTTATGCGTTATGCGTTATGCGTTATGCGTTATGGGTTATGAGTAATGCGTGATCCGTTATGCGTTATGCTTTATGCGTTATGAGTTACGCGTTATGCTTTATGCATTATGCGTTATGCGTTATGCGTTATGCGTTATGAGTAATCCGTGATCCGTTATGCGTTATGCGTTATGCGTTATGCGTTATGAGTAATGCGTGATCCGTTATGCGTTATGCGTTATGCGTTATGCGTTATGCGTTATGCGATATGCGTTATGAGTAATGCGTGATCCGTTATGCGTTATGCGTTATGCGCTATGAGTAATGCGTGATCCGTTATGCGTTATGAGTAATGCTTGATCCGTTACGCGTTATGCGTTATGCATTAAGCGTTATGCGTTATACGTTATGCGTTATGCGTTATGCGTTATGCGTTATGCGTTATGCTTTATGCGTTATGAGTTACGCGTTATGCTTTATGCATTATGCGTTATGCGTTATGCGATTTATGTTATGCGTTATGCGTTATGGGTTGTGCGTTATGAGTCATGCGTTATGCGTTATGCGTTTTGCTTTATGCGTTATGCGTTATGGGTTATGCGTTATGCGTTATGCGTTATGCGTTATGGGTTATGAGTAATGCGTGATCCGTTATGCGTTATGCTTTATGCGTTATGAGTTACGCGTTATGCTTTATGCATTATGCGTTATGCGTTATGCGATTTATGTTATGCGTTATGCGTTATGGGTTGTGCGTTATGAGTCATGCGTAATGCGTTATGCGTTTGGCTTTATGCGTTATGCGTTATGGGTTATGCGTTATGCGTTATGCGTTATGCGTTATGGGTTATGAGTAATGCGTGATCCGTTATGCGTTATGCTTTATGCGTTATGAGTTACGCGTTATGCGTTATGCGTTATGCGTTATGCGTTATGCGTTATGCGTTATGCGTTATGCGTTATGCGTTATGCGTTATGCGTTATGCGTTATGCGTTATGCGTTATGCGTTATGCGTTATGCGTTATGGGTTATCCGTTATGCGTTATCCGTTTAGAGTTTTGCGTTATGCGTTATGCGTTATGAGTTGTGCGTTATGCGTTATGCGTTATGCGTAAGCGTTATGCGTTATGCGTTATGCGTTATGCGTTATGCGTTATGCGATTTGCGTTATGCGTTATGCGTTGTGGGTTGTGCGTTATGAGTCATGCGTTATGCGTTATGCGTTTTGCTTTATGCGTTATGCGTTACGGGTTATGCGTTATGCGTTATGCGTTATGCGTTATGGGTTATGAGTAATGCGTGATCCGTTATGCGTTATGCTTTATGCGTTATGAGTTACGCGTTATGCTTTATGCATTATGCGTTATGCGTTATGCGATTTATGTTATGCGTTATGCGTTATGGGTTGTGCGTTATGAGTCATGCGTAATGCGTTATGCGTTTGGCTTTATGCGTTATGCGTTATGGGTTATGCGTTATGCGTTATGCGTTATGCGTTATGCGTTATGCGTTATGCGTTATGCGTTATGCGTTATGCGTTATGCGTTATGCGTTATGCGTTATGCGTTATGCGTTATGCGTTATGGGTTATGCGTTATGCGTTATGCGTTATGCGTTATGGGTTATGAGTAATGCGTGATCCGTTATGCGTTATGCTTTATGCGTTATGAGTTACGCGTTATGCTTTATGCATTATGCGTTATGCGTTATGCGATTTATGTTATGCGTTATGCGTTATGGGTTGTGCGTTATGAGTCATGCGTAATGCGTTATGCGTTTGGCTTTATGCGTTATGCGTTATGGGTTATGCGTTATGCGTTATGCGTTATGCGTTATGCGTTATGCGTTATGCGTTATGCGTTATGCGTTATGCGTTATGCGTTATGCGTTATGCGTTATGCGTTATGCGTTATGCGTTATGCGTTATGCGTTATGCGTTATGCGTTATGCGTTATGCGTTATGCGTTATGCGTTATGCGTTATGCGTTATGCGTTATGGGTTATCCGTTATGCGTTATCCGTTTAGAGTTTTGCGTTATGCGTTATGCGTTATGCGTTATACGCTATGAGTAATGCGTGATCCGTTATGCGTTATGCGTTATGCGTTATGCGTTATGCGTTATGCGTTATGCGTTATGCGTTATGCGTTATGCGTTATGTGTTATGCGTTGTGCGTTATCCGCTATGCGTTATGCGTTTTGCGTTATGCGTTATGCGTTATACGTTATGCGTAATGCGTTATGCGTTATGCGTTATGCGATTTGCGTTATGCGTTATGCGTTATGCGTTATGTGTTATGCGTTATGCGTTATGCGTTATGTGTTATGGGATATGCGTTATGCGTTATGCGTTATGCGTTATGCGTTAAGCGTTATGCGTTATGCGTTATGCGTTATGCGTTATGCGTTATGCGTTATGCGTTATGCGTTATGCGTTATGCGTTATGCGTTATGCGTTATGCGTTATGCGTTATGCGTTATGCGTTATGCGTTATGCGTTATGCGTTATGCGTTATGCGTTATGCGTTATGCGTTATGCGTTATGCGTTATGCGTTATGCGTTATGCGTTATGCGTTATGCGTTGTGCGTTATGCGTTATGCGTTATGCGTTATGCGTTATGCGTTATGCGTTATGCGTTATGCGTTATGCGTTATGCGTTATGCGTTATGCGTTATGCGTTATGCGTTATGCGTTATGCGTTATGCGTTATGCGTTATGCGTTATGCGTTATGCGTTATGCGTTATGGGTTATCCGTTATGCGTTATCCGTTTAGAGTTTTGCGTTATGCGTTATGCGTTATGAGTTGTGCGTTATGCGTTATGCGTTATGCGTAAGCGTTATGCGTTATGCGTTATGCGTTATGCGTTATGCGTTATGCGTTATGCGTTATGCGTTATGCGTTATGCGTTATGCGTTATGCGTTATGCTTTATGAGTTATGCGTTATGCGTTATGCGATTTGCGTTATGCGTTATGCGTTATGCGTTATGCGTTATGCGTTATACGTTATGCGTTATGCGTTATGCGTTATGCGTTATGCGTTATGCGTTATGCGTTATGCGTTATGGGTTATGCGTTATGGGTTATGCGTTATGCGTTATGCGTTATGCGTTATGCGTTATGCGTTATGCGTTATGCGTTATGCGTTATGCGTTATGTGTTATGCGTTATGAGTTGTGCGTTATACGTTATGCGTTATGCGTTATGCGTTATGCGTTATGCGTTATGAGTAATGCGTGAAAAGTTATGCGTTATTCGTTATGCGTTATGCGTTATGAGTAATGCGTGATCCGTTATGCGTTATGCGTTATGCGCTATGAGTAATGCGTGATCCGTTATGCGTTATGCGTTATGAGTAATGCGTGATCCGTTATGCGTTATGCGTTATGCATTAAGCGTTATGCGTTATGCGTTATGCGTTATACGTTATGCGTTATGCGTTATGCTTTATGCATTATGCGTTATGCGTTATGCGTTATGCGTTATGTGTTATGCGTTATGCGTTATGCGTTATGCGTTATGCGTGATCCGTTATGCGTTATGCGTTATGAGTAATGCGTGATCCGTTATGCGTTATGCGTTATGCGCTATGAGTAATGCGTGATCCGTTATGCGTTATGCGTTATGAGTAATGCTTGATCCGTTACGCGTTATGCGTTATGCATTAAGCGTTATGCGTTATACGTTATGCGTTATGCGTTATGCGTTATGCGTTATGCGTTATGCATTATGCATTATGCGTTATGCGTTATGCGATATGCGTTATGCGTTATGCGTTATGGGTTATGCGTTATGCGTTATGCGTTATGCTTTATGCATTATGCGTTATGCGTTATGCGTTATGCGTTCTGCGTTATGCGTTATGCGTTATGCGTTATGCGTTATGCGTTATGCGTTATGCGTTATGCGTTATGCGTTATGCGTTATGCGTTATGTGTTATGCGTTGTGCGTTATCCGCTATGCGTTATGCGTTTTGCGTTATGCGTTATGCGTTATGCGTTATACGTTATGCGTAAGGCGTTATGCGTTATGCGTTATGAGTAATGCGTGATCCGTTATGCGTTATGCGTTATGAGTAATGCTTGATCCGTTACGCGTTATGCGTTATGCATTAAGCGTTATGCGTTATGCGTTATACGTTATGCGTTATGCGTTATGCGTTATGCGTTATGCGTTATGCGTTATGCGTTATGCGTTATGCGTTATGCGTTATGCGTTATGCGTTATGTGTTATGCGTTGTGCGTTATCCGCTATGCGTTATGCGTTTTGCGTTATGCGTTATGCGTTATACGTTATGCGTAATGCGTTATGCGTTATGCGTTATGCGATTTGCGTTATGCGTTATGCGTTATGCGTTATGTGTTATGCGTTATGCGTTATGCGTTATGTGTTATGGGTTATGCGTTATGCGTTATGCGTTATGCGTTATGCGTTAAGCGTTATGCGTTATGCGTTATGCGTTATGCGTTATGCGTTATGCGTTATGCGTTATGCGTTATGCGTTATGCGTTATGCGTTATGCGTTATGCGTTATGCGTTATGCGTTATGCGTTATGCGTTATGCGTTATGCGTTATGCGTTATGCGTTATGCGTTATGCGTTATGCGTTATGCGTTATGCGTTATGCGTTATGCGTTATGCGTTGTGCGTTATGCGTTATGCGTTATGCGTTATGCGTTATGCGTTATGCGTTATGCGTTATGCGTTATGCGTTATGCGTTATGCGTTATGCGTTATGCGTTATGCGTTATGCGTTATGCGTTATGCGTTATGCGTTATGCGTTATGCGTTATGCGTTATGCGTTATGCGTTATGCGTTATGCGTTATGCGTTATGGGTTATCCGTTATGCGTTATCCGTTTAGAGTTTTGCGTTATGCGTTATGCGTTATGAGTTGTGCGTTATGCGTTATGCGTTATGCGTAAGCGTTATGCGTTATGCGTTATGCGTTATGCGTTATGCGTTATGCGTTATGCGTTATGCGTTATGCGTTATGCGTTATGCGTTATGCTTTATGAGTTATGCGTTATGCGTTATGCGATTTGCGTTATGCGTTATGCGTTATGCGTTATGCGTTATGCGTTATACGTTATGCGTTATGCGTTATGCGTTATGCGTTATGCGTTATGCGTTATGCGTTATGCGTTATGCGTTATGGGTTATGCGTTATGGGTTATGCGTTATGCGTTATGCGTTATGCGTTATGCGTTATGCGTTATGCGTTATGCGTTTTGCTTTATGCGTTATGCGTTATGAGTAATGCGTTATGCGTTATGCGTTATGCGTTATGCGTTATGCGTTATGCGTAATGGGTTGTGCGTTATGCGTTATGCATTATGCGTTATGCGTTATGCGTTATGCGTTATGCTTTATGCGTTACGCGTTATGCGTTATGCGATTTGCGTTATGCGTTATGCGTTATGCGTTATGCGTTATGCGTTATGCGTTATGGGTTGTGCGGTATGCGTTATGCGTTATGCGTTATGCGTCATGCGTTATGCGTTATGCGTTATGCGTTATGCGTTATGCGTTACGCGGTATGCGTTATGCGTTATGCGTTATGCGTTATGCGTTATGCGTTATGCGTTATGCGTTATGCGTTATGCGTTATGCGTTATGAGTAATGCGTGATCCGTTATGCGTTAAGCTTTATGCGTTACGCGTTATGCGTTATGCGTTATGCGTTATGCGTTATGAGTAATGCGTGAAACGTTATGCGTTATTCGTTATGCGTTATGCGTTATGCGTTATGCGTTATGCGTTATGAGTAATGCGTGATCCGTTATGCGTTATGCGTTATGCGTTATGCGGTTTGCGTTATGCGTTATGCGTTATGCGTTATGCGTTATGCGTTATGCGTTATGCGTTATGCGTTATGCGTTATGCGTTATGCGTTATGAGTAATGCGTGATCCGTTATGCGTTAAGCTTTATGCGTTACGCGTTATGCGTTATGCGTTATGCGTTATGCTTTATGCGTTATGCGTTATGCGTTATGCGTTATGAGTAATGCGTGATCCGTTATGCGTTATGCGTTATGCATTAAGCGTTATGCGTTATGCGTTATGCGTTATACGTTATGCGTTATGCGTTATGCTTTATGCATTATGCGTTGTGCGTTATGCGTTATGCGTTATGTGTTATGCGTTATGCGTTATGCGTTATGCGTTATGCGTGATCCGTTATGCGTTATGCGTTATGAGTAATGCGTGATCCGTTATGCGTTATGCGTTATGCGTTATGCGTTATGCGTTATGCGTTATGCGTTATGCGTTATGCGTTATGCGTTATGCGTTATGCGTTATGAGTTGTGAGTTATGCGTTATGCGTTATGCGTTATGCGTTATGCGTCATGCGTTATGCGTTATGCGTTATGCGTTATGCGTTATGCGTTATGCGTTATGCGTTATGCGTTATGCGTTATGCGTTATGCGTTATGCGTTATGCGTTATGCGTTATGTGTTATGGGATATGCGTTATGCGTTATGCGTTATGCGTTATGCGTTATGCGTTATGCGTTATGCGTTATGCGTTATGCGTTATGCGTTATGCGTTATGCGTTATGCGTTATGCGTTATGAGTAATCCGTGATCCGTTATGCGTTATGCGTTATGCGTTATGCGTTATGAGTAATGCGTGATCCGTTATGCGTTATGCGTTATGCGTTATGCGTTATGCGTTATGCGATATGCGTTATGAGTAATGCGTGATCCGTTATGCGTTATGCGTTATGCGCTATGAGTAATGCGTGATCCGTTATGCGTTATGAGTAATGCTTGATCCGTTATGCGTTATGCGTTATGCATTAAGCGTTATGCGTTATGCGTTATGCGTTATGCGTTATGCGTTATGCGTTATGCGTTATGCTTTATGCGTTATGAGTTACGCGTTATGCTTTATGCATTATGCGTTATGCGTTATGCGATTTATGTTATGCGTTATGCGTTATGGGTTGTGCGTTATGAGTCATGCGTTATGCGTTATGCGTTTTGCTTTATGCGTTATGCGTTACGGGTTATGCGTTATGCGTTATGCGTTATGCGTTATGGGTTATGAGTAATGCGTGATCCGTTATGCGTTATGCTTTATGCGTTATGAGTTACGCGTTATGCTTTATGCATTATGCGTTATGCGTTATGCGATTTATGTTATGCGTTATGCGTTATGGGTTGTGCGTTATGAGTCATGCGTAATGCGTTATGCGTTTGGCTTTATGCGTTATGCGTTATGGGTTATGCGTTATGCGTTATGCCTTATGCGTTATGGGTTATGAGTAATGCGTGATCCGTTATGCGTTATGCTTTATGCGTTATGAGTTACGCGTTATGCGTTATGCGTTATGCGTTATGCGTTATGCGTTATGCGTTATGCGTTATGCGTTATGCGTTATGCGTTATGCGTTATGCGTTATGCGTTATGCGTTATGCGTTATGCGTTATGCGTTATGCGTTATGCGTTATGGGTTATCCGTTATGCGTTATCCGTTTAGAGTTTTGCGTTATGCGTTATGCGTTATGAGTTGTGCGTTATGCGTTATGCGTTATGCGTAAGCGTTATGCGTTATGCGTTATGCGTTATGCGTTATGCGTTATGCGTTATGCGATTTGCGTTATGCGTTATGCGTTGTGGGTTGTGCGTTATGAGTCATGCGTTATGCGTTATGCGTTTTGCTTTATGCGTTATGCGTTACGGGTTATGCGTTATGCGTTATGCGTTATGCGTTATGGGTTATGAGTAATGCGTGATCCGTTATGCGTTATGCTTTATGCGTTATGAGTTACGCGTTATGCTTTATGCATTATGCGTTATGCGTTATGCGATTTATGTTATGCGTTATGCGTTATGGGTTTTGCGTTATGAGTCATGCGTAATGCGTTATGCGTTTGGCTTTATGCGTTATGCGTTATGGGTTATGCGTTATGCGTTATGCGTTATGCGTTATGCGTTATGCGTTATGCGTTATGCGTTATGCGTTATGCGTTATGCGTTATGCGTAATGCGTTATGCGTTATGCGTTATGCGTTATGGGTTATGCGTTATGCGTTATGCGTTATGCGTTATGGGTTATGAGTAATGCGTGATCCGTTATGCGTTATGCTTTATGCGTTATGAGTTACGCGTTATGCTTTATGCATTATGCGTTATGCGTTATGCGATTTATGTTATGCGTTATGCGTTATGGGTTGTGCGTTATGAGTCATGCGTAATGCGTTATGCGTTTGGCTTTATGCGTTATGCGTTATGGGTTATGCGTTATGCGTTATGCGTTATGCGTTATGCGTTATGCGTTATGCGTTATGCGTTATGCGTTATGCGTTATGCGTTATGCGTTATGCGTTATGCGTTATGCGTTATGCGTTATGCGTTATGCGTTATGCGTTATGCGTTATGCGTTATGCGTTATGCGTTATGCGTTATGCGTTATGCGTTATGCGTTATGCGTTATGCGTTATGCGTTATGCGTTATGCGTTATGCGTTATGCGTTATGCGTTATGGGTTATCCGTTATGCGTTATCCGTTTAGAGTTTTGCGTTATGCGTTATGCGTTATGAGTTGTGCGTTATGCGTTATGCGTTATGCGTAAGCGTTATGCGTTATGCGTTATGCGTTATGCGTTATGCATTATGCGTTATGCGTTATGCGATTTGCGTTATGCGTTATGCGTTATGGGTTATGCGTTATGCGTTATGCGTTATGCGTTATGCTTTATGCATTATGCGTTATGCGTTATGCGTTATGCGTTATGCGTTATGCGTTATGCGTTATGCGTTATGCGTTATGCGTTATGCGTTATGAGTAATGCGTGATCCGTTATGCGTTATGCGTTATGCGCTATGAGTAATGCGTGATCCGTTATGCGTTATGCGTTATGAGTAATGCTTGATCCGTTACGCGTTATGCGTTATGCATTAAGCGTTATGCGTTATACGTTATGCGTTATGCGTTATGCGTTATGCGTTATGCGTTATGCATTATGCATTATGCGTTATGCGTTATGCGATTTGCGTTATGCGTTATGCGTTATGGGTTATGCGTTATGCGTTATGCGTTATGCTTTATGCATTATGCGTTATGCGTTATGCGTTATGCGTTCTGCGTTATGCGTTATGCGTTATGCGTTATGCGTTATGCGTTATGCGTTATGCGTTATGCGTTATGCGTTATGCGTTATGCGTTATGTGTTATGCGTTGTGCGTTATCCGCTATGCGTTATGCGTTTTGCGTTATGCGTTATGCGTTATGCGTTATACGTTATGCGTAAGGCGTTATGCGTTATGCGTTATGAGTAATGCGTGATCCGTTATGCGTTATGCGTTATGAGTAATGCTTGATCCGTTACGCGTTATGCGTTATGCATTAAGCGTTATGCGTTATGCGTTATACGTTATGCGTTATGCGTTATGCGTTATGCGTTATGCGTTATGCGTTATGCGTTATGCGTTATGCGTTATGCGTTATGCGTTATGCGTTATGCGTTATGTGTTATGCGTTGTGCGTTATCCGCTATGCGTTATGCGTTTTGCGTTATGCGTTATGCGTTATACGTTATGCGTAATGCGTTATGCGTTATGCGTTATGCGATTTGCGTTATGCGTTATGCGTTATGCGTTATGTGTTATGCGTTATGCGTTATGCGTTATGTGTTATGGGTTATGCGTTATGCGTTATGCGTTATGCGTTATGCGTTATGCGTTATGCGTTATGCGTTATGCGTTATGCGTTATGCGTTATGCGTTATGCGTTATGCGTTATGCGTTATGCGTTATGCGTTATGCGTTATGCGTTATGCGTTATGCGTTATGCGTTATGCGTTATGCGTTATGCGTTATGCGTTATGCGTTATGCGTTATGCGTTATGCGTTATGCGTTATGTGTTATGCGTTGTGCGTTATGCGTTATGCGTTATGCGTTATGCGTTATGCGTTATGCGTTATGCGTTATGCGTTATGCGTTATGCGTTATGCGTTATGCGTTATGCGTTATGCGTTATGCGTTATGCGTTATGCGTTATGCGTTATGCGTTATGCGTTATGCGTTATGCGTTATGCGTTATGCGTTATGCGTTATGGGTTATCCGTTATGCGTTATCCGTTTAGAGTTTTGCGTTATGCGTTATGCGTTATGAGTTGTGCGTTATGCGTTATGCGTTATGCGTAAGCGTTATGCGTTATGCGTTATGCGTTATGCGTTATGCATTATGCGTTATGCGTTATGCGATTTGCGTTATGCGTTATGCGTTATGGGTTATGCGTTATGCGTTATGCGTTATGCGTTATGCGTTATGCGTTATGTGTTATGCGTTATGCGTTATGCGTTATGTGTTATGGGTTATGCGTTATGCGTTATGCGTTATGCGTTATGCGTTATGCGTTATGCGTTATGCGTTATGCGTTATGCGTTATGCGTTATGCGTTATGCGTTATGCGTTATGCGTTATGCGTTATGCGTTATGCGTTATGCGTTATGCGTTATGCGTTATGCGTTATGCGTTATGCGTTATGCGTTATGTGTTATGCGTTGTGCGTTATGCGTTATGCGTTATGCGTTATGCGTTATGCGTTATGCGTTATGCGTTATGCGTTATGCGTTATGCGTTATGCGTTATGCGTTATGCGTTATGCGTTATGCGTTATGCGTTATGCGTTATGCGTTATGCGTTATGCGTTATGCGTTATGCGTTATGGGTTATCCGTTATGCGTTATCCGTTTAGAGTTTTGCGTTATGCGTTATGCGTTATGAGTTGTGCGTTATGCGTTATGCGTTATGCGTAAGCGTTATGCGTTATGCGTTATGCGTTATGCGTTATGCATTATGCGTTATGCGTTATGCGATTTGCGTTATGCGTTATGCGTTATGGGTTATGCGTTATGCGTTATGCGTTATGCGTTATGCTTTATGCATTATGCGTTATGCGTTATGCGTTATGCGTTATGCGTTATGCGTTATGCGTTATGCGTTATGCGTTATGCGTTATGCGTTATGCGTTATGAGTAATGCGTGATCCGTTATGCGTTATGCGTTATGCGCTATGAGTAATGCGTGATCCGTTATGCGTTATGCGTTATGAGTAATGCTTGATCCGTTACGCGTTATGCGTTATGCATTAAGCGTTATGCGTTATACGTTATGCGTTATGCGTTATGCGTTATGCGTTATGCGTTATGCATTATGCATTATGCGTTATGCGTTATGCGATTTGCGTTATGCGTTATGCGTTATGGGTTATGCGTTATGCGTTATGCGTTATGCTTTTTGCGTTATGCGTTATGCGTTATGCGTTATGCGTTCTGCGTTATGCGTTATGCGTTATGCGTTATGCGTTATGCGTTATGCGTTATGCGTTATGCGTTATGCGTTATGCGTTATGTGTTATGCGTTGTGCGTTATCCGCTATGCGTTATGCGTTTTGCGTTATGCGTTATGCGTTATGCGTTATACGTTATGCGTAAGGCGTTATGCGTTATGCGTTATGAGTAATGCGTGATCCGTTATGCGTTATGCGTTATGAGTAATGCTTGATCCGTTACGCGTTATGCGTTATGCATTAAGCGTTATGCGTTATGCGTTATACGTTATGCGTTATGCGTTATGCGTTATGCGTTATGCGTTATGCGTTATGCGTTATGCGTTATGCGTTATGCGTTATGCGTTATGTGTTATGCGTTGTGCGTTATCCGCTATGCGTTATGCGTTTTGCGTTATGCGTTATGCGTTATACGTTATGCGTAATGCGTTATGCGTTATGCGTTATGCGATTTGCGTTATGCGTTATGCGTTATGCGTTATGTGTTATGCGTT
Source organism: Lasioglossum morio (assembly GCA_916610235.2). Lineage (NCBI taxonomy): Eukaryota > Metazoa > Arthropoda > Insecta > Hymenoptera > Halictidae > Lasioglossum > Lasioglossum morio. Next base: position 557,268 of record CAKAJA020000257.1, read on the forward strand.
ATGCGTTATGCGTTATGTGTTATGGGTTATGCGTTATGCGTTATGCGTTATGCGTTATGCGTTATGCGTTATGCGTTATGCGTTATGCGTTATGCGTTATGCGTTATGCGTTATGCGTTATGCGTTATGCGTTATGCGTTATGCGTTATGCGTTATGCGTTATGCGTTATGCGTTATGCGTTATGCGTTATGCGTTATGCGTTATGCGTTATGCGTTATGCGTTATGCGTTATGCGTTATGCGTTATGCGTTATGCGTTATGCGTTATGCGTTATGCGTTATGCGTTATGCGTTATGTGTTATGCGTTGTGCGTTATCCGCTATGCGTTATGCGTTTTGCGTTATGCGTTATGCGTTATACGTTATGCGTAATGCGTTATGCGTTATGCGTTATGAGTAATGCGTGATCCGTTATGCGTTATGCGTTATGAGTAATGCTTGATCCGTTACGCGTTATGCGTTATGCATTAAGCGTTATGCATTATGCGTTATACGTTATGCGTTATGCGTTATGCGTTATGCGTTATGCGTTATGCGTTATGCGTTATGCGTTATGCGTTATACGTTATGCGTTATGCGTTATGCGTTATGCGTTATGCGTTATGCGTTATGCGTTGTGCGTTATCCGCTATGCGTTATGCGTTTTGCGTTATGCGTTATGCGTTATACGTTATGCGTAATGCGTTATGCGTTATGCGTTATGCGATTTGCGTTATGCGTTATGTGTTATGCGTTATGTGTTATGCGTTATGCGTTATGCGTTATGTGTTATGGGTTATGCGTTATGCGTTATGCGTTATGCGTTATGCGTTATGCGTTATGCGTTATGCGTTATGCGTTATGCGTTATGCGTTATGCGTAATGCGTTATGCGTTATGCGTTATGCGATTTGCGTTATGCGTTATGCGTTATGCGTTATGCGTTATGCGCTATGCGTTATGTGTTATGGGTTATGCGTTATGCGTTATGCGTTATGCGTTATGCGTTATGCGTTATGCGTTATGCGTTATGCGTTATGCGTTATGCGTTATGCGTTATGCGTTATGCGTTATGCGTTATGCGTTATGCGTTATGCGTTATGAGTAATCCGTGATCCGTTATGCGTTATGCGTTATGCGTTATGCGTTATGAGTAATGCGTAATCCGTTATGCGTTATGCGTTATGCGTTATGCGTTATGCGTTATGCGTTATGCGTTATGCGTTATGCGTTATGCGTTATGCGTTATGCGTTATGTGTTATGCGTTGTGCGTTATCCGCTATGCGTTATGCGTTTTGCGTTATGCGTTATGCGTTATACGTTATGCGTAATGCGTTATGCGTTATGCGTTATGCGAATTGCGTTATGCGTTATGCGTTATGCGTTATGTGTTATGCGTTATGCGTTATGCGTTATGTGTTATGGGTTATGCGTTATGCGTTATGCGTTATGCGTTATACGTTATGCGTTATGCGTTATGCGTTATGCGTTATGCGTTATGCGTTATGCGTTATGCGTTATGCGTAATGCGTTATGCGTTATGCGTTATGCGATTTGCGTTATACGTTATGCGTTATGCGTTATGCGTTATGCGTTATGCGTTATGGGTTATGCGTTATGCGCTATGCGTTGAGCGTTATGGGTTATGAGTAATGCGTGATCCGTTACGCGTTATGCTTCATGCGTTATGAGTTACGCGTAATGCGTTATGCGCTATGAGTAATGCGTGATCCGTTATGCGTTATGCGTTATGAGTAATGCGTGATCCGTTATGCGTTATGCGTTATGCGTTATGCGTTATGAGTAATGCGTAATCCGTTATGCGTTATGCGTTATGCGTTATGCGTTATGCGTTATGAGTAATGCGTGATCCGTTATGCGTTATGCGTTATGCGCTATAAGTAATGCGTGATCCGTTATGCGTTATGCGTTATGAGTAATGCTTGATCCGTTACGCGTTATGCGTTATGCATTAAGCGTTATGCGTTATACGTTATGCGTTATGCGTTATGCGTTATGCGTTATGCGTTATGCGTTATGCGTTATGCGTTATGCGTTATGCGATTTGCGTTATGCGTTATGCGTTATGGGTTATGCGTTATGCGTTATGCATTAAGCGTTATGCGTTATACGTTATGCGTTATGCGTTATGCGTTATGCGTTATGCGTTATGCATTATGCATTATGCGTTATGCGTTATGCGTTATGCGATTTGCGTTATGCGTTATGCGTTATGGGTTATGCGTTATGCGTTATGCGTTATGCGTTATGCGTTATGCTTTATGCATTATGCGTTATGCGTTATGCGTTATGCGTTATGCGTTATGCGTTATACGTTATGCGCTATGCGTTATGCGTTATGCGTTATGCGTTATGCATTATGCATTATGCGTTATGCGTTATGCGATTTGCGTTATGCGTTATGCGTTATGGGTTATGCGTTATGCGTTATGCGTTATGCGTTATGCTTTATGCATTATGCGTTATGCGTTATGCGTTATGCGTTATGCGTTATGCGTTATGCGTTATGCGTTATGCGTTATGCGTTATGCGTTATGCGTTATGCGTTATGCGTTATGCGTTATGTGTTATGCGTTGTGCGTTATGCGTTATGCGTTATGCATTGTGCGTTATACGTTATGCGTTATACGTTATGCGTAATGCGTTATGCGTTATGCGTTATGAGTAATGCGTGATCCGTTATGCGTTATGCGTTATGAGTAATGCTTGATCCGTTACGCGTTATGCGTTATGCATTAAGCGTTATGCGTTATGCGTTATACGTTATGCGTTATGCGTTATGCGTTATGCGTTATGCGTTATGCGTTATGCGTTATGCGTTATGCGTTATGCGTTATGCGTTATGCGTTATGCGTTATGCGTTATGAGTTATGTGTTATGCGTTGTGCGTTATCCGCTATGCGTTATGCGTTTTGCGTTATGCGTTATGCGTTATACGTTATGCGTAATGCGTTATGCGTTATGCGTTATGCGTTATGCGTTATGCGTTATGCGTTATGCGTTATGCGTTATGCGTTATGAGAAATGCGTGATCCGTTATGCGTTATGCGTTATGAGTAATGCTTGATCCGTTACGCGTTATGCGTTATGCATTAAGCGTTATGCGTTATACGTTATGCGTTATGCGTTATGCGTTATACGTTATGGGTTATGCGTTATGCTTTATGCGTTATGCGTTATGCGATTTGCGTTATGCGTTATGCGTTATGGGTTGTGCGTTATGAGTCATGCGTTATGCGTTATGCGTTTTGCTTTATGCGTTATGCGTTATGGGTTATGCGTTATGCGTTATGCGTTATGCGTTATGGGTTATGAGTAATTCGTGATCCGTTATGCGTTATGCTTTATGCGTTATGAGTTACGCGTAATGCGTTATGCGCTATGGGTCATGCGTTAAGCGTTATGCGTTATGCGTTATGCGTTATGCGTTATGCGTTATGGGTTATGCGTTATGGGTTATGCGTTATGAGTTACGCGTAATGCGTTATGCGCTATGGGTCATGCGTTATACGTTATGCGTAATGCGTTATGCGTTATGCGTTATGGGTTATGCGTTATGGGTTATGCGTTATGTGTTATGCGTTGTGCGTTATCCGCTATGCGTTATGCGTTATACGTTATGCGTAATGCGTTATGCGTTATGCGTTATGCGATTTGCGTTATGCGTTATGCGTTATGCGTTATGCGTTATGCGTTATGCGTTATGTGTTATGGGTTATGCGTTATGGGTTATGCGTTATGTGTTATGCGTTGTGCGTTATCCGCTATGCGTTATGCGTTATACGTTATGCGTAATGCGTTATGCGTTATGCGTTATGCTATTTGCGTTATGCGTTATGCGTTATGCGTTATGCGTTATGCGTTATGCGTTATGCATTATGTGTTATGGGTTATCCGTTATGCGTTATGCGTTATGCGTTATGCGTTATGCGTTATGCGTTATGCGTTATGCGTTATGCGTTATGCGTTATGCGTTATGCGTTATGCGTTATGCGTTATGAGTAATCCGTGATCCGTTATGCGTTATGCGTTATGCGTTATGCGTTATGAGTAATGCGTGATCCGTTATGCGTTATGCGTAATGCGTTATGCGTTATGCGTTATGCGTTATGAGTAATGCGTGATCCGTTATGCGTTATGCGTTATGCGCTATGAGTAATGCGTGATCCGTTATGCGTTATGCGTTATGAGAAATGCTTGATCCGTTACGCGTTATGCGTTTTGCATTAAGCGTTATGCGTTATACGTTATGCGTTATGCGTTATGCGTTATGCGTTATGCGTTATGCGTTATGCGTTATGCGTTATGCTTTATGCATTATGCGTTATGCGTTATGCGATTTGCGTTATGCGTTATGCGTTATGGGTTATGCGTTATGCGTTATGCGTTATGCGTTATGCTTTATGCATTATGCGTTATGCGTTATGCGATTTGCGTTATGCGTTATGCGTTATGGGTTGTGCGTTATGAGTCATGCGTTATGCGTTTTGCTTTATGCGTTATGCGTTATGGGTTATGCGTTATACGTTATGCGTAATGCGTTATGCGTTATGCGTTATGAGTAATGCGTGATCCGTTATGCGTTATGCGTTATGAGTAATGCTTGATCCGTTACGCGTTATGCGTTATGCATTAAGCGTTATGCGTTATGCGTTATACGTTATGCGTTATGCGTTATGCGTTATGCGTTATGCGTTATGCGTTATGCGTTATGCGTTATGCGTTATGCGTTATGCGTTATGCGTTATGCGTTATGCGTTATGAGTTATGTGTTATGCGTTGTGCGTTATCCGCTATGCGTTATGCGTTTTGCGTTATGCGTTATGCGTTATACGTTATGCGTAATGCGTTATGCGTTATGCGTTATGCGTTATGCGTTATGCGTTATGCGTTATGCGTTATGCGTTATGCGTTATGAGTAATGCGTGATCCGTTATGCGTTATGCGTTATGAGTAATGCTTGATCCGTTACGCGTTATGCGTTATGCATTAAGCGTTATGCGTTATACGTTATGCGTTATGCGTTATGCGTTATACGTTATGGGTTATGCGTTATGCTTTATGCGTTATGCGTTATGCGATTTGCGTTATGCGTTATGCGTTATGGGTTGTGCGTTATGAGTCATGCGTTATGCGTTATGCGTTTTGCTTTATGCGTTATGCGTTATGGGTTATGCGTTATGCGTTATGCGTTATGCGTTATGGGTTATGAGTAATTCGTGATCCGTTATGCGTTATGCTTTATGCGTTATGAGTTACGCGTAATGCGTTATGCGCTATGGGTCATGCGTTAAGCGTTATGCGTTATGCGTTATGCGTTATGCGTTATGGGTTATGCGTTATGGGTTATGCGTTATGAGTTACGCGTAATGCGTTATGCGCTATGGGTCATGCGTTATACGTTATGCGTAATGCGTTATGCGTTATGCGTTATGGGTTATGCGTTATGGGTTATGCGTTATGTGTTATGCGTTGTGCGTTATCCGCTATGCGTTATGCGTTATACGTTATGCGTAATGCGTTATGCGTTATGCGTTATGCGATTTGCGTTATGCGTTATGCGTTATGCGTTATGCGTTATGCGTTATGCGTTATGTGTTATGGGTTATGCGTTATGGGTTATGCGTTATGTGTTATGCGTTGTGCGTTATCCGCTATGCGTTATGCGTTATACGTTATGCGTAATGCGTTATGCGTTATGCGTTATGCTATTTGCGTTATGCGTTATGCGTTATGCGTTATGCGTTATGCGTTATGCGTTATGCATTATGTGTTATGGGTTATCCGTTATGCGTTATGCGTTATGCGTTATGCGTTATGCGTTATGCGTTATGCGTTATGCGTTATGCGTTATGCGTTATGCGTTATGCGTTATGCGTTATGCGTTATGCGTTATGAGTAATCCGTGATCCGTTATGCGTTATGCGTTATGCGTTATGCGTTATGAGTAATGCGTGATCCGTTATGCGTTATGCGTAATGCGTTATGCGTTATGCGTTATGCGTTATGAGTAATGCGTGATCCGTTATGCGTTATGCGTTATGCGCTATGAGTAATGCGTGATCCGTTATGCGTTATGCGTTATGAGAAATGCTTGATCCGTTACGCGTTATGCGTTTTGCATTAAGCGTTATGCGTTATACGTTATGCGTTATGCGTTATGCGTTATGCGTTATGCGTTATGCGTTATGCGTTATGCGTTATGCTTTATGCATTATGCGTTATGCGTTATGCGATTTGCGTTATGCGTTATGCGTTATGGGTTATGCGTTATGCGTTATGCGTTATGCGTTATGCTTTATGCATTATGCGTTATGCGTTATGCGATTTGCGTTATGCGTTATGCGTTATGGGTTGTGCGTTATGAGTCATGCGTTATGCGTTTTGCTTTATGCGTTATGCGTTATGGGTTATGCGTTATGCGTTATGCGTTATGCGTTATGGGTTATGAATAATGCGTGATCCGTTATGCGTTATGCTTTATGCGTTATGAGTTACGCGTAATGCGTTATGCGTTATGCGTTATGAGTAATGCGTGATCCGTTATGTGTTATGCGTTATGCGTTATGCGTTATGAGTAATGCGTGATCCGTTATGTGTTATGCGTTATGCGTTATGCGTTATGCGTTATGAGTAATGCGTGATCCGTTATGCGTTATGTGTTATGCGTTATGCGTTATGCGTTATGAGTAATGCGTGATCCGTTATGCGTTATGCGTTATGAGTAATGCTTGATCCGTTACGCGTTATGCGTTATGCATTAAGCGTTATGCGTTATACGTTATGCGTTATGCGTTATGCGTTATGCGTTATGCGTTATGCGTTATGCGTTATGCGTTATGCGTTATGCGTTATGCGTTATGCGTTATGCGTTATGCGTTATGCGTTATGCGTTATGCGTTATGCGTTATGCGTTATGTGTTATGCGTTGTGCGTTATCCGCTATGCGTTATGCGTTTTGCGTTATGCGTTATGCGTTATACGTTATGCGTAATGCGTTATGCGTTATGCGTTATGCGATTTGCGTTATGCGTTATGCGTTATGTGTTATGCGTTATGCGTTATGCGTTATGTGTTATGGGTTATGCGTTATGCGTTATGCGTTATGCGTTATGCGTTATGCGTTATGCGTTATGAGAAATGCGTGATCCGTTATGCGTTATGCGTTATGAGTAATGCTTGATCCGTTACGCGTTATGCGTTATGCATTAAGCGTTATGCGTTATACGTTATGCGTTATGCGTTATGCGTTATACGTTATGGGTTATGCGTTATGCTTTATGCATTATGCGTTATGCGTTATGCGATTTGCGTTATGCGTTATGCGTTATGGGTTGTGCGTTATGAGTCATGCGTTATGCGTTATGCGTTTTGCTTTATGCGTTATGCGTTATGGGTTATGCGTTATGCGTTATGCGTTATGCGTTATGGGTTATGAGTAATTCGTGATCCGTTATGCGTTATGCTTTATGCGTTATGAGTTACGCGTAATGCGTTATGCGCTATGGGTCATGCGTTAAGCGTTATGCGTTATGCGTTATGCGTTATGCGTTATGGGTTATGCGTTATGGGTTATGCGTTATGAGTTACGCGTAATGCGTTATGCGCTATGGGTCATGCGTTATACGTTATGCGTAATGCGTTATGCGTTATGCGTTATGCGTTATGCGTTATGGGTTATGCGTTATGGGTTATGCGTTATGTGTTATGCGTTGTGCGTTATCCGCTATGCGTTATGCGTTATACGTTATGCGTAATGCGTTATGCGTTATGCGTTATGCGATTTGCGTTATGCGTTATGCGTTATGCGTTATGCGTTATGTGTTATGGGTTATGCGTTATGGGTTATGCGTTATGTGTTATGCGTTGTGCGTTATCCGCTATGCGTTATGCGTTATACGTTATGCGTTATGCGTTATGCGTTATGAGTAATGCGTGATCCGTTATGCGTTATGCGTTATGCGCTATGAGTAATGCGTGATCCGTTATGCGTTATGCGTTATGAGAAATGCTTGATCCGTTACGCGTTATGCGTTATGCGATTTGCGTTATGCGTTATGCGTTATGTGTTATGCGTTATGCGTTATGCGTTATGTGTTATGGGTTATGCGTTATGCGTTATGCGTTATGCGTTATGCGTTATGCGTTATGCGTTATGCGTTATGCGTTATGCGTTATGCGTTATGCGTTATGCGTTATGCGTTATGCGTTATGCGTTATGCGTTATGCGTTATGCGTTATGCGTTATGAGAAATGCGTGATCCGTTATGCGTTATGCGTTATGAGTAATGCTTGATCCGTTACGCGTTATGCGTTATGCATTAAGCGTTATGCGTTATACGTTATGCGTTATGCGTTATGCGTTATGCGTTATACGTTATGGGTTATGCGTTATGCTTTATGCATTATGCGTTATGCGTTATGCGATTTGCGTTATGCGTTATGCGTTATGGGTTGTGCGTTATGAGTCATGCGTTATGCGTTATGCGTTTTGCTTTATGCGTTATGGGTTATGCGTTATGCGTTATGCGTTATGCGTTATGGGTTATGAGTAATTCGTGATCCGTTATGCGTTATGCTTTATGCGTTATGAGTTACGCGTAATGCGTTATGCGCTATGGGTCATGCGTTAAGCGTTATGCGTTATGCGTTATGCGTTATGCGTTATGCGTTATGGGTTATGCGTTATGGGTTATGCGTTATGTGTTATGCGTTGTGCGTTATCCGCTATGCGTTATGCGTTATACGTTATGCGTAATGCGTTATTCGTTATGCGTTATGCGATTTGCGTTATGCGTTATGCGTTATGCGTTATGCGTTATGCGTTATGCGTTATGTGTTATGGGTTATGCGTTATGCGTTATGCGTTATGCGTTATGCGTTATGCGTTATGCGTTATGCGTTATGCGTTATGCGTTATGCGTTATGCGTTATGCGTTATGCGTTATGCGTTATGCGTTATGCGTTATGCGTTATGCGTTATGCGTTATGCGTTATGCGTTATGCGTTATGCGTTATGCGTTATGCGTTATGCGTTATGCGTTATGCGTTATGCGTTATGCGTTATGAGTAATGCGTGATCCGTTATGCGTTATGCGTTATGCGTTATGCGTTATGCGTTATGAGTAATGCGTGATCCGTTATGCGTTATGCGTTATGCGTTATGCGTTATGCGTTATGAGTAATGCGTGATCCGTTATGCGTTATCCGTTATGAGTAATGCTTGATCCGTTACGCGTTATGCGTTATGCATTAAGCGTTATGCGTTATACGTTATGCGTTATGCGTTATGCGTTATGCGTTATGGGTTATGCGTTATGGGTTATGCGTTATGCGTTATGCGTTATGCGTTATGCGTTATGCGTTATGCGTTATGCGTTATGCGTTATGCGTTATGCGTTATGCGTTATGCGTTATGTGTTATGCGTTGTGCGTTATACGTTATGCGATATGCGTTATGCGTTATGCGTTATGCGTTATGCGTTATGCTTTATGCGTTATGCGTTATGCGTTTTGCTTTATGCGTTATGCGTTATAGTTTATGCGTTATGCGTTATGCGTTATGCGTTATGGGTTATGAGTAATGCGTGATCCGTTATGCGTTATGCTTTATGCGTTATGAGTTACGCGTTATGCTTTATGCATTATGCGTTATGCGTTATGCGATTTATGTTATGCGTTATGCGTTATGCGTTATGAGTTATGCGTTATGCGTTATGCGTTATGCGTTATGCGTTATGCGTTATGCGTTATGCGTTATGCGTTATGTGTTATGCGTTGTGCGTTATACGTTATGCGATATGCGTTATGCGTTATGCGTTATGCGTTATGCTTTATGCGTTATGCGTTATGCGTTTTGCTTTATGCGTTATGCGTTATAGTTTATGCGTTATGCGTTATGCGTTATGCGTTATGCGTTATGCGTTATGCGTTATGCGTTATGCGTTATGCGTTATGCGTTATGCGTTATGCGTTATGCGTTATGCGTTATGCGTTATGCGTTATGCGTTATGCGTTATGCGTTATGCGTTATGCGTTATGCGTTATGCGTTATGCGTTATGCGTTATGCGTTATGCGTTATGCGTCATGCGTTATGCGTTATGCGTTATGCGTTATGCGTTATGGGTTATCCGTTATGCGTTATCCGTTTAGAGTTTTGCGTTATGCGTTATGCGTTATGAGTTGTGCGTTATGCGTTATGCGTTATGCGTAAGCGTTATGCGTTATGCGTTATGCGTTATGCGTTATGCATTATGCGTTATGCGATATGCGATTTGCGTTATGCGTTATGCGTTATGCGTTATGCGTTATGCGTTATGCGTTATGCGTTATGCGTTATGCGTTATGCGTTATGCGTTATGCGTTATGCGTTATGCGTTATGCGTTATGAGTAATGCGTGATCTGTTATGCGTTATGCGTTATGTGCTATGAGTAATGCGTGATACGTTATGCGTTATGCGTTATGAGTAATGCTTGATCCGTTACGCGTTATGCGTTATGCATTAAGCGTTATGCGTTATACGTTATGCGTTATGCGTTATGCGTTATGCGTTATGCGTTATGCTTTATGCATTATGCGTTATGCGTTATGCGATTTGCGTTATGCGTTATGCGTTATGGGTTATGCGTTATGCGTTATGCGTTATGCTTTATGCTTTATGCATTATGCGTTATGCGTTATGCGTTATGCGTTATGCGTTATGCGTTATGCGTTATGAGTAATGCGTGATCCGTTACGCGTTATGCGTTATGCATTAAGCGTTATGCGTTATGAGTTATACGTTATGCGTTATGCGTTATGCGTTATGCGTTATGCGTTATGCGTTATGCGTTATGCGTTATGCGTTATGGGTTATGCGTTATGGGTTATGCGTTATGCGTTATGCGTTATGAGTAATGCGTGATCCGTTATGCGTTATGCGTTATGCGTTATGCGTTATGAGTAATGCGTGATCCGTTATGCGTTATGCGTTATGAGTAATGCTTGATCCGTTACGCGTTATGCGTTATGCATTAAGCGTTATGCGTTATACGTTATGCGTTATGCGTTATGCGTTATGCGTTATACGTTATGGGTTATGCGTTATGCTTTAAGCATTATGCGTTATGCGTTATGCGATTTGCGTTATGCGTTATGCGTTATGGGTTGTGCGTTATGAGTCATGCGTTATGCGTTATGCGTTTTGCTTTATGCGTTATGGGTTATGCGTTATGCGTTATGCGTTATGCGTTATGGGTTATGAGTAATTCGTGATCCGTTATGCGTTATGCTTTATGCGTTATGAGTTACGCGTAATGCGTTATGCGCTATGGGTCATGCGTTAAGCGTTATGCGTTATGCGTTATGCGTTATGCGTTATGCGTTATGGGTTATGCGTTATGGGTTATGCGTTATGTGTTATGCGTTGTGCGTTATCCGCTATGCGTTATGCGTTATACGTTATGCGTAATGCGTTATGCGTGATGCGTTATGCGATTTGCGTTATGCGTTATGCGTTATGCGTTATGCGTTATGCGTTATGCGTTATGTGTTATGGGTTATGCGTTATGCGTTATGCGTTATGCGTTATGCGTTATGCGTTATGCGTTATGCGTTATGCGTTATGCGTTATGCGTTATGCGTTATGCGTTATGCGTTATGCGTTATGCGTTATGCGTTATGCGTTATGCGTTATGCGTTATGCGTTATGCGTTATGCGTTATGCGTTATGCGTTATGCGTTATGCGTTATGCGTTATGCGTTATGCGTTATGCGTTATGCGTTATGCGTTATGAGTAATGCGTGATCCGTTATGCGTTATGCGTTATGCGTTATGCGTTATGCGTTATGAGTAATGCGTGATCCGTTTTGCGTTATGCGTTATGCGTTATGCGTTATGCGTTATGAGTAATGCGTGATCCGTTATGCGTTATCCGTTATGAGTAATGCTTGATCCGTTACGCGTTATGCGTTATGCATTAAGCGTTATGCGTTATACGTTATGCGTTATGCGTTATGCGTTATGCGTTATGGGTTATGCGTTATGGGTTATGCGTTATGCGTTATGCGTTATGCGTTATGCGTTATGCGTTATGTGTTATGCGTTATGCGTTATGCGTTATGCGTTATGCGTTATGCGTTATGTGTTATGCGTTGTGCGTTATACGTTATGCGATATGCGTTATGCGTTATGCGTTATGCGTTATGCGTTATGCTTTATGCGTTATGCGTTATGCGTTTTGCTTTATGCGTTATGCGTTATAGTTTATGCGTTATGCGTTATGCGTTATGCGTTATGGGTTATGAGTAATGCGTGATCCGTTATGCGTTATGCTTTATGCGTTATGAGTTACGCGTTATGCTTTATGCATTATGCGTTATGCGTTATGCGATTTATGTTATGCGTTCTGCGTTATGCGTTATGCGTTATGCGTTATGCGTTATGCGTTATGCGTTATGCGTTATGCGTTATGCGTTATGCGTTATGCGTTATGCGTTATGCGTTATGTGTTATGCGTTGTGCGTTATACGTTATGCGATATGCGTTATGCGTTATGCGTTATGCGTTATGCGTTATGCTTTATGCGTTATGCGTTATGCGTTTTGCTTTATGCGTTATGCGTTATAGTTTATGCGTTATGCGTTATGCGTTATGCGTTATGCGTTATGCGTTATGCGTTATGCGTTATGCGTTATGCGTTATGCGTTATGCGTTATGCGTTATGCGTTATGCGTTATGCGTTATGCGTTATGCGTTATGCGTTATGCGTTATGCGTTATGCGTTATGCGTTATGCGTTATGCGTTATGCGTTATGCGTTATGCGTTATGCGTTATGCGTTATGCGTTATGCGTTATGCGTCATGCGTTATGCGTTATGCGTTATGCGTTATGCGTTATGGGTTATCCGTTATGCGTTATCCGTTTAGAGTTTTGCGTTATGCGTTATGCGTTATGAGTTGTGCGTTATGCGTTATGCGTTATGCGTAAGCGTTATGCGTTATGCGTTATGCGTTATGCGTTATGCATTATGCGTAATGCGATATGCGATTTGCGTTATGCGTTATGCGTTATGCGTTATGCGTTATGCGTTATGCGTTATGCGTTATGCGTTATGCGTTATGCGTTATGCGTTATGCGTTATGCGTTATGCGTTATGCGTTATGCGTTATGCGTTATGCGTTATGCGTTATGCGTTATGCGTTATGCGTTATGCGTTATGCGTTATGCGTTATGCGTTATGCGTTATGCGTTATGCGTTATGCGTTATGCGTTATGCGTTATGCGTTATGCGTTATGCGTTATGCGTTATGCGTTATGAGTAATCCGTGATCCGTTATGCGTTATGCGTTATGCGTTATGCGTTATGAGTAATGCGTAATCCGTTATGCGTTATGCGTTATGCGTTATGCGTTATGGGTTATCCGTTATGCGTTATCCGTTTAGAGTTTTGCGTTATGCGTTATGCGTTATGAGTTGTGCGTTATGCGTTATGCGTTATGCGTTATGCGTTATGCGTTATGCGTTATGCGTTATGCGTTATGCGTTATGCATTATGCGTTATGCGTTATGCGATTTGCGTTATGCGTTATGCGTTATGGGTTATGCGTTATGCGTTATGCGTTATGCGTTATGCTTTATGCATTATGCGTTATGCGTTATGCGTTATGCGTTATGCGTTATGCGTTATGCGTTATGCGTTATGCGTTATGAGTAATGCGTGATCCGTTATGCGTTATGCGTTATGCGCTATGAGTAATGCGTGATCCGTTATGCGTTATGCGTTATGAGTAATGCTTGATCCGTTACGCGTTATGCGTTATGCATTAAGCGTTATGCGTTATACGTTATGCGTTATGCGTTATGCGTTATGCGTTATGCGTTATGCGTTATGCTTTATGCATTATGCGTTATGCGTTATGCGATTTGCGTTATGCGTTATGCGTTATGGGTTATGCGTTATGCGTTATGCGTTATGCTTTATGCTTTATGCGTTATGCGTTATGCGTTATGCGTTATGCGTTATGCGTTATGCGTTATGCGTTATGCGTTATGAGTAATGCGTGATCCGTTACGCGTTATGCGTTATGCATTAAGCGTTATGCGTTATGAGTTATACGTTATGCGTTATGCGTTATGCGTTATGCGTTATGCGTTATGCGTTATGCGTTATGCGTTATGCGTTATGCGTTATGCGTTATGGGTTATGCGTTATGCGTTATGCGTTATGCCTTATGCGTTATGCGTTATGCGTTATGCGTTATGAGTAATGCGTGATCCGTTATGCGTTATGCGTTATGAGTAATGCGTGATCCGTTATGCGTTATGCGTTATGCGTTATGCGTTATGCGTTATGAGTAATGCGTGATCCGTTATGCGTTATGAGTAATGCTTGATCCGTTACGCGTTATGCGTTATGCATTAAGCGTTATGCGTTATGAGTTATACGTTATGCGTTATGCGTTATGCGTTATGCGTTATGCGTTATGCGTTATGCGTTATGCGTTATGCGTTATGCGTTATGCGATATGCGTTATGCGTTATGTGTTATGCGTTGTGCTTTATCCGCTATGCGTTATGCGTTTTGCGTTATGCGTTATACGTTATGCGTTATGCGTTATGCGTTATGAGTAATGCGTGATCCGTTATGCGTTATGCGTTATGCGTTATGCGTTATGCGTTATGAGTAATGCGTGATCCGTTATGCGTTATGCGTTATGAGTAATGCTTGATCCGTTACGCGTTATGCGTTATGCATTAAGCGTTATGCGTTATACGTTATGCGTTATGCGTTATGCGTTATGCGTTATGCGTTATGCGTTATGCGTTATGCGTTATGCGTTATGCGTTATGCGTTATGCGTTATGCGATTTGCGTTATGCGTTATGCGTTATGTGTTATGCGTTATGCGTTATGCGTTATGTGTTATGGGTTATGCGTTATGCGTTATGCGTTATGCGTTATGCGTTATGCGTTATGCGTTATGCGTTATGCGTTATGCGTTATGCGTTATGCGTTATGCGTTATGCGTTATGCGTTATTCGTGATGCGTTATGCGTTATGCGTTATACGTTATGGGTTATGCGTTATGCTTTATGCATTATGCGTTATGCGTTATGCGATTTGCGTTATGCGTTATGCGTTATGGGTTGTGCGTTATGAGTCATGCGTTATGCGTTATGCGTTTTGCTTTATGCGTTATGCGTTATGGGTTATGCGTTATGCGTTATGCGTTATGCGTTATGGGTTATGAGTAATTCGTGATCCGTTATGCGTTATGCTTTATGCGTTATGAGTTACGCGTAATGCGTTATGCGCTATGGGTCATGCGTTAAGCGTTATGCGTTATGCGTTATGCGTTATGCGTTATGCGTTATGGGTTATGCGTTATGGGTTATGCGTTATGTGTTATGCGTTGTGCGTTATCCGCTATGCGTTATGCGATATACGTTATGCGTAATGCGTTATGCGTTATGCGTTATGCGATTTGCGTTATGCGTTATGCGTTATGCGTTATGCGATATGCGTTATGTGTTATGGGTTATGCGTTATGCGTTATGCGTTATGCGTTATGCGTTATGCGTTATGCGTTATGCGTTATGCGTTATGCGTTATGCGTTATGCGTTATGCGTTATGCGTTATGCGTTATGCGTTATGCGTTATGCGTTATGCGTTATGAGTAATGCGTGATCCGTTATGCGTTATGCGTTATGCGTTATGAGTAATGCGTGATCCGTTATGCGTTATGCGTTATGCGTTATGCGTTATGCGTTATGAGTAATGCGTGATCCGTTATGCGTTATGCGTTATGAGTAATGCTTGATCCGTTACGCGTTATGCGTTATGCATTAAGCGTTATGCGTTATGAGTTATACGTTATGCGTTATGCGTTATGCGTTATGCGTTATGCGTTATGCGTTATGCGTTATGCGTTATGCGTTATGCGTTATGCGTTATGCGTTATGCGATATGCGTTATGCGTTATGTGTTATGCGTTGTGCTTTATCCGCTATGCGTTATGCGTTTTGCGTTATGCGTTATGCGTTATACGTTATGCGTAATGCGTTATGCGTTATGCGTTATGCGTTATGCGTTATGCATTATGCGTTATGCGTTATGCGATTTGCGTTATGCGTTATGCGTTATGGGTTATGCGTTATGCGTTATGCGTTATGCGTTATGCTTTATGCATTATGCGTTATGCGTTATGCGTTATGCGTTATGCGTTATGCGTTATGCGTTATGCGTTATGCGTTATGAGTAATGCGTGATCCGTTATGCGTTATGCGTTATGCGCTATGAGTAATGCGTGATCCGTTATGCGTTATGCGTTATGAGTAATGCTTGATCCGTTACGCGTTATGCGTTATGCATTAAGCGTTATGCGTTATACGTTATGCGTTATGCGTTATGCGTTATGCGTTATGCGTTATGCGTTATGCTTTATGCATTATGCGTTATGCGTTATACGATTTGCGTTATGCGTTATGCGTTATGGGTTATGCGTTATGCGTTATGCGTTATGCTTTATGCTTTATGCATTATGCGTTATGCGTTATGCGTTATGCGTTATGCGTTATGCGTTATGCGTTATGCGTTATGAGTAATGCGTGATCCGTTACGCGTTATGCGTTATGCATTAAGCGTTATGCGTTATGAGTTATACGTTATGCGTTATGCGTTATGCGTTATGCGTTATGCGTTATGCGTTATGCGTTATGCGTTATGCGTTATGCGTTATGCGTTATGGGTTATGCGTTATGCGTTATGCGTTATGCGTTATGCGTTATTCGTTATGCGTTATGCGTTATGCGTTATGCGTTATGAGTAATCCGTGATCCGTTATGCGTTATGCGTTATGCGTTATGCGTTATGAGTAATGCGTAATCCGTTATGCGTTATGCGTTATGCGTTATGCGTTATGCGTTATGGGTTATCCGTTATGCGTTATCCGTTTAGAGTTTTGCGTTATGCGTTATGCGTTATGAGTTGTGCGTTATGCGTTATGCGTTATGCGTTATGCGTTATGCGTTATGCGTTATGCGTTATGCGTTATGCGTTATGCATTATGCGTTATGCGTTATGCGATTTGCGTTATGCGTTATGCGTTATGGGTTATGCGTTATGCGTTATGCGTTATGCGTTATGCTTTATGCATTATGCGTTATGCGTTATGCGTTATGCGTTATGCGTTATGCGTTATGCGTTATGCGTTATGCGTTATGCGTTATGAGTAATGCGTGATCCGTTATGCGTTATGCGTTATGCGCTATGAGTAATGCGTGATCCGTTATGCGTTATGCGTTATGAGTAATGCTTGATCCGTTACGCGTTATGCGTTATGCATTAAGCGTTATGCGTTATACGTTATGCGTTATGCGTTATGCGTTATGCGTTATGCGTTATGCGTTATGCTTTATGCATTATGCGTTATGCGTTATGCGATTTGCGTTATGCGTTATGCGTTATGGGTTATGCGTTATGCGTTATGCGTTATGCTTTATGCTTTATGCATTATGCGTTATGCGTTATGCGTTATGCGTTATGCGTTATGCGTTATGCGTTATGCGTTATGAGTAATGCGTGATCCGTTACGCGTTATGCGTTATGCATTAAGCGTTATGCGTTATGAGTTATACGTTATGCGTTATGCGTTATGCGTTATGCGTTATGCGTTGTGCGTTATGCGTTATGCGTTATGCGTTATGCGTTATGCGTTATGCGTTATGCGTTATGCGTTATGCGTTATGCATTATGCGTTATGCGTTATGCGATTTGCGTTATGCGTTATGCGTTATGGGTTATGCGTTATGCGTTATGCGTTATGCGTTATGCTTTATGCATTATGCGTTATGCGTTATGCGTTATGCGTTATGCGTTATGCGTTATGCGTTATGCGTTATGCGTTATGAGTAATGCGTGATCTGTTATGCGTTATGCGTTATGCGCTATGAGTAATGCGTGATCCGTTATGCGTTATGCGTTATGAGTAATGCTTGATCCGTTACGCGTTATGCGTTATGCATTAAGCGTTATGCGTTATACGTTATGCGTTATGCGTTATGCGTTATGCGTTATGCGTTATGCGTTATGCGTTATGAGTAATGCGTGATCCGTTACGCGTTATGCGTTATGCATTAAGCGTTATGCGTTATGAGTTATACGTTATGCGTTATGCGTTATGCGTTATGCGTTATGCGTTATGCGTTATGCGTTATGCGTTATGCGTTATGCGTTATGGGTTATGCGTTATGGGTTATGCGTTATGCGTTATGCGTTATGAGTAATGCGTGATCCGTTATGCGTTATGCGTTATGCGTTATGCGTTATGCGTTATGAGTAATGCGTGATCCGTTATGCGTTATGCGTTATGAGTAATGCTTGATCCGTTACGCGTTATGCGTTATGCATTAAGCGTTATGCGTTATACGTTATGCGTTATGCGTTATGCGTTATGCGTTATACGTTATGGGTTATGCGTTATGCTTTATGCATTATGCGTTATGCGTTATGCGATTTGCGTTATGCGTTATGCGTTATGGGTTGTGCGTTATGAGTCATGCGTTATGCGTTATGCGTTTTGCTTTATGCGTTATGGGTTATGCGTTATGCGTTATGCGTTATGCGTTATGGGTTATGAGTAATTCGTGATCCGTTATGCGTTATGCTTTATGCGTTATGAGTTACGCGTAATGCGTTATGCGCTATGGGTCATGCGTTAAGCGTTATGCGTTATGCGTTATGCGTTATGCGTTATGGGTTATGCGTTATGGGTTATGCGTTATGTGTTATGCGTTGTGCGTTATGCGCTATGCGTTATGCGTTATACGTTATGCGTAATGCGTTATGCGTGATGCGTTATGCGATTTGCGTTATGCGTTATGCGTTATGCGTTATGCGTTATGCGTTATGCGTTATGTGTTATGGGTTATGCGTTATGCGTTATGCGTTATGCGTGATCCGTTATGCGTTATGCGTTATGCGTTATGCGTTATGCGTTATGCTTTATGCATTATGCGTTATGCGTTATGCGATTTGCGTTATGCGTTATGCGTTATGGGTTGTGCGTTATGAGTCATGCGTTATGCGTTTTGCTTTATGCGTTATGCGTTATGGGTTATGCGATATGCGTTATGCGTTATGCGTTATGCGTTATGCGTTATGCGTTATGCGTTATGCGTTATGCGTTATGCGTTATGCGTTATGCGTTATGCGTTATGCGTTATGCGTTATGCGTTATGCGTTATGCGTTATGCGTTATGCGTTATGCGTTATGAGTAATGCGTGATCCGTTATGCGTTATGCGTTATGCGTTATGCGTTATGCGTTATGAGTAATGCGTGATCCGTTATGCGTTATGCGTTATGCGTTATGAGTAATGCGTGATCCGTTATGCGTTATCCGTTATGAGTAATGCTTGATCCGTTACGCGTTATGCGTTATGCATTAAGCGTTATGCGTTATACGTTATGCGTTATGCGTTATGCGTTATGCGTTATGGGTTATGCGTTATGGGTTATGCGTTATGCGTTATGCGTTATGCGTTATGCGTTATGCGTTATGCGTTATGCGTTATGCGTTATGCGTTATGCGTTATGCGTTATGCGTTATGCGTTATGCGTTATGTGTTATGCGTTGTGCGTTATACGTTATGCGATATGCGTTATGCGTTATGCGTTATGCGTTATGCGTTATGCTTTATGCGTTATGCGTTATGCGTTATGCTTTATGCGTTATGCGTTATAGTTTATGCGTTATGCGTTATGCGTTATGCGTTATGGGTTATGAGTAATGCGTGATCCGTTATGCGTTATGCTTTATGCGTTATGAGTTACGCGTTATGCTTTATGCATTATGCGTTATGCGTTATGCGATTTATGTTATGCGTTATGCTTTATGCGTTATGAGTTACGCGTTATGCTTTATGCATTATGCGTTATGCGTTATGCGATTTATGTTATGCGTTATGCGTTATGCGTTATGCGTTATGCGTTATGCGTTATGCGTTATGCGTTATGCGTTATGCGTTATGCGTTATGCGTTATGCGTTATGTGTTATGCGTTGTGCGTTATACGTTATGCGATATGCGTTATGCGTTATGCGTTATGCGTTATGCGTTATGCGTTATGTGTTATGGGTTATGCGTTATGCGTTATGCGTTATGCGTGATCCGTTATGCGTTATGCGTTATGCGTTATGCGTTATGCGTTATGCTTTATGCATTATGCGTTATGCGTTATGCGATTTGCGTTATGCGTTATGCGTTATGGGTTGTGCGTTATGAGTCATGCGTTATGCGTTTTGCTTTATGCGTTATGCGTTATGGGTTATGCGTTATGCGTTATGCGTTATGCGTTATGCGTTATGCGTTATGCGTCATGCGTTATGCGTTATGCGTTATGCGTTATGCGTTATGGGTTATCCGTTATGCGTTATCCGTTTAGAGTTTTGCGTTATGCGTTATGCGTTATGAGTTGTGCGTTATGCGTTATGCGTTATGCGTAAGCGTTATGCGTTATGCGTTATGCGTTATGCGTTATGCATTATGCGTTATGCGATATGCGATTTGCGTTATGCG
Source organism: Lasioglossum morio (assembly GCA_916610235.2). Taxonomy (NCBI): domain Eukaryota; kingdom Metazoa; phylum Arthropoda; class Insecta; order Hymenoptera; family Halictidae; genus Lasioglossum; species Lasioglossum morio. The sequence goes on from CAKAJA020000257.1 coordinate 577,829, forward strand.
TTATGCGTTATGCGTTATGCGTTATGCGTTATGCGTTATGCGTTATGCGTTATGCGTTATGCGTTATGCGTTATGCGTTATGCGTTATGCGTTATGCGTTATGCGTTATGCGTTATGCGTTATGCGTTATGCGTTATGCGTTATGCGTTATGCGTTATGCGTTATGCGTTATGCGTTATGCGTTATGCGTTATGCGTTATGCGTTATGCGTTATGCGTTATGCGTTATGCGTTATGCGTTATGAGTAATCCGTGATCCGTTATGCGTTATGCGTTATGCGTTATGCGTTATGAGTAATGCGTAATCCGTTATGCGTTATGCGTTATGCGTTATGCGTTATGCGTTATGGGTTATCCGTTATGCGTTATCCGTTTAGAGTTTTGCGTTATGCGTTATGCGTTATGAGTTGTGCGTTATGCGTTATGCGTTATGCGTTATGCGTTATGCGTTATGCGTTATGCGTTATGCGTTATGCGTTATGCATTATGCGTTATGCGTTATGCGATTTGCGTTATGCGTTATGCGTTATGGGTTATGCGTTATGCGTTATGCGTTATGCGTTATGCTTTATGCATTATGCGTTATGCGTTATGCGTTATGCGTTATGCGTTATGCGTTATGCGTTATGCGTTATGCGTTATGAGTAATGCGTGATCCGTTATGCGTTATGCGTTATGCGCTATGAGTAATGCGTGATCCGTTATGCGTTATGCGTTATGAGTAATGCTTGATCCGTTACGCGTTATGCGTTATGCATTAAGCGTTATGCGTTATACGTTATGCGTTATGCGTTATGCGTTATGCGTTATGCGTTATGCGTTATGCTTTATGCATTATGCGTTATGCGTTATGCGATTTGCGTTATGCGTTATGCGTTATGGGTTATGCGTTATGCGTTATGCGTTATGCTTTATGCTTTATGCATTATGCGTTATGCGTTATGCGTTATGCGTTATGCGTTATGCGTTATGCGTTATGCGTTATGAGTAATGCGTGATCCGTTACGCGTTATGCGTTATGCATTAAGCGTTATGCGTTATGAGTTATACGTTATGCGTTATGCGTTATGCGTTATGCGTTATGCGTTATGCGTTATGCGTTATGCGTTATGCGTTATGCGTTATGCGTTATGCGTTATGGGTTATGCGTTATGCGTTATGCGTTATGCGTTATGCGTTATGCGTTATGCGTTATGCGTTATGCGTTATGCGTTATGCGTTATGCGTTATGCGTTATGCGTTATGCGTTATGCGTTATGCGTTATGCGTTATGCGTTATGAGTAATGCGTGATCCGTTATGCGTTATGCGTTATGCGTTATGCGTTATGCGTTATGAGTAATGCGTGATCCGTTATGCGTTATCCGTTATGAGTAATGCTTGATCCGTTACGCGTTATGCGTTATGCATTAAGCGTTATGCGTTATACGTTATGCGTTATGCGTTATGCGTTATGCGTTATGGGTTATGCGTTATGGGTTATGCGTTATGCGTTATGCGTTATGCGTTATGCGTTATGCGTTATGCGTTATGCGTTATGCGTTATGCGTTATGCGTTATGCGTTATGCGTTATGCGTTATGTGTTATGCGTTGTGCGTTATACGTTATGCGATATGCGTTATGCGTTATGCGTTATGTGTTATGCGTTATGCTTTATGCGTTATGCGTTATGCGTTTTGCTTTATGCGTTATGCGTTATAGTTTATGCGTTATGCGTTATGCGTTATGCGTTATGGGTTATGAGTAATGCGTGATCCGTTATGCGTTATGCTTTATGCGTTATGAGTTACGCGTTATGCTTTATGCATTATGCGTTATGCGTTATGCGATTTATGTTATGCGTTATGCTTTATGCGTTATGAGTTACGCGTTATGCTTTATGCATTATGCGTTATGCGTTATGCGATTTATGTTATGCGTTATGCGTTATGCGTTATGCGTTATGCGTTATGCGTTATGCGTTATGCGTTATGCGTTATGCGTTATGCGTTATGCGTTATGCGTTATGCGTTATGTGTTATGCGTTGTGCGTTATACGTTATGCGATATGCGTTATGCGTTATGCGTTATGCGTTATGCGTTATGCTTTATGCGTTATGCGTTATGCGTTTTGCTTTATGCGTTATGCGTTATAGTTTATGCGTTATGCGTTATGCGTTATGCGTTATGCGTTATGCGTTATGCGTTATGCGTTATGCGTTATGCGTTATGCGTTATGCGTTATGCGTTATGCGTTATGCGTTATGCGTTATGCGTTATGCGTTATGCGTTATGCGTTATGCGTTATGCGTTATGCGTTATGCGTTATGCGTTATGCGTTATGCGTTATGCGTTATGCGTTATGCGTTATGCGTTATGCGTTATGCGTTATGCGTTATGAGTAATGCGTGATCCGTTATGCGTTATCCGTTATGAGTAATGATTGATCCGTTACGCGTTATGCGTTATGCATTAAGCGTTATGCGTTATACGTTATGCGTTATGCGTTATGCGTTATGCGTTATGGGTTATGCGTTATGGGTTATGCGTTATGCGTTATGCGTTATGCGTTATGCGTTATGCGTTATGCGTTATGCGTTATGCGTTATGCGTTATGCGTTATGCGTTATGCGTTATGCGTTATGCGTTATGTGTTATGCGTTGTGCGTTATACGTTATGCGATATGCGTTATGCGTTATGCGTTATGCGTTATGCGTTATGCGTTATGCGTTATGCGTTATGCGTTATGCGTTATGCGTTATGCGTTATGCGTTATGCGTTATGCGTTATGAGTAATGCGTGATCCGTTATGCGTTATGCGTTATGCGTTATGCGTTATGCGTTATGAGTAATGCGTGATCCGTTATGCGTTATGCGTTATGCGTTATGCGTTATGCGTTATGAGTAATGCGTGATCCGTTATGCGTTATCCGTTATGAGTAATGCTTGATCCGTTACGCGTTATGCGTTATGCATTAAGCGTTATGCGTTATACGTTATGCGTTATGCGTTATGCGTTATGCGTTATGGGTTATGCGTTATGGGTTATGCGTTATGCGTTATGCGTTATGCGTTATGCGTTATGCGTTATGCGTTATGCGTTATGCGTTATGCGTTATGCGTTATGCGTTATGCGTTATGCGTTATGTGTTATGCGTTGTGCGTTATACGTTATGCGATATGCGTTATGCGTTATGCGTTATGCGTTATGCGTTATGCTTTATGCGTTATGCGTTATGCGTTTTGCTTTATGCGTTATGCGTTATAGTTTATGCGTTATGCGTTATGCGTTATGCGTTATGGGTTATGAGTAATGCGTGATCCGTTATGCGTTATGCTTTATGCGTTATGAGTTACGCGTTATGCTTTATGCATTATGCGTTATGCGTTATGCGATTTATGTTATGCGTTATGCTTTATGCGTTATGAGTTACGCGTTATGCTTTATGCATTATGCGTTATGCGTTATGCGATTTATGTTATGCGTTATGCGTTATGCGTTATGCGTTATGCGTTATGCGTTATGCGTTATGCGTTATGCGTTATGCGTTATGCGTTATGCGTTATGCGTTATGCGTTATGCGTTATGTGTTATGCGTTGTGCGTTATACGTTATGCGATATGCGTTATGCGTTATGCGTTATGCGTTATGCGTTATGCTTTATGCGTTATGCGTTATGCGTTTTGCTTTATGCGTTATGCGTTATAGTTTATGCGTTATGCGTTATGCGTTATGCGTTATGCGTTATGCGTTATGCGTTATGCGTTATGCGTTATGCGTTATGCGTTATGCGTTATGCGTTATGCGTTATGCGTTATGCGTTATGCGTTATGCGTTATGCGTTATGCGTTATGCGTTATGCGTTATGCGTTATGCGTTATGCGTTATGCGTTATGCGTTATGCGTTATGCGTTATGCGTTATGCGTTATGCGTTATGCGTTATGCGTCATGCGTTATGCGTTATGCGTTATGCGTTATGCGTTATGGGTTATCCGTTATGCGTTATCCGTTTAGAGTTTTGCGTTATGCGTTATGCGTTATGAGTTGTGCGTTATGCGTTATGCGTTATGCGTAAGCGTTATGCGTTATGCGTTATGCGTTATGCATTATGCGTTATGCGATATGCGATTTGCGTTATGCGTTATGCGTTATGCGTTATGCGTTATGCGTTATGCGTTATGCGTTATGCGTTATGCGTTATGCGTTATGCGTTATGCGTTATGCGTTATGCGTTATGCGTTATGCGTTATGCGTTATGCGTTATGCGTTATGCGTTATGCGTTATGCGTTATGCGTTATGCGTTATGCGTTATGCGTTATGCGTTATGCGTTATGCGTTATGCGTTATGCGTTATGCGTTATGCGTTATGCGTTATGAGTAATCCGTGATCCGTTATGCGTTATGCGTTATGCGTTATGCGTTATGAGTAATGCGTAATCCGTTATGCGTTATGCGTTATGCGTTATGCGTTATGCGTTATGGGTTATGCGTTATGCGTTATCCGTTTAGAGTTTTGCGTTATGCGTTATGCGTTATGAGTTGTGCGTTATGCGTTATGCGTTATGCGTTATGCGTTATGCGTTATGCGTTATGCGTTATGCGTTATGCGTTATGCATTATGCGTTATGCGTTATGCGATTTGCGTTATGCGTTATGCGTTATGGGTTATGCGTTATGCGTTATGCGTTATGCGTTATGCTTTATGCATTATGCGTTATGCGTTATGCGTTATGCGTTATGCGTTATGCGTTATGCGTTATGCGTTATGCGTTATGAGTAATGCGTGATCCGTTATGCGTTATGCGTTATGCGCTATGAGTAATGCGTGATCCGTTATGCGTTATGCGTTATGAGTAATGCTTGATCCGTTACGCGTTATGCGTTATGCATTAAGCGTTATGCGTTATACGTTATGCGTTATGCGTTATGCGTTATGCGTTATGCGTTATGCGTTATACGTTATGCTTTATGCATTATGCGTTATGCGTTATGCGATTTGCGTTATGCGTTATGCGTTATGCGTTATGGGTTATGCGTTATGCGTTATGCGTTATGCTTTATGCTTTATGCATTATGCGTTATGCGTTATGCGTTATGCGTTATGCGTTATGCGTTATGCGTTATGCGTTATGCGTTATGCGTTATGCGTTATGCGTTATGCGTTATGAGTAATCCGTGATCCGTTATGCGTTATGCGTTATGCGTTATGCGTTATGAGTAATGCGTAATCCGTTATGCGTTATGCGTTATGCGTTATGCGTTATGCGTTATGGGTTATCCGTTATGCGTTATCCGTTTAGAGTTTTGCGTTATGCGTTATGCGTTATGAGTTGTGCGTTATGCGTTATGCGTTATGCGTTATGCGTTATGCGTTATGCGTTATGCGTTATGCGTTATGCGTTATGCATTATGCGTTATGCGTTATGCGTTATGCGTTATGCGTTATGCGTTATGCGTTATGCGTTATGCGTTATGCGTTATGCGTTATGCGTTATGCGTTATGCGTTATGCGTTATGCGTTATGCGTCATGCGTTATGCGTTATGCGTTATGCGTTATGCGTTATGGGTTATCCGTTATGCGTTATCCGTTTAGAGTTTTGCGTTATGCGTTATGCGTTATGAGTTGTGCGTTATGCGTTATGCGTTATGCGTAAGCGTTATGCGTTATGCGTTATGCGTTATGCATTATGCGTTATGCGATATGCGATTTGCGTTATGCGTTATGCGTTATGCGTTATGCGTTATGCGTTATGCGTTATGCGTTATGCGTTATGCGTTATGCGTTATGCGTTATGCGTTATGCGTTATGCGTTATGCGTTATGCGTTATGCGTTATGCGTTATGCGTTATGCGTTATGCGTTATGCGTTATGCGTTATGCGTTATGCGTTATGCGTTATGCGTTATGCGTTATGCGTTATGCGTTATGCGTTATGCGTTATGCGTTATGAGTAATCCGTGATCCGTTATGCGTTATGCGTTATGCGTTATGCGTTATGAGTAATGCGTAATCCGTTATGCGTTATGCGTTATGCGTTATGCGTTATGCGTTATGGGTTATCCGTTATGCGTTATCCGTTTAGAGTTTTGCGTTATGCGTTATGCGTTATGAGTTGTGCGTTATGCGTTATGCGTTATGCGTTATGCGTTATGCGTTATGCGTTATGCGTTATGCGTTATGCGTTATGCATTATGCGTTATGCGTTATGCGATTTGCGTTATGCGTTATGCGTTATGGGTTATGCGTTATGCGTTATGCGTTATGCGTTATGCTTTATGCATTATGCGTTATGCGTTATGCGTTATGCGTTATGCGTTATGCGTTATGCGTTATGCGTTATGCGTTATGAGTAATGCGTGATCCGTTATGCGTTATGCGTTATGCGCTATGAGTAATGCGTGATCCGTTATGCGTTATGCGTTATGAGTAATGCTTGATCCGTTACGCGTTATGCGTTATGCATTAAGCGTTATGCGTTATACGTTATGCGTTATGCGTTATGCGTTATGCGTTATGCGTTATGCGTTATACGTTATGCTTTATGCATTATGCGTTATGCGTTATGCGATTTGCGTTATGCGTTATGCGTTATGCGTTATGGGTTATGCGTTATGCGTTATGCGTTATGCTTTATGCTTTATGCATTATGCGTTATGCGTTATGCGTTATGCGTTATGCGTTATGCGTTATGCGTTATGCGTTATGAGTAATGCGTGATCCGTTACGCGTTATGCGTTATGCATTAAGCGTTATGCGTTATGAGTTATACGTTATGCGTTATGCGTTATGCGTTATGCGTTATGCGTTATGCGTTATGCGTTATGCGTTATGCGTTATGCGTTATGCGTTATGGGTTATGCGTTATGCGTTATGCGTTATGCGTTATGCGTTATGCGTTATGCGTTATGCGTTATGCGTTATGCGTTATGCGTTATGCGTTATGCGTTATGCGTTATGCGTTATGCGTTATGCGTTATGCGTTATGCGTTATGCGTTATGCGTTATGCGTTATGCGTTATGCGTTATGCGTTATGCGTTATGCCTTATGCGTTATGCGTTATGCGTTATGCGTTATGAGTAATGCGTGATCCGTTATGCGTTATGCGTTATGAGTAATGCGTGATCCGTTATGCGTTATGCCTTATGCGTTATGCATTATGCGTTATGTGTTTTTCGTTATGCGTTATGCGTTATGCGTTATGCGTTATGCGTTATGCGTTATGGGTTATGCGTTATGCGTTATACGTTATGCGTTATGCGTTATGCGTTATGCGTTATGCGTTATGCGTTATGCGTTATGCGTTATGCGTTATGCGTTATGCGATTTGCGTTATGCGTTATGCGTTATGTGTTATGCGTTATGCGTTATGCGTTATGTGTTATGGGTTATGCGTTATGCGTTATGCGTTATGCGTTATGCGTTATGCGTTATGCGTTATGCGTTATGCGTTATGCGTTATGCGTTATGCGTTATGCGTTATGCGTTATGCGTTATACGTTATGCGTTATGCGTTATGCGTTATACGTTATGGGTTATGCGTTATGCTTTATGCATTATGCGTTATGCGTTATGCGATTTGCGTTATGCGTTATGCGTTATGGGTTGTGCGTTATGAGTCATGCGTTATGCGTTATGCGTTTTGCTTTATGCGTTATGCGTTATGGGTTATGCGTTATGCGTTATGCGTTATGCGTTATGGGTTATGAGTAATTCGTGATCCGTTATGCGTTATGCTTTATGCGTTATGAGTTACGCGTAATGCGTTATGCGCTATGGGTCATGCGATAAGCGTTATGCGTTATGCGTTATGCGTTATGCGTTATGCGTTATGCGTTATGGGTTATGCGTTATGGGTTATGCGTTATGTGTTATGCGTTGTGCGTTATCCGCTATGCGTTATGCGTTATACGTTATGCGTAATGCGTTATGCGTTATGCGTTATGCGATTTGCGTTATGCGTTATGCGTTATGCGTTATGCGTTATGCGTTATGTGTTATGGGTTATGCGTTATGCGTTATGCGTTATGCGTTATGCGTTATGCGTTATGCGTTATGCGTTATGCGTTATGCGTTATGCGTTATGCGTTATGCGTTATGCGTTATGCGTTATGCGTTATGCGTTATGCGTTATGAGTAATGCGTGATCCGTTATGCGTTATGCGTTATGCGTTATGAGTAATGCGTGATCCGTTATGCGTTATGCGTTATGCGTTATGCGTTATGCGTTATGAGTAATGCGTGATCCGTTATGCGTTATGCGTTATGAGTAATGCTTGATCCGTTACGCGTTATGCGTTATGCATTAAGCGTTATGCGTTATGAGTTATGCGTTATGCGTTATGCGTTATGCGTTATGCGTTATGCGTTATGCGTTATGCGTTATGCGTTATGCGTTATGCGTTATGCGATATGCGTTATGCGTTATGTGTTATGCGTTGTGCTTTATCCGCTATGCGTTATGCGTTTTGCGTTATGCGTTATGCGTTATACGTTATGCGTAATGCGTTATGCGTTATGCGTTATGCGATTTGCGTTATGCGTTATGCGTTATGCGTTATGCGTTATGCGTTATGCGTTATGCGTTATGTGTTATGGGTTATGGGTTATGCGTTATGCGTTATGCGTTATGCGTTATGCGTTATGCGTTATGGGTTGTGCGTTATGAGTCATGCGTTATGCGTTATGCGTTTTGCTTTATGCGTTATGCGTTATGGGTTATGCGTTATGCGTTATGCGTTATGCGTTATGCGTTATGGGTTATGAGTAATTCGTGATCCGTTATGCGTTATGCTTTATGCGTTATGAGTTACGCGTAATGCGTTATGCGCTATGGGTCATGCGTTAAGCGTTATGCGTTATGCGTTATGCGTTATGCGTTATGCGTTATGGGTTATGCGTTATGGGTTATGCGTTATGTGTTATGCGTTGTGCGTTATCCGCTATGCGTTATGCGTTATACGTTATGCGTAATGCGTTATGGGTTATGCGTTATGTGTTATGCGTTGTGCGTTATCCGCTATGCGTTATGCGTTATACGTTATGCGTAATGCGTTATGCGTTATGCGTTATGCGTTATGCATTAAGCGTTATGCGTTATGAGTTATACGTTATGCGTTATGCGTTATGCGTTATGCGTTATGCGTTATGCGTTATGCGTTATGCGTTATGCGTTATGCGTTATGCGATATGCGTTATGCGTTATGTGTTATGCGTTGTGCTTTATCCGCTATGCGTTATGCGTTTTGCGTTATGCGTTATGCGTTATACGTTATGCGTAATGCGTTATGCGTTATGCGTTATGCGATTTGCGTTATGCGTTATGCGTTATGCGTTATGTGTTATGCGTTATGCGTTATGCGTTATGTGTTATGGGTTATGGGTTATGCGTTATGCGTTATGCGTTATGCGTTATGCGTTATGCGTTATGCGTTATGGGTTGTGCGTTATGAGTCATGCGTTATGCGTTATGCGTTTTGCTTTATGCGTTATGCGTTATGGGTTATGCGTTATGTGTTATGCGTTGTGCGTTATCCGCTATGCGTTATGCGTTATACGTTATGCGTAATGCGTTATGCGTTATGCGTTATGCGATTTGCGTTATGCGTTATGCGTTATGCGTTATGCGTTATGCGTTATGCGTTATGCGTTATGCGTTATGTGTTATGGGTTATGCGTTATGCGTTATGCGTTATGCGTTATGCGTTATGCGTTATGCGTTATGCGTTATGCGTTATGCGTTATGCGTTATGCGTTATGCGTTATGCGTTATGCGTTATGCGTTATGCGTTATGCGTTATGCGTTATGCGTTATGCGTTATGCGTTATGCGTTATGCGTTATGCGTTATGCGTTATGCGTTATGCGTTATGCGTTATGCGTTATGCGTTATGCGTTATGCGTTATGCGTTATGAGTAATGCGTGATCCGTTATGCGTTATGCGTTATGCGTTATGAGTAATGCGTGATCCGTTATGCGTTATGCGTTATGCGTTATGCGTTATGAGTAATGCGTGATCCGTTATGCGTTATGCGTTATGAGTAATGCTTGATCCGTTACGCGTTATGCGTTATGCATTAAGCGTTATGCGTTATGAGTTATACGTTATGCGTTATGCGTTATGCGTTATGCGTTATGCGTTATGCGTTATGCGTTATGCGTTATGCGATATGCGTTATGCGTTATGTGTTATGCGTTGTGCTTTATCCGCTATGCGTTATGCGTTTTGCGTTATGCGTTATGCGTTATACGTTATGCGTAATGCGTTATGCGTTATGCGTTATGCGATTTGCGTTATGCGTTATGCGTTATGCGTTATGTGTTATGCGTTATGCGTTATGCGTTATGTGTTATGGGTTATGCGTTATGCGTTATGCGTTATGCGTTATGCGTTATGCGTTATGCGTTATGTGTTATGGGTTATGCGTTATGCGTTATGCGTTATGCGTTATGCGTTATGCGTTATGCGTTATGCGTTATGCGTTATGCGTTATGCGTTATGCGTTATGCGTTCTGCGTTATACGTTATGGGTTATGCGTTATGCTTTATGCATTATGCGTTATGCGTTATGCGATTTGCGTTATGCGTTATGCGTTATGGGTTGTGCGTTATGAGTCATGCGTTATGCGTTATGCGTTTTGCTTTATGCGTTATGCGTTATGGGTTATGCGTTATGCGTTATGCGTTATGCGTTATGCGTTATGGGTTATGAGTAATTCGTGATCCGTTATGCGTTATGCTTTATGCGTTATGAGTTACGCGTAATGCGTTATGCGCTATGGGTCATGCGTTAAGCGTTATGCGTTATGCGTTATGCGTTATGCGTTATGCGTTATGGGTTATGCGTTATGGGTTATGCGTTATGTGTTATGCGTTGTGCGTTATCCGCTATGCGTTATGCGTTATACGTTATGCGTAATGCGTTATGCGTTATGCGTTATGCGATTTGCGTTATGCGTTATGCGTTATGCGTTATGCGTTATGCGTTATGTGTTATGGGTTATGCGTTATGCGTTATGCGTTATGCGTTATGCGTTATGCGTTATGCGTTATGCGTTATGCGTTATGCGTTATGCGTTATGCGTTATGCGTTATGCGTTATGCGTTATGCGTTATGCGTTATGCGTTATGCGTTATGCGTTATGCGTTATGAGTAATGCGTGATCCGTTATGCGTTATGCGTTATGCGTTATGAGTAATGCGTGATCCGTTATGCGTTATGCGTTATGCGTTATGCGTTATGCGTTATGGGTTATGCGTTATGGGTTATGCGTTATGTGTTATGCGTTGTGCGTTATCCGCTATGCGTTATGCGTTATACGTTATGCGTAATGCGTTATGCGTTATGCGTTATGCGATTTGCGTTATGCGTTATGCGTTATGCGTTATGCGTTATGCGTTATGTGTTATGGGTTATGCGTTATGCGTTATGCGTTATGCGTTATGCGTTATGCGTTATGCGTTATGCGATATGCGTTATGCGTTATGTGTTATGCGTTGTGCTTTATCCGCTATGCGTTATGCGTTTTGCGTTATGCGTTATGCGTTATGTGTTATGGGTTATGGGTTATGCGTTATGCGTTATGCGTTATGCGTTATGCGTTATGCGTTATGGGTTGTGCGTTATGAGTCATGCGTTATGCGTTATGCGTTTTGCTTTATGCGTTATGCGTTATGGGTTATGCGTTATGCGTTATGCGTTATGCGTTATGGGTTATGAGTAATTCGTGATCCGTTATGCGTTATGCTTTATGCGTTATGAGTTACGCGTAATGCGTTATGCGCTATGGGTCATGCGTTAAGCGTTATGCGTTATGCGTTATGCGTTATGCGTTATGCGTTATGGGTTATGCGTTATGGGTTATGCGTTATGTGTTATGCGTTGTGCGTTATCCGCTATGCGTTATGCGTTATACGTTATGCGTAATGCGTTATGGGTTATGCGTTATGTGTTATGCGTTGTGCGTTATCCGCTATGCGTTATGCGTTATACGTTATGCGTAATGCGTTATGCGTTATGCGTTATGCGTTATGCATTAAGCGTTATGCGTTATGAGTTATACGTTATGCGTTATGCGTTATGCGTTATGAGTTATACGTTATGCGTTATGCGTTATGCGTTATGCGTTATGCGTTATGCGTTATGCGTTATGCGTTATGCGTTATGCGTTATGCGTTATGCGTTATGCGTTATGCGTTATGCGTTATGCGATATGCGTTATGCGTTATGTGTTATGCGTTGTGCTTTATCCGCTATGCGTTATGCGTTATGCGTTATGTGTTATGGGTTATGGGTTATGCGTTATGCGTTATGCGTTATGCGTTATGCGTTATGCGTTATGGGTTGTGCGTTATGAGTCATGCGTTATGCGTTATGCGTTTTGCTTTATGCGTTATGCGTTATGGGTTATGCGTTATGCGTTATGCGTTATGCGTTATGCGTTATGCGTTATGCGTTATGCGTTATGCGTTATGCGTTATGCGTTATGCGTTATGCGTTATGCGTTATGCGTTATGCGTTATGCGTTATGCGATATGCGTTATGCGTTATGTGTTATGCGTTGTGCTTTATCCGCTATGCGTTATGCGTTTTGCGTTATGCGTTATGCGTTATGTGTTATGGGTTATGGGTTATGCGTTATGCGTTATGCGTTATGCGTTATGCGTTATGCGTTATGGGTTGTGCGTTATGAGTCATGCGTTATGCGTTATGCGTTTTGCTTTATGCGTTATGCGTTATGGGTTATGCGTTATGCGTTATGCGTTATGCGTTATGGGTTATGAGTAATTCGTGATCCGTTATGCGTTATGCTTTATGCGTTATGAGTTACGCGTAATGCGTTATGCGCTATGGGTCATGCGTTAAGCGTTATGCGTTATGCGTTATGCGTTATGCGTTATGCGTTATGCGTTATGGGTTATGCGTTATGGGTTATGCGTTATGTGTTATGCGTTGTGCGTTATCCGCTATGCGTTATGCGTTATACGTTATGCGTAATGCGTTATGGGTTATGCGTTATGTGTTATGCGTTGTGCGTTATCCGCTATGCGTTATGCGTTATACGTTATGCGTAATGCGTTATGCGTTATGCGTTATGCGTTATGCATTAAGCGTTATGCGTTATGAGTTATACGTTATGCGTTATGCGTTATGCGTTATGCGTTATGCGTTATGCGTTATGCGTTATGCGTTATGCGTTATGCGTTATGCGTTATGCGTTATGCGTTATGCGTTATGCGTTATGCGATATGCGTTATGCGTTATGCGTTATGTGTTATGCGTTATGCGTTATGCGTTATGTGTTATGGGTTATGGGTTATGCGTTATGCGTTATGCGTTATGCGTTATGCGTTATGCGTTATGCGTTATGGGTTGTGCGTTATGAGTCATGCGTTATGCGTTATGCGTTTTGCTTTATGCGTTATGCGTTATGGGTTATGCGTTATGTGTTATGCGTTGTGCGTTATCCGCTATGCGTTATGCGTTATACGTTATGCGTAATGCGTTATGCGTTATGCGTTATGCGATTTGCGTTATGCGTTATGCGTTATGCGTTATGCGTTATGCGTTATGCGTTATGCGTTATGCGTTATGTGTTATGGGTTATGCGTTATGCGTTATGCGTTATGCGTTATGCGTTATGCGTTATGCGTTATGCGTTATGCGTTATGCGTTATGCGTTATGCGTTATGCGTTATGCGTTATGCGTTATGCGTTATGCGTTATGCGTTATGCGTTATGCGTTATGCGTTATGCGTTATGCGTTATGCGTTATGCGTTATGCGTTATGCGTTATGCGTTATGCGTTATGCGTTATGCGTTATGCGTTATGCGTTATGAGTAATGCGTGATCCGTTATGCGTTATGCGTTATGCGTTATGAGTAATGCGTGATCCGTTATGCGTTATGCGTTATGCGTTATGCGTTATGAGTAATGCGTGATCCGTTATGCGTTATGCGTTATGAGTAATGCTTGATCCGTTACGCGTTATGCGTTATGCATTAAGCGTTATGCGTTATGCGTTATGCGTTATGCGTTATGCGTTATGCGTTATGCGTTATGCGTTATGCGTTATGCGTTATGCGTTATGAGTAATGCGTGATCCGTTATGCGTTATGCGTTATGCGTTATGAGTAATGCGTGATCCGTTATGCGTTATGCGTTATGCGTTATGCGTTATGAGTAATGCGTGATCCGTTATGCGTTATGCGTTATGAGTAATGCTTGATCCGTTACGCGTTATGCGTTATGCATTAAGCGTTATGCGTTATGAGTTATACGTTATGCGTTATGCGTTATGCGTTATGCGTTATGCGTTATGCGTTATGCGTTATGCGTTATGCGATATGCGTTATGCGTTATGTGTTATGCGTTGTGCTTTATCCGCTATGCGTTATGCGTTTTGCGTTATGCGTTATGCGTTATACGTTATGCGTAATGCGTTATGCGTTATGCGTTATGCGATTTGCGTTATGCGTTATGCGTTATGCGTTATGTGTTATGCGTTATGCGTTATGCGTTATGTGTTATGGGTTATGCGTTATGCGTTATGCGTTATGCGTTATGCGTTATGCGTTATGCGTTATGCGTTATGCGTTATGCGTTATGCGTTATGCGTTATGCGTTATGGGTTATGCGTTATGGGTTATGCGTTATGCGTTATGCGTTATGCGTTATGCGTTATGCGTTATGCGTTATGCGTTATGCGTTATGCGTTATGCGTTATGCGTTATGCGTTATGCGTTATGCGTTATGCGTTATGCGTTATGCGTGATCCGTTATGCGTTATGCGTTATGAGTAATGCGTGATCCGTTATGCGTTATGCGTTATGCGTTATGCTTATGCGTTATGCGTTATGCGTTATGCGTTATGCGTTATGCGTTATGCGTTATGAGTTGTGCGTTATGCGTTATGCGTTATGGGTTATGCGTTATGGGTTATGCGTTATGCGTTATGCGTTATGCGTTATGCGTTATGCGTTATGCGTTATGCGTTATGCGTTATGCGTTATGCGTTATGCGTTATGCGTGATCCGTTATGCGTTATGCGTTATGAGTAATGCGTGATCCGTTATGCGTTATGCGTTATGCGTTATGCGTTATGCGTTATGCGTTATGCGTTATGCGTTATGCGTTATGCGTTATGCGTTATGCGTTATGCGTTATGCGTTATGCGTTATGCGTTATGCGTTATGCGTTATGCGTTATGCGTTATGCGTTATGCGTTATGCGTTATGCGTTATGCGTTATGCGTTATGCGTTATGCGTTATGCGTTATGCGTTATGCGTTATGCGTTATGCGTTATGCGTTATGCGTTATGCGTTATGCGTTATGAGTAATGCGTGATCCGTTATGCGTTATGCGTTATGCGTTATGAGTAATGCGTGATCCGTTATGCGTTATGCGTTATGCGTTATGCGTTATGAGTAATGCGTGATCCGTTATGCGTTATGCGTTATGAGTAATGCTTGATCCGTTACGCGTTATGCGTTATGCATTAAGCGTTATGCGTTATGAGTTATACGTTATGCGTTATGCGTTATGCGTTATGCGTTATGCGTTATGCGTTATGCGTTATGCGTTATGCGATATGCGTTATGCGTTATGTGTTATGCGTTGTGCTTTATCCGCTATGCGTTATGCGTTTTGCGTTATGCGTTATGCGTTATACGTTATGCGTAATGCGTTATGCGTTATGCGTTATGCGATTTGCGTTATGCGTTATGCGTTATGCGTTATGTGTTATGCGTTATGCGTTATGCGTTATGTGTTATGGGTTATGCGTTATGCGTTATGCGTTATGCGTTATGCGTTATGCGTTATGCGTTATGCGTTATGGGTTATGCGTTATGCGTTATGCGTTATGCGTTATGCGTTATGGGTTATGCGTTATGGGTTATGCGTTATGCGTTATGCGTTATGCGTTATGCGTTATGCGTTATGCGTTATGCGTTATGCGTTATGCGTTATGCGTTATGCGTTATGCGTTATGCGTTATGCGTTATGCGTTATGCGTTATGCGTTATGCGTTATGCGTGATCCGTTATGCGTTATGCGTTATGAGTAATGCGTGATCCGTTATGCGTTATGCGTTATGCGTTATGCGTTATGCGTTATGCGTTATGTGTTATGTGTTATGCGTTATGCGTTATGCGTTGTGCGTTATGCGTTATGCGTTATGCGTTATGCGTTATGCGTCATGCGTTATGCGTTATGCGTTATGCGTTATGCGTTATGCGTTATGCGTTATGCGTTATGCGTTATGCGTTATGCGTTATGCGTTATGCGTTATGCGTTATGCGTTATGCGTTATGTGTTATGGGATATGCGTTATGCGTTATGCGTTATGCGTTATGCGTTATGCGTTACGCGTTATGCGTTATGCGTTATGCGTTATGCGTTATGAGTAATGCGTGATCCGTTATGCGTTATGCGTTATGCGTTATGCGTTATGAGTAATGCGTGATCCGTTATGCGTTATGCGTTATGCGTTATGCGTTATGCGTTATGCGATATGCGTTATGAGTAAAGCGTGATCCGTTATGCGTTATGCGTTATGCGCTATGAGTAATGCGTGATCCGTTATGCGTTATGAGTAATGCTTGATCCGTTACGCGTTATGCGTAATGCGTTATGCGTTATGCATTAAGCGTTATGCGTTATACGTTATGCGTTATGCGTTATGCGTTATGCGTTATGCGTTATGCTTTATGCATTATGCGTTATGCGTTATGCGATTTGCGTTATGCGTTATGCGTTGTGGGTTGTGCGTTATGAGTCATGCGTTATGCGTTATGCGTAATGGGTTATCCGTTATGCGTTATCCGTTTAGAGTTTTGCGTTATGCGTTATGCGTTATGAGTAATGCGTGATCCGTTATGCGTTATGCGTTATGCGTTATGCGTTATGCGTTATGAGTAATGCGTGATCCGTTATGCGTTATGCGTTATGAGTAATGCTTGATCCGTTACGCGTTATGCGTTATGCATTAAGCGTTATGCGTTATGAGTTATACGTTATGCGTTATGCGTTATGCGTTATGCGTTATGCGTTATGCGTTATGCGTTATGCGTTATGCGTTATGCGATATGCGTTATGCGTTATGTGTTATGCGTTGTGCTTTATCCGCTATGCGTTATGCGTTTTGCGTTATGCGTTATGCGTTATACGTTATGCGTAATGCGTTATGCGTTATGCGTTATGCGATTTGCGTTATGCGTTATGCGTTATGCGTTATGTGTTATGCGTTATGCGTTATGCGTTATGTGTTATGGGTTATGCGTTATGCGTTATGCGTTATGCGTTATGCGTTATGCGTTATGCGTTATGCGTTATGCGTTATGCGTTATGCGTTATGCGTTATGCGTTATGCGTTATGCGTTATGGGTTATGCGTTATGGGTTATGCGTTATGCGTTATGCGTTATGCGTTATGCGTTATGCGTTATGCGTTATGCGTTATGCGTTATGCGTTATGCGTTATGCGTTATGCGTTATGCGTTATGCGTTATGCGTTATGCGTTATGCGTTATGCGTTATGCGTTATGCGTGATCCGTTATGCGTTATGCGTTATGAGTAATGCGTGATCCGTTATGCGTTATGCGTTATGCGTTATGCGTTATGCGTTATGCGTTATGCGTTATGCGTTATGCGTTATGCGTTATGCGTTATGAGTTGTGCGTTATGCGTTATGCGTTATGCGTTATGCGTTATGCGTCATGCGTTATGCGTTATGCGTTATGCGTTATGCGTTATGCGTTATGCGTTATGCGTTATGCGTTATGCGTTATGCGTTATGCGTTATGCGTTATGTGTTATGGGATATGCGTTATGCGTTATGCGTTATGCGTTATGCGTTATGCGTTACGCGTTATGCGTTATGCGTTATGCGTTATGCGTTATGAGTAATCCGTGATCCGTTATGCGTTATGCGTTATGCGTTATGCGTTATGAGTAATGCGTGATCCGTTATGCGTTATGCGTTATGCGTTATGCGTTATGCGTTATGCGATATGCGTTATGAGTAAAGCGTGATCCGTTATGCGTTATGCGTTATGCGCTATGAGTAATGCGTGATCCGTTATGCGTTATGAGTAATGCTTGATCCGTTACGCGTTATGCGTAATGCGTTATGCGTTATGCATTAAGCGTTATGCGTTATACGTTATGCGTTATGCGTTATGCGTTATGCGTTATGCGTTATGCTTTATGCATTATGCGTTATGCGTTATGCGATTTGCGTTATGCGTTATGCGTTGTGGGTTGTGCGTTATGAGTCATGCGTTATGCGTTATGCGTAATGGGTTATCCGTTATGCGTTATCCGTTTAGAGTTTTGCGTTATGCGTTATGCGTTATGAGTAATGCGTGATCCGTTATGCGTTATGCGTTATGCGTTATGCGTTATGCGTTATGAGTAATGCGTGATCCGTTATGCGTTATGAGTAATGCTTGATCCGTTACGCGTTATGCGTTATGCATTAAGCGTTATGCGTTATGAGTTATACGTTATGCGTTATGCGTTATGCGTTATGCGTTATGCGTTATGCGTTATGCGTTATGCGTTATGCGTTATGCGTTATGCGATATGCGTTATGCGTTATGTGTTATGCGTTGTGCTTTATCCGCTATGCGTTATGCGTTTTGCGTTATGCGTTATACGTTATGCGTTATGCGTTATGCGTTATGAGTAATGCGTGATCCGTTATGCGTTATGCGTTATGCGTTATGCGTTATGCGTTATGAGTAATGCGTGATCCGTTATGCGTTATGCGTTATGAGTAATGCTTGATCCGTTACGCGTTATGCGTTATGCATTAAGCGTTATGCGTTATACGTTATGCGTTATGCGTTATGCGTTATGCGTTATGCGTTATGCGTTATGCGTTATGCGTTATGCGTTATGCGTTATGCGTTATGCGATTTGCGTTATGCGTTATGCGTTATGTGTTATGCGTTATGCGTTATGCGTTATGTGTTATGGGTTATGCGTTATGCGTTATGCGTTATGCGTTATGCGTTATGCGTTATGCGTTATGCGTTATGCGTTATGCGTTATGCGTTATGCGTTATGCGTTATGCGTTATGCGTTATACGTTATGCGTTATGCGTTATGCGTTATACGTTATGGGTTATGCGTTATGCTTTATGCATTATGCGTTATGCGTTATGCGATTTGCGTTATGCGTTATGCGTTATGGGTTGTGCGTTATGAGTCATGCGTTATGCGTTATGCGTTTTGCTTTATGCGTTATGCGTTATGGGTTATGCGTTATGCGTTATGCGTTATGCGTTATGGGTTATGAGTAATTCGTGATCCGTTATGCGTTATGCTTTATGCGTTATGAGTTACGCGTAATGCGTTATGCGCTATGGGTCATGCGTTAAGCGTTATGCGTTATGCGTTATGCGTTATGCGTTATGCATTATGGGTTATGCGTTATGGGTTATGCATTATGTGTTATGCGTTGTGCGTTATCCGCTATGCGTTATGCGTTATACGTTATGCGTAATGCGTTATGCGTTATGCGTTATGCGATTTGCGTTATGCGTTATGCGTTATGCGTTATGCGTTATGCGTTATGCGTTATGCGTTATGCGTTATGCGTTATGCGTTATGCGTTATGCGTTATGCGTTATGCGTTATGCGTTATGAGTAATGCGTGATCCGTTATGCGTTATGCGTTATGCGTTATGAGTAATGCGTGATCCGTTATGCGTTATGCGTTATGCGTTATGCGTGATCCGTTATGCGTTATGCGTTATGAGTAATGCGTGATCCGTTATGCGTTATGCGTTATGCGTTATGCGTTATGCGTTATGCGTTATGCGTTATGCGTTATGCGTTATGCGTTATGAGTTGTGCGTTATGCGTTATGCGTTATGCGTTATGCGTTATGCGTCATGCGTTATGCGTTATGCGTTATGCGTTATGCGTTATGCGTTATGCGTTATGCGTTATGCGTTATGCGTTATGCGTTATGCGTTATGCGTTGTGCGTTATGCGTTATGCGTTATGTGTTATGGGATATGCGTTATGCGTTATGCGTTATGCGTTATGCGTTATGCGTTACGCGTTATGCGTTATGCGTTATGCGTTATGCGTTATGAGTAATCCGTGATCCGTTATGCGTTATGCGTTATGCGTTATGCGTTATGAGTAATGCGTGATCCGTTATGCGTTATGCGTTATGCGTTATGCGTTATGCGTTATGCGATATGCGTTATGAGTAAAGCGTGATCCGTTATGCGTTATGCGTTATGCGCTATGAGTAATGCGTGATCCGTTATGCGTTATGAGTAATGCTTGATCCGTTACGCGTTATGCGTAATGCGTTATGCGTTATGCATTAAGCGTTATGCGTTATACGTTATGCGTTATGCGTTATGCGTTATGCGTTATGCGTTATGCTTTATGCATTATGCGTTATGCGTTATGCGATTTGCGTTATGCGTTATGCGTTGTGGGTTGTGCGTTATGAGTCATGCGTTATGCGTTATGCGTAATGGGTTATCCGTTATGCGTTATCCGTTTAGAGTTTTGCGTTATGCGTTATGCGTTATGAGTAATGCGTGATCCGTTATGCGTTATGCGTTATGCGTTATGCGTTATGCGTTATGAGTAATGCGTGATCCGTTATGCGTTATGCGTTATGAGTAATGCTTGATCCGTTACGCGTTATGCGTTATGCATTAAGCGTTATGCGTTATGAGTTATACGTTATGCGTTATGCGTTATGCGTTATGCGTTATGCGTTATGCGTTATGCGTTATGCGTTATGCGATATGCGTTATGCGTTATGTGTTATGCGTTATGAGTAATGCTTGATCTGTTACGCGTTATGCGTTATGCATTAAGCGTTATGCGTTATACGTTATGCGTTATGCGTTATGCGTTATGCGTTATGCGTTATGCGTTATGCGTTATGCGTTATGCGTTATGCGTTATGCGTTATGCGTTATGCGATTTGCGTTATGCGTTATGCGTTATGTGTTATGCGTTATGCGTTATGCGTTATGTGTTATGGGTTATGCGTTATGCGTTATGCGTTATGCGTTATGCGTTATGCGTTATGCGTTATGCGTTATGCGTTATGCGTTATGCGTTATGCGTTATGCGTTATGCGTTATGCGTTATGCGTTATGCGTTATGCGTTATACGTTATGCGTTATGCGTTATGCGTTATAAGTTATGGGTTATGCGTTATACTTTATGCATTATGCGTTATGCGTTATGCGATTTGCGTTATGCGTTATGCGTTATGGGTTGTGCGTTATGAGTCATGCGTTATGCGTTATGCGTTTTGCTTTATGCGTTATGCGTTATGGGTTATGCGTTATGCGTTATGCGTTATGCGTTATGGGTTATGAGTAATTCGTGATCCGTTATGCGTTATGCTTTATGCGTTATGCGTTATGCGTTATGAGTAATGCGTGATCCGTTATGCGTTATGCGTTATGAGTAATGCTTGATCCGTTACGCGTTATGCGTTATGCATTAAGCGTTATGCGTTATGAGTTATACGTTATGCGTTATGCGTTATGCGTTATGCGTTATGCGTTATGCGTTATGCGTTATGCGTTATGCGATATGCGTTATGCGTTATGTGTTATGCGTTGTGCTTTATCCGCTATGCGTTATGCGTTTTGCGTTATGCGTTATGCGTTATACGTTATGCGTTATGTGTTATGGGTTATGCGTTATGCGTTATGCGTTATGCGTTATGCGTTATGCGTTATGCGTTATGCGTTATGCGTTATGCGTTATGCGTTATGCGTTATGCGTTATGCGTTATGGGTTATGCGTTATGGGTTATGCGTTATGCGTTATGCGTTATGCGTTATGCGATTTGCGTTATGCGTTATGCGTTATGCGTTATGTGTTATGCGTTATGCGTTATGCGTTATGTGTTATGGGTTATGCGTTATGCGTTATGCGTTATGCGTTATGCGTTATGCGTTATGCGTTATGCGTTATGCGTTATGCGTTATGCGTTATGCGTTATGCGTTATGGGTTATGCGTTATGGGTTATGCGTTATGCGTTATGCGTTATGCGTTATGCGTTATGCGTTATGCGTTATGCGTTATGCGTTATGCGTTATGCGTTATGCGTTATGCGTTATGCGTTATGCGTTATGCGTTATGCGTTATGCGTTATGCGTTATGCGTGATCCGTTATGCGTTATGCGTTATGAGTAATGCGTGATCCGTTATGCGTTATGCGTTATGCGTTATGCGTTATGCGTTATGCGTTATGCGTTATGCGTTATGCGTTATGCGTTATGAGTTGTGCGTTATGCGTTATGCGTTATGCGTTATGCGTTATGCGTCATGCGTTATGCGTTATGCGTTATGCGTTATGCGTTATGCGTTATGCGTTATGCGTTATGCGTTATGCGTTATGCGTTATGCGTTATGCGTTATGCGTTATGCGTTATGTGTTATGGGATATGCGTTATGCGTTATGCGTTATGCGTTATGCGTTATGCGTTATGCGTTACGCGTTATGCGTTATGCGTTATGCGTTATGCGTTATGAGTAATCCGTGATCCGTTATGCGTTATGCGTTATGCGTTATGCGTTATGAGTAATGCGTGATCCGTTATGCGTTATGCGTTATGCGTTATGCGTTATGCGTTATGCGTTATGCGATATGCGTTATGAGTAAAGCGTGATCCGTTATGCGTTATGCGTTATGCGCTATGAGTAATGCGTGATCCGTTATGCGTTATGAGTAATGCTTGATCCGTTACGCGTTATGCGTAATGCGTTATGCGTTATGCATTAAGCGTTATGCGTTATACGTTATGCGTTATGCGTTATGCGTTATGCGTTATGCGTTATGCTTTATGCATTATGCGTTATGCGTTATGCGATTTGCGTTATGCGTTATGCGTTGTGGGTTGTGCGTTATGAGTCATGCGTTATGCGTTATGCGTTATGCGTTATGCGTTATGCGTTATGCGTTATGCGTTATGCGTTATGCGTTATGCGTTATGCGTTATGCGTTATGGGTTATGCGTTATGGGTTATGCGTTATGCGTTATGCGTTATGCGTTATGCGTTATGAGTAATGCGTGATCCGTTATGCGTTATGCGTTATGCGTTATGCGTTATGCGTTATGCGTTATGCGATATGCGTTATGAGTAAAGCGTGATCCGTTATGCGTTATGCGTTATGCGCTATGAGTAATGCGTGATCCGTTATGCGTTATGAGTAATGCTTGATCCTTTACGCGTTATGCGTAATGCGTTATGCGTTATGCGTTATGCGTTATGGGTTATGCGTTATGGGTTATGCGTTATGCGTTATGCGTTATGCGTTATGCGATTTGCGTTATGCGTTATGCGTTATGCGTTATGTGTTATGCGTTATGCGTTATGCGTTATGTGTTATGGGTTATGCGTTATGCGTTATGCGTTATGCGTTATGCGTTATGCGTTATGCGTTATGCGTTATGCGTTATGCGTTATGCGTTATGCGTTATGCGTTATGGGTTATGCGTTATGGGTTATGCGTTATGCGTTATGCGTTATGCGTTATGCGTTATGCGTTATGCGTTATGCGTTATGCGTTATGCGTTATGCGTTATGCGTTATGCGTTATGCGTTATGCGTTATGCGTTATGCGTTATGCGTTATGCGTTATGCGTGATCCGTTATGCGTTATGCGTTATGAGTAATGCGTGATCCGTTATGCGTTATGCGTTATGCGTTATGCGTTATGCGTTATGCGTTATGCGTTATGCGTTATGCGTTATGCGTTATGAGTTGTGCGTTATGCGTTATGCGTTATGCGTTATGCGTCATGCGTTATGCGTTATGCGTTATGCGTTATGCGTTATGCGTTATGCGTTATGCGTTATGCGTTATGCGTTATGCGTTATGCGTTATGCGTTATGCGTTATGCGTTATGTGTTATGGGATATGCGTTATGCGTTATGCGTTATGCGTTATGCGTTATGCGTTATGCGTTACGCGTTATGCGTTATGCGTTATGCGTTATGCGTTATGAGTAATCCGTGATCCGTTATGCGTTATGCGTTATGCGTTATGCGTTATGAGTAATGCGTGATCCGTTATGCGTTATGCGTTATGCGTTATGCGTTATGCGTTATGCGTTATGCGATATGCGTTATGAGTAAAGCGTGATCCGTTATGCGTTATGCGTTATGCGCTATGAGTAATGCGTGATCCGTTATGCGTTATGAGTAATGCTTGATCCGTTACGCGTTATGCGTAATGCGTTATGCGTTATGCATTAAGCGTTATGCGTTATACGTTATGCGTTATGCGTTATGCGTTATGCGTTATGCGTTATGCTTTATGCATTATGCGTTATGCGTTATGCGATTTGCGTTATGCGTTATGCGTTGTGGGTTGTGCGTTATGAGTCATGCGTTATGCGTTATGCGTTATGGGTTATCCGTTATGCGTTATCCGTTTAGAGTTTTGCGTTATGCGTTATGCGTTATGAGTAATGCGTGATCCGTTATGCGTTATGCGTTATGCGTTATGCGTTATGCGTTATGAGTAATGCGTGATCCGTTATGCGTTATGAGTAATGCTTGATCCGTTACGCGTTATGCGTTATGCATTAAGCGTTATGCGTTATGAGTTATACGTTATGCGTTATGCGTTATGCGTTATGCGTTATGCGTTATGCGTTATGCGTTATGCGTTATGCGTTATGCGTTATGCGTTATGCGATATGCGTTATGCGTTATGTGTTATGCGTTTTGCTTTATCCGCTATGCGTTATGCGTTTTGCGTTATGCGTTATACGTTATGCGTTATGCGTTATGCGTTATGAGTAATGCGTGATCCGTTATGCGTTATGCGTTATGCGTTATGCGTTATGCGTTATGAGTAATGCGTGATCCGTTATGCGTTATGCGTTATGAGTAATGCTTGATCTGTTACGCGTTATGCGTTATGCATTAAGCGTTATGCGTTATACGTTATGCGTTATGCGTTATGCGTTATGCGTTATGCGTTATGCGTTATGCGTTATGCGTTATGCGTTATGCGTTATGCGTTATGCGTTATGCGATTTGCGTTATGCGTTATGCGTTATGTGTTATGCGTTATGCGTTATGCGTTATGTGTTATGGGTTATGCGTTATGCGTTATGCGTTATGCGTTATGCGTTATGCGTTATGCGTTATGCGTTATGCGTTATGCGTTATGCGTTATGCGTTATGCGTTATGCGTTATGCGTTATGCGTTATGCGTTATGCGTTATACGTTATGCGTTATGCGTTATGCGTTATAAGTTATGGGTTATGCGTTATGCTTTATGCATTATGCGTTATGCGTTATGCGATTTGCGTTATGCGTTATGCGTTATGGGTTGTGCGTTATGAGTCATGCGTTATGCGTTATGCGTTTTGCTTTATGCGTTATGCGTTATGGGTTATGCGTTATGCGTTATGCGTTATGCGTTATGGGTTATGAGTAATTCGTGATCCGTTATGCGTTATGCTTTATGCGTTATGAGTTACGCGTAATGCGTTATGCGCTATGGGTCATGCGTTAAGCGTTATGCGTTATGCGTTATGCGTTATGCGTTATGCATTATGGGTTATGCGTTATGGGTTATGCATTATGTGTTATGCGTTGTGCGTTATCCGCTATGCGTTATGCGTTATACGTTATGCGTAATGCGTTATGCGTTATGCGTTATGCGATTTGCGTTATGCGTTATGCGTTATGCGTTATGCGTTATGCGTTATGCGTTATGCGTTATGCGTTATGCGTTATGCGTTATGCGTTATGCGTTATGCGTTATGCGTTATGCGTTATGCGTTATGCGTTATGAGTAATGCGTGATCCGTTATGCGTTATGCGTTATGCGTTATGAGTAATGCGTGATCCGTTATGCGTTATGCGTTATGCGTTATGCGTTATGCGTTATGAGTAATGCGTGATCCGTTATGCGTTATGCGTTATGAGTAATGCTTGATCCGTTACGCGTTATGCGTTATGCATTAAGCGTTATGCGTTATGAGTTATACGTTATGCGTTATGCGTTATGCGTTATGCGTTATGCGTTATGCGTTATGCGTTATGCGTTATGCGTTATGCGTTATGCGATATGCGTTATGCGTTATGTGTTATGCGTTGTGCTTTATCCGCTATGCGTTATGCGTTTTGCGTTATGCGTTATGCGTTATACGTTATGCGTAATGCGTTATGCGTTATGCGTTATGCGATTTGCGTTATGCGTTATGCGTTATGCGTTATGTGTTATGCGTTATGCGTTATGCGTTATGTGTTATGGGTTATGGGTTATGCGTTATGCGTTATGCGTTATGCGTTATGCGTTATGCGTTATGGGTTGTGCGTTATGAGTCATGCGTTATGCGTTATGCGTTTTGCTTTATGCGTTATGCGTTATGGGTTATGCGTTATGCGTTATGCGTTATGCGTTATGGGTTATGAGTAATTCGTGATCCGTTATGCGTTATGGGTTATGCGTTATGTGTTATGCGTTGTGCGTTATCCGCTATGCGTTATGCGTTATACGTTATGCGTAATGCGTTATGCGTTATGCGTTATGCGTTATGCATTAAGCGTTATGCGTTATGAGTTATACGTTATGCGTTATGCGTTATGCGTTATGCGTTATGCGTTATGCGTTATGCGTTATGCGTTATGCGTTATGCGTTATGCGATATGCGTTATGCGTTATGCGTTATGCGTTATGCGTAATGCGTTATGCGTTATGCGTTATGCGTTATGCATTAAGCGTTATGCGTTATGAGTTATACGTTATGCGTTATGCGTTATGCGTTATGCGTTATGCGTTATGCGTTATGCGTTATGCGTTATGCGTTATGCGTTATGCGTTATGCGTTATGCGTTATGCGTTATGCGATATGCGTTATGCGTTATGTGTTATGCGTTGTGCTTTATCCGCTATGCGTTATGCGTTTTGCGTTATGCGTTATGCGTTATACGTTATGCGTAATGCGTTATGCGTTATGCGTTATGCGATTTGCGTTATGCGTTATGCGTTATGCGTTATGTGTTATGCGTTATGCGTTATGCGTTATGTGTTATGGGTTATGGGTTATGCGTTATGCGTTATGCGTTATGCGTTCTGCGTTATGCGTTATGGGTTGTGCGTTATGAGTCATGCGTTATGCGTTATGCGTTTTGCTTTATGCGTTATGCGTTATGGGTTATGCGTTATGCGTTATGCGTTATGCGTTATGGGTTATGAGTAATTCGTGATCCGTTATGCGTTATGCTTTATGCGTTATGAGTTACGCGTAATGCGTTATGCGCTATGGGTCATGCGTTAAGCGTTATGCGTTATGCGTTATGCGTTATGCGTTATGCGTTATGGGTTATGCGTTATGGGTTATGCGTTATGTGTTATGCGTTGTGCGTTATCCGCTATGCGTTATGCGTTATACGTTATGCGTAATGCGTTATGCGTTATGCGTTATGCGATTTGCGTTATGCGTTATGCGTTATGCGTTATGCGTTATGCGTTATGCGTTATGCGTTATGCGTTATGTGTTATGGGTTATGCGTTATGCGTTATGCGTTATGCGTTATGCGTTATGTGTTATGCGTTATGCGTTATGCGTTATGCGTTATGCGTTATGCGTTATGCGTTATGCGTTATGCGTTATGCGTTATGCGTTATGCGTTATGCGTTATGCGTTATGCGTTATGCGTTATGAGTAATGCGTGATCCGTTATGCGTTATGCGTTATGCGTTATGAGTAATGCGTGATCCGTTATGCGTTATGCGTTATGCGTTATGCGTTATGAGTAATGCGTGATCCGTTATGCGTTATGCGTTATGAGTAATGCTTGATCCGTTACGCGTTATGCGTTATGCATTAAGCGTTATGCGTTATGAGTTATACGTTATGCGTTATGCGTTATGCGTTATGCGTTATGCGTTATGCGTTATGCGTTATGCGTTATGCGTTATGCGTTATGCGATATGCGTTATGCGTTATGTGTTATGCGTTGTGCTTTATCCGCTATGCGTTATGCGTTTGGCGTTATGCGTTATGCGTTATACGTTATGCGTAATGCGTTATGCGTTATGCGTTATGCGATTTGCGTTATGCGTTATGCGTTATGCGTTATGTGTTATGCGTTATGCGTTATGCGTTATGTGTTATGGGTTATGCGTTATGCGTTATGCGTTATGCGTTATGCGTTATGCGTTATGCGTTATGCGTTATGCGTTATGCGTTATGCGTTATGCGTTATGCGTTATGCGTTATGCGTTATGCGTTATGCGTTATGCGTTATGCGTTATGCGTTATGGGTTATGCGTTATGGGTTATGCGTTATGCGTTATGCGTTATGCGTTATGCGTTATGCGTTATGCGTTATGCGTTATGCGTTATGCGTTATGCGTTATGCGTTATGCGTTATGCGTTATGCGTTATGCGTTATGCGTGATCCGTTATGCGTTATGCGTTATGAGTAATGCGTGATCCGTTATGCGTTATGCGTTATGCGTTATGCGTTATGCGTTATGCGTTATGCGTTATGCGTTATGCGTTATGAGTTGTGCGTTATGCGTTATGCGTTATTCGTTATGCGTTATGCGTCATGCGTTATGCGTTATGCGTTATGCGTTATGCGTTATGCGTTATGCGTTATGCGTTATGCGTTATGCGTTATGCGTTATGCGTTATGCGTTATGCGTTATGCGTTATGCGTTATGTGTTATGGGATATGCGTTATGCGTTATGCGTTATGCGTTATGCGTTATGCGTTACGCGTTATGCGTTATGCGTTATGCGTTATGCGTTATGAGTAATCCGTGATCCGTTATGCGTTATGCGTTATGCGTTATGCGTTATGAGTAATGCGTGATCCGTTATGCGTTATGCGTTATGCGTTATGCGTTATGCGTTATGCGATATGCGTTATGAGTAAAGCGTGATCCGTTATGCGTTATGCGTTATGCGCTATGAGTAATGCGTGATCCGTTATGCGTTATGAGTAATGCTTGATCCGTTACGCGTTATGCGTAATGCGTTATGCGTTATGCATTAAGCGTTATGCGTTATACGTTATGCGTTATGCGTTATGCGTTATGCGTTATGCGTTATGCTTTATGCATTATGCGTTATGCGTTATGCGATTTGCGTTATGCGTTATGCGTTGTGGGTTGTGCGTTATGAGTCATGCGTTATGCGTTATGCGTAATGGGTTATCCGTTATGCGTTATCCGTTTAGAGTTTTGCGTTATGCGTTATGCGTTATGAGTTGTGCGTTATGCGTTATGCGTTATGCGTAAGCGTTATGCGTTATGCGTTATGCGTTATGCGTTATGCATTATGCGTTATGCGTTATGCGATTTGCGTTATGCGTTATGGGTTATGCGTTATGCATTATGCGTTATGCGTTATGCTTTATGCATTATGCGTTATGCGTTATGCGTTATGCGTTATGCGTTATGCGTTATGCGTAAGCGTTATGCGTTATGCGTTATGAGTAATGCGTGATCCGTTATGCGTTATGCGTTATGCGCTATGAGTAATGCGTGATCCGTTATGCGTTATGCGTTATGAGTAATGCTTGATCCGTTACGCGGTATGCGTTATGCATTAAGCGTTATGCGTTATACGTTATGCGTTATGCGTTATGCGTTATGCGTTATGCGTTATGCATTATGCATTATGCGTTATGCGTTATGCGATTTGCGTTATGCGTTATGCGTTATGGGTTATGCGTTATACGTTATGCGTTATGCTTTATGCATTATGCGTTATGCGTTATGCGTTATGCGTTATGCGTTATGCGTTATGCGTTATGCGTTATGCGTTATGTGTTATGCGTTGTGCGTTATCCGCTATGCGTTATGCGTTTTGCGTTATGCGTTATGCGTTTTGCGTTATACGTTATGCGTAATGCGTAATGCGTTATGCGTTATGCGTTATGAGTAATGCGTGATCCGTTATGCGTTATGCGTTATGAGTAATGCTTGATCCGTTACGCGTTATGCGTTATGCATTAAGCGTTATGCGTTATGCGTTATACGTTATGCGTTATGCGTTATGCGTTATGCGTTATGCGTTATGCGTTATGCGTTATGCGTTATGCGTTATGCGTTATGCGTTATGTGTTATGCGTTGTGCGTTATCCGCTATGCGTTATGCGTTATGCGTTTTGCGTTATGCGTTATGCGTTATACGTTATGCGTAATGCGTTATGCGTTATGCGTTATGCGATTTGCGTTATGCGTTATGCGTTATGCGTTATGTGTTATGCGTTATGCGTTATGCGTTATGTGTTATGGGTTATGCGTTATGCGTTATGCGTTATGCGTTATGCGTTATGCGTTATGCGTTATGCGTTATGCGTTATGCGTTATGCGTTATGCGTTATGCGTTATGCGTTATGCGTTATGCGTTATGCGTTATGCGTTATGCGTAATGCGTTATGCGCTATGGGTCATGCGTTAAGCGTTATGCGTTATGCGTTATGCGTTATGCGTTATGGGTTATGCGTTATGGGTTATGCGTTATGTGTTATGCGTTGTGCGTTATCCGCTATGCGTTATGCGTTATACGTTATGCGTAATGCGTTATGCGTTATGCGTTATGCGATTTGCGTTATGCGTTATGCGTTATGCGTTATGCGTTATGCGTTATGCGTTATGTGTTATGGGTTATGCGTTATGCGTTATGCGTTATGCGTTATGCGTTATGCGTTATGCGTTATGCGTTATGCGTTATGCGTTATGCGTTATGCGTTATGCGTTATGCGTTATGCGTTATGCGTTATGCGTTATGCGTTATGCGTTATGCGTTATGCGTTATGCGTTATGCGTTATGCGTTATGCGTTATGCGTTATGCGTTATGCGTTATGCGTTATGCGTTATGGGTTATGCGTTATGGGTTATGCGTTATGCGTTATGCGTTATGCGTTATGCGTTATGCGTTATGCGTTATGCGTTATGCGTTATGCGTTATGCGTTATGCGTTATGCGTTATGCGTTATGCGTTATGCGTGATCCGTTATTCGTTATGCGTTATGAGTAATGCGTGATCCGTTATGCGTTATGCGTTATGCGTTATGCGTTATGCGTTATGCGTTATGCGTTATGCGTTATGCGTTATGAGTTGTGCGTTATGCGTTATGCGTTATGCGTTATGCGTTATGCGTCATGCGTTATGCGTTATGCGTTATGCGTTATGCGTTATGCGTTATGCGTTATGCGTTATGCGTTATGCGTTATGCGTTATGCGTTATGCGTTATGCGTTATGCGTTATGTGTTATGGGATATGCGTTATGCGTTATGCGTTATGCGTTATGTGTTATGCGTTGTGCGTTATCCGCTATGCGTTATGCGATTTGCGTTATGCGTTATGCGTTATGTGTTATGCGTTATGCGTTATGCGTTATGTGTTATGGGTTATGCGTTATGCGTTATGCGTTATGCGTTATGCGTTATGCGTTATGCGTTATGCGTTATCCGTTATGCGTTATGCGTTATGCGTTATGCGTTATGCGTTATGCGTTATGCGTTATGCGTTATGCGTTATGCGTTATGCGTTATGAGAAATGCGTGATCCGTTATGCGTTATGCGTTATGAGTAATGCTTGATCCGTTATGCGTTATGCTTTATGCATTATGCGTTATGCGTTATGCGATTTGCGTTATGCGTTATGCGTTATGGGTTGTGCGTTATGAGTCATGCGTTATGCGTTATGCGTTTTGCTTTATGCGTTATGCGTTATGGGTTATGCGTTATGCGTTATGCGTTATGCGTTATGGGTTATGAGTAATTCGTGATCCGTTATGCGTTATGCTTTATGCGTTATGAGTTACGCGTAATGCGTTATGCGCTATGGGTCATGCGTTAAGCGTTATGCGTTATGCGTTATGCGTTATGCGTTATGCGTTATGCGTTATGCGTTATGCGTTATGCGTTATGCGTTATGCGTTATGCGTTATGCGTTATGCGTTATGCGTTATGCGTTATGCGTTATGCGTTATGAGAAATGCGTGATCCGTTATGCGTTATGCGTTATGAGTAATGCTTGATCCGTTACGCGTTATGCGTTATGCATTAAGCGTTATGCGTTATACGTTATGCGTTATGCGTTATGCGTTATACGTTATGGGTTATGCATTATGCTTTATGCATTATGCGTTATGCGTTATGCGATTTGCGTTATGCGTTATGCGTTATGGGTTGTGCGTTATGAGTCATGCGTTATGCGTTATGCGTTTTGCTTTATGCGTTATGCGTTATGGGTTATGCGTTATGCGTTATGCGTTATGGGTTATGAGTAATTCGTGATCCGTTATGCGTTATGCTTTATGCGTTATGAGTTACGCGTAATGCGTTATGCGCTATGGGTCATGCGTTAAGCGTTATGCGTTATGCGTTATGCGTTATGCGTTATGCGTTATGCGTTATGGGTTATGCGTTATGGGTTATGCGTTATGTGTTATGCGTTGTGCGTTATCCGCTATGCGTTATGCGTTATACGTTATGCGTAATGCGTTATGCGTAATGCGTTATGCGATTTGCGTTATGCGTTATGCGTTATGCGTTATGCGTTATGCGTTATGCGTTATGTGTTATGGGTTATGCGTTATGCGTTATGCGTTATGCGTTTTGCGTTATGCGTTATGCGTTATGCGTTATGCGTTATGCGTTATGCGTTATGCGTTATGCGTTATGCGTTATGCGTTATGAGTAATGCGTGATCCGTTATGCGTTATGCGTTATGCGTTATGCGTTATGCGTTATGAGTAATGCGTGATCCGTTATGCGTTATGCGTTATGCGTTATGCGTTATGCGTTATGAGTAATGCGTGATCCGTTATGCGTTATGCGTTATGAGTAATGCTTGATCCGTTACGCGTTATGCGTTATGCATTAAGCGTTATGCGTTATGAGTTATACGTTATGCGTTTTGCGTTATGCGTTATGCGTTATGCGTTATGCGTTATGCGTTATGCGTTATGCGTTATGCGTTATGCGTTATGCGTTATGCGTTATGCGTTATGCGTTATGCGATATGCGTTATGCGTTATGTGTTATGCGTTGTGCTTTATCCGCTATGCGTTATGCGTTTTGCGTTATGCGTTATGCGTTATACGTTATGCGTAATGCGTTATGCGTTATGCGTTATGCGATTTGCGTTATGCGTTATGCGTTATGCGTTATGTGTTATGCGTTATGCGTTATGCGTTATGTGTTATGGGTTATGGGTTATGCGTTATGCGTTATGCGTTATGCGTTATGCGTTATGCGTTATGCGTTATGCGTTATGCATTATGCGTTATGCGATATGCGTTATGCGTTATGCGTTATGCGTTATGCGTTATGCGTTATGCGTTATGCGTTATGGGTTATGCGTTTGGGTTATGCGTTATGCGTTATGCGTTATGCGTTATGCGTTATGCGTTATGCGTTATGCGTTATGCGTTATGCGTTATGCGTTATGCGTTATGCGTGATCCGTTATGCGTTATGCGTTATGAGTAATGCGTGATCCGTTATGCGTTATGCGTTATGCGTTATGCGTTATGCGTTATGCGTTATGCGTTATGCGTTATGCGTTATGCGTTATGCGTTATGAGTTGTGCGTTATGCGTTATGCGTTATGCGTTATGCGTTATGCGTCATGCGTTATGCGTTATGCGTTATGCGTTATGCGTTATGCGTTATGCGTTATGCGTTATGCGTTATGCGTTATGCGTTATGCGTTATGCGTTATGCGTTATGCGTTATGTGTTATGGGATATGAGTAATGCTTGATCCGTTACGCGTTATGCGTTATGCATTAAGCGTTATGCGTTATACGTTATGCGTTATGCGTTATGCGTTCTGCGTTATGCGTTATGCTTTATGCATTATGCGTTATGCGTTATGCGATTTGCGTTATGCGTTATGCGTTGTGGGTTGTGCGTTATGAGTCATGCGTTATGCGTTATGCGTTTTGCTTTATGCGTTATGCGTTATGGGTTATGGGTTATGCGTTATGCGTTATGCGTTATGCGTTATGCATTATGCGTTATGCGTTATGCGATTTGCGTCATGCGTTATGCGTTATGCGTTATGGGTTATGCGTTATGCGTTATGCGTTATGCGTTATGCTTTATGCATTATGCGGAATGCGTTATGCGTTATGCGTTATGCGTTATGCGTTATGCGTTATGCGTTATGAGTAATGCGTGATCCGTTATGCGTTATGCGTTATGCGCTATGAGTAATGCGTGATCCGTTATGCGTTATGCGTTATGAGTAATGCTTGATCCGTTACGCGTTATGCGTTATGCATTAAGCGTTATGCGTTATACGTTATGCGTTATGCGTTATGCGTTATGCGTTATGCGTTATGCATTATGCATTATGCTTTATGCGTTATGCGATTTGCGTTATGCGTTATGCGTTATGGGTTATGCGTTATGCGTTATGCGTTATGCGTTATGCTTTATGCATTATGCGTTATGCGTTATGCGTTATGCGTTATGCGTTATGCGTTATGCGTTATACGTTATGCGTTATGCGTTATGCGTTATGCGTTATGCGTTATGCGTTATGTGTTATGCGTTGTGCGTTATCCGCTATGCGTTATGCGTTTTGCGTTATGCGTTATGCGTTATACGTTATGCGTAATGCGTTATGCGTTATGCGTTATG
Organism: Lasioglossum morio; assembly: GCA_916610235.2. Classification (NCBI taxonomy): domain Eukaryota; kingdom Metazoa; phylum Arthropoda; class Insecta; order Hymenoptera; family Halictidae; genus Lasioglossum; species Lasioglossum morio. Next base: position 612,464 of record CAKAJA020000257.1, read on the forward strand.
AGTAATGCGTGATCCGTTATGCGTTATGCGTTATGAGTAATGCTTGATCCGTGACGCGTTATGCGTTATGCATTAAGCGTTATGCGTTATGCGTTATACGTTATGCGTTATGCGTTATGCGTTACGCGTTATGCGTTATGCGTTATGCGTTATGCGTTATGCGTTATGCGTTATGCGTTATGCGTTATGCGTTATGTGTTATGCGTTGTGCGTTATCCGCTATGCGTTATGCGTTTTGCGTTATGCGTTATGCGTTATACGTTATGCGTAATGCGTTATGCGTTATGCGTTATGCGATTTGCGTTATGCGTTATGCGTTATGGGTTATGTGTTATGCGTTATGCGTTATGCGTTATGTGTTATGGGTTATGCGTTATGCGTTATGCGTTATGCGTTATGCGTTATGCGCTATGCGTTATGCGTTATGCGTTATGCGTTATGCGTTATGCGTTATGCGTTATGCGTTATGCGTTATGCGTTATGCGTTATGCGTTATGCGTAATGCGTTATGCGCTATGGGTCATGCGTTAAGCGTTATGCGTTATGCGTTATGCGTTATGCGTTATGGGTTATGCGTTATGGGTTATGCGTTATGTGTTATGCGTTGTGCGTTATCCGCTATGCGTTATGCGTTATACGTTATGCGTAATGCGTTATGCGTTATGCGTTTTGCGATTTGCGTTATGCGTTATGCGTTATGCGTTATGCGTTATGCGTTATGCGTTATGCGTTATGCGTTATGCGTTATGTGTTATGGGTTATGCGTTATGCGTTATGTGTTATGGGTTGTGCTTTATCCGCTATGCGTTATGCGTTTTGCGTTATGCGTTATGCGTTATACGTTATGCGTAATGCGTTATGCGTTATGCGTTATGCGATTTGCGTTATGCGTTATGCGTTATGCGTTATGTGTTATGCGTTATGCGTTATGCGTTATGTGTTATGGGTTTTGGGTTATGCGTTATGCGTTATGCCTTACGCGTTATGCGTTATGCGTTATGGGTTATGCGTTATGGGTTATGCGTTATGCGTTATGCGTTATGCGTTATGCGTTATGCGTTATGCGTTATGCGTTATGCGTTATGCGTTATGCGTTATGCGTTATGCGTTATGCGTTATGCGTTATGCGTTATGCGTTATGCGTTATGCGTTATGCGTTATGCGTGATCCGTTATGCGTTATGCGTTATGAGTAATGCGTGATCCGTTATGCGTTATGCGTTATGCGTTATGCGTTATGCGTTATGCGTTATGCGTTATGCGTTATGCGTTATGCGTTATGCGTTATGAGTTGTGCGTTATGCGTTATGCGTTATGCGTTATGCGTTATGCGTCATGCGTTATGCGTTATGCGTTATGCGTTATGCGTTATGCGTTATGCGTTATGCGTTATGCGTTATGCGTTATCCGTTATGCGTTATGCGTTATGCGTTATGTGTTATGGGATATGCGTTATGCGTTATGCGTTATGCGTTATGCGTTATGCGTTATGCGTTATGCGTTATGCGTTATGCGATATGCGTTATGAGTAATGCGTGATCCGTTATGCGTTATGCGTTATGCGCTATGAGTAATGCGTGATCCGTTATGCGTTATGATTAATGCTTGATCCGTTACGCGTTATGCGTTATGCATTAAGCGTTATGCGTTATACGTTATGCGTTATGCGTTATGCGTTATGCGTTATGCGTTATGCTTTATGCATTATGCGTTATGCGTTATGCGATTTGCGTTATGCGTTATGCGTTGTGGGTTGTGCGTTATGAGTCATGCGTTATGCGTTATGCGTTTTGCTCTATGCGTTATGCGTTATGGGTTATGCGTTATGCGTTATGCGTTATGCGTTATGGGTTATGAGTAATGCGTGATCCGTTATGCGTTATGCTTTATGCGTTATGAGTTACGCGTTATGCTTTATGCATTATGCGTTATGCGTTATGCGTTATGCGTTATGGGTTGTGCGTTATGAGTCATGCGTAATGCGTTATGCGTTTAGCTTCATGCGTTATGCGTTATGGGTTATGCGTTATGCGTTATGCGTTATGCGTTATGCGTTATGCGTTATGCGTTATGCGTTATGCGTTATGCGTTATGCGTTATGCGTTATGCGTTATGCGTTAAGCGTTATGCGTTATGCGTTATGCGTTATGCGTTATGCGTTATGCGTTATGGGTTATCCGTTATGCGTTATCCGTTTAGAGTTTTGCGTTATGCGTTATGCGTTATGAGTTGTGCGTTATGCGTTATGTGTTATGCGTAAGCGTTATGCGTTATGCGTTATGCGTTATGCGTTATGCGTTATGCATTATGCGTTATGCGTTATGCGATTTGCGTTATGCGTTATGCGTTATGGGTTATGCGTTATGCGTTATGCGTTATGCGTTATGCTTTATGCATTATGCGTTATGCGTTATGCGTTATGCGTTATGCGTTATGCGTTATGCGTTATGCGTTATGAGTAATGCGTGATCCGTTATGCGTTATGCGTTATGCGCTATGAGTAATGCGTGATCCGTTATGCGTTATGCGTTATGAGTAATGCTTGATCCGTTACGCGTTATGCGTTATGCATTAAGCGTTATGCGTTATACGTTATGCGTTATGCGTTATGCGTTATGCGTTATGCGTTATGCATGATGCATTATGCGTTATGCGTTATGCGATTTGCGTTATGCGTTATGCGTTATGGGTTATGCGTTATGCGTTATGCGTTATGCGTTATGCTTTATGCATTATGCGTTATGCGTTATGCGTTATGCGTTATGCGTTATGCGTTATGCGTTATACGTTATGCTTTATGCGTTATGCGTTATGCGTTATGCGTTATGCGTTATGCGTTATGCGTTATGTGTTATGCGTTGTGCGTTATCCGCTATGCGTTATGCGTTTTGCGTTATGCGTTATGCGTTATACGTTATGCGTAATGCGTTATGCGTTATGCGTTATGAGTAATGCGTGATCCGTTATGCGTTATGCGTTATGAGTAATGCTTGATCCGTTACGCGTTATGCGTTATGCATTAAGCGTTATGCGTTATGCGTTATACGTTATGCGTTATGCGTTATGCGTTATGCGTTATGCGTTATGCGTTATGCGTTATGCGTTATGCGTTATGCGTTATGCGTTATGCGTTATGCGTTATGCGTTATGCGTTATGCGTTATGCGTTATGCGTTATGCGTTATGTGTTATGCGTTGTGCGTTATCCGCTATGCGTTATGCGTTTTGCGTTATGCGTTATGCGTTATACGTTATGCGTAATGCGTTATGCGTTATGCGATATGCGATTTGCGTTATGCGTTATGCGTTATGCGTTATGGGTTATGTGTTATGCGTTATGCGTTATGCGTTATGTGTTATGGGTTATGCGTTATGCGTTATGCGTTATGCGTTATGCGTTATGCGTTATGCGTTATGCGTTATGGGTTATGCGTTATGCGTTATGCGTTGAGCGTTATGGGTTATGAGTAATGCGTGATCCGTTATGCGTTATGCGTTATGAGTAATGCGTGATCCGTTATGCGTTATGCGTTATGCATTAAGCGTTATGCGTTATGCGTTATGCGTTATGCGTTATGCGTTATGCGTTATGCTTTATGCATTATGCGTTATGCGTTATGATATTTATGTTATGCGTTATGCGTTATGGGTTGTGCGTTATGAGTCATGCGTAATGCGTTATGCGTTTTGCTTTATGCGTTATGCGTTATGGGTTATGCGTTATGCGTTATGCGTTAAGCGTTATGCGTTATGCGTTATGCGTTATGCGTTATGCGTTATGCGTTATGCGTTATGCGTTATGCGTTATGCGTTATGCGTTATGCGTTATGCGTTGTGAGTAATGCGTGATCCGTTATGCGTTATGCGTTATGCGCTATGAGTAATGCGTGATCCGTTATGCGTTATGCGTTATGAGTAATGCTTGATCCGTTACGCGTTATGCGTTATGCATTAAGCGTTATGCGTTATACGTTATGCGTTATGCGTTATGCGTTATGCGTTATGCGTTGTGCTTTATGCATTATGCGTTATGCGTTATGCGATTTGCGTTATGCGTTATGCGTTATGGGTTATGCGTTATGCGTTATGCGTTATGCGTTATGCGTTATGCGTTATGCGTTATGCGTTATGCGTTATGCGTTATGCGTTATGCGTTATGCGTTATGCGTTATGCGTTATGCGTTATGCGTTATGCGTTATGCGTTATGTGTTATGCGTTGTGCGTTATCCGCTATGCGTTATGCGTTTTGCGTTATGCGTTATGCGTTATACGTTATGCGTAATGCGTTATGCGTTATGCGTTATGCGATTTGCGTTATGCGTTATGCGTTATGTGTTATGCGTTATGCGTTATGCGTTATGTGTTATGGGTTATGCGTTATGCGTTATGCGTTATGCGTTATGCGTTATGCGTTATGCGTTATGCGTTATGCGTTATGCGTTATGCATTATGCGTTATGCGTTATGCGTTATGCGTTATGCGTTATGCGTTATGCGTTATGCGTTATGCGTTATGCGTTATGCGTTATGCGTTATGCGTTATGCGTTATGAGAAATGCGTGATCCGTTATGCGTTATGCGTTATGAGTAATGCTTGATCCGTTACGCGTTATGCGTTATGCATTAAGCGTTATGCGTTATACGTTATGCGTTATGCGTTATGCGTTATACGTTATGGGTTATGCGTTATGCTTTATGCATTATGCGTTATGCGTTATGCGATTTGCGTTATGCGTTATGCGTTATGGGTTGTGCGTTATGAGTCATGCGTTATGCGTTATGCGTTTTGCTTTATGCGTTATGCGTTATGGGTTATGAGTAATGCGTGATCCGTTATGCGTTATGCTTTATGCGTTATGAGTTACGCGTAATGCGTTATGCGCTATGGGTCATGCGTTAAGCGTTATGCGTTATGCGTTATGCGTTATGGGTTATGCGTTATGCTTTATGCATTATGCGTTATGCGTTATGCGATTTGCGTTATGCGTTATGCGATATGGGTTGTGCGTTATGAGTCATGCGTTATGCGTTATGCGTTTTGCTTTATGCGTTATGCGTTATGGGTTATGCGTTATGCGTTATGCGTTATGCGTTATGGGTTATGAGTAATGCGTGATCCGTTATGCGTTATGCTTTATGCGTTATGAGTTACGCGTAATGCGTTATGCGCTATGGGTCATGCGTTAAGCGTTATGCGTTATGCGTTATGCGTTATGAGTAATGCGTGATCCGTTATGCGTTATGCGTTATGCGTTATGCGTTATGCGTTATGCGTTATGAGTAATGCGTGATCCGTTATGCGTTATGCGCTATGAGTAATGCGTGATCCGTTATGCGTTATGCGTTATGAGAAATGCTTGATCCGTTACGCGTTATGCGTTATGCATTAAGCGTTATGCGTTATACGTTATGCGTTATGCGTTATGCGTTATGCGTTATGGGTTATGCGTTATGGGTTATGCGTTATGGGTTATGAGTAATGCGTGATCCGTTATGCGTTATGCGTTACGCGTAATGCGTTATGCGCTATGGGTCATGCGTTATGCGTTATGCGTTATGCGTTATGCGTTATGCGTTATGCGTTATGCGTTATGCGTTATACGTTATGCGTTATGCGTTATGCGTTATGCGTTATGCGTTATGCGTTATGCGTTATGCGTTATGCTTTATGCATTATGCGTTATGCGTTATGCGATTTGCGTTATGCGTTATGCGTTATGGGTTATGCGTTATGAGTTATGCGTTATGCGTTATGCGTTATGCTTTATGCGTTATGCGTTATGCGATTTGCGTTATGCGTTATGCGTTATGGGTTGTGCGTTATGAGTCATGCGTTATGCGTTTTGCTTTATGCGTTATGCGTTATGGGTTATGCGTTATGCGTTATGCGTTATGCGTTATGGGTTATGAGTAATGCGTGATCCGTTATGCGTTATGCTTTATGCGTTATGAGTTACGCGTAATGCGTTATGCGCTATGGGTCATGCGTTAAGCGTTATGCGTTATGCGTTATGCGTTATGCGTTATGCGTTATGGGTTATGAGTAATGCGTGATCCGTTATGCGTTATGCTTTATGCGTTATGAGTTACGCGTAATGCGTTATGCGCTATGGGTCATGCGTTAAGCGTTATGCGTTATGCGTTATGCGTTATGGGTTATGCGTTATGGGTTATGAGTAATGCGTGATCCGTTATACGTTATGCTTCATGCGTTATGAGTTACGCGTAATGCGTTATGCGTTATGCGTTATGCGTTATGCTTTATGCATTATGCGTTATGCGTTATGCGTTATGCGTTATGCGTTATGCGTTATGCGTTATGCGTTATGCGTTATGCGTTATGCGTTATGCGTTATGCGTTATGCGTTATGCGTTATGCGTTATGCGTTATGCGTTATGCGTTATGTGTTATGCGTTGTGCGTTATCCGCTATGCGTTATGCGTTTTGCGTTATGCGTTATGCGTTATACGTTATGCGTAATGCGTTATGCGTTATGCGTTATGCGTTATGCGATTTGCGTTATGCGTTATGCGTTATGCGTTATGCGTTATGCGTTATGCGTTATGCGTTATGCGTTATGCGTTATGTGTTATGGGTTATGCGTTATGCGTTATGTGTTATGGGTTATGCGTTATGCGTTATGCGTTATGCGTTATGCGTTATGCGTTATGCGTTATGCGTTATGCGTTATGCGTTATGCGTTATGCGTTATGCGTTATGCGTTATGCGTTATGCGTTATGCGTTATGCGTTATGCGTTATGCGTTATGCGTTATGCGTTATGCGTTATGAGAAATGCGTGATCCGTTATGCGTTATGCGTTATGAGTAATGCTTGATCCGTTACGCGTTATGCGTTATGCATTAAGCGTTATGCGTTATACGTTATGCGTTATGCGTTATGCGTTATACGTTATGGGTTATGCGTTATGCTTTATGCATTATACGTTATGCGTTATGCGATTTGCGTTATGCGTTATGCGTTATGGGTTGTGCGTTATGCGTTATGCGTTATGCGTTATGCGTTATGCGTTATGCGTTATGCGTTATGCGTTATGCGTTATGAGTAATGCGTGATCCGTTATGCGTTATGCGTTATGCGTTATGCGTTATGAGTAATGCGTGATCCGTTATGCGTTATGCGTTATGCGTTATGCGTTATGCGTTATGAGTAATGCGTGATCCGTTATGCGTTATCCGTTATGAGTAATGCTTGATCCGTTACGCGTTATGCGTTATGCATTAAGCGTTATGCGTTATACGTTATGCGTTATGCGTTATGCGTTATGCGTTATGGGTTATGCGTTATGGGTTATGCGTTATGGGTTATGAGTAATGCGTGATCCGTTATGCGTTATGCGTTACGCGTAATGCGTTATGCGCTATGGGTCATGCGTTATGCGTTATGCGTTATGCGTTATGCGTTATGCGTTATGCGTTATGCGTTATGCGTTATGCGTTATGCGTTATGTGTTATGCGTTGTGCGTTATGCGTTATGCGTTATGCGTTATGCGTTATGCGTTATGCGTTATGTGTTATGGGATATGCGTTATGCGTTATGCGTTATGCGTTATGAGTAATGCGTGATCCGTTATGCGTTATGCGTTATGCGCTATCAGTAATGCGTGATCCGTTATGCGTTATGCGTTATGAGAAATGCTTGATCCGTTACGCGATATGCGTTATGCGTTATGCGTTATGCGTTATGTGTTATGCGTTATGCGTTATGCGTTATGTGTTATGGGTTATGCGTTATGCGTTATGCGTTATGCGTTATGCGTTATGCGTTATGCGTTATGCGTTATGCGTTATGCGTTATGCATTATGCGTTATGCGTTATGCGTTATGCGTTATGCGTTATGCGTTATGCGTTATGCGTTATGCGTTATGCGTTATGCGTTATGCGTTATGCGTTATGCGTTATGAGTAATGCGTGATCCGTTATGCGTTATGCGTTATGAGTAATGCTTGATCCGTTACGCGTTATGCGTTATGCATTAAGCGTTATGCGTTATACGTTATGCGTTATGCGTTATGCGTTATACGTTATGGGTTATGCGTTATGCTTTATGCATTATGCGTTATGCGTTATGCGATTTGCGTTATGCGTTATGCGTTATGGGTTGTGCGTTATGAGTCATGCGTTATGCGTTATGCGTTTTGCTTTATGCGTTATGCGTTATGGGTTATGAGTGATTCGTGATCCGTTATGCGTTATGCTTTATGCGTTATGAGTTACGCGTAATGCGTTATGCGCTATGGGTCATGCGTTAAGCGTTATGCGTTATGCGTTATGCGTTATGGGTTATGCGTTATGCTTTATGCATTATGCGTTATGCGTTATGCGATTTGCGTTATGCGTTATGCGATATGGGTTGTGCGTTATGAGTCATGCGTTATGCGTTATGCGTTTTGCTTTATGCGTTATGCGTTATGGGTTATGCGTTATGCGTTATGCGTTATGCGTTATGGGTTATGAGTAATTCGTGATCCGTTATGCGTTATGCTTTATGCGTTATGAGTTACGCGTAATGCGTTATGCGCTATGGGTCATGCGTTAAGCGTTATGCGTTATGCGTTATGCGTTATGAGTAATGCGTGATCCGTTATGCGTTATGCGTTATGCGTTATGCGTTATGCGTTATGCGTTATGAGTAATGCGTGATCCGTTATGCGTTATGCGCTATGAGTAATGCGTGATCCGTTATGCGTTATGCGTTATGAGAAATGCTTGATCCGTTACGCGTTATGCGTTATGCATTAAGCGTTATGCGTTATACGTTATGCGTTATGCGTTATGCGTTATGCGTTATGGGTTATGCGTTATGGGTTATGCGTTATGGGTTATGAGTAATGCGTGATCCGTTATGCGTTATGCGTTACGCGTAATGCGTTATGCGCTATGGGTCATGCGTTATGCGTTATGCGTTATGCGTTATGCGTTATGCGTTATGCGTTATGCGTTATGCGTTATACGTTATGCGTTATGCGTTATGCGTTATGCGTTATGCGTTATGCGTTATGCGTTATGCGTTATGCTTTATGCATTATGCGTTATGCGTTATGCGATTTGCGTTATGCGTTATGCGTTATGGGTTGTGCGTTATGCGTTATGCGTTATGCGTTATGCTTTATGCATTATGCGTTATGCGTTATGCGATTTGCGTTATGCGTTATGCGTTATGGGTTGTGCGTTATGAGTCATGCGTTATGCGTTTTGCTTTATGCGTTATGCGTTATGGGTTATGCGTTATGCGTTATGCGTTATGCGTTATGGGTTATGAATAATGCGTGATCCGTTATGCGTTATGCTTTATGCGTTATGAGTTACGCGTAATGCGTTATGCGCTATGGGTCATGCGTTAAGCGTTATGCGTTATGCGTTATGCGTTATGCGTTATGCGTTATGGGTTATGAGTAATGCGTGATCCGTTATGCGTTATGCTTTATGCGTTATGAGTTACGCGTAATGCGTTATGCGCTATGGGTCATGCGTTAAGCGTTATGCGTTATGCGTTATGCGTTATGGGTTATGCGTTATGGGTTATGAGTAATGCGTGATCCGTTATACGTTATGCTTCATGCGTTATGAGTTACGCGTAATGCGTTATGCGTTATGCGTTATGCGTTATGCTTTATGCATTATGCGTTATGCGTTATGCGTTATGCGTTATGCGTTATGCGTTATGCGTTATGCGTTATGCGTTATGCGTTATGCGTTATGCGTTATGCGTTATGCGTTATGAGTTATGCGTTATGCGTTATGCGTTATGCGTTATGCGTTATGCGTTATGCGTTATGTGTTATGCGTTGTGCGTTATCCGCTATGCGTTATGCGTTTTGCGTTATGCGTTATGCGTTATACGTTATGCGTAATGCGTTATGCGTTATGCGTTATGCGTTATGCGATTTGCGTTATGCGTTATGCGTTATGCGTTATGCGTTATGCGTTATGCGTTATGCGTTATGCGTTATGCGTTATGCGTTATGTGTTATGGGTTATGCGTTATGCGTTATGTGTTATGGGTTATGCGTTATGCGTTATGCGTTATGCGTTATGCGTTATGCGTTATGCGTTATGCGTTATGCGTTATGCGTTATGCGTTATGCGTTATGCGTTATGCGTTATGCGTTATGCGTTATGCGTTATGCGTTATGCGTTATGCGTTATGCGTTATGCGTTATGCGTTATGAGAAATGCGTGATCCGTTATGCGTTATGCGTTATGAGTAATGCTTGATCCGTTACGCGTTATGCGTTGTGCATTAAGCGTTATGCGTTATACGTTATGCGTTATGCGTTATGCGTTATACGTTATGGGTTATGCGTTATGCTTTATGCATTATACGTTATGCGTTATGCGATTTGCGTTATGCGTTATGCGTTATGGGTTGTGCGTTATGCGTTATGCGTTATGCGTTATGCGTTATGCGTTATGCGTTATGCGTTATGCGTTATGCGTTATGAGTAATGCGTGATCCGTTATGCGTTATGCGTTATGCGTTATGCGTTATGAGTAATGCGTGATCCGTTATGCGTTATGCGTTATGCGTTATGCGTTATGCGTTATGAGTAATGCGTGATCCGTTATGCGTTATCCGTTATGAGTAATGCTTGATCCGTTACGCGTTATGCGTTATGCATTAAGCGTTATGCGTTATACGTTATGCGTTATGCGTTATGCGTTATGCGTTATGGGTTATGCGTTATGGGTTATGCGTTATGGGTTATGAGTAATGCGTGATCCGTTATGCGTTATGCGTTACGCGTAATGCGTTATGCGCTATGGGTCATGCGTTATGCGTTATGCGTTATGCGTTATGCGTTATGCGTTATGCGTTATGCGTTATGCGTTATGCGTTATGCGTTATGTGTTATGCGTTGTGCGTTATGCGTTATGCGTTATGCGTTATGCGTTATGCGTTATGCGTTATGCGTTATGTGTTATGGGATATGCGTTATGCGTTATGCGTTATGCGTTATGAGTAATGCGTGATCCGTTATGCGTTATGCGTTATGCGCTATCAGTAATGCGTGATCCGTTATGCGTTATGCGTTATGAGAAATGCTTGATCCGTTACGCGATATGCGTTATGCGTTATGCGTTATGCGTTATGAGTAATGCGTGATCCGTTATGCGTTATGCGTTATGCGTTATGCGTTATGAGTAATGCGTGATCCGTTATGCGTTATGCGTTATGAGTAATGCTTGATCCGTTACGCGTTATGCGTTATGCATTAAGCGTTATGCGTTATACGTTATGCGTTATGCGTTATGCGTTATGCGTTATGCGTTATGCGTTATGCGTTATGTGTTATGCGTTGTGCGTTATCCGCTATGCGTTATGCGTTATGCGTTATGCGTTATACGTTATGCGTAATGCGTTATGCGTTATGCGTTATGCGATTTGCGTTATGCGTTATGCGTTATGTGTTAAGCGTTATGCGTTATGCGTTATGTGTTATGGGTTATGCGTTATGCGTTATGCGTTATGCGTTATGCGTTATGCGTTATGCGTTATGCGTTATGCGTTATGCGTTATGCGTTATGCGTTATGCGTTATGCGTTATGCGTTATGCGTTATGCGTTATGCGTTATGCGTTATGCGTTATGCGTTATGCGTTATGCGTTATGAGAAATGCGTGATCCGTTATGCGTTATGCGTTATGAGTAATGCTTGATCCGTTACGCGTTATGCGTTATGCATTAAGCGTTATGCGTTATACGTTATGCGTTATGCGTTATGCGTTATACGTTATGGGTTATGCGTTATGCTTTATGCATTATGCGTTATGCGTTATGCGATTTGCGTTATGCGTTATGCGTTATGGGTTGTGCGTTATGAGTCATGCGTTATGCGTTATGCGTTTTGCTTTATGCGTTATGCGTTATGGGTTATGCGTTATGCGTTATGCGTTATGCGTTATGCGTTATGGGTTATGAGTAATTCGTGATCCGTTATGCGTTATGCTTTATGCGTTATGAGTTACGCGTAATGCGTTATGCGCTATGGGTCATGCGTTAAGCGTTATGCGTTATGCGTTATGCGTTATGCGTTATGCGTTATGGGTTATGCGTTATGGGTTATGCGTTATGCGTTATGCGTTATGCGTTATGCGTTATGCGTTATGCGTTATGCGTTATGCGTTATGCGTTATGTGTTATGCGTTGTGCGTTATCCGCTATGCGTTATGCGTTTTGCGTTATGCGTTATGCGTTATGCGTTATACGTTATGCGTAATGCGTTATGCGTTATGCGTTATGCGTTATGAGTAATGCGTGATCCGTTATGCGTTATGCGTTATGCGTTATGCGTTATGAGTAATGCGTGATCCGTTATGCGTTATGCGTTATGAGTAATGCTTGATCCGTTACGCGTTATGCGTTATGCATTAAGCGTTATGCGTTATACGTTATGCGTTATGCGTTATGCGTTATGCGATTTGCGTTATGCGTTATGCGTTATGTGTTAAGCGTTATGCGTTATGCGTTATGTGTTATGGGTTATGCGTTATGCGTTATGCGTTATGCGTTATGCGTTATGCGTTATGCGTTATGCGTTATGCGTTATGCGTTATGCGTTATGCGTTATGCGTTATGCGTTATGCGTTATGCGTTATGCGTTATGCGTTATGCGTTATGCGTTATGCGTTATGCGTTATGCGTTATGCGTTATGCGTTATGAGAAATGCGTGATCCGTTATGCGTTATGCGTTATGAGTAATGCTTGATCCGTTACGCGTTATGCGTTATGCATTAAGCGTTATGCGTTATACGTTATGCGTTATGCGTTATGCGTTATACGTTATGGGTTATGCGTTATGCTTTATGCATTATGCGTTATGCGTTATGCGATTTGCGTTATGCGTTATGCGTTATGGGTTGTGCGTTATGAGTCATGCGTTATGCGTTATGCGTTTTGCTTTATGCGTTATGCGTTATGGGTTATGCGTTATGCGTTATGCGTTATGCGTTATGGGTTATGAGTAATTCGTGATCCGTTATGCGTTATGCTTTATGCGTTATGAGTTACGCGTAATGCGTTATGCGCTATGGGTCATGCGTTAAGCGTTATGCGTTATGCGTTATGCGTTATGCGTTATGCGTTATGGGTTATGCGTTATGGGTTATGCGTTATGCGTTATGCGTTATGCGTTATGCGTTATGCGTTATGCGTTATGCGTTATGCGTTATGCGTTATGCGTTATGTGTTATGCGTTGTGCGTTATCCGCTATGCGTTATGCGTTTTGCGTTATTCGTTATGCGTTATACGTTATGCGTAATGCGTTATGCGTTATGCGTTATGCGTTATGAGTAATGCGTGATCCGTTATGCGTTATGCGTTATGCGTTATGCGTTATGAGTAATGCGTGATCCGTTATGCGTTATGCGTTATGAGTAATGCTTGATCCGTTACGCGTTATGCGTTATGCATTAAGCGTTATGCGTTATACGTTATGCGTTATGCGTTATGCGTTATGCGATTTGCGTTATGCGTTATGCGTTATGTGTTAAGCGTTATGCGTTATGCGTTATGTGTTATGGGTTATGCGTTATGCGTTATGCGTTATGCGTTATGCGTTATGCGTTATGCGTTATGCGTTATGCGTTATGCGTTATGCGTTATGCGTTATGCGTTATGCGTTATGCGTTATGCGTTATGCGTTATGCGTTATGCGTTATGCGTTATGCGTTATGCGTTATGCGTTATGCGTTATGCGTTATGCGTTATGCGTTATGAGAAATGCGTGATCCGTTATGCGTTATGCGTTATGAGTAATGCTTGATCCGTTACGCGTTATGCGTTATGCATTAAGCGTTATGCGTTATTCGTTATGCGTTATGCGTTATGCGTTATACGTTATGGGTTATGCGTTATGCTTTATGCATTATGCGTTATGCGTTATGCGATTTGCGTTATGCGTTATGCGTTATGGGTTGTGCGTTATGAGTCATGCGTTATGCGTTATGCGTTTTGCTTTATGCGTTATGCGTTATGGGTTATGCGTTATGCGTTATGCGTTATGCGTTATGGGTTATGAGTAATTCGTGATCCGTTATGCGTTATGCTTTATGCGTTATGAGTTACGCGTAATGCGTTATGCGCTATGGGTCATGCGTTAAGCGTTATGCGTTATGCGTTATGCGTTATGCGTTATGCGTTATAGGTTATGCGTTATGGGTTATGCGTTATGCGTTATGCGTTATGCGTTATGCGTTATGCGTTATGCGTTATGCGTTATGCGTTATGCGTTATGCGTTATGCGTTATGCGTTATGCGTTATGCGTTATGCGTTATGTGTTATGCGTTGTGCGTTATCCGCTATGCGTTATGCGTTTTGCGTTATGCGTTATGCGTTATACGTTATGCGTAATGCGTTATGCGTTATGCGTTATGCGATTTGCGTTATGCGTTATGCGTTATGCGTTATGCGTTATGCGTTATGCGTTATGTGTTATGGGTTATGCGTTATGCGTTATGCGTTATGCGTTATGCGTTATGCGTTATGCGTTATGCGTTATGCGTTATGCGTTATGCGTTATGCGTTATGCGTTATGCGTTATGCGTTATGCGTTATGCGTTATGCGTTATGCGTTATGCGTTATGCGTTATGCGTTATGCGTTATGAGAAATGCGTGATCCGTTATGCGTTATGCGTTATGAGTAATGCTTGATCCGTTACGCATTATGCGTTATGCATTAAGCGTTATGCGTTATACGTTATGCGTTATGCGTTATGCGTTATACGTTATGGGTTATGCGTTATGCTTTATGCATTATGCGTTATGCGTTATGCGATTTGCGTTATGCGTTATGCGTTATGGGTTGTGCGTTATGAGTCATGCGTTATGCGTTATGCGTTTTGCTTTATGCGTTATGCGTTATGGGTTATGCGTTATGCGTTATGCGTTATGGGTTATGAGTAATTCGTGATCCGTTATGCGTTATGCTTTATGCGTTATGAGTTACGCGTAATGCGTTATGCGCTATGGGTCATGCGTTAAGCGTTATGCGTTATGCGTTATGCGTTATGCGTTATGGGTTATGCGTTATGGGTTATGCGTTATGTGTTATGCGTTGTGCGTTATCCGCTATGCGTTATGCGTTATACGTTATGCGTAATGCGTTATGCGTTATGCGTTATGCGATTTGCGTTATGCGTTATGCGTTATGCGTTATGCGTTATGCGTTATGTGTTATGGGTTATGCGTTATGGGTTATGCGTTATGTGTTATGCGTTGTGCGTTATCCGCTATGCGTTATGCGTTATACGTTATGCGTAATGCGTTATGCGTTATGCGTTATGCGATTTGCGTTATGCGTTATGCATTATGCGTTAGGCGTTGTTCGTTATGCGTTATGCATTGTGCGTTATACGTTTGCGTTATGCGTTATGCGTTATGCTTTATGCGTTATGCGTTATGGGTGATGCGTTGTGCTTTATGCATTATGCGTTATGGGTTGTTCGTTATGCGTTATGCGATGTGCGTTATACGTTTGCGTTATGCGTTATGCGTTATGCGTTATGCTTTATGCTTTATGCGTTATGCGTTATGCGTTATGCGTTATGCTTTATGCGTGATGCGTTATGCGTTATGAGTAATCCGTGATCCGTTATGCGTTATGCGTTATGCGTTATGCGTTATGAGTAATGCGTGATCTGTTATGCGTTATGCGTTATGCGTTATGCGTTATGCGTTATGCGTTATGCGTTATGCGTTATGCGTTATACGTTATGCGTTATGCGTTATGCGTTATGCGTTATGCGTTATGCGTTATGCTTTATGCATTATGCGTTATGCGTTATGCGATTTGCGTTATGCGTTATGCGTTATGCGTTATGCGATTTGCGTTATGCGTTATGCGTTATGGGTTGTGCGTTATGAGTCATGCGTTATGCGTTTTGCTTTATGCGTTATGCGTTATGGGTTATGCGTTATGCGTTATGCGTTATGCGTTATGGGTTATGAATAATGCGTGATCCGTTATGCGTTATGCTTTATGCGTTATGAGTTACGCGTAATGCGTTATGCGCTATGGGTCATGCGTTAAGCGTTATGCGTTATGCGTTATGCGTTATGCGTTATGCGTTATGGGTTATGAGTAATGCGTGATCCGTTATGCGTTATGCTTTATGCGTTATGAGTTACGCGTAATGCGTTATGCGCTATGGGTCATGCGTTATGCGTTATGCGTTATGCGTTATGCGTTATGCGTTATGCGTTATGCGTTATGCGTTATGAGTAATGCGTGATCCGTTATGCGTTATGCGTTATGCGTTATGCGTTATGAGTAATGCGTGATCCGTTATGCGTTATGCGTTATGCGTTATGCGTTATGCGTTATGAGTAATGCGTGATCCGTTATGCGTTATCCGTTATGAGTAATGCTTGATCCGTTACGCGTTATGCGTTATGCATTAAGCGTTATGCGTTATACGTTATGCGTTATGCGTTATGCGTTATGCGTTATGGGTTATGCGTTATGGGTTATGAGTAATGCGTGATCCGTTATGCGTTATGCGTTACGCGTAATGCGTTATGCGCTATGGGTCATGCGTTATGCGTTATGCGTTATGCGTTATGCGTTATGCGTTATGCGTTATGCGTTATGCGTTATGCGTTATGCGTTATGCGTTATGCGTTATGCGTTATGCGTTATGTGTTATGCGTTGTGCGTTATACGTTATGCGATATGCGTTATGCGTTATGCGTTATGCGTTATGCGTTATGCGTTATGCGTTATGCGTTATGCGTTATGCGATTTGCGTTATGCGTTATGCGTTATGCGTTATGCGTTATGCGTTATGTGTTATGGGATATGCGTTATGCGTTATGCGTTATGCGTTATGAGTAATGCGTGATCCGTTATGCGTTATGCGTTATGCGCTATCAGTAATGCGTGATCCGTTATGCGTTATGCGTTATGAGAAATGCTTGATCCGTTACGCGATATACGTTATGCGTTATGCGTTATGCGTTATGAGTAATGCGTGATCCGTTATGCGTTATGCGTTATGCGTTATGCGTTATGAGTAATGCGTGATCCGTTATGCGTTATGCGTTATGAGTAATGCTTGATCCGTTACGCGTTATGCGTTATGCATTAAGCGTTATGCGTTATACGTTATGCGTTATGCGTTATGCGTTATGCGTTATGCGTTATGCGTTATGCGTTATGCGTTATGCGTTATGCGTTATGCGTTATGCGTTATGCGTTATGCGTTATGCGTTATGTGTTATGCGTTGTGCGTTATCCGCTATGCGTTATGCGTTTTGCGTTATGCGTTATGCGTTATACGTTATGCGTAATGCGTTATGCGTTATGCGTTATGCGATATGCGTTATGCGTTATGCGTTATGCGTTATGTGTTATGCGTTATGCGTTATGCGTTATGTGTTATGGGTTATGCGTTATGCGTTATGCGTTATGCGTTATGCGTTATGCGTTATGCGTTATGCGTTATGCGTTATGCGTTATGCGTTATGCGTTATGCGTTATGCGTTATGCGTTATGCGTTATGCGTTATGCGTTATGCGTTATGCGTTATGCGTTATGCGTTATGAGAAATGCGTGATCCGTTATGCGTTATGCGTTATGAGTAATGCTTGATCCGTTACGCGTTATGCGTTATGCATTAAGCGTTATGCGTTATGCGTTATGCGTTATGTGTTATGCGTTATGCGTTATGCGTTATGCTTTATGCGTTATGCGTTATGCGTTTTGCGATTTGCGTTATGCGTTATGCGTTATGGGTTGTGCGTTATGAGTCATGCGTTATGCGTTATGGGTTTTGCTTTATGCGTTATGCGTTATGGGTTATGCGTTATGCGTTATGCGTTATGCGTTATGGGTTATGAGTAATGCGTGATCCGTTATGCGTTATGCTTTATGCGTTATGAGTTACGCGTAATGCGTTATGCGCTATGGGTCATGCGTTAAGCGTTATGCGTTATGCGTTATGCGTTATGCGTTATGGGTTATGCGATTTGCGTTATGCGTTATGCGTTATGCGTTATGCGTTATGCGTTATGCGTTATGTGTTATGGGTTATGCGTTATGCGTTATGCGTTATGCGTTATGCGTTATGCGTTATGCGTTATGAGTAATGCGTGATCCGTTATGCGTTATGCGTTACGCGTTATGCGTTATGAGTAATGCGTGATCCGTTATGCGTTATGCGTTATGCGTTATGAGTAATGCTTGATCCGTTACGCGTTATGCGTTATGCATTAAGCGTTATGCGTTATACGTTATGCGTTATGCTTTATGCATTATGCGTTATGCGTTATGCGATTTGCGTTATGCGTTATGCGTTATGCGTTATGCGATTTGCGTTATGCGTTATGCGTTATGGGTTGTGCGTTATGAGTCATGCGTTATGCGTTTTGCTTTATGCGTTATGCGTTATGGGTTATGCGTTATGCGTTATGCGTTATGCGTTATGGGTTATGAATAATGCGTGATCCGTTATGCGTTATGCTTTATGCGTTATGAGTTACGCGTAATGCGTTATGCGCTATGGGTCATGCGTTAAGCGTTATGCGTTATGCGTTATGCGTTATGCGTTATGCGTTATGGGTTATGAGTAATGCGTGATCCGTTATGCGTTATGCTTTATGCGTTATGAGTTACGCGTAATGCGTTATGCGCTATGGGTCATGCGTTAAGCGTTATGCGTTATGCGTTATGCGTTATGCGTTATGGGTTATGCGTTATGGGTTATGAGTAAGGCGTGATCCGTTATACGTTATGCTTCATGCGTTATGAGTTACGCGTAATGCGTTATGCGTTATGCGTTATGCGTTATGCGTTATGCTTTATGCATTATGCGTTATGCGTTATGCGTTATGCGTTATGCGTTATGCGTTATGCGTTATGCGTTATGCGTTATGCGTTATGCGTTATGCGTTATGCGTTATGCGTTATGCGTTATGCGTTATGCGTTATGCGTTATGCGTTATGCGTTATGCGTTATGCGTTATGCGTTATGCGTTATGCGTTATGCGTTATGCGTTATGCGTTATGCGTTATGTGTTATGGGTTATGCGTTATGCGTTATGCGTTATGCGTTATGCGTTATGCGTTATGCGTTATGCGTTATGCGTTATGCGTTATGCGTTACGCGTTATGCGTTATGCGTTATGCGTTATGCGTTATGCGTTATGCGTTATGCGTTATGCGTTATGCGTTATGCGTTATGCGTTATGAGTAATGCGTGATCCGTTATGCGTTATGCGTTATGCGTTATGCGTTATGCGTTATGAGTAATGCGTGATCCGTTATGCGTTATGCGTTATGCGTTATGCGTTATGCGTTATGAGTAATGCGTGATCCGTTATGCGTTATCCGTTATGAGTAATGCTTGATCCGTTACGCATTATGCGTTATGCATTAAGCGTTATGCGTTATACGTTATGCGTTATGCGTTATGCGTTATGCGTTATGGGTTATGCGTTATGGGTTATGCGTTATGGGTTATGAGTAATGCGTGATCCGTTATGCGTTATGCGTTACGCGTAATGCGTTATGCGCTATGGGTCATGCGTTATGCGTTATGCGTTATGCGTTATGCGTTATGCGTTATGCGTTATGCGTTATGCGTTATGCGTTATGCGTTATGCGTTATGCGTTATGCGTTATGCGTTATGCGTTATGGGTTATGCGTTGTGCGTTATACGTTATGCGATATGCGTTATGCGTTATGCGTTATGCGTTATGCGTTATGCGTTATGCGTTATGCGTTATGCGATTTGCGTTATGCGTTATGCGTTATGCGTTATGCGTTATGTGTTATGGGATATGCGTTATGCGTTATGCGTTATGCGTTATGAGTAATGCGTGATCCGTTATGCGTTATGCGTTATGCGCTATCAGTAATGCGTGATCCGTTATGCGTTATGCGTTATGAGAAATGCTTGATCCGTTACGCGATATACGTTATTCGTTATGCGTTATGCGTTATGAGTAATGCGTGATCCGTTATGCGTTATGCGTTATGCGTTATGCGTTATGAGTAATGCGTGATCCGTTATGCGTTATGCGTTATGAGTAATGCTTGATCCGTTACGCGTTATGCGTTATGCATTAAGCGTTATGCGTTATACGTTATGCGTTATGCGTTATGCGTTATGCGTTATGCGTTATGCGTTATGCGTTATGCGTTATGCGTTATGGGTTATGCGTTATGCGTTATGCGTTATGCGTTATGTGTTATGCGTTATGCGCTATGGGTCATGCGTTATGCGTTATGCGTTATGCGTTATGCGTTATGCGTTATGCGTTATGCGTTATGCGTTATGCGTTATGCGTTATGCGTTACGCGTAATGCGTTATGCGCTATGGGTCATGCGTTATGCGTTATGCGTTATGCGTTATGCGTTATGCGTTATGCGTTATGCGTTATGCGTTATGCGTTATGCGTTATGCGTTATGCGTTATGCGTTATGCGTTATGCGTTATGGGTTATGCGTTGTGCGTTATACGTTATGCGATATGCGTTATGCGTTATGCGTTATGCGTTATGCGTTATGCGTTATGCGTTATGCGTTATGCGTTATGCGATTTGCGTTATGCGTTATGCGTTATGCGTTATGCGTTATGTGTTATGGGATATGCGTTATGCGTTATGCGTTATGCGTTATGAGTAATGCGTGATCCGTTATGCGTTATGCGTTATGCGCTATCAGTAATGCGTGATCCGTTATGCGTTATGCGTTATGAGAAATGCTTGATCCGTTACGCGATATACGTTATTCGTTATGCGTTATGCGTTATGAGTAATGCGTGATCCGTTATGCGTTATGCGTTATGCGTTATGCGTTATGCGTTATGAGTAATGCGTGATCCGTTATGCGTTATGCGTTATGAGTAATGCTTGATCCGTTACGCGTTATGCGTTATGCATTAAGCGTTATGCGTTATACGTTATGCGTTATGCGTTATGCGTTATGCGTTATGCGTTATGCGTTATGCGTTATGCGTTATGCGTTATGGGTTATGCGTTATGCGTTATGCGTTATGCGTTATGTGTTATGCGTTGTGCGTTATCCGCTATGCGTTATGCGTTTTGCGTTATGCGTTATGCGTTATACGTTATGCGTAATGCGTTATGCGTTATGCGTTATGCGATATGCGTTATGCGTTATGCGTTATGCGTTATGTGTTATGCGTTATGCGTTATGCGTTATGTGTTATGGGTTATGCGTTATGCGTTATGCGTTATGCGTTATGCGTTATGCGTTATGCGTTATGCGTTATGCGTTATGCGTTATGCGTTATGCGTTATGCGTTATGCGTTATGCGTTATGCGTTATGCGTTATGCGTTATGCGTTATGCGTTATGCGTTATGCGTTATGCGTTATGCGTTATGCGTTATGCGTTATGCGTTATGCGTTATGCGTTATGAGAAATGCGTGATCCGTTATGCGTTATGCGTTATGAGTAATGCTTGATCCGTTACGCGTTATGCGTTATGCATTAAGCGTTATGCGTTATGCGTTATGCGTTATGTGTTATGCGTTATGGGTTATGCGTTATGCTTTATGCATTATGCGTTATGCGTTTTGCGATTTGCGTTATGCGTTATGCGTTATGGGTTGTGCGTTATGAGTCATGCGTTATGCGTTATGGGTTTTGCTTTATGCGTTATGCGTTATGGGTTATGCGTTATGCGTTATGCGTTATGCGTTATGGGTTATGAGTAATGCGTGATCCGTTATGCGTTATGCTTTATGCGTTATGAGTTACGCGTAATGCGTTATGCGCTATGGGTCATGCGTTAAGCGTTATGCGTTATGCGTTATGCGTTATGCGTTATGGGTTATGCGATTTGCGTTATGCGTTATGCGTTATGCGTTATGCGTTATGCGTTATGCGTTATGCGTTATGTGTTATGGGTTATGCGTTATGCGTTATGCGTTATGCGTTATGCGTTATGCGTTATGAGTAATGCGTGATCCGTTATGCGTTATGCGTTACGCGTTATGCGTTATGAGTAATGCGTGATCCGTTATGCGTTATGCGTTATGCGTTATGAGTAATGCTTGATCCGTTACGCGTTATGCGTTATGCATTAAGCGTTATGCGTTATACGTTATGCGTTATGCGTTATGCGTTATGCGTTATGCGTTATGCGTTATGCTTTATGCATTATGCGTTATGCGTTATGCGATTTGCGTTATGCGTTATGCGTTTTGGGTTGTGCGTTATGAGTCATGCGTTATGCGTTATGCGTTTTGCTTTATGCGTTATGCTTTATGCTTTATGCGTTATGAGTTACGCGTAATGCGTTATGCGCTATGGGTAATGCGTTAAGCGTTATGCGTTATGCGTTATGCGTTATGGGTTATGTGTTATGTGTTATGCGTTATGCGTTATGCGTTATGCGTTATGCGTTATGGGTTATCCGTTATGCGTTATCCGTTATGAGTTTTGCGTTATGCGTTATGAGTTGTGCGTTATGCGTTATGCGTTATGCGTTATGCGTTATGCGTTATGCGTTATGCGTTATGCGTTATGCAATATGCGTTATGCGTTATGCGTTATGCGTTATGCGTTATGCGTTATGCGTTATGCCTTATGCGTTATGCGTTATGCGTTATGCGTTATGCGTTATGCGTTATGCGGTATGCGTTATGCGTTATGCGTTATGCGTTATGCGTTATGCGTTATGCGTTATGCGTTATGCGTTATGCGTTATGCGTTATGCGTTATGCGTTATGCGTTATGCGTTATGCGTTATGCGTTATGCGTTATGCGTTATGCGTTATGCGTTATGCGTTATGCGTTATGCGTTATGCGTTATGCGTTATGCGTTATGCGTTATGCGTTATGCGTTATGCGTTATGCGTTATGCGTTATGAGAAATGCGTGATCCGTTATGCGTTATGCGTTATGAGTAATGCGTGATCCGTTATGCGTTATGCGTTATGCGCTATGAGTAATGCGTGATCCGTTATGCGTTATGCGTTATGAGTACTGCGTGATCCGTTATGCGTTATGCGTTATGAGTAATGCTTGATCCGTTACGCGTTATGCGTTATGCCTTATGCGTTATGCGTTATGCGTTATGCGTTATGCGTTATGCGTTATGCGTTATGCGTTATGCGTTATGCGTTATGCGTTATGCGTTATGCGTTATGCGTTATGCGTTATGCGTTATGCGTTATGCGTTATGCGTTATGCGTTATGCGTTATGCGTTATGAGTTGTGCGTTATGAGTCATGCGTTATGCGTTATGCGTTATGTGTTATGCGTTGTGCGTTATCCGCTATGCGTTATGCGTTTTGCGTTATGCGTTATGCGTTATACGTTATGCGTAATGCGTTATGCGTTATGCGTTATGCGTTATGCGATTTGCGTTATGCGTTATGCGTTATGCGTTATGCGTTATGCGTTATGCGTTATGCGTTATGTGTTATGGGTTATGCGTTATGCGTTCTGCGTTCTGCGTTATGCGTTATGCGTTATGCGTTATGAGTAATGCGTGATCCGTTATGCGTTATGCGTTCTGCGTTCTGCGTTATGCGTTATGCGTTATGCGTTATGCGTTATGCGTTATGCGTTATGCTTTATGCATTATGCGTTATGCGTTATGCGATTTGCGTTATGCGTTATGCGTTATGGGTTGTGCGTTATGAGTCATGCGTTATGCGTTATGCGTTTTGCTTTATGCGTTATGCTTTATGCTTTATGCGTTATGAGTTACGCGTAATGCGTTATGCGCTATGGGTAATGCGTTAAGCGTTATGCGTTATGCGTTATGCGTTATGGGTTATGTGTTATGTGTTATGCGTTATGCGTTATGCGTTATGCGTTATGCGTTATGCGTTATGGGTTATCCGTTATGCGTTATCCGTTATGAGTTTTGCGTTATGCGTTATGCGTTATTAGTAGTGCGTTATGCGTTATGCGTTATGCGTTATGCGTTATGCGTTATGCGTTATGCAATATGCGTTATGCGTTATGCGTTATGCGTTATGCGTTATGCGTTATGCGTTATGCGTTATGCGTTATGCGTTATGCGTTATGTGTTATGCGTTGTGCGTTATACGTTATGCGATTTGCGTTATGCGTTATGCGTTATGCGTTATGCGTTATGCGTTATGAGTAATGCGTGATCCGTTATGCGTTATGGGTTATGAGTAATGCTTGATCCGTTACGCGTTATGCGTTATGCATTAAGCGTTATGCGTTATACGCTATGCGTTATGCGTTATGCGTTATGCGTTATGCTTTATGCATTATGCGTTATGCGTTATGCGATTTGCGTTATGAGTTTTGCGTTATGCGTTATGCGTTATGCGTTATGAGTTGTGCGTTATGCGTTATGCGTTATGCGTTATGCGTTATGCCTTATGCGTTATGCGTTATGCGTTATGCGTTATGCAATATGCGTTGTGCGCTATGCGTTATGCGTTATCGTTATGCGTTATGCGTTATGCGTTATGCGTTATGTGTTATGCGTTGTGCGTTATACGTTATGCGATTTGCGTTATGCGTTATGCGTTATGCGTTATGCGTTATGCGTTCTGGGTTATGCGTTATGCGTTATGCGTTATGCGTTATGCAATATGCGTTATGGGTTGTGCGTTATGAGTCATGCGTTATGCGTTATGCGTTATGTGTTATGCGTTGTGCGTTATCCGCTATGCGTTATGCGTTTTGCGTTATGCGTTATGCGTTATACGTTATGCGTTATGCGTTATGCGTTATGCGTTATGCGATTTGCGTTATGCGTTATGCGTTATGCATTATGAGTAATGCGTGATCCGTTATGCGTTATGCGTTATGCATTAAGCGTTATGCGTTATGCGTTATGCGTTATACGTTATGCGTTATGCGTTATGCGTTATGCTTTATGCATTATGCGTTATGCGTTATGCGTTATGCGTTATGCGTTATGTGTTATGCGTTATGCGTTATGCGTTATGCGTTATGCGTGATCCGTTATGCGTTATGCGTTATGAGTAATGCGTGATCCGTTATGCGTTATGCGTTATGCGTTATGCGTTATGCGTTATGCGTTATGCGTTATGCGTTATGCGTTATGCGTTATGAGTTGTGAATTATGCGTTATGCGTTATGCGTTATGCGTCATGCGTTATGCGTTCTGCGTTATGCGTTATGCGTTATGCGTTATGCGTTATGCGTTATGCGTTATGCGTTATGCGTTATGCGTTATGCGTTATGCGTTATGTGTTATGGGATATGCGTTATGCGTTATGCGTTATGCGTTATGCGTTATGCGTTATGCGTTATGCGTTATGCGTTATGCGTTATGCGTTATGCGTTATGCGTTATGCGTTATGCGTTATGAGTAATCCGTGATCCGTTATGCGTTATGCGTTATGCGTTATGCGTTATGGGTAATGCGTGATCCGTTATGCGTTATGCGTTATGCGTTATGCGTTATGCGTTATGCGATATGCGTTATGAGTAATGCGTGATCCGTTATGCGTTATGCGTTATGCGCTATGAGTAATGCGTGATCCGTTATGCGTTATGAGTAATGCTTGATCCGTTACGCGTTATGCGTTATGCATTAAGCGTTATGCGTTATACGTTATGCGTTATGCGTTATGCGTTATGCGTTATGCGTTATGCTTTATGCGTTATGAGTTACGCGTTATGCTTTATGCATTATGCGTTATGCGGTATGCGATTTATGTTATGCGTTATGCGTTATGGGTTGTGCGTTATGAGTCATGCGTAATGCGTTATGCGTTTGGCTTTATGCGTTATGCGTTATGGGTTATGCGTTATGCGTTATGCGTTATGCGTTATGCGTTATGCGTTATGCGTTATGCGTTATGCATTATGCGTTATGCGTTATGCGATTTGCGTTATGCGTTATGCGTTGTGGGTTGTGCGTTATGAGTCATGCGTTATGCGTTATGCGTTTTGCTTTATGCGTTATGCGTTACGGGTTATGCGTTATGCGTTATGCGTTATGCGTTATGGGTTATGAGTAATGCGTGATCCGTTATGCGTTATGCTTTATGCGTTATGAGTTACGCGTTATGCTTTATGCATTATGCGTTATGCGTTATGCGATTTATGTTATGCGTTATGCGTTATGGGTTGTGCGTTATGAGTCATGCGTAATGCGTTATGCGTTTGGCTTTATGCGTTATGCGTTATGGGTTATGCGTTATGCGTTATGCGTTATGCGTTATGCGTTATGCGTTATGCGTTATGCGTTATGCGTTATGCGTTATGCGTTATGCGTTATGCGTTATGCGTTATGCGTTATGCGTTATGGGTTATGCGTTATGCGTTATGCGTTATGCGTTATGGGTTATGAGTAATGCGTGATCCGTTATGCGTTATGCTTTATGCGTTATGAGTTACGCGTTATGCTTTATGCATTATGCGTTATGCGTTATGCGATTTATGTTATGCGTTATGCGTTATGGGTTGTGCGTTATGAGTCATGCGTAATGCGTTATGCGTTATGCGTTATGCGTTATGCGTTATGCGTTATGCGTTATGCGTTATGCGTTATGCGTTATGCGTTATGCGTTATGCGTTATGCGTTATGCGTTATGCGTTATGCGTTATGCGTTATGCATTATGCGTTATGCGTTATGCGTTATGCGTTATGCGTTATGCGTTATGCGTTATGCGTTATGCGTTATGCGTTATGCGTTATGGGTTATCCGTTATGCGTTATCCGTTTAGAGTTTTGCGTTATGCGTTATGCGTTATGAGTTGTGCGTTATGCGTTATGCGTTATGCGTAAGCGTTATGCGTTATGCGTTATGCGTTATGCGTTATGCATTATGCGTTATGCGTTATGCGATTTGCGTTATGCGTTATGCGTTATGGGTTATGCGTTATGCGTTATGCGTTATGCGTTATGCTTTATGCATTATGCGTTATGCGTTATGCGTTATGCGTTATGCGTTATGCGTTATGCGTTATGCGTTATGCGTTATGCGTTATGCGTTATGCGTTATGAGTAATGCGTGATCCGTTATGCGTTATGCGTTATGCGCTATGAGTAATGCGTGATCCGTTATGCGTTATGCGTTATGAGTAATGCTTGATCCGTTACGCGTTATGCGTTATGCATTAAGCGTTATGCGTTATACGTTATGCGTTATGCGTTATGCGTTATGCGTTATGCGTTATGCATTATGCATTATGCGTTATGCGTTATGCGATTTGCGTTATGCGTTATGCGTTATGGGTTATACGTTATTCGTTATGCGTTATGCTTTATGCATTATGCGTTATGCGTTATGCGTTATGCGTTCTGCGTTATGCGTTATGCGTTATGCGTTATGCGTTATGCGTTATGCGTTATGCGTTATGCGTTATGCGTTATGCGTTATGCGTTATGCGTTATGCGTTATGCGTTATGTGTTATGCGTTGTGCGTTATCCGCTATGCGTTATGCGTTTTGCGTTATGCGTTATGCGTTATGCGTTATACGTTATGCGTAATGCGTTATGCGTTATGCGTTATGAGTAATGCGTGATCCGTTATGCGTTATGCGTTATGAGTAATGCTTGATCCGTTACGCGTTATGCGTTATGCATTAAGCGTTATGCGTTATGCGTTATACGTTATGCGTTATGCGTTATGCGTTATGCGTTATGCCTTATGCGTTATGCGTTATGCGTTATGCGTTATGCGTTATGCGTTATGCGTTATGTGTTATGCGTTGTGCGTTATCCGCTATGCGTTATGCGTTTTGCGTTATGCGTTATGCGTTATACGTTATGCGTAATGCGTTATGCGTTATGCGTTATGCGATTTGCGTTATGCGTTATGCGTTATGCGTTATGTGTTATGCGTTATGCGTTATGCGTTATGTGTTATGGGTTATGCGTTATGCGTTATGCGTTATGCGTTATGCGTTATGCGTTATGCGTTATGCGTTATGCGTTATGCGTTATGCGTTATGCGTTATGCGTTATGCGTTATGCGTTATGCGTTATGCGTTATGCGTTATGCGTTATGCGTTATGCGTTATGCGTTATGCGTTATGCGTTATGCGTTATGCGTTATGCGTTATGCGTTATGCGTTATGTGTTATGCGTTGTGCGTTATCCGCTATGCGTTATGCGTTTTGCGTTATGCGTTATGCGTTATACGTTATGCGTAATGCGTTATGCGTTATGCGTTATGAGTAATGCGTGATCCGTTATGCGTTATGCGTTATGAGTAATGCTTGATCCGTTACGCGTTATGCGTTATGCATTAAGCGTTATGCATTATGCGTTATACGTTATGCGTTATGCGTTATGCGTTATGCGTTATGCGTTATGCGTTATGCGTTATGCGTTATACGTTATGCGTTATGCGTTATGCGTTATGCGTTATGCGTTATGTGTTATGCGTTGTGCGTTATCCGCTATGCGTTATGCGTTTTGCGTTATGCGTTATGCGTTATACGTTATGCGTAATGCGTTATGCGTTATGCGTTATGCGATTTGCGTTATGCGTTATGTGTTATGCGTTATGTGTTATGCGTTATGCGTTATGCGTTATGTGTTATGGGTTATGCGTTATGCGTTATGCGTTATGCGTTATGCGTTATGCGTTATGCGTTATGCGTTATGCGTTATGCGTTATGCGTTATGCGTTATGCGTTATGCGTTATGCGTAATGCGTTATGCGTTATGCGTTATGCGATTTGCGTTATGCGTTATGCGTTATGCGTTATGCGTTATGCGCTATGCGTTATGTGTTATGGGTTATGCGTTATGCGTTATGCGTTATGCGTTATGCGTTATGCGTTATGCGTTATGCGTTATGCGTTATGCGTTATGCGTTATGCGTTATGCGTTATGCGTTATGCGTTATGCGTTATGCGTTATGCGTTATGCGTTATGCGTTATGCGTTATGCGTTATGCGTTATGCGTTATGAGTAATCCGTGATCCGTTATGCGTTATGCGTTATGCGTTATGCGTTATGAGTAATGCGTAATCCGTTATGCGTCATGCGTTATGCGTTATGCGTTATGCGTTATGCGTTATGCGTTATGCGTTATGCGTTATGCGTTATGCGTTATGCGTCATGTGCTATGCGTTGTGCGTTATCCGCTATGCGTTATGCGTTTTGCGTTATGCGTTATGCGTTATACGTTATGCGTAATGCGTTATGCGTTATGCGTTATGCGAATTGCGTTATGCGTTATGCGTTATGCGTTATGTGTTATGCGTTATGCGTTATGCGTTATGTGTTATGGGTTATGCGTTATGCGTTATGCGTTATGCGTTATGCGTTATGCGTTATGCGTTATGCGTTATGCGTTATGCGTTATGCGTTATGCGTTATGCGTTATGCGTTATGCGTAATGCGTTATGCGTTATGCGTTATGCGATTTGCGTTATACGTTATGCGTTATGCGTTATGCGTTATGCGTTATGGGTTATGCGTTATGCGCTATGCGTTGAGCGTTATGGGTTATGAGTAATGCGTGATCCGTTATGCGTTATGCTTCATGCGTTATGAGTTACGCGTAATGCGTTATGCGCTATGAGTAATGCGTGATCCGTTATGCGTTATGCGTTATGAGTAATGCGTGATCCGTTATGCGTTATGCGTTATGCGTTATGCGTTATGCGTTATGCGTTATGCGTTATGCGTTATGCGTTATGTGTTATGCGTTGTGCGTTATCCGCTATGCGTTATGCGTTTTGCGTTATGCGTTATGCGTTATACGTTATGCGTAATGCGTTATGCGTTATGCGTTATGCGATTTGCGTTATGCGTTATGCGTTATGCGTTATGTGTTATGCGTTATGCGTTATGCGTTATGTGTTATGGGTTATGCGTTATGCGTTATGCGTTACGCGTTATGCGTTATGCATTAAGCGTTATGCGTTATGCGTTATACGTTATGCGTTATGCGTTATGCGTTATGCGTTATGCGTTATGCGTTATGCGTTATGCGTTATGCGTTATGCGTTATGCGTTATGTGTTATGCGTTGTGCGTTATCCGCTATGCGTTATGCGTTATGCGTTATGCGTTATGCGTTATGAGTAATGCGTGATCCGTTATGCGTTATGCGTTATGCGTTATGCGTTATGCGTTATGAGTAATGCGTGATCCGTTATGCGTTATGCGTTATGCGCTATAAGTAATGCGTGATCCGTTATGCGTTATGCGTTATGAGTAATGCTTGATCCGTTACGCGTTATGCGTTATGCATTAAGCGTTATGCGTTATACGTTATGCGTTATGCGTTATGCGTTATGCGTTATGCGTTATGCTTTATGCATTATGCGTTATGCGTTATGCGATTTGCGTTATGCGTTATGCGTTATGGGTTATGCGTTATGCGTTATGCATTAAGCGTTATGCGTTATACGTTATGCGTTATGCGTTATGCGTTATGCGTTATGCGTTATGCATTATGCATTATGCGTTATGCGTTATGCGTTATGCGATTTGCGTTATGCGTTATGCGTTATGGGTTATGCGTTATGCGTTATGCGTTATGCTTTATGCATTATGCGTTATGCGTTATGCGTTATGCGTTATGCGTTATGCGTTATGCGTTATGCGTTATGAGTAATGCTTGATCCGTTACGCGTTATGCGTTATGCATTAAGCGTTATGCGTTATACGTTATGCGTTATGCGTTATGCGTTATGCGTTATGCTTTATGCATTATGCGTTATGCGTTATGCGATTTGCGTTATGCGTTATGCGTTATGGGTTATGCGTTATGCGTTATGCATTAAGCGTTATGCGTTATACGTTATGCGTTATGCGTTATGCGTTATGCGTTATGCGTTATGCATTATGCATTATGCGTTATGCGTTATGCGATTTGCGTTATGCGTTATGCGTTATGGGTTATGCGTTATGCGTTATGCGTTATGCGTTATGCTTTATGCATTATGCGTTATGCGTTATGCGTTATGCGTTATGCGTTATGCGTTATGCGTTATGCGTTATGCGTTATGCGTTATGCGTTATGCGTTATGCGTTATGTGTTATGCGTTGTGCGTTATCCGCTATGCGTTATGCGTTTTGCGTTATGCGTTATGCGTTATACGTTATGCGTAATGCGTTATGCGTTATGCGTTATGAGTAATGCGTGATCCGTTATGCGTTATGCGTTATGAGTAATGCTTGATCCGTTACGCGTTATGCGTTATGCATTAAGCGTTATGCGTTATGCGTTATACGTTATGCGTTATGCGTTATGCGTTATGCGTTATGCGTTATGCGTTATGCGTTATGCGTTATGCGTTATGCGTTATGCGTTATGCGTTATGAGTTATGTGTTATGCGTTGTGCGTTATCCGCTATGCGTTATGCGTTTTGCGTTATGCGTTATGCGTTATACGTTATGCGTAATGCGTTATGCGTTATGCGTTATGCGTTATGCGTTATGCGTTATGCGTTATGCGTTATGCGTTATGCGTTATGCGTTATGAGTAATGCGTGATCCGTTATGCGTTATGCGTTATGAGTAATGCTTGATCCGTTACGCGTTATGCGTTATGCATTAAGCGTTATGCGTTATACGTTATGCGTTATGCGTTATGCGTTATACGTTATGGGTTATGCGTTATGCTTTATGCGTTATGCGTTATGCGATTTGCGTTATGCGTTATGCGTTATGGGTTGTGCGTTATGAGTCATGCGTTATGCGTTATGCGTTTTGCTTTATGCGTTATGCGTTATGGGTTATGCGTTATGCGTTATGCGTTATGCGTTATGGGTTATGAGTAATTCGTGATCCGTTATGCGTTATGCTTTATGCGTTATGAGTTACGCGTAATGCGTTATGCGCTATGGGTCATGCGTTAAGCGTTATGCGTTATGCGTTATGCGTTATGCGTTATGCGTTATGGGTTATGCGTTATGGGTTATGCGTTATGAGTTACGCGTAATGCGTTATGCGCTATGGGTCATGCGTTATACGTTATGCGTAATGCGTTATGCGTTATGCGTTATGGGTTATGCGTTATGAGTAATGCTTGATCCGTTACGCGTTATGCGTTATGCATTAAGCGTTATGCGTTATGCGTTATACGTTATGCGTTATGCGTTATGCGTTATGCGTTATGCGTTATGCGTTATGCGTTATGCGTTATGCGTTATGCGTTATGCGTTATGAGTTATGTGTTATGCGTTGTGCGTTATCCGCTATGCGTTATGCGTTTTGCGTTATGCGTTATGCGTTATGGGTTATGCGTTATGAGTAATGCTTGATCCGTTACGCGTTATGCGTTATGCATTAAGCGTTATGCGTTATGCGTTATACGTTATGCGTTATGCGTTATGCGTTATGCGTTATGCGTTATGCGTTATGCGTTATGCGTTATGCGTTATGCGTTATGCGTTATGCATTAAGCGTTATGCGTTATGCGTTATACGTTATGCGTTATGCGTTATGCGTTATGCGTTATGCGTTATGCGTTATGCGTTATGCGTTATGCGTTATGCGTTATGCGTTATGAGTTATGTGTTATGCGTTGTGCGTTATCCGCTATGCGTTATGCGTTTTGCGTTATGCGTTATGCGTTATACGTTATGCGTAATGCGTTATGCGTTATGCGTTATGCGTTATGCGTTATGCGTTATGCGTTATGCGTTATGCGTTATGCGTTATGCGTTATGAGAAATGCGTGATCCGTTATGCGTTATGCGTTATGAGTAATGCTTGATCCGTTACGCGTTATGCGTTATGCATTAAGCGTTATGCGTTATACGTTATGCGTTATGCGTTATGCGTTATACGTTATGGGTTATGCGTTATGCTTTATGCGTTATGCGTTATGCGATTTGCGTTATGCGTTATGCGTTATGGGTTGTGCGTTATGAGTCATGCGTTATGCGTTATGCGTTTTGCTTTATGCGTTATGCGTTATGGGTTATGCGTTATGCGTTATGCGTTATGCGTTATGGGTTATGAGTAATTCGTGATCCGTTATGCGTTATGCTTTATGCGTTATGAGTTACGCGTAATGCGTTATGCGCTATGGGTCATGCGTTAAGCGTTATGCGTTATGCGTTATGCGTTATGCGTTATGCGTTATGCGTTATGCGTTATGCGTTATGCGTTATGCGTTATGCGTTATGCGTTATGCGTTATGCGTTATGCGTTATGAGTAATGCGTGATCCGTTATGCGTTATGCGTTATGCGCTATGAGTAATGCGTGATCCGTTATGCGTTATGCGTTATGAGTAATGCTTGATCCGTTACGCGTTATGCGTTATGCATTAAGCGTTATGCGTTATACGTTATGCGTTATGCGTTATGCGTTATGCGTTATGCGTTATGCATTATGCATTATGCGTTATGCGTTATGCGATTTGCGTTATGCGTTATGCGTTATGGGTTATACGTTATTCGTTATGCGTTATGCTTTATGCATTATGCGTTATGCGTTATGCGTTATGCGTTCTGCGTTATGCGTTATGCGTTATGCGTTATGCGTTATGCGTTATGCGTTATGCGTTATGCGTTATGCGTTATGCGTTATGTGTTATGCGTTGTGCGTTATCCGCTATGCGTTATGCGTTTTGCGTTATGCGTTATGCGTTATGCGTTATACGTTATGCGTAATGCGTTATGCGTTATGCGTTATGAGTAATGCGTGATCCGTTATGCGTTATGCGTTATGAGTAATGCTTGATCCGTTACGCGTTATGCGTTATGCATTAAGCGTTATGCGTTATGCGTTATACGTTATGCGTTATGCGTTATGCGTTATGCGTTATGCCTTATGCGTTATGCGTTATGCGTTATGCGTTATGCGTTATGTGTTATGCGTTGTGCGTTATCCGCTATGCGTTATGCGTTTTGCGTTATGCGTTATGCGTTATACGTTATGCGTAATGCGTTATGCGTTATGCGTTATGCGTTATGCATTAAGCGTTATGCATTATGCGTTATACGTTATGCGTTATGCGTTATGCGTTATGCGTTATGCGTTATGCGTTATGCGTTATGCGTTATACGTTATGCGTTATGCGTTATGCGTTATGCGTTATGCGTTATGTGTTATGCGTTGTGCGTTATCCGCTATGCGTTATGCGTTTTGCGTTATGCGTTATGCGTTATACGTTATGCGTAATGCGTTATGCGTTATGCGTTATGCGATTTGCGTTATGCGTTATGTGTTATGCGTTATGTGTTATGCGTTATGCGTTATGCGTTATGTGTTATGGGTTATGCGTTATGCGTTATGCGTTATGCGTTATGCGTTATGCGTTATGCGTTATGCGTTATGCGTTATGCGTTATGCGTTATGCGTTATGCGTAATGCGTTATGCGTTATGCGTTATGCGATTTGCGTTATGCGTTATGCGTTATGCGTTATGCGTTATGCGCTATGCGTTATGTGTTATGGGTTATGCGTTATGCGTTATGCGTTATGCGTTATGCGTTATGCGTTATGCGTTATGCGTTATGCGTTATGCGTTATGCGTTATGCGTTATGCGTTATGCGTTATGCGTTATGCGTTATGCGTTATGCGTTATGCGTTATGCGTTATGCGTTATGCGTTATGCGTTATGCGTTATGAGTAATCCGTGATCCGTTATGCGTTATGCGTTATGCGTTATGCGTTATGAGTAATGCGTAATCCGTTATGCGTTATGCGTTATGCGTTATGCGTTATGCGTTATGCGTTATGCGTTATGCGTTATGCGTCATGTGCTATGCGTTGTGCGTTATCCGCTATGCGTTATGCGTTTTGCGTTATGCGTTATGCGTTATACGTTATGCGTAATGCGTTATGCGTTATGCGTTATGCGAATTGCGTTATGCGTTATGCGTTATGCGTTATGTGTTATGCGTTATGCGTTATGCGTTATGTGTTATGGGTTATGCGTTATGCGTTATGCGTTATGCGTTATGCGTTATGCGTTATGCGTTATGCGTTATGCGTTATGCGTTATGCGTTATGCGTTATGCGTTATGCGTTATGCGTAATGCGTTATGCGTTATGCGTTATGCGATTTGCGTTATACGTTATGCGTTATGCGTTATGCGTTATGCGTTATGCGTTATGGGTTATGCGTTATGCGCTATGCGTTGAGCGTTATGGGTTATGAGTAATGCGTGATCCGTTATGCGTTATGCTTCATGCGTTATGAGTTACGCGTAATGCGTTATGCGCTATGAGTAATGCGTGATCCGTTATGCGTTATGCGTTATGAGTAATGCGTGATCCGTTATGCGTTATGCGTTATGCGTTATGCGTTATGCGTTATGCGTTATGCGTTATGCGTTATGCGTTATGTGTTATGCGTTGTGCGTTATCCGCTATGCGTTATGCGTTTTGCGTTATGCGTTATGCGTTATACGTTATGCGTAATGCGTTATGCGTTATGCGTTATGCGATTTGCGTTATGCGTTATGCGTTATGCGTTATGTGTTATGCGTTATGCGTTATGCGTTATGTGTTATGGGTTATGCGTTATGCGTTATGCGTTACGCGTTATGCGTTATGCATTAAGCGTTATGCGTTATGCGTTATACGTTATGCGTTATGCGTTATGCGTTATGCGTTATGCGTTATGCGTTATGCGTTATGCGTTATGCGTTATGCGTTATGCGTTATGCGTTATGTGTTATGCGTTGTGCGTTATCCGCTATGCGTTATGCGTTATGCGTTATGCGTTATGCGTTATGAGTAATGCGTGATCCGTTATGCGTTATGCGTTATGCGTTATGCGTTATGCGTTATGAGTAATGCGTGATCCGTTATGCGTTATGCGTTATGCGCTATAAGTAATGCGTGATCCGTTATGCGTTATGCGTTATGAGTAATGCTTGATCCGTTACGCGTTATGCGTTATGCATTAAGCGTTATGCGTTATACGTTATGCGTTATGCGTTATGCGTTATGCGTTATGCGTTATGCTTTATGCATTATGCGTTATGCGTTATGCGATTTGCGTTATGCGTTATGCGTTATGGGTTATGCGTTATGCGTTATGCATTAAGCGTTATGCGTTATACGTTATGCGTTATGCGTTATGCGTTATGCGTTATGCGTTATGCATTATGCATTATGCGTTATGCGTTATGCGTTATGCGATTTGCGTTATGCGTTATGCGTTATGGGTTATGCGTTATGCGTTATGCGTTATGCGTTATGCTTTATGCATTATGCGTTATGCGTTATGCGTTATGCGTTATGCGTTATGCGTTATGCGTTATGCGTTATGAGTAATGCTTGATCCGTTACGCGTTATGCGTTATGCATTAAGCGTTATGCGTTATACGTTATGCGTTATGCGTTATGCGTTATGCGTTATGCTTTATGCATTATGCGTTATGCGTTATGCGATTTGCGTTATGCGTTATGCGTTATGGGTTATGCGTTATGCGTTATGCATTAAGCGTTATGCGTTATACGTTATGCGTTATGCGTTATGCGTTATGCGTTATGCGTTATGCATTATGCATTATGCGTTATGCGTTATGCGATTTGCGTTATGCGTTATGCGTTATGGGTTATGCGTTATGCGTTATGCTTTATGCATTATGCGTTATGCGTTATGCGTTATGCGTTATGCGTTATGCGTTATGCGTTATGCGTTATGCGTTATGCGTTATGCGTTATGCGTTATGCGTTATGCGTTATGTGTTATGCGTTGTGCGTTATCCGCTATGCGTTATGCGTTTTGCGTTATGCGTTATGCGTTATACGTTATGCGTAATGCGTTATGCGTTATGCGTTATGAGTAATGCGTGATCCGTTATGCGTTATGCGTTATGAGTAATGCTTGATCCGTTACGCGTTATGCGTTATGCATTAAGCGTTATGCGTTATGCGTTATACGTTATGCGTTATGCGTTATGCGTTATGCGTTATGCGTTATGCGTTATGCGTTATGCGTTATGCGTTATGCGTTATGCGTTATGAGTTATGTGTTATGCGTTGTGCGTTATCCGCTATGCGTTATGCGTTTTGCGTTATGCGTTATGCGTTATACGTTATGCGTAATGCGTTATGCGTTATGCGTTATGCGTTATGCGTTATGCGTTATGCGTTATGCGTTATGCGTTATGCGTTATGCGTTATGAGTAATGCGTGATCCGTTATGCGTTATGCGTTATGAGTAATGCTTGATCCGTTACGCGTTATGCGTTATGCATTAAGCGTTATGCGTTATACGTTATGCGTTATGCGTTATGCGTTATACGTTATGGGTTATGCGTTATGCTTTATGCGTTATGCGTTATGCGATTTGCGTTATGCGTTATGCGTTATGGGTTGTGCGTTATGAGTCATGCGTTATGCGTTATGCGTTTTGCTTTATGCGTTATGCGTTATGGGTTATGCGTTATGCGTTATGCGTTATGCGTTATGGGTTATGAGTAATTCGTGATCCGTTATGCGTTATGCTTTATGCGTTATGAGTTACGCGTAATGCGTTATGCGCTATGGGTCATGCGTTAAGCGTTATGCGTTATGCGTTATGCGTTATGCGTTATGCGTTATGGGTTATGCGTTATGGGTTATGCGTTATGAGTTACGCGTAATGCGTTATGCGCTATGGGTCATGCGTTATACGTTATGCGTAATGCGTTATGCGTTATGCGTTATGGGTTATGCGTTATGGGTTATGCGTTATGTGTTATGCGTTGTGCGTTATCCGCTATGCGTTATGCGTTATACGTTATGCGTAATGCGTTATGCGTTATGCGTTATGCGATTTGCGTTATGCGTTATGCGTTATGCGTTATGCGTTATGCGTTATGCGTTATGTGTTATGGGTTATGCGTTATGGGTTATGCGTTATGTGTTATGCGTTGTGCGTTATCCGCTATGCGTTATGCGTTATACGTTATGCGTAATGCGTTATGCGTTATGCGTTATGCGATTTGCGTTATGCGTTATGCGTTATGCGTTATGCGTTATGCGTTATGCGTTATGCGTTATGCGTTATGCGTTATGTGTTATGGGTTATGCGTTATGGGTTATGCGTTATGTGTTATGCGTTGTGCGTTATCCGCTATGCGTTATGCGTTATACGTTATGCGTTATGCGTTATGCGTTATGAGTAATGCGTGATCCGTTATGCGTTATGCGTTATGCGCTATGAGTAATGCGTGATCCGTTATGCGTTATGCGTTATGAGAAATGCTTGATCCGTTACGCGTTATGCGTTTTGCATTAAGCGTAATGCGTTATGCTTTATGCATTATGCGTTATGCGTTATGCGATTTGCGTTATGCGTTATGCGTTATGGGTTATGCGTTATGCGTTATGCGTTATGCGTTATGCTTTATGCATTATGCGTTATGCGTTATGCGATTTGCGTTATGCGTTATGCTTTATGCATTATGCGTTATGCGTTATGCGATTTGCGTTATGCGTTATGCGTTATGGGTTATGCGTTATGCGTTATGCGTTATGCGTTATGCTTTATGCATTATGCGTTATGCGTTATGCGATTTGCGTTATGCGTTATGCGTTATGAGTAATGCGTGATCCGTTATGCGTTATGCGTTATGAGTTACGCGTAATGCGTTATGCGCTATGGGTCATGCGTTAAGCGTTATGCGTTATGCGTTATGCGTTATGCGTTATGGGTTATGAGTAATGCGTGATCCGTTATGCGTTATGCTTTATGCGTTAAGCGTTATGCGTTATGAGTTATACGTTATGCGTTATGCGTTATGCGTTATGCGTTATGCGTTATGCGTTATGCGTTATGCGTTATGCGTTATGCGTTATGTGTTATGGGTTATGCGTTATGCGTTATGCGTTATGCGTTATGCGTTATGCGTTATGCGTTATGCGTTATGCGTTATGGGTTATGCGTTATGCGTTATGCGTTATGCGTTATGAGTTATGCGTTATGCGTTATGCGTTATGCGTTATGCGTTATGCGTTATGCGTTATGCGTTATGCGTTATGCGTTATGCGTTATGCGTTATGCGTTATGCGTTATGCGTTATGCGTTATGCGTTATGCGTTATGCGTTATGCGTTATGCGTTATGCGTTATGCGTTATGCGTTATGCGTTATGAGTAATGCGTGATCCGTTATGCGTTATGCGTTATGCGTTATGCGTTATGCGTTATGAGTAATGCGTGATCCGTTATGCGTTATGCGTTATGCGTTATGAGTAATGCGTGATCCGTTATGCGTTATCCGTTATGAGTAATGCTTGATCCGTTACGCGTTATGCGTTATGCATTAAGCGTTATGCGTTATACGTTATGCGTTATGCGTTATGCGTTATGCGTTATGGGTTATGCGTTATGGGTTATGCGTTATGCGTTATGCGTTATGCGTTATGCGTTATGCGTTATGCGTTATGCGTTATGCGTTATGCGTTATGCGTTATGCGTTATGCGTTATGTGTTATGCGTTGTGCGTTATACGTTATGCGATATGCGTTATGCGTTATGCGTTATGCGTTATGCGTTATGCGTTATGCTTTATGCTTTATGCGTTATGCGTTATGCGTTTTGCTTTATGCGTTATGCGTTATGGTTTATGCGTTATGCGTTATGCGTTATGCGTTATGGGTTATGAGTAATGCGTGATCCGTTATGCGTTATGCTTTATGCGTTATGAGTTACGCGTTATGCTTTATGCATTATGCGTTATGCGTTATGCGATTTATGTTATGCGTTATGCGTTATGCGTTATGCGTTATGCGTTATGCGTTATGCGTTATGCGTTATGCGTTATGCGTTATGCGTTATGCGTTATGCGTTATGCGTTATGTGTTATGCGTTGTGCGTTATACGTTATGCGATATGCGTTATGCGTTATGCGTTATGCGTTATGCGTTATGCTTTATGCGTTATGCGTTATGCGTTTTGCTTTATGCGTTATGCGTTATAGTTTAT
The DNA here is from genome assembly GCA_916610235.2 of Lasioglossum morio. Classification (NCBI taxonomy): domain Eukaryota; kingdom Metazoa; phylum Arthropoda; class Insecta; order Hymenoptera; family Halictidae; genus Lasioglossum; species Lasioglossum morio. The sequence continues at coordinate 652,274 of CAKAJA020000257.1, forward strand.
GCGTTATGCGTTATGCGTTATGCGTTATGCGTTATGCGTTATGCGTTATGCGTTATGCGTTATGCGTTATGCGTTATGCGTTATGCGTTATGCGTTATGCGTTATGCGTTATGCGTTATGCGTTATGCGTTATGCGTTATGCGTTATGCGTTATGCGTTATGCGTTATGCGTTATGCGTTATGCGTCATGCGTTATGCGTTATGCGTTATGCGTTATGCGTTATGGGTTATCCGTTATGCGTTATCCGTTTAGAGTTTTGCGTTATGCGTTATGCGTTATGAGTTGTGCGTTATGCGTTATGCGTTATGCGTAAGCGTTATGCGTTATGCGTTATGCGTTATGCGTTATGCATTATGCGTTATGCGATATGCGATTTGCGTTATGCGTTATGCGTTATGCGTTATGCGTTATGCGTTATGCGTTATGCGTTATGCGTTATGCGTTATGCGTTATGCGTTATGCGTTATGCGTTATGCGTTATGCGTTATGCGTTATGCGTTATGCGTTATGCGTTATGCGTTATGCGTTATGCGTTATGCGTTATGCGTTATGCGTTATGCGTTATGCGTTATGCGTTATGCGTTATGCGTTATGCGTTATGAGTAATCCGTGATCCGTTATGCGTTATGCGTTATGCGTTATGCGTTATGAGTAATGCGTAATCCGTTATGCGTTATGCGTTATGCGTTATGCGTTATGCGTTATGGGTTATCCGTTATGCGTTATCCGTTTAGAGTTTTGCGTTATGCGTTATGCGTTATGAGTTGTGCGTTATGCGTTATGCGTTATGCGTTATGCGTTATGCGTTATGCGTTATGCGTTATGCGTTATGCGTTATGCGTTATGCATTATGCGTTATGCGTTATGCGATTTGCGTTATGCGTTATGCGTTATGGGTTATGCGTTATGCGTTATGCGTTATGCGTTATGCTTTATGCATTATGCGTTATGCGTTATGCGTTATGCGTTATGCGTTATGCGTTATGCGTTATGCGTTATGCGTTATGCGTTATGAGTAATGCGTGATCCGTTATGCGTTATGCGTTATGCGCTATGAGTAATGCGTGATCCGTTATGCGTTATGCGTTATGAGTAATGCTTGATCCGTTACGCGTTATGCGTTATGCATTAAGCGTTATGCGTTATACGTTATGCGTTATGCGTTATGCGTTATGCGTTATGCGTTATGCGTTATGCTTTATGCATTATGCGTTATGCGTTATGCGATTTGCGTTATGCGTTATGCGTTATGGGTTATGCGTTATGCGTTATGCGTTATGCTTTATGCTTTATGCATTATGCGTTATGCGTTATGCGTTATGCGTTATGCGTTATGCGTTATGCGTTATGAGTAATGCGTGATCCGTTACGCGTTATGCGTTATGCATTAAGCGTTATGCGTTATGAGTTATACGTTATGCGTTATGCGTTATGCGTTATGCGTTATGCGTTATGCGTTATGCGTTATGCGTTATGCGTTATGCGTTATGTGTTATGGGTTATGCGTTATGCGTTATGCGTTATGCGTTATGCGTTATGCGTTATGCGTTATGCGTTATGCGTTATGCGTTATGCGTTATGCGTTATGCGTTATGCGTTATGCGTTATGCGTTATGCGTTATGCGTTATGCGTTATGCGTTATGCGTTATGCGTTATGCGTTATGCCTTATGCGTTATGCGTTATGCGTTATGCGTTATGAGTAATGCGTGATCCGTTATGCGTTATGCGTTATGCGTTATGAGTAATGCGTGATCCGTTATGCGTTATGCGTTATGCGTTATGCGTTATGCGTTATGAGTAATGCGTGATCCGTTATGCGTTATGAGTAATGCTTGATCCGTTACGCGTTATGCGTTATGCATTAAGCGTTATGCGTTATGAGTTATACGTTATGCGTTATGCGTTATGCGTTATGCGTTATGCGTTATGCGTTATGCGTTATGCGTTATGCGTTATGCGATATGCGTTATGCGTTATGTGTTATGCGTTGTGCTTTATCCGCTATGCGTTATGCGTTTTGCGTTATGCGTTATACGTTATGCGTTATGCGTTATGCGTTATGAGTAATGCGTGATCCGTTATGCGTTATGCGTTATGCGTTATGCGTTATGCGTTATGAGTAATGCGTGATCCGTTATGCGTTATGCGTTATGAGTAATGCTTGATCCGTTACGCGTTATGCGTTATGCATTAAGCGTTATGCGTTATGCGTTATGCGTTATGCGTTATGCGTTATGCGTTATGCGTTATGCGTTATGCGTTATGCGTTATGCGTTATGCGTTATGAGTAATGCGTGATCCGTTATGCGTTATGCGTTATGCGTTATGCGTTATGAGTAATGCGTGATCCGTTATGCGTTATGCGTTATGCGTTATGCGTTATGCGTTATGAGTAATGCGTGATCCGTTATGCGTTATCCGTTACGCGTTATGCGTTATGCATTAAGCGTTATGCGTTATACGTTATGCGTTATGCGTTATGCGTTATGCGTTATGGGTTATGCGTTATGGGTTATGCGTTATGGGTTATGAGTAATGCGTGATCCGTTATGCGTTATGCGTTACGCGTAATGCGTTATGCGCTATGGGTCATGCGTTATGCGTTATGCGTTATGCGTTATGCGTTATGCGTTATGCGTTATGCGTTATGCGTTATGCGTTATGCGTTATGCGTTATGCGTTATGCGTTATGCGTTATGCGTTATGGGTTGTGCGTTATGAGTCATGCGTTATGCGTTATGCGTTTTGCTTCATGCGTTATGCGTTATGGGTTATGCGTTATGCGTTATGCGTTATGCGTTATGGGTTATGAGTAATTCGTGATCCGTTATGCGTTATGCTTTATGCGTTATGAGTTACGCGTAATGCGTTATGCGCTATGGGTCATGCGTTAAGCGTTATGCGTTATGCGTTATGCGTTATGCGTTATGCGTTATGGGTTATGCGTTATGGGTTATGCGTTATGTGTTATGCGTTGTGCGTTATCCGCTATGCGTTATGCGTTATACGTTATGCGTAATGCGTTATGCGTTATGCGTTATGCGATTTGCGTTATGCGTTATGCGTTATGCGTTATGCGTTATGCGTTATGTGTTATGGGTTATGCGTTATGCGTTATGCGTTATGCGTTATGCGTTATGCGTAATGCGTTATGAGTTATGCGTTATGCGTTATGCGTTATGCGTTATGCGTTATGCGTTATGCGTTATGCGTTATGCGTTATGCGTTATGCGTTATGCGTTATGAGTAATGCGTGATCCGTTATGCGTTATGCGTTATGCGTTATGAGTAATGCGTGATCCGTTATGCGTTATGCGTTATGCGTTATGCGTTATGCGGTATGAGTAATGCGTGATCCGTTATGCGTTATGCGTTATGAGTAATGCTTGATCCGTTACGCGTTATGCGTTATGCATTAAGCGTTATGCGTTATGAGTTATACGTTATGCGTTATGCGTTATGCGTTATGCGTTATGCGTTATGCGTTATGCGTTATGCGTTATGCGTTATGCGTTATGCGTTATGCGTTATGCGATATGCGTTATGCGTTATGTGTTATGCGTTGTGCTTTATCCGCTATGCGTTATGCGTTTTGCGTTATGCGTTATGCGTTATACGTTATGCGTAATGCGTTATGCGTTATGCGTTATGCGATTTGCGTTATGCGTTATGCGTTATGCGTTATGTGTTATGCATTATGCGTTATGCGTTATGTGTTATGGGTTATGGGTTATGCGTTATGCGTTATGCGTTATGCGTTATGCGTTATGCGTTATGGGTTGTGCGTTATGAGTCATGCGTTATGCGTTATGCGTTTTGCTTTATGCGTTATGCGTTATGGGTTATGCGTTATGCGTTATGCGTTATGCGTTATGGGTTATGAGTAATTCGTGATCCGTTATGCGTTATGCTTTATGCGTTATGAGTTACGCGTAATGCGTTATGCGCTATGGGTCATGCGTTAAGCGTTATGCGTTATGCGTTATGCGTTATGCGTTATGCGTTATGGGTTATGCGTTATGGGTTATGCGTTATGTGTTATGCGTTGTGCGTTATCCGCTTTGCGTTATGCGTTATACGTTATGCGTAATGCGTTATGGGTTATGCGTTATGTGTTATGCGTTGTGCGTTATCCGCTATGCGTTATGCGTTATACGTTATGCGTAATGCGTTATGCGTTATGCGTTATGCGTTATGCATTAAGCGTTATGCGTTATGAGTTATACGTTATGCGTTATGCGTTATGCGTTATGCGTTATGCGTTATGCGTTATGCGTTATGCGTTATGCGTTATGCGTTATGCGTTATGCGATATGCGTTATGCGTTATGTGTTATACGTTGTGCTTTATCCGCTATGCGTTATGCGTTTTGCGTTATGCGTTATGCGTTATACGTTATGCGTAATGCGTTATGCGTTATGCGTTATGCGATTTGCGTTATGCGTTATGCGTTATGCGTTATGTGTTATGCGTTATGCGTTATGCGTTATGTGTTATGGGTTATGGGTTATGCGTTATGCGTTATGCGTTATGCGTTATGCGTTATGGGTTGTGCGTTATGAGTCATGCGTTATGCGTTATGCGTTTTGCTTTATGCGTTATGCGTTATGGGTTATGCGTTATGCGTTATGCGTTATGCGTTATGGGTTATGAGTAATTCGTGATCCGTTATGCGTTATGCTTTATGCGTTATGAGTTACGCGTAATGCGTTATGCGCTATGGGTCATGCGTTAAGCGTTATGCGTTATGCGTTATGCGTTATGCGTTATGCGTTATGGGTTATGCGTTATGGGTTATGCGTTATGTGTTATGCGTTGTGCGTTATCCGCTATGCGTTATGCGTTATACGTTATGCGTAATGCGTTATGCGTTATGCGTTATGCGATTTGCGTTATGCGTTATGCGTTATGCGTTATGCGTTATGCGTTATGCGTTATGCGTTATGCGTTATGTGTTATGGGTTATGCGTTATGCGTTATGCGTTATGCGTTATGCGTTATGCGTTATGCGTTATGCTTTATGCGTTATGCGTTATGCGTTATGCGTTATGCGTTATGCGTTATGCGTTATGCGTTATGCGTTATGCGTTATGCGTTATGCGTTATGCGTTATGCGTTATGCGTTATGCGTTATGCGTTATGCGTTATGCGTTATGAGTAATGCGTGATCCGTTATGCGTTATGCGTTATGCGTTATGAGTAATGCGTGATCCGTTATGCGTTATGCGTTATGCGTTATGCGTTATGAGTAATGCGTGATCCGTTATGCGTTATGCGTTATGAGTAATGCTTGATCCGTTACGCGTTATGCGTTATGCATTAAGCGTTATGCGTTATGAGTTATACGTTATGCGTTATGCGTTATGCGTTATGCGTTATGCGTTATGCGTTATGCGTTATGCGTTATGCGTTATGCGTTATGCGTTATGCGTTATGCGTTATGCGTTATGCGTTATGCGTTATGCGTTATGCCTTATGCGTTATGCGTTATGCGTTATGCGTTATGAGTAATGCGTGATCCGTTATGCGTTATGCGTTATGCGTTATGAGTAATGCGTGATCCGTTATGCGTTATGCGTTATGCGTTATGCGTTATGCGTTATGAGTAATGCGTGATCCGTTATGCGTTATGAGTAATGCTTGATCCGTTACGCGTTATGCGTTATGCATTAAGCGTTATGCGTTATGAGTTATACGTTATGCGATATGCGTTATGCGTTATGCGTTATGCGTTATGCGTTATGCGTTATGCGTTATGCGTTATGCGTTATGCGATATGCGTTATGCGTTATGTGTTATGCGTTGTGCTTTATCCGCTATGCGTTATGCGTTTTGCGTTATGCGTTATACGTTATGCGTTATGCGTTATGCGTTATGAGTAATGCGTGATCCGTTATGCGTTATGCGTTATGCGTTATGCGTTATGCGTTATGAGTAATGCGTGATCCGTTATGCGTTATGCGTTATGAGTAATGCTTGATCCGTTACGCGTTATGCGTTATGCATTAAGCGTTATGCGTTATGCGTTATGCGTTATGCGTTATGCGTTATGCGTTATGCGTTATGCGTTATGCGTTATGCGTTATGCGTTATGCGTTATGAGTAATGCGTGATCCGTTATGCGTTATGCGTTATGCGTTATGCGTTATGAGTAATGCGTGATCCGTTATGCGTTATGCGTTATGCGTTATGCGTTATGCGTTATGAGTAATGCGTGATCCGTTATGCGTTATCCGTTACGCGTTATGCGTTATGCATTAAGCGTTATGCGTTATACGTTATGCGTTATGCGTTATGCGTTATGCGTTATGCGTTATGGGTTATGCGTTATGGGTTATGCGTTATGGGTTATGAGTAATGCGTGATCCGTTATTTGTTATGCGTTACGCGTAATGCGTTATGCGCTATGGGTCATGCGTTATGCGTTATGCGTTATGCGTTATGAGTAATGCGTGATCCGTTATGCGTTATGCGTTATGCGTTATGCGTTATGCGTTATGCGTTATGCGTTATGCGTTATGCGTTATGCGTTATGCGTTATGCGTTATACGTTATGCGTTATGCGTTATGCGTTATACGTTATGGGTTATGCGTTATGCTTTATGCATTATGCGTTATGCGTTATGCGATTTGCGTTATGCGTTATGCGTTATGGGTTGTGCGTTATGAGTCATGCGTTATGCGTTATGCGTTTTGCTTCATGCGTTATGCGTTATGGGTTATGCGTTATGCGTTATGCGTTATGCGTTATGGGTTATGAGTAATTCGTGATCCGTTATGCGTTATGCTTTATGCGTTATGAGTTACGCGTAATGCGTTATGCGCTATGGGTCATGCGTTAAGCGTTATGCGTTATGCGTTATGCGTTATGCGTTATGCGTTATGGGTTATGCGTTATGGGTTATGCGTTATGTGTTATGCGTTGTGCGTTATCCGCTATGCGTTATGCGTTATACGTTATGCGTAATGCGTTATGCGTTATGCGTTATGCGATTTGCGTTATGCGTTATGCGTTATGCGTTATGCGTTATGTGTTATGGGTTATGCGTTATGCGTTATGCGTTATGCGTTATGCGTTATGCGTTATGCGTTATGCGTTATGCGTTATGCGTTATGCGTTATGCGTTATGCGTTATGCGTTATGCGTTATGCGTTATGCGTTATGCGTTATGCGTTATGCGTTATGCGTTATGCGTTATGCGTTATGAGTAATGCGTGATCCGTTATGCGTTATGCGTTATGCGTTATGAGTAATGCGTGATCCGTTATGCGTTATGCGTTATGCGTTATGCGTTATGCGGTATGAGTAATGCGTGATCCGTTATGCGTTATGCGTTATGAGTAATGCTTGATCCGTTACGCGTTATGCGTTATGCATTAAGCGTTATGCGTTATGAGTTATACGTTATGCGTTATGCGTTATGCGTTATGCGTTATGCGTTATGCGTTATGCGTTATGCGTTATGCGTTATGCGATATGCGTTATGCGTTATGTGTTATGCGTTGTGCTTTATCCGCTATGCGTTATGCGTTTTGCGTTATGCGTTATGCGTTATACGTTATGCGTAATGCGTTATGCGTTATGCGTTATGCGATTTGCGTTATGCGTTATGCGTTATGCGTTATGTGTTATGCGTTATGCGTTATGCGTTATGTGTTATGGGTTATGGGTTATGCGTTATGCGTTATGCGTTATGCGTTATGCGTTATGCGTTATGGGTTGTGCGTTATGAGTCATGCGTTATGCGTTATGCGTTTTGCTTTATGCGTTATGCGTTATGGGTTATGCGTTATGCGTTATGGGTTATGAGTAATTCGTGATCCGTTATACGTTATGCTTTATGCGTTATGCGTTATGCGTTATGCGTTATGCGTTATGCGTTATGCGTTATGAGTAATGCGTGATCCGTTATGCGTTATGCGTTATGCGTTATGAGTAATGCGTGATCCGTTATGCGTTATGCGTTATGCGTTATGCGTTATGAGTAATGCGTGATCCGTTATGCGTTATGCGTTATGAGTAATGCTTGATCCGTTACGCGTTATGCGTTATGCATTAAGCGTTATGCGTTATGAGTTATACGTTATGCGTTATGCGTTATGCGTTATGCGTTATGCGTTATGCGTTATGCGTTATGCGTTATGCGTTATGCGTTATGCGTTATGCGATATGCGTTATGCGTTATGTGTTATGCGTTGTGCTTTATCCGCTATGCGTTATGCGTTTTGCGTTATGCGTTATGCGTTATACGTTATGCGTAATGCGTTATGCGTTATGCGTTATGCGATTTGCGTTATGCGTTATGCGTTATGCGTTATGTGTTATGCGTTATGCGTTATGCGTTATGTGTTATGGGTTATGCGTTATGCGTTATGCGTTATGCGTTATGCGTTATGCGTTATGCGTTATGCGTTATGCGTTATGCGTTATGCGTTATGCGTTATGCGTTATGCGTTATGGGTTATGCGTTATGGGTTATGCGTTATGCGTTATGCGTTATGCGTTATGCGTTATGCGTTATGCGTTATGCGTTATGCGTTATGCGTTATGCGTTATGCGTTATGCGTTATGCGTTATGCGTTATGCGTTATGCGTTATGCGTTATGCGTCATGCGTTATGCGTTATGCGTTATGCGTTATGCGTTATGCGTTATGCGTTATGCGTTATGCGTTATGCGTTATGCGTTATGCGTTATGCGTTATGCGTTATGCGTTATGCGTTATGCGTTATGCGTTATGTGTTATGGGATATGCGTTATGCGTTATGCGTTATGCGTTATGCGTTATGCGTTACGCGTTATGCGTTATGCGTTATGCGTTATGCGTTATGAGTAATCCGTGATCCGTTATGCGTTATGCGTTATGCGTTATGCGTTATGAGTAATGCGTGATCCGTTATGCGTTATGCGTTATGCGTTATGCGTTATGCGTTATGCGATATGCGTTATGAGTAAAGCGTGATCCGTTATGCGTTATGCGTTATGCGCTATGAGTAATGCTTGATCCGTTACGCGTTATGCGTAATGCGTTATGCGTTATGCATTAAGCGTTATGCGTTATGCGTTATGCGTTATGCGTTATGCGTTATGCTTTATGCATTATGCGTTATGCGTTATGCGATTTGCGTTATGCGTTATGCGTTGTGGGTTGTGCGTTATGAGTCATGCGTTATGCGTTATGCGTAATGGGTTATCCGTTATGCGTTATCCGTTTAGAGTTTTGCGTTATGCGTTATGCGTTATGAGTTGTGCGTTATGCGTTATGCGTTATGCGTAAGCGTTATGCGTTATGCGTCATGCGTTATGCGTTATGCATTATGCGTTATGCGTTATGCGATTTGCGTTATGCGTTATGCGTTATGGGTTATGCGTTATGCGTTATGCGTTATGCGTTATGCGTTATGCGTTATGCGTTATGCGTTATGCGTTATGCGTTATGCGTTATGCGTTATGAGTAATGCGTGATCCGTTATGCGTTATGCGTTATGCGCTATGAGTAATGCGTGATCCGTTATGCGTTATGCGTTATGAGTAATGCTTGATCCGTTACGCGGTATGCGTTATGCATTAAGCGTTATGCGTTATACGTTATGCGTTATGCGTTATGCGTTATGCGTTATGCGTTATGCATTATGCATTATGCGTTATGCGTTATGCGATTTGCGTTATGCGTTATGCGTTATGGGTTATGCGTTATGCGTTATGCGTTATGCTTTATGCATTATGCGTTATGCGTTATGCGTTATGCGTTATGCGTTATGCGTTATGCGTTATGCGTTATGCGTTATGCGTTATGCGTTATGTGTTATGCGTTGTGCGTTATCCGCTATGCGTTATGCGTTTTGCGTTATGCGTTATGCGTTATGCGTTATACGTTATGCGTAATGCGTTATGCGTTATGCGTTATGAGTAATGCGTGATCCGTTATGCGTTATGCGTTATGAGTAATGCTTGATCCGTTACGCGTTATGCGTTATGCATTAAGCGTTATGCGTTATGCGTTATACGTTATGCGTTATGCGTTATGCGTTATGCGTTATGCGTTATGCGTTATGCGTTATGCGTTATGCGTTATGCGTTATGCGTTATGCGTTATGCGTTATGCGTTATGTGTTATGCGTTGTGCGTTATCCGCTATGCGTTATGCGTTTTGCGTTATGCGTTATGCGTTATACGTTATGCGTAATGCGTTATGCGTTATGCGTTATGCGATTTGCGTTATGCGTTATGCGTTATGCGTTATGTGTTATGCGTTATGCGTTATGCGTTATGTGTTATGGGTTATGCGTTATGCGTTATGCGTTATGCGTTATGCGTTATGCGTTATGCGTTATGCGTTATGCGTTATGCGTTATGCGTTATGCGTTATGCGTTATGCGTTATGCGTTATGCGTTATGCGTTATGCGTTATGCGTTATGCGTTATGCGTAATGCGTTATGCGCTATGGGTCATGCGTTAAGCGTTATGCGTTATGCGTTATGCGTTATGCGTTATGGGTTATGCGTTATGGGTTATGCGTTATGTGTTATGCATTGTGCGTTATCCGCTATGCGTTATGCGTTATACGTTATGCGTAATGCGTTATGCGTTATGCGTTATGCGATTTGCGTTATGCGTTATGCGTTATGCGTTATGCGTTATGCGTTATGTGTTATGGGTTATGCGTTATGCGTTATGCGTTATGCGTTATGCGTTATGCGTTATGCGTTATGCGTTATGCGTTATGCGTTATGCGTTATGCGTTATGCGTTATGCGTTATGCGTTATGCGTTATGCGTTATGCGTTATGCGTTATGCGTTATGCGTTATGCGTTATGCGTTATGCGTTATGCGTTATGCGTTATGCGTTATGGGTTATGCGTTATGGGTTATGCGTTATGCGTTATGCGTTATGCGTTATGCGTTATGCGTTATGCGTTATGCGTTATGCGTTATGCGTTATGCGTTATGCGTTATGCGTTATGCGTTATGCGTTATGCGTTATGCGTTATGCGTTATGCGTTATGCGTTATGCGTTATGCGTGATCCGTTATTCGTTATGCGTTATGAGTAATGCGTGATCAGTTATGCGTTATGCGTTATGCGTTATGCGTTATGCGTTATGCGTTATGCGTTATGCGTTATGCGTTATGCGTTATGCGTTATGAGTTGTGCGTTATGCGTTATGCGTTATGCGTTATGCGTTATGCGTCATGCGTTATGCGTTATGCGTTATGCGTTATGCGTTATGCGTTATGCGTTATGCGTTATGCGTTATGCGTTATGCGTTATGCGTTATGCGTTATGCGTTATGCGTTATGTGTTATGGGATATGCGTTATGCGTTATGCGTTATGCGTTATGCGTTATGCGTTATGCGTTATGAGTAATCCGTGATCCGTTATGCGTTATGCGTTATGCGTTATGCGTTATGAGTAATGCGTGATCCGTTATGCGTTATGCGTTATGCGTTATGCGTTATGCGTTATGCGATATGCGTTATGAGTAATGCGTGATCCGTTATGCGTTATGCGTTATGCGCTATGCGTTATGTGTTATGCGTTGTGCGTTATCCGTTATGCGTTATGAGTAATGCTTGATCCGTTACGCGTTATGCGTTATGCATTAAGCGTTATGCGTTATACGTTATGCGTTATGCGTTATGCGTTATGCGTTATGCGTTATGCGTTATGCGTTATGCGTTATGCGTTATGCGTTATGCGTTATGCGTTATGCGTTATGCGTTATGCGTTATGCGTTATGCGTTATGCGTTATGCGTTATGCGTTATGTGTTATGCGTTGTGCGTTATCCGCTATGCGTTATGCGATTTGCGTTATGCGTTATGCGTTATGTGTTATGCGTTATGCGTTATGCGTTATGTGTTATGGGTTATGCGTTATGCTTTATGCATTATGCGTTATGCGTTATGCGTTATGCGTTATGCGTTATCCGTTATGCGTTATGCGTTATGCGTTATGCGTTATGCGTTATGCGTTATGCGTTATGCGTTATGCGTTATGCGTTATGCGTTATGCGTTATGCGTTATGCGTTATGCGTTATGCGTTATGAGAAATGCGTGATCCGTTATGCGTTATGCGTTATGAGTAATGCTTGATCCGTTACGCGTTATGCGTTATGCATTAAGCGTTATGCGTTATACGTTATGCGTTATGCGTTATGCGTTATACGTTATGCGTTATGCGTTATGCGTTATACGTTATGCGTTATGCGTTATGCGTTATACGTTATGGGTTATGCGTTATGCTTTATGCATTATGCGTTATGCGTTATGCGATTTGCGTTATGCGTTATGCGTTATGGGTTGTGCGTTATGAGTCATGCGTTATGCGTTATGCGTTTTGCTTTATGCGTTATGCGTTATGGGTTATGCGTTATGCGTTATGCGTTATGCGTTATGGGTTATGAGTAATTCGTGATCCGTTATGCGTTATGCTTTATGCGTTATGAGTTACGCGTAATGCGTTATGCGCTATGGGTCATGCGTTAAGCGTTATGCGTTATGCGTTATGCGTTATGCGTTATGCGTTATGCGTTATGCGTTATGCGTTATGCGTTATGCGTTATGCGTTATGCGTTATGCGTTATGCGTTATGCGTTATGCGTTATGCGTTATGCGTTATGAGAAATGCGTCATGCGTTATGCGTTATGCGTTATGCGTTATGTGTTATGGGTTATGCGTTATGCTTTATGCGTTATGCGTTATGCGTTATACGTTATGCGTTATGCGTTATGCGTTATACGTTATGGGTTATGCGTTATGCTTTATGCATTATGCGTTATGCGTTATGCGATTTGCGTTATGCGTTATGCGTTATGGGTTGTGCGTTATGAGTCATGCGTTATGCGTTATGCGTTTTGCTTTATGCGTTATGCGTTATGGGTTATGCGTTATGCGTTATGCGTTATGGGTTATGAGTAATTCGTGATCCGTTATGCGTTATGCTTTATGCGTTATGAGTTACGCGTAATGCGTTATGCGCTATGGGTCATGCGTTAAGCGTTATGCGTTATGCGTTATGCGTTATGCGTTATGCGTTATGCGTTATGCGTTATGCGTTATGGGTTATGCGTTATGGGTTATGCGTTATGTGTTATGCGTTGTGCGTTATCCGCTATGCGTTATGCGTTATACGTTATGCGTAATGCGTTATGCGTAATGCGTTATGCGATTTGCGTTATGCGTTATGCGTTATGCGTTATGCGTTATGCGTTATGCGTTATGCGTTATGGGTTATGCGTTATGCGTTATGCGTTATGCGTTATGCGTTATGCGTTATGCGTTATGCGTTATGCGTTATGCGTTATGCGTTATGCGTTATGCGTTATGCGTTATGCGTTATGCGTTATGCGTTATGCGTTATGCGTTATGCGTTATGCGTTATGCGTTATGCGTTATGCGTTATGCGTTATGCGTTATGCGTTATGGGTTATGCGTTATGGGTTATGCGTTATGCGTTATGCGTTATGCGTTATAAGTTATGCGTTATGCGTTATGCGTTATGCGTTATGCGTTATGCGTTATGCGTTATGCGTTATGCGTTATGCGTTATGCGTTATGCGTTATGCGTGATCCGTTATGCGTTATGCGTTATGAGTAATGCGTGATCCGTTATGCGTTATGCGTTATGCGTTATGCGTTATGCGTTATGCGTTATGCGTTATGCGTTATGCGTTATGCGTTATGCGTTATGCGTTATAAGTTGTGCGTTATGCGTTATGCGTTATGCGTTATGCGTTATGCGTCATGCGTTATGCGTTATGCGTTATGCGTTATGCGTTATGCGTTATGCGTTATGCGTTATGCGTTATGCGTTATGCGTTATGCGTTATGCGTTATGTGTTATGGGATATGCGTTATGCGTTATGCGTTATGCGTTATGCGTTATGCGTTATGCGTTATGAGTAATGCGTGATCCGTTATGCGTTATGCGTTATGCGTTATGCGTTATGCGTTATGAGTAATGCGTGATCCGTTATGCGTTATGCGTTATGCGTTATGCGTTATGCGATATGCGTTATGAGTAATGCGTGATCCGTTATGCGTTATGCGTTATGCGCTATGAGTAATGCGTGATCCGTTATGCGTTATGAGTAATGCTTGATCCGTTACGCGTTATGCGTTATGCATTAAGCGTTATGCGTTATACGTTATGCGTTATGCGTTATGCGTTATGCGTTATGCGTTATGCGTTATGCGTTATGCGTTATGCGTTATGCGTTATGCGTTATGCGTTATGCGTTATGCGTTATGCGTTATGCGTTATGCGTTATGCGTTATGTGTTATGCGTTGTGCGTTATCCGCTATGCGTTATGCGATTTGCGTTATGCGTTATGCGTTATGTGTTATGCGTTATGCGTTATGCGTTATGTGTTATGCGTTATGCGTTATGCGTTATGCGTTATGCGTTATGCGTTATGCGTTATGCGTTATGCGTTATGCGTTATGCGTTATGCGTTATGCGTTATGCGTTATGCGTTATGCGTTATGCGTTATGCGTTATGCGTTATGCGTTATGCGTTATGCGTTATGCGTTATGCGTTATGCGTTATGCGTTATGAGAAATGCGTGATCCGTTATGCGTTATGCGTTATGAGTAATGCTTGATCCGTTACGCGTTATGCGTTATGCATTAAGCGTTATGCGTTATACGTTATGCGTTATGCGTTATGCGTTATACGTTATGCGTTATGCGTTATGCGTTATACGTTATGGGTTATGCGTTATGCCTTATGCATTATGCGTTATGCGTTATGCGATTTGCGTTATGCGTTATGCGTTATGGGTTGTGCGTTATGAGTCATGCGTTATGCGTTATGCGTTTTGCTTTATGCGTTATGCGTTATGGGTTATGCGTTATGCGTTATGCGTTATGCGTTATGGGTTATGAGTAATTCGTGATCCGTTATGCGTTATGCTTTATGCGTTATGAGTTACGCGTAATGCGTTATGCGCTATGGGTCATGCGTTATGCGTTATGCGTTATGCGTTATGCGTTATGAGAAATGCGTGATCCGTTATGCGTTATGCGTTATGAGTAATGCTTGATCCGTTACGCGTTATGCGTTATGCATTAAGCGTTATGCGTTATACGTTATGCGTTATGCGTTATGCGTTATACGTTATGGGTTATGCGTTATGCTTTATGCATTATGCGTTATGCGTTATGCGTTTTGCGTTATGCGTTATGCGTTATGGGTTGTGCGTTATGAGTCATGCGTTATGCGTTATGCGTTTTGCTTTATGCGTTATGCGTTATGGGTTATGCGTTATGCGTTATGCGTTATGCGTTATGGGTTATGAGTAATTCGTGATCCGTTATGCGTTATGCTTTATGCGTTATGAGTTACGCGTAATGCGTTATGCGCTATGGGTCATGCGTTAAGCGTTATGCGTTATGCGTTATGCGTTATGCGTTATGCGTTATGCGTTATGGGTTATGCGTTATGGGTTATGCGTTATGTGTTATGCGTTGTACGTTATCCGCTATGCGTTATGCGTTATACGTTATGCGTAATGCGTTATGCGTAATGCGTTATGCGTTATGCGTTATGCGTTATGCGTTATGCGTTATGCGTTATGTGTTATGGGTTATGCGTTATGCGTTATGCGTTATGCGTTATGCGTTATGCGTTATGCGTTATGCGTTATGCGTTATGCGTTATGCGTTTTGCGTTATGCGTTATGCGTTATGCGTTATGCGTTATGCGTTATGCGTTATGCGTTATGCGTTATGCGTTATGCGTTATGCGTTATGCGTTATGCGTTATGCGTTATGCGTTATGCGTTATGTGTTATGGGTTATGCGTTATGCGTTATGCGTTATGCGTTATGCGTTATGCGTTATGCGTTATGCGTTATGCGTTATGCGTTATGCGTTATGCGTTATGCGTTATGCGTTATGCGTTATGCGTTATGCGTTATGCGTTATGCGTTATGCGTAATGCGTTATGCGCTATGGGTCATGCGTTAAGCGTTATGCGTTATGCGTTATGCGTTATGCGTTATGCGTTATGCGTTATGCGTTATGCGTTATGCGTTATGCGATATGCGTTATGCGTTATGTGTTATGCGTTGTGCTTTATCCGCTATGCGTTATGCGGTTTGCGTTATGCGTTATGCGTTATACGTTATGCGTAATGCGTTATGCGTTATGCGTTATGCGATTTGCGTTATGCGTTATGCGTTATGTGTTATGCGTTATGCGTTATGCGTTATGTGTTATGGGTTATGCGTTATGCGTTATGCGTTATGCGTTATGCGTTATGCGTTATGCGTTATGCGTTATGCGTTATGCGTTATGCGTTATGCGTTATGCGTTATGTGTTATGGGTTATGCGTTATGCGTTATGCGTTATGCGTTATGCGTTATGCGTTATGCGTTATGCGTTATGCGTTATGCGTTATGCGTTATGCGTTATGCGTTATGCGTTATGCGTTATGCGTTATGCGTTATCCGTTATGCGTTATGCGTAATGCGTTATGCGCTATGGGTCATGCGTTAAGCGTTATGCGTTATGCGTTATGCGTTATGCGTTATGCGTTATGCGTTATGCGTTATACGTTATGCGTTATGCGTTATGCGTTATGCGTTATGTGTTATGGGATATGCGTTACGCGTTATGCGTTATGCGTTATGCGTTATGCGTTATGCGTTATGCGTTATGAGTAATCCGTGATCCGTTATGCGTTATGCGTTATGCGTTATGCGTTATGAGTAATGCGTGATCCGTTATGCGTTATGCGTTATGCGTTATGCGTTATGCGATATGCGTTATGAGTAATGCGTGATCCGTTATGCGTTATGCGTTATGCGCTATGAGTAATGCGTGATCCGTTATGCGTTATGAGTAATGCTTGATCCGTTACGCGTTATGCGTTATGCATTAAGCGTTATGCGTTATACGTTATGCGTTATGCGTTATGCGTTATGCGTTATGCGTTATGCGTTATGCGTTATGCGTTATGCGTTATGCGTTATGCGTTATGCGTTATGCGTTATGCGTTATGTGTTATGCGTTGTGCGTTATCCGCTATGCGTTATGCGATTTGCGTTATGCGTTATGCGTTATGTGTTATGCGTTATGCGTTATGCGTTATGTGTTATGGGTTATGCGTTATGCTTTATGCGTTATGCGTTATGCTTTATGCGTTATGCGTTATGCGTTATCCGTTATGCGTTATGCGTTATGCGTTATGCGTTATGCGTTATGCGTTATGCGTTATGCGTTATGCGTTATGCGTTATGCGTTATGCGTTATGCGTTATGCGTTATGCGTTATGAGAAATGCGTGATCCGTTATGCGTTATGCGTTATGAGTAATGCTTGATCCGTTACGCGTTATGCGTTATGCATTAAGCGTTATGCGTTATACGTTATGCGTTATGCGTTATGCGTTATACGTTATGCGTTATGCGTTATGCGTTATACGTTATGGGTTATGCGTTATGCTTTATGCATTATGCGTTATGCGTTATGCGATTTGCGTTATGCGTTATGCGTTATGGGTTGTGCGTTATGAGTCATGCGTTATGCGTTATGCGTTTTGCTTTATGCGTTATGCGTTATGGGTTATGCGTTATGCGTTATGCGTTATGCGTTATGGGTTATGAGTAATTCGTGATCCGTTATTCGTTATGCTTTATGCGTTATGAGTTACGCGTAATGCGTTATGCGCTATGGGTCATGCGTTAAGCGTTATGCGTTATGCGTTATGCGTTATGCGTTATGCGTTATGCGTTATGCGTTATGCGTTATGCGTTATGCGTTATGCGTTATGCGTTATGCGTTATGCGTTATGCGTTATGCGTTATGCGTTTTGCGTTATGCGTTATGCGTTATGCGTTATGAGAAATGCGTGATCCGTTATGCGTTATGCGTTATGAGTAATGCTTGATCCGTTACGCGTTATGCGTTATGCATTAAGCGTTATGCGTTATACGTTATGCGTTATGCGTTATGCGTTATACGTTATGGGTTATGCGTTATGCTTTATGCATTATGCGTTATGGGTTATGCGTTATGCGTTATGCGTTATGCGTTATAAGTTATGCGTTATGCGTTATGCGTTATGCGTTATGCGTTTTGCTTTATGCGTTATGCGTTATGGGTTATGCGTTATGCGTTATGCGTTATGCGTGATCCGTTATGCGTTATGCGTTATGAGTAATGCGTGATCCGTTATGCGTTATGCGTTATGCGTTATGCGTTATGCGTTATGCGTTATGCGTTATGCGTTATGCGTTATGCGTTATGCGTTATGCGTTATGAGTTGTGCGTTATGCGTTATGCGTTATGCGTTATGCGTTATGCGTCATGCGTTATGCGTTATGCGTTATGCGTTATGCGTTATGCGTTATGCGTTATGCGTTATGCGTTATGCGTTATGCGTTATGCGTTATGCGTTATGTGTTATGGGATATGCGTTATGCGTTATGCGTTATGCGTTATGCGTTATGCGTTATGCGTTATGAGTAATCCGTGATCCGTTATGCGTTATGCGTTATGCGTTATGCGTTATGCGTTATGAGTAATGCGTGATCCGTTATGCGTTATGCGTTATGCGTTATGCGTTATGCGATATGCGTTATGAGTAATGCGTGATCCGTTATGCGTTATGCGTTATGCGCTATGAGTAATGCGTGATCCGTTATGCGTTATGAGTAATGCTTGATCCGTTACGCGTTATGCGTTATGCATTAAGCGTTATGCGTTATACGTTATGCGTTATGCGTTATGCGTTATACGTTATGCGTTATGCGTTATGCGTTATGCGTTATGCGTTATGCGTTATGCGTTATGCGTTATGCGTTATGCGTTATGCGTTATGCGTTATGCGTTATGTGTTATGCGTTGTGCGTTATCCGCTATGCGTTATGCGATTTGCGTTATGCGTTATGCGTTATGTGTTATGCGTTATGCGTTATGCGTTATGCGTTATGCGTTATGCGTTATGCGTTATGCGTTATGCGTTATGCGTTATGCGTTATGCGTTATGCGTTATGCGTTATGCGTTATGCGTTATGCGTTATGCGTTATGCGTTATGCGTTATGCGTTATGCGTTATGCGTTATGCGTTATGCGTTATGCGTTATGCGTTATGAGAAATGCGTGATCCGTTATGCGTTATGCGTTATGAGTAATGCTTGATCCGTTACGCGTTATGCGTTATGCATTAAGCGTTATGCGTTATACGTTATGCGTTATGCGTTATGCGTTATACGTTATGCGTTATGCGTTATGCGTTATACGTTATGGGTTATGCGTTATGCCTTATGCATTATGCGTTATGCGTTATGCGATTTGCGTTATGCGTTATGCGTTATGGGTTGTGCGTTATGAGTCATGCGTTATGCGTTATGCGTTTTGCTTTATGCGTTATGCGTTATGGGTTATGCGTTATGCGTTATGCGTTATGCGTTATGGGTTATGAGTAATTCGTGATCCGTTATGCGTTATGCTTTATGCGTTATGAGTTACGCGTAATGCGTTATGCGCTATGGGTCATGCGTTATGCGTTATGCGTTATGCGTTATGCGTTATGAGAAATGCGTGATCCGTTATGCGTTATGCGTTATGAGTAATGCTTGATCCGTTACGCGTTATGCGTTATGCATTAAGCGTTATGCGTTATACGTTATGCGTTATGCGTTATGCGTTATACGTTATGGGTTATGCGTTATGCTTTATGCATTATGCGTTATGCGTTATGCGATTTGCGTTATGCGTTATGCGTTATGGGTTGTGCGTTATGAGTCATGCGTTATGCGTTATGCGTTTTGCTTTATGCGTTATGCGTTATGGGTTATGCGTTATGCGTTATGCGTTATGCGTTATGGGTTATGAGTAATTCGTGATCCGATATGCGTTATGCTTTATGCGTTATGAGTTACGCGTAATGCGTTATGCGCTATGGGTCATGCGTTAAGCGTTATGCGTTATGCGTTATGCGTTATGCGTTATGCGTTATGCGTTATGCGTTATGGGTTATGCGTTATGGGTTATGCGTTATGTGTTATGCGTTGTACGTTATCCGCTATGCGTTATGCGTTATACGTTATGCGTAATGCGTTATGCGTAATGCGTTATGCGTTATGCGTTATGCGTTATGCGTTATGCGTTATGCGTTATGTGTTATGGGTTATGCGTTATGCGTTATGCGTTATGCGTTATGCGTTATGCGTTATGCGTTATGCGTTATGCGTTATGCGTTATGCGTTTTGCGTTATGCGTTATGCGTTATGCGTTATGCGTTATGCGTTATGCGTTATGCGTTATGCGTTATGCGTTATGCGTTATGCGTTATGCGTTATGCGTTATGCGTTATGCGTTATGCGTTATGTGTTATGGGTTATGCGTTATGCGTTATGCGTTATGCGTTATGCGTTATGCGTTATGCGTTATGCGTTATGCGTTATGCGTTATGCGTTATGCGTTATGCGTTATGCGTTATGCGTTATGCGTTATGCGTTATGCGTTATGCGTTATGCGTTATGCGTAATGCGTTATGCGCTATGGGTCATGCGTTAAGCGTTATGCGTTATGCGTTATGCGTTATGCGTTATGCGTTATGCGTTATGCGTTATGCGTTATGCGTTATGCGATATGCGTTATGCGTTATGTGTTATGCGTTGTGCTTTATCCGCTATGCGTTATGCGGTTTGCGTTATGCGTTATGCGTTATACGTTATGCGTAATGCGTTATGCGTTATGCGTTATGCGATTTGCGTTATGCGTTATGCGTTATGTGTTATGCGTTATGCGTTATGCGTTATGTGTTATGGGTTATGCGTTATGCGTTATGCGTTATGCGTTATGCGTTATGCGTTATGCGTTATGCGTTATGCGTTATGCGTTATGCGTTATGCGTTATGCGTTATGTGTTATGGGTTATGCGTTATGCGTTATGCGTTATGCGTTATGCGTTATGCGTTATGCGTTATGCGTTATGCGTTATGCGTTATGCGTTATGCGTTATGCGTTATGCGTTATGCGTTATGCGTTATGCGTTATCCGTTATGCGTTATGCGTAATGCGTTATGCGCTATGGGTCATGCGTTAAGCGTTATGCGTTATGCGTTATGCGTTATGCGTTATGCGTTATGCGTTATGCGTTATGCGTTATGCGTTATGCGATATGCGTTATGCGTTGTGTGTTATGCGTTGTGCTTTATCCGCTATGCGTTATGCGGTTTGCGTTATGCGTTATGCGTTATACGTTATGCGTAATGCGTTATGCGTTATGCGTTATGCGATTTGCGTTATGCGTTATGCGTTATGCGTTATGTGTTATGCGTTATGCGTTATGCGTTATGCGTTATGCGTTATGCGTTATGCGTTATGCGTTATGCGTTATGCGTTATGCGTTATGCGTTATGCGTTATGAGTTGTGCGTTATGCGTTATGCGTTATGCGTTATGCGTTATGCGTCATGCGTTATGCGTTATGCGTTATGCGTTATGCGTTATGCGTTATGCGTTATGCGTTATGCGTTATGCGTTATGCGTTATGCGTTATGCGTTATGCGTTATGCGTTATGCGTTATGCGTTATGCGTTATGCGTTATGCGTGATCCGTTATGCGTTATGCGTTATGAGTAATGCGTGATCCGTTATGCGTTATGCGTTATGCGTTATGCGTTATGCGTTATGCGTTATGCGTTATGCGTTATGCGTTATGCGTTATGCGTTATGCGTTATGCGTTATGAGTTGTGCGTTATGCGTTATGCGTTATGCGTTATGCGTTATGCGTCATGCGTTATGCGTTATGCGTTATGCGTTATGCGTTATGCGTTATGCGTTATGCGTTATGCGTTATGCGTTATGCGTTATGCGTTATGCGTTATGCGTTATGCGTTATGCGTTATGCGTTATGTGTTATGGGATATGAGTAATGCTTGATCCGTTACGCGTTATGCGTTATGCATTAAGCGTTATGCGTTATACGTTATGCGTTATGCGTTATGCGTTCTGCGTTATGCGTTATGCGTTATGCTTTATGCATTATGCGTTATGCGTTATGCGATTTGCGTTATGCGTTATGCGTTGTGGGTTGTGCGTTATGAGTCATGCGTTATGCGTTATGCGTTTTGCTTTATGCGTTATGCGTTATGCGTTATGCGTTATGCGTTATGCGTTATGCGTTATGCGTTATGTGTTATGCGTTATGCGTTATGCGTTATGTGTTATGCGTTGTGCGTTATCCGCTATGCGTTATGCGTTTTGCGTTATGCGTTATGCGTTATGCGTTATACGTTATGCGTAATGCGTTATGCGTTATGCGTTATGCGTTATGCGTTATGCGTTATGCGTTATGCGTTATGCGTTATGCGTTATGCGTTATGCGTTATACGTTATGCGTTATGCGTTATGCGTTCTGCGTTATGCGTTATGCTTTATGCATTATGCGTTATGCGTTATGCGATTTGCGTTATGCGTTATGCGTTGTGGGTTGTGCGTTATGAGTCATGCGTTATGCGTTATGCGTTTTGCTTTATGCGTTATGCGTTATGCGTTATGCGTTATGCGTTATGCGTTATGCGTTATGCGTTATGCGTTATGCGTTATGCGTTATGTGTTATGGGTTATGCGTTATGCGTTATGCGTTATGCGTTATGCGTTATGCGTTATGCGTTATGCGTTATGCGTTATGCGTTATGCGTTATGCGTTATGCGTTATGCGTTATGCGTTATGCGTTATGCGTTATGCGTTATGCGTTATGCGTTATGCGTTATGCGTTATGCGTTATGCGTTATGCGTTATGCGTTATGGGTTATGCGTTATGGGTTATGCGTTATGCGTTATGCGTTATGCGTTATGCGTTATGCGTTATGCGTTATGCGTTATGCGTTATGCGTTATGCGTTATGCGTTATGCGTTATGCGTTATGCGTTATGCGTTATGCGTTATGCGTTATGCGTTATGCGTTATGCGTGATCCGTTATTCGTTATGCGTTATGAGTAATGCGTGATCCGTTATGCGTTATGCGTTATGCGTTATGCGTTATGCGTTATGCGTTATGCGTTATGCGTTATGCGTTATGAGTTGTGCGTTATGCGTTATGCGTTATGCGTTATGCGTTATGCGTCATGCGTTATGCGTTATGCGTTATGCGTTATGCGTTATGCGTTATGCGTTATGCGTTATGCGTTATGCGTTATACGTTATGCGTTATGCGTTATGCGTTATGCGTTATGTGTTATGGGATATGCGTTACGCGTTATGCGTTATGCGTTATGCGTTATGCGTTATGCGTTATGCGTTATGAGTAATCCGTGATCCGTTATGCGTTATGCGTTATGCGTTATGCGTTATGAGTAATGCGTGATCCGTTATGCGTTATGCGTTATGCGTTATGCGTTATGCGATATGCGTTATGAGTAATGCGTGATCCGTTATGCGTTATGCGTTATGCGCTATGAGTAATGCGTGATCCGTTATGCGTTATGAGTAATGCTTGATCCGTTACGCGTTATGCGTTATGCATTAAGCGTTATGCGTTATACGTTATGCGTTATGCGTTATGCGTTATGCGTTATGCGTTATGCGTTATGCGTTATGCGTTATGCGTTATGCGTTATGCGTTATGCGTTATGCGTTATGCGTTATGCGTTATGTGTTATGCGTTGTGCGTTATCCGCTATGCGTTATGCGATTTGCGTTATGCGTTATGCGTTATGCGTTATGCGTTATGCGTTATGCGTTATGTGTTATGGGTTATGCGTTATGCTTTATGCGTTATGCGTTATGCTTTATGCGTTATGCGTTATGCGTTATCCGTTATGCGTTATGCGTTATGCGTTATGCGTTATGCGTTATGCGTTATGCGTTATGCGTTATGCGTTATGCGTTATGCGTTATGCGTTATGCGTTATGCGTTATGCGTTATGCGTTATGAGAAATGCGTGATCCGTTATGCGTTATGCGTTATGAGTAATGCTTGATCCGTTACGCGTTATGCGTTATGCATTAAGCGTTATGCGTTATGCGTTATGCGTTATGCGTTATGCGTTATACGTTATGCGTTATGCGTTATGCGTTATACGTTATGGGTTATGCGTTATGCTTTATGCATTATGCGTTATGCGTTATGCGATTTGCGTTATGCGTTATGCGTTATGGGTTGTGCGTTATGAGTCATGCGTTATGCGTTATGCGTTTTGCTTTATGCGTTATGCGTTATGGGTTATGCGTTATGCGTTATGCGTTATGCGTTATGGGTTATGAGTAATTCGTGATCCGTTATGCGTTATGCTTTATGCGTTATGAGTTACGCGTAATGCGTTATGCGCTATGGGTCATGCGTTAAGCGTTATGCGTTATGCGTTATGCGTTATGCGTTATGCGTTATGCGTTATGCGTTATGCGTTATGCGTTATGCGTTATGCGTTATGCGTTATGCGTTATGCGTTATGCGTTATGCGTTATGCGTTTTGCGTTATGCGTTATGCGTTATGCGTTATGAGAAATGCGTGATCCGTTATGCGTTATGCGTTATGAGTAATGCTTGATCCGTTACGCGTTATGCGTTATGCATTAAGCGTTATGCGTTATACGTTATGCGTTATGCGTTATGCGTTATACGTTATGGGTTATGCGTTATGCTTTATGCATTATGCGTTATGCGTTATGCGATTTGCGTTATGCGTTATGCGTTATGGGTTGTGCGTTATGAGTCATGCGTTATGCGTTATGCGTTTTGCTTTATGCGTTATGCGTTATGGGTTATGCGTTATGCGTTATGCGTTATGGGTTATGAGTAATTCGTGATCCGTTATGCGTTATGCTTTATGCGTTATGAGTTACGCGTAATGCGTTATGCGCTATGGGTCATGCGTTAAGCGTTATGCGTTATGCGTTATGCGTTATGCGTTATGCGTTATGCGTTATGGGTTATGCGTTATGGGTTATGCGTTATGTGTTATGCGTTGTGCGTTATCCGCTATGCGTTATGCGTTATACGTTATGCGTTATGCGTTATGCGCTATGAGTAATGCGTGATCCGTTATGCGTTATGAGTAATGCTTGATCCGTTACGCGTTATGCGTTATGCATTAAGCGTTATGCGTTATACGTTATGCGTTATGCGTTATGCGTTATGCGTTATGCGTTATGCGTTATGCGTTATGCGTTATGCGTTATGCGTTATGCGTTATGCGTTATGCGTTATGCGTTATGCGTTATGTGTTATGCGTTGTGCGTTATCCGCTATGCGTTATGCGATTTGCGTTATGCGTTATGCGTTATGTGTTATGCGTTATGCGTTATGCGTTATGTGTTATGGGTTATGCGTTATGCTTTATGCGTTATGCGTTATGCTTTATGCGTTATGCGTTATGCGTTATCCGTTATGCGTTATGCGTTATGCGTTATGCGTTATGCGTTATGCGTTATGCGTTATGCGTTATGCGTTATGCGTTATGCGTTATGCGTTATGCGTTATGCGTTATGCGTTATGAGAAATGCGTGATCCGTTATGCGTTATGCGTTATGAGTAATGCTTGATCCGTTACGCGTTATGCGTTATGCATTAAGCGTTATGCGTTATACGTTATGCGTTATGCGTTATGCGTTATACGTTATGCGTTATGCGTTATGCGTTATACGTTATGGGTTATGCGTTATGCTTTATGCATTATGCGTTATGCGTTATGCGATTTGCGTTATGCGTTATGCGTTATGGGTTGTGCGTTATGAGTCATGCGTTATGCGTTATGCGTTTTGCTTTATGCGTTATGCGTTATGGGTTATGCGTTATGCGTTATGCGTTATGCGTTATGGGTTATGAGTAATTCGTGATCCGTTATGCGTTATGCTTTATGCGTTATGAGTTACGCGTAATGCGTTATGCGCTATGGGTCATGCGTTAAGCGTTATGCGTTATGCGTTATGCGTTATGCGTTATGCGTTATGCGTTATGCGTTATGCGTTATGCGTTATGCGTTATGCGTTATGCGTTATGCGTTATGCGTTATGCGTTATGCGTTATGCGTTTTGCGTTATGCGTTATGCGTTATGCGTTATGAGAAATGCGTGATCCGTTATGCGTTATGCGTTATGAGTAATGCTTGATCCGTTACGCGTTATGCGTTATGCATTAAGCGTTATGCGTTATACGTTATGCGTTATGCGTTATGCGTTATACGTTATGGGTTATGCGTTATGCTTTATGCATTATGCGTTATGCGTTATGCGATTTGCGTTATGCGTTATGCGTTATGGGTTGTGCGTTATGAGTCATGCGTTATGCGTTATGCGTTTTGCTTTATGCGTTATGCGTTATGGGTTATGCGTTATGCGTTATGCGTTATGGGTTATGAGTAATTCGTGATCCGTTATGCGTTATGCTTTATGCGTTATGAGTTACGCGTAATGCGTTATGCGCTATGGGTCATGCGTTAAGCGTTATGCGTTATGCGTTATGCGTTATGCGTTATGCGTTATGCGTTATGGGTTATGCGTTATGGGTTATGCGTTATGTGTTATGCGTTGTGCGTTATCCGCTATGCGTTATGCGTTATACGTTATGCGTAATGCGTTATGCGTAATGCGTTATGCGATTTGCGTTATGCGTTATGCGTTATGCGTTATTCGTTATGCGTTATGCGTTATGTGTTATGGGTTATGCGTTATGCGTTATGCGTTATGCGTTATGCGTTATGCGTTATGCGTTATGCGTTATGCGTTATGCGTTATGCGTTATGCGTTATGCGTTATGCGTTATGCGTTATGCGTTATGCGTTATGCGTTATGCGTTATGCGTTATGCGTTATGCGTTATGGGTTATGCGTTATGGGTTATGCGTTATGCGTTATGCGTTATGCGTTATAAGTTATGCGTTATGCGTTATGCGTTATGCGTTATGCGTTATGCGTTATGCGTTATGCGTTATGCGTTATGCGTTATGCGTGATCCGTTATGCGTTATGCGTTATGAGTAATGCGTGATCCGTTATGCGTTATGCGTTATGCGTTATGCGTTATGCGTTATGCGTTATGCGTTATGCGTTATGCGTTATGCGTTATGCGTTATGAGTTGTGCGTTATGCGTTATGCGTTATGCGTTATGCGTTATGCGTCATGCGTTATGCGTTATGCGTTATGCGTTATGCGTTATGCGTTATGCGTTATGCGTTATGCGTTATGCGTTATGCGTTATGCGTTATGCGTTATGTGTTATGGGATATGCGTTATGCGTTATGCGTTATGCGTTATGCGTTATGCGTTATGCGTTATGCGTTATGAGTAATCCGTGATCCGTTATGCGTTATGCGTTATGCGTTATGCGTTATGCGTTATGAGTAATGCGTGATCCGTTATGCGTTATGCGTTATGCGTTATGCGTTATGCGATATGCGTTATGAGTAATGCGTGATCCGTTATGCGTTATGCGTTATGCGCTATGAGTAATGCGTGATCCGTTATGCGTTATGAGTAATGAATGATCCGTTACGCGTTATGCGTTATGCATTAAGCGTTATGCGTTATACGTTATGCGTTATGCGTTATGCGTTATGCGTTATGCGTTATGCGTTATGCGTTATGCGTTATGCGTTATGCGTTATGCGTTATGCGTTATGCGTTATGCGTTATGTGTTATGCGTTGTGCGTTATCCGCTATGCGTTATGCGATTTGCGTTATGCGTTATGCGTTATGTGTTATGCGTTATGCGTTATGCGTTATGTGTTATGGGTTATGCGTTATGCGTTATGCGTTATGCGTTATGCGTTATGCGTTATGCGTTATGCGTTATGCGTTATGCGTTATGCGTTATGCGTTATGCGTTATGCGTTATGCGTTATGCGTTATGCGTTATGCGTTATGCGTTATGCGTTATGCGTTATGTGTTATGCGTTGTGCGTTATCCGCTATGCGTTATGCGTTTTGCGTTATGCGTTATGCGTTATGCGTTATACGTTATGCGTAATGCGTTATGCGTTATGCGTTATGAGTAATGCGTGATCCGTTATGCGTTATGCGTTATGCATTAAGCGTTATGCGTTATGCGTTATGCGTTATGCGTTATGCGTTATGTGTTATGCGTTGTGCGTTATCCGCTATGCGTTATGCGATTTGCGTTATGCGTTATGCGTTATGTGTTATGCGTTATGCGTTATGCGTTATGTGTTATGGGTTATGCGTTATGCGTTATGCGTTATGCGTTATGCGTTATGCGTTATGCGTTATGCGTTATGCGTTATGCGTTATGCGTTATGCGTTATGCGTTATGCGTTATGCGTTATGCGTTATGCGTTATGTGTTATGCGTTGTGCGTTATCCGCTATGCGTTATGCGTTTTGCGTTATGCGTTATGCGTTATGCGTTATACGTTATGCGTAATGCGTTATGCGTTATGCGTTATGAGTAATGCGTGATCCGTTATGCGTTATGCGTTATGAGTAATGCTTGATCCGTTACGCGTTATGCGTTATGCATTAAGCGTTATGCGTTATGCGTTACGCGTTATGCGTTATGCATTAAGCGTTATGCGTTATACGTTATGCGTTATGCGTTATGCGTTATGCGTTATGCGTTATGCATTATGCATTATGCGTTATGCGTTATGCGATTTGCGTTATGCGTTATGCGTTATGGGTTATGCGTTATGCGTTATGCGTTATGCGTTATGCTTTATGCATTATGCGTTATGCGTTATGCGTTATGCGTTATGCGTTATGCGTTATGCGTTATACGTTATGCGTTATGCGTTATGCGTTATGCGTTATGCGTTATGCGTTATGTGTTATGCGTTGTGCGTTATCCGCTATGCGTTATGCGTTTTGCGTTATGCGTTATGCGTTATACGTTATGCGTAATGCGTTATGCGTTATGCGTTATGAGTAATGCGTGATCCGTTATGCGTTATGCGTTATGAGTAATGCTTGATCCGTGACGCGTTATGCGTTATGCATTAAGCGTTATGCGTTATGCGTTATACGTTATGCGTTATGCGTTATGCGTTATGCGTTATGCGTTATGCGTTATGCGTCATGCGTTATGCGTTATGCGTTATGCGTTATGCGTTATGCGTGATCCGTTATGCGTTATGCGTTATGAGTAATGCGTGATCCGTTATGCGTTATGCGTTATGCGTTATGCGTTATGCGTTATGCGTTATGCGTTATGCGTTATGCGTTATGCGTTATGCGTTATGAGTTGTGCGTTATGCGTTATGCGTTATGCGTTATGCGTTATGCGTCATGCGTTATGCGTTATGCGTTATGCGTTATGCGTTATGCGTTATGCGTTATGCGTTATGCGTTATGCGTTATGCGTTATGCGTTATGCGTTATGTGTTATGGGATATGCGTTATGCGTTATGCGTTATGCGTTATGCGTTATGCGTTATGCGTTATGCGTTATGCGTTATGAGTAATCCGTGATCCGTTATGCGTTATGCGTTATGCGTTATGCGTTATGAGTAATGCGTGATCCGTTATGCGTTATGCGTTATGCGTTATGCGTTATGCGATATGCGTTATGAGTAATGCGTGATCCGTTATGCGTTATGCGTTATGCGCTATGAGTAATGCGTGATCCGTTATGCGTTATGAGTAATGCTTGATCCGTTACGCGTTATGCGTTATGCATTAAGCGTTATGCGTTATACGTTATGCGTTATGCGTTATGCGTTATGCGTTATGCGTTATGCTTTATGCATTATGCGTTATGCGTTATGCGATTTGCGTTATGCGTTATGCGTTGTGGGTTGTGCGTTATGAGTCATGCGTTATGCGTTATGCGTTTTGCTCTATGCGTTATGCGTTATGGGTTATGCGTTATGCGTTATGCGTTATGCGTTATGGGTTATGAGTAACGCGTGATCCGTTATGCGTTATGCTTTATGCGTTATGAGTTACGCGTTATGCTTTATGCATTATGCGTTATGCGTTATGCGTTATGCGTTATGGGTTGTGCGTTATGAGTCATGCGTAATGCGTTATGCGTTTAGCTTCATGCGTTATGCGTTATGGGTTATGCGTTATGCGTTATGCGTTATGCGTTATGCGTTATGCGTTATGCGTTATGCGTTATGCGTTATGCGTTATGCGTTATGCGTTATGCGTTATGCGTTATGCGTTATGCGTTATGCGTTATGCGTTATGCGTTATGCGTTATGCGTTATGGGTTATCCGTTATGCGTTATCCGTTTAGAGTTTTGCGTTATGCGTTATGCGTTATGAGTTGTGCGTTATGCGTTATGTGTTATGCGTAAGCGTTATGCGTTATGCGTTATGCGTTATGCGTTATGCATTATGCGTTATGCGTTATGCGATTTGCGTTATGCGTTATGCGTTATGGGTTATGCGTTATGCGTTATGCGTTATGCGTTATGCTTTATGCATTATGCGTTATGCGTTATGCGTTATGCGTTATGCGTTATGCGTTATGCGTTATGCGTTATGAGTAATGCGTGATCCGTTATGCGTTATGCGTTATGCGCTATGAGTAATGCGTGATCCGTTATGCGTTATGCGTTATGAGTAATGCTTGATCCGTTACGCGTTATGCGTTATGCATTAAGCGTTATGCGTTATACGTTATGCGTTATGCGTTATGCGTTATGCGTTATGCGTTATGCATTATGCATTATGCGTTATGCGTTATGCGATTTGCGTTATGCGTTATGCGTTATGGGTTATGCGTTATGCGTTATGCGTTATGCGTTATGCTTTATGCATTATGCGTTATGCGTTATGCGTTATGCGTTATGCGTTATGCGTTATGCGTTATACGTTATGCGTTATGCGTTATGCGTTATGCGTTATGCGTTATGCGTTATGCGTTATGCGTTATGCGTTATGTGTTATGCGTTGTGCGTTATCCGCTATGCGTTATGCGTTTTGCGTTATGCGTTATGCGTTATACGTTATGCGTAATGCGTTATGCGTTATGCGTTATGAGTAATGCGTGATCCGTTATGCGTTATGCGTTATGAGTAATGCTTGATCCGTTACGCGTTATGCGTTATGCATTAAGCGTTATGCGTTATGCGTTATACGTTATGCGTTATGCGTTATGCGTTATGCGTTATGCGTTATGCGTTATGCGTTATGCGTTATGCGTTATGCGTTATGCGTTATGCGTTATGCGTTATGCGTTATGCGTTATGTGTTATGCGTTGTGCGTTATCCGCTATGCGTTATGCGTTTTGCGTTATGCGTTATGCGTTATACGTTATGCGTAATGCGTTATGCGTTATGCGTTATGCGATTTGCGTTATGCGTTATGCGTTATGCGTTATGGGTTATGTGTTATGCGTTATGCGTTATGCGTTATGTGTTATGGGTTATGCGTTATGCGTTATGCGTTATGCGTTATGCGTTATGCGTTATGCGTTATGCGTTATGCGTTATGCGTTATGCGTTATGCGTTATGCGTAATGCGTTATGCGCTATGGGTCATGCGTTAAGCGTTATGCGTTATGCGTTATGCGTTATGCGTTATGGGTTATGCGTTATGGGTTCTGCGTTATGTGTTATGCGTTGTGCGTTATCCGCTATGCGTTATGCGTTATACGTTATACGTTATGCGTAATGCGTTATGCGTTATGCGTTATGCGATTTGCGTTATGCGTTATGCGTTATGCGTTATGCGTTATGCGTTATGCGTTATGCGTTATGCGTTATGGGTTATGCGTTATGCGTTATGCGTTATGCGTTATGCGTTATGCGTTATGCGTTATGCGTTATGCGTTATGCGTTATGCGTTATGCGTTATGCGTTATGCGTTATGCGTTATGCGTTATGCGTTATGCGTTATGCGTTATGCGTTATGCGTTATGCGTTATGCGTTATGCGTTATGCGTTATGCGTTATGCGTTATGCGTTATGCGTTATGAGTAATCCGTGATCCGTTATGCGTTATGCGTTATGCGTTATGCGTTATGAGTAATGCGTAATCCGTTATGCGTTATGCGTTATGCGTTATGCGTTATGCGTTATGAGTAATGCGTGATCCGTTATGCGTTATGCGTTATGCGCTATAAGTAATGCGTGATCCGTTATGCGTTATGCGTTATGAGTAATGCTTGATCCGTTACGCGTTATGCGTTATGCATTAAGCGTTATGCGTTATACTTTATGCGTTATGCGTTATGCGTTATGCGTTATGCGTTATGCTTTATGCATTATGCGTTATGCGTTATGCGATTTGCGTTATGCGTTATGCGTTATGGGTTATCCGTTATGCGTTATGCGTTATGCGTTATGCTTTATGCATTATGCGTTATGCGTTATGCGATTTGCGTTATTCGTTATGCGTTGTGGGTTGTGCGTTATGAGTCATGCGTTATGCGTTATGCGTTTTGCTTTATGCGTTATGCGTTATGGGTTATGCGTTATGCGTTATGCGTTGAGCGTTATGGGTTATGAGTAATGCGTGATCCGTTATGCGTTATGCGTTATGAGTAATGCGTGATCCGTTATGCGTTATGCGTTATGCATTAAGCGTTATGCGTTATGCGTTATGCGTTATGCGTTATGCGTTATGCGTTATGCTTTATGCATTATGCGTTATGCGTTATGATATTTATGTTATGCGTTATGCGTTATGGGTTGTGCGTTATGAGTCATGCGTAATGCGTTATGCGTTATGCTTTATGCATTATGCGTTATGCGTTATGCGATTTGCGTTATTCGTTATGCGTTGTGGGTTGTGCGTTATGAGTCATGCGTTATGCGTTATGCGTTTTGCTTTATGCGTTATGCGTTATGGGTTATGCGTTATGCGTTATGCGTTGAGCGTTATGGGTTATGAGTAATGCGTGATCCGTTATGCGTTATGCGTTATGAGTAATGCGTGATCCGTTATGCGTTATGCGTTATGCATTAAGCGTTATGCGTTATGCGTTATGCGTTATGCGTTATGCGTTATGCTTTATGCATTATGCGTTATGCGTTATGCGATTTGCGTTATGCGTTATGCGTTATGGGTTATCCGTTATGCGTTATGCGTTATGCGTTATGCTTTATGCATTATGCGTTATGCGTTATGCGATTTGCGTTATTCGTTATGCGTTGTGGGTTGTGCGTTATGAGTCATGCGTTATGCGTTATGCGTTTTGCTTTATGCGTTATGCGTTATGGGTTATGCGTTATGCGTTATGCGTTGAGCGTTATGGGTTATGAGTAATGCGTGATCCGTTATGCGTTATGCGTTATGAGTAATGCGTGATCCGTTATGCGTTATGCGTTATGCATTAAGCGTTATGCGTTATGCGTTATGCGTTATGCGTTATGCGTTATGCGTTATGCTTTATGCATTATGCGTTATGCGTTATGATATTTATGTTATGCGTTATGCGTTATGGGTTGTGCGTTATGAGTCATGCGTAATGCGTTATGCGTTTTGCTTTATGCGTTATGCGTTATGGGTTATGCGTTATGCGTTATGCGTTAAGCGTTATGCGTTATGCGTTATGCGTTATGCGTTATGCGTTATGCGTTATGCGTTTGCGTTATGCGTTATGCGTTATGCGTTATGCGTTATGCATTATGCGTTATGCGTTATGCGTTATGGGTTATCCGTTATGCGTTATCCGTTTAGAGTTTTGCGTTATGCGTTATGCGTTATGCGTTATGCTTTATGCATTATGCGTTATGCGTTATGCGTTATGCGTTATGCGTTATGCGTTATGCGTTATGCGTTATGCGTTATGCGTTATGCGTTATGCGTTATGCGTTATGCGTTGTGAGTAATGCGTGATCCGTTATGCGTTATGCGTTATGCGCTATGAGTAATGCGTGATCCGTTATGCGTTATGCGTTATGAGTAATGCTTGATCCGTTACGCGTTATGCGTTATGCATTAAGCGTTATGCGTTATACGTTATGCGTTATGCGTTATGCGTTATGCGTTATGCGTTATGCTTTATGCATTATGCGTTATGCGTTATGCGATTTGCGTTATGCGTTATGCGTTATGGGTTATGCGTTATGCGTTATGCGTTATGCGTTATGCGTTATGCGTTATGCTTATGCGTTATGCGTTATGCGTTATGCGTTATGCGTTATGCGTTATGCGTTATGCGTTATGCGTTATGCGTTATGCGATTTGCGTTATGCGTTATGCGTTATGGGTTGTGCGTTATGAGTCATGCGTTATGCGTTATGCGTTTTGCTTTATGCGTTATGCGTTATGGGTTATGAGTGATTCGTGATCCGTTATGCGTTATGCTTTATGCGTTATGAGTTACGCGTAATGCGTTATGCGCTATGGGTCATGCGTTAAGCGTTATGCGTTATGCGTTATGCGTTATGGGTTATGCGTTATGCTTTATGCATTATGCGTTATGCGTTATGCGATTTGCGTTATGCGTTATGCGTTATGGGTTGTGCGTTATGAGTCATGCGTTATGCGTTATGCGTTTTGCTTTATGCGTTATGCGTTATGGGTTATGCGTTATGCGTTATGCGTTATGGGTTATGAGTAATTCGTGATCCGTTATGCGTTATGCTTTATGCGTTATGAGTTACGCGTAATGCGTTATGCGCTATGGGTCATGCGTTAAGCGTTATGCGTTATGCGTTATGCGTTATGAGTAATGCGTGATCCGTTATGCGTTATGCGTTATGCGTTATGCGTTATGCGATTTGCGTTATGCGTTATGCGTTATGTGTTATGCGTTATGCGTTATGCGTTATGTGTTATGGGTTATGCGTTATGCGTTATGCGTTATGCGTTATGCGTTATGCGTTATGCGTTATGCGTTATGCATTATGCGTTATGCGTTATGCGTTATGCGTTATGCGTTATACGTTATGCGTTATGCGTTATGCGTTATGCGTTATGCGTTATGCGTTATGCGTTATGCGTTATGCGTTATGAGAAATGCGTGATCCGTTATGCGTTATGCGTTATGAGTAATGCTTGATCCGTTACGCGTTATGCGTTATGCATTAAGCGTTATGCGTTATACGTTATGCGTTATGCGTTATGCGTTATACGTTATGGGTTATGCGTTATGCTTTATGCATTATGCGTTATGCGTTATGCGATTTGCGTTATGCGTTATGCGTTATGGGTTGTGCGTTATGAGTCATGCGTTATGCGTTATGCGTTTTGCTTTATGCGTTATGCGTTATGGGTTATGAGTGATTCGTGATCCGTTATGCGTTATGCTTTATGCGTTATGAGTTACGCGTAATGCGTTATGCGCTATGGGTCATGCGTTAAGCGTTATGCGTTATGCGTTATGCGTTATGGGTTATGCGTTATGCTTTATGCATTATGCGTTATGCGTTATGCGATTTGCGTTATGCGTTATGCGTTATGGGTTGTGCGTTATGAGTCATGCGTTATGCGTTATGCGTTTTGCTTTATGCGTTATGCGTTATGGGTTATGCGTTATTCGTTATGCGTTATGCGTTATGGGTTATGAGTAATTCGTGATCCGTTATGCGTTATGCTTTATGCGTTATGAGTTACGCGTAATGCGTTATGCGCTATGGGTCATGCGTTAAGCGTTATGCGTTATGCGTTATGCGTTATGAGTAATGCGTGATCCGTTATGCGTTATGCGTTATGCGTTATGCGTTATGCGTTATGCGTTATGCGTTATGAGTAATGCGTGATCCGTTATGCGTTATGCGCTATGAGTAATGCGTGATCCGTTATGCGTTATGCGTTATGAGAAATGCTTGATCCGTTACGCGTTATGCGTTATGCATTAAGCGTTATGCGTTATACGTTATGCGTTATGCGTTATGCGTTATGCGTTATGGGTTATGCGTTATGGGTTATGCGTTATGGGTTATGAGTAATGCGTGATCCGTTATGCGTTATGCGTTACGCGTAATGCGTTATGCGCTATGGGTCATGCGTTATGCGTTATGCGTTATGCGTTATGCGTTATGCGTTATGCGTTATGCGTTATGCGTTATGCGTTATACGTTATGCGTTATGCGTTATGCGTTATGCGTTATGCGTTATGCGTTATGCGTTATGCGTTATGCTTTATGCATTATGCGTTATGCGTTATGCGATTTGCGTTATGCGTTATGCGTTATGGGTTATGCGTTATGCGTTATGCGTTATGCGTTATGCTTTATGCATTATGCGTTATGCGTTATGCGATTTGCGTTATGCGTTATGCGTTATGGGTTGTGCGTTATGAGTCATGCGTTATGCGTTTTGCTTTATGCGTTATGCGTTATGGGTTATGCGTTATGCGTTATGCGTTATGCGTTATGGGTTATGAATAATGCGTGATCCGTTATGCGTTATGCTTTATGCGTTATGAGTTACGCGTAATGCGTTATGCGCTATGGGTCATGCGTTAAGCGTTATGCGTTATGCGTTATGCGTTATGCGTTATGGGTTATGAGTAATGCGTGATCCGTTATGCGTTATGCTTTATGCGTTATGAGTTACGCGTAATGCGTTATGCGCTATGGGTCATGCGTTAAGCGTTATGCGTTATGCGTTATGCGTTATGGGTTATGCGTTATGGGTTATGAGTAATGCGTGATCCGTTATACGTTATGCTTCATGCGTTATGAGTTACGCGTAATGCGTTATGCGTTATGCGTTATGCGTTATGCTTTATGCATTATGCGTTATGCGTTATGCGTTATGCGTTATGCGTTATGCGTTATGCGTTATGCGTTATGCGTTATGCGTTATGCGTTATGCGTTATGCGTTATGCGTTATGCGTTATGCGTTATGCGTTATGCGTTATGCGTTATGCGTTTTGCGTTATGCGTTATGCGTTATGTGTTATGCGTTGTGCGTTATCCGCTATGCGTTATGCGTTTTGCGTTATGCGTTATGCGTTATACGTTATGCGTTATGCGTTATGCGTTATGCGTTATGCGTTATGCGATTTGCGTTATGCGTTATGCGTTATGCGTTATGCGTTATGCGTTATGCGTTATGCGTTATGCGTTATGCGTTATGTGTTATGGGTTATGCGTTATGCGTTATGCGTTATGCGTTATGCGTTATGCGTTATGCGTTATGCGTTATGTGTTATGGGTTATGCGTTATGCGTTATGCGTTATGCGTTATGCGTTATGCGTTATGCGTTATGCGTTATGCGTTATGCGTTATGCGTTATGCGTTATGCGTTATGCGTTATGCGTTATGCGTTATGCGTTATGCGTTATGCGTTATGCGTTATGCGTTATGCGTTATGCGTTATGCGTTATGCGGTATGCGTTATGCGTTATGCGTTATGCGTTATGCGTTATGCGTTATGCGTTATGAGTAATGCGTGATCCGTTATGCGTTATGCGTTATGCGTTATGCGTTATGAGTAATGCGTGATCCGTTATGCGTTATGCGTTATGCGTTATGCGTTATGCGTTATGAGTAATGCGTGATCCGTTATGCGTTATCCGTTACGCGTTATGCGTTATGCATTAAGCGTTATGCGTTATACGTTATGCGTTATGCGTTATGCGTTATGCGTTATGCGTTATGCGTTATGCGTTATGCGTTATGCGTTATGCGTTATGCGTTATGCGTTATGCGTTATGCGTTATGAGTAATGCGTGATCCGTTATGCGTTATGCGTTATGCGTTATGCGTTATGAGTAATGCGTGATCCGTTATGCGTTATGCGTTATGCGTTATGCGTTATGCGTTATGAGTAATGCGTGATCCGTTATGCGTTATCCGTTACGCGTTATGCGTTATGCATTAAGCGTTATGCGTTATACGTTATGCGTTATGCGTTATGCGTTATGGGTTATGCGTTATGGGTTATGCGTTATGGGTTATGAGTAATGCGTGATCCGTTATGCGTTATGCGTTACGCGTAATGCGTTATGCGCTATGGGTCATGCGTTATGCGTTATGCGTTATGCGTTATGCGTTATGCGTTATGCGTTATGCGTTATGCGTTATGCGTTATGCGTTATGCGTTATGCGTTATGCGTTATGCGTTATGCGTTATGCGTTATGCGTTATGTGTTATGCGTTGTGCGTTATACGTTATGCGATATGCGTTATGCGTTATGCGTTATGCGTTATGCGTTATGAGTAATGCGTGATCCGTTATGCGTTATGCGTTATGCGTTATGCGTTATGCGTTATGCGTTATGAGTAATGCGTGATCCGTTATGCGTTATGCGTTATGAGTAATGCTTGATCCGTTACGCGTTATGCGTTATGCATTAAGCGTTATGCGTTATACGTTATGCGTTATGCGTTATGCGTTATGCGTTATGCGTTATGCGTTATGCGTTATGCGTTATGCGTTATGCGTTATGCGTTATGCGTTATGCGTTATGCGTTATGCGTTATGTGTTATGCGTTGTGCGTTATCCGCTATGCGTTATGCGTTTTGCGTTATGCGTTATGCGTTATACGTTATGCGTAATGCGTTATGCGTTATGCGTTATGCGATTTGCGTTATGCGTTATGCGTTATGCGTTATGTGTTATGCGTTATGCGTTATGCGTTATGTGTTATGGGTTATGCGTTATGCGTTATGCGTTATGCGTTATGCGTTATGCGTTATGCGTTATGCGTTATGCGTTATGCGTTATGCGTTATGCGTTATGCGTTATGAGAAATGCGTGATCCGTTATGCGTTATGCGTTATGAGTAATGCTTGATCCGTTACGCGTTATGCGTTATGCATTAAGCGTTATGCGTTATGCGTTATGAGTTATGTGTTATGCGTTATGGGTTATGCGTTATGCTTTATGCATTATGCGTTATGCGTTTTGCGATTTGCGTTATGCGTTATGCGTTATGGGTTGTGATTTATGAGTCATGCGTTATGCGTTATGGGTTTTGCTTTATGCGTTATGCGTTATGGGTTATGCGTTATGCGTTATGCGTTATGCGTTATGCGTTATGCGTTATGCGTTATGCGTTATGCGTTATGTGTTATGGGTTATGCGTTATGCGTTATGCGTTATGCGTTATGCGTTATGCGATTTGCGTTATGCGTTATGCGTTATGGGTTATGTGTTATGCGTTATGCGTTATGCGTTATGTGTTATGCGTGATCCGTTATGCGTTATGCGTTATGGGTAATGCTTGATCCGTTACGCGTTATGCGTTATGCATTAAGCGTTATGCGTTATGCGTTATACGTTATGCGTTATGCGTTATGCGTTATGCGTTATGCGTTATGCGTTATGCGTTATGCGTTATGCGTTATGCGTTATGCGTTATGCGTTATGCGTTATGCGTTATGTGTTATGCGTTGTGCGTTATCCGCTATGCGTTATGCGTTTTGCGTTATGCGTTATGCGTTATACGTTATGCGTAATGCGTTATGCGTTATGCGTTATGCGATTTGCGTAATGCGTTATGCGCTATGGGTCATGCGTTATGCGTTATGCGTTATGCGTTATGCGTTATGGGTTATGCGTTATGGGTTATGCGTTATGTGTTATGCGTTGTGCGTTATCCGCTATGCGTTATGCGTTATACGTTATGCGTAATGCGTTATGCGTTATGCGTTATGCGATTTGCGTTATGCGTTATGCGTTATGCGTTATGCGTTATGTGTTATGGGTTATGCGTTATGCGTTATGCGTTATGCGTTATGCGTTATGCGTTATGCGTTATGCGTTATGCGTTATGCGTTATGCTTTATGCATTATGCGTTATGCGTTATGCGATTTATGTTATGCGTTATGCGTTATGGGTTGTGCGTTATGAGTCATGCGTAATGCGTTATGCGTTTTGCTTTATGCGTTATGCGTTATGGGTTATGCGTTATGCGTTATGCGTTAAGCGTTATGCGTTATGCGTTATGCGTTATGCGTTATGCGTTATGCGTTATGCGTTTGCGTTATGCGTTATGCGTTATGCGTTATGCGTTATACGTTATGCGTTATGCGTTATGCGTTATGCGTTATGGGTTATCCGTTATGCGTTATCCGTTTAGAGTTTTGCGTTATGCGTTATGCGTTATGAGTTGTGCGTTATGCGTTATGCGTTATGCGTTATGCGTTATGCGTTATGCGTTATGCGTTATGCGTTATGCGTTATGCGTTATGCATTATGCGTTATGCGTTATGCGTTATGCGTTATGCGTTATGCGTTATGAGTAATGCGTGATCCGTTATGCGTTATGCGTTATGCGTTATGCGTTATGAGTAATGCGTGATCCGTTATGCGTTATGCGTTATGCGTTATGCGTTATGCGTTATGAGTAATGCGTGATCCGTTATGCGTTATCCGTTACGCGTTATGCGTTATGCATTAAGCGTTATGCGTTATACGTTATGCGTTATGCGTTATGCGTTATGCGTTATGCGTTATGCGTTATGCGTTATGCGTTATGCGTTATGCGTTATGCGTTATGCGTTATGCGTTATGCGTTATGAGTAATGCGTGATCCGTTATGCGTTATGCGTTATGCGTTATGCGTTATGAGTAATGCGTGATCCGTTATGCGTTATGCGTTATGCGTTATGCGTTATGCGTTATGAGTAATGCGTGATCCGTTATGCGTTATCCGTTACGCGTTATGCGTTATGCATTAAGCGTTATGCGTTATACGTTATGCGTTATGCGTTATGCGTTATGCGTTATGGGTTATGCGTTATGGGTTATGCGTTATGGGTTATGAGTAATGCGTGATCCGTTATGCGTTATGCGTTACGCGTAATGCGTTATGCGCTATGGGTCATGCGTTATGCGTTATGCGTTATGCGTTATGCGTTATGCGTTATGCGTTATGCGTTATGCGTTATGCGTTATGCGTTATGCGTTAT
This sequence comes from Lasioglossum morio, assembly GCA_916610235.2. Lineage (NCBI taxonomy): Eukaryota > Metazoa > Arthropoda > Insecta > Hymenoptera > Halictidae > Lasioglossum > Lasioglossum morio. The sequence continues at coordinate 692,966 of CAKAJA020000257.1, forward strand.
GCGTTATGCGTTATGCGTTATGCGTTATGCGTTATGCGTTATGTGTTATGCGTTGTGCGTTATACGTTATGCGATATGCGTTATGCGTTATGCGTTATGCGTTATGCGTTATGAGTAATGCGTGATCCGTTATGCGTTATGCGTTATGCGTTATGCGTTATGCGTTATGCGTTATGAGTAATGCGTGATCCGTTATGCGTTATGCGTTATGAGTAATGCTTGATCCGTTACGCGTTATGCGTTATGCATTAAGCGTTATGCGTTATACGTTATGCGTTATGCGTTATGCGTTATGCGTTATGCGTTATGCGTTATGCGTTATGCGTTATGCGTTATGCGTTATGCGTTATGCGTTATGCGTTATGCGTTATGCGTTATGTGTTATGCGTTGTGCGTTATCCGCTATGCGTTATGCGTTTTGCGTTATGCGTTATGCGTTATACGTTATGCGTAATGCGTTATGCGTTATGCGTTATGCGATTTGCGTTATGCGTTATGCGTTATGCGTTATGTGTTATGCGTTATGCGTTATGCGTTATGTGTTATGGGTTATGCGTTATGCGTTATGCGTTATGCGTTATGCGTTATGCGTTATGCGTTATGCGTTATGCGTTATGCGTTATGCGTTATGAGAAATGCGTGATCCGTTATGCGTTATGCGTTATGAGTAATGCTTGATCCGTTACGCGTTATGCGTTATGCATTAAGCGTTATGCGTTATGCGTTATGAGTTATGTGTTATGCGTTATGGGTTATGCGTTATGCTTTATGCATTATGCGTTATGCGTTTTGCGATTTGCGTTATGCGTTATGCGTTATGGGTTGTGATTTATGAGTCATGCGTTATGCGTTATGGGTTTTGCTTTATGCGTTATGCGTTATGGGTTATGCGTTATGCGTTATGCGTTATGCGTTATGCGTTATGCGTTATGCGTTATGCGTTATGCGTTATGTGTTATGGGTTATGCGTTATGCGTTATGCGTTATGCGTTATGCGTTATGCGTTATGCGATTTGCGTTATGCGTTATGCGTTATGGGTTATGTGTTATGCGTTATGCGTTATGCGTTATGTGTTATGCGTGATCCGTTATGCGTTATGCGTTATGGGTAATGCTTGATCCGTTACGCGTTATGCGTTATGCATTAAGCGTTATGCGTTATGCGTTATACGTTATGCGTTATGCGTTATGCGTTATGCGTTATGCGTTATGCGTTATGCGTTATGCGTTATGCGTTATGCGTTATGCGTTATGCGTTATGCGTTATGCGTTATGTGTTATGCGTTGTGCGTTATCCGCTATGCGTTATGCGTTTTGCGTTATGCGTTATGCGTTATACGTTATGCGTAATGCGTTATGCGTTATGCGTTATGCGATTTGCGTAATGCGTTATGCGCTATGGGTCATGCGTTATGCGTTATGCGTTATGCGTTATGCGTTATGGGTTATGCGTTATGGGTTATGCGTTATGTGTTATGCGTTGTGCGTTATCCGCTATGCGTTATGCGTTATACGTTATGCGTAATGCGTTATGCGTTACGCGTTATGCGATTTGCGTTATGCGTTATGCGTTATGCGTTATGCGTTATGTGTTATGGGTTATGCGTTATGCGTTATGCGTTATGCGTTATGCGTTATGCGTTATGCGTTATGCGTTATGCGTTATGCGTTATGCTTTATGCATTATGCGTTATGCGTTATGCGATTTATGTTATGCGTTATGCGTTATGGGTTGTGCGTTATGAGTCATGCGTAATGCGTTATGCGTTTTGCTTTATGCGTTATGCGTTATGGGTTATGCGTTATGCGTTATGCGTTAAGCGTTATGCGTTATGCGTTATGCGTTATGCGTTATGCGTTATGCGTTATGCGTTTGCGTTATGCGTTATGCGTTATGCGTTATGCGTTATACGTTATGCGTTATGCGTTATGCGTTATGCGTTATGCGTTATGGGTTATCCGTTATGCGTTATCCGTTTAGAGTTTTGCGTTATGCGTTATGCGTTATGAGTTGTGCGTTATGCGTTATGCGTTATGCGTTATGCGTTATGCGTTATGCGTTATGCGTTATGCGTTATGCGTTATGCATTATGCGTTATGCGTTATGCGATTTGCGTTATGCGTTATGCGTTATGGGTTATGCGTTATGCGTTAGGCGTTATGCGTTATGCTTTATGCATTATGCGTTATGCGTTATGCGTTATGCGTTATGCGTTATGCGTTATGCGTTATGCGTTATGCGTTATGCGTTATGCGTTATGAGTAATGCGTGATCCGTTAAGCGTTATGCGTTATGCGCTATGAGTAATGCGTGATCCGTTATGCGTTATGCGTTATGAGTAATGCTTGATCCGTTACGCGTTATGCGTTATGCATTAAGCGTTATGCGTTATACGTTATGCGTTATGCGTTATGCGTTATGCGTTATGCGTTATGCGTTATGCGTTATGCTTTATGCATTATGCGTTATGCGTTATGCGATTTGCGTTTTGCGTTATGCGTTATGGGTTATGCGTTATGCGTTATGCGTTATGCTTTATGCTTTATGCATTATGCGTTATGCGTTATGCGTTATGCGTTATGCGTTATGCGTTATGAGTAATGCGTGATCCGTTATGCGTTATGCGTTATGCGTTATGCGTTATGCGTTATGCGTTATGCGTTATGAGTAATACGTGATCCGTTATGCGTTATGCGTTATGCGTTATGCGTTATGCGTTATGAGTAATGCGTGATCCGTTATGCGTGATGCGTTATGAGTAATGCTTGATCCGTTACGCGTTATGCGTTATGCATTAAGCGTTATGCGTTATACGTTATGCGTTATGCGTTATGCGTTATGCGTTATGCGTTATGCGTTATGCGTTATGCGTTATGCGTTATGCGTTATGCGTTATGCGTTATGCGTTATGCGTTATGCGTTATGCGTTATGCGTTATGCGTTATGCGTTATGCGTTATGCGTTATGCGTTATGCGTTATGCGTTATGCGTTATGCGTTATGTGTTATGCGTTGTGCGTTATCCGCTATGCGTTATGCGTTTTGCGTTATGCGTTATGCGTTATACGTTATGCGTAATGCGTTATGCGTTATGCGTTATGCGATTTGCGTTATGCGTTATGCGTTATGTGTTATGCGTTATGCGTTATGCGTTATGCTTTATGCGTTATGCGTTATGGGTGATGCGTTGTGCTTTATGCATTATGCGTTATGCGTTGTTCGTTATGCGTTATGCGATGTGCGTTATACGTTTGCGTTATACGTTATGCGTTATGCGTTATGCGTTATGCTTTATGCTTTATGCGTTATGCGTTATGCGTTATGCGTTATGCTTTATGCGTGATGCGTTATGCGTTATGAGTAATCCGTGATCCGTTATGCGTTATGCGTTATGCGTTATGCGTTAGGAGTAATGCGTGATCTGTTATGCGTTATGCGTTATGCGTTATGCGTTATGCGTTATGCGTTATGCGTTATGCGTTATGCGTTATGAGTAATGCGTGATCCGTTATGCGTTATGCGCTATGAGTAATGCGTGATCCGTTATGCGTTATGCGTTATGAGAAATGCTTGATCCGTTACGCGTTATGCGTTATGCATTAAGCGTTATGCGTTATACGTTATGCGTTATGCGTTATGCGTTATGCGTTATGGGTTATGCGTTATGGGTTATGCGTATGGGTTATGAGTAATGCGTGATCCGTTATGCGTTATGCGTTACGCGTAATGCGTTATGCGCTATGGGTCATGCGTTATGCGTTATGCGTTATGCGTTATGCGTTATGCGTTATGCGTTATGCGTTATGCGTTATACGTTATGCGTTATGCGTTATGCGTTATGCGTTATGCGTTATGCGTTATGCGTTATGCTTTATGCATTATGCGTTATGCGTTATGCGATTTGCGTTATGCGTTATGCGTTATGGGTTGTGCGTTATGAGTCATGCGTTATGCGTTTTGCTTTATGCGTTATGCGTTATGGGTTATGCGTTATGCGTTATGCGTTATGCGTTATGGGTTATGAATAATGCGTGATCCGTTATGCGTTATGCTTTATGCGATATGAGTTACGCGTAATGCGTTATGCGCTATGGGTCATGCGTTAAGCGTTATGCGTTATGCGTTATGCGTTATGCGTTATGCGTTATGGGTTATGAGTAATGCGTGATCCGTTATGCGTTATGCTTTATGCGTTATGAGTTACGCGTAATGCGTTATGCGCTATGGGTCATGCGTTAAGCGTTATGCGTTATGCGTTATGCGTTATGCGTTATGCGTTATGGGTTATGCGTTATGGGTTATGAGTAATGCGTGATCCGTTATACGTTATGCTTCATGCGTTATGAGTTACGCGTTATGCGTTATGCGTTATGCGTTATGCGTTATGCGTTATGCGTTATGCGTTATGCGTTATGCGTTATGCGTTATGCGTTATGCGTTATGCGTTATGCGTTATGCGTTATGCGTTATGCGTTATGCGTTATGCGTTATGCGTTATGCGTTATGCGTTATGCGTTATGCGTTATGCGTTATGCGTTATGGGTTATGCGTTATGCGTTATGCGTTATGCGTTATGCGTTATGCGTTATGCGTTATGCGTTATGCGTTATGCGTTATGCGTTATGCGTTATGCGTTATGCGTTATGCGTTATGCGTTATGCGTTATGCGTTATGCGTTATGCGTTATGCGTTATGCGTTATGCGTTATGCGTTATGCGTTATGCGTTATGCGTTATGCGTTATGCGTTATGCGTTATGAGTAATGCGTGATCCGTTATGCGTTATGCGTTATGCGTCATGCGTTATGAGTAATGCGTGATCCGTTATGCGTTATCCGTTATGAGTAATGCTTGATCCGTTACGCGTTATGCGTTATGCATTAAGCGTTATGCGTTATACGTTATGCGTTATGCGTTATGCGTTATGGGTTATGCGTTATGGGTTATGCGTTATGGGTTATGAGTAATGCGTGATCCGTTATGCGTTATGCGTTACGCGTAATGCGTTATGCGCTATGGGTCATGCGTTATGCGTTATGCGTTATGCGTTATGCGTTATGCGTTATGCGTTATGCGTTATGCGTTATGCGTTATGCGTTATGCGTTATGCGTTATGCGTTATGCGTTATGCGTTATGAGTAAGGCGTGATCCGTTATGCGTTATGCGTTATGCGTTATGCGTTATGAGTAATGCGTGATCCGTTATGCGTTATGCGTTATGCGTTATGCGTTATGCGTTATGCTTTATGCATTATGCGTTATGCGTTATGCGATTTGCGTTATGCGTTATGCGTTATGGGTTGTGCGTTATGAGTCATGCGTTATGCGTTTTGCTTTATGCGTTATGCGTTATGGGTTATGCGTTATGCGTTATGCGTTATGCGTTATGGGTTATGAATAATGCGTGATCCGTTATGCGTTATGCTTTATGCGTTATGAGTTACGCGTAATGCGTTATGCGCTATGGGTCATGCGTTAAGCGTTATGCGTTATGCGTTATGCGTTATGCGTTATGCGTTATGGGTTATGAGTAATGCGTGATCCGTTATGCGTTATGCTTTATGCGTTATGAGTTACGCGTAATGCGTTATGCGCTATGGGCCATGCGTTAAGCGTTATGCGTTATGCGTTATGCGTTATGGGTTATGCGTTATGTGTTATGAGTAATGCGTGATCCGTTATACGTTATGCTTCATGCGTTATGAGTTACGCGTAATGCGTTATGCGTTATGCGTTATGCGTTATGCGTTATGCTTTATGCATTATGCGTTATGCGTTATGCGTTATGCGTTATGCGTTATGCGTTATGCGTTATGCGTTATGCGTTATGCGTTATGCGTTATGCGTTATGCGTTATGCGTTATGCGTTATGCGTTATGCGTTATGCGTTATGCGTTATGCGTTATGCGTTATGCGTTATGCGTTTTGCGTTATGCGTTATGCGTTATGCGTTATGCGTTATGGGTTATGCGTTATGCGTTATGCGTTATGCGTTATGCGTTATGCGTTATGCGTTATGCGTTATGCGTTATGCGTTATGCGTTATGCGTTATGCGTTATGCGTTATGCGTTATGCGTTATGCGTTATGCGTTATGCGTTATGCGTTATGCGTTATGCGTTATGCGTTATGCGTTATGCGTTATGCGTTATGAGAAATGCGTGATCCGTTATGCGTTATGCGTTATGCGTTATGCGTTATGCGTTATGCGTTATGCGTTATGCGTTATGCGTTATGCGTTATGCGTTATGCGTTATGCGTTATGCGTTATGCGTTATGCGTTATGCGTTATGCGTTATGCGTTATGCGTTATGCGTTATGCGTTATGCGTTATGCGTTATGCGTTATGCGTTATGCGTTATGCGTTATGCGTTATGCGTTTTGCGTTATGCGTTATGCGTTATGCGTTATGCGTTATGGGTTATGCGTTATGCGTTATGCGTTATGCGTTATGCGTTATGCGTTATGCGTTATGCGTTATGCGTTATGCGTTATGCGTTATGCGTTATGCGTTATGCGTTATGCGTTATGCGTTATGCGTTATGCGTTATGCGTTATGCGTTATGCGTTATGCGTTATGCGTTATGCGTTATGCGTTATGCGTTATGCGTTATGCGTTATGCGTTATGCGTTATGCGTTATGCGTTATGCGTTATGGGTTATGCGTTATGCGTTATGCGTTATGCGTTATGCGTTATGCGTTATGCGTTATGCGTTATGCGTTATGCGTTATGCGTTATGCGTTATGCGTTATGCGTTATGCGTTATGCGTTATGCGTTATGCGTTATGCGTTATGCGTTATGTGTTATGGGTTATGCGTTATGCGTTATGCGTTATGCGTTATGCGTTATGCGTTATGCGTTATGCGTTATGCGTTATGCGTTATGCGTTATGCGTTATGCGTTATGCGTTATGCGTTATGCGTTATGCGTTATGCGTTATGCGTTATGCGTTATGCGTTATGCGTTATGCGTTATGCGTTATGCGTTATGCGTTATGCGTTATGCGTTATGCGTTATGCGTTATGAGTAATGCGTGATCCGTTATGCGTTATGCGTTATGCGTTATGCATTATGAGTAATGCGTGATCCGTTATGCGTTATGCGTTATGCGTTATGCGTTATGAGTAATGCGTGATCCGTTATGCGTTATCCGTTATGAGTAATGCTTGATCCGTTACGCGTTATGCGTTATGCATTAAGCGTTATGCGTTATACGTTATGCGTTATGCGTTATGCGTTATGCGTTATGGGTTATGCGTTATGGGTTATGCGTTATGGGTTATGAGTAATGCGTGATCCGTTATGCGTTATGCGTTACGCGTAATGCGTTATGCGCTATGGGTCATGCGTTATGCGTTATGCGTTATGCGTTATGCGTTATGCGTTATGCGTTATGCGTTATGCGTTATGCGTTATGTGTTATGCGTTGTGCGTTATGCGTTATGCGTTATGCGTTATGCGTTATGCGTTATGCGATTTGCGTTATGCGTTATGCGTTATGCGTTATGCGTTATGCGTTATGTGTTATGGGATATGCGTTATGCGTTATGCGTTATGCGTTATGAGTAATGCGTGATCCGTTATGCGTTATGCGTTATGCGCTATCAGTAATGCGTGATCCGTTATGCGTTATGCGTTATGAGAAATGCTTGATCCGTTACGCGATATGCGTTATGCGTTATGCGTTATGCGTTATGAGTAATGCGTGATCCGTTATGCGTTATGCGTTATGCGTTATGCGTTATGAGTAATGCGTGATCCGTTATGCGTTATGCGTTATGAGTAATGCTTGATCCGTTACGCGTTATGCGTTATGCATTAAGCGTTATGCGTTATACGTTATGCGTTATGCGTTATGCGTTATGCGTTATGCGTTATGCGTTATGCGTTATGTGTTATGCGTTGTGCGTTATCCGCTATGCGTTATGCGTTTTGCGTTATGCGTTATGCGTTATGCGTAATGCGTTATGCGTTATGCGTTATGCGATTTGCGTTATGCGTTATGCGTTATGTGTTAAGCGTTATGCGTTATGCGTTATGTGTTATGGGTTATGCGTTATGCGTTATGCGTTATGCGTTATGCGTTATGCGTTATGCGTTATGCGTTATGCGTTATGCGTTATGCGTTATGCGTTATGCGTTATGCGTTATGCGTTATGCGTTATGCGTTATGCGTTATGCGTTATGCGTTATGCGTTATGCGTTATGCGTTATGCGTTATGCGTTATGCGTTATGCGTTATGCGTTATGCGTTATGCGTTATGCGTTATGAGAAATGCGTGATCCGTTATGCGTTATGCGTTATGAGTAATGCTTGATCCGTTACGCGTTATGCGTTATGCATTAAGCGTTATGCGTTATACGTTATGCGTTATGCGTTATGCGTTATACGTTATGGGTTATGCGTTATGCTTTATGCATTATGCGTTATGCGTTATGCGATTTGCGTTATGCGTTATGCGTTATGGGTTGTGCGTTATGAGTCATGCGTTATGCGTTATGCGTTTTGCTTTATGCGTTATGCGTTATGGGTTATGCGTTATGCGTTATGCGTTATGCGTTATGGGTTATGAGTAATTCGTGATCCGTTATGCGTTATGCTTTATGCGTTATGAGTTACGCGTAATGCGTTATGCGCTATGGGTCATGCGTTAAGCGTTATGCGTTATGCGTTATGCGTTATGCGTTATGCGTTATGGGTTATGCGTTATGGGTTATGCGTTATGCGTTATGCGTTATGCGTTATGCGTTATGCGTTATGCGTTATGCGTTATGCGTTATGCGTTATGTGTTATGCGTTGTGCGTTATCCGCTATGCGTTATGCGTTTTGCGTTATGCGTTATGCGTTATACGTTATGCGTAATGCGTTATGCGTTATGCGTTATGCGTTATGAGTAATGCGTGATCCGTTATGCGTTATGCGTTATGCGTTATGCGTTATGAGTAATGCGTGATCCGTTATGCGTTATGCGTTATGAGTAATGCTTGATCCGTTACGCGTTATGCGTTATGCATTAAGCGTTATGCGTTATACGTTATGCGTTATGCGTTATGCGTTATGCGATTTGCGTTATGCGTTATGCGTTATGTGTTATGCGTTATGCGTTATGCGTTATGTGTTATGGGTTATGCGTTATGCGTTATGCGTTATGCGTTATGCGTTATGCGTTATGCGTTATGCGTTATGCGTTATGCGTTATGCGTTATGCGTTATGCGTTATGCGTTATGCGTTATGCGTTATGCGTTATGCGTTATGCGTTATGCGTTATGCGTTATGAGAAATGCGTGATCCGTTATGCGTTATGCGTTATGAGTAATGCTTGATCCGTTACGCGTTATGCGTTATGCATTAAGCGTTATGCGTTATACGTTATGCGTTATGCGTTATGCGTTATACGTTATGGGTTATGCGTTATGCTTTATGCATTATGCGTTATGCGTTATGCGATTTGCGTTATGCGTTATGCGTTATGGGTTGTGCGTTATGAGTCATGCGTTATGCGTTATGCGTTTTGCTTTATGCGTTATGCGTTGTGGGTTATGCGTTATGCGTTATGCGTTATGCGTTATGGGTTATGAGTAATTCGTGATCCGTTATGCGTTATGCTTTATGCGTTATGAGTTACGCGTAATGCGTTATGCGCTATGGGTCATGCGTTAAGCGTTATGCGTTATGCGTTATGCGTTATGCGTTATGCGTTATAGGTTATGCGTTATGGGTTATGCGTTATGCGTTATGCGTTATGCGTTATGCGTTATGCGTTATGCGTTATGCGTTATGCGTTATGCGTTATGCGTTATGCGTTATGCGTTATGCGTTATGTGTTATGCGTTGTGCGTTATCCGCTATGCGTTATGCGTTTTGCGTTATGCGTTATGCGTTATACGTTATGCGTAATGCGTTATGCGTTATGCGTTATGCGATTTGCGTTATGCGTTATGCGTTATGTGTTATGCGTTATGCGTTATGCGTTATGTGTTATGGGTTATGCGTTATGCGTTATGCGTTATGCGTTATGCGTTATGCGTTATGCGTTATGCGTTATGCGTTATGCGTTATGCGTTATGCGTTATGCGTTATGCGTTATGCGTTATGCGTTATGCGTTATGCGTTATGCGTTATGCGTTATGCGTTATGCGTTATGCGTTATGCGTTATGCGTTATGAGAAATGCGTGATCCGTTATGCGTTATGCGTTATGAGTAATGCTTGATCCGTTACGCGTTATGCGTTATGCATTAAGCGTTATGCGTTATACGTTATGCGTTATGCGTTATGCGTTATACGTTATGGGTTATGCGTTATGCTTTATGCATTATGCGTTATGCGTTATGCGATTTGCGTTATGCGTTATGCGTTATGGGTTGTGCGTTATGAGTCATGCGTTATGCGTTATGCGTTTTGCTTTATGCGTTATGCGTTATGGGTTATGCGTTATGCGTTATGCGTTATGGGTTATGAGTAATTCGTGATCCGTTATGCGTTATGCTTTATGCGTTATGAGTTACGCGTAATGCGTTATGCGCTATGGGTCATGCGTTAAGCGTTATGCGTTATGCGTTATGCGTTATGCGTTATGCGTTATGGGTTATGCGTTATGGGTTATGCGTTATGCGTTATGCGTTATGCGTTATGCGTTATGCGTTATGCGTTATGCGTTATGCGTTATGCGTTATGTGTTATGCGTTGTGCGTTATCCGCTATGCGTTATGCGTTTTGCGTTATGCGTTATGCGTTATACGTTATGCGTAATGCGTTATGCGTTATGCGTTATGCGTTATGAGTAATGCGTGATCCGTTATGCGTTATGCGTTATGCGTTATGCGTTATGAGTAATGCGTGATCCGTTATGCGTTATGCGTTATGAGTAATGCTTGATCCGTTACGCGTTATGCGTTATGCATTAAGCGTTATGCGTTATACGTTATGCGTTATGCGTTATGCGTTATGCGATTTGCGTTATGCGTTATGCGTTATGTGTTAAGCGTTATGCGTTATGCGTTATGTGTTATGGGTTATGCGTTATGCTTTATGCGTTATGCGTTATGCGTTATGCGTTATGCGTTATGCGTTATGCGTTATGCGTTATGCGTTATGCGTTATGCGTTATGCGTTATGCGTTATGCGTTATGCGTTATGCGTTATGCGTTATGCGTTATGAGAAATGCGTGATCCGTTATGCGTTATGCGTTATGAGTAATGCTTGATCCGTTACGCGTTATGCGTTATGCATTAAGCGTTATGCGTTATACGTTATGCGTTATGCGTTATGCGTTATACGTTATGGGTTATGCGTTATGCTTTATGCATTATGCGTTATGCGTTATGCGATTTGCGTTATGCGTTATGCGTTATGGGTTGTGCGTTATGAGTCATGCGTTATGCGTTATGCGTTTTGCTTTATGCGTTATGCGTTGTGGGTTATGCGTTATGCGTTATGCGTTATGCGTTATGGGTTATGAGTAATTCGTGATCCGTTATGCGTTATGCTTTATGCGTTATGAGTTACGCGTAATGCGTTATGCGCTATGGGTCATGCGTTAAGCGTTATGCGTTATGCGTTATGCGTTATGCGTTATGCGTTATAGGTTATGCGTTATGGGTTATGCGTTATGCGTTATGCGTTATGCGTTATGCGTTATGCGTTATGCGTTATGCGTTATGCGTTATGCGTTATGCGTTATGCGTTATGTGTTATGCGTTGTGCGTTATCCGCTATGCGTTATGCGTTTTGCGTTATGCGTTATGCGTTATACGTTATGCGTAATGCGTTATGCGTTATGCGTTATGCGATTTGCGTTATGCGTTATGCGTTATGTGTTATGCGTTATGCGTTATGCGTTATGTGTTATGTGTTATGCGTTATGCGTTATGCGTTATGCGTTATGCATTATGCGTTATGCGTTATGCTTTATGCGTTATGCGTTATGCGTTATGCGTTATGCGTTATGCGTTATGCGTTATGCGTTATGCGTTATGCGTTATGCGTTATGCGTTATGCGTTATGCGTTATGCGTTATGCGTTATGCGTTATGCGTTATGAGAAATGCGTGATCCGTTATGCGTTATGCGTTATGAGTAATGCTTGATCCGTTACGCGTTATGCGTTATGCATTAAGCGTTATGCGTTATACGTTATGCGTTATGCGTTATGCGTTATACGTTATGGGTTATGCGTTATGCTTTATGCATTATGCGTTATGCGTTATGCGATTTGCGTTATGCGTTATGCGTTATGGGTTGTGCGTTATGAGTCATGCGTTATGCGTTATGCGTTTTGCTTTATGCGTTATGCGTTATGGGTTATGCGTTATGCGTTATGCGTTATGGGTTATGAGTAATTCGTGATCCGTTATGCGTTATGCTTTATGCGTTATGAGTTACGCGTAATGCGTTATGCGCTATGGGTCATGCGTTAAGCGTTATGCGTTATGCGTTATGTGTTATGCGTTGTGCGTTATCCGCTATGCGTTATGCGTTATACGTTATGCGTAATGCGTTATGCGTTATGCGTTATGCGATTTGCGTTATGCGTTATGCGTTATGCGTTATGCGTTATGCGTTATGCGTTATGCGTTATGCGTTATGCGTTATGTGTTATGGGTTATGCGTTATGGGTTATGCGTTATGCTTTATGCATTATGCGTTATGCGTTATGCGATTTGCGTTATGCGTTATGCGTTATGCGTTATGCGATTTGCGTTATGCGTTATGCGTTATGGGTTGTGCGTTATGAGTCATGCGTTATGCTTTATGCATTATGCGTTATGCGTTGTTCGTTATGCGTTATGCGATGTGCGTTATACGTTTGCGTTATGCGTTATGCGTTATGCGTTATGCTTTATGCTTTATGCGTTATGCGTTATGCGTTATGCGTTATGCGTTATGCTTTATGCGTGATGCGTTATGCGTTATGAGTAATCCGTGATCCGTTATGCGTTATGCGTTATGCGTTATGCGTTATGAGTAATGCGTGATCTGTTATGCGTTATGCGTTATGCGTTATGCGTTATGCGTTATGCGTTATGCGTTATGCGTTATGCGTTATGCGTTATGCGTTATGGGTTATGCGTTATGGGTTATGCGTATGGGTTATGAGTAATGCGTGATCCGTTATGCGTTATGCGTTACGCGTAATGCGTTATGCGCTATGGGTCATGCGTTATGCGTTATGCGTTATGCGTTATGCGTTATGCGTTATGCGTTATGCGTTATGCGTTATGCGTTATGCGTTATACGTTATGCGTTATGCGTTATGCGTTATGCGTTATGCGTTATGCGTTATGCGTTATGCTTTATGCATTATGCGTTATGCGTTATGCGATTTGCGTTATGCGTTATGCGTTATGCGATTTGCGTTATGCGTTATGCGTTATGGGTTATGCGTTATGCGTTATGCGTTATGCGTTATGGGTTATGAATAATGCGTGATCCGTTATGCGTTATGCTTTATGCGTTATGAGTTACGCGTAATGCGTTATGCGCTATGGGTCATGCGTTAAGCGTTATGCGTTATGCGTTATGCGTTATGCGTTATGCGTTATGGGTTATGAGTAATGCGTGATCCGTTATGCGTTATGCTTTATGCGTTATGAGTTACGCGTAATGCGTTATGCGCTATGGGTCATGCGTTAAGCGTTATGCGTTATGCGTTATGCGTTATGCGTTATGGGTTATGCGTTATGGGTTATGAGTAATGCGTGATCCGTTATACGTTATGCTTCATGCGTTATGAGTTACGCGTAATGCGTTATGCGTTATGCGTTATGCGTTATGCTTTATGCATTATGCGTTATGCGTTATGCGTTATGCGTTATGCGTTATGCGTTATGCGTTATGCGTTATGCGTTATGCGTTATGCGTTATGCGTTATGCGTTATGCGTTATGCGTTATGCGTTATGCGTTATGCGTTATGCGTTATGCGTTATGCGTTATGCGTTATGCGTTATGCGTTATGCGTTATGCGTTATGCGTTATGCGTTATGTGTTATGGGTTATGCGTTATGCGTTATGCGTTATGCGTTATGCGTTATGCGTTATGCGTTATGCGTTATGCGTTATGCGTTATGCGTTACGCGTTATGCGTTATGCGTTATGCGTTATGCGTTATGCGTTATGCGTTATGCGTTATGCGTTATGCGTTATGCGTTATGAGTAATGCGTGATCCGTTATGCGTTATGCGTTATGCGTTATGCGTTATGAGTAATGCGTGATCCGTTATGCGTTATGCGTTATGCGTTATGCGTTATGCGTTATGAGTAATGCGTGATCCGTTATGCGTTATCCGTTATGAGTAATGCTTGATCCGTTACGCGTTATGCGTTATGCATTAAGCGTTATGCGTTATACGTTATGCGTTATGCGTTATGCGTTATGGGTTATGCGTTATGGGTTATGCGTTATGGGTTATGAGTAATGCGTGATCCGTTATGCGTTATGCGTTACGCATAATGCGTTATGCGCTATGGGTCATGCGTTATGCGTTATGCGTTATGCGTTATGCGTTATGCGTTATGCGTTATGCGTTATGCGTTATGCGTTATGCGTTATGCGTTATGCGTTATGTGTTATGCGTTGTGCGTTATACGTTATGCGATATGCGTTATGCGTTATGCGTTATGCGTTATGCGTTATGCGTTATGCGTTATGCGTTATGCGTTATGCGTTATGCGTTATGCGATTTGCGTTATGCGTTATGCGTTATGCGTTATGCGTTATGCGTTATGTGTTATGGGATATGCGTTATGCGTTATGCGTTATGCGTTATGAGTAATGCGTGATCCGTTATGCGTTATGCGTTATGCGCTATCAGTAATGCGTGATCCGTTATGCGTTATGCGTTATGAGAAATGCTTGATCCGTTACGCGATATACGTTATGCGTTATGCGTTATGCGTTATGAGTAATGCGTGCTCCGTTATGCGTTATGCGTTATGCGTTATGCGTTATGCGTTATGAGTAATGCGTGATCCGTTATGCGTTATGCGTTATGAGTAATGCTTGATCCGTTACGCGTTATGCGTTATGCATTAAGCGTTATGCGTTATACGTTATGCGTTATGCGTTATGCGTTATGCGTTATGCGTTATGCGTTATGCGTTATGCGTTATGCGTTATGCGTTATGCGTTATGCGTTATGCGTTATGCGTTATGCGTTATGTGTTATGCGTTGTGCGTTATCCGCTATGCGTTATGCGTTTTGCGTTATGCGTTATGCGTTATACGTTATGCGTAATGCGTTATGCGTTATGCGTTATGCGATATGCGTTATGCGTTATGCGTTATGCGTTATGTGTTATGCGTTATGCGTTATGCGTTATGTGTTATGGGTTATGCGTTATGCGTTATGCGTTATGCGTTATGCGTTATGCGTTATGCGTTATGCGTTATGCGTTATGCGTTATGCGTTATGCGTTATGCGTTATGCGTTATGCGTTATGCGTTATGCGTTATGCGTTATGCGTTATGCGTTATGCGTTATGCGTTATGCGTTATGAGAAATGCGTGATCCGTTATGCGTTATGCGTTATGAGTAATGCTTGATCCGTTACGCGTTATGCGTTATGCATTAAGCGTTATGCGTTATGCGTTATGCGTTATGTGTTATGCGTTATGGGTTATGCGTTATGCTTTATGCATTATGCGTTATGCGTTTTGCGATTTGCGTTATGCGTTATGCGTTATGGGTTGTGCGTTATGAGTCATGCGTTATGCGTTATGGGTTTTGCTTTATGCGTTATGCGTTATGGGTTATGCGTTATGCGTTATGCGTTATGGGTTATGAGTAATGCGTGATCCGTTATGCGTTATGCTTTATGCGTTATGAGTTACGCGTAATGCGTTATGCGCTATGGGTCATGCGTTAAGCGTTATGCGTTATGCGTTATGCGTTATGCGTTATGGGTTATGCGATTTGCGTTATGCGTTATGCGTTATGCGTTATGCGTTATGCGTTATGCGTTATGTGTTATGGGTTATGCGTTATGCGTTATGCGTTATGCGTTATGCGTTATGCGTTATGCGTTATGAGTAATGCGTGATCCGTTATGCGTTATGCGTTACGCGTTATGCGTTATGAGTAATGCGTGATCCGTTATGCGTTATGCGTTATGCGTTATGAGTAATGCTTGATCCGTTACGCGTTATGCGTTATGCATTAAGCGTTATGCGTTATACGTTATGCGTTATGCGTTATGCGTTATGCGTTATGCGTTATGCGTTATGCTTTATGCATTATGCGTTATGCGTTATGCGATTTGCGTTATGCGTTATGCGTTTTGGGTTGTGCGTTATGAGTCATGCGTTATGCGTTATGCGTTTTGCTTTATGCGTTATGCTTTATGCTTTATGCGTTATGAGTTACGCGTAATGCAATATGCGTTATGCGTTATGCGTTATGCGTTATGCGTTATGCGTTATGCGTTATGCGTTATGCGTTATGCGTTATGCGTTATGCGTTATGCGTTATGCGTTATGCGTTATGCGTTATGCGTTATGCGTTATGCGTTATGCGTTATGCGTTATGCGTTATGCGTTATGCGTTATGCGTTATGCGTTATGCCTTATGCGTTATGCGTTATGCGTTATGCGTTATGCGGTATGCGTTATGCGTTATGCGTTATGCGTTATGCGTTATGCGTTATGCGTTATGCGTTATGCGTTATGCGTTATGCGTTATGCGTTATGCGTTATGCGTTATGCGTTATGCGTTATGCGTTATGCGTTATGCGTTATGCGTTATGCGTTATGCGTTATGCGTTATGCGTTATGCGTTATGCGTTATGCGTTATGCGTTATGCGTTATGCGTTATGCGTTATGCGTTATGCGTTATGCGTTATGCGTTATGCGTTATGCGTTATGCGTTATGCGTTATGCGTTATGCGTTATGCGTTATGCGTTATGAGAAATGCGTGATCCGTTATGCGTTATGCGTTATGAGTAATGCGTGATCCGTTATGCGTTATGCGCTATGAGTAATGCGTGATCCGTTATGCGTTATGCGTTATGAGTACTGCGTGATCCGTTATGCGTTATGCGTTATGAGTAATGCTTGATCCGTTACGCGTTATGCGTTATGCCTTATGCGTTATGCGTTACGCGTTATGCGTTATGCGTTATGCGTTATGCGTTATGCGTTATGCGTTATGCGTTATGCGTTATGCGTTATGCGTTATGCGTTATGCGTTATGCGTTATGCGTTATGCGTTATGCGTTATGCGTTATACGTTATGCGTTATGCGTTATGAGTTGTGCGTTATGAGTCATGCGTTATGCGTTATGCGTTATGTGTTATGCGTTGTGCGTTATCCGCTATGCGTTATGCGTTTTGCGTTATGCGTTATGCGTTATACGTTATGCGTAATGCGTTATGCGTTATGCGTTATGCGTTATGCGATTTGCGTTATGCGTTATGCGTTATGCGTTATGCGTTATGCGTTATGCGTGATCCGTTATGCGTTATGCGTTATGAGTAATGCTTGATCCGTTACGCGTTATGCGTTATGCATTAAGCGTTAAGCGTTATGCGTTATACGTTATGCGTTATGCGTTATGCGTTATGCGTTATGCGTTATGCGTTATGCGTTATGCGTTATGCGTTATGCGTTATGCGTTATGCGTTATGCGTTATGTGTTATGCGTTGTGCGTTATCCGCTATGCGTTATGCGTTTTGCGTTATGCGTTATGCGTTATACGTTATGCGTAATGCGTTATGCGTTATGCGTTATGCGATTTGCGTTATGCGTTATGCGTTATGCGTTATGTGTTATGCGTTATGCGTTATGCGTTATGTGTTATGGGTTATGCGTTATGCGTTATGCGTTATGCGTTATGCGTTATGCGTTATGCGTTATGCGTTATGCGTTATGCGTTATGCGTTATGCGTTATGCGTTATGCGTTATGCGTTATGCGTTATGCGTTATGCGTTATGCGTTATGCGTTATGCGTTATGCGTTATGCGTTATGCGTTATGCGTTATGCGTTATGCGTTATGCGTTATGCGTTATGCGTTATGCGTTATGCGTTATGCGTTATGCGTTATGCGTTATGTGTTATGCGTTGTGCGTTATCCGCTATGCGTTATGCGTTTTGCGTTATGCGTTATGCGTTATACGTTATGCGTAATGCGTTATGCGTTATGCGTTATGAGTAATGCGTGATCCGTTATGCGTTATGCGTTATGAGTAATGCTTGATCCGTTACGCGTTATGCGTTATGCATTAAGCGTTATGCATTATGCGTTATACGTTATGCGTTATGCGTTATGCGTTATGCGTTATGCGTTATGCGTTATGCGTTATACGTTATGCGTTATGCGTTATGCGTTATGCGTTATGCGTTATGTGTTATGCGTTGTGCGTTATCCGCTATGCGTTATGCGTTTTGCGTTATGCGTTATGCGTTATACGTTATGCGTAATGCGTTATGCGTTATGCGTTATGCGATTTGCGTTATGCGTTATGTGTTATGCGTTATGTGTTATGCGTTATGCGTTATGCGTTATGTGTTATGGGTTATGCGTTATGCGTTATGCGTTATGCGTTATGCGTTATGCGTTATGCGTTATGCGTTATGCGTTATGCGTTATGCATTATGCGTAATGCGTTATGCGTTATGCGTTATGCGATTTGCGTTATGCGTTATGCGTTATGCGTTATGCGTTATGCGCTATGCGTTATGTGTTATGGGTTATGCGTTATGCGTTATGCGTTATGCGTTATGCGTTATGCGTTATGCGTTATGCGTTATGCGTTATGCGTTATGCGTTATGCGTTATGCGTTATGCGTTATGCGTTATGCGTTATGCGTTATGCGTTATGCATTATGCGTTATGCGTTATGCGTTATGCGTTATGCGTTATGCGTTATGCGTTATGCGTTATGCGTTATGAGTAATCCGTGATCCGTTATGCGTTATGCGTTATGCGTTATGCGTTATGAGTAATGCGTAATCCGTTATGCGTTATGCGTTATGCGTTATGCGTTATGCGTTATGCGTTATGCGTTATGCGTTATGCGTTATGCGTTATGCGTTATGCGTTATGCGTTATGCGTTATGCGTTATGTGTTATGCGTTGTGCGTTATCCGCTATGCGTTATGCGTTTTGCGTTATGCGTTATGCGTTATACGTTATGCGTAATGCGTTATGCGTTATGCGTTATGCGAATTGCGTTATGCGTTATGCGTTATGCGTTATGTGTTATGCGTTATGCGTTATGCGTTATGTGTTATGGGTTATGCGTTATGCGTTATGGGTTATGCGTTATGCGTTATGCGTTATGCGTTATGCGTTATGCGTTATGCGTTATGCGTAATGCGTTATGCGTTATGCGTTATGCGATTTGCGTTATACGTTATGCGTTATGCGTTATGCGTTATGCGTTATGCGTTATGGGTTATGCGTTATGCGCTATGCGTTGAGCGTTATGGGTTATGAGTAATGCGTGATCCGTTATGCGTTATGCTTCATGCGTTATGAGTTACGCGTAATGCGTTATGCGCTATGAGTAATGCGTGATCCGTTATGCGTTATGCGTTATGAGTAATGCGTGATCCGTTATGCGTTATGCGTTATGCGTTATGCGTTATGAGTAATGCGTAATCCGTTATGCGTTATGCGTTATGCGTTATGCGTTATGAGTAATGCGTGATCCGTTATGCGTTATGCGTTATGCGCTATAAGTAATGCGTGATCCGTTATGCGTTATGCGTTATGAGTAATGCTTGATCCGTTACGCGTTATGCGTTATGCATTAAGCGTTATGCGTTATACGTTATGCGTTATGCGTTATGCGTTATGCGTTATGCGTTATGCTTTATGCATTATGCGTTATGCGTTATGCGATTTGCGTTATGCGTTATGCGTTATGGGTTATGCGTTATGCGTTATGCATTAAGCGTTATGCGTTATACGTTATGCGTTATGCGTTATGCGTTATGCGTTATGCGTTATGCATTATGCATTATGCGTTATGCGTTATGCGTTATGCGATTTGCGTTATGCGTTATGCGTTATGGGTTATGCGTTATGCGTTATGCGTTATGCGTTATGCTTTATGCATTATGCGTTATGCGTTATGCGTTATGCGTTATGCGTTATGCGTTATGCGTTATGCGTTATGCGTTATGAGTAATGCTTGATCCGTTACGCGTTATGCGTTATGCATTAAGCGTTATGCGTTATACGTTATGCGTTATGCGTTATGCGTTATGCGTTATGCGTTATGCTTTATGCATTATGCGTTATGCGTTATGCGATTTGCGTTATGCGTTATGCGTTATGGGTTATGCGTTATGCGTTATGCATTAAGCGTTATGCGTTATACGTTATGCGTTATGCGTTATGCGTTATGCGTTATGCGTTATGCATTATGCATTATGCGTTATGCGTTATGCGATTTGCGTTATGCGTTATGCGTTATGGGTTATGCGTTATGCGTTATGCGTTATGCGTTATGCTTTATGCATTATGCGTTATGCGTTATGCGTTATGCGTTATGGGTTATGCGTTATGCGTTATGCGTTATGCGTTATGCTTTATGCATTATGCGTTATGCGTTATGCGATTTGCGTTATGCGTTATGCGTTATGAGTAATGCGTGATCCGTTATGCGTTATGCGTTATGAGTTACGCGTAATGCGTTATGCGCTATGGGTCATGCGTTAAGCGTTATGCGTTATGCGTTATGCGTTATGCGTTATGGGTTATGAGTAATGCGTGATCCGTTATCCGTTATGCTTTATGCGTTATGAGTTACGCGTAATGCGTTATGCGTTATGCGTTATGCGTTATGCGTTATGCTTTATGCGTTATGCGTTATGCGTTATGCGTTATGCGTTATGCGTTATGTGTTATGCGTTGTGCGTTATCCGCTATGCGTTATGCGTTTTGCGTTATGCGTTATGCGTTATACGTTATGCGTAATGCGTTATGCGTTATGCGTTATGCGATTTGCGTTATGCGTTATGCGTTATGTGTTATGCGTTATGCGTTATGCGTTATGTGTTATGGGTTATGCGTTATGCGTTATGCGTTATGCGTTATGCGTTATGCGTTATGCGTTATGCGTTATGCGTTATGCGTTATGCGTTATGCGTTATGCGTTATGCGTTATGCGTTATGCGTTATGAGAAATGCGTGATCCGTTATGCGTTATGCGTTATGAGTAATGCTTGATCCGTTACGCGTTATGCGTTATGCATTAAGCGTTATGCGTTATACGTTATGCGTTATGCGTTATGCGTTATACGTTATGGGTTATGCGTTATGCTGTATACATTATGCGTTATGCGTTATGCGATTTGCGTTATGCGTTATGCGTTAAGGGTTGTGCGTTATGAGTCATGCGTTATGCGTTATGCGTTTTGCTTTATGCGTTATGCGTTATGGGTTATGCGTTATGCGTTATGCGTTATGGGTTATGAGTAATTCGTGATCCGTTATGCGTTATGCTTTATGCGTTATGAGTTACGCGTAATGCGTTATGCGCTATGGGTCATGCGTTAAGCGTTATGCGTTATGCGTTATGCGTTATGCGTTATGCGTTATGCGTTATGCGTTATGGGTTATGCGTTATGGGTTATGCGTTATGTGTTATGCGTTGTGCGTTATCCGCTATGCGTTATGCGTTATACGCTATGCGTAATGCGTTATGCGTTATGCGTTATGCGATTTGCGTTATGCGTTATGCGTTATGCGTTATGCGTTATGCGTTATGCGTTATGTGTTATGGGTTATGCGTTATGCGTTATGCGTTATGCGTTATGCGTTATGCGTTATGCGTTATGCGTTATGCGTTATGCGTTATGCGTTATGCGTTATGCGTTATGCGTTATGCGTTATGCGTTATGCGTTATGCGTTATGCGTTATGCGTTATGCGTTATGCGTTATGCGTTATGCGTTATGCGTTATGCGTTATGCGTTATGCGTTATGCGTTATGCGTTATGCGTTATGCGTTATGCGTTATGCGTTATGCGTTATGCGTTATGCGTTATGCGTTATGCGTTATGCGTTATGCGTTATGAGTAATGCGTGATCCGTTATGCGTTATGCGTTATGCGTTATGCGTTATGCGTTATGAGTAATGCGTGATCCGTTATGCGTTATGCGTTATGCGTTATGCGTTATGCGTTATGAGTAATGCGTGATCCGTTATGCGTTATCCGTTATGAGTAATGCTTGATCCGTTACGCGTTATGCGTTATGCATTAAGCGTTATGCGTTATACGTTATGCGTTATGCGTTATGCGTTATGCGTTATGGGTTATGCGTTATGGGTTATGCGTTATGCGTTATGCGTTATGCGTTATGCGTTATGCGTTATGCGTTATGCGTTATGCGTTATGCGTTATGCGTTATGCGTTATGCGTTATGTGTTATGCGTTGTGCGTTATACGTTATGCGATATGCGTTATGCGTTATGCGTTATGCGTTATGCGTTATGCGTTATGCTTTATGCGTTATGCGTTATGCGTTTTGCTTTATGCGTTATGCGTTATAGTTTATGCGTTATGCGTTATGCGTTATGCGTTATGGGTTATGAGTAATGCGTGATCCGTTATGCGTTATGCTTTATGCGTTATGAGTTACGCGTTATGCTTTATGCATTATGCGTTATGCGTTATGCGATTTATGTTATGCGTTATGCGTTATGCGTTATGCGTTATGCGTTATGCGTTATGCGTTATGCGTTATGCGTTATGCGTTATGCGTTATGCGTTATGCGTTATGCGTTATGTGTTATGCGTTGTGCGTTATACGTTATGCGATATGCGTTATGCGTTATGCGTTATGCGTTATGCGTTATGCTTTATGCGTTATGCGTTATGCGTTTTGCTTTATGCGTTATGCGTTATAGTTTATGCGTTATGCGTTATGCGTTATGCGTTATGCGTTATGCGTTATGCGTTATGCGTTATGCGTTATGCGTTATGCGTTATGCGTTATGCGTTATGCGTTATGCGTTATGCGTTATGCGTTATGCGTTATGCGTTATGCGTTATGCGTTATGCGTTATGCGTTATGCGTTATGCGTTATGCGTTATGCGTTATGCGTTATGGGTTATCCGTTATGCGTTATCCGTTTAGAGTTTTGCGTTATGCGTTATGCGTTATGAGTTGTGCGTTATGCGTTATGCGTTATGCGTAAGCGTTATGCGTTATGCGTTATGCGTTATGCGTTATGCATTATGCGTTATGCGATATGCGATTTGCGTTATGCGTTATGCGTTATGCGTTATGCGTTATGCGTTATGCGTTATGCGTTATGCGTTATGCGTTATGCGTTATGCGTTATGCGTTATGCGTTATGCGTTATGCGTTATGCGTTATGCGTAATGCGTTATGCGTTATGCGTTATGCGTTATGCGTTATGCGTTATGCGTTATGCGTTATGCGTTATGCGTTATGCGTTATGCGTTATGCGTTATGCGTTGTGCGTTATGCGTTATGGGTTATCCGTTATGCGTTATCCGTTTAGAGTTTTGCGTTATGCGTTATGCGTTATGAGTTGTGCGTTATGCGTTATGCGTTATGCGTTATGCGTTATGCGTTATGCGTTATGCGTTATGCGTTATGCGTTATGCGTTATGCATTATGCGTTATGCGTTATGCGATTTGCGTTATGCGTTATGCGTTATGGGTTATGCGTTATGCGTTATGCGTTATGCGTTATGCTTTATGCATTATGCGTTATGCGTTATGCGTTATGCGTTATGCGTTATGCGTTATGCGTTATGCGTTATGAGTAATGCGTGATCCGTTATGCGTTATGCGTTATGCGCTATGAGTAATGCGTGATCCGTTATGCGTTATGCGTTATGAGTAATGCTTGATCCGTTACGCGTTATGCGTTATGCATTAAGCGTTATGCGTTATACGTTATGCGTTATGCGTTATGCGTTATGCGTTATGCGTTATGCTTTATGCATTATGCGTTATGCGTTATGCGATTTGCGTTATGCGTTATGCGTTATGGGTTATGCGTTATGCGTTATGCGTTATGCTTTATGCTTTATGCATTATGCGTTATGCGTTATGCGTTATGCGTTATGCGTTATGCGTTATGCGTTATGAGTAATGCGTGATCCGTTACGCGTTATGCGTTATGCATTAAGCGTTATGCGTTATGAGTTATACGTTATGCGTTATGCGTTATGCGTTATGGGTTATCCGTTATGCGTTATCCGTTTAGAGTTTTGCGTTATGCGTTATGCGTTATGAGTTGTGCGTTATGCGTTATGCGTTATGCGTAAGCGTTATGCGTTATGCGTTATGCGTTATGCGTTATGCATTATGCGTTATGCGATATGCGATTTGCGTTATGCGTTATGCGTTATGCGTTATGCGTTATGCGTTATGCGTTATGCGTTATGCGTTATGCGTTATGCGTTATGCGTTATGCGTTATGCGTTATGCGTTATGCGTTATGCGTTATGCGTTATGCGTAATGCGTTATGCGTTATGCGTTATGCGTTATGCGTTATGCGTTATGCGTTATGCGTTATGCGTTATGCGTTATGCGTTATGCGTTATGCGTTATGCGTTATGCGTTATGGGTTATCCGTTATGCGTTATCCGTTTAGAGTTTTGCGTTATGCGTTATGCGTTATGAGTTGTGCGTTATGCGTTATGCGTTATGCGTTATGCGTTATGCGTTATGCGTTATGCGTTATGCGTTATGCGTTATGCGTTATGCATTATGCGTTATGCGTTATGCGATTTGCGTTATGCGTTATGCGTTATGGGTTATGCGTTATGCGTTATGCGTTATGCGTTATGCTTTATGCATTATGCGTTATGCGTTATGCGTTATGCGTTATGCGTTATGCGTTATGCGTTATGCGTTATGAGTAATGCGTGATCCGTTATGCGTTATGCGTTATGCGCTATGAGTAATGCGTGATCCGTTATGCGTTATGCGTTATGAGTAATGCTTGATCCGTTACGCGTTATGCGTTATGCATTAAGCGTTATGCGTTATATGTTATGCGTTATGCGTTATGCGTTATGCGTTATGCGTTATGCTTTATGCATTATGCGTTATGCGTTATGCGATTTGCGTTATGCGTTATGCGTTATGGGTTATGCGTTATGCGTTATGCGTTATGCTTTATGCTTTATGCATTATGCGTTATGCGTTATGCGTTATGCGTTATGCGTTATGCGTTATGCGTTATGCGTTATGAGTAATGCGTGATCCGTTACGCGTTATGCGTTATGCATTAAGCGTTATGCGTTATGAGTTATACGTTATGCGTTATGCGTTATGCGTTATGCGTTATGCGTTATGCGTTATGCGTTATGCGTTATGCGTTATGTGTTATGGGTTATGCGTTATGCGTTATGCGTTATGCGTTATGCGTTATGCGTTATGCGTTATGCGTTATGCGTTATGCGTTATGCGTTATGCGTTATGCGTTATGCGTTATGCGTTATGCGTTATGCGTTATGCGTTATGCGTTATGCGTTATGCGTTATGCGTTATGCCTTATGCGTTATGCGTTATGCGTTATGCGTTATGAGTAATGCGTGATCCGTTATGCGTTATGCGTTATGCGTTATGAGTAATGCGTGATCCGTTATGCGTTATGCGTTATGCGTTATGCGTTATGCGTTATGAGTAATGCGTGATCCGTTATGCGTTATGAGTAATGCTTGATCCGTTACGCGTTATGCGTTATGCATTAAGCGTTATGCGTTATGAGTTATACGTTATGCGTTATGCGTTATGCGTTATGCGTTATGCGTTATGCGTTATGCGTTATGCGTTATGCGTTATGCGATATGCGTTATGCGTTATACGTTATGCGTTATGCGTTATGCGTTATGCGTTATGCGTTATGCGTTATGCGTTATGCGTTATGCGTTATGCGTTATGCGTTATGCGTTATGCGATTTGCGTTATGCGTTATGCGTTATGTGTTATGCGTTATGCGTTATGCGTTATGTGTTATGGGTTATGCGTTATGCGTTATGCGTGATCCGTTATGCGTTATGCGTTATGCGTTATGAGTAATGCGTGATCCGTTATGCGTTATGCGTTATGAGTAATGCGTGATCCGTTATGCGTTATGCGTTATGAGTAATGCTTGATCCGTTACGCGTTATGCGTTATGCATTAAGCGTTATGCGTTATGAGTTATACGTTATGCGTTATGCGTTATGCGTTATGCGTTATGCGTTATGCGTTATGCGTTATGCGTTATGCGTTATGCGTTATGCGTTATGCGTTATGCGATATGCGTTATGCGTTATGTGTTATGCGTTGTGCTTTATCCGCTATGCGTTATGCGTTTTGCGTTATGCGTTATGCGTTATACGTTATGCGTAATGCGTTATGCGTTATGCGTTATGCGATTTGCGTTATGCGTTATGCGTTATGCGTTATGTGTTATGCGTTATGCGTTATGCGTTATGTGTTATGGGTTATGGGTTATGCGTTATGCGTTATGCGTTATGCGTTATGCGTTATGCGTTATGCGTTATGGGTTGTGCGTTATGAGTCATGCGTTATGCGTTATGCGTTTTGCTTTATGCGTTATGCGTTATGAGTTACGCGTAATGCGTTATGCGCTATGGGTCATGCGTTAAGCGTTATGCGTTATGCGTTATGCGTTATGCGTTATGCGTTATGGGTTATGCGTTATGGGTTATGCGTTATGTGTTATGCGTTGTGCGTTATCCGCTATGCGTTATGCGTTATACGTTATGCGTAATGCGTTATGGGTTATGCGTTATGTGTTATGCGTTGTGCGTTATCCGCTATGCGTTATGCGTTATACGTTATGCGTAATGCGTTATGCGTTATGCGTTATGCGTTATGAGTAATGCGTGATCCGTTATGCGTTATGCGTTATGCGTTATGCGTTATGCGTTATGAGTAATGCGTGATCCGTTATGCGTTATGCGTTACGCGTTATGCGTTATGCATTAAGCGTTATGCGTTATACGTTATGCGTTATGCGTTATGCGTTATGCGTTATGCGTTATGCGTTATGCGTTATGCGTTATGCGTTATGCGTTATGCGTTATGCGTTATGCGATTTGCGTTATGCGTTATGCGTTATGTGTTATGCGTTATGCGTTATGCGTTATGTGTTATGGGTTATGCGTTATGCGTTATGCGTTATGCGTTATGCGTTATGCGTTATGCGTTATGCGTTATGCGTTATGCGTTATGCGTTATGCGTTATGCGTTATGCGTTATACGTTATGCGTTATGCGTTATGCGTTATACGTTATGGGTTATGCGTTATGCTTTATGCATTATACGTTATTCGTTATGCGATTTGCGTTATGCGTTATGCGTTATGGGTTGTGCGTTATGAGTCATGCGTTATGCGTTATGCGTTTTGCTTTATGCGTTATGCGTTATGGGTTATGCGTTATGCGTTATGCGTTATGCGTTATGGGTTATGAGTAATTCGTGATCCGTTATGCGTTATGCTTTATGCGTTATGAGTTACGCGTAATGCGTTATGCGCTATGGGTCATGCGTTAAGCGTTATGCGTTATGCGTTATGCGTTATGCGTTATGCGTTATGGGTTATGCGTTATGGGTTATGCGTTATGTGTTATGCGTTGTGCGTTATCCGCTATGCGTTATGCGTTATACGTTATGCGTAATGCGTTATGCGTTATGCGTTATGCGATTTGCGTTATGCGTTATGCGTTATGCGTTATGCGTTATGCGTTATGTGTTATGGGTTATGCGTTATGCGTTATGCGTTATGCGTTATGCGTTATGCGTTATGCGTTATGCGTTATGCGTTATGCGTTATGCGTTATGCGTTATGCGTTATGCGTTATGCGTTATGCGTTATGCGTTATGAGTAATGCGTGATCCGTTATGCGTTATGCGTTATGCGTTATGAGTAATGCGTGATCCGTTATGCGTTATGCGTTATGCGTTATGCGTTATGCGTTATGAGTAATGCGTGATCCGTTATGCGTTATGCGTTATGAGTAATGCTTGATCCGTTACGCGTTATGCGTTATGCATTAAGCGTTATGCGTTATGAGTTATACGTTATGCGTTATGCGTTATGCGTTATGCGTTATGCGTTATGCGTTATGCGTTATGCGTTATGCGTTATGCGTTATGCGATATGCGTTATGCGTTATGTGTTATGCGTTGTGCTTTATCCGCTATGCGTTATGCGTTTTGCGTTATGCGTTATGCGTTATACGTTATGCGTAATGCGTTATGCGTTATGCGTTATGCGATTTGCGTTATGCGTTATGCGTTATGCGTTATGTGTTATGCGTTATGCGTTATGCGTTATGTGTTATGGGTTATGGGTTATGCGTTATGCGTTATGCGTTATGCGTTATGCGTTATGCGTTATGGGTTGTGCGTTATGAGTCATGCGTTATGCGTTATGCGTTTTGCTTTATGCGTTATGCGTTATGGGTTATGCGTTATGCGTTATGCGTTATGCGTTATGGGTTATGAGTAATTCGTGATCCGTTATGCGTTATGCTTTATGCGTTATGAGTTACGCGTAATGCGTTATGCGCTATGGGTCATGCGTTAAGCGTTATGCGTTATGCGTTATGCGTTATGCGTTATGCGTTATGGGTTATGCGTTATGGGTTATGCGTTATGTGTTATGCGTTGTGCGTTATCCGCTATGCGTTATGCGTTATACGTTATGCGTAATGCGTTATGGGTTATGCGTTATGTGTTATGCGTTGTGCGTTATCCGCTATGCGTTATGCGTTATACGTTATGCGTAATGCGTTATGCGTTATGCGTTATGCATTAAGCGTTATGCGTTATGAGTTATACGTTATGCGTTATGCGTTATGCGTTATGCGTTATGCGTTATGCGTTATGCGTTATGCGTTATGCGTTATGCGTTATGCGTTATGCGTTATGCGTTATGCGTTATGGATATGCGTTATGCGTTATGTGTTATGCGTTGTGCTTTATCCGCTATGCGTTATGCGTTTTGCGTTATGCGTTATGCGTTATACGTTATGCGTAATGCGTTATGCGTTATGCGTTATGCGATTTGCGTTATGCGTTATGCGTTATGCGTTATGCGTTATGAGTAATGCGTGATCCGTTATGCGTTATGCGTTATGCGTTATGCGTTATGCGTTATGAGTAATGCGTGATCCGTTATGCGTTATGCGTTATGAGTAATGCTTGATCCGTTACGCGTTATGCGTTATGCATTAAGCGTTATGCGTTATACGTTATGCGTTATGCGTTATGCGTTATGCGTTATGCGTTATGCGTTATGCGTTATGCGTTATGCGTTATGCGTTATGCGTTATGCGTTATGCGTTATGCGTTATGCGTTATGCGTTATGTGTTATGCGTTGTGCGTTATCCGCTATGCGTTATGCGTTTTGCGTTATGCGTTATGCGTTATACGTTATGCGTAATGCGTTATGCGTTATGCGTTATGCGATTTGCGTTATGCGTTATGCGTTATGGGTTATGCGTTATGCGTTATGCGTTATGTGTTATGGGTTATGCGTTATGCGTTATGCGTTATGCGTTATGCGTTATGCGTTATGCGTTATGCGTTATGCGTTATGCGTTATGCGTTATGCGTTATGCGTTATGCGTTATGCGTTATGCGTTATGCGTTATGCGTTATGCGTTATGCGTTATGCGTTATGAGAAATGCGTGATCCGTTATGCGTTATGCGTTATGAGTAATGCTTGATCCGTTACGCGTTATGCGTTATGCATTAAGCGTTATGCGTTATACGTTATGCGTTATGCGTTATGCGTT
The DNA here is from genome assembly GCA_916610235.2 of Lasioglossum morio. Classification (NCBI taxonomy): domain Eukaryota; kingdom Metazoa; phylum Arthropoda; class Insecta; order Hymenoptera; family Halictidae; genus Lasioglossum; species Lasioglossum morio. The sequence continues at coordinate 722,727 of CAKAJA020000257.1, forward strand.
ATACGTTATGGGTTATGCGTTATGCTTTATGCATTATGCGTTATGCGTTATGCGATTTGCGTTATGCGTTATGCGTCATGGGTTGTGCGTTATGAGTCATGCGTTATGCGTTATGCGTTTTGCTTTATGCGTTATGCGTTATGGGTTATGCGTTATGCGTTATGCGTTATGCGTTATGGGTCATGCGTTATACGTTATGCGTAATGCGTTATGCGTTATGCGTTATGCGTTATGGGTTATGCGTTATGGGTTATGCGTTATGTGTTATGCGTTGTGCGTTATCCGCTATGCGTTATGCGTTATACGTTATGCGTAATGCGTTATGCGTTATGCGTTATGCGATTTGCGTTATGCGTTATGCGTTATGCGTTATGCGTTATGTGTTATGGGTTATGCGTTATGGGTTATGCGTTATGTGTTATGCGTTGTGCGTTATCCGCTATGCGTTATGCGTTATACGTTATGCGTTATGCGTTATGCGTTATGAGTAATGCGTGATCCGTTATGCGTTATGCGTTATGCGCTATGAGTAATGCGTGATCCGTTATGCGTTATGCGTTATGAGAAATGCTTGATCCGTTACGCGTTATGCGTTTTGCATTAAGCGTTATGCGTTATGCTTTATGCATTATGCGTTATGCGTTATGCGATTTGCGTTATGCGTTATGCGTTATGGGTTATGCGTTATGCGTTATGCGTTATGCGTTATGCTTTATGCATTATGCGTTATGCGTTATGCGATTTGCGTTATGCGTTATGCTTTATGCATTATGCGTTATGCGTTATGCGATTTGCGTTATGCGTTATGCGTTATGGGTTATGCGTTATGCGTTATGCGTTATGCGTTATGCTTTATGCATTATGCGTTATGCGTTATGCGATTTGCGTTATGCGTTATGCGTTATGAGTAATGCGTGATCCGTTATGCGTTATGCGTTATGAGTTACGCGTAATGCGTTATGCGCTATGGGTCATGCGTTAAGCGTTATGCGTTATGCGTTATGCGTTATGCGTTATGGGTTATGAGTAATGCGTGATCCGTTATGCGTTATGCTTTATGCGTTATGAGTTACGCGTAATGCGTTATGCGTTATGCGTTATGCGTTATGCGTTATGCTTTATGCGTTATGCGTTATGCGTTATGCGTTATGCGTTATGCGTTATGTGTTATGCGTTGTGCGTTATCCGCTATGCGTTATGCGTTTTGCGTTATGCGTTATGCGTTATACGTTATGTGTAATGCGTTATGCGTTATGCGTTATGCGATTTGCGTTATGCGTTATGCGTTATGTGTTATGCGTTATGCGTTATGCGTTATGTGTTATGGGTTATGCGTTATGCGTTATGCGTTATGCGTTATGCGTTATGCGTTATGCGTTATGCGTTATGCGTTATGCGTTATGCGTTATGCGTTATGCGTTATGCGTTATGCGTTATGCGTTATGCGTTATGCGTTATGAGAAATGCGTGATCCGTTATGCGTTATGCGTTATGAGTAATGCTTGATCCGTTACGCGTTATGCGTTATGCATTAAGCGTTATGCGTTATACGTTATGCGTTATGCGTTATGCGTTATACGTTATGGGTTATGCGTTATGCTTTATGCATTATGCGTTATGCGTTATGCGATTTGCGTTATGCGTTATGCGTTATGGGTTGTGCGTTATGAGTCATGCGTTATGCGTTATGCGTTTTGCTTTATGCGTTATGCGTTATGGGTTATGCGTTATGCGTTATGCGTTATGCGATTTGCGTTATGCGTTATGCGTTATGCGTTATGCGTTATGCGTTATGCGTTATGCGTTATGGGTTATGCGTTATGCGTTATGCGTTATGCGTTATGCGTTATGCGTTATGCGTTATGCGTTATGCGTTATGCGTTATGCGTTATGCGTTATGCGTTATGCGTTATGCGTTATGCGTTATGCGTTATGAGAAATGCGTGATCCGTTATGCGTTATGCGTTATGAGTAATGCTTGATCCGTTACGCGTTATGCGTTATGCATTAAGCGTTATGCGTTATACGTTATGCGTTATGCGTTATGCGTTATACGTTATGGGTTATGCGTTATGCTTTATGCATTATGCGTTATGCGTTATGCGATTTGCGTTATGCGTTATGCGTTATGGGTTGTGCGTTATGAGTCATGCGTTATGCGTTATGCGTTTTGCTTTATGCGTTATGCGTTATGGGTTATGCGTTATGCGTTATGCGTTATGCGTTATGGGTTATGAGTAATTCGTGATCCGTTATGCGTTATGCTTTATGCGTTATGAGTTACGCGTAATGCGTTATGCGCTATGGGTCATGCGTTAAGCGTTATGCGTTATGCGTTATGCGTTATGCGTTATGCGTTATGGGTTATGCGTTATGGGTTATGCGTTATGTGTTATGCGTTGTGCGTTATCCGCTATGCGTTATGCGTTATACGTTATGCGTAATGCGTTATGCGTTATGCGTTATGCGATTTGCGTTATGCGTTATGCGTTATGCGTTATGCGTTATGCGTTATGCGTTATGTGTTATGGGTTATGCGTTATGCGTTATGCGTTATGCGTTATGCGTTATGCGTTATGCGTTATGCGTTATGCGTTATGCGTTATGCGTTATGCGTTATGTGTTATGCGTTATGCGTTATGCGTTATGCGTTATGCGTTATGCGTTATGCGTTATGCGTTATGCGTTATGCGTTATGCGTTATGCGTTATGCGTTATGCGTTATGCGTTATGCGTTATGAGTAATGCGTGATCCGTTATGCGTTATGCGTTATGCGTTATGCGTTATGCGTTATGCGTTATGAGAAATGCGTGATCCGTTATGCGTTATGCGTTATGAGTAATGCTTGATCCGTTACGCGTTATGCGTTATGCATTAAGCGTTATGCGTTATACGTTATGCGTTATGCGTTAAGCGTTATACGTTATGGGTTATGCGTTATGCTTTATGCATTATGCGTTATGCGTTATGCGATTTGCGTTATGCGTTATGCGTTATGGGTTGTGCGTTATGAGTCATGCGTTATGCGTTATGCGTTTTGCTTTATGCGTTATGCGTTATGGGTTATGCGTTATGCGTTATGCGTTATGCGATTTGCGTTATGCGTTATGCGTTATGCGTTATGCGTTATGCGTTATGCGTTATGTGTTATGGGTTATGCGTTATGCGTTATGCGTTATGCGTTATGCGTTATGCGTTATGCGTTATGCGTTATGCGTTATGCGTTATGCGTTATGCGTTATGCGTTATGCGTTATGCGTTATGCGTTATGCGTTATGCGTTATGAGAAATGCGTGATCCGTTATGCGTTATGCGTTATGAGTAATGCTTGATCCGTTACGCGTTATGCGTTATGCATTAAGCGTTATGCGTTATACGTTATGCGTTATGCGTTATGCGTTATACGTTATGGGTTATGCGTTATGCTTTATGCATTATGCGTTATGCGTTATGCGATTTGCGTTATGCGTTATGCGTTATGGGTTGTGCGTTATGAGTCATGCGTTATGCGTTATGCGTTTTGCTTTATGCGTTATGCGTTATGGGTTATGCGTTATGCGTTATGCGTTATGCGTTATGGGTTATGAGTAATTCGTGATCCGTTATGCGTTATGCTTTATGCGTTATGAGTTACGCGTAATGCGTTATGCGCTATGGGTCATGCGTTAAGCGTTATGCGTTATGCGTTATGCGTTATGCGTTATGCGTTATGCGTTATGGGTTATGCGTTATGGGTTATGCGTTATGTGTTATGCGTTGTGCGTTATCCGCTATGCGTTATGCGTTATACGTTATGCGTAATGCGTTATGCGTTATGCGTTATGCGATTTGCGTTATGCGTTATGCGTTATGCGTTATGCGTTATGCGTTATGCGTTATGTGTTATGGGTTATGCGTTATGCGTTATGCGTTATGCGTTATGCGTTATGCGTTATGCGTTATGCGTTATGCGTTATGCGTTATGCGTTATGCGTTATGCGTTATGCGTTATGCGTTATGCGTTATGCGTTATGCGTTATGCGTTATGCGTTATGCGTTATGCGTTATGCGTTATGCGTTATGCGTTATGCGTTATGCGTTATGCGTTATGCGTTATGCGTTATGAGTAATGCGTGATCCGTTATGCGTTATGCGTTATGCGTTATGCGTTATGCGTTATGAGTAATGCGTGATCCGTTATGCGTTATGCGTTATGCGTTATGCGTTATGCGTTATGAGTAATGCGTGATCCGTTATGCGTTATCCGTTATGAGTAATGCTTGATCCGTTACGCGTTATGCGTTATGCATTAAGCGTTATGCGTTATACGTTATGCGTTATGCGTTATGCGTTATGCGTTATGGGTTATGCGTTATGGGTTATGCGTTATGCGTTATGCGTTATGCGTTATGCGTTATGCGTTATGCGTTATGCGTTATGCGTTATGCGTTATGCGTTATGCGTTATGCGTTATGCGTTATGTGTTATGCGTTGTGCGTTATACGTTATGCGATATGCGTTATGCGTTATGCGTTATGCGTTATGCGTTATGCTTTATGCGTTATGCGTTATGCGTTTTGCTTTATGCGTTATGCGTTATAGTTTATGCGTTATGCGTTATGCGTTATGCGTTATGGGTTATGAGTAATGCGTGATCCGTTATGCGTTATGCTTTATGCGTTATGAGTTACGCGTTATGCTTTATGCATTATGCGTTATGCGTTATGCGATTTATGTTATGCGTTATGCGTTATGCGTTATGCGTTATGCGTTATGCGTTATGCGTTATGCGTTATGCGTTATGCGTTATGCGTTATGCGTTATGCGTTATGCGTTATGCGTTATGCGTTATGTGTTATGCGTTGTGCGTTATACGTTATGCGATATGCGTTATGCGTTATGCGTTATGCGTTATGCGTTATGCTTTATGCGTTATGCGTTATGCGTTTTGCTTTATGCGTTATGCGTTATAGTTTATGCGTTATGCGTTATGCGTTATGCGTTATGCGTTATGCGTTATGCGTTATGCGTTATGCGTTATGCGTTATGCGTTATGCGTTATGCGTTATGCGTTATGCGTTATGCGTTATGCGTTATGCGTTATGCGTTACGCGTTATGCGTTATGCGTTATGCGTTATGCGTTATGCGTTATGCGTTATGCGTTATGCGTTATGCGTTATGCGTTATGCGTTATGCTTTATGCGTTATGCGTTATAGTTTATGCGTTATGCGTTATGCGTTATGCGTTATGCGTTATGGGTTATGAGTAATGCGTGATCCGTTATGCGTTATGCTTTATGCGTTATGAGTTACGCGTTATGCTTTATGCATTATGCGTTATGCGTTATGCGATTTATGTTATGCGTTATGCGTTATGCGTTATGCGTTATGCGTTATGCGTTATGCGTTATGCGTTATGCGTTATGGGTTATGCGTTATGGGTTATGCGTTATGTGTTATGCGTTGTGCGTTATCCGCTATGCGTTATGCGTTATACGTTATGCGTAATGCGTTATGCGTTATGCGTTATGCGATTTGCGTTATGCGTTATGCGTTATGCGTTATGCGTTATGCGTTATGCGTTATGTGTTATGGGTTATGCGTTATGCGTTATGCGTTATGCGTTATGCGTTATGCGTTATGCGTTATGCGTTATGCGTTATGCGTTATGCGTTATGCGTTATGCGTTATGCGTTATGCGTTATGCGTTATGCGTTATGCGTTATGAGTAATGCGTGATCCGTTATGCGTTATGCGTTATGCGTTATGAGTAATGCGTGATCCGTTATGCGTTATGCGTTATGCGTTATGCGTTATGCGTTATGAGTAATGCGTGATCCGTTATGCGTTATGCGTTATGAGTAATGCTTGATCCGTTACGCGTTATGCGTTATGCATTAAGCGTTATGCGTTATGAGTTATACGTTATGCGTTATGCGTTATGCGTTATGCGTTATGCGTTATGCGTTATGCGTTATGCGTTATGCGTTATGCGTTATGCGTTATGCGTTATGCGATATGCGTTATGCGTTATGTGTTATGCGTTGTGCTTTATCCGCTATGCGTTATGCGTTTTGCGTTATGCGTTATGCGTTATACGTTATGCGTAATGCTTTATGCGTTATGCGTTATGCGATTTGCGTTATGCGTTATGCGTTATGCGTTATGTGTTATGCGTTATGCGTTATGCGTTATGTGTTATGGGTTATGGGTTATGCGTTATGCGTTATGCGTTATGCGTTATGCGTTATGCGTTATGGGTTGTGCGTTATGAGTCATGCGTTATGCGTTATGCGTTTTGCTTTATGCGTTATGCGTTATGGGTTATGCGTTATGCGTTATGCGTTATGCGTTATGGGTTATGAGTAATTCGTGATCCGTTATGCGTTATGCTTTATGCGTTATGAGTTACGCGTAATGCGTGATGCGCTATGGGTCATGCGTTAAGCGTTATGCGTTATGCGTTATGCGTTATGCGTTATGCGTTATGGGTTATGCGTTATGGGTTATGCGTTATGTGTTATGCGTTGTGCGTTATCCGCTATGCGTTATGCGTTATACGTTATGCGTAATGCGTTATGGGTTATGCGTTATGTGTTATGCGTTGTGCGTTATCCGCTATGCGTTATGCGTTATACGTTATGCGTAATGCGTTATGCGTTATGCGTTATGCGTTATGCATTAAGCGTTATGCGTTATGAGTTATACGTTATGCGTTATGCGTTATGCGTTATGCGTTATGCGTTATGCGTTATGCGTTATGCGTTATGCGTTATGCGTTATGCGTTATGCGATATGCGTTATGCGTTATGTGTTATGCGTTGTGCTTTATCCGCTATGCGTTATGCGTTTTGCGTTATGCGTTATGCGTTATACGTTATGCGTAATGCGTTATGCGTTATGCGTTATGCGATTTGCGTTATGCGTTATGCGTTATGCGTTATGTGTTATGCGTTATGCGTTATGCGTTATGTGTTATGGGTTATGGGTTATGCGTTATGCGTTATGCGTTATGCGTTATGCGTTATGCGTTATGGGTTGTGCGTTATGAGTCATGCGTTATGCGTTATGCGTTTTGCTTTATGCGTTATGCGTTATGGGTTATGCGTTATGCGTTATGCGTTATGCGTTATGGGTTATGAGTAATTCGTGATCCGTTATGCGTTATGCTTTATGCGTTATGAGTTACGCGTAATGCGTTATGCGCTATGGGTCATGCGTTAAGCGTTATGCGTTATGCGTTATGCGTTATGCGTTATGCGTTATGCGTTATGGGTTATGCGTTATGGGTTATGCGTTATGTGTTATGCGTTGTGCGTTATCCGCTATGCGTTATGCGTTATACGTTATGCGTAATGCGTTATGCGTTATGCGTTATGCGATTTGCGTTATGCGTTATGCGTTATGCGTTATGCGTTATGCGTTATGCGTTATGCGTTATGCGTTATGTGTTATGGGTTATGCGTTATGCGTTATGCGTTATGCGTTATGCGTTATGCGTTATGCGTTATGCGTTATGCGTTATGCGTTATGCGTTATGCGTTATGCGTTATGCGTTATGCGTTATGCGTTATGCGTTATGCGTTATGCGTTATGCGTTATGCGTTATGCGTTATGCGTTATGCGTTATGCGTTATGCGTTATGCGTTATGCGTTATGAGTAATGCGTGATCCGTTATGCGTTATGCGTTATGCGTTATGAGTAATGCGTGATCCGTTATGCGTTATGCGTTATGCGTTATGCGTTATGAGTAATGCGTGATCCGTTATGCGTTATGCGTTATGAGTAATGCTTGATCCGTTACGCGTTATGCGTTATGCATTAAGCGTTATGCGTTATGAGTTATACGTTATGCGTTATGCGTTATGCGTTATGCGTTATGCGTTATGCGTTATGCGTTATGCGTTATGCGTTATGCGATATGCGTTATGCGTTATGTGTTATGCGTTGTGCTTTATCCGCTATGCGTTATGCGTTTTGCGTTATGCGTTATGCGTTATACGTTATGCGTAATGCGTTATGCGTTATGCGTTATGCGATTTGCGTTATGCGTTATGCGTTATGCGTTATGTGTTATGCGTTATGCGTTATGGGTTATGCGTTATGGGTTATGCGTTATGCGTTATGCGTTATGCGTTATGCGTTATGCGTTATGCGTTATGCGTTATGCGTTATGCGTTATGCGTTATGCGTTATGCGTTATGCGTTATGCGTTATGCGTTATGCGTGATCCGTTATGCGTTATGCGTTATGAGTAATGCGTGATCCGTTATGCGTTATGCGTTATGCGTTATGCGTTATGCGTTATGCGTTATGCGTTATGCGTTATGCGTTATGCGTTATGAGTTGTGCGTTATGCGTTATGCGTTATGCGTTATGCGTTATGCGTCATGCGTTATGCGTTATGCGTTATGCGTTATGCGTTATGCGTTATGCGTTATGCGTTATGCGTTATGCGTTATGCGTTATGCGTTATGCGTTATGCGTTATGCGTTATGCGTTATGCGTTATGTGTTATGGGATATGCGTTATGCGTTATGCGTTATGCGTTATGCGTTATGCGTTACGCGTTATGCGTTATGCGTTATGCGTTATGCGTTATGAGTAATCCGTGATCCGTTATGCTTTATGCGTTATGCGTTATGCGTTATGAGTAATGCGTGATCCGTTATGCGTTATGCGTTATGCGTTATGCGATATGCGTTATGAGTAAAGCGTGATCCGTTATGCGTTATGCGTTATGCGCTATGAGTAATGCGTGATCCGTTATGCGTTATGAGTAATGCTTGATCCGTTACGCGTTATGCGTAATGCGTTATGCGTTATGCATTAAGCGTTATGCGTTATACGTTATGCGTTATGCGTTATGCGTTATGCGTTATGCTTTATGCATTATGCGTTATGCGTTATGCGATTTGCGTTATGCGTTATGCGTTGTGGGTTGTGCGTTATGAGTCATGCGTTATGCGTTATGCGTAATGGGTTATCCGTTATGCGTTATCCGTTTAGAGTTTTGCGTTATGCGTTATGCGTTATGAGTTGTGCGTTATGCGTTATGCGTTATGCGTAAGCGTTATGCGTTATGCGTTATGCGTTATGCGTTATGCGTTATGCATTATGCGTTATGCGTTATGCGATTTGCGTTATGCGTTATGCGTTATGGGTTATGCGTTATGCGTTATGCGTTATGCGTTATGCTTTATGCATTATGCGTTATGCGTTATGCGTTATGCGTTATGCGTTATGCGTTATGCGTTATGCGTTATGCGTTATGCGTTATGCGTTATGAGTAATGCGTGATCCGTTATGCGTTATGCGTTATGCGCTATGAGTAATGCGTGATCCGTTATGCGTTATGCGTTATGAGTAATGCTTGATCCGTTACGCGGTATGCGTTATGCATTAAGCGTTATGCGTTATACGTTATGCGTTATGCGTTATGCGTTATGCGTTATGCGTTATGCATTATGCATTATGCGTTATGCGTTATGCGATTTGCGTTATGCGTTATGCGTTATGGGTTATGCGTTATGCGTTATGCGTTATGCTTTATGCATTATGCGTTATGCGTTATGCGTTATGCGTTATGCGTTATGCGTTATGCGTTATGCGTTATGCGTTATGCGTTATGCGTTATGCGTTATGCGTTATGTGTTATGCGTTGTGCGTTATCCGCTATGCGTTATGCGTTTTGCGTTATGCGTTATGCGTTATGCGTTATACGTTATGCGTAATGCGTTATGCGTTATGCGTTATGAGTAATGCGTGATCCGTTATGCGTTATGCGTTATGAGTAATGCTTGATCCGTTACGCGTTATGCGTTATGCATTAAGCGTTATGCGTTATGCGTTATACGTTATGCGTTATGCGTTATGCGTTATGCGTTATGCGTTATGCGTTATGCGTTATGCGTTATGCGTTATGCGTTATGCGTTATGCGTTATGCGTTATGCGTTATGTGTTATGCGTTGTGCGTTATCCGCTATGCGTTATGCGTTTTGCGTTATGCGTTATGCGTTATACGTTATGCGTAATGCGTTATGCGTTATGCGTTATGCGATTTGCGTTATGCGTTATGCGTTATGCGTTATGTGTTATGCGTTATGCGTTATGTGTTATGGGTTATGCGTTATGCGTTATGCGTTATGCGTTATGCGTTATGCGTTATGCGTTATGCGTTATGCGTTATGCGTTATGCGTTATGCGTTATGCGTTATGCGTTATGCGTTATGCGTTATGCGTTATGCGTTATGCGTTATGCGTTATGCGTTATGCGTAATGCGTTATGCGCTATGGGTCATGCGTTAAGCGTTATGCGTTATGCGTTATGCGTTATGCGTTATGGGTTATGCGTTATGGGTTATGCGTTATGTGTTATGCGTTGTGCGTTATCCGCTATGCGTTATGCGTTATACGTTATGCGTAATGCGTTATCCGTTATGCGTTATGCGATTTGCGTTATGCGTTATGCGTTATGCGTTATGCGTTATGCGTTATGTGTTATGGGTTATGCGTTATGCGTTATGCGTTATGCGTTATGCGTTATGCGTTATGCGTTATGCGTTATGCGTTATGCGTTATGCGTTATGCGTTATGCGTTATGCGTTATGCGTTATGCGTTATGCGTTATGCGTTATGCGTTATGCGTTATGCGTTATGCGTTATGCGTTATGGGTTATGCGTTATGGGTTATGCGTTATGAGTATTGCGTGATCCGTTATGCGTTATGCGTTATGCGTTATGCGTTATGCGTTATGCGTTATGCGTTATGCGTTATGCGTTATGCGTTATGAGTTGTGCGTTATGCGTTATGCGTTATGCGTTATGCGTTATGCGTCATGCGTTATGCGTTATGCGTTATGCGTTATGCGTTATGCGTTATGCGTTATGCGTTATGCGTTATGCGTTATGCGTTATGCGTTATGCGTTATGCGTTATGCGTTATGCGTTATGTGTTATGGGATATGCGTTATGCGTTATGCGTTATGCGTTATGCGTTATGCGTTATGCGTTATGAGTAATCCGTGATCCGTTATGCGTTATGCGTTATGCGTTATGCGTTATGAGTAATGCGTGATCCGTTATGCGTTATGCGTTATGCGTTATGCGTTATGCGATATGCGTTATGAGTAATGCGTGATCCGTTATGCGTTATGCGTTATGCGCTATGAGTAATGCGTGATCCGTTATGCGTTATGAGTAATGCTTGATCCGTTACGCGTTATGCGTTATGCATTAAGCGTTATGCGTTATACGTTATGCGTTATGCGTTATGCGTTATGCGTTATGCGTTATGCGTTATGCGTTATGCGTTATGCGTTATGCGTTATGCGTTATGCGTTATGCGTTATGCGTTATGCGTTATGCGTTATGCGTTATGCGTTATGCGTTATGCGTTATGTGTTATGCGTTGTGCGTTATCCGCTATGCGTTATGCGATTTGCGTTATGCGTTATGCGTTATGTGTTATGCGTTATGCGTTATGCGTTATGTGTTATGGGTTATGCGTTATGCTTTATGCGTTATGCGTTATGCGTTATGCGTTATGCGTTATGCGTTATCCGTTATGCGTTATGCGTTATGCGTTATGCGTTATGCGTTATGCGTTATGCGTTATGCGTTATGCGTTATGCGTTATGCGTTATGCGTTATGCGTTATGCGTTATGCGTTATGAGAAATGCGTGATCCGTTATGCGTTATGCGTTATGAGTAATGCTTGATCCGTTACGCGTTATGCGTTATGCATTAAGCGTTATGCGTTATACGTTATGCGTTATGCGTTATGCGTTATACGTTATGCGTTATGCGTTATGCGTTATACGTTATGGGTTATGCGTTATGCTTTATGCATTATGCGTTATGCGTTATGCGATTTGCGTTATGCGTTATGCGTTATGGGTTGTGCGTTATGAGTCATGCGTTATGCGTTATGCGTTTTGCTTTATGCGTTATGCGTTATGGGTTATGCGTTATGCGTTATTCGTTATGCGTTATGGGTTATGAGTAATTCGTGATCCGTTATGCGTTATGCTTTATGCGTTATGAGTTACGCGTAATGCGTTATGCGCTATGGGTCATGCGTTAAGCGTTATGCGTTATGCGTTATGCGTTATGCGTTATGCGTTATGCGTTATGCGTTATGCGTTATGCGTTATGCGTTATGCGTTATGCGTTATGCGTTATGCGTTATGCGTTATGAGAAATGCGTGATCCGTTATGCGTTATGCGTTATGAGTAATGCTTGATCCGTTACGCGTTATGCGTTATGCATTAAGCGTTATGCGTTATACGTTATGCGTTATGCGTTATGCGTTATACGTTATGGGTTATGCGTTATGCTTTATGCATTATGCGTTATGCGTTATGCGATTTGCGTTATGCGTTATGCGTTATGGGTTGTGCGTTATGAGTCATGCGTTATGCGTTATGCGTTTTGCTTTATGCGTTATGCGTTATGGGTTATGCGTTATGCGTTATGCGTTATGGGTTATGAGTAATTCGTGATCCGTTATGCGTTATGCTTTATGCGTTATGAGTTACGCGTAATGCGTTATGCGCTATGGGTCATGCGTTAAGCGTTATGCGTTATGCGTTATGCGTTATGCGTTATGCGTTATGCGTTATGCGTTATGCGTTATGGGTTATGCGTTATGGGTTATGCGTTATGTGTTATGCGTTGTGCGTTATCCGCTATGCGTTATGCGTTATACGTTATGCGTAATGCGTTATGCGTAATGCGTTATGCGATTTGCGTTATGCGTTATGCGTTATGCGTTATGCGTTATGCGTTATGCGTTATGTGTTATGGGTTATGCGTTATGCGTTATGCGTTATGCGTTATGCGTTATGCGTTATGCGTTATGCGTTATGCGTTATGCGTTATGCGTTATGCGTTATGCGTTATGCGTTATGCGTTATGCGTTATGCGTTATGCGTTATGCGTTATGCGTTATGCGTTATGCGTTATGGGTTATGCGTTATGGATTATGCGTTATGCGTTATGCGTTATGGGTTATGCGTTATGGGTTATGCGTTATGCGTTATGCGTTATGCGTTATAAGTTATGCGTTATGCGTTATGCGTTATGCGTTATGCGTTATGCGTTATGCGTTATGCGTTATGCGTTATGCGTTATGCGTTATGCGTGATCCGTTATGCGTTATGCGTTATGAGTAATGCGTGATCCGTTATGCGTTATGCGTTATGCGCTATGAGTAATGCGTGATCCGTTATGCGTTATGCGTTATGAGTACTGCGTGATCCGTTATGCGTTATGCGTTATGAGTAATGCTTGATCCGTTACGCGTTATGCGTTATGCGTTATGAGTAATCCGTGATCCGTTATGCGTTATGCGTTATGCGTTATGCGTTATGAGTAATGCGTGATCCGTTATGCGTTATGCGTTATGCGTTATGCGTTATGCGTTATGCGTTATGCGTTATGCGTTATGCGTTATGCGTTATGCATTATGCGTTATGCGTTATGCGTTATGCGTTATGCGTTATGCGTTATGCGTTATGAGTTGTGCGTTATGAGTCATGCGTTATGCGTTATGCGTTATGTGTTATGCGTTGTGCGTTATCCGCTATGCGTTATGCGTTATGCGTGATCCGTTATGCGTTATGCGTTATGAGTAATGCGTGATCCGTTATGCGTTATGCGTTATGCGTTATGCGTTATGCGTTATGCGTTATGCGTTATGCGTTATGAGTTGTGCGTTATGCGTTATGCGTTATGCGTTATGCGTTATGCGTCATGCGTTATGCGTTATGCGTTATGCGTTATGCGTTATGCGTTATGCGTTATGCGTTATGCGTTATGCGTTATGCGTTATGCGTTATGCGTTATGTGTTATGGGATATGCGTTATGCGTTATGCGTTATACGTTATGGGTTATGCGTTATGCTTTATGCATTATGCGTTATGCGTTATGCGATTTGCGTTATGCGTTATGCGTTATGGGTTGTGCGTTATGAGTCATGCGTTATGCGTTATGCGTTTTGCTTTATGCGTTATGCGTTATGGGTTATGCGTTATGCGTTATGCGTTATGCGTTATGGGTTATGAGTAATTCGTGATCCGTTATGCGTTATGCTTTATGCGTTATGAGTTACGCGTAATGCGTTATGCGCTATGGGTCATGCGTTAAGCGTTATGCGTTATGCGTTATGCGTTATGCGTTATGCGTTATGCGTTATGCGTTATGCGTTATGCGTTATGCGTTATGCGTTATGCGTTATGCGTTATGCGTTATGCGTTATGAGAAATGCGTGATCCGTTATGCGTTATGCGTTATGAGTAATGCTTGATCCGTTACGCGTTATGCGTTATGCATTAAGCGTTATGCGTTATACGTTATGCGTTATGCGTTATGCGTTATACGTTATGGGTTATGCGTTATGCTTTATGCATTATGCGTTATGCGTTATGCGATTTGCGTTATGCGTTATGCGTTATGGGTTGTGCGTTATGAGTCATGCGTTATGCGTTATGCGTTTTGCTTTATGCGTTATGCGTTATGGGTTATGCGTTATGCGTTATGCGTTATGGGTTATGAGTAATTCGTGATCCGTTATGCGTTATGCTTTATGCGTTATGAGTTACGCGTAATGCGTTATGCGCTATGGGTCATGCGTTAAGCGTTATGCGTTATGCGTTATGCGTTATGCGTTATGCGTTATGCGTTATGCGTTATGCGTTATGGGTTATGCGTTATGGGTTATGCGTTATGTGTTATGCGTTGTGCGTTATCCGCTATGCGTTATGCGTTATACGTTATGCGTAATGCGTTATGCGTAATGCGTTATGCGATTTGCGTTATGCGTTATGCGTTATGCGTTATGCGTTATGCGTTATGCGTTATGTGTTATGGGTTATGCGTTATGCGTTATGCGTTATGCGTTATGCGTTATGCGTTATGCGTTATGCGTTATGCGTTATGCGTTATGCGTTATGCGTTATGCGTTATGCGTTATGCGTTATGCGTTATGCGTTATGCGTTATGCGTTATGCGTTATGCGTTATGCGTTATGCGTTATGGGTTATGCGTTATGGATTATGCGTTATGCGTTATGCGTTATGGGTTATGCGTTATGGGTTATGCGTTATGCGTTATGCGTTATGCGTTATAAGTTATGCGTTATGCGTTATGCGTTATGCGTTATGCGTTATGCGTTATGCGTTATGCGTTATGCGTTATGCGTTATGCGTTATGCGTGATCCGTTATGCGTTATGCGTTATGAGTAATGCGTGATCCGTTATGCGTTATGCGTTATGCGCTATGAGTAATGCGTGATCCGTTATGCGTTATGCGTTATGAGTACTGCGTGATCCGTTATGCGTTATGCGTTATGAGTAATGCTTGATCCGTTACGCGTTATGCGTTATGCCTTATGCGTTATGCGTTATGCGTTATGCGTTATGCGTTATGCGTTATGCGTTATGCGTTATGCGTTATGCGTTATGCGTTATGCGTTATGCGTTATGCGTTATGCATTATGCGTTATGCGTTATGCGTTATGCGTTATGCGTTATGCGTTATGCGTTATGAGTTGTGCGTTATGAGTCATGCGTTATGCGTTATGCGTTATGTGTTATGCGTTGTGCGTTATCCGCTATGCGTTATGCGTTTTGCGTTATGCGTTATGCGTTATACGTTATGCGTAATGCGTTATGCGTTATGCGTTATGCGTTATGCGATTTGCGTTATGCGTTATGCGTTATGCGTTATGCGTTATGCGTTATGCGTTATGCGTTATGCGTGATCCGTTATGCGTTATGCGTTATGAGTAATGCGTGATCCGTTATGCGTTATGCGTTATGCGTTATGCGTTATGCGTTATGCGTTATGCGTTATGCGTTATGAGTTGTGCGTTATGCGTTATGCGTTATGCGTTATGCGTTATGCGTTATGCGTTATGCGTTATGCGTTATGCGTTATGCGTTATGCGTTATGCGTTATGCGTTATGCGTTATGCGTTATGCGTTATGCGTTATGCGTTATGTGTTATGGGATATGCGTTATGCGTTATGCGTTATGCGTTATGCGTTATGCGTTATGCGTTATGCGTTATGCGTTATGAGTAATCCGTGATCCGTTATGCGTTATGCGTTATGCGTTATGCGTTATGAGTAATGCGTGATCCGTTATGCGTTATGCGTTATGCGTTATGCGTTATGCGATATGCGTTATGAGTAATGCGTGATCCGTTATGCGTTATGCGTTATGCGCTATGAGTAATGCGTGATCCGTTATGCGTTATGAGTAATGCTTGATCCGTTACGCGTTATGCGTTATGCATTAAGCGTTATGCGTTATACGTTATGCGTTATGCGTTATGCGTTATGCGTTATGCGTTATGCGTTATGCGTTATGCGTTATGCGTTATGCGTTTTGCTTTATGCGTTATGCGTTATGGGTTATGCGTTATGCGTTATGCGTTATGCGTTATGGGTTATGCGTTATGCCTTATGCATTATGCGTTATGCGTTATGCGATTTGCGTTATGCGTTATGCGTTATGGGTTGTGCGTTATGAGTCATGCGTTATGCGTTATGCGTTTTGCTTTATGCGTTATGCGTTATGGGTTATGCGTTATGCGTTATGCGTTATGCGTTATGGGTTATGAGTAATTCGTGATCCGTTATGCGTTATGCTTTATGCGTTATGAGTTACGCGTAATGCGTTATGCGCTATGGGTCATGCGTTATGCGTTATGCGTTATGCGTTATGCGTTATGAGAAATGCGTGATCCGTTATGCGTTATGCGTTATGAGTAATGCTTGATCCGTTACGCGTTATGCGTTATGCATTAAGCGTTATGCGTTATACGTTATGCGTTATGCGTTATGCGTTATACGTTATGGGTTATGCGTTATGCTTTATGCATTATGCGTTATGCGTTATGCGATTTGCGTTATGCGTTATGCGTTATGGGTTGTGCGTTATGAGTCATGCGTTATGCGTTATGCGTTTTGCTTTATGCGTTATGCGTTATGGGTTATGCGTTATGCGTTATGCGTTATGCGTTATGGGTTATGAGTAATTCGTCATCCGTTATGCGTTATGCTTTATGCGTTATGAGTTACGCGTAATGCGTTATGCGCTATGGGTCATGCGTTAAGCGTTATGCGTTATGCGTTATGCGTTATGCGTTATGCGTTATGCGTTATGGGTTATGCGTTATGGGTTATGCGTTATGTGTTATGCGTTGTGCGTTATCCGCTATGCGTTATGCGTTATACGTTATGCGTAATGCGTTATGCGTAATGCGTTATGCG
Organism: Lasioglossum morio; assembly: GCA_916610235.2. Lineage (NCBI taxonomy): Eukaryota > Metazoa > Arthropoda > Insecta > Hymenoptera > Halictidae > Lasioglossum > Lasioglossum morio. Next base: position 739,993 of record CAKAJA020000257.1, read on the forward strand.
ATTTGCGTTATGCGTTATGCGTTATGCGTTATGCGTTATGCGTTATGTGTTATGGGTTATGCGTTATGCGTTATGCGTTATGCGTTATGCGTTATGCGTTATGCGTTATGCGTTATGCGTTATGCGTTATGCGTTATGCGTTATGCGTTTTGCGTTATGCGTTATGCGTTATGCGTTATGCGTTATGCGTTATGCGTTATGCGTTATGCGTTATGCGTTATGCGTTATGAGTAATGCGTGATCCGTTATGCGTTATGCGTTATGCGTTATGCGTTATGAGTAATGCGTGATCCGTTATGCGTTATGCGTTATGCGTTATGCGTTATGCGTTATGAGTAATGCGTGATCCGTTATGCGTTATGCGTTATGAGTAATGCTTGATCCGTTACGCGTTATGCGTTATGCATTAAGCGTTATGCGTTATGAGTTATACGTTATGCGTTTTGCGTTATGCGTTATGCGTTATGCGTTATGCGTTATGCGTTATGCGTTATGCGTTATGCGTTATGCGTTATGCGTTATGCGATATGCGTTATGCGTTATGTGTTATGCGTTGTGCTTTATCCGCTATGCGTTATGCGTTTTGCGTTATGCGTTATGCGTTATGCGTTATGCGTAATGCGTTATGCGTTATGCGTTATGCGATTTGCGTTATGCGTTATGCGTTATGCGTTATGTGTTATGCGTTATGCGTTATGCGTTATGTGTTATGGGTTATGGGTTATGCGTTATGCGTTATGCGTTATGCGTTATGCGTTATGCGTTATGCGTTATGCGTTATGCATTATGCGTTATGCGTTATGCGTTATGCGTTATGCGTTATGCGTTATGCGTTATGCGTTATGCGTTATGGGTTATGCGTTATGGGTTATGCGTTATGCGTTATGCGTTATGCGTTATGCGTTATGCGTTATGCGTTATGCGTTATGCGTTATGCGTTATGCGTTATGCGTTATGCGTTATGCGTGATCCGTTATGCGTTATGCGTTATGAGTAATGCGTGATCCGTTATGCGTTATGCGTTATGCGTTATGCGTTATGCGTTATGCGTTATGCGTTATGCGTTATGCGTTATGCGTTATGAGTTGTGCGTTATGCGTTATGCGTAATGCGTTATGCGTTATGCGTCATGCGTTATGCGTTATGCGTTATGCGTTATGCGTTATGCGTTATGCGTTATGCGTTATGCGTTATGCGTTATGCGTTATGCGTTATGCGTTATGCGTTATGCGTTATGCGTTATGCGTTATGTGTTATGGGATATGAGTAATGCTTGATCCGTTACGCGTTATGCGTTATGCATTAAGCGTTATGCGTTATACGTTATGCGTTATGCGTTATGCGTTCTGCGTTATGCGTTATGCTTTATGCATTATGCGTTATGCGTTATGCGATTTGCGTTATGCGTTATGCGTTGTGGGTTGTGCGTTATGAGTCATGCGTTATGCGTTATGCGTTTTGCTTTATGCGTTATGCGTTATGGGTTATGCGTTATGCGTTATGCGTTATGCGTTATGCATTATGCGTTATGCGTTATGCGATTTGCGTTATGCGTTATGCGTTATGCGTTATGGGTTATGCGTTATGCGTTATGCGTTATGCGTTATGCTTTATGCATTATGCGGAATGCGTTATGCGTTATGCGTTATGCGTTATGCGTTATGCGTTATGCGTTATGCGTTATGCGTTATGAGTAATGCGTGATCCGTTATGCGTTATGCGTTATGCGCTATGAGTAATGCGTGATCCGTTATGCGTTATGCGTTATGCGCTATGAGTAATGCGTGATCCGTTATGCGTTATGAGTAATGCTTGATCCGTTACGCGTTATGCGTTATGCATTAAGCGTTATGCGTTATACGTTATGCGTTATGCGTTATGCGTTATGCGTTATGCGTTATGCGTTATGCGTTATGCGTTATGCGTTATGCGTTATGCGTTATGCGTTATGCGTTATGCGTTATGTGTTATGCGTTGTGCGTTATCCGCTATGCGTTATGCGATTTGCGTTATGCGTTATGCGTTATGTGTTATGCGTTATGCGTTATGCGTTATGTGTTATGGGTTATGCGTTATGCGTTATGCGTTATGCGTTATGCGTTATGCGTTATGCGTTATGCGTTATGCGTTATGCGTTATGCGTTATGCGTTATGCGTTATGCGTTATGCGTTATGCGTTATGCGTTATGCGTTATGCGTTATGCGTTATGCGTTATGCGTTATGCGTTATGCGTTATGCGTTATGAGAAATGCGTGATCCGTTATGCGTTATGCGTTATGAGTAATGCTTGATCCGTTACGCGTTATGCGTTATGCATTAAGCGTTATGCGTTATACGTTATGCGTTATGCGTTATGCGTTATACGTTATGCGTTATGCGTTATGCGTTATACGTTATGGGTTATGCGTTATGCCTTATGCATTATGCGTTATGCGTTATGCGATTTGCGTTATGCGTTATGCGTTATGGGTTGTGCGTTATGAGTCATGCGTTATGCGTTATGCGTTTTGCTTTATGCGTTATGCGTTATGGGTTATGCGTTATGCGTTATGCGTTATGCGTTATGGGTTATGAGTAATTCGTGATCCGTTATGCGTTATGCTTTATGCGTTATGAGTTACGCGTAATGCGTTATGCGCTATGGGTCATGCGTTATGCGTTATGCGTTATGCGTTATGCGTTATGAGTAATGCGTGATCCGTTATGCGTTATGCGTTATGAGTAATGCTTGATCCGTTACGCGTTATGCGTTATGCATTAAGCGTTATGCGTTATACGTTATGCGTTATGCGTTATGCGTTATACGTTATGGGTTATGCGTTATGCTTTATGCATTATGCGTTATGCGTTATGCGATTTGCGTTATGCGTTATGCGTTATGGGTTGTGCGTTATGAGTCATGCGTTATGCGTTATGCGTTTTGCTTTATGCGTTATGCGTTATGGGTTATGCGTTATGCGTTATGCGTTATGCGTTATGGGTTATGAGTAATTCGTGATCCGTTATGCGTTATGCTTTATGCGTTATGAGTTACGCGTAATGCGTTATGCGCTATGGGTCATGCGTTAAGCGTTATGCGTTATGCGTTATGCGTTATGCGTTATGCGTTATGCGTTATGGGTTATGCGTTATGGGTTATGCGTTATGTGTTATGCGTTGTGCGTTATCCGCTATGCGTTATGCGTTATACGTTATGCGTAATGCGTTATGCGTAATGCGTTATGCGATTTGCGTTATGCGTTATGCGTTATGCGTTATGCGTTATGCGTTATGCGTTATGTGTTATGGGTTATGCGTTATGCGTTATGCGTTATGCGTTATGCGTTATGCGTTATGCGTTATGCGTTATGCGTTATGCGTTATGCGTTATGCGTTATGCGTTATGCGTTTTGCGTTATGCGTTATGCGTTATGCGTTATGCGTTATGCGTTATGCGTTATGCGTTATGCGTTATGCGTTATGCGTTATGCGTTATGAGTAATGCGTGATCCGTTATGCGTTATGAGTTATGCGTTATGCGTTATGAGTAATGCGTGATCCGTTATGCGTTATGCGTTATGCGTTATGCGTTATGCGTTATGAGTAATGCGTGATCCGTTATGCGTTATGCGTTATGAGTAATGCTTGATCCGTTACGCGTTATGCGTTATGCATTAAGCGTTATGCGTTATGAGTTATACGTTATGCGTTTTGCGTTATGCGTTATGCGTTATGCGTTATGCGTTATGCGTTATGCGTTATGCGTTATGCGTTATGCGTTATGCGTTATGCGATATGCGTTATGCGTTATGTGTTATGCGTTGTGCTTTATCCGCTATGCGTTATGCGTTTTGCGTTATGCGTTATGCGTTATACGTTATGCGTAATGCGTTATGCGTTATGCGTTATGCGATTTGCGTTATGCGTTATGCGTTATGCGTTATGTGTTATGCGTTATGCGTTATGCGTTATGTGTTATGGGTTATGGGTTATGCGTTATGCGTTATGCGTTATGCGTTATGCGTTATGCGTTATGCGTTATGCGTTATGCGTTATGCGTTATGCGTTATGCGTTATGCGTTATGCGTTATGCGTTATGCGTTATGTGTTATGCGTTATGCGTTATGGGTTATGCGTTATGGGTTATGCGTTATGCGTTATGCGTTATGCGTTATGCGTTATGCGTTATGCGTTATGCGTTATGCGTTATGCGTTATGCGTTATGCGTTATGCGTTATGCGTGATCCGTTATGCGTTATGCGTTATGAGTAATGCGTGATCCGTTATGCGTTATGCGTTATGCGTTATGCGTTATGCGTTATGCGTTATGCGTTATGCGTTATGCGTTATGCGTTATGCGTTATGCGTTATGCGTTATGCGTTATGTGTTATGGGATATGAGTAATGCTTGATCCGTTACGCGTTATGCGTTATGCATTAAGCGTTATGCGTTATACGTTATGCGTTATGCGTTATGCGTTCTGCGTTATGCGTTATGAGTAATGCGTGATCCGTTATGCGTTATGCGTTATGCGCTATGAGTAATGCGTGATCCGTTATGCGTTATGCGTTATGAGTAATGCTTGATCCGTTACGCGTTATGCGTTATGCATTAAGCGTTATGCGTTATACGTTATGCGTTATGCGTTATGCGTTATGCGTTATGCGTTATGCGTTATGCGTTATGCGTTATGGGTTATGTGTTATGCGTTATGCGTTATGCGTTATGTGTTATGGGTTATGCGTTATGCGTTATGCGTTATGCGTTATGCGTTATGCGTTATGCGTTATGCGTTATGCGTTATGCGTTATGCGTTATGCGTTATGCGTTATGCGTTATGCGTTATGCGTTATGCGTTATGCGTTATGCGTTATGCGTAATGCGTTATGCGCTATGGGTCATGCGTTAAGCGTTATGCGTTATGCGTTATGCGTTATGCGTTATGGGTTATGCGTTATGGGTTATGCGTTATGTGTTATGCGTTGTGCGTTATCCGCTATGCGTTATGCGTTATACGTTATGCGTAATGCGTTATGCGTTATGCGTTTTGCGATTTGCGTTATGCGTTATGCGTTATGCGTTATGCGTTATGCGTTATGCGTTATGCGTTATGCGTTATGCGTTATGTGTTATGGGTTATGCGTTATGCGTTATGTGTTATGCGTTGTGCTTTATCCGCTATGCGTTATGCGTTTTGCGTTATGCGTTATGCGTTATACGTTATGCGTAATGCGTTATGCGTTATGCGTTATGCGATTTGCGTTATGCGTTATGCGTTATGCGTTATGTGTTATGCGTTATGCGTTATGCGTTATGTGTTATGGGTTTTGGGTTATGCGTTATGCGTTATGCCTTATGCGTTATGCGTTATGCGTTATGGGTTATGCGTTATGGGTTATGCGTTATGCGTTATGCGTTATGCGTTATGCGTTATGCGTTATGCGTTATGCGTTATGCGTTATGCGTTATGCGTTATGCGTTATGCGTTATGCGTTATGCGTTATGCGTTATGCGTTATGCGTTATGAGTTGTGCGTTATGCGTTATGCGTTATGCGTTATGCGTTATGCGTCATGCGTTATGCGTTATGCGTTATGCGTTATGCGTTATGCGTTATGCGTTATGCGTTATGCGTTATGCGTTATGCGTTATGCGTTATGTGTTATGGGATATGCGTTATGCGTTATGCGTTATGCGTTATGCGTTATGCGTTATGCGTTATGCGTTATGCGTTATGCGTTATGAGTAATCCGTGATCCGTTATGCGTTATGCGTTATGCGTTATGCGTTATGAGTAATGCGTGATCCGTTATGCGTTATGCGTTATGCGTTATGCGTTATGCGTTATGCGATATGCGTTATGAGTAATGCGTGATCCGTTATGCGTTATGCGTTATGCGCTATGAGTAATGCGTGATCCGTTATGCGTTATGAGTAATGCTTGATCCGTTACGCGTTATGCGTTATGCATTAAGCGTTATGCGTTATACGTTATGCGTTATGCGTTATGCGTTATGCGTTATGCGTTATGCTTTATGCATTATGCGTTATGCGTTATGCGTTATGCGTTATGCGTTATGCGTTATGCGTTATGCGTTATACGTTATGCGTTATGCGTTATGCGTTATGCGTTATGCGTTATGCGTTATGCGTTATGCGTTATGTGTTATGCGTTGTGCGTTATCCGCTATGCGTTATGCGTTTTGCGTTATGCGTTATGCGTTATACGTTATGCGTAATGCGTTATGCGTTATGCGTTATGAGTAATGCGTGATCCGTTATGCGTTATGCGTTATGAGTAATGCTTGATCCGTTACGCGTTATGCGTTATGCATTAAGCGTTATGCGTTATGCGTTATACGTTATGCGTTATGCGTTATGCGTTATGCGTTATGCGTTATGCGTTATGCGTTATGCGTTATGCGTTATGCGTTATGCGTTATGCGTTATGCGTTATGCGTTATGCGTTATGCGTTATGTGTTATGCGTTGTGCGTTATCCGCTATGCGTTATGCGTTTTGCGTTATGCGTTATGCGTTATACGTTATGCGTAATGCGTTATGCGTTATGCGTTATGCGATTTGCGTTATGCGTTATGCGTTATGCGTTATGGGTTATGTGTTATGCGTTATGCGTTATGCGTTATGTGTTATGGGTTATGCGTTATGCGTTATGCGTTATGCGTTATGCGTTATGCGTTATGCGTTATGCGTTATGCGTTATGCGTTATGCGTTATGCGTTATGCGTTATGCGTAATGCGTTATGCGCTATGGGTCATGCGTTAAGCGTTATGCGTTATGCGTTATGCGTTATGCGTTATGGGTTATGCGTTATGGGTTCTGCGTTATGTGTTATGCGTTGTGCGTTATCCGCTATGCGTTATGCGTTATACGTTATACGTTATGCGTAATGCGTTATGCGTTATGCGTTATGCGATTTGCGTTATGCGTTATGCGTTATGCGTTATGCGTTATGCGTTATGCGTTATGCGTTATGTGTTATGGGTTATGCGTTATGCGTTATGCGTTATGCGTTATGCGTTATGCGTTATGCGTTATGCGTTATGCGTTATGCGTTATGCGTTATGCGTTATGCGTTATGCGTTATGCGTTATGCGTTATGCGTTATGCGTTATGCGTTATGCGTTATGCGTTATGCGTTATGCGTTATGCGTTATGCGTTATGCGTTATGCGTTATGCGTTATGCGTTATGAGTAATCCGTGATCCGTTATGCGTTATGCGTTATGCGTTATGCGTTATGAGTAATGCGTAATCCGTTATGCGTTATGCGTTATGCGTTATGCGTTATGCGTTATGAGTAATGCGTGATCCGTTATGCGTTATGCGTTATGCGCTATAAGTAATGCGTGATCCGTTATGCGTTATGCGTTATGAGTAATGCTTGATCCGTTACGCGTTATGCGTTATGCATTAAGCGTTATGCGTTATACTTTATGCGTTATGCGTTATGCGTTATGCGTTATGCTTTATGCATTATGCGTTATGCGTTATGGGATTTGCGTTATGCGTTATGCGTTATGGGTTATCCGTTATGCGTTATGCGTTATGCGTTATGCGTTATGTGTTATGCGTTGTGCGTTATCCGCTATGCGTTATGCGTTTTGCGTTATGCGTTATGCGTTATACGTTATGCGTAATGCGTTATGCGTTATGCGTTATGCGATTTGCGTTATGCGTTATGCGTTATGTGTTATGCGTTATGCGTTATGCGTTATGTGTTATGGGTTATGCGTTATGCGTTATGCGTTATGCGTTATGCGTTATGCGTTATACGTTATGGGTTATGCGTTATGCTTTATGCATTATGCGTTATGCGTTATGCGATTTGCGTTATGCGTTATGCGTTATGGGTTGTGCGTTATGAGTCATGCGTTATGCGTTATGCGTTTTGCGTTATGGGTTGTGCGTTATGAGTCATGCGTTATGCGTTATGCGTTTTGCTTTATGCGTTATGCGTTATGGGTTATGCGTTATGCGTTATGCGTTATGCGTTATGGGTTATGAGTAATTCGTGATCCGTTATGCGTTATGCTTTATGCGTTATGAGTTACGCGTAATGCGTTATGCGCTATGGGTCATGCGTTAAGCGTTATGCGTTATGCGTTATGCGTTATGAGTAATGCGTGATCCGTTATGCGTTATGCGTTATGCGTTATGCGTTATGCGTTATGCGTTATGCGTTATGCGTTATGCGGTATGCGTAATGCGTTATGCGCTATGGGTCATGCGTTAAGCGTTATGCGTTATGCGTTATGCGTTATGCGTTATGGGTTATGCGTTATGGGTTCTGCGTTATGTGTTATGCGTTGTGCGTTATCCGCTATGCGTTATGCGTTATACGTTATACGTTATGCGTAATGCGTTATGCGTTATGCGTTATGCGATTTGCGTTATGCGTTATGCGTTATGCGTTATGCGTTATGCGTTATGCGTTATGCGTTATGTGTTATGGGTTATGCGTTATGCGTTATGCGTTATGCGTTATGCGTTATGCGTTATGCGTTATGCGTTATGCGTTATGCGTTATGCGTTATGCGTTATGCGTTATGCGTTATGCGTTATGCGTTATGCGTTATGCGTTATGCGTTATGCGTTATGCGTTATGCGTTATGCGTTATGCGTTATGCGTTATGCGTTATGCGTTATGCGTTATGCGTTATGAGTAATCCGTGATCCGTTATGCGTTATGCGTTATGCGTTATGCGTTATGAGTAATGCGTAATCCGTTATGCGTTATGCGTTATGCGTTATGCGTTATGCGTTATGAGTAATGCGTGATCCGTTATGCGTTATGCGTTATGCGCTATAAGTAATGCGTGATCCGTTATGCGTTATGCGTTATGAGTAATGCTTGATCCGTTACGCGTTATGCGTTATGCATTAAGCGTTATGCGTTATACTTTATGCGTTATGCGTTATGCGTTATGCGTTATGCTTTATGCATTATGCGTTATGCGTTATGGGATTTGCGTTATGCGTTATGCGTTATGGGTTATCCGTTATGCGTTATGCGTTATGCGTTATGCTTTATGCATTATGCGTTATGCGTTATGCGATTTGCGTTATTCGTTATGCGTTGTGGGTTGTGCGTTATGAGTCATGCGTTATGCGTTATGCGTTTTGCTTTATGCGTTATGCGTTATGGGTTATGCGTTATGCGTTATGCGTTGAGCGTTATGGGTTATGAGTAATGCGTGATCCGTTATGCGTTATGCGTTATGAGTAATGCGTGATCCGTTATGCGTTATGCGTTATGCATTAAGCGTTATGCGTTATGCGTTATGCGTTATGCGTTATGCGTTATGCTTTATGCATTATGCGTTATGCGTTATGATATTTATGTTATGCGTTATGCGTTATGGGTTGTGCGTTATGAGTCATGCGTAATGCGTTATGCGTTTTGCTTTATGCGTTATGCGTTATGGGTTATGCGTTATGCGTTATGCGTTAAGCGTTATGCGTTATGCGTTATGCGTTATGCGTTATGCGTTATGCGTTTGCGTTATGCGTTATGCGTTATGCGTTATGCGTTATGCGTTATGCGTTATGCGTTATGCGTTATGCGTTATGCGTTATGGGTTATCCGTTATGCGTTATCCGTTTAGAGTTTTGCGTTATGCGTTATGCGTTATGAGTTGTGCGTTATGCGTTATGCGTTATGCGTTATGCGTTATGCGTTATGCGTTATGCATTATGCGTTATGCGTTATGCGATTTGCGTTATGCGTTATGCGTTATGCGTTATGGGTTATGCGTTATGCGTTATGCGTTATGCGTTATGCTTTATGCATTATGCGTTATGCGTTATGCGTTATGCGTTATGCGTTATGCGTTATGCCTTATGCGTTATGCGTTATGCGTTGTGAGTAATGCGTGATCTGTTATGCGTTATGCGTTATGCGCTATGAGTAATGCGTGATCCGTTATGCGTTATGCGTTATGAGTAATGCTTGATCCGTTACGCGTTATGCGTTATGCATTAAGCGTTATGCGTTATACGTTATGCGTTATGCGTTATGCGTTATGCGTTATGCTTTATGCATTATGCGTTATGCGTTATGCGATTTGCGTTATGCTTTATGCGTTATGGGTTATGCGTTATGCGTTATGCGTTATGCGTTATGCGTTATGCGTTATGCGTTATGCGTTATGCGTTATGCGTTATGCGTTATGCGTTATGCGTTATGCGTTATGCGTTATGCGTTATGTGTTATGCGTTGTGCGTTATCCGCTATGCGTTATGCGTTTTGCGTTATGCGTTATGCGTTATACGTTATGCGTAATGCGTTATGCGTTATGCGTTATGCGATTTGCGTTATGCGTTATGCGTTATGTGTTATGCGTTATGCGTTATGCGTTATGTGTTATGGGTTATGCGTTATGCGTTATGCGTTATGCGTTATGCGTTATGCGTTATACGTTATGGGTTATGCGTTATGCTTTATGCATTATGCGTTATGCGTTATGCGATTTGCGTTATGCGTTATGCGTTATGGGTTGTGCGTTATGAGTCATGCGTTATGCGTTATGCGTTTTGCGTTATGGGTTGTGCGTTATGAGTCATGCGTTATGCGTTATGCGTTTTGCTTTATGCGTTATGCGTTATGGGTTATGCGTTATGCGTTATGCGTTATGCGTTATGGGTTATGAGTAATTCGTGATCCGTTATGCGTTATGCTTTATGCGTTATGAGTTACGCGTAATGCGTTATGCGCTATGGGTCATGCGTTAAGCGTTATGCGTTATGCGTTATGCGTTATGAGTAATGCGTGATCCGTTATGCGTTATGCGTTATGCGTTATGCGTTATGCGTTATGCGTTATGCGTTATGCGTTATGAGTAATGCGTGATCCGTTATGCGTTATGCGCTATGAGTAATGCGTGATCCGTTATGCGTTATGCGTTATGAGAAATGCTTGATCCGTTACGCGTTATGCGTTATGCATTAAGCGTTATGCGTTATACGTTATGCGTTATGCGTTATGCGTTATGCGTTATGGGTTATGCGTTATGGGTTATGCGTTATGGGTTATGAGTAATGCGTGATCCGTTATGCGTTATGCGTTACGCGTAATGCGTTATGCGCTATGGGTCATGCGTTATGCGTTATGCGTTATGCGTTATGCGTTATGCGTTATGCGTTATGCGTTATACGTTATGCGTTATGCGTTATGCGTTATGCGTTATGCGTTATGCGTTATGCGTTATGCGTTATGCTTTATGCATTATGCGTTATGCGTTATGCGATTTGCGTTATGCGTTATGCGTTATGGGTTATGCGTTATGCGTTATGCGTTATGCGTTATGCTTTATGCATTATGCGTTATGCGTTATGCGATTTGCGTTATGCGTTATGCGTTATGGGTTGTGCGTTATGAGTCATGCGTTATGCGTTTTGCTTTATGCGTTATGCGTTATGGGTTATGCGTTATGCGTTATGCGTTATGCGTTATGGGTTATGAATAATGCGTGATCCGTTATGCGTTATGCTTTATGCGTTATGAGTTACGCGTAATGCTTTATGCGCTATGGGTCATGCGTTAAACGTTATGCGTTATGCGTTATGCGTTATGCATTATGCGTTATGGGTTATGAGTAATGCGTGATCCGTTATGCGTTATGCTTTATGCGTTATGAGTTACGCGTAATGCGTTATGCGCTATGGGTCATGCGTTAAGCGTTATGCGTTATGCGTTATGCGTTATGGGTTATGCGTTATGGGTTATGAGTAATGCGTGATCCGTTATACGTTATGCTTCATGCGTTATGAGTTACGCGTAATGCGTTATGCGTTATGCGTTATGCGTTATGCTTTATGCATTATGCGTTATGCGTTATGCGTTATGCGTTATGCGTTATGCGTTATGCGTTATGCGTTATGCGTTATGCGTTATGCGTTATGCGTTATGCGTTATGCGTTATGCGTTATGCGTTATGCGTTATGCGTTATGCGTTATGCGTTATGCGTTATGCGTTATGCGTTATGCGTTATGTGTTATGCGTTGTGCGTTATCCGCTATGCGTTATGCGTTTTGCGTTATGCGTTATGCGTTATACGTTATGCGTAATGCGTTATGCGTTATGCGTTATGCGTTATGCGATTTGCGTTATGCGTTATGCGTTATGCGTTATGCGTTATGCGTTCTGCGTTATGCGTTATGCGTTATGCGTTATGCGTTATGGGTTATGCGTTATGCGTTATGCGTTATGCGTTATGCGTTATGCGTTATGCGTTATGCGTTATGCGTTATGCGTTATGCGTTATGCGTTATGCGTTATGCGTTATGCGTTATGCGTTATGCGTTATGCGTTATGCGTTATGCGTTATGCGTTATGCGTTATGCGTTATGCGTTATACGTTATGCGTTATGCGTTATGCGTTATGCGTGATACGTTATGCGTTATGCGTTATGCGTTATGCGTTATGGGTTATGCGTTATGGGTTATGCGTTATGGGTTATGAGTAATGCGTGATCCGTTATGCGTTATGCGTTACGCGTAATGCGTTATGCGCTATGGGTCATGCGTTATGCGTTATGCGTTATGCGTTATGCGTTATGCGTTATGCGTTATGCGTTATGCGTTATGCGTTATGCGTTATGCGTTATGCGTTATGCGTTATGCGTTATGCGTTATGCGTTATGCGTTATGCGTTATGTGTTATGCGTTGTGCGTTATACGTTATGTGTTATGGGTTATGCGTTATGCGTTATGCGTTATGCGTTATGCGTTATGCGTTATGCGTTATGCGTTATGCGTTATGCGTTATGCGTTATGCGTTATGCGTTATGCGTTATGCGTTATGCGTTATGCGTTATGCGTTATGAGAAATGCGTGATCCGTTATGCGTTATGCGTTATGAGTAATGCTTGATCCGTTACGCGTTATGCGTTATGCATTAAGCGTTATGCGTTATGCGTTATGCGTTATGTGTTATGCGTTATGGGTTATGCGTTATGCTTTATGCATTATGCGTTATGCGTTTTGCGATTTGCGTTATGCGTTATGCGTTATGGGTTGTGCGTTATGAGTCATGCGTTATGCGTTATGGGTTTTGCTTTATGCGTTATGCGTTATGGGTTATGCGTTATGCGTTATGCGTTATGCGTTATGCGTTATGCGTTATGCGTTATGCGTTATGCATTTTGCGTTATGTGTTATGGGTTATGCGTTATGCGTTATGCGTTATGCGTTATGCGTTATGCGTTATGCGATTTGCGTTATGCGTTATGCGTTATGGGTTATGTGTTATGCGTTATGCGTTATGTGTTATGCGTGATCCGTTATGCGTTATGCGTTATGGGTAATGCTTGATCCGTTACGCGTTATGCGTTATGCATTAAGCGTTATGCGTTATGCGTTATACGTTATGCGTTATGCGTTATGCGTTATGCGTTATGCGTTATGCGTTATGCGTTATGCGTTATGCGTTATGCGTTATGCGTTATGCGTTATGCGTTATGCGTTATGCGTTATGCGTTATGCGTTATGTGTTATGCGTTGTGCGTTATCCGCTATGCGTTATGCGTTTTGCGTTATGCGTTATACGTTATGCGTAATGCGTTATGCGTTATGCGTTATGCGATTTGCGTTATGCGTTATGCGTTATGGGTTATGTGTTATGCGTTATGCGTTATGCGTTATGTGTTATGGGTTATGCGTTATGCGTTATGCGTTATGCGTTATGCGTTATGCGTTATGCGTTATGCGTTATGCGTTATGCGTTATGCGTTATGCGTTATGCGTTATGCGATTTGCGTTATGCGTTATGCGTTATGCGTTATGCGTTATGCGTTATGTATTATGGGTTATGCGTTATGCGTTATGCGTTATGCGTTATGCGTTATGCGTTATGCGTTATGGGTTATGCGTTATGGGTTATGCGTTATGTGTTATGCGTTGTGCGTTATCCGCTATGCGTTATGCGTTATACGTTATGCGTAATGCGTTATGCGTTATGCGTTATGCGATTTGCGTTATGCGTTATGCGTTATGCGTTATGCGTTATGCGTTATGTGTTATGGGTTATGCGTTATGCGTTATGCGTTATGCGTTATGCGTTATGCGTTATGCGTTATGCGTTATGCGTTATGCGTTATGCGTTATGCGTTATGCGTTATGCGTTATGCGTTATGATTTATGCGTTATGCGTTATGCGTTATGCGTTATGCGTTATGCGTTATGCGTTATGCGTTATGCGTTATGCGTTATGCGTTATGCGTTATGAGTAATCCGTGATCCGTTATGCGTTATGCGTTATGCGTTATGCGTTATGAGTAATGCGTAATCCGTTATGCGTTATGCGTTATGCGTTATGCGTTATGCGTTATGCGTTATGAGTAATGCGTGATCTGTTATTCGTTATGCGCTATAAGTAATGCGTGATCCGTTATGCGTTATGCGTTATGAGTAATGCTTGATCCGTTACGCGTTATGCGTTATGCATTAAGCGTTATGACTTATACTTTATGCGTTATGCGTTATGCGTTATGCGTTATGCGTTATGCTTTATGCATTATGCGTTATGCGTTATGCGATTTGCGTTATGCGTTATGCGTTATGGGTTATCCGTTATGCGTTATGCGTTATGCGTTATGCTTTATGCATTATGCGTTATGCGTTATGCGATTTGCGTTATTCGTTATGCGTTGTGGGTTGTGCGTTATGAGTCATGCGTTATGCGTTATGCGTTTTGCTTTATGCGTTATGCGTTATGGGTTATGCGTTATGCGTTATGCGTTGAGCGTTATGGGTTATGAGTAATGCGTGATCCGTTATGCGTTATGCGTTATGAGTAATGCGTGATCCGTTATGCGTTATGCGTTATGCATTAAGCGTTATGCGTTATGCGTTATGCGTTATGCGTTATGCGTTATGCGTTATGCGTTATGCTTTATGCATTATGCGTTATGCGTTATGCGATTTATGTTATGCGTTATGCGTTATGGGTTGTGCGTTATGAGTCATGCGTAATGCGTTATGCGTTTTGCTTTATGCGTTATGCGTTATGGGTTATGCGTTATGCGTTATGCGTTAAGCGTTATGCGTTATGCGTTATGCGTTATGCGTTATGCGTTATGCGTTATGCGTTTGCGTTATGCGTTATGCGTTATGCGTTATGCGTTATACGTTATGCGTTATGCGTTATGCGTTATGCGTTATGCGTTATGGGTTATCCGTTATGCGTTATCCGTTTAGAGTTTTGCGTTATGCGTTATGCGTTATGAGTTGTGCGTTATGCGTTATGCGTTATGCGTTATGCGTTATGCGTTATGCGTTATGCGTTATGCGTTATGCATTATGCGTTATGCGTTATGCGATTTGCGTTATGCGTTATGCGTTATGGGTTATGCGTTATGCGTTATGCGTTATGCGTTATGCGTTATGCTTTATGCATTATGCGTTATGCGTTATGCGTTATGCGTTATGCGTTATGCGTTATGCGTTATGCGTTATGAGTAATGCGTGATCCGTTATGCGTTATGCGTTATGCGCTATGAGTAATGCGAGATCCGTTATGCGTTATACGTTATGCGTTATGCGTTATGCGTTATGCGTTATGCGTTATGCGTTATGCGTTATGCGTTATGCTTTATGCATTATGCGTTATGCGTTATGCGATTTGCGTTATGCGTTATGCGTTATGGGTTATGCGTTATGCGTTATGCGTTATGCTTTATGCTTTATGCATTATGCGTTATGCGTTATGCGTTATGCGTTATGCGTTATGCGTTATGAGTAATGCGTGATCCGTTATGCGTTATGCGTTATGCGTTATGCGTTATGCGTTATGAGTAATACGTGATCCGTTATGCGTTATGCGTTATGCGTTATGCGTTATCCGTTTAGAGTTTTGCGTTATGCGTTATGCGTTATGAGTTGTGCGTTATGCGTTATGCGTTATGCGTTATGCGTTATGCGTTATGCGTTATGCGTTATGCGTTATGCGTTATGCATTATGCGTTATGCGTTATGCGATTTGCGTTATGCGTTATGCGTTATGGGTTATGCGTTATGCGTTATGCGTTATGCGTTATGCTTTATGCATTATGCGTTATGCGTTATGCGTTATGCGTTATGCGTTATGCGTTATGCGTTATGCGTTATGAGTAATGCGTGATCCGTTATGCGTTATGCGTTATGCTTTATGCATTATGCGTTATGCGTTATGCGATTTGCGTTATGCGTTATGCGTTATGGGTTATGCGTTATGCGTTATGCGTTATGCTTTATGCTTTATGCATTATGCGTTATGCGTTATGCGTTATGCGTTATGCGTTATGCGTTATGAGTAATGCGTGATCCGTTATGCGTTATGCGTTATGCGTTATGCGTTATGCGTTATGCGTTTGCGTTATGCGTTATGCGTTATGCGTTATGCGTTATACGTTATGCGTTATGCGTTATGCGTTATGCGTTATGCGTTATGGGTTATCCGTTATGCGTTATCCGTTTAGAGTTTTGCGTTATGCGTTATGCGTTATGAGTTGTGCGTTATGCGTTATGCGTTATGCGTTATGCGTTATGCGTTATGCGTTATGCGTTATGCGTTATGCGTTATGCATTATGCGTTATGCGTTATGCGATTTGCGTTATGCGTTATGCGTTATGGGTTATGCGTTATGCGTTATGCGTTATGCGTTATGCTTTATGCATTATGCGTTATGCGTTATGCGTTATGCGTTATGCGTTATGCGTTATGCGTTATGAGTAATGCGTGATCCGTTATGCGTTATGCGTTATGCGCTATGAGTAATGCGTGATCCGTTATGCGTTATGCGTTATGAGTAATGCTTGATCCGTTACGCGTTATGCGTTATGCATTAAGCGTTATGCGTTATACGTTATGCGTTATGCGTTATGCGTTATGCGTTATGCGTTATGCGTTATGCTTTATGCATTATGCGTTATGCGTTATGCGATTTGCGTTATGCGTTATGCGTTATGGGTTATGCGTTATGCGTTATGCGTTATGCTTTATGCTTTATGCATTATGCGTTATGCGTTATGCGTTATGCGTTATGCGTTATGCGTTATGAGTAATGCGTGATCCGTTATGCGTTATGCGTTATGCGTTATGCGTTATGCGTTATGCGTTATGAGTAATACGTGATCCGTTATGCGTTATGCGTTATGCGTTATGCGTTATGCGTTATGAGTAATGCGTGATCCGTTATGCGTTATGCGTTATGAGTAATGCTTGATCCGTTACGCGTTATGCGTTATGCATTAAGCGTTATGCGTTATACGTTATGCGTTATGCGTTATGCGTTATGCGTTATGCGTTATGCGTTATGCGTTATGCGTTATGCGTTATGCGTTATGCGTTATGCGTTATGCGTTATGCGTTATGCGTTATGCGTTATGCGTTATGAGAAATGCGTGATCCGTTATGCGTTATGCGTTATGAGTAATGCTTGATCCGTTACGCGTTATGCGTTATGCATTAAGCGTTATGCGTTATACGTTATGGGTTATGCGTTATGCGTTATGCGTTATGCTTTATGCTTTATGCATTATGCGTTATGCGTTATGCGTTATGCGTTATGCGTTATGCGTTATGCGTTATGCGTTATGCGTTATGCGTTATGCGTTATGCGTTATGCGTTATGCGTTATGCGTTATGCGTTATGCGTTATGCGTTATGCGTTATGCGTTATGCGTTATGCGTTATGCGTTATGCGTTATGTGTTATGCGTTGTGCGTTATCCGCTATGCGTTATGCGTTTTGCGTTATGCGTTATGCGTTATACGTTATGCGTAATGCGTTATGCGTTATGCGTTATGCGATTTGCGTTATGCGTTATGCGTTATGTGTTATGCGTTATGCGTTATGCGTTATGTGTTATGGGTTATGCGTTATGCGTTATGCGTTATGCGTTATGCGTTATGCGTTATGCGTTATGCGTTATGCGTTATGCGTTATGCGTTATGCGTTATGCGTTATGCGTTATGCGCTATGAGTAATGCGTGATCCGTTATGCGTTATGCGTTATGAGTAATGCTTGATCCGTTACGCGTTATGCGTTATGCATTAAGCGTTATGCGTTATACGTTATGCGTTATGCGTTATGCGTTATGCGTTATGCGTTATGCGTTATGCGTTATGCGTTATGCGTTATGCGTTATGCGTTATGCGTTATGCGTTATGCGTTATGCGTTATGCGTTATGCGTTATGTGTTATGCGTTGTGCGTTATCCGCTATGCGTTATGCGTTTTGCGTTATGCGTTATGCGTTATACGTTATGCGTAATGCGTTATGCGTTATGCGTTATGCGATTTGCGTTATGCGTTATGCGTTATGTGTTATGCGTTATGCGTTATGCGTTATGTGTTATGGGTTATGCGTTATGCGTTATGCGTTATGCGTTATGCGTTATGCGTTATGCGTTATGCGTTATGCGTTATGTGTTATGCGTTATGCGTTATGCGTTATGCGTTATGCGCTATGAGTAATGCGTGATCCGTTATGCGTTATGCGTTATGAGTAATGCTTGATCCGTTACGCGTTATGCGTTATGCATTAAGCGTTATGCGTTATACGTTATGCGTTATGCGTTATGCGTTATGCGTTATGCGTTATGCGTTATGCTTTATGCATTATGCGTTATGCGTTATGCGATTTGCGTTATGCGTTATGCGTTATGGGTTATGCGTTATGCGTTATGCGTTATGCTTTATGCTTTATGCATTATGCGTTATGCGTTATGCGTTATGCGTTATGCGTTATGCGTTATGCGTTATGCGTTATGCGTTATGAGTAATGCGTGATCCGTTATGCGTTATGCGTTATGCGTTATGCGTTATGAGTAATACGTGATCCGTTATGCGTTATGCGTTATGCGTTATGCGTTATGCGTTATGAGTAATGCGTGATCCGTTATGCGTTGTGCGTTATGAGTAATGCTTGATCCGTTACGCGTTATGCGTTATGCATTAAGCGTTATGCGTTATACGTTATGCGTTATGCGTTATGCGTTATGCGTTATGCGTTATGCGTTATGCGTTATGTGTTATGCGTTGTGCGTTATCCGCTATGCGTTATGCGTTTTGCGTTATGCGTTATACGTTATGCGTAATGCGTTATGCGTTATGCGTTATGCGATTTGCGTTATGCGTTATGCGTTATGTGTTATGCGTTATGCGTTATGCGTTATGTGTTATGGGTTATGCGTTATGCGTTATGCGTTATGCGTTATGCGTTATGCGTTATGCGTTATGCGTTATGCGTTATGCGTTATGCGTTATGCGTTATGCGTTATGCGTTATGCGTTATGCGTTATGCGTTATGCGTTATGCGTTATGCGTTATGCGTTATGCGTTATGCGTTATGCGTTATGCGTTATGCGTTATGCGTTATGCGTTATGCGTTATGCGTTATGCGTTATGAGAAATGCGTGATCCGTTATGCGTTATGCGTTATGAGTAATGCTTGATCCGTTACGCGTTATGCGTTATGCATTAAGCGTTATGCGTTATACGTTATGCGTTATGCGTTATGCGTTATACGTTATGGGTTATGCGTTATGCTTTATGCATTATGCGTTATGCGTTATGCGATTTGCGTTATGCGTTATGCGTTATGGGTTGTGCGTTATGAGTCATGCGTTATGCGTTATGCGTTTTGCTTTATGCGTTATGCGTTATGGGTTATGCGTTATGCGTTATGCGTTATGGGTTATGAGTAATTCGTGATCCGTTATGCGTTATGCTTTATGCGTTATGAGTTACGCGTAATGCGTTATGCGCTATGGGTCATGCGTTAAGCGTTATGCGTTATGCGTTATGCGTTATGCGTTATGCGTTATGCGTTATGGGTTCATGCGTTATGGGTTATGCGTTATGCGTTATGCGTTATGCGTTATGCGTTATGCGTTATGCGTTATGCGTTATGCGTTATGTGTTATGCGTTGTGCGTTATCCGCTATGCGTTATGCGTTTTGCGTTATGCGTTATGCGTTATACGTTATGCGTAATGCGTTATGCGTTATGCGTTATGCGATTTGCGTTATGCGTTATGCGTTATGTGTTATGCGTTATGCGTTATGCGTTATGTGTTATGGGTTATGCGTTATGCGTTATGCGTTATGCGTTATGCGTTATGCGTTATGCGTTATGCGTTATGCGTTATGCGTTATGCGTTATGCGTTATGCGTTATGCGTTATGCGTTATGCGTTATGCGTTATGCGTTATGCGTTATGAGAAATGCGTGATCCGTTATGCGTTATGCGTTATGAGTAATGCTTGATCCGTTACGCGTTATGCGTTATGCATTAAGCGTTATGCGTTATACGTTATGCGTTATGCGTTATGCGTTATACGTTATGGGTTATGCGTTATGCTTTATGCATTATGCGTTATGCGTTATGCGTTATGCGATTTGCGTTATGCGTTATGCGTTATGGGTTGTGCGTTATGAGTCATGCGTTATGCGTTATGCGTTTTGCTTTATGCGTTATGCGTTATGGGTTATGCGTTATGCGTTATGCGTTATGGGTTATGAGTAATTCGTGATCCGTTATGCGTTATGCTTTATGCGTTATGAGTTACGCGTAATGCGTTATGCGCTATGGGTCATGCGTTAAGCGTTATGCGTTATGCGTTATGCGTTATGCGTTATGCGTTATGGGTTATGCGTTATGGTTTATGCGTTATGTGTTATGCGTTGTGCGTTATCCGCTATGCGTTATGCGTTATACGTTATGCGTAATGCGTTATGCGTTATGCGTTATGCGATTTGCGTTATGCGTTATGCGTTATGCGTTATGCGTTATGCGTTATGCGTTATGTGTTAGGGGTTATGCGTTATGGGTTATGCGTTATGTGTTATGCGTTGTGCGTTATCCGCTATGCGTTATGCGTTATACGTTATGCGTAATGCGTTATGCGTTATGCGTTATGCGATTTGCGTTATGCGTTATGCGTTATGCGTTATGCGTTATGCATTATGCGTTAGGCGTTGTTCGTTATGCGTTATGCATTGTGCGTTATACGTTTGCGTTATGCGTTATGCGTTATGCTTTATGCGTTATGCGTTATGGGTGATGCGGTGTGCTTTATGCATTATGCGTTATGCGTTGTTCGTTATGCGTTATGCGATGTGCGTTATACGTTTGCGTTATGCGTTATGCGTTATGCGTTATGCTTTATGCTTTATGCGTTATGCGTTATGCGTTATGCGTTATGCTTTATGCGTGATGCGTTATGCGTTATGAGTAATCCGTGATCCGTTGTGCGTTATGCGTTATGCGTTATGCGTTATGCGTTATGCGTTATGCGTTATGCGTTATGCGTTATGTGTTATGCGTTATGCGTTATGCGTTATGCGTTATGCGTTATGCGTTATGCGTTATGCGTTATGCGTTATGCGTTATGAGAAATGCGTGATCCGTTATGCGTTATGCGTTATGAGTAATGCTTGATCCGTTACGCGTTATGCGTTATGCATTAAGCGTTATGCGTTATACGTTATGCGTTATGCGTTATGCGTTATACGTTATGGGTTATGCGTTATGCTTTATGCATTATGCGTTATGCGTTATGCGATTTGCGTTATGCGTTATGCGTTATGGGTTGTGCGTTATGAGTCATGCGTTATGCGTTATGCGTTTTGCTTTATGCGTTATGCGTTATGGGTTATGCGTTATGTGTTATGCGTTATGGGTTATGAGTAATTCGTGATCCGTTATGCGTTATGCTTTATGCGTTATGAGTTACGCGTAATGCGTTATGCGCTATGGGTCATGCGTTAAGCGTTATGCGTTATGCGTTATGCGTTATGCGTTATGCGTTATGCGTTATGGGTTCATGCGTTATGGGTTATGCGTTATGCGTTATGCGTTATGCGTTATGCGTTATGCGTTATGCGTTATGCGTTATGCGTTATGCGTTATGCGTTATGTGTTATGCGTTGTGCGTTATCCGCTATGCGTTATGCGTTTTGCGTTATGCGTTATGCGTTATACGTTATGCGTAATGCGTTATGCGTTATGCGTTATGCGATTTGCGTTATGCGTTATGCGTTATGTGTTATGCTTTATGCGTTATTCGTTATGAGTTATGGGTTATGCGTTATGCGTTATGCGTTATGCGTTATGCGTTATGCGTTATGCGTTATGCGTTATGCGTTATGCGTTATGCGTTATGCGTTATGCGTTATGCGTTATGCGTTATGCGTTATGCGTTATGCGTTATGCGTTATGCGTTATGCGTTATGCGTTATGCGTTATGCGTTATGCGTTATGAGAAATGCGTGATCCGTTATGCGTTATGCGTTATGAGTAATGCTTGATCCGTTACGCGTTATGCGTTATGCATTAAGCGTTATGCGTTATACGTTATGCGTTATGCGTTATGCGTTATACGTTATGGGTTATGCGTTATGCTTTATGCATTATGCGTTATGCGTTATGCGATTTGCGTTATGCGTTATGCGTTATGGGTTGTGCGTTATGAGTCATGCGTTATGCGTTATGCGTTTTGCTTTATGCGTTATGCGTTATGGGTTATGCGTTATGCGTTATGCGTTATGGGTTATGAGTAATTCGTGATCCGTTATGCGTTATGCTTTATGCGTTATGAGTTACGCGTAATGCGTTATGCGCTATGGGTCATGCGTTAAGCGTTATGCGTTATGCGTTATGCGTTATGCGTTATGCGTTATGGGTTATGCGTTATGGGTTATGCGTTATGTGTTATGCGTTGTGCGTTATCCGCTATGCGTTATGCGTTATACGTTATGCGTAATGCGTTATGCGTTATGCGTTATGCGATTTGCGTTATGCGTTATGCGTAATGCGTTATGCGTTATGCGTTATGCGTTATGCGTTATGGGTTATGCGTTATGGGTTATGCGTTATGTGTTATGCGTTGTGCGTTATCCGCTATGCGTTATGCGTTATACGTTATGCGTAATGCGTTATGCGTTATGCGTTATGCGATTTGCGTTATGCGTTATGCGTAATGCGTTATGCGTTATGCGTTATGCGTTATGTGTTAGGGGTTATGCGTTATGGGTTATGCGTTATGTGTTATGCGTTGTGCGTTATCCGCTATGCGTTATGCGTTATACGTTATGCGTAATGCGTTATGCGTTATGCGTTATGCGATTTGCGTTATGCGTTATGCGTTATGCGTTATGCGTTATGCGTTATGCATTATGCGTTAGGCGTTGTTCGTTATGCGTTATGCATTGTGCGTTATACGTTTGCGTTATGCGTTATGCGTTATGCTTTATGCGTTATGCGTTATGGGTGATGCGTTGTGCTTTATGCATTATGCGTTATGCGTTGTTCGTTATGCGTTATGCGATGTGCGTTATACGTTTGCGTTATGCGTTATGCGTTATGCGTTATGCTTTATGCTTTATGCGTTATGCGTTATGCGTTATGCGTTATGCTTTATGCGTGATGCGTTATGCGTTATGAGTAATCCGTGATCCGTTATGCGTTATGCGTTAGGAGTAATGCGTGATCTGTTATGCGTTATGCGTTATGCGTTATGCGTTATGCGTTATGCGTTATGCGTTATGCGTTATGAGTAATGCGTGATCCGTTATGCGTTATGCGCTATGAGTAATGCGTGATCCGTTATGCGTTATGCGTTATGAGAAATGCTTGATCCGTTACGCGTTATGCGTTATGCATTAAGCGTTATGCGTTATACGTTATGCGTTATGCGTTATGCGTTATGCGTTATGGGTTATGCGTTATGGGTTATGCGTATGGGTTATGAGTAATGCGTGATCCGTTATGCGTTATGCGTTACGCGTAATGCGTTATGCGCTATGGGTCATGCGTTATGCGTTATGCGTTATGCGTTATGCGTTATGCGTTATGCGTTATGCGTTATACGTTATGCGTTATGCGTTATGCGTTATGCGTTATGCGTTATGCGTTATGCGTTATGCTTTATGCATTATGCGTTATGCGTTATGCGATTTGCGTTATGCGTTATGCGTTATGGGTTGTGCGTTATGAGTCATGCGTTATGCGTTTTGCTTTATGCGTTATGCGTTATGGGTTATGCGTTATGCGTTATGCGTTATGCGTTATGGGTTATGAATAATGCGTGATCCGTTATGCGTTATGCTTTATGCGTTATGAGTTACGCGTAATGCGTTATGCGCTATGGGTCATGCGTTAAGCGTTATGCGTTATGCGTTATGCGTTATGCGTTATGCGTTATGGGTTATGAGTAATGCGTGATCCGTTATGCGTTATGCTTTATGCGTTATGAGTTACGCGTAATGCGTTATGCGCTATGGGTCATGCGTTAAGCGTTATGCGTTATGCGTTATGCGTTATGGGTTATGCGTTATGGGTTATGAGTAATGCGTGATCCGTTATACGTTATGCTTCATGCGTTATGAGTTACGCGTAATACGTTATGCGTTATGCGTTATGCGTTATGCGTTATGCTTTATGCATTATGCGTTATGCGTTATGCGTTATGCGTTATGCGTTATGCGTTATGCGTTATGCGTTATGCGTTACGCGTTACGCGTTATGCGTTATGCGTTATGCGTTATGCGTTATGCGTTATGCGTTATGCGTTATGCGTTATGCGTTATGCGTTATGCGTTTTGCGTTATGCGTTATGCGTTATGCGTTATGTGTTATGGGTTATGCGTTATGCGTTATGCGTTATGCGTTATGCGTTATGCGTTATGCGTTATGCGTTATGCGTTATGCGTTATGCGTTATGCGTTATGCGTTATGCGTTATGCGTTATGCGTTATGCGTTATGCGTTATGCGTTATGCGTTATGCGTTATGCGTTATGCGTTATGCGTTATGCGTTATGCGTTATGCGTTATGCGTTATGCGTTATGCGTTATGCGTTATGCGTTATGCGTTATGCGTGATCCGTTATGCGTTATGCGTTATGCGTTATGCGTTATGAGTAATGCGTGATCCGTTATGCGTTATGCGTTATGAGTAATGCTTGATCCGTTACGCGTTATGCGTTATGCATTAAGCGTTATGCGTTATACGTTATGCGTTATGCGTTATGCGTTATGCGTTATGCGTTATGCGTTATGTGTTATGCGTTGTGCGTTATCCGCTATGCGTTATGCGTTTTGCGTTATGCGTTATACGTTATGCGTAATGCGTTATGCGTTATGCGTTATGCGATTTGCGTTATGCGTTATGCGTTATGAGTTAAGCGTTATGCGTTATGCGTTATGTGTTATGGGTTATGCGTTATGCGTTATGCGTTATGCGTTATGCGTTATGCGTTATGCGTTATGCGTTATGCGTTATGCGTTATGCGTTATGCGTTATGCGTTATGCGTTATGCGTTATGCGTTATGCGTTATGCGTTATGCGTTATGCGTTATGCGTTATGCGTTATGCGTTATGCGTTATGCGTTATGCGTTATGCGTTATGCGTTATGCGTTATGCGTTATGCGTTATGCGTTATGCGTTATGCGTTATGCGTTATGCGTTATGCGTTATGCGTTATGCGTTATGCGTTATGCGTTATGCGTTATGCGTTATGCGTTATGCGTTATGCGTTATGCGTTATGCGTTATGCGTTATGAGAAATGCGTGATCCGTTATGCGTTATGCGTTATGCGTTATGCGTTATGCGTTATGCGTTATGCGTTATGCGTTATGCGTTATGCGTTATGCGTTATGCGTTATGCGTTATGCGTTATGCGTTATGCGTTATGCGTTATGCGTTATGCGTTATGCGTTATGCGTTATGCGTTATGCGTTATGCGTTATGCGTTATGCGTTATGCGTTATGCGTTATGCGTTATGCGTTATGCGTTATGCGTTATGCGTTATGCGTTATGCGTTATGCGTTATGCGTTATGCGTTATGCGTGATCCGTTATGCGTTATGCGTTATGCGTTATGCGTTATGAGTAATGCGTGATCCGTTATGCGTTATGCGTTATGAGTAATGCTTGATCCGTTACGCGTTATGCGTTATGCATTAAGCGTTATGCGTTATACGTTATGCGTTATGCGTTATGCGTTATGCGTTATGCGTTATGCGTTATGTGTTATGCGTTGTGCGTTATCCGCTATGCGTTATGCGTTTTGCGTTATGCGTTATACGTTATGCGTAATGCGTTATGCGTTATGCGTTATGCGATTTGCGTTATGCGTTATGCGTTATGTGTTAAGCGTTATGCGTTATGCGTTATGTGTTATGGGTTATGCGTTATGCGTTATGCGTTATGCGTTATGCGTTATGCGTTATGCGTTATGCGTTATGCGTTATGCGTTATGCGTTATGCGTTATGCGTTATGCGTTATGCGTTATGCGTTATGCGTTATGCGTTATGCGTTATGCGTTATGCGTTATGCGTTATGCGTTATGAGAAATGCGTGATCCGTTATGCGTTATGCGTTATGCGTTATGCGTTATGCGTTATGCGTTATGCGTTATGCGTTATGCGTTATGCGTTATGCGTTATGCGTTATGCGTTATGCGTTATGCGTTATGCGTTATGCGTTATGCGTTATGCGTTATGCGTTATGCGTTATGCGTTATGCGTTATGCGTTATGCGTTATGCGTTATGCGTTATGCGTTATGGGTTATGAGTAATTCGTGATCCGTTATGCGTTATGCTTTATGCGTTATGAGTTACGCGTAATGCGTTATGCGCTATGGGTCATGCGTTAAGCGTTATGCGTTATGCGTTATGCGTTATGCGTTATGCGTTATGGGTTCATGCGTTATGGGTTATGCGTTATGCGTTATGCGTTATGCGTTATGCGTTATGCGTTATGCGTTATGCGTTATGCGTTATGCGTTATGCGTTATGTGTTATGCGTTGTGCGTTATCCGCTATGCGTTATGCGTTTTGCGTTATGCGTTATGCGTTATACGTTATGCGTAATGCGTTATGCGTTATGCGTTATGCGATTTGCGTTATGCGTTATGCGTTATGTGTTATGCGTTATGCGTTATGCGTTATGTGTTATGGGTTATGCGTTATGCGTTATGCGTTATGCGTTATGCGTTATGCGTTATGCGTTATGCGTTATGCGTTATGCGTTATGCGTTATGCGTTATGCGTTATGCGTTATGCGTTATGCGTTATGCGTTATGCGTTATGCGTTATGCATTAAGCGTTATGCGTTATGCGTTATGCGTTATGCGTTATGCGTTATGCGTTATGCGTTATGCGTTATGCGTTATGCGTTATGCGTTATGCGTTATGCGTTATGCGTTATGCGTGATCCGTTATGCGTTATGCGTTATGAGAAATGCTTGATCCGTTACGCGATATGCGTTATGCGTTATGCGTTATGCGTTATGAGTAATGCGTGATCCGTTATGCGTTATGCGTTATGCGTTATGCGTTATGAGTAATGCGTGATCCGTTATGCGTTATGCGTTATGAGTAATGCTTGATCCGTTACGCGTTATGCGTTATGCATTAAGCGTTATGCGTTATACGTTATGCGTTATGCGTTATGCGTTATGCGTTATGCGTTATGCGTTATGCGTTATGTGTTATGCGTTGTGCGTTATCCGCTATGCGTTATGCGTTTTGCGTTATGCGTTATTCGTTATGCGTAATGCGTTATGCGTTATGCGTTATGCGATTTGCGTTATGCGTTATGCGTTATGTGTTAAGCGTTATGCGTTATGCGTTATGTGTTATGGGTTATGCGTTATGCGTTATGCGTTATGCGTTATGCGTTATGCGTTATGCGTTATGCGTTATGCGTTATGCGTTATGCGTTATGCGTTATGCGTTATGCGTTATGCGTTATGCGTTATGCGTTATGCGTTATGCGTTATGCGTTATGCGTTATGCGTTATGCGTTATGCGTTATGCGTTATGAGAAATGCGTGATCCGTTATGCGTTATGCGTTATGAGTAATGCTTGATCCGTTACGCGTTATGCGTTATGCATTAAGCGTTATGCGTTATACGTTATGCGTTATGCGTTATGCGTTATACGTTATGGGTTATGCGTTATGCTTTATGCATTATGCGTTATGCGTTATGCGATTTGCGTTATGCGTTATGCGTTATGGGTTGTGCGTTATGAGTCATGCGTTATGCGTTATGCGTTTTGCTTTATGCGTTATGCGTTATGGGTTATGCGTTATGCGTTATGCGTTATGCGTTATGGGTTATGAGTAATTCGTGATCCGTTATGCGTTATGCTTTATGCGTTATGAGTTACGCGTAATGCGTTATGCGCTATGGGTCATGCGTTAAGCGTTATGCGTTATGCGTTATGCGTTATGCGTTATGCGTTATGCGTTATGGGTTATGCGTTATGGGTTATGCGTTATGCGTTATGCGTAATGCGTTATGCGTTATGCGTTATGCGTTATGCGTTATGCGTTATGCGTTATGCGTTATGCGTTATGTGTTATGCGTTGTGCGTTATCCGCTATGCGTTATGCGTTTTGCGTTATGCGTTATGCGTTATACGTTATGCGTAATGCGTTATGCGTTATGCGTTATGCGTTATGAGTAATGCGTGATCCGTTATGCGTTATGCGTTATGCGTTATGCGTTATGAGTAATGCGTGATCCGTTATGCGTTATGCGTTATGAGTAATGCTTGATCCGTTACGCGTTATGCGTTATGCATTAAGCGTTATGCGTTATACGTTATGCGTTATGCGTTATGCGATTTGCGTTATGCGTTATGCGTTATGTGTTAAGCGTTATGCGTTATGCGTTATGTGTTATGGGTTATGCGTTATGCGTTATGCGTTATGCGTTATGCGTTATGCGTTATGCGTTATGCGTTATGCGTTATGCGTTATGCGTTATGCGTTATGCGTTATGCGTTATGCGTTATGCGTTATGCGTTATGCGTTATGCGTTATGCGTTATGCGTTATGCGTTATGCGTTATGCGTTATGCGTTATGAGAAATGCGTGATCCGTTATGCGTTATGCGTTATGAGTAATGCTTGATCCGTTACGCGTTATGCGTTATGCATTAAGTGTTATGCGTTATACGTTATGCGTTATGCGTTATGCGTTATACGTTATGGGTTATGCGTTATGCTTTATGCATTATGCGTTATGCGTTATGCGATTTGCGTTATGCGTTATGCGTTATGGGTTGTGCGTTATGAGTCATGCGTTATGCGTTATGCGTTTTGCTTTATGCGTTATGAGTAATGCGTGATCCGTTATGCGTTATGCGTTATGCGTTATGCGTTATGAGTAATGCGTGATCCGTTATGCGTTATGCGTTATGAGTAATGCTTGATCCGTTACGCGTTATGCGTTATGCATTAAGCGTTATGCGTTATACGTTATGCGTTATGCGTTATGCGTTATGCGTTATGCGTTATGCGTTATGCGTTATGTGTTATGCGTTGTGCGTTATCCGCTATGCGTTATGCGTTTTGCGTTATGCGTTATACGTTATGCGTAATGCGTTATGCGTTATGCGTTATGCGATTTGCGTTATGCGTTATGCGTTATGTGTTAAGCGTTATGCGTTATGCGTTATGTGTTATGGGTTATGCGTTATGCGTTATGCGTTATGCGTTATGCGTTATGCGTTATGCGTTATGCGTTATGCGTTATGCGTTATGCGTTATGCGTTATGCGTTATGCGTTATGCGTTATGCGTTATGCGTTATGCGTTATGCGTTATGCGTTATGCGTTATGCGTTATGCGTTATGCGTTATGCGTTATGAGAAATGCGTGATCCGTTATGCGTTATGCGTTATGAGTAATGCTTGATCCGTTACGCGTTATGCGTTATGCATTAAGCGTTATGCGTTATACGTTATGCGTTATGCGTTATGCGTTATACGTTATGGGTTATGCGTTATGCTTTATGCATTATGCGTTATGCGTTATGCGATTTGCGTTATGCGTTATGCGTTATGGGTTGTGCGTTATGAGTCATGCGTTATGCGTTATGCGTTTTGCTTTATGCGTTATGCGTTATGGGTTATGCGTTATGCGTTATGCGTTATGCGTTATGGGTTATGAGTAATTCGTGATCCGTTATGCGTTATGCTTTATGCGTTATGAGTTACGCGTAATGCGTTATGCGCTATGGGTCATGCGTTAAGCGTTATGCGTTATGCGTTATGCGTTATGCGTTATGCGTTATGGGTTATGCGTTATGGGTTATGCGTTATGCGTTATGCGTAATGCGTTATGCGTTATGCGTTATGCGTTATGCGTTATGCGTTATGCGTTATGCGTTATGCGTTATGTGTTATGCGTTGTGCGTTATCCGCTATGCGTTATGCGTTTTGCGTTATGCGTTATGCGTTATACGTTATGCGTAATGCGTTATGCGTTATGCGTTATGCGTTATGAGTAATGCGTGATCCGTTATGCGTTATGCGTTATGCGTTATGCGTTATGAGTAATGCGTGATCCGTTATGCGTTATGCGTTATGAGTAATGCTTGATCCGTTACGCGTTATGCGTTATGCATTAAGCGTTATGCGTTATACGTTATGCGTTATGCGTTATGCGATTTGCGTTATGCGTTATGCGTTATGTGTTATGCGTTATGCGTTATGCGTTATGTGTTATGGGTTATGCGTTATGCGTTATGCGTTATGCGTTATGCGTTATGCGTTATGCGTTATGCGTTATGCGTTATGCGTTATGCGTTATGCGTTATGCGTTATGCGTTATGCGTTA
This sequence comes from Lasioglossum morio, assembly GCA_916610235.2. Lineage (NCBI taxonomy): Eukaryota > Metazoa > Arthropoda > Insecta > Hymenoptera > Halictidae > Lasioglossum > Lasioglossum morio. The sequence goes on from CAKAJA020000257.1 coordinate 770,616, forward strand.
TGCGTTATGCGTTATGCGTTATGCGTTATGCGTTATGCGTTATGCGTTATGCGTTATGCGTTATGCGTTATGAGAAATGCGTGATCCGTTATGCGTTATGCGTTATGAGTAATGCTTGATCCGTTACGCGTTATGCGTTATGCATTAAGTGTTATGCGTTATACGTTATGCGTTATGCGTTATGCGTTATACGTTATGGGTTATGCGTTATGCTTTATGCATTATGCGTTATGCGTTATGCGATTTGCGTTATGCGTTATGCGTTATGGGTTGTGCGTTATGAGTCATGCGTTATGCGTTATGCGTTTTGCTTTATGCGTTATGCGTTATGGGTTATGCGTTATGCGTTATGCGTTATGCGTTATGGGTTATGAGTAATTCGTGATCCGTTATGCGTTATGCTTTATGCGTTATGAGTTACGCGTAATGCGTTATGCGCTATGGGTCATGCGTTAAGCGTTATGCGTTATGCGTTATGCGTTATGCGTTATGCGTTATAGGTTATGCGTTATGGGTTATGCGTTATGCGTTATGCGTTATGCGTTATGCGTTATGCGTTATGCGTTATGCGTTATGCGTTATGCGTTATGCGTTATGCGTTATGCGTTATGTGTTATGCGTTGTGCGTTATCCGCTATGCGTTATGCGTTTTGCGTTATGCGTTATGCGTTATACGTTATGCGTAATGCGTTATGCGTTATGCGTTATGCGATTTGCGTTATGCGTTATGCGTTATGTGTTATGCGTTATGCGTTATGCGTTATGTGTTATGGGTTATGCGTTATGCGTTATGCGTTATGCGTTATGCGTTATGCGTTATGCGTTATGCGTTATGCGTTATGCGTTGTGCGTTATGCGTTATGCGTTATGCGTTATGCGTTATGCGTTATGCGTTATGCGTTATGCGTTATGCGTTATGCGTTATGCGTTATGCGTTATGCGTTATGCGTTATGCGTTATGAGAAATGCGTGATCCGTTATGCGTTATGCGTTATGAGTAATGCTTGATCCGTTACGCGTTATGCGTTATGCATTAAGCGTTATGCGTTATACGTTATGCGTTATGCGTTATGCGTTATACGTTATGGGTTATGCGTTATGCTTTATGCATTATGCGTTATGCGTTATGCGATTTGCGTTATGCGTTATGCGTTATGGGTTGTGCGTTATGAGTCATGCGTTATGCGTTATGCGTTATGCTTTATGCGTTATGCGTTATGGGTTATGCGTTATGCGTTATGCGTTATGGGTTATGAGTAATTCGTGATCCGTTATGCGTTATGCTTTATGCGTTATGAGTTACGCGTAATGCGTTATGCGCTATGGGTCATGCGTTAAGCGTTATGCGTTATGCGTTATGCGTTATGCGTTATGCGTTATGGGTTATGCGTTATGGGTTATGCGTTATGTGTTATGCGTTGTGCGTTATCCGCTATGCGTTATGCGTTATACGTTATGCGTAATGCGTTATGCGTTATGCGTTATGCGATTTGCGTTATGCGTTATGCGTTATGCGTTATGCGTTATGCGTTATGCGTTATGTGTTATGGGTTATGCGTTATGGGTTATGCGTTATGTGTTATGCGTTGTGCGTTATCCGCTATGCGTTATGCGTTATACGTTATGCGTAATGCGTTATGCGTTATGCGTTATGCGATTTGCGTTATGCGTTATGCATTATGCGTTAGGCGTTGTTCGTTATGCGTTATGCATTGTGCGTTATACGTTTGCGTTATGCGTTATGCGTTATGCGTTATGCGTTATGCGTTATGGGTGATGCGTTGTGCTTTATGCATTATGCGTTATGCGTTGTTCGTTATGCGTTATGCGATGTGCGTTATACGTTTGCGTTATGCGTTATGCGTTATGCGTTATGCTTTATGCTTTATGCGTTATGCGTTATGCGTTATGCGTTATGCTTTATGCGTGATGCGTTATGCGTTATGAGTAATCCGTGATCCGTTATGCGTTATGCGTTATGCGTTATGCGTTATGAGTAATGCGTGATCTGTTATGCGTTATGCGTTATGCGTTATGCGTTATGCGTTATGCGTTATGCGTTATGAGTAATGCGTGATCCGTTATGCGTTATGCGCTATGAGTAATGCGTGATCCGTTATGCGTTATGCGTTATGAGAAATGCTTGATCCGTTACGCGTTATGCGTTATGCATTAAGCGTTATGCGTTATACGTTATGCGTTATGCGTTATGCGTTATGCGTTATGGGTTATGCGTTATGGGTTATGCGTATGGGTTATGAGTAATGCGTGATCCGTTATGCGTTATGCGTTACGCGTAATGCGTTATGCGCTATGGGTCATGCGTTATGCGTTATGCGTTATGCGTTATGCGTTATGCGTTATGCGTTATGCGTTATGCGTTATGCGTTATACGTTATGCGTTATGCGTTATGCGTTATGCGTTATGCGTTATGCGTTATGCGTTATGCTTTATGCATTATGCGTTATGCGTTATGCGATTTGCGTTATGCGTTATGCGTTATGCGTTATGCGATTTGCGTTATGCGTTATGCGTTATGGGTTGTGCGTTATGAGTCATGCGTTATGCGTTTTGCTTTATGCGTTATGCGTTATGGGTTATGCGTTATGCGTTATGCGTTATGCGTTATGCGTTATGCGTTATGGGTTATGAGTAATGCGTGATCCGTTATGCGTTATGAGTTACGCGTAATGCGTTATGCGCTATGGGTCATGCGTTAAGCGTTATGCGTTATGCGTTATGCGTTATGCGTTATGGGTTATGAGTAATGCGTGATCCGTTATGCGTTATGCTTTATGCGTTATGAGTTACGCGTAATGCTTTATGCGCTATGGGTCATGCGTTAAGCGTTATGCGTTATGCGTTATGCGTTATGCGTTATGGGTTATGCGTTATGGGTTATGAGTAATGCGTGATCCGTTATACGTTCTGCTTCATGCGTTATGAGTTACGCGTAATGCGTTATGCGTTATGCGTTATGCGTTATGCGTTATGCTTTATGCATTATGCGTTATGCGTTATGCGTTATGCGTTATGCGTTATGAGTAATGCGTGATCCGTTATGCGTTATGCGTTATGCGTTATGCGTTATGAGTAATGCGTGATCCGTTATGCGTTATGCGTTATGCGTTATGCGTTATGCGTTATGCGTTATGCGTTATGCGTTATGCGTTATGCGTTATGCGTTATGCGTTATGCGTTATGCGTTATGCGTTATGCGTTATGTGTTATGGGTTATGCGTTATGCGTTATGCGTTATGCGTTATGCGTTATGCGTTATGCGTTATGCGTTATGCGTTATGCGTTATGCGTTATGCGTTACGCGTTATGCGTTATGCGTTATGCGTTATGCGTTATGCGTTATGCGTTATGCGTTATGCGTTATGCGTTATGCGTTATGCGTTATGAGTAATGCGTGATCCGTTATGCGTTATGCGTTATGCGTTATGCGTTATGAGTAATGCGTGATCCGTTATGCGTTATGCGTTATGCGTTATGCGTTATGCGTTATGAGTAATGCGTGATCCGTTATGCGTTATCCGTTATGAGTAATGCTTGATCCGTTACGCGTTATGCGTTATGCATTAAGCGTTATGCGTTATACGTTATGCGTTATGCGTTATGCGTTATGCGTTATGGGTTATGCGTTATGGGTTATGCGTTATGGGTTATGAGTAATGCGTGATCCGTTATGCGTTATGCGTTACGCGTAATGCGTTATGCGCTATGGGTCATGCGTTATGCGTTATGCGTTATGCGTTATGCGTTATGCGTTATGCGTTATGCGTTTTGCTTTATGCGTTATGCGTTATGGGTTATGCGTTATGCGTTATGCGTTATGGGTTATGAGTAATTCGTGATCCGTTATGCGTTATGCTTTATGCGTTATGAGTTACGCGTAATGCGTTATGCGCTATGGGTCATGCGTTAAGCGTTATGCGTTATGCGTTATGCGTTATGCGTTATGCGTTATGGGTTATGCGTTATGGGTTATGCGTTATGTGTTATGCGTTGTGCGTTATCCGCTATGCGTTATGCGTTATACGTTATGCGTAATGCGTTATGCGTTATGCGTTATGCGATTTGCGTTATGCGTTATGCGTTATGCGTTATGCGTTATGCGTTATGCGTTATGTGTTATGGGTTATGCGTTATGGGTTATGCGTTATGTGTTATGCGTTGTGCGTTATCCGCTATGCGTTATGCGTTATACGTTATGCGTAATGCGTTATGCGTTATGCGTTATGCGATTTGCGTTATGCGTTATGCGTTATGCGTTATGCGTTATGCGTTATGCGTTATGCGTTATGTGTTATGGGTTATGCGTTATGGGTTATGCGTTATGTGTTATGCGTTGTGCGTTATCCGCTATGCGTTATGCGTTATACGTTATGCGTAATGCGTTATGCGTTATGCGTTATGCGATTTGCGTTATGCGTTATGCATTATGCGTTAGGCGTTGTTCGTTATGCGTTATGCATTGTGCGTTATACGTTTGCGTTATGCGTTATGCGTTATGCTTTATGCGTTATGCGTTATGGGTGATGCGTTGTGCTTTATGCATTATGCGTTATGCGTTGTTCGTTATGCGTTATGCGATGTGCGTTATACGTTTGCGTTATGCGTTATGCGTTATGCGTTATGCTTTATGCTTTATGCGTTATGCGTTATGCGTTATGCGTTATGCTTTATGCGTGATGCGTTATGCGTTATGAGTAATCCGTGATCCGTTATGCGTTATGCGTTATGCGTTATGCGTTATGAGTAATGCGTGATCTGTTATGCGTTATGCGTTATGCGTTATGCGTTATGCGTTATGCGTTATGCGTTATGAGAAATGCTTGATCCGTTACGCGTTATGCGTTATGCATTAAGCGTTATGCGTTATACGTTATGCGTTATGCGTTATGCGTTATGCGTTATGGGTTATGCGTTATGGGTTATGCGTATGGGTTATGAGTAATGCGTGATCCGTTATGCGTTATGCGTTACGCGTAATGCGTTATGCGCTATGGGTCATGCGTTATGCGTTATGCGTTATGCGTTATGCGTTATGCGTTATGCGTTATGCGTTATGCGTTATGCGTTATGCGTTATACGTTATGCGTTATGCGTTATGCGTTATGCGTTATGCGTTATGCGTTATGCGTTATGCTTTATGCATTATGCGTTATGCGTTATGCGATTTGCGTTATGCGTTATGCGTTATGCGTTATGCGATTTGCGTTATGCGTTATGCGTTATGGGTTGTGCGTTATGAGTCATGCGTTATGCGTTTTGCTTTATGCGTTATGCGTTATGGGTTATGCGTTATGCGTTATGCGTTATGCGTTATGGGTTATGAATAATGCGTGATCCGTTATGCGTTATGCTTTATGCGTTATGAGTTACGCGTAATGCGTTATGCGCTATGGGTCATGCGTTAAGCGTTATGCGTTATGCGTTATGCGTTATGCGTTATGCGTTATGCGTTATGGGTTATGAGTAATGCGTGATCCGTTATGCGTTATGCTTTATGCGTTATGAGTTACGCGTAATGCTTTATGCGCTATGGGTCATGCGTTAAGCGTTATGCGTTATGCGTTATGCGTTATGGGTTATGCGTTATGGGTTATGAGTAATGCGTGATCCGTTATACGTTATGCTTCATGCGTTATGAGTTACGCGTAATGCGTTATGCGTTATGCGTTATGCGTTATGCGTTATGCTTTATGCATTATGCGTTATGCGTTATGCGTTATGCGTTATGCGTTATGCGTTATGCGTTATGCGTTATGCGTTATGCGTTATGCGTTATGCGTTATGCGTTATGCGTTATGCGTTATGCGTTATGCGTTATGCGTTATGCGTTATGCGTTATGCGTTATGCGTTATGCGTTATGCGTTATGTGTTATGGGTTATGCGTTATGCGTTATGCGTTATGCGTTATGCGTTATGCGTTATGCGTTATGCGTTATGCGTTATGCGTTATGCGTTATGCGTTATGCGTTACGCGTTACGCGTTATGCGTTATGCGTTATGCGTTATGCGTTATGCGTTATGCGTTATGCGTTATGCGTTATGCGTTATGCGTTATGCGTTATGCGTTATGCGTTATGAGTAATGCGTGATCCGTTATGCGTTATGCGTTATGCGTTATGCGTTATGAGTAATGCGTGATCCGTTATGCGTTATGCGTTATGCGTTATGCGTTATGCGTTATGCGTTATGAGTAATGCGTGATCCGTTATGCGTTATCCGTTATGAGTAATGCTTGATCCGTTACGCGTTATGCGTTATGCATTAAGCGTTATGCGTTATACGTTATGCGTTATGCGTTATGCGTTATGCGTTATGGGTTATGCGTTATGGGTTATGCGTTATGGGTTATGAGTAATGCGTGATCCGTTATGCGTTATGCGTTACGCGTAATGCGTTATGCGCTATGGGTCATGCGTTATGCGTTATGCGTTATGCGTTATGCGTTATGCGTTATGCGTTATGCGTTATGCGTTATGCGTTATGCGTTATGCGTTATGCGTTATGCGTTATGCGTTATGCGTTATGTGTTATGCGTTGTGCGTTATACGTTATGCGATATGCGTTATGCGTTATGCGTTATGCGTTATGCGTTATGCGTTATGCGTTATGCGTTATGCGTTATGCGTTATGCGATTTGCGTTATGCGTTATGCGTTATGCGTTATGCGTTATGCATTATGTGTTATGGGATATGCGTTATGCGTTATGCGTTATGCGTTATGAGTAATGCGTGATCCGTTATGCGTTATGCGTTATGCGCTATCAGTAATGCGTGATCCGTTATGCGTTATGCGTTATGAGAAATGCTTGATCCGTTACGCGATATACGTTATGCGTTATGCGTTATGCGTTATGAGTAATGCGTGATCCGTTATGCGTTATGCGTTATGCGTTATGCGTTATGAGTAATGCGTGATCCGTTATGCGTTATGCGTTATGAGTAATGCTTGATCCGTTACGCGTTATGCGTTATGCATTAAGCGTTATGCGTTATACGTTATGCGTTATGCGTTATGCGTTATGCGTTATGCGTTATGCGTTATGCGTTATGCGTTATGCGTTATGCGTTATGCGTTATGCGTTATGCGTTATGCGTTATGCGTTATGCGTTATGTGTTATGCGTTGTGCGTTATCCGCTAAGCGTTATGCGTTTTGCGTTATGCGTTATGCGTTATACGTTATGCGTAATGCGTTATGCGTTATGCTTTATGCGATATGCGTTATGCGTTATGCGTTATGCGTTATGTGTTATGCGTTATGCGTTATGCGTTATGTGTTATGGGTTATGCGTTATGCGTTATGCGTTATGCGTTATGCGTTATGCGTTATGCGTTATGCGTTATGCGTTATGCGTTATGCGTTATGCGTTATGCGTTATGCGTTATGCGTTATGCGTTATGCGTTATGCGTTATGCGTTATGCGTTATGCGTTATGCGTTATGCGTTATGCGTTATGCGTTATGCGTTATGCGTTATGCGTTATGCGTTATGAGAAATGCGTGATCCGTTATGCGTTATGCGTTATGAGTAATGCTTGATCCGTTACGCGTTATGCGTTATGCATTAAGCGTTATGCGTTATGCGTTATGCGTTATGTGTTATGCGTTATGGGTTATGCGTTATGCTTTATGCATTATGCGTTATGCGTTTTGCGTTATGGGTTATGAATAATGCGTGATCCGTTATGCGTTATGCTTTATGCGTTATGAGTTACGCGTAATGCGTTATGCGCTATGGGTCATGCGTTAAGCGTTATGCGTTATGCGTTATGCGTTATGCGTTATGCGTTATGCGTTATGGGTTATGAGTAATGCGTGATCCGTTATGCGTTATGCTTTATGCGTTATGAGTTACGCGTAATGCTTTATGCGCTATGGGTCATGCGTTAAGCGTTATGCGTTATGCGTTATGCGTTATGGGTTATGCGTTATGGGTTATGAGTAATGCGTGATCCGTTATACGTTATGCTTCATGCGTTATGAGTTACGCGTAATGCGTTATGCGTTATGCGTTATGCGTTATGCGTTATGCTTTATGCATTATGCGTTATGCGTTATGCGTTATGCGTTATGCGTTATGCGTTATGCGTTATGCGTTATGCGTTATGCGTTATGCGTTATGCGTTATGCGTTATGCGTTATGCGTTATGCGTTATGCGTTATGCGTTATGCGTTATGCGTTATGCGTTATGCGTTATGCGTTATGCGTTATGTGTTATGGGTTATGCGTTATGCGTTATGCGTTATGCGTTATGCGTTATGCGTTATGCGTTATGCGTTATGCGTTATGCGTTATGCGTTATGCGTTATGCGTTACGCGTTACGCGTTATGCGTTATGCGTTATGCGTTATGCGTTATGCGTTATGCGTTATGCGTTATGCGTTATGCGTTATGCGTTATGCGTTATGCGTTATGCGTTATGAGTAATGCGTGATCCGTTATGCGTTATGCGTTATGCGTTATGCGTTATGAGTAATGCGTGATCCGTTATGCGTTATGCGTTATGCGTTATGCGTTATGCGTTATGCGTTATGAGTAATGCGTGATCCGTTATGCGTTATCCGTTATGAGTAATGCTTGATCCGTTACGCGTTATGCGTTATGCATTAAGCGTTATGCGTTATACGTTATGCGTTATGCGTTATGCGTTATGCGTTATGGGTTATGCGTTATGGGTTATGCGTTATGGGTTATGAGTAATGCGTGATCCGTTATGCGTTATGCGTTACGCGTAATGCGTTATGCGCTATGGGTCATGCGTTATGCGTTATGCGTTATGCGTTATGCGTTATGCGTTATGCGTTATGCGTTATGCGTTATGCGTTATGCGTTATGCGTTATGCGTTATGCGTTATGCGTTATGCGTTATGCGTTATGTGTTATGCGTTGTGCGTTATACGTTATGCGATATGCGTTATGCGTTATGCGTTATGCGTTATGCGTTATGCGTTATGCGTTATGCGTTATGCGTTATGCGTTATGCGATTTGCGTTATGCGTTATGCGTTATGCGTTATGCGTTATGCATTATGTGTTATGGGATATGCGTTATGCGTTATGCGTTATGCGTTATGAGTAATGCGTGATCCGTTATGCGTTATGCGTTATGCGCTATCAGTAATGCGTGATCCGTTATGCGTTATGCGTTATGAGAAATGCTTGATCCGTTACGCGATATACGTTATGCGTTATGCGTTATGCGTTATGAGTAATGCGTGATCCGTTATGCGTTATGCGTTATGCGTTATGCGTTATGAGTAATGCGTGATCCGTTATGCGTTATGCGTTATGAGTAATGCTTGATCCGTTACGCGTTATGCGTTATGCATTAAGCGTTATGCGTTATGCGTTATGCGTTATGCGTTATGCGTTATGCGTTATGCGTTATGCGTTATGCGTTATGCGTTATGCGTTATGCGTTATGCGTTATGCGTTATGCGTTATGCGTTATGCGTTATGCGTTATGTGTTATGCGTTGTGCGTTATCCGCTAAGCGTTATGCGTTTTGCGTTATGCGTTATGCGTTATACGTTATGCGTAATGCGTTATGCGTTATGCTTTATGCGATATGCGTTATGCGTTATGCGTTATGCGTTATGTGTTATGCGTTATGCGTTATGCGTTATGTGTTATGGGTTATGCGTTATGCGTTATGCGTTATGCGTTATGCGTTATGCGTTATGCGTTATGCGTTATGCGTTATGCGTTATGCGTTATGCGTTATGCGTTATGCGTTATGCGTTATGCGTTATGCGTTATGCGTTATGCGTTATGCGTTATGCGTTATGCGTTATGCGTTATGCGTTATGCGTTATGCGTTATGCGTTATGCGTTATGCGTTATGAGAAATGCGTGATCCGTTATGCGTTATGCGTTATGAGTAATGCTTGATCCGTTACGCGTTATGCGTTATGCATTAAGCGTTATGCGTTATGCGTTATGCGTTATGTGTTATGCGTTATGGGTTATGCGTTATGCTTTATGCATTATGCGTTATGCGTTTTGCGATTTGCGTTATGCGTTATGCGTTATGGGTTGTGCGTTATGAGTCATGCGTTATGCGTTATGGGTTTTGCTTTATGCGTTATGCGTTATGGGTTATGCGTTATGCGTTATGCGTTATGCGTTATGGGTTATGAGTAATGCGTGATCCGTTATGCGTTATGCTTTATGCGTTATGAGTTACGCGTAATGCGTTATGCGCTATGGGTCATGCGTTAAGCGTTATGCGTTATGCGTTATGCGTTATGCGTTATGGGTTATGCGATTTGCGTTATGCGTTATGCGTTATGCGTTATGCGTTATGCGTTATGCGTTATGCGTTATGGGTTATGCGTTATGCGTTATGCGTTATGCGTTATGCGTTATGCGTTATGAGTAATGCGTGATCCGTTATGCGTTATGCGTTACGCGTTATGCGTTATGAGTAATGCTTGATCCGTTACGCGTTATGCGTTATGCATTAAGCGTTATGCGTTATACGTTATGCGTTATGCGTTATGCGTTATGCGTTATGCGTTATGCGTTATGCGTTATGCGTTATGCGTTATGCGTTATGCGTTATGCGTTATGCGTTATGCGTTATGTGTTATGCGTTGTGCGTTATCCGCTATGCGTTATGCGTTTTGCGTTATGCGTTATGCGTTATACGTTATGCGTAATGCGTTATGCGTTATGCGTTATGCGATATGCGTTATGCGTTATGCGTTATGCGTTATGTGTTATGCGTTATGCGTTATGCGTTATGTGTTATGGGTTATGCGTTATGCGTTATGCGTTATGCGTTATGCGTTATGCGTTATGCGTTATGCGTTATGCGTTATGCGTTATGCGTTATGCGTTATGCGTTATGCGTTATGCGTTATGCGTTATGCGTTATGCGTTATGCGTTATGCGTTATGCGTTATGCGTTATGCGTTATGAGAAATGCGTGATCCGTTATGCGTTATGCGTTATGAGTAATGCTTGATCCGTTACGCGTTATGCGTTATGCATTAAGCGTTATGCGTTATGCGTTATGCGTTATGTGTTATGCGTTATGGGTTATGCGTTATGCTTTATGCATTATGCGTTATGCGTTTTGCGATTTGCGTTATGCGTTATGCGTTATGGGTTGTGCGTTATGAGTCATGCGTTATGCGTTATGGGTTTTGCTTTATGCGTTATGCGTTATGGGTTATGCGTTATGCGTTATGCGTTATGCGTTATGCGTTATGAGTAATGCGTGATCCGTTATGCGTTATGCTTTATGCGTTATGAGTTACGCGTAATGCGTTATGCGCTATGGGTCATGCGTTAAGCGTTATGCGTTATGCGTTATGCGTTATGCGTTATGGGTTATGCGATTTGCGTTATGCGTTATGCGTTATGCGTTATGCGTTATGCGTTATGTGTTATGGGTTATGCGTTATGCGTTATGCGTTATGCGTTATGCGTTATGCGTTATGAGTAATGCGTGATCCGTTATGCGTTATGCGTTACGCGTTATGCGTTATGAGTAATGCGTGATCCGTTATGCGTTATGCGTTATGCGTTATGAGTAATGCTTGATCCGTTACGCGTTATGCGTTATGCATTAAGCGTTATGCGTTATACGTTATGCGTTATGCGTTATGCGTTATGCGTTATGCGTTATGCGTTATGCTTTATGCATTATGCGTTATGCGATTTGCGTTATGCGTTATGCGTTATGGGTTGTGCGTTATGAGTCATGCGTTATGCGTTATGGGTTTTGCTTTATGCGTTATGCGTTATGGGTTATGCGTTATGCGTTATGCGTTATGCGTTATGGGTTATGAGTAATGCGTGATCCGTTATGCGTTATGCTTTATGCGTTATGAGTTACGCGTAATGCGTTATGCGCTATGGGTCATGCGTTAAGCGTTATGCGTTATGCGTTATGCGTTATGCGTTATGGGTTATGCGATTTGCGTTATGCGTTATGCGTTATGCGTTATGCGTTATGCGTTATGCGTTATGTGTTATGGGTTATGCGTTATGCGTTATGCGTTATGCGTTATGCGTTATGCGTTATGAGTAATGCGTGATCCGTTATGCGTTATGCGTTACGCGTTATGCGTTATGAGTAATGCTTGATCCGTTACGCGTTATGCGTTATGCATTAAGCGTTATGCGTTATACGTTATGCGTTATGCGTTATGCGTTATGCGTTATGCGTTATGCGTTATGCGTTATGCGTTATGCGTTATGCGTTATGCGTTATGCGTTATGCGTTATGCGTTATGCGTTATGCGTTATGCGTTATGTGTTATGCGTTGTGCGTTATCCGCTATGCGTTATGCGTTTTGCGTTATGCGTTATGCGTTATACGTTATGCGTAATGCGTTATGCGTTATGCGTTATGCGATATGCGTTATGCGTTATGCGTTATGCGTTATGTGTTATGCGTTATGCGTTATGCGTTATGTGTTATGGGTTATGCGTTATGCGTTATGCGTTATGCGTTATGCGTTATGCGTTATGCGTTATGCGTTATGCGTTATGCGTTATGCGTTATGCGTTATGCGTTATGCGTTATGCGTTATGCGTTATGCGTTATGCGTTATGCGTTATGCGTTATGCGTTATGCGTTATGCGTTATGAGAAATGCGTGATCCGTTATGCGTTATGCGTTATGAGTAATGCTTGATCCGTTACGCGTTATGCGTTATGCATTAAGCGTTATGCGTTATGCGTTATGCGTTATGTGTTATGCGTTATGGGTTATGCGTTATGCGTTATGCATTATGCGTTATGCGTTTTGCGATTTGCGTTATGCGTTATGCGTTATGGGTTGTGCGTTATGAGTCATGCGTTATGCGTTATGGGTTTTGCTTTATGCGTTATGCGTTATGGGTTATGCGTTATGCGTTATGCGTTATGCGTTATGGGTTATGAGTAATGCGTGATCCGTTATGCGTTATGCTTTATGCGTTATGAGTTACGCGTAATGCGTTATGCGCTATGGGTCATGCGTTAAGCGTTATGCGTTATGCGTTATGCGTTATGCGTTATGGGTTATGCGATTTGCGTTATGCGTTATGCGTTATGCGTTATGCGTTATGCGTTATGTGTTATGGGTTATGCGTTATGCGTTATGCGTTATGCGTTATGCGTTATGCGTTATGAGTAATGCGTGATCCGTTATGCGTTATGCGTTACGCGTTATGCGTTATGAGTAATGCGTGATCCGTTATGCGTTATGCGTTATGCGTTATGAGTAATGCTTGATCCGTTACGCGTTATGCGTTATGCATTAAGCGTTATGCGTTATTCGTTATGCGTTATGCGTTATGCGTTATGCGTTATGCGTTATGCGTTATGCTTTATGCATTATGCGTTATGCGTTATGCGATTTGCGTTATGCGTTATGCGTTTTGGGTTGTGCGTTATGAGTCATGCGTTATGCGTTATGCGTTTTGCTTTATGCGTTATGCTTTATGCTTTATGCGTTATGAGTTACGCGTAATGCGTTATGCGCTATGGGTAATGCGTTAAGCGTTATGCGTTATGCGTTATGCGTTATGGGTTATGTGTTATGTGTTATGCGTTATGCGTTATGCGTTATGCGTTATGCGTTATGCGTTATGCGTTATGCGTTATGGGTTATCCGTTATGCGTTATCCGTTATGAGTTTTGCGTTATGCGTTATGCGTTATGAGTTGTGCGTTATGCGTTATGCGTTATGCGTTATGCGTTATGCGTTATGCGTTATGCGTTATGCGTTATGCGTTATGCAATATGCGTTATGTGTTATGCGTTATGCGTTATGCGTTATGCGTTATGCGTTATGCGTTATGCGTTATGCGTTATGCGTTATGCGTTATGCGTTATGCGTTATGCGTTATGCGTTATGCGTTATGCGTTATGCGGTATGCGTTATGCGTTATGCGTTATGCGTTATGCGTTATGCGTTATGCGTTATGCGTTATGCGTTATGCGTTATGCGTTATGCGTTATGCGTTATGCGTTATGCGTTATGCGTTATGCGTTATGCGTTATGCGTTATGCGTTATGCGTTATGCGTTATGCGTTATGCGTTATGCGTTATGCGTTATGCGTTATGCGTTATGCGTTATGCGTTATGCGTTATGCGTTATGCGTTATGCGTTATGCGTTATGCGTTATGCGTTATGAGAAATGCGTGATCCGTTATGCGTTATGCGTTATGAGTAATGCGTGATCCGTTATGCGTTATGCGTTATGCGCTATGAGTAATGCGTGATCCGTTATGCGTTATGCGTTATGAGTACTGCGTGATCCGTTATGCGTTATGCGTTATGAGTAATGCTTGATCCGTTACGCGTTATGCGTTATGCCTTATGCGTTATGCGTTATGCGTTATGCGTTATGCGTTATGCGTTATGCGTTATGCGTTATGCGTTATGCGTTATGCGTTATGCGTTATGCGTTATGCGTTATGCATTATGCGTTATGCGTTATGCGTTATGCGTTATGCGTTATGCGTTATGCGTTATGAGTTGTGCGTTATGAGTCATGCGTTATGCGTTATGCGTTATGTGTTATGCGTTGTGCGTTATCCGCTATGCGTTATGCGTTTTGCGTTATGCGTTATGCGTTATACGTTATGCGTAATGCGTTATGCGTTATGCGTTATGCGTTATGCGATTTGCGTTATGCGTTATGCGTTATGCGTTATGCGTTATGCGTTATGCGTTATGTGTTATGGGTTATGCGTTATGCGTTCTGCGTTATGCGTTATGCGTTATGCGTTATGAGTAATGCGTGATCCGTTATGCGTTATGCGTTACGCGTTATGCGTTATGAGTAATGCGTGATCCGTTATGCGTTATGCGTTATGCGTTAAGAGTAATGCTTGATCCGTTACGCGTTATGCGTTATGCATTAAGCGTTATGCGTTATACGTTATGCGTTATGCGTTATGCGTTATGCGATATGCGTTATGCGTTATGCGTTATGCTTTATGCATTATGCGTTATGCGTTATGCGATTTGCGTTATGCGTTATGCGTTATGGGTTGTGCGTTATGAGTCATGCGTTATGCGTTATGCGTTTTGCTTTATGCGTTATGCTTTATGCTTTATGCGTTATGAGTTACGCGTAATGCGTTATGCGCTATGGGTAATGCGTTAAGCGTTATGCGTTATGCGTTATGCGTTATGGGTTATGTGTTATGTGTTATGCGTTATGCGTTATGCGTTATGCGTTATGGGTTATCCGTTATGCGTTATCCGTTATGAGTTTTGCGTTATGCGTTATGCGTTATGAGTAGTGCGTTATGCGTTATGCGTTATGCGTTATGCGTTATGCGTTATGCGTTATGCAATATGCGTTATGCGTTATGCGTTATGCGTTATGCGTTATGCGTTATGCGTTATGCGTTATGCGTTATGCGTTATGCGTTATGTGTTATGCGTTGTGCGTTATACGTTATGCGATTTGCGTTATGCGTTATGCGTTATGCGTTATGCGTTATGCGTTATGAGTTGTGCGTTATGCGTTATGCGTTATGCGTTATGCGTTATGCGTTATGAGTAATGCGTGATCCGTTATGCGTTATGCGTTATGCGCTATGAGTAATGCGTGATCCGTTATGCGTTATGGGTTATGAGTAATGCTTGATCCGTTACGCGTTATGCGTTATGCATTAAGCGTTATGCGTTATACGCTATGCGTTATGCGTTATGCGTTATGCGTTATGCTTTATGCATTATGCGTTATGCGTTATGCGATTTGCGTTATGAGTTTTGCGTTATGCGTTATGCGTTATGCGTTATGAGTTGTGCGTTATGCGTTATGCGTTATGCGTTATGCGTTATGCCTTATGCGTTATGCGTTATGCGTTATGCGTTATGCAATATGCGTTGTGCGCTATGCGTTATGCGTTATGCGTTATGCGTTATGCGTTATGCGTTATGCGTTATGTGTTATGCGTTGTGCGTTGTGCGTTATCCGCTATGCGTTATGCGTTTTGCGTTATGCGTTATGCGTTATACGTTATGCGTTATGCGTTATGCGTTATGCGTTATGCGATTTGCGTTATGCGTTATGCGTTATGCGTTATGCGTTATGCGTTATGCGTTATGCGTTATGCGTTATGCGTTATGTGTTATGGGTTATGCGTTATGCGTTATGCGTTATGCGTTATGCGTTATGCGTTATACGTTATGCGTTATGCGTTATGCGTTATGCGTTATGCGTTATGCGTTATGCGTTATGCGTTATGCCTTATGCGTTATGAGTAATGCGTGATCCGTTATGCGTTATGCGTTATGCGTTATGCGTTATGCGTTATGTGTTATGCGTTGTGCGTTATCCGCTATGCGTTATGCGTTTTGCGTTATGCGTTATGCGTTATGCGTTGTGCGTTATGCGTTATGCGTTATAGGTTATGCGTTATGTGTCATGCGTTATGCGTTATGCGTTATGCGTTATGCATTATGCGTTATGCGTTATGCTTTATGCGTTATTCGTTATGAGTAATACGTGATCCGTTATGTGTTATGCGTTATGCGTTATGCGTTATGCGTTATGCGTTATGCGTTATGCGTTATGCGTTATGCGTTATGCGTTATGCGTTATGCGTTATGCGTTATGCGTTATGCGTTATGCGTTATGCGTTATGCGTTATGAGAAATGCGTGATCCGTTATGCGTTATGAGTAATGCGTGATCCGTTATGCGTTATGCGTTATGCGTTATGCGTTATGCGTTATGCGTTATGCGTTATGCGTTATGCGTTATGCGTTATGCGTTATGGGTTATGCGTTATGCGTTATGCGTTATGCGTTATGCGTTATGCGTTATGCGTTATGCGTTATGCGTTATGCGTTATGCGTTATGCGTTATGCGTTATGCGTTATGCGTTATGCGTTATGCGTTATGCGTTATGCGTTATGCGTTATGCGTTATGCGTTATGCGTTATGCGTTATGCGTTATGCGTTATGCGTTATGTGTTATCCGTTATGAGTTATGAGTAATGCGTTGTCCGTTATGCGTTATGCGTTATGTGTTATGCGTTATGCGTTATGCGATATGCGATATGCGTTATGCGTTATGCGTTATGCGTTATGCGATATGCGTTATGCGTTATGCGTTATGCGTTATGCGTTATGCGTTATGCGTTATGCGTTATACATTATGCGTTATGCGTTATGCGTTATGCGTTATGCGTTATGCGATATGCGATATGCGTTATGCGTTATGCGTTATGCGTTATGCGATATGCGTTATGCGTTATGCGTTATGCGTTATGCGTTATGCGTTATGCGTTATGCGTTATGCGTTATGCGTTATGCGTTATGCGTTATGCATTATGCGTTATGCGTTATGCGTTATGAGTAATGCGTTATGCGTTATGCGTTATGCGTTATGCGTTATGCGTTATGCGTTATGCGTTATGCGTTATGCGTTATGAGCAATGCGTGATCCGTTATGCGTTATGCGTTATGCGCTATCAGTAATGCGTGATCCGTTATGCGTTATGCGTTATGTGTTATGCGTTATGCGTTATGCGTTATGCGTTATGCGTTATGCGTTATGCGTTATGCGTTATGCGTTATGCGTTATGCGTTATGCGTTATGCGTTATGCGTTATGCGTTATGCGTTATGCGTTATGCGTTATGCGTTATGCGTTATGAGAAATGCGTGATCCGTTATGCGTTATGAGTAATGCGTGATCCGTTATGCGTTATGCGTTATGCGTTATGCGTTATGCGTTATGCGTTATGCGTTATGCGTTATGCGTTATGCGTTATGCGTTATGCGTTATGGGTTATGCGTTATGTGTTATGCGTTATGCGTTATGCGTTATGCGTTATGCGTTATGCGTTATGCGTTATGCGTTATGCGTTATGCGTTATGCGTTATGCGTTATGCGTTATGCGTTATGCGTTATGCGTTATGCGTTATGCGTTATGCGTTATGCGTTATGTGTTATCCGTTATGAGTTATGCGTTATGCGTTATGCGTTATGCGTTTTGCGTTATGCGTTATGCCTTATGCGTTATGCGTTATGCGTTATGCGTTATGCGTTATGCGTTATGCGTTATGCGTTATGCGTTATGCGTTATGCGTTATGCGTTATGCGGTATGCGTTATGCGTTATGCGTTATGCGTTATGCGTTATGCGTTATGAGTAATGCGTGATCCGTTATGCGTTATGCGTTATGCGTTATGAGTAATGCGTGATCCGTTATGCGTTATGCGTTATGCGTTATGCGTTATGCGTTATGCGTTATGCGTTATGCGTTATGAGTAATGCGTGATCCGTTATGCGTTATGCGTTATGCGCTATGAGTAATGCGTGATCCGTTATGCGTTATGCGTTATGCGCTATGAGTAATGCGTGATCCGTTATGCGTTATGCGTTATGAGTAATGCTTGATCCGTTACGCGTTATGCGTTATGCATTAAGCGTTATGCGTTATACGTTATGCGTTATGCGTTATGCGTTATGCGTTTTGCGTTATGTGTAATCCGTGATCCGTTATGCGTTATGCGTTATGCGTTATGCGTTATGCGTTATGAGCAATGCGTGATCCGTTATGCGTTATGCGTTATGCGCTATCAGTAATGCGTGATCCGTTATGCGTTATGCGTTATGAGAAATGCTTGATCCGTTACGCGTTATGCGTTATGCATTAAGCGTTATGCGTTATACGTTATGCGTTATGCGTTATGCGTTATGCGTTATGCGTTATGCGTTATGCTTTATGCATTATGCGTTATGCGTTATGCGATTTGCGTTATGCGTTATGCGTTATGGGTTATGCGTTATGCGTTATGCGTTATGCGTTATGCTTTATGCATTATGCGTTATGCGTTATGCATTATGTGTTATCCGTTATGCGTTATCCGTTATGCGTTTTGCGTTATGCGTTATGCGTTATGAGTTGTGCGTTATGCGTTATGCGTTATGCGTTATGAGTAATGCGTGATCCGTTATGCGTTATGCGTTATGCGCTATGAGTAATGCGTGATCCGTTATGCGTTATGGGTTATGAGTAATGCTTGATCCGTTACGCGTTATGCGTTATGCATTAAGCGTTATGCGTTATACGCTATGCGTTATACGCTATGCGTTATGCGTTATGCGTTATGCGTTATGCTTTATGCATTATGCGTTATGCGTTATGCGATTTGCGTTATGAGTTTTGCGTTATGCGTTATGCGTTATCCGTTATGAGTTGTGCATTATGCGTTATGCGTTATGCGTTATGCGTTATGCGTTATGCGTTATGCGTTATGCGTTATGCGTTATGCGTTATGCGTTATGCAATATGCGTTATGCGTTATGCGTTATGCGTTAAGCGTTATGCGTTATGCGTTATGCGTTATGCGTTATGTGTTATGCGTTGTGCGTTATACGTTATGCGATTTGCGTTATGCGTTATGCGTTATGCGTTATGCGTTATGCGTTATGCGTTATGCGTTATGCGTTATGGGTTATGCGTTATGCGTTATGCGTTATGCGTTATGCAATATGCGTTATGGGTTGTGCGTTATGAGTCATGCGTTATGCTTTATGCGTTATGTGTTATGCGTTGTGCGTTATCCGCTATGCGTTATGCGTTTTGCGTTATGCGTTATGCGTTATACGTTATGCGTAATGCGTTATGCGTTATGCGTTATGCGTTATGCGATTTGCGTTATGCGTTATGCGTTATGCGTTATGCGTTATGCGTTATGCGTTATGCGTTATGCGTTATGCGTTATGCGTTATGCGTTATGTGTTATGGGTTATGCGTTATGCGTTATGCGTTATGCGTTATGCGTTATGCGTTATACGTTATGCGTTATGCGTTATGCGTTATGCGTTATGCGTTATGCGTTATGCGTTATGCGTTATGCGTTATGCGTTATGCGTTATGCGTTATGCGTTATGCGTTATGCGTTATGCGTTATGCGTTATGCGTTATGCGTTATGCGTTATGCGTTATGCGTTATGCGTTATGCGTTATGCGTTATGCGTTATGCGTTATGCGTTATGCGTTAT
Organism: Lasioglossum morio; assembly: GCA_916610235.2. Lineage (NCBI taxonomy): Eukaryota > Metazoa > Arthropoda > Insecta > Hymenoptera > Halictidae > Lasioglossum > Lasioglossum morio. Next base: position 790,617 of record CAKAJA020000257.1, read on the forward strand.
GCGTTATGCGTTATGCGTTATGCGCTATGGGTCATGCGTTAAGCGTTATGCGTTATGCGTTATGCGTTATGGGTTATGCGTTATGGGTTATGAGTAATGCGTGATCCGTTATGCGTTATGCTTTATGCGTTATGAGTTACGCGTAATGCGTTATGCGCTATGGGTCATGCGTTAAGCGTTATGCGTTATGCGTTATGCGTTATGGGTTATGTGTTATGCGTTATGCGTTATGCGTTATGCGTTATGCGTTACGCGTTATGGGTTATCCGTTATGCGTTATCCGTTATGCGTTATGCGTTATGCGTTATGCGTTATGCGTTATGCGTTATGCGTTATGCGTTATGCGTTATGAGTAATGCGTGATCCGTTATGCGTTATGCGTTATGCGTTATGCGTTATGCGTTATGCGTTATGCATTTGCGTTATGCGTTATGCTTTATGCGTTATGCGTTATGAGTAATGCGTGATCCGTTATGTGTTATGCGTTATGCGTTATGCGTTATGCGTTTTGCGTTATGTGTTATGCGGTATGCGTTATGCGTTATGCGTTATGCGTTATGCGTTATGCGTTATGGGTTATCCGTTATGCGTTATCCGTTATGCGTTATGCGTTATGCGTTATGCGTTATGCGATATGCGTTATGCGTTATGCGTTATGCGTTATGCGTTATGCGTTATGCGTTATGCGTTATGCGATATGCGTTATGCGTTATGCGTTATGCGTTATGCGTTATGCGTTATGCGTTATGCGTTATGCGTTATGCGTTATGCGTTATGCCTTATGCGTTATGAGTAATGCGTGATCCGTTATGCGTTATGCGTTATGCGTTATGCGTTATGCGTTATGTGTTATGCGTTGTGCGTTATCCGCTATGCGTTATGCGTTTTGCGTTATGCGTTATGCGTTATGCGTTGTGCGTTATGCGTTATGCGTTATAGGTTATGCGTTATGTGTCATGCGTTATGCGTTATGCGTTATGCGTAATGCGTTATGCATTATGCTTTATGCTTTATGCGTTATGCGTTATGAGTAATGCGTGATCCGTTATGTGTTATGCGTTATGCGTTATGCGTTTTGCGTTATGCGTTATGCCTTATGCGTTATGCTTTATGCGTTATGCGTTATGCGTAATGCGTTATGCGTTATGCGTTATGCGTTATGGGTTATGTGTAATGCGTGATCCGTTATGCGTTATGCTTTATGCGTTATGAGTTACGCGTAATGCGTTATGCGCTATGGGTCATGCGTTAAGCGTTATGCGTTATGCGTTATGCGTTATGGGTTATGAGTAATGCGTGATCCGTTGTGCGTTATGCTTTATGCGTTATGAGTTACGCGTAATGCGTTATGCGCTATGGGTCATGCGTTAAGCGTTATGCGTTATGCGTTATGCGTTATGGGTTATGAGTAATGCGTGATCCGTTGTGCGTTATGCTTTATGCGTTATGAGTTACGCGTAATGCGTTATGCGCTATGGGTCATGCGTTAAGCGTTATGCGTTATGCGTTATGCGTTATGGGTTATGTGTTATGCGTTATGCGTTATGCGTTATGCGTTATGCGTTATGCGTTATGGGTTATCCGTTATGCGTTATCCGTTATGCGTTATGCGTTATGCGTTATGCGTTATGCGTTATGCGTTATGCGACATGCGTTATGCGTTATGCGTTATGCGTTATGCGTTATGCGTTATGCGTTATGCGTTATGCGACATGCGTTATGCGTTATGCGTTATGCGTTATGCGTTATGCGTTATGCGTTATGCGATATGCGTTATGCGTTATGCGTTATGCGTTATGCGTTATGCGTTATGCGTTATGCGTTATGCGTTATGCGTTATGCGTTATGCGTTATGCGTTATGCGTTATGCGTTATGTGTTATGCGTTGTGCGTTATCCGCTATGCGTTATGCGTTTTGTGTTATGCGTTATGCGTTATGCGTTGTGCGTTATGCGTTATGCGTTATAGGTTATGCGTTATGTGTCATGCGTTATGCGTTATGCGTTATGCGTTATGCGTTATGGGTCATGCGTTAAGCGTTATGCGTTATGCGTTATGCGTTATGGGTTATGAGTAATGCGTGATCCGTTGTGCGTTATGCTTTATGCGTTATGAGTTACGCGTAATGCGTTATGCGCTATGGATCATGCGTTAAGCGTTATGCGTTATGCGTTATGCGTTATGGGTTATGAGTAATGCGTGATCCGTTGTGCGTTATGCTTTATGCGTTATGAGTTACGCGTAATGCGTTATGCGTTATGCGTTATGCGTTATGCGTTATGCGTTATGCGTTATGCGTTATGCATTTGCGTTATGCGTTATGCTTTATGCGTTATGCGTTATGAGTAATGCGTGATCCGTTATGTGTTATGCGTTATGCGTTATGCGTTATGCGTTTTGCGTTATGTGTTATGCGGTATGCGTTATGCGTTATGCGTTATGCGTTATGCGTTATGCGTTATGGGTTATCCGTTATGCGTTATCCGTTATGCGTTATGCGTTATGCGTTATGCGTTATGCGATATGCGTTATGCGTTATGCGTTATGCGTTATGCGTTATGCGTTATGCGTTATGCGTTATGCGATATGCGTTATGCGTTATGCGTTATGCGTTATGCGTTATGCGTTATGCGTTATGCGTTATGCGTTATGCGTTATGCCTTATGCGTTATGAGTAATGCGTGATCCGTTATGCGTTATGCGTTATGCGTTATGCGTTATGCGTTATGCGTTATGTGTTATGCGTTGTGCGTTATCCGCTATGCGTTATGCGTTTTGCGTTATGCGTTATGCGTTATGCGTTGTGCGTTATGCGTTATGCGTTATAGGTTATGCGTTATGTGTCATGCGTTATGCGTTATGCGTTATGCGTAATGCGTTATGCATTATGCTTTATGCTTTATGCGTTATGCGTTATGAGTAATGCGTGATCCGTTATGTGTTATGCGTTATGCGTTATGCGTTTTGCGTTATGCGTTATGCCTTATGCGTTATGCTTTATGCGTTATGAGTTATGCGTAATGCGTTATGCGTTATGCGTTATGCGTTATGGGTTATGAGTAATGCGTGATCCGTTATGCGTTATGCTTTATGCGTTATGAGTTACGCGTAATGCGTTATGCGCTATGGGTCATGCGTTAAGCGTTATGCGTTATGCGTTATGCGTTATGAGTAATGCGTGATCCGTTATGCGTTATGCGTTATGCGCTATGAGTAATGCGTGATCCGTTAAGCGTAATGCGTTATGCGCTATGGGTCATGCGTTAAGCGTTATGCGTTATGCGTTATGCGTTATGGGTTATGAGTAATGCGTGATCCGTTGTGCGTTATGCTTTATGCGTTATGAGTTACGCGTAATGCGTTATGCGCTATGGGTCATGCGTTAAGCGTTATGCGTTATGCGTTATGCGTTATGGGTTATGTGTTATGCGTTATGCGTTATGCGTTATGCGTTATGCGTTATGCGTTATGGGTTATCCGTTATGCGTTATGCGTTATGCGTTATGCGTTATGCGTTATGCGTTATGCGTTATGCGTTATGCGACATGCGTTATGCGTTATGCGTTATGCGTTATGCGTTATGCGTTATGCGTTATGCGTTATGCGACATGCGTTATGCGTTATGCGTTATGCGTTATGCGTTATGCGTTATGCGATATGCGTTATGCGTTATGCGTTATGCGTTATGCGTTATGCGTTATGCGTTATGCGTTATGCGTTATGCGTTATGCGTTATGCGTTATGCGTTATGCGTTATGCGTTATGTGTTATGCGTTGTGCGTTATCCGCTATGCGTTATGCGTTTTGTGTTATGCGTTATGCGTTATGCGTTGTGCGTTATGCGTTATGCGTTATAGGTTATGCGTTATGTGTCATGCGTTATGCGTTATGCGTTATGCGTTATGCGTTATGCGTTATGAGTAATGCGTGATCCGTTATGCGTTATGCGTTATGCGTTATGCGTTATGCGTTATGCGTTATGCGTTATGGGTTATCCGTTATGCGTTATCCGTTATGCGTTATGCGTTATGCGTTATGCGTTATGCGTTATGCGTTATGCGACATGCGTTATGCGTTATGCGTTATGCGTTATGCGTTATGCGTTATGCGATATGCGTTATGCGTTATGCGTTATGCGTTATGCGTTATGCGTTATGCGTTATGCGTAATGCTTTATGCGTTATGCGTTATGCGTTATGCCTTATGCGTTATGCGCTATGGGTCATGCGTTAAGCGTTATGCGTTATGCGTTATGCGTTATGGGTTATGCGTTATGGGTTATGAGTAATGCGTGATCCGTTATGCGTTATGCTTTATGCGTTATGAGTTACGCGTAATGCGTTATGCGCTATGGGTCATGCGTTAAGCGTTATGCGTTATGCGTTATGCGTTATGGGTTATGTGTTATGCGTTATGCGTTATGCGTTATGCGTTATGCGTTATGCGTTATGCGTTATGGGTTATCCGTTATGCGTTATCCGTTATGCGTTATGCGTTATGCGTTATGCGTTATGCGTTATGCGTTATGCGTTATGAGTAATGCGTGATCCGTTATCCGTTATGCGTTATGCGTTATGCGTTATGCATTTGCGTTATGCGTTATGCGTTATGCGTTATGCGTTATGCGTTATGCGTTATGCGTTATGCGTTTTGCGTTATGCGTTATGCCTTATGCGTTATGCTTTATGCCTTATGAGTTATGCGTAATGCGTTATGCGTTATGCGTTATGCGTTATGGGTTATGTGTAATGCGTGATCCGTTGTGCGTTATGCTTTATGCGTTATGAGTTACGCGTATTGCGTTATGCGCTATGGGTCATGCGTTAAGCGTTATGCGTTATGCGTTATGCGTTATGGGTTATGCGTAATGCGTTATGCGTTATGCGTTATGCGTTATGGGTTATGTGTAATGCGTGATCCGTTATGCGTTATGCTTTATGCGTTATGAGTTACGCGTAATGCGTTATGCGCTATGGGTCATGCGTTAAGCGTTATGCGTTATGCGTTATGCGTTATGAGTAATGCGTGATCCGTTATGCGTTATGCGTTATGCGCTATGAGTAATGCGTGATCCGTTAAGCGTAATGCGTTATGCGCTATGGGTCATGCGTTAAGCGTTATGCGTTATGCGTTATGCGTTATGGGTTATGAGTAATGCGTGATCCGTTGTGCGTTATGCTTTATGCGTTATGAGTTACGCGTAATGCGTTATGCGCTATGGGTCATGCGTTAAGCGTTATGCGTTATGCGTTATGCGTTATGGGTTATGTGTTATGCGTTATGCGTTATGCGTTATGCGTTATGCGTTATGCGTTATGGGTTATCCGTTATGCGTTATCCGTTATGCGTTATGCGTTATGCGTTATGCGTTATGCGTTATGCGTTATGCGACATGCGTTATGCGTTATGCGTTATGCGTTATGCGTTATGCGTTATGCGTTATGCGTTATGCGACATGCGTTATGCGTTATGCGTTATGCGTTATGCGTTATGCGTTATGCGATATGCGTTATGCGTTATGCGTTATGCGTTATGCGTTATGCGTTATGCGTTATGCGTTATGCGTTATGCGTTATGCGTTATGCGTTATGCGTTATGCGTTATGCGTTATGTGTTATGCGTTGTGCGTTATCCGCTATGCGTTATGCGTTTTGTGTTATGCGTTATGCGTTATGCGTTGTGCGTTATGCGTTATGCGTTATAGGTTATGCGTTATGTGTCATGCGTTATGCGTTATGCGTTATGCGTTATGCGTTATGCGTTATGAGTAATGCGTGATCCGTTATGCGTTATGCGTTATGCGTTATGCGTTATGCGTTATGCGTTATGCGTTATGCGTTATGGGTTATCCGTTATGCGTTATCCGTTATGCGTTATGCGTTATGCGTTATGCGTTATGCGTTATGCGTTATGCGACATGCGTTATGCGTTATGCGTTATGCGTTATGCGTTATGCGTTATGCGATATGCGTTATGCGTTATGCGTTATGCGTTATGCGTTATGCGTTATGCGTTATGCGTAATGCTTTATGCGTTATGCGTTATGCGTTATGCCTTATGCGTTATGCGCTATGGGTCATGCGTTAAGCGTTATGCGTTATGCGTTATGCGTTATGGGTTATGCGTTATGGGTTATGAGTAATGCGTGATCCGTTATGCGTTATGCTTTATGCGTTATGAGTTACGCGTAATGCGTTATGCGCTATGGGTCATGCGTTAAGCGTTATGCGTTATGCGTTATGCGTTATGGGTTATGTGTTATGCGTTATGCGTTATGCGTTATGCGTTATGCGTTATGCGTTGTGCGTTATGCGTTATGCGTTATAGGTTATGCGTTATGTGTCATGCGTTATGCGTTATGCGTTATGCGTAATGCGTTATGCATTATGCTTTATGCTTTATGCGTTATGCGTTATGAGTAATGCGTGATCCGTTATGTGTTATGCGTTATGCGTTATGCGTTTTGCGTTATGCGTTATGCCTTATGCGTTATGCTTTATGCGTTATGAGTTATGCGTAATGCGTTATGCGTTATGCGTTATGCGTTATGGGTTATGTGTAATGCGTGATCCGTTATGCGTTATGCTTTATGCGTTATGAGTTACGCGTAATGCGTTATGCGCTATGGGTCATGCGTTAAGCGTTATGCGTTATGCGTTATGCGTTATGGGTTATGAGTAATGCGTGATCCGTTGTGCGTTATGCTTTATGCGTTATGAGTTACGCGTAATGCGTTATGCGCTATGGGTCATGCGTTAAGCGTTATGCGTTATGCGTTATGCGTTATGGGTTATGAGTAATGCGTGATCCGTTGTGCGTTATGCTTTATGCGTTATGAGTTACGCGTAATGCGTTATGCGCTATGGGTCATGCGTTAAGCGTTATGCGTTATGCGTTATGCGTTATGGGTTATGTGTTATGCGTTATGCGTTATGCGTTATGCGTTATGCGTTATGCGTTATGGGTTATCCGTTATGCGTTATCCGTTATGCGTTATGCGTTATGCGTTATGCGTTATGCGTTATGCGTTATGCGACATGCGTTATGCGTTATGCGTTATGCGTTATGCGTTATGCGTTATGCGTTATGCGTTATGCGACATGCGTTATGCGTTATGCGTTATGCGTTATGCGTTATGCGTTATGCGTTATGCGATATGCGTTATGCGTTATGCGTTATGCGTTATGCGTTATGCGTTATGCGTTATGCGTTATGCGTTATGCGTTATGCGTTATGCGTTATGCGTTATGCGTTATGCGTTATGTGTTATGCGTTGTGCGTTATCCGCTATGCGTTATGCGTTTTGTGTTATGCGTTATGCGTTATGCGTTGTGCGTTATGCGTTATGCGTTATAGGTTATGCGTTATGTGTCATGCGTTATGCGTTATGCGTTATGCGTTATGCGTTATGGGTCATGCGTTAAGCGTTATGCGTTATGCGTTATGCGTTATGGGTTATGAGTAATGCGTGATCCGTTGTGCGTTATGCTTTATGCGTTATGAGTTACGCGTAATGCGTTATGCGCTATGGATCATGCGTTAAGCGTTATGCGTTATGCGTTATGCGTTATGGGTTATGAGTAATGCGTGATCCGTTGTGCGTTATGCTTTATGCGTTATGAGTTACGCGTAATGCGTTATGCGTTATGCGTTATGCGTTATGCGTTATGCGTTATGCGTTATGCGTTATGCATTTGCGTTATGCGTTATGCTTTATGCGTTATGCGTTATGAGTAATGCGTGATCCGTTATGTGTTATGCGTTATGCGTTATGCGTTATGCGTTTTGCGTTATGTGTTATGCGGTATGCGTTATGCGTTATGCGTTATGCGTTATGCGTTATGCGTTATGGGTTATCCGTTATGCGTTATCCGTTATGCGTTATGCGTTATGCGTTATGCGTTATGCGATATGCGTTATGCGTTGTGCGTTATGCGTTATGCGTTATGCGTTATGCGTTATGCGTTATGCGATATGCGTTATGCGTTATGCGTTATGCGTTATGCGTTATGCGTTATGCGTTATGCGTTATGCGTTATGCGTTATGCCTTATGCGTTATGAGTAATGCGTGATCCGTTATGCGTTATGCGTTATGCGTTATGCGTTATGCGTTATGCGTTATGTGTTATGCGTTGTGCGTTATCCGCTATGCGTTATGCGTTTTGCGTTATGCGTTATGCGTTATGCGTTGTGCGTTATGCGTTATGCGTTATAGGTTATGCGTTATGTGTCATGCGTTATGCGTTATGCGTTATGCGTAATGCGTTATGCATTATGCTTTATGCTTTATGCGTTATGCGTTATGAGTAATGCGTGATCCGTTATGTGTTATGCGTTATGCGTTATGCGTTTTGCGTTATGCGTTATGCCTTATGCGTTATGCTTTATGCGTTATGAGTTATGCGTAATGCGTTATGCGTTATGCGTTATGCGTTATGGGTTATGAGTAATGCGTGATCCGTTATGCGTTATGCTTTATGCGTTATGAGTTACGCGTAATGCGTTATGCGCTATGGGTCATGCGTTAAGCGTTATGCGTTATGCGTTATGCGTTATGAGTAATGCGTGATCCGTTATGCGTTATGCGTTATGCGCTATGAGTAATGCGTGATCCGTTAAGCGTAATGCGTTATGCGCTATGGGTCATGCGTTAAGCGTTATGCGTTATGCGTTATGCGTTATGGGTTATGAGTAATGCGTGATCCGTTGTGCGTTATGCTTTATGCGTTATGAGTTACGCGTAATGCGTTATGCGCTATGGGTCATGCGTTAAGCGTTATGCGTTATGCGTTATGCGTTATGGGTTATGTGTTATGCGTTATGCGTTATGCGTTATGCGTTATGCGTTATGCGTTATGGGTTATCCGTTATGCGTTATGCGTTATGCGTTATGCGTTATGCGTTATGCGTTATGCGTTATGCGTTATGCGACATGCGTTATGCGTTATGCGTTATGCGTTATGCGTTATGCGTTATGCGTTATGCGTTATGCGACATGCGTTATGCGTTATGCGTTATGCGTTATGCGTTATGCGTTATGCGATATGCGTTATGCGTTATGCGTTATGCGTTATGCGTTATGCGTTATGCGTTATGCGTTATGCGTTATGCGTTATGCGTTATGCGTTATGCGTTATGCGTTATGCGTTATGTGTTATGCGTTGTGCGTTATCCGCTATGCGTTATGCGTTTTGTGTTATGCGTTATGCGTTATGCGTTGTGCGTTATGCGTTATGCGTTATAGGTTATGCGTTATGTGTCATGCGTTATGCGTTATGCGTTATGCGTTATGCGTTATGCGTTATGAGTAATGCGTGATCCGTTATGCGTTATGCGTTATGCGTTATGCGTTATGCGTTATGCGTTATGCGTTATGCGTTATGGGTTATCCGTTATGCGTTATCCGTTATGCGTTATGCGTTATGCGTTATGCGTTATGCGTTATGCGTTATGCGACATGCGTTATGCGTTATGCGTTATGCGTTATGCGTTATGCGTTATGCGATATGCGTTATGCGTTATGCGTTATGCGTTATGCGTTATGCGTTATGCGTTATGCGTAATGCTTTATGCGTTATGCGTTATGCGTTATGCCTTATGCGTTATGCGCTATGGGTCATGCGTTAAGCGTTATGCGTTATGCGTTATGCGTTATGGGTTATGCGTTATGGGTTATGAGTAATGCGTGATCCGTTATGCGTTATGCTTTATGCGTTATGAGTTACGCGTAATGCGTTATGCGCTATGGGTCATGCGTTAAGCGTTATGCGTTATGCGTTATGCGTTATGGGTTATGTGTTATGCGTTATGCGTTATGCGTTATGCGTTATGCGTTATGCGTTATGCGTTATGGGTTATCCGTTATGCGTTATCCGTTATGCGTTATGCGTTATGCGTTATGCGTTATGCGTTATGCGTTATGCGTTATGAGTAATGCGTGATCCGTTATGCGTTATGCGTTATGCGTTATGCGTTATGCATTTGCGTTATGCGTTATGCTTTATGCGTTATGCGTTATGAGTAATGCGTGATCCGTTATGTGTTATGCGTTATGCGTTATGCGTTTTGCGTTATGTGTTATGCGTTATGCGTTATGCGTTATGCGTTATGCGTTATGCGTTATGGGTTATCCGTTATACGTTATCCGTTATGCGTTATGCGTTATGCGTTATGCGTTATGCGATATGCGTTATGCGTTATGCGTTATGCGTTATGCGTTATGCGTTATGCGTTATGCGATATGCGTTATGCGTTATGCGTTATGCGTTATGCGTTATGCGTTATGCGTTATGCGTTATGCGTTATGCGTTATGCGTTATGCGTTATGCGTTATGCCTTATGCGTTATGAGTAATGCGTGATCCGTTATGCGTTATGCGTTATGCGTTATGCGTTATGTGTTATGCGTTGTGCGTTGTGCGTTATCCGCTATGCGTTATGCGTTTTGCGTTATGCGTTATGCGTTATGCGTTGTGCGTTATGCGTTATGCGTTATAGGTTATGCGTTATGTGTCATGCGTTATGCGTTATGCGTTATGCGTTATGCGTTATGCGTTATGCATTATGCGTTATGCGTTATGCTTTATGCGTTATGCGTTATGAGTAATGCGTGATCCGTTATGTGTAATGCGTTATGCGTTATGCGTTTTGCGTTATGCGTTATGCCTTATGCGTTATGCTTTATGCCTTATGAGTTATGCGTAATGCGTTATGCGTTATGCGTTATGCGTTATGGGTTATGTGTAATGCGTGATCCGTTGTGCGTTATGCTTTATGCGTTATGAGTTACGCGTATTGCGTTATGCGCTATGGGTCATGCGTTAAGCGTTATGCGTTATGCGTTATGCGTTATGGGTTATGAGTAATGCGTGATCCGTTGTGCGTTATGCTTTATGCGTTATGAGTTACGCGTAATGCGTTATGCGCTATGGGTCATGCGTTAAGCGTTATGCGTTATGCGTTATGCGTTATGGGTTATGTGTTATGCGTTATGCGTTATGCGTTATGCGTTATGCGTTATGGGTTATCCGTTATGCGTTATCCGTTATGCGTTATGCGTTATGCGTTATGCGTTATGCGTTATGCGTTATGCGACATGCGTTATGCGTTATGCGTTATGCGTTATGCGTTATGCGTTATGCGTTATGCGTTATGCGATATGCGTTATGCGTTATGCGTTATGCGTTATGCGTTATGCGTTATGCGTTATGCGTTATGCGTTATGCGTTATGCGTAATGCTTTATGCGTTATGGGTTATGCGTTATGTGTTACGCGTTATGCGTTATGCGTTATGCGTTATGCGTTATGCGTTATGGGTTATGAGTAATGCGTGATCCGTTATGCGTTATGCTTTATGCGTTATGAGTTACGCGTAATGCGTTATGCGCTATGGGTCATGCGTTATGCGTTATGTGTTATGCGTTATGCGTTATGCGTTATACGTTATGCGTTATGCGTTATGCGTTATGCGTTATGCGTTATGCGTTATGCGTTATGCGTTATGCGTTATGCGTTATGCGTTATGCGTTATGCGTTATGCGTTATGCGTTATGCGTTATGCGTTATGCGTTATGCGTTATGCGTTATGCGTTATGCGTTATGCGTTATGCGTTATGCGTTATGCGTTATGCGTTATGCGTTATGCGTTATGCGTTATACGTTATGCGTTATGAGTAATGCGTTATGAGTAATGCGTGATCCGTTATGCGTTATGCGTTATGAGTAATGCGTGATCCGTTATGCGTTATGCGTTATGAGTAATGCTTGATCCCTTACGCGTTATGCGTTATGCGTTATGCGTTATGGGTTATGCGTTATGTGTTATGAGTTATGCGTCATGCGTTATGCGTTATGCGTTATGCGTTATGCGTTATGCGTTATGCGTTATGCGTTATGCGTTATGCGTTATGCGTTATGCGTTATGCGTTATGCGTTATGCGTTATGCGTTATGCGTTATGCGTTATGCGTTATGCGTTATGCGTTATGCGTTATGCGTTATGCGTTATGCGTTATGCGTTATGCGTTATGCGTTATGCGTTATGCGTTATGCGTTATGCGTTATGAGTAATGCTTGATCCGTTACGCGTTATGCGTTATGCGTTATGCGTTATGGGTTATGCGTTATGTGTTATGAGTTATGCGTTATGCGTTATGCGTTATGCGTTATGCGTTATGCGTTATGCGTTATGCGTTATGCGTTATGCGTTATGCGTTATGGGTTATGAGTAATGCGTGATCCGTTATGCGTTATGCTTTATGCGTTATGAGTTACGCGTAATGCGTTATGCGTTATGCGTTATGGGTTATGAGTAATGCGTGATCCGTTATGCGTTATGCTTTATGTGTTATGCGTTATGCGTTATGCGATATGCGATATGCGTTATGCGTTATGCGTTATGCGTTATGCGATATGCGTTATGCGTTATGCGTTATGCGTTATGGGTTATAAGTAATGCGTGATCCGTTGTGCGTTATGCTTTATGCGTTATGCGTTATGCGTTATGCGATATACGTTATGCGTTATGCGTTATGCGTTATGCGTTATGCGTTATGCGTTTTGCGTTATGTGTTATGCGTTATGCGTTATGCGTTATGCGTTATGCGTTATGCGTTATGCGTTATGCGTTATGCGTTATGGGTTATCCGTTATGCGTTATCCGTTATGCGTTATGCGTTATGCGTTATGCGTTATGCGTTATGCGATATGCGTTATGCGTTATGCGTTATGCGTTATGCGTTATGCGTTATGCGTTATGCATTATGCGTTATGCGATATGCGTTATGCGTTATGCGTTATGCGTTATGCGTTATGCGTTATGCGTTATGCGTTATGCGTTATGCGTTATGCGTTATGCGTTATGCGTTATGCGTTATGCGTTATGAGTAATGCGTGATCCGTTATGCGTTATGCGTTATGCGTTATGCGTTATGCGTTATGCGTTATGTGTTATGCGTTGTGCGTTATCCGCTATGCGTTATGCGTTTTGCGTTATGCGTTATGCGTTATGCGTTGTGCGTTATGCGTTATGCGTTATGCCTTATGCGTTATGAGTAATGCGTGATCCGTTATGCGTTATGCGTTATGCGTTATGCGTTATGCGTTATGCGTTATGTGTTATGCGTTGTGCGTTATCCGCTATGCGTTATGCGTTTTGCGTTATGCGTTATGCGTTATGCGTTGTGCGTTATGCGTTATGCGTTATAGGTTATGCGTTATGTGTCATGCGTTATGCGTTATGCGTTATGCGTTATGCGTTATGCGTTATGCGTTATGCGTTATGCGTTATGCGTTATGCGTTATGCGTTATGGGTTATGAGTAATGCGTGATCCGTTATGCGTTATGCTTTATGCGTTATGAGTTACGCGTAATGCGTTATGCGTTATGCGTTATGGGTTATGAGTAATGCGTGATCCGTTATGCGTTATGCTTTATGTGTTATGCGTTATGCGTTATGCGATATGCGATATGCGTTATGCGTTATGCGTTATGCGTTATGCGATATGCGTTATGCGTTATGCGTTATGCGTTATGGGTTATAAGTAATGCGTGATCCGTTGTGCGTTATGCTTTATGCGTTATGCGTTATGCGTTATGCGATATACGTTATGCGTTATGCGTTATGCGTTATGCGTTATGCGTTATGCGTTATGCGTTTTGCGTTATGTGTTATGCGTTATGCGTTATGCGTTATGCGTTATGCGTTATGCGTTATGCGTTATGCGTTATGCGTTATGGGTTATCCGTTATGCGTTATGTGTTATGCGTTGTGCGTTATGCGTTATGCGTTATGCGTTATGCGATATGCGTTATGCGTTATGCGTTATGCGTTATGCGTTATGCGTTATGCGTTATGCATTATGCGTTATGCGATATGCGTTATGCGTTATGCGTTATGCGTTATGCGTTATGCGTTATGCGTTATGCGTTATGCGTTATGCGTTATGCGTTATGCGTTATGCGTTATGCCTTATGCGTTATGAGTAATGCGTGATCCGTTATGCGTTATGCGTTATGCGTTATGCGTTATGCGTTATGCGTTATGTGTTATGCGTTGTGCGTTATCCGCTATGCGTTATGCGTTTTGCGTTATGCGTTATGCGTTATGCGTTGTGCGTTATGCGTTATGCGTTATGCCTTATGCGTTATGAGTAATGCGTGAACCGTTATGCGTTATGCGTTATGCGTTATGCGTTATGCGTTATGCGTTATGTGTTATGCGTTGTGCGTTATCCGCTATGCGTTATGCGTTTTGCGTTATGCGTTATGCGTTATGCGTTGTGCGTTATGCGTTATGCGTTATAGGTTATGCGTTATGTGTCATGCGTTATGCGTTATGCGTTATGCGTTATGCGTTATGCGTTATGCATTATGCGTTATGCGTTATGCTTTATGCGTTATGCGTTATGAGTAATGCGTGATCCGTTATGTGTTATGCGTTATGCGTTATGCGTTTTGCGTTATGCGTTATGCCTTATGCGTTATGCTTTATGCGTTATGAGTTACGCGTAATGCGTTATGCGTTATGCGTTATGGGTTATGAGTAATGCGTGATCCGTTATGCGTTATGCTTTATGTGTTATGCGTTATGCGTTATGCGATATGCGATATGCGTTATGCGTTATGCGTTATGCGTTATGCGATATGCGTTATGCGTTATGCGTTATGCGTTATGGGTTATAAGTAATGCGTGATCCGTTGTGCGTTATGCTTTATGCGTTATGCGTTATGCGTTATGCGATATGCGTTATGCGATATGCGTTATGCGTTATGCGTTATGCGTTATGCGTTATGCGTTATGCGTTATGCATTATGCGTTATGCGATATGCGTTATGCGTTATGCGTTATGCGTTATGCGTTATGCGTTATGCGTTATGCGTTATGCGTTATGCGTTATGCGTTATGCGTTATGCGTTATGCCTTATGCGTTATGAGTAATGCGTGATCCGTTATGCGTTATGCGTTATGCGTTATGCGTTATGCGTTATGCGTTATGTGTTATGCGTTGTGCGTTATCCGCTATGCGTTATGCGTTTTGCGTTATGCGTTATGCGTTATGCGTTGTGCGTTATGCGTTATGCGTTATGCCTTATGCGTTATGAGTAATGCGTGATCCGTTATGCGTTATGCGTTATGCGTTATGCGTTATGCGTTATGCGTTATGTGTTATGCGTTGTGCGTTATCCGCTATGCGTTATGCGTTTTGCGTTATGCGTTATGCGTTATGCGTTGTGCGTTATGCGTTATGCGTTATAGGTTATGCGTTATGTGTCATGCGTTATGCGTTATGCGTTATGCGTTATGCGTTATGCGTTATGCGTTATGCATTATGCGTTATGCGTTATGCTTTATGCGTTATGCGTTATGAGTAATGCGTGATCCGTTATGTGTTATGCGTTATGCGTTATGCGTTTTGCGTTATGCGTTATGCCTTATGCGTTATGCTTTATGCGTTATGAGTTATGCGTAATGCGTTGTGCGTTATGCGTTATGGGTTATAGGTTATGCGTTATGTGTCATGCGTTATGCGTTATGCATTATGCGTTATGCGTTATGCATTATGCGTTATGCGTTATGCTTTATGCGTTATGCGTTATGAGTAATGCGTGATCCGTTATGTGTTATGCGTTATGCGTTATGCGTTTTGCGTTATGTGTTATGCGTTATGCGTTATGCGTTATGCGTTATGCGTTATGCGTTATGCGTTATGCGTTATGCGTTATGCGTTATGCGTTATGCGTTATGCGTTATGCGTTATGAGTAATGCGTGATCCGTTATGTGTTATGCGTTATGCGTTATGCGTTATGTGTTATGCGTTGTGCGTTATCCGCTATGCGTTATGCGTTATGCGTTATGCGTTGTGCGTTATGCGTTATGCGTTATAGGTTATGCGTTATGTGTTATGCGTTATGCGTTATGCGTTATGCGTTATGCGTTATGCGTTATGCATTATGCGTTATGCGTTATGCGTTATGAGTAATGCGTTATGCGTTATGCGTTATGCGTTATGCGTTATGCGTTATGCGTTATGCGTTATGCGTTATGCGTTATGCGTTATGCGTTATGCGTTATGCGTTATGCGTTATGCGTTATGCGTTATGCGTTATGCGTTATGCGTTATGCGTTATGCGTTATGCGTTATGCGTTATGCGTTATGCGATATGCGTTATGCGTTATGCGTTATGCGTTATGCGTTATGCGTTATGCGTTATGCGTTATGCGTTATGCGTTATGCGTTATGCGTTATGCGTTATGCGTTATGCGTTATGCGTTATGCGTTATGCGTTATGCGTTATGCGTTATGCGTTATGCGTTATGCGTTATGCGTTATGCGTTATGCGTTATGCGTTATGCGTTATGCGTTATGCGTTATGCGTTATGCGATATGCGTTATACGTTATGCGTTATGAGTAATGCGTTATGAGTAATGCGTGATCCGTTATGCGTTATGCGTTATGAGTAATGCGTGATCCGTTATGCGTTATGCGTTATGAGTAATGCTTGATCCCTTACGCGTTATGCGTTATGCGTTATGCGTTATGGGTTATGCGTTATGTGTTATGAGTTATGCGTTATGCGTTATGCGTTATGCGTTATGCGTTATGCGTTATGCGTTATGCGTTATGCGTTATGCGTTATGCGTTATGCGTTATGCGTTATGCGTTATGCGTTATGCGTTATGTGTTATGCGTTATGCGTTATGCGTTATGCGTTATGCGTTATGCGTTATGCGTTATGCGTTATGGGTTATCCGTTATGCGTTATCCGTTATGCGTTATGCGTTATGCGTTATGCGTTATGCGTTATGCGATATGCGTTATGCGTTATGCGTTATGCGTTATGCGTTATGCGTTATGCGTTATGCATTATGCGTTATGCGATATGCGTTATGCGTTATGCGTTATGCGTTATGCGTTATGCGTTATGCGTTATGCGTTATGCGTTATGCGTTATGCGTTATGCGTTATGCGTTATGCCTTATGCGTTATGAGTAATGCGTGATCCGTTATGCGTTATGCGTTATGCGTTATGCGTTATGCGTTATGCGTTATGTGTTATGCGTTGTGCGTTATCCGCTATGCGTTATGCGTTTTGCGTTATGCGTTATGCGTTATGCGTTGTGCGTTATGCGTTATGCGTTATGCCTTATGCGTTATGAGTAATGCGTGATCCGTTATGCGTTATGCGTTATGCGTTATGCGTTATGCGTTATGCGTTATGCGTTATGTGTTATGCGTTGTGCGTTATCCGCTATGCGTTATGCGTTTTGCGTTATGCGTTATGCGTTATGCGTTGTGCGTTATGCGTTATGCGTTATAGGTTATGCGTTATGTGTCATGCGTTATGCGTTATGCGTTATGCGTTATGCGTTATGCGTTATGCGTTATGCATTATGCGTTATGCGTTATGCTTTATGCGTTATGCGTTATGAGTAATGCGTGATCCGTTATGTGTTATGCGTTATGCGTTATGCGTTTTGCGTTATGCGTTATGCCTTATGCGTTATGCTTTATGCGTTATGAGTTATGCGTAATGCGTTGTGCGTTATGCGTTATGGGTTATAGGTTATGCGTTATGTGTCATGCGTTATGCGTTATGCATTATGCGTTATGCGTTATGCATTATGCGTTATGCGTTATGCTTTATGCGTTATGCGTTATGAGTAATGCGTGATCCGTTATGTGTTATGCGTTATGCGTTATGCGTTTTGCGTTATGTGTTATGCGTTATGCGTTATGCGTTATGCGTTATGCGTTATGCGTTATGCGTTATGCGTTATGCGTTATGCGTTATGCGTTATGGGTTATCCGTTATGCGTTATCCGTTATGCGTTATGCGTTATGCGTTATGCGTTATGCGTTATGCGTTATGCGATATGCGTTATGCGTTATGCGTTATGCGTTATGGGTTATGAGTAATGCGTGATCCGTTATGCGTTATGCTTTATGCGTTATGAGTTACGCGTAATGCGTCATGCGTTATGCGTTATGGGTTATGAGTAATGCGTGATCCGTTATGCGTTATGCTTTATGCGTTATGAGTTACGCGTAATGCGTTATGCGCTATGGGTCATGCGTTAAGCGTTATGCGTTATGCGTTATGCGTTATGGGTTATGCGTTATGGGTTATGAGTAATGCGTGATCCGTTATGCGTTATGCTTTATGCGTTATGAGTTACGCGTAATGCGTTATGCGCTATGGGTCATGCGTTAAGCGTTATGCGTTATGCGTTATGCGTTATGGGTTATGTGTTATGCGTTATGCGTTATGCGTTATGCGTTATGCGTTATGGGTTATCCGTTATGCGTTATCCGTCATGCGTTATGCGTTATGCGTTATGCGTTATGCGTTATGCGTTATGAGTAATGCGTGATCCGTTATGCGTTATGCGTTATGCGTTATGCGTTATGCGTTATGTGTTATGCGTTGTGCGTTATCCGCTATGCGTTATGCGTTTTGCGTTATGCGTTATGCGTTATGCGTTGTGCGTTATGCGTTATGGGTTATAGGTTATGCGTTATGTGTCATGCGTTATGCGTTATGCGTTATGCGTTATGCGTTATGCATTATGCGTTATGCGATATGCGTTATGCGTTATGCGTTATGCGTTATGCGTTATGCGTTATGCGTTATGCGTTATGCGTTATGCGTTATGCGTTATGCGATATGCGTTATGCGTTATGCGTTATGCGTTATGCGTTATGCGTTATGCGTTATGCGTTATGCGTTATGCGTTATGCGTTATGCGTTATGCGTTATGCGTTATGCGTTATGCGTTATGCGTTATGCGTTATGCGTTATGCGTTATGGGTTATCCGTTATGCGTTATGGGTTATGCGTTATGCGTTATGCGTTATGCGTTATGCGTTATGCGATATGCGTTATGCGTTATGCGTTATGCGTTATGCGTTATGCGTTATGCGTTATGCGTTATGCGTTATGCGATATGCGTTATGCGTTATGCGTTATGCGTTATGCGTTATGCGTTATGCGTTATGCGTTATGCGTTATGCGTTATGCGTTATGCGTTATGCCTTATGCGTTATGAGTAATGCGTGATCCGTTATGCGTTATGCGTTATGCGTTATGCGTTATGCGTTATGCGTTATGTGTTATGCGTTGTGCGTTATCCGCTATGCGTTATGCGTTTTGCGTTATGCGTTATGCGATATGCGTTGTGCGTTATGCGTTATGCGTTATGCCTTATGCGTTATGAGTAATGCGTGATCCGTTATGCGTTATGCGTTATGCGTTATGCGTTATGCGTTATGTGTTATGCGTTGTGCGTTATCCGCTATGCGTTATGCGTTTTGCGTTATGCGTTATGCGTTATGCGTTGTGCGTTATGCGTTATGCGTTATAGGTTATGCGTTATGTGTCATGCGTTATGCGTTATGCGTTATGCGTTATGCGTTATGCGTTATGCGTTATGCGTTATGCGTTATGCGTTATGCGTTATGCGTTATGCGTTATGCGTTATGTGTTATCCGTTATGAGTAATGCGTGATCCGTTATGCGTTATGCGTTATGAGTAATGCGTGATCCGTTATGCGTCATGCGTTATGCGTTATGCGTTATGCGTTATGCGTTATGTGTTATGCGTTGTGCGTTATGCGTTATGCTTTATGCGTTATGCGTTATGAGTAATGCGTGATCCGTTATGTGTTATGCGTTATGCGTTATGCGTTATGCGTTGTGCGTTATGCGTTATGCGTTATAGGTTATGCGTTATGTGTCATGCGTTATGCGTTATGCGTTATGCGTTATGCGTTATGCGTTATGCGTTATGAATTATGCGTTATGCGTTATGCTTTATGCGTTATGCGTTATGAGTAATGCGTGATCCGTTATGTGTTATGCGTTATGCGTTATGCGTTATGCGTTATTTGTTATGCGTTATGCGTTATGCGTTATGCGTTATGCGTTATGCGTTATGCGTTATGCGTTATGCGTTATGCGTTATGCGTTATGTGTTATCCGTTATGAGTTATGAGTAATGCGTGATCCGTTATGCGTTATGCGTTATGAGTAATGCGTGATCCGTTATGCGTCATGCGTTATGAGTAATGCTTGATCCGTTACGCGTTATGCGTTATGCGTTATGCGTTATGGGTTATGCGTTATGTGTTATGAGTTATGCGTTATGCGTTATGCGTTATGCGTTATGCGTTATGCGTAATGCGTTATGCGTTATGGGTTATGAGTAATGCGTGATCCGTTATGCGTTATGCTTTATGCGTTATGAGTTACGCGTAATGCGTCATGCGTTATGCGTTATGGGTTATGAGTAATGCGTGATCCGTTATGCGTTATGCTTTATGCGTTATGAGTTACGCGTAATGCGTTATGCGCTATGGGTCATGCGTTAAGCGTTATGCGTTATGCGTTATGCGTTATGGGTTATAGGTTATGCGTTATGTGTCATGCGTTATGCGTTATGCATTATGCGTTATGCGTTATGCATTATGCGTTATGCGTTATGCTTTATGCGTTATGCGTTATGAGTAATGCGTGATCCGTTATGTGTTATGCGTTATGCGTTATGCGTTTTGCGTTATGTGTTATGCGTTATGCGTTATGCGTTATGCGTTATGCGTTATGCGTTATGCGTTATGCGTTATGGGTTATCCGTTATGCGTTATCCGTTATGCGTTATGCGTTATGCGTTATGCGTTATGCGTTATGCGATATGCGTTATGCGTTATGCGTTATGCGTTATGCGTTATGCGCCATGCGTTATGCGTTATGAGTTATGAGATATGCGTTATGCGTTATGCGTTATGCGTTATGCGTTATGCGTTATGCGTTATGCGTTATGCGTTATGCGTTATGCGTTATGCGTTATGCGTTATGCGTTATGCGTTATGCCTTATGCGTTATGAGTAATGCGTGATCCGTTATGCGTTATGCGTTATGCGTTATGCGTTATGCGACATGCGTTATGCGTTATGCGTTATGCGTTATGCGTTATGCGTTATGCGTTATGCGATATGCGTTATGCGTTATGCGTTATGCGTTATGCGTTATGCGTTATGCGTTATGCGTTATGCGTTATGCGTTATGCGTTATGCGTTATGCGTTATGCGTTATGCGTTATGCGTTATGCGTTATGCGTTATGCGTTATGCGTTATGCGTTATGAGAAATGCGTGATCCGTTATGCGTTATGAGTTATGAGTAATGCGTGATCCGTTATGCGTTATGCGTTATGCGTTATGCGTTATGCGTTATGAGTTGCGCGTATTGCGTTATGCGCTATGGGTCATGCGTTAAGCGTTATGCGTTATGCGTTATGCGTTATGGGTTATGTGTTATGCGTTATGCGTTATGCGTTATGCATTATGCGTTATGCGTTATGCTTTATGCGTTATGCGTTATGAGTAATGCGTGATCCGCTATGTGTTATGCGTTATGCGTTATGCGTTTTGCGTTATGTGTTATGCGTTATGCGTTATGCGTTATGCGTTATGCGTTATGCGTTATGCGTTATGCGTTATGCGTTATGCGTTATGGGTTATCCGTTATGCGTTATCCGTTATGCGTTATGCGTTATGCGTTATGCGTTATGCGTTATGCGTTATGCGATATGCGTTATGCGTTATGCGTTATGCGTTATGCGTTATGCGTTATGCGTTATGCGTTATGCGTTATGCGATATGCGTTATGCGTTATGCGTTATGCGTTATGCGTTATGCGTTATGCGTTATGCGTTATGCGTTATGCGTTATGCGTTATGCGTTATGCCTTATGCGTTATGAGTAATGCGTGATCCGTTATGCGTTATGCGTTATGCGTTATGCGTTATGCGACATGCGTTATGCGTTATGCGTTATGCGTTATGCGTTATGCGTTATGCGTTATGCGATATGCGTTATGCGTTATGCGTTATGCGTTATGCGTTATGCGTTATGCGTTATGCGTTATGCGTTATGCGTTATGCGTTATGCGTTATGCGTTATGCGTTATGCGTTATGCGTTATGCGTTATGCGTTATGCGTTATGCGTTATGCGTTATGAGAAATGCGTGATCCGTTATGCGTTATGCGTTATGAGTAATGCGTGATCCGTTATGCGTTATGCGTTATGCGTTATGCGTTATGCGTTATGCGTTATGCGTTATGCGTTATGCGCTATGGGTCATGCGTTAAGCGTTATGCGTTATGCGTTATGCGTTATGGGTTATGCGTTATGGGTTATGAGTAATGCGTGATCCGTTATGCGTTATGCTTTATGCGTTATGAGTTGCGCGTAATGCGTTATGCGCTATGGGTCATGCGTTAAGCGTTATGCGTTATGCGTTATGCGTTATGGGTTATGTGTTATGCGTTATGCGTTATGCGTTATGCGTTATGCGTTATGGGTTATCCGTTATGCGTTGTCCGTTATGCGTTATGCGTTATGCGTTATGCGTTATGCGTTATGCGTTATGAGTAATGCGTGATCCGTTATGCGTTATGCGTTATGCGTTATACGTTATGCGTTATGCGTTATGTGTTATGCGTTGTGCGTTATCCGCTATGCGTTATGCGTTTTGCGTTTTGCGTTATGCGTTATGCGTTGTGCGTTATGCGTTATGGGTTATAGGTTATGCGTTATGTGTCATGCGTTATGCGTTATGCGTTATGCGTTATGCGTTATGCGTTATGCATTTGCGTTATGCGTTATGCTTTATGCGTTATGCGTTATGAGTAATGCGTGATCCGTTATGTGTTATGCGTTATGCGTTATGCGTTATGCGTTTTGCGTTATGTGTTATGCGTTATGCGTTATGCGTTATGCGTTATGCGTTATGCGTTATGGGTTATCCGTTATGCGTTATCCGTTATGCGTTATGCGTTATGCGTTATGCGTTATGCGTTATGCGATATGCGTTATGCGTTATGCGTTATGCGTTATGCGTTATGCGTTATGCGTTATGCGTTATGCGTTATGCGATATGCGTTATGCGTTATGCGTTATGCGTTATGCGTTATGCGTTATGTGTTATGCGTTGTGCGTTATCCGCTATGCGTTATGCGTTTTGGGTTATGCGTTATGCGTTATGCGTTGTGCGTTATGCGTTATAGGTTATGCGTTATGTGTCATGCGTTATGCGTTATGCGTTATGCGTTATGCGTTATGCATTATGGGTTATGCGTTATGCTTTATGCGTTATGCGTTATGAGTAATGTGTGATCCGTTATGTGTTATGCGTTATGCGTTATGCGTTTTGCGTTATGCGTTATACCTTATGCGTTATGCTTTATGCGTTATGAGTTATGCGTTATGCGTTATGCGTTATGCGTTATGCGTTATGGGTTACGCGTAATGCGTTATGCGCTATGGGTCATGCGTTAAGCTTTATGCGTTATGCGTTATGCGTTATGGGTTATGAGTAATGCGTGATCCGTTGTGCGTTATGCTTTATGCGTTATGAGTTACGCGTAATGCGTTATGCGCTATGGGTCATGCGTTAAGCGTTATGCGTTATGCGTTATGCGTTATGGGTTATGTGTTATGCGTTATGCGTTATGCGTTATGCTTTATGCGTTATGAGTTACGCGTAATGCGTTATGCGCTATGGGTCATGCGTTAAGCGTTATGCGTTATGCGTTATGCGTTATGGGTTATGAGTAATGCGTGATCCGTTGTGCGTTATGCTTTATGCGTTATGAGTTACGCGTAATGCGTTATGCGCTATGGGTCATGCGTTAAGCGTTATGCGTTATGCGTTATGCGTTATGCCTTATGCGTTATGAGTAATGCGTGATCCGTTATGCGTTATGCGTTATGCGTTATGCGTTATGCGACATGCGTTATGCGTTATGCGTTATGCGTTATGCGTTATGCGTTATGCGTTATGCGTTATGCGATATGCGTTATGCGTTATGCGTTATGCGTTATGGGTTATCCGTTATGCGTTATCCGTTATGCGTTATGCGTTATGCGTTATGCGTTATGCGTTATGCGTTATGCGTTATGGGTTATCCGTTATGCGTTATCCGTTATGCGTTATGCGTTATGCGTTATGCGTTATGCGTTATGCGTTATGAGTAATGCGTGATCCGTTATGCGTTATGCGTTATGCGTTATGCGTTATGCGTTATGTGTTATGCGTTGTGCGTTATCCGCTATGCGTTATGCGTTTTGCGTTATGCGTTATGCGTTATGCGTTGTGCGTTATGCGTTATGGGTTATAGGTTATGCGTTATGTGTCATGCGTTATGCGTTATGCGTTATGCGTTATGCGTTATGCGTTATGCGTAATGCGTTATGCGTTATGGGTTATGAGTAATGCGTGATCCGTTATGCGTTATGCTTTATGCGTTATGAGTTACGCGTAATGCGTCATGCGTTATGCGTTATGGGTTATGAGTAATGCGTGATCCGTTATGCGTTATGCTTTATGCGTTATGAGTTACGCGTAATGCGTTATGCGCTATGGGTCATGCGTTAAGCGTTATGCGTTATGCGTTATGCGTTATGGGTTATGCGTTATGGGTTATGAGTAATGCGTGATCCGTTATGCGTTATGCTTTATGCGTTATGAGTTACGCGTAATGCGTTATGCGCTATGGGTCATGCGTTAAGCGTTATGCGTTATGCGTTATGCGTTATGGGTTATGTGTTATGCGTTATGCGTTATGCGTTATGCGTTATGCGTTATGCGTTATGCGTTATGGGTTATCCGTTATGCGTTATCCGTCATGCGTTATGCGTTATGCGTTATGCGTTATGCGTTATGCGTTATGAGTAATGCGTGATCCGTTATGCGTTATGCGTTATGCGTTATGCGTTATGCGTTATGTGTTATGCGTTGTGCGTTATCCGCTATGCGTTATGCGTTTTGCGTTATGCGTTATGCGTTATGCGTTGTGCGTTATGCGTTATGGGTTATAGGTTATGCGTTATGTGTCATGCGTTATGCGTTATGCGTTATGCGTTATTCGTTATGCATTATGCGTTATGCGATATGCGTTATGCGTTATGCGTTATGCGTTATGCGTTATGCGTTATGCGTTATGCGTTATGCGTTATGCGTTATGCGATATGCGTTATGCGTTATGCGTTATGCGTTATGCGTTATGCGTTATGCGTTATGCGTTATGCGTTATGCGTTATGCGTTATGCGTTATGCGTTATGCGTTATGCGTTATGCGTTATGCGTTATGCGTTATGCGTTATGGGTTATCCGTTATGCGTTATGGGTTATGCGTTATGCGTTATGCGTTATGCGTTATGCGATATGCGTTATGCGTTATGCGTTATGCGTTATGCGTTATGCGTTATGCGTTATGCGTTATGCGATATGCGTTATGCGTTATGCGTTATGCGTTATGCGTTATGCGTTATGCGTTATGCGTTATGCGTTATGCGTTATGCGTTATGCGTTATGCCTTATGCGTTATGAGTAATGCGTGATCCGTTATGCGTTATGCGTTATGCGTTATGCGTTATGCGTTATGCGTTATGTGTTATGCGTTGTGCGTTATCCGCTATGCGTTATGCGTTTTGCGTTATGCGTTATGCGATATGCGTTGTGCGTTATGCGTTATGCGTTATGCCTTATGCGTTATGAGTAATGCGTGATCCGTTATGCGTTATGCGTTATGCGTTATGCGTTATGCGTTATGCGTTATGTGTTATGCGTTGTGCGTTATCCGCTATGCGTTATGCGTTTTGCGTTATGCGTTATGCGTTATGCGTTGTGCGTTATGCGTTATGCGTTATAGGTTATGCGTTATGTGTCATGCGTTATGCGTTATGCGTTATGCGTTATGCGTTATGCGTTATGCGTTATGCATTATGCGTTATGCGTTATGCGTTATGCGTTATGCATTATGCGTTATGCGTTATGCTTTATGCGTTATGCGTTATGAGTAATGCGTGATCCGTTATGTGTTATGCGTTATGCGTTATGCGTTTTGCGTTATGCGTTATGCCTTATGCGTTATGCTTTATGCGTTATGAGTTATGCGTAATGCGTGATCCGTTATGTGTTATGGGTTATGCGTTATGCGTGATCCGTTATGTGTTATGCGTTATGCGTTATGCGTTATGCGTTATGCGTTATGCGTTATGCGTTATGCGTTATGTGTTATCCGTTATGAGTTATGAGTAATGCGTGATCCGTTATGCGTTATGCGTTATGAGTAATGCGTGATCCGTTATGCGTCATGCGTTATGAGTAATGCTTGATCCGTTACGCGTTATGCGTTATGCGTTATGCGTTATGGGTTATGCGTTATGTGTTATGAGTTATGCGTTATGCGTTATGCGTTATGCGTTATGCGTTATGCGTTATGCGTAATGCGTTATGCGTTATGGGTTATGAGTAATGCGTGATCCGTTATGCGTTATGCTTTATGCGTTATGAGTTACGCGTAATGCGTCATGCGTTATGCGTTATGGGTTATGCGTTATGAGTAATGCGTGATCCGTTATGCGTTATGCGTTATGCGTTATGCGTTATGCGACATGCGTTATGCGTTATGCGTTATGCGTTATGCGTTATGCGTTATGCGTTATGCGATATGCGTTATGCGTTATGCGTTATGCGTTATGCGTTATGCGTTATGCGTTATGCGTTATGCGTTATGCGTTATGCGTTATGCGTTATGCGTTATGCGTTATGCGTTATGCGTTATGCGTTATGCGTTATGCGTTATGCGTTATGAGAAATGCGTGATCCGTTATGCGTTATGCGTTATGAGTAATGCGTGATCCGTTATGCGTTATGCGTTATGCGTTATGCGTTATGCGTTATGCGTTATGCGTTATGCGTTATGCGTTATGCGCTATGGGTCATGCGTTAAGCGTTATGCGTTATGCGTTATGCGTTATGGGTTATGCGTTATGGGTTATGAGTAATGCGTGATCCGTTATGCGTTATGCTTTATGCGTTATGAGTTGCGCGTAATGCGTTATGCGCTATGGGTCATGCGTTAAGCGTTATGCGTTATGCGTTATGCGTTATGGGTTATGTGTTATGCGTTATGCGTTATGCGTTATGCGTTATGCGTTATGCGTTATGCGTTATGCGTTATGCGTTATGCGTTATGGGTTATCCGTTATGCGTTGTCCGTTATGCGTTATGCGTTATGCGTTATGCGTTATGCGTTATGCGTTATGCGTTATGAGTAATGCGTGATCCGTTATGCGTTATGCGTTATGCGTTATACGTTATGCGTTATGCGTTATGTGTTATGCGTTGTGCGTTATCCGCTATGCGTTATGCGTTTTGCGTTTTGCGTTATGCGTTATGCGTTGTGCGTTATGCGTTATGGGTTATAGGTTATGCGTTATGTGTCATGCGTTATGCGTTATGCGTTATGCGTTATGCGTTATGCGTTATGCATTTGCGTTATGCGTTATGCTTTATGCGTTATGCGTTATGAGTAATGCGTGATCCGTTATGTGTTATGCGTTATGCGTTATGGGTTATGCGTTTTGCGTTATGTGTTATGCGTTATGCGTTATGCGTTATGCGTTATGCGTTATGCGTTATGGGTTATCCGTTATGCGTTATCCGTTATGCGTTATGCGTTATGCGTTATGCGTTATGCTTTATGCGTTATGCGTTATGAGTAATGCGTGATCCGTTATGTGTTATGCGTTATGCGTTATGCGTTTTGCGTTATGCGTTATGCCTTATGCGTTATGCTTTATGCGTTATGAGTTATGCGTAATGCGTTGTGCGTTATGCGTTATGGGTTATAGGTTATGCGTTATGTGTCATGCGTTATGCGTTATGCGTTATGCGTTATGCGTTATGCATTATGCGTTATTCGTTATGCTTTATGCGTTATGCGTTATGAGTAATGCGTGATCCGTTATGTGTTATGCGTTATGCGTTATGCGTGATCCGTTATGTGTTATGCGTTATGCGTTATGCGTGATCCGTTATGCGTTATGCGTTATGCGTTATGCGTTATGCGTTATGTGTTATGCGTTGTGCGTTATCCGCTATGCGTTATGCGTTTTGCGTTATGCGTTATGCGTTATGCGTTATGCGTTGTGCGTTATGCGTTATGCGTTATAGGTTATGCGTTATGTGTCATGCGTTATGCGTTATGCGTTATGCGTTATGCGTTATGCGTTATGCGTTATGCATTATGCGTTATGCGTTATGCTTTATGCGTTATGCGTTATGAGTAATGCGTGATCCGTTATGTGTTATGCGTTATGCGTTATGCGTTTTGCGTTATGCGTTATGCCTTATGCGTTATGCTTTATGCGTTATGAGTTATGCGTAATGCGTTGTGCGTTATGCGTTATGGGTTATAGGTTATGCGTTATGTGTCATGCGTTATGCGTTATGCATTATGCGTTATGCGTTATGCATTATGCGTTATTCGTTATGCTTTATGCGTTATGCGTTATGAGTAATGCGTGATCCGTTATGCGTTATGCGTTATGGGTTATCCGTTATGCGTTATCCGTTATGCGTTATGCGTTATGCGTTATGCGTTATGCGTTATGCGTTATGCGTTATGCGATATGCGTTATGCGTTATGCGTTATGCGTTATGCGTTATGCGTTATGCGTTATGCGATATGCGTTATGCGTTATGCGTTATGCGTTATGCGTTATGCGTTATGCGTTATGCGATATGCGTTATGCGTTATGCGTTATGCGTTATGCCTTATGCGTTATGAGTAATGCGTGATCCGTTATGCGTTATGCGTTATGCGTTATGCGTTATGCGACATGCGTTATGCGTTATGCGTTATGCGTTATGCGTTATGCGTTATGTGTTATGCGTTGTGCGTTATCCGCTATGCGTTATGCGTTTTGCGTTATGCGTTATGCGTTATGCGTTATGCGTTGTGCGTTATGCGTTATGCGTTATAGGTTATGCGTTATGTGTCATGCGTTATGCGTTATGCGTTATGCGTTATGCGTTATGCGTTATGCGTTATGCATTATGCGTTATGCGTTATGCTTTATGCGTTATGCGTTATGAGTAATGCGTGATCCGTTATGTGTTATGCGTTATGCGTTATGCGTTTTGCGTTATGCGTTATGAGTAATGCGTGATCCGTTATGCGTTATGAGTTATGCGTTATGCGTTATGCGTTATGCGTTATGCGTTATGCGTTATGCGTTATGCGTTATGCGTTATGCGTTATGCGTTATGCGTTATGCGTTATGCGTTATGCGTTATGCGTTATGCGTTATGCGTTATGGGTTATCCGTTATGCGTTATCCGTTATGCGTTATCCGTTATGCGTTATGCGTTATGCGTTATGCGTTATGCGATATGCGTTATGCGTTATGCGTTATGCGTTATGCGTTATGCGTTATGCGTTATGCGTTATGCGTTATGCGATATGCGTTATGCGTTATGCGTTATGCGTTATGCGTTATGCGTTATGCGTTATGCGTTATGCGTTATGCGTTATGCGTTATGCGTTATGCGTTATGCCTTATGCGTTATGAGTAATGCGTGATCCGTTATGCGTTATGCGTTATGCGTTATGCGTTATGCGTTATGCGTTATGTGTTATGCGTTGTGCGTTATCCGCTATGCGTTATGCGTTTTGCGTTATGCGTTATGCGTTATGCGTTGTGCGTTATGCGTTATGCGTTATAGGTTATGCGTTATGTGTCATGCGTTATGCGTTATGCGTTATGCGTTATGCGTTATGCGTTATGCATTATGCATTATGCGTTATTCGTTATGCTTTATGCGTTATGCGTTATGAGTAATGCGTGATCCGTTATGTGTTATGCGTTATGCGTTATGCGTGATCCGTTATGTGTTATGCGTTATGCGTTATGCGTGATCCGTTATGCGTTATGCGTTATGCGTTATGCGTTATGCGTTATGCGTTATGTGTTATGCGTTGTGCGTTATCCGCTATGCGTTATGCGTTTTGCGTTATGCGTTATGCGTTATGCGTTATGCGTTGTGCGTTATGCGTTATGCGTTATGCGTTATGCGACATGCGTTATGCGTTATGCGTTATGCGTTATGCGTTATGCGTAATGCTTTATGCGTTATGCGTTATGCGTTATGCCTTATGCGTTATGAGTACTGCGTGATCCGTTATGCGTTATGAGTTATGCGTTATGCGTTATGCGTTATGCGTTATGCGTTATGCGTTATGCGTTATGCGTTATGCGTTATGCGTTATGCGTTATGCGTTATGCGTTATGCGTTATGCGTTATGCGTTATGCGTTATGGGTTATCCGTTATGCGTTATCCGTTATGCGTTATGCGTTATGCGTTATGCGTTATGCGTTATGCGATATGCGTTATGCGTTATGCGTTATGCGTTATGCGTTATGCGTTATGCGTTATGCGTTATGCGTTATGCGATATGCGTTATGCGTTATGCGTTATGCGTTATGCGTTATGCGTTATGCGTTATGCGTTATGCGTTATGCGTTATGCGTTATGCGTTATGCGTTATGCGTTATGCCTTATGCGTTATGAGTAATGCGTGATCCGTTATGCGTTATGCGTTATGCGTTATGCGTTATGCGTTATGCGTTATGTGTTATGCGTTGTGCGTTATCCGCTATGCGTTATGCGTTTTGCGTTATGCGTTATGCGTTATGCGTTGTGCGTTATGCGTTATGCGTTATAGGTTATGCGTTATGTGTCATGCGTTATGCGTTATGCGTTATGCGTTATGCGTTATGCGTTATGCGTTATGCGTTATGCATTATGCGTTATGCGTTATGCTTTATGCGTTATGCGTTATGAGTAATGCGTGATCCGTTATGTGTTATGCGTTATGCGTTATGCGTTTTGCGTTATGCGTTATGCCTTATGCGTTATGCTTTATGCGTTATGCGTTATGCGTAATGCGTTGTGCGTTATGCGTTATGGGTTATAGGTTATGCGTTATGTGTCATGCGTTATGCGTTATGCATTATGCGTTATGCGTTATGCATTATGCGTTATTCGTTATGCTTTATGCGTTATGCGTTATGAGTAATGCGTGATCCGTTATGTGTTATGCGTTATGCGTTATGCGTGATCCGTTATGTGTTATGCGTTATGCGTTATGCGTGATCCGTTATGCGTTATGCGTTATGCGTTATGCGTTATGCGTTATGTGTTATGCGTTGTGCGTTATCCGCTATGCGTTATGCGTTTTGCGTTATGCGTTATGCGTTATGCGTTATGCGTTGTGCGTTATGCGTTATGCGTTATAGGTTATGCGTTATGTGTCATGCGTTATGCGTTATGCGTTATGCGTTATGCGTTATGCGTTATGCGTTATGCATTATGCGTTATGCGTTATGCTTTATGCGTTATGCGTTATGAGTAATGCGTGATCCGTTATGTGTTATGCGTTATGCGTTATGCGTTTTGCGTTATGCGTTATGCCTTATGCGTTATGCTTTATGCGTTATGAGTTATGCGTAATGCGTTGTGCGTTATGCGTTATGGGTTATAGGTTATGCGTTATGTGTCATGCGTTATGCGTTATGCATTATGCGTTATGCGTTATGCATTATGCGTTATTCGTTATGCTTTATGCGTTATGCGTTATGAGTAATGCGTGATCCGTTATGTGTTATGCGTTATGCGTTATGCGTTTTGCGTTATGTGTTATGCGTTATGCGTTATGCGTTATGCGTTATGCGTTATGCGTTATGCGTTATGCGTTATGGGTTATCCGTTATGCGTTATCCGTTATGCGTTATGCGTTATGCGTTATGCGTTATGCGTTATGCGTTATGCGATATGCGTTATGCGTTATGCGTTATGCGTTATGCGTTATGCGTTATGCGTTATGCGATATGCGTTATGCGTTATGCGTTATGCGTTATGCGTTATGCGTTATGCGTTATGCGTTATGCGTTATGCGTTATGCGTTATGCGTTATGCGTTATGCGTTATGCGTTATGCCTTATGCGTTATGAGTAATGCGTGATCCGTTATGCGTTATGCGTTATGCATTATGCGTTATGCGACATGCGTTATGCGTTATGCGTTATGCGTTATGCGTTATGCGTTATGCGTTATGCGATATGCGTTATGCGTTATGCGTTATGCGTTATGCGTTATGCGTTATGCGTTATGCGTTATGCGTTATGCGTTATGCGTTATGCCTTATGCGTTATGAGTAATGCGTGATCCGTTATGCGTTATGCGTTATGCGTTATGCGTTATGCGTTATGCGTTATGCGTTATGCGTTATGCGTTATGCGTTATGCGTTATGCGTTATGCGTTATGCGTTATGCGTTATGGGTTATCCGTTATGCGTTATCCGTTATGCGTTATGCGTTATGCGTTATGCGTTATGCGTTATGCGATATGCGTTATGCGTTATGCGTTATGCGTTATGCGTTATGCGTTATGCGTTATGCGTTATGCGTTATGCGATATGCGTTATGCGTTATGCGTTATGCGTTATGCGTTATGCGTTATGCGTTATGCGTTATGCGTTATGCGTTATGCGTTATGCGTTATGCGTTATGCGTTATGCGTTATGCCTTATGCGTTATGAGTAATGCGTGATCCGTTATGCGTTATGCGTTATGCGTTATGCGTTATGCGTTATGCGTTATGTGTTATGCGTTGTGCGTTATCCGCTATGCGTTATGCGTTTTGCGTTATGCGTTATGCGTTATGCGTTGTGCGTTATGCGTTATGCGTTATAGGTTATGCGTTATGTGTCATGCGTTATGCGTTATGCGTTATGCGTTATGCGTTATGCGTTATGCGTTATGCGTTATGCATTATGCGTTATGCGTTATGCTTTATGCGTTATGCGTTATGAGTAATGCGTGATCCGTTATGTGTTATGCGTTATGCGTTATGCGTTTTGCGTTATGCGTTATGCCTTATGCGTTATGCTTTATGCGTTATGAGTTATGCGTAATGCGTTGTGCGTTATGCGTTATGGGTTATAGGTTATGCGTTATGTGTCATGCGTTATGCGTTATGCATTATGCGTTATGCGTTATGCATTATGCGTTATTCGTTATGCTTTATGCGTTATGCGTTATGAGTAATGCGTGATCCGTTATGTGTTATGCGTTATGCGTTATGCGTGATCCGTTATGTGTTATGCGTTATGCGTTATGCGTGATCCGTTATGCGTTATGCGTTATGCGTTATGCGTTATGCGTTATGCGTTATGTGTTATGCGTTGTGCGTTATCCGCTATGCGTTATGCGTTTTGCGTTATGCGTTATGCGTTATGCGTTATGCGTT
Source organism: Lasioglossum morio (assembly GCA_916610235.2). Taxonomy (NCBI): domain Eukaryota; kingdom Metazoa; phylum Arthropoda; class Insecta; order Hymenoptera; family Halictidae; genus Lasioglossum; species Lasioglossum morio. Next base: position 823,781 of record CAKAJA020000257.1, read on the forward strand.
GTGCGTTATGCGTTATGCGTTATAGGTTATGCGTTATGTGTCATGCGTTATGCGTTATGCGTTATGCGTTATGCGTTATGCGTTATGCGTTATGCGTTATGCATTATGCGTTATGCGTTATGCTTTATGCGTTATGCGTTATGAGTAATGCGTGATCCGTTATGTGTTATGCGTTATGCGTTATGCGTTTTGCGTTATGCGTTATGCCTTATGCGTTATGCTTTATGCGTTATGAGTTATGCGTAATGCGTTGTGCGTTATGCGTTATGGGTTATAGGTTATGCGTTATGTGTCATGCGTTATGCGTTATGCATTATGCGTTATGCGTTATGCATTATGCGTTATTCGTTATGCTTTATGCGTTATGCGTTATGAGTAATGCGTGATCCGTTATGCGTTATGCGTTATGGGTTATCCGTTATGCGTTATCCGTTATGCGTTATGCGTTATGCGTTATGCGTTATGCGTTATGCGTTATGCGATATGCGTTATGCGTTATGCGTTATGCGTTATGCGTTATGCGTTATGCGTTATGCGATATGCGTTATGCGTTATGCGTTATGCGTTATGCGTTATGCGTTTTGCGTTATGCGTTATGCGTTATGCGTTATGCGTTATGCGTTATGCCTTATGCGTTATGAGTAATGCGTGATCCGTTATGCGTTATGCGTTATGCGTTATGCGTTATGCGACATGCGTTATGCGTTATGCGTTATGCGTTATGCGTTATGCGTTATGCGTTATGCGATATGCGTTATGCGTTATGCGTTATGCGTTATGCGTTATGCGTTATGCGTTATGCGTTATGCGTTATGCGTTATGCGTTATGCGTTATGCGTTATGCGTTATGCGTTATGCGTTATGCGTTATGCGTTATGCGTTATGCGTTATGCGTTATGCGTTATGAGAAATGCGTGATCCGTTATGCGTTATGCGTTATGAGTAATGCGTGATCCGTTATGCGTTATGCGTTATGCGTTATGCGTTATGCGTTATGCGTTATGCGTTATGCGTTATGCGTTATGCGCTATGGGTCATGCGTTAAGCGTTATGCGTTATGCGTTATGCGTTATGGGTTATGCGTTATGGGTTATGAGTAATGCGTGATCCGTTATGCGTTATGCTTTATGCGTTATGAGTTACGCGTAATGCGTTATGCGCTATGGGTCATGCGTTAAGCGTTATGCGTTATGCGTTATGCGTTATGGGTTATGTGTTATGCGTCATGCGTTATGCGTTATGCGTTATGCGTTATGCGTTATGCGTTATGGGTTATCCGTTATGCGTTGTCCGTTATGCGTTATGCGTTATGCGTTATGCGTTATGCGTTATGCGTTATGCGTTATGAGTAATGCGTGATCCGTTATGCGTTATGCGTTATGCGTTATACGTTATGCGTTATGCGTTATGTGTTATGCGTTGTGCGTTATCCGCTATGCGTTATGCGTTTTGCGTTTTGCGTTATGCGTTATGCGTTGTGCGTTATGCGTTATGGGTTATAGGTTATGCGTTATGTGTCATGCGTTATGCGTTATGCGTTATGCGTTATGCGTTATGCGTTATGCGTTATGCATTTGCGTTATGCGTTATGCTTTATGCGTTATGCGTTATGAGTAATGCGTGATCCGTTATGTGTTATGCGTTATGCGTTATGCGTTATGCGTTTTGCGTTATGTGTTATGCGTTATGCGTTATGCGTTATGCGTTATGCGTTATGCGTTATGCGTTATGGGTTATCCGTTATGCGTTATCCGTTATGCGTTATGCGTTATGCGTTATGCGTTATGCGATATGCGTTATGCGTTATGCGTTATGCGTTATGCGTTATGCGTTATGCGTTATGCGTTATGCGATATGCGTTATGCGTTATGCGTTATGCGTTATGCGTTATGCATTATGCGTTATGCGTTATGCGATTTGCGTTATGCGTTATGCGTTATGGGTTGTGCGTTATGAGTCATGCGTTATGCGTTATGCTTTTTGCTTTATGCGTTATGCGTTATGCGTTATGCGTTATGCGTTATGTGTTATGCGTTGTGCGTTATCCGCTATGCGTTATGCGTTTTGCGTTATGCGTTATGCGTTATGCGTTGTGCGTTATGCGTTATGCGTTATAGGTTATGCGTTATGTGTCATGCGTTATGCGTTATGCGTTATGCGTTATGCGTTATGCGTTATGCATTATGCGTTATGCGTTATGCTTTATGCGTTATGCGTTATGAGTAATGCGTGATCCGTTATGTGTTATGCGTTATGCGTTATGCGTTTTGCGTTATGCGTTATACCTTATGCGTTATGCTTTATGCGTTATGAGTTATGCGTTATGCGTTATGCGTTGTGCGTTATGCGTTATGCGTTATAGGTTATGCGTTATGTGTCATGCGTTATGCGTTATGCGTTATGCGTTATGCGTTATGCATTATGCGTTATGCGTTATGCTTTATGCGTTATGCGTTATGAGTAATGCGTGATCCGTTATGTGTTATGCGTTATGCGTTATGCGTTTTGCGTTATGCGTTATGCCTTATGCGTTATGCTTTATGCGTTATGAGTTATGCGTAATGCGTTGTGCGTTATGCGTTATGGGTTATAGGTTATGCGTTATGTGTCATGCGTTATGCGTTATGCATTATGCGTTATGCGTTATGCATTATGCGTTATGCGTTATGCTTTATGCGTTATGCGTTATGAGTAATGCGTGATCCGTTATGTGTTATGCGTTATGCGTTATGCGTTTTGCGTTATGTGTTATGCGTTATGCGTTATGCGTTATGCGTTATGCGTTATGCGTTATGCGTTATGCGTTATGCGTTATGCGTTATGCGTTATGCGATATGCGATATGCGTTATGCGTTATGCGTTATGCGTTATGCGTTATGCGTTATGCGTTATGCGTTATGCGTTATGCGTTATGCGTTATGCGTTATGCGTTATGCGTTATGCGTTATGCGTTATGCGTTATGCGTTATGCGTTATGCGTTATGCGTTATGCGTTATGAGAAATGCGTGATCCGTTATGCGTTATGCGTTATGAGTAATGCGTGATCCGTTATGCGTTATGCGTTATGCGTTATGCGTTATGCGTTATGCGTTATGCGTTATGCGTTATGCGCTATGGGTCATGCGTTAAGCGTTATGCGTTATGCGTTATGCGTTATGGGTTATGCGTTATGGGTTATGAGTAATGCGTGATCCGTTATGCGTTATGCTTTATGCGTTATGAGTTACGCGTAATGCGTTATGCGCTATGGGTCATGCGTTAAGCGTTATGCGTTATGCGTTATGCGTTATGGGTTATGTGTTATGCGTTATGCGTTATGCGTTATGCGTTATGCGTTATGCGTTATGCGTTATGCGTTATGCGTTATGCGTTATGCGTTATGCGTTATGCCTTATGCGTTATGAGTAATGCGTGATCCGTTATGCGTTATGCGTTATGCGTTATGCGTTATGCGTTATGCGTTATGCGTTATGCGTTATGAGTAATGCGTGATCCGTTATGCGTTATGCGTTATGCGTTATACGTTATGCGTTATGCGTTATGTGTTATGCGTTATGCGTTATGAGTAATGCGTGATCCGTTATGCGTTGTGCGTTATGCGTTATACGTTATGCGTTATGCGTTATGTGTTATGCGTTGTGCGTTATCCGCTATGCGTTATGCGTTTTGCGTTATGCGTTATGCGTTGTGCGTTATGCGTTATGGGTTATAGGTTATGCGTTATGTGTCATGCGTTATGCGTTATGCGTTATGCGTTATGCGTTATGCGTTATGCGTTATGCATTTGCGTTATGCGTTATGCTTTATGCGTTATGCGTTATGAGTAATGCGTGATCCGTTATGTGTTATGCGTTATGCGTTATGCGTTATGCGTTTTGCGTTATGTGTTATGCGTTATGCGTTATGCGTTATGCGTTATGCGTTATGGGGTATCCGTTATGCGTTATCCGTTATGCGTTATGCGTTATGCGTTATGCGTTATGCGATATGCGTTATGCGTTATGCGTTATGCGTTATGCGTTATGCGTTATGCGTTATGCGTTATGCGATATGCGTTATGCGTTATGCGTTATGCGTTATGCGTTATGCGTTATGCGTTATGCGTTATGCGTTATGCCTTATGCGTTATGAGTAATGCGTGATCCGTTATGCGTTATGCGTTATGCGTTATGCGTGATCCGTTATGTGTTATGCGTTATGCGTTATGCGTTTTGCGTTATGCGTTATACCTTATGCGTTATGCTTTATGCGTTATGAGTTATGCGTTATGCGTTATGCGTTATGCGTTATGCGTTATGGGTTACGCGTAATGCGTTATGCGCTATGGGTCATGCGTTAAGCGTTATGCGTTATGCGTTATGCGTTATGGGTTATGAGTAATGCGTGATCCGTTGTGCGTTATGCTTTATGCGTTATGAGTTACGCGTAATGCGTTATGCGCTATGGGTCATGCGTTAAGCGTTATGCGTTATGCGTTATGCGTTATGGGTTATGTGTTATGCGTTATGCGTTATGCGTTATGCTTTATGCGTTATGAGTTACGCGTAATGCGTTATGCGCTATGGGTCATGCGTTAAGCGTTATGCGTTATGCGTTATCCGTTATGCGTTATGCGTCATGCGTTATGCGTTATGCGTTATGCGTTATGCGACATGCGTTATGCGTTATGCGTTATGCGTTATGCGTTGTGCGTTATGCGTTATGCGATATGCGTTATGCGTTATGCGTTATGCGTTATGCGTTATGCGTTATGCGTTATGCGTTATGCGTTATGCGTAATGCTTTATGCGTTATGCGTTATGCGTTATGCCTTATGCGTTATGAGTAATGCGTGATCCGTTATGCGTTATGCGTTATGCGTTATGCGTTATGTGTTATGCGTTATGCGTTATGCGTTATGCGTTATGCGTTATGCGTTATGCGTTATGCGTTATGCGTTATGCGTTATGCGTTATGCGTTATGCGTTATGCGTTATGCGTTATGCGTTATGCGTTATGCGTTATGCGTTATGCGTTATGCGTTATGCGTTATGCGTTATGCGTTATGCGTTATGCGTTATGCGTTATGCGTTATGCGTTATGCGCTATGGCTCATGCGTTAAGCGTTATGCGTTATGCGTTATGCGTTATGGGTTATGCGTTATGGGTTATGAGTAATGCGTGATCCGTTATGCGTTATGCTTTATGCGTTATGAGTTACGCGTAATGCGTTATGCGCTATGGGTCATGCGTTAAGCGTTATGCGTTATGCGTTATGCGTTATGGGTTATGTGTTATGCGTTATGCGTTATGCGTTATGCGTTATGCGTTATGCGTTATGCGTTATGGGTTATCCGTTATGCGTTATCCGTTATGCGTTATGCGTTATGCGTTATGCGTTATGCGTTATGCGTTATGCGTTATGCGTTATGCGTTATGAGTAATGCGTGATCCATTATGCGTTATGCGTTATGCGTTATACGTTATGCGTTATGCGTTATGTGTTATGCGTTGTGCGTTATCCGCTATGCGTTATGCGTTTTGCGTTTTGCGTTATGCGTTATGCGTTGTGCGTTATGCGTTATGGGTTATAGGTTATGCGTTATGTGTCATGCGTTATGCGTTATGCGTTATGCGTTATGCGTTATGCGTTATGCGTTATGCGTTATGCATTTGCGTTATGCGTTATGCTTTATGCGTTATGCGTTATGAGTAATGCGTGATCCGTTATGTGTTATGCGTTATGCGTTATGCGTTATGCGTTATGCGTTTTGCGTTATGTGTTATGCGTTATGCGTTATGCGTTATGCGTTATGCGTTATGCGTTATGCGTTATGCGTTATGGGTTATCCGTTATGCGTTATCCGTTATGCGTTATGCGTTATGCGTTATGCGTTATGCGATATGCGTTATGCGTTATGCGTTATGCGTTATGCGTTATGCGTTATGCGTTATGCGTTATGCGTTATGCGTTATGCGTTATGCGTTATGCGTTATGCGTTATGCCTTATGCGTTATGAGTAATGCGTGATCCGTTATGCGTTATGCGTTATGCGTTATGCGTTATGCGTTATGCGTTATGTGTTATGCGTTGTGCGTTATCCGCTATGCGTTATGCGTTTTGCGTTATGCGTTATGCGTTATGCGTTGTGCGTTATGCGTTGTGCGTTATGCGTTATGCGTTATAGGTTATGCGGTATGTGTCATGCGTTATGTGTTATGCGTTATGCGTTATGCGTTATGCATTATGCGTTATGCGTTATGCTTTATGCGTTATGCGTTATGAGTAATGCGTGATCCGTTATGTGTTATGCGTTATGCGTTATGCGTTTTGCGTTATGCGTTATACCTTATGCGTTATGCTTTATGCGTTATGAGTTATGCGTAATGCGTTATGCGTTATGCGTTATGGGTTATGTGTAATGCGTGATCCGTTATGCGTTATGCTTTATGCGTTATGAGTTACGCGTAATGCGTTATGCGCTATGGGTCATGCGTTAAGCGTTATGCGTTATGCGTTATGCGTTATGGGTTATGAGTAATGCGTGATCCGTTGTGCGTTATGCTTTATGCGTTATCAGTTACGCGTAATGCGTTATGCGCTATGGTTCATGCGTTAAGCGTTATGCGTTATGCGTTATGCGTTATGCGTTATGGGTTATGTGTTATGCGTTATGCGTTATGCGTTATGCGTTATGCGTTATGCGTTATGCGTTATGGGTTATCCGTTATGCGTTATCCGTTATGCGTTATGCGTTATGCGTTATGCGTTATGCGATATGCGTTATGCGTTATGCGTTATGCGTTATGCGTTATGCGTTATGCGTTATGCGTTATGCGTTATGCGTTATGCGTTATGCGTTATGCGTTATGCGTTATGCGTTATGCCTTATGCGTTATGAGTAATGCGTGATCCGTTATGCGTTATGCGTTATGCGTTATGCGTTATGCGTTATGCGTTATGCGTTATGCGTTATGCGTTATGGGTTATGCGTTATGTGTTATGCGTTATGCGTTATGCGTTATGCGTTTTGCGTTATGCGTTATGCCTTATGCGTTATGCGTTATGCGTTATGCGTTATGCGTTATGCGTTATGCGTTATGCGTTATGCGTTATGCGTTATGCGTTATGCGTTATGCGTTATGCGTTATGCGTTACGCGTTATGCGTTACGCGTTATGCGTTATGCGTTATGCGTTATGCGTTATGCGTTATGCGTTATGCGTTATGCGTTATGCGTTATGCGTTATGCGTTATGCGTTATGCGTTATGCGTTATGCGTTATGCGTTATGCGTTATGCGTTATGCGTTATGCGTTATGCGTTATGCGTTATGAGAAATGCGTGATCCGTAATGCGTTATGCGTTATGAGTAATGCGTGATCCGTTATGCGTTATGCGGTATGCGTTATGCGTTATGCGTTATGCGTTATGCGTTATGCGTTATGCGTTATGGGTTATGCGTTATGTGTTATGCGTTATGCGTTATGCGTTATGCGTTATGCGTTATGCGTTATGCGTTATGCGTTATGCGTTATGCGTTATGCGTTATGCGTTATGCGTTATGCGTTATGCGTTATGCGTTATGCGTTATGCGTTATGCGTTATGCGTTATGCGTTATGCGTTATGCGTTATGCGTTATGCGTTATGTGTTATCCGTTATGAGTTATGAGTAATGCGTGATCCGTTATGCGTTATGCGTTATGAGTAATGCGTGATCCGTTATGCGTTATGCGTTATGAGTAATGCTTGATCCGTTACGCGTTATGCGTTATGCGTTATGCGTTATGGGTTATGCGTTATGTGTTATGAGTTATGCGTTATGCGTTATGCGTTATGCGTTATGCGTTATGGGTTATGAGTAATGCGTGATTCGTTATGCGTTATGCTTTATGCGTTATGAGTTACGCGTAATGCGTTATGCGTTATGCGTTATGGGTTATGCGTTATGTGTTATGAGTTATGCGTTATGCATTATGCGTTATGCGTTATGGGTTATGAGTAATGCGTGATCCGTTATGCGTTATGCGTTATGCGTTATGCGTTATGCGTTATGCGTTATGTGTTATGCGTTGTGCGTTATCCGCTATGCGTTATGCGTTTTGCGTTATGCGTTATGCGTTATGCGTTGTGCGTTGTGCGTTATGCGTTATGCGTTATGCGTTATGCGTTATGCGTTATGCGTTATGCGTTATGCGTTATGCGTTATGCGTTATGCGTTATGCGTTATGCGTTATGCGTTATGCGTTATGCGTTATGCGTTATGCGTTATGCGTTATGCGTTATGAGAAATGCGTGATCCGTTATGCGTTATGCGTTATGAGTAATGCGTGATCCGTTATGCGTTATGCGTTATGGGTTATCCGTTATGCGTTATCCGTTATGCGTTATGCGTTATGCGTTATGCGTTATGCGTTATGCGATATGCGTTATGCGTTATGCGTTATGCGTTATGCGTTATGCGTTATGCGTTATGCGTTATGCGTTATGCGTTATGCGTTATGCGTTATGCGTTATGCGTTATGCCTTATGCGTTATGAGTAATGCGTGATCCGTTATGCGTTATGCGTTATGCGTTATGCGTTATGCGTTATGCGTTATGTGTTATGCGTTGTGCGTTATCCGCTATGCGTTATGCGTTTTGCGTTATGCGTTATGCGTTATGCGTTGTGCGTTATGCGTTGTGCGTTATGCGTTATGCGTTATAGGTTATGCGGTATGTGTCATGCGTTATGCGTTATGCGTTATGCGTTATGCGTTATGCATTATGCGTTATGCGTTATGCTTTATGCGTTATGCGTTATGAGTAATGCGTGATCCGTTATGTGTTATGCGTTATGCGTTATGCGTTTTGCGTTATGCGTTATACCTTATGCGTTATGCTTTATGCGTTATGAGTTATGCGTAATGCGTTATGCGTTATGCGTTATGGGTTATGTGTAATGCGTGATCCGTTATGCGTTATGCTTTATGCGTTATGAGTTACGCGTAATGCGTTATGCGCTATGGGTCATGCGTTAAGCGTTATGCGTTATGCGTTATGCGTTATGGGTTATGAGTAATGCGTGATCCGTTGTGCGTTATGCTTTATGCGTTATCAGTTACGCGTAATGCGTTATGCGCTATGGTTCATGCGTTAAGCGTTATGCGTTATGCGTTATGCGTTATGCGTTATGGGTTATGTGTTATGCGTTATGCGTTATGCGTTATGCGTTATGCGTTATGCGTTATACGTTATGGGTTATCCGTTATGCGTTATCCGTTATGCGTTATGCGTTATGCGTTATGCGTTATGCGATATGCGTTATGCGTTATGCGTTATGCGTTATGCGTTATGCGTTATGCGTTATGCGTTATGCGTTATGCGTTATGCGTTATGCGTTATGCGTTATGCGTTATGCGTTATGCGTTATGCCTTATGCGTTATGAGTAATGCGTGATCCGTTATGCGTTATGCGTTATGCGTTATGCGTTATGCGTTATGCGTTATGCGTTATGCGTTATGCGTTATGGGTTATGCGTTATGTGTTATGCGTTATGCGTTATGCGTTATGCGTTATGCGTTATGCGTTATGCCTTATGCGTTATGCGTTATGCGTTATGCGTTATGCGTTATGCGTTATGCGTTATGCGTTATGCGTTATGCGTTATGCGTTATGCGTTATGCGTTATGCGTTATGCGTTATGCGTTACGCGTTATGCGTTACGCGTTACGCGTTATGCGTTATGCGTTATGCGTTATGCGTTATGCGTTATGCGTTATGCGTTATGCGTTATGCGTTATGCGTTATGCGTTATGCGTTATGCGTTATGCGTTATGCGTTATGCGTTATGCGTTATGCGTTATGCGTTATGCGTTATGAGAAATGCGTGATCCGTAATGCGTTATGCGTTATGAGTAATGCGTGATCCGTTATGCGTTATGCGGTATGCGTTATGCGTTATGCGTTATGCGTTATGCGTTATGCGTTATGCGTTATGGGTTATGCGTTATGTGTTATGCGTTATGCGTTATGCGTTATGCGTTATGCGTTATGCGTTATGCGTTATGCGTTATGCGTTATGCGTTATGCGTTATGCGTTATGCGTTATGCGTTATGCGTTATGCGTTATGCGTTATGCGTTATGCGTTATGCGTTATGCGTTATGTGTTATCCGTTATGAGTTATGAGTAATGCGTGATCCGTTATGCGTTATGCGTTATGAGTAATGCGTGATCCGTTATGCGTTATGCGTTATGAGTAATGCTTGATCCGTTACGCGTTATGCGTTATGCGTTATGCGTTATGCGTTATGAGAAATGCGTGATCCGTTATGCGTTATGCGTTATGAGTAATGCGTGATCCGTTATGCGTTATGCGTTATGCGTTATGCGTTATGCGTTATGCGTTATGCGTTATGCGTTATGCGTTATGCATAATATGTTAAGCGTTATGTGTTATGCGTTATGCGTTATGCGTTATGCGTTATGCGTTATGCGTTATGCGTTATGCGTTATGCGTTATGCGTTATGCGTTATGCGTTATGCGTTATGCGTTATGCGTTATGCGTTATGCGTTATGCGTTATGCGTTATGCGTTATGCGTTATGCGTTATGCGCTATGGGTCATGCGTTAAGCGTTATGCGTTATGCGTTATGCGTTATGGGTTATGCGTTATGGGTTATGAGTAATGCGTGATCCGTTATGCGTTATGCTTTATGCGTTATGAGTTACGCGTAATGCGTTATGCGCTATGGGTCATGCGTTAAGCGTTATGCGTTATGCGTTATGTGTTATGGGTTATGTGTTATGCGTTATGCGTTATGCGTTATGCGTTATGCGTTATGCGTTATGGGTTATCCGTTATGCGTTATCCGTTATGCGTTATGCGTTATGCGTTATGCGTTATGCGTTATGCGTTATGCGTTATGAGTAATGCGTGATCCGTTATGCGTTATGCGTTATGCGTTGTGCGTTGTGCGTTATGCGTTATGCGTTATGCGTTATGCGTTATGCGTTATGCGTTATGCGTTATGCGTTATGCGTTATGCGTTATGCGTTATGCGTTATGCGTTATGCGTTATGCGTTATGCGTTATGCGTTATGAGAAATGCGTGATCCGTTATGCGTTATGCGTTATGAGTAATGCGTGATCCGTTATGCGTTATGCGTTATGCGTTATGCGTTATGCGTTGTGCGTTATGCGTTATGCGTTATGCGTTATGCGTTATGCGTTATGGGTTATGCGTTATGTGTTATGCGTTATGCGTTATGCGTTATGCGTTATGCGTTATGCGTTATGCGTTATGCGTTATGCGTTATGCGTTATGCGTTATGCGTTATGCGTTATGCGTTATGCGTTATGCGTTATGCGTTATGCGTTATGCGTTATGCGTTATGTGTTATCCGTTATGAGTTATGAGTAATGCGTGATCCGTTATGCGTTATGCGTTATGAGTAATGCTTGATCCGTTACGCGTTATGCGTTATGCGTTATGCGTTATGGGTTATGCGTTATGCGTTATGCGTTATGCGTTATGCGTTATGAGTAATGCTTGATCCGTTACGCGTTATGCGTTATGCGTTATGGGTTATGCGTTATGTGTTATGAGTTATGCGTTATGCGTTATGTGTTATGCGTTATGCGTTATGCGATATGCGATATGCGTTATGCGTTATGCGTTATGCGTTATGCGATATGCGTTATGCGTTATGCGTTATGCGTTATGCGTTATGCGTTATGCGTTATGCGTTATGCGTTATGCGTTATGCGTTATGCGTTATGCGTTATGAGTAATGCGTGATCCGTTATGCGTTATGCGTTATGAGTAATGCTAGATCTGTTACGCGTTATGCGTTATGCGTTATGCGTTATGGGTTATGCGTTATGTGTTATGAGTTATGCGTTATGCGTTATGCGTTATGCGTTATGCGTTATGGGTTATGAGTAATGCGTGATCCGTTATGCGTTATGCGTTATGCGTTATGCGTTATGCGTTATGCGTTATGCGTTATGCGTTATGCGTTATGCGTTATGCGTTATGCGTTATGAGTAATGCGTGATCCGTTATGCGTTATGCGTTATGAGTAATGCTTGATCCGTTACGCGTTATGCGTTATGCGTTATGCGTTATGGGTTATGCGTTATGTGTTATGAGTTATGCGTTATGCGTTATGCGTTATGCGTTATGCGTTATGCGTTATGCGTTATGCGTTCTGCGTTATGCGTTATGCGTTATGCGTTATGCGTTATGCGTTATGCGTTATGCGTTATGCGTTATGCGTTATGCGTTATGCGTTATGCGTTATGCGTTATGCGTTATGCGTTATGCGTTATGCGTTATGCGTTATGCGTTATGAGAAATGCGTGATCCGTTATGCGTTATGCGTTATGCGTTATGCGTTATGCGTTATGCGTTATGCGTTATGCGTTATGCGTTATGCGTTATGCGTTATGCGTTACGCGTTATGCGTTATGCGTTATGAGAAATGCGTGATCCGTTATGCGTTATGCGTTATGAGTAATGCGTGATCCGTTATGCGTTATGCGTTATGCGTTATGCGTTATGCGTTATGCGTTATGCGTTATGCGTTATGCGTTATGCATAATATGTTAAGCGTTATGTGTTATGCGTTATGCGTTATGCGTTATGCGTTATGCGTTATGCGTTATGCGTTATGCGTTATGCGTTATGCGTTATGCGTTATGCGTTATGCGTTATGCGTTATGCGTTATGCGTTATGCGTTATGCGTTATGCGTTATGCGTTATGCGTTATGCGTTATGCGCTATGGGTCATGCGTTAAGCGTTATGCGTTATGCGTTATGCGTTATGGGTTATGCGTTATGGGTTATGAGTAATGCGTGATCCGTTATGCGTTATGCTTTATGCGTTATGAGTTACGCGTAATGCGTTATGCGCTATGGGTCATGCGTTAAGCGTTATGCGTTATGCGTTATGTGTTATGGGTTATGTGTTATGCGTTATGCGTTATGCGTTATGCGTTATGCGTTATGCGTTATGGGTTATCCGTTATGCGTTATCCGTTATGCGTTATGCGTTATGCGTTATGCGTTATGCGTTATGCGTTATGCGTTATGAGTAATGCGTGATCCGTTATGCGTTATGCGTTATGCGTTATACGTTATGCGTTATGCGTTATGTGTTATGCGTTGTGCGTAATCCGCTATGCGTCATGCGTTTTGCGTTTTGCGTTATGCGTTATGCGTTGTGCGTTATGCGTTATGGGTTATAGGTTATGCGTTATGTGTCATGCGATATGCGTTATGCGTTATGCGTTATGCGTTATGCATTTGCGTTATGCGTTATGCTTTATGCGTTATGCGTTATGAGTAATGCGTGATCCGTTATGTGTTATGCGTTATGCGTTATGCGTTTTGCGTTATGTATTATGCGTTATGCGTTATGCGTTATGGGTTATCCGTTATGCGTTATCCGTTATGCGTTATGCGTTATGCGTTATGCGTTATGCGTTATGCGTTATGCGATATGCGTTATGCGTTATGCGTTATGCGTTATGCGTTATGCGTTATGCGTTATGCGTTATGCGTTATGCGATATGCGTTATGCGTTATGCGTTATGCGTTATGCGTTATGCGTTATGCGTTATGCGTTATGCGTTATGCGTTATGCGTTATGCCTTATGCGTTATGAGTAATGCGTGATCCGTTATGCGTTATGCGTTATGCGTTATGCGTTATGCGTTATGTGTAATGCGTTGTGCGTTATCCGCTATGCGTTATGCGTTTTGCGTTATGCGTTATGCGTTATGAGTTGTGCGTTATGCGTTATGCGTTATAGGTTATGCGTTATGTGTCATGCGTTATGCGTTATGCGTTATGCGTTATGCGTTATGCGTTATGCGTTATGCGTTATGCATTATGCGTTATGCGTTATGCTTTATGCGTTATGCGTTATGAGTAATGCGTGATCCGTTATGTGTCATGCGTTATGCGTTATGCGTTTTGCGTTATGCGTTATGCCTTATGCGTTATGCTTTATGCGTTATGAGTTATGCGTAATGCGTTATGCGTTATGCGTTATGCGTTATGGGTTATGTGTAATGCGTGATCCGTTATGCGTTATGCTTTATGCGTTATGAGTTACGCGTAATGCGTTATGCGCTATGGGTCATGCGTTAAGCGTTATGCGTTATGCGTTATGCGTTATGGGTTATGAGTAATGCGTGATCCGTTGTGCGTTATGCTTTATGCGTTATGAGTTACGCGTAATGCGTTATGCGCTATGGGTCATGCGTTAAGCGTTATGCGTTATGCGTTATGCGTTATGGGTTATGTGTTATGCGTTATGCGTTATGCGTTATGCGTTATGCGATATGCGTTATGCGTTATGGGTTATCCGTTATGCGTTATCCGTTATGCGTTATGCGTTATGCGTTATGCGTTATGCGTTATGCGACATGCGTTATGCGTTATGCGTTATGCGTGATGCGTTATGCGTTATGCGTTATGCGATATGCGTTATGCGTTATGCGTTATGCGTTATGCGTTATGCGTTATGCGTTATGCGTTATGCGTAATGCTTTATGCGTTATGCGTTATGCGTTATGCCTTATGCGTTATGAGTAATGCGTGATCCGTTATGCGTTATGCGTTATGCGTTATGCGTTATGCGTTATGCGTTATGCGTTATGCGTTATGCGTTATGTGTTATGCGTTGTGCGTTATCCGCTATCCGTTATGCGTTATGCGTTATGAGTTGTGCGTTATGCGTTATGCGTTATGCGTTATGCGTTATGCGTTATGCGTTATGCGTTATGCGTTATGCGATATGCGTTATGCGTTATGCGTTATGCGTTATGCGTTATGCGTTATTCGTTATGCGTTATGCGTTATGCGTTATGCCTTATGCGTTATGAGTAATGCGTGATCCGTTATGCGTTTTGCGTTATGCGTTATGCGTTATGCGTTATGCGTTATGCGTTATGCGTTATGCGTTATGTGTTATGCGTTGTGCGTTATCCGCTATCCGTTATGCGTTATGCGTTATGAGTTGTGCGTTATGCGTTATGCGTTATGCGTTATGCGTTATGCGTTATGCGTTATGCGTTATGCGTTATGCGTTATGCGATATGCGTTATGCGTTATGCGTTATGCGTTATGCGTTATGCGTTATTCGTTATGCGTTATGCGTTATGCGTTATGCTTTATGCGTTATGAGTTACGCGTAATGCGTTATGCGCTATGGGTCATGCGTTATGCGTTATGTGTTATGCGTTATGCGTTATGCGTTATGCGTTATGCGTTATACGTTATGCGTTGTGCGTTATGCGTTATGGGTTAACCGTTATGCGTTATCCGTTATGCGTTATGCGTTATGTGTTATGCGTTATGCGTTATGCGATATGCGATATGCGTTATGCGTTATGCGTTATGCGTTATGCGATATGCGTTATGCGTTATGCGTTATGCGTTATGCGTTATGCGTTATGCGTTATGCGTTATGGGTTATGAGTAATGCGTGATCCGTTATGCGTTATGCTTTATGCGTTATGAGTTACGCGTAATGCGTTATGCGCTATGGGTCATGCGTTATGCGTTATGTGTTATGCGTTATGCGTTATGCGTTATGCGTTATGCGTTATGCGTTATGCGTGATCCGTTATGCGTTATGCGTTATGAGTAATGCGTGATCCGTTATGCGTTATGCGTTATGCGTTATGCGTTATGCGTTATGCGTTATGCGTTATGCGTTATGCGATATGCGTTATGCGTTATGCGTTATGCGTTATGCGTTATTCGTTATGCGTTATGCGTTATGCGTTATGCGTTATGGGTTATGCGTTATGTGTTATGCGTTATGCGTTATGCGTTATGCGTTATGCGTTATACGTTATGCGTTATGGGTTATGAGTAATGCGTGACCCGTTATGCGTTATGCTTTATGCGTTATGAGTTACGCGTAATGCGTTATGCGCTATGGGTCATGCGTTAAGCGTTATGCGTTATGCGTTATGCGTTATGCGTTATGCGTTATGCGTTATGCGTTATGCGTTATGCGTGATCCGTTATGCGTTATGCGTTATGAGTAATGCGTGATCCGTTATGCGTTATGCGTTATGCGTTATGCGTTATGCGTTATGGGTTATGCGTTATGTGTTACGCGTTATGCGTTATGCGTTATGCGTTATGCGTTATGCGTTATGGGTTATGAGTAATGCGTGATCCGTTATGCGTTATGCTTTATGCGTTATGAGTTACGCGTAATGCGTTATGCGCTATGGGTCATGCGTTATGCGTTATGTGTTATGCGTTATGCGTTATGCGTTATGCGTTATGCGTTATACGTTATGCGTTGTGCGTTATGCGTTATGGGTTAACCGTTATGCGTTATCCGTTATGCGTTATGCGTTATGTGTTATGCGTTATGCGTTATGCGATATGCGATATGCGTTATGCGTTATGCGTTATGCGTTATGCGATATGCGTTATGCGTTATGCGTTATGCGTTATGCGTTATGCGTTATGCGTTATGCGTTATGCGTTATGCGTTATGCGTTATGCGTAATGCGTTATGCGTTATGAGTAATGCGTGATCCGTTATGTGTTATGTGTTATGCGTTATGCGTTATGTGTTATGCGTTGTGCGTTATCCGCTATGCGTTATGCGTTATGCGTTATGCGTTGTGCGTTATGCGTTATGCGTTATAGGTTATGCGTTATGTGTTATGCGTTATGCGTTATGCGTTATGCGTTATGCATTATGCGTTATGCGTTATGCGTTATGAGTAATGCGTTATGCGTTATGCGTTATGCGTTATGCGTTATGCGTTATGCGTTATGCGTTATGCGTTATGCGTTATGCGTTATGCGTTATGCGTTATGCGTTATGCGTTATGCGTTATGCGTTATGCGTTATGCGTTATGCGTTATGCGTTATGCGTTATGCGTTATGCGTTATGCGTTATGCGATATGCGTTATGCGTTATGCGTTATGCGTTATGCGTTATGCGTTATGCGTTATGCGTTATGCGTTATGCGTTATTCGTTATGCGTTATGCGTTATGCGTTATGCCTTATGCGTTATGAGTAATGCGTGATCCGTTATGCGTTTTGCGTTATGCGTTATGCGTTATGCGTTATGCGTTATGCGTTATGCGTTATGTGTTATGCGTTGTGCGTTATCCGCTATCCGTTATGCGTTATGCGTTATGAGTTGTGCGTTATGCGTTATGCGTTATGCGTTATGCGTTATGCGTTATGCGTTATGCGTTATGCGTTATGCGATATGCGTTATGCGTTATGCGTTATGCGTTATGCGTTATGCGTTATTCGTTATGCGTTATGCGTTATGCGTTATGCCTTATGCGTTATGAGTAATGCGTGATCCGTTATGCGTTTTGCGTTATGCGTTATGCGTTATGCGTTATGCGTTATGCGTTATGCGTTATGTGTTATGCGTTGTGCGTTATCCGCTATCCGTTATGCGTTATGCGTTATGAGTTGTGCGTTATGCGTTATGCGTTATGCGTTATGCGTTATGCGTTATGCGTTATGCGTTATGCGATATGCGTTATGCGTTATGCGTTATGCGTTATGCGTTATGCGTTATTCGTTATGCGTTATGCGTTATGCGTTATGCTTTATGCGTTATGAGTTACGCGTAATGCGTTATGCGCTATGGGTCATGCGTTATGCGTTATGTGTTATGCGTTATGCGTTATGCGTTATGCGTTATGCGTTATACGTTATGCGTTGTGCGTTATGCGTTATGGGTTAACCGTTATGCGTTATCCGTTATGCGTTATGCGTTATGTGTTATGCGTTATGCGTTATGCGATATGCGATATGCGTTATGCGTTATGCGTTATGCGTTATGCGATATGCGTTATGCGTTATGCGTTATGCGTTATGCGTTATGCGTTATGCGTTATGGGTTATGAGTAATGCGTGATCCGTTATGCGTTATGCTTTATGCGTTATGAGTTACGCGTAATGCGTTATGCGCTATGGGTCATGCGTTATGCGTTATGTGTTATGCGTTATGCGTTATGCGTTATGCGTTATGCGTTATGCGTTATGCGTGATCCGTTATGCGTTATGCGTTATGAGTAATGCGTGATCCGTTATGCGTTATGCGTTATGCGTTATGCGTTATGCGTTATGCGTTATGCGTTATGCGTTATGCGTTATGCGATATGCGTTATGCGTTATGCGTTATGCGTTATGCGTTATTCGTTATGCGTTATGCGTTATGCGTTATGCGTTATGGGTTATGCGTTATGTGTTATGCGTTATGCGTTATGCGTTATGCGTTATGCGTTATACGTTATGCGTTATGGGTTATGAGTAATGCGTGACCCGTTATGCGTTATGCTTTATGCGTTATGAGTTACGCGTAATGCGTTATGCGCTATGGGTCATGCGTTAAGCGTTATGCGTTATGCGTTATGCGTTATGCGTTATGCGTTATGCGTTATGCGTGATCCGTTATGCGTTATGCGTTATGAGTAATGCGTGATCCGTTATGCGTTATGCGTTATGCGTTATGCGTTATGCGTTATGGGTTATGCGTTATGTGTTACGCGTTATGCGTTATGCGTTATGCGTTATGCGTTATGGGTTATGAGTAATGCGTGATCCGTTATGCGTTATGCTTTATGCGTTATGAGTTACGCGTAATGCGTTATGCGCTATGGGTCATGCGTTATGCGTTATGTGTTATGCGTTATGCGTTATGCGTTATGCGTTATGCGTTATACGTTATGCGTTGTGCGTTATGCGTTATGGGTTAACCGTTATGCGTTATCCGTTATGCGTTATGCGTTATGTGTTATGCGTTATGCGTTATGCGATATGCGATATGCGTTATGCGTTATGCGTTATGCGTTATGCGTTATGCGTTATGCGTTATGCGTTATGCGTTATGCGTTATGCGTTATGCGTTATGCGTTATGCGTTATGCGTTATGCGTTATGCGTAATGCGTTATGCGTTATGAGTAATGCGTGATCCGTTATGTGTTATGTGTTATGCGTTATGCGTTATGTGTTATGCGTTGTGCGTTATCCGCTATGCGTTATGCGTTATGCGTTATGCGTTGTGCGTTATGCGTTATGCGTTATAGGTTATGCGTTATGTGTTATGCGTTATGCGTTATGCGTTATGCGTTATGCATTATGCGTTATGCGTTATGCGTTATGAGTAATGCGTTATGCGTTATGCGTTATGCGTTATGCGTTATGCGTTATGCGTTATGCGTTATGCGTTATGCGTTATGCGTTATGCGTTATGCGTTATGCGTTATGCGTTATGCGTTATGCGTTATGCGTTATGCGTTATGCGTTATGCGTTATGCGTTATGCGTTATGCGTTATGCGTTATGCGTTATGCGTTATGCGTTATGCGTTATGCGTTATGCGTTATGCGTTATGCGTTATGCGTTATGCGTTATGCGATATGGGTTATCCGTTATGTGTCATGCGTTATGCGTTATGCGTTATGCGATATGCGTTATGCGTTATGCGTTATGCGTTATGCGTTATGCGCTATGCGTTATGCGTTATGCGTAATGCTTTATGCGTTATGCGTTATGCGTTATGCCTTATGCGTTATGAGTAATGCGTGATCCGTTATGCGTTATGCGTTATGCGTTATGCGTTATGCGTTATGCGTTATGTGTTATGCGTTGTGCGTTATCCGCTATGCGTTATGCGTTTTGCGTTATGCGTTATGCGTTATGCGTTATGCGTTATGCGTTATGCGTTATGCGTTATGTGTCATGCGTTATGCGTTGTGCGTTATGCGTTATGCGTTATGCGTTATGCGTTAAGCGTTATGGGTTATGAGTAATGCGTGACCCGTTATGCGTTATGCTTTATGCGTTATGAGTTACGCGTAATGCGTTATGCGCTATGGGTCATGCGTTAAGCGTTATGCGTTATGCGTTATGCGTTTTGCTTTATGCGTTATGCGTTATGAGTAATGCGTGATCCGTTATGTGTTATGCGTTATGCGTTATGCGTTATGCGTTTTGCGTTATGCGTTATGCGTTATGCGTTATGCGTTATGCGTTATGCGTTATGCGTTATGCGTTATGCGTGATCCGTTATGCGTTATGCGTTATGAGTAATGCGTGATCCGTTATGCGTTATGCGTTATGCGTTATGCGTTATGCGTTATGGGTTATGCGTTATGTGTTACGCGTTATGCGTTATGCGTTATGCGTTATGCGTTATGCGTTATGCGTTATGGGTTATGAGTAATGCGTGATCCGTTATGCGTTATGCTTTATGCGTTATGAGTTACGCGTAATGCGTTATGCGCTATGGGTCATGCGTTATGCGTTATGTGTTATGCGTTATGCGTTATGCGTTATGCGTTATGCGTTATGCGTTATACGTTATGCGTTGTGCGTTATGCGTTATGGGTTAACCGTTATGCGTTATCCGTTATGCGTTATGCGTTATGTGTTATGCGTTATGCGTTATGCGATATGCGATATGCGTTATGCGTTATGCGTTATGCGTTATGCGTTATGCGTTATGCGTTATGCGTTATGCGTTATGCGTTATGCGTTATGCGTTATGCGTTATGCGTTATGCGTTATGCGTTATGCGTTATGCGTTATGCGTTATGAGTAATGCGTGATCCGTTATGTGTTATGCGTTATGCGTTATGCGTTATGTGTTATGCGTTGTGCATTATCTGCTATGCGTTATGCGTTATGCGTTATGCGTTGTGCGTTATGCGTTATGCGTTATAGGTTATGCGTTATGTGTTATGCGTTATGCGTTATGCGTTATGCGTTATGCGTTATGCGTTATGCGTTATGCGTTATGAGTAATGCGTTACGCGTTATGCGTTATGCGTTATGCGTTATGCGTTATGCGTTATGCGTTATGCGTTATGCGTTATGCGTTATGCGTTATGCGTTATGCGTTATACGTTATGCGTTATGAGTAATGCGTTATGAGTAATGCGTGATCCGTTATGCGTTATGCGTTATGAGTAATGCGTGATCCGTTATGCGTTATGCGTTATGAGTAATGCTTGATCCCTTACGCGTTATGCGTTATGCGTTATGCGTTATGGGTTATGCGTTATGTGTTATGAGTTATGCGTTATGCGTTTTGCGTTATGCGTTATGCGTTATGGGTTATGAGTAATGCGTGATCCGTTATGCGTTATGCTTTATGCGTTATGAGTTACGCGTAATGCGTTATGCGTTATGCGTTATGGGTTATGCGTTATGTGTTATGAGTTATGCGTTATGCGTTATGCGTTATGCGTTATGCGTTATGCGTTATGGGTTATCCGTTATGCGTTATCCGTTATGAGTTTTGCGTTATGCGTTATGAGTTGTGCGTTATGCGTTATGCGTTATGCGTTATGCGTTATGCGTTATGCGTTATGCGTTATGCCTTATGCGTTATGCTTTATGCGTTATGAGTTATGCGTAATGCGTTATGCGTTATGCGTTATGCGTTATGGGTTATGTGTAATGCGTGATCCGTTATGCGTTATGCTTTATGCGTTATGAGTTACGCGTAATGCGTTATGCGCTATGGGTCATGCGTTAAGCGTTATGCGTTATGCGTTATGCGTTATGGGTTATGAGTAATTCGTGATCCGTTGTGCGTTATGCTTTATGCGTTATGAGTTACGCGTAATGCGTTATGCGCTATGGGTCATGCGTTAAGCGTTATGCGTTATGCGTTATGCGTTATGGGTTATGTGTTATGCGTTATGCGTTATGCGTTATGCGTTATGCGATATGCGTTATGCGTTATGCGTTATGCGTTATACGTTATGCGTTGTGCGTTATGCGATATGCGATATGCGTTCTGCGTTATGCGTTATGCGTTATGCGATATGCGTTATGCGTTATGCGTTATGCGTTATGCGTTATGCGTTATGCGTTATGCGTTATGCGTTATGCGTTATGCGTTATGCGTTATGCGTTATGCGTTATGCGTTATGCGTTATGCGTTATGAGTAATGCGTGATCCGTTATGTGTTATGCGTTATGCGTTATGCGTTATGTGTTATGCGTTGTGCGTTATCCGCTATGCGTTATGCGTTATGCGTTATGCGTTGTGCGTTATGCGTTATGCGTTATAGGTTATGCGTTATGCGTTATGCGTTATGCGTTATGCGTTATGCATTATGCGTTATGCGTTATGCGTTATGAGTAATGCGTTACGCGTTACGCGTTATGCGTTATGCGTTATGCGTTATGCGTTATGCGTTATGCGTTATGCGTTATGCGTTATGCGTTATGCGTTATGCGTTATGCGTTATGCGTTATGCGTTATGCGTTATGCGTTATGCGTTATGCGTTATGCGTTATGCGTTATGCGATATGCGTTATGCGATATGCGTTATGCGTTATGCGTTATGCGTTATGCGTTATGCGTTATGCGTTATGCGTTATGCGTTATGCGTTATGCGTTATGCGTTATGCGTTATGCGTTATGCGTTATGCGTTATGAGTAATGCGTGATCCGTTATGTGTTATGCGTTATGCGTTATGCGTTATGTGTTATGCGTTGTGCGTTATCCGCTATGCGTTATGCGTTATGCGTTATGCGTTGTGCGTTATGCGTTATGCGTTATAGGTTATGCGTTATGTGTTATGCGTTATGCGTTATGCGTTACGCGTTATGCGTTATGCGTTATGCATTATGCGTTATGCGTTATGCGTTATGAGTAATGCGTTACGCGTTATGCGTTATGCGTTATGCGTTATGCGTTATGCGTTATGCGTTATGCGTTATGCGTTATGCGTTATGCGTTATGCGTTATGCGTTATGCGTTATGCGTTATGCGTTATGCGTTATGCGTTATGCGTTATGCGTTATGCGATATGCGTTATGCGTTATGCGTTATGCGTTATGCGTTATGCGTTATGCGTTATGCGTTATGCGTTATGCGTTATGCGTTATGCGTTATGCGTTATGCGTTATGCGTTATGCGTTATGCGTTATGCGTTATGCGTTATGCGTTATGCGTTATGCGTTATGCGTTATGCGTTATGCGTTATGCGTTATGCGTTATGCGTTATGCGTTATGCGTTATGCGTTATGCGTTATGCGTTATACGTTATGCGTTATGAGTAATGCGTTATGAGTAATGCGTGATCCGTTATGCGTTATGCGTTATGAGTAATGCGTGATCCGTTATGCGTTATGCGTTATGAGTAATGCTTGATCCCTTACGCGTTATGCGTTATGCGTTATGCGTTATGGGTTATGCGTTATGTGTTATGAGTTATGCGTTATGCGTTTTGCGTTATGCGTTATGCGTTATGGGTTATGAGTAATGCGTGATCCGTTATGCGTTATGCTTTATGCGTTATGAGTTACGCGTAATGCGTTATGCGTTATGCGTTATGGGTTATGCGTTATGTGTTATGAGTTATGCGTTATGCGTTATGCGTTATGCGTTATGCGTTATGCGTTATGGGTTATCCGTTATGCGTTATCCGTTATGAGTTTTGCGTTATGCGTTATGAGTTGTGCGTTATGCGTTATGCGTTATGCGTTATGCGTTATGCGTTATGCGTTATGCGTTATGCGTTATGCGTTATGCGTTATGAGTAATGCTTGATCCGTTACGCGTTATGCGTTATGCGTTATGCGTTATGGGTTATGCGTTATGTGTTATGAGTTATGCGTTATGCGTTATGCGTTATGCGTTATGCGTTATGCGTTATGCGTTATGCGTTATGCGTTATGCGTTATGCGTTATGCGTTATGCGTTATGGGTTATGAGTAATGCGTGATCCGTTGTGCGTTATGCTTTATGCGTTATGAGTTACGCGTAATGCGTTATGCGCTATGGGTCATGCGTTAAGCGTTATGCGTTATGCGTTATGCGTTATGGGTTATGTGTTATGCGTTATGCGTTATGCGTTAGGCGTTATGCGTTATGCGATATGGGATATCCGTTATGTGTCATGCGTTATGCGTTATGCGTTTTGCGTTATGCGTTATGCCTTATGCGTTATGCTTTATGCGTTATGAGTTATGCGTAATGCGTTATGCGT
Organism: Lasioglossum morio; assembly: GCA_916610235.2. Lineage (NCBI taxonomy): Eukaryota > Metazoa > Arthropoda > Insecta > Hymenoptera > Halictidae > Lasioglossum > Lasioglossum morio. Next base: position 847,772 of record CAKAJA020000257.1, read on the forward strand.
TATGCGTTATGCGTTATGGGTTATGTGTAATGCGTGATCCGTTATGCGTTATGCTTTATGCGTTATGAGTTACGCGTAATGCGTTATGCGCTATGGGTCATGCGTTAAGCGTTATGCGTTATGCGTTATGCGTTATGGGTTATGAGTAATGCGTGATCCGTTGTGCGTTATGCTTTATGCGTTATGAGTTACGCGTAATGCGTTATGCGCTATGGGTCATGCGTTAAGCGTTATGCGTTATGCGTTATGCGTTATGGGTTATGTGTTATGCGTTATGCGTTATGCGTTATGCGTTATGCGATATGCGTTATGCGTTATGCGTTATGCGTTATACGTTATGCGTTGTGCGTTATGCGATATGCGTTATGCGTTATGCGTTATGCGTTATGCGTTATGCGTTATGCGTTATGCGTTATACGTTATGCGTTATGAGTAATGCGTTATGAGTAATGCGTGATCCGTTATGCGTTATGCGCTATGAGTAATGCGTGATCCGTTATGCGTTATGCGTTATGAGTAATGCTTGATCCCTTACGCGTTATGCGTTATGCGTTATGCGTTATGGGTTATGCGTTATGTGTTATGAGTTATGCGTTATGCGTTTTGCGTTATGCGTTATGCGTTATGGGTTATGAGTAATGCGTGATCCGTTATGCGTTATGCTTTATGCGTTATGAGTTACGCGTAATGCGTTATGCGTTATGCGTTATGGGTTATGCGTTATGTGTTATGAGTTATGCGTTATGCGTTATGCGTTATGCGTTATGCGTTATGCGTTATGGGTTATCCGTTATGCGTTATCCGTTATGAGTTTTGCGTTATGCGTTATGATTTGTGCGTTATGCGTTATGCGTTATGCGTTATGCGTTATGCGTTATGCGTTATGCGTTATGCGTTATGCGTTATGCGTTATGAGTAATGCTTGATCCGTTACGCGTTATGCGTTATGCGTTATGCGTTATGGGTTATGCGTTATGTGTTATGAGTTATGCGTTATGCGTTATGCGTTATGCGTTATGCGTTATGCGTTATGCGTTATGCGTTATGCGTTATGCGTTATGCGTTATGCGTTATGCGTTATGGGTTATGAGTAATGCGTGATCCGTTGTGCGTTATGCTTTATGCGTTATGAGTTACGCGTAATGCGTTATGCGCTATGGGTCATGCGTTAAGCGTTATGCGTTATGCGTTATGCGTTATGGGTTATGTGTTATGCGTTATGCGTTATGCGTTATGCGTTATGCGTTATGCGTTATGCGATATGGGTTATCCGTTATGCGTTATCCGTTATGCGTTATGCGTTATGCGTTATGCTTTACGCGTTATGCGTTATGCGTTATGCGTTATGCGTTATGCGTTATGCGTTATGGGTTATCCGTTATGCGTTATCCGTTATGAGTTTTGCGTTATGCGTTATGAGTTGTGCGTTATGCGTTATGCGTTATGCGTTATGCGTTATGCGTTATGCGTTATGCGTTATGCGTTATGCGTTATGCGTTATGAGTAATGCTTGATCCGTTACGCGTTATGCGTTATGCGTTATGCGTTATGGGTTATGCGTTATGCGTTATGCGTTATGCGTTATGCGTTATGCGTTATGCGTTATGCGTTATGCGTTATGCGTTATGCGTTATGCGTTATGCGTTATGCGTTATGCGTTATGCGTTATGCGTTATGCGTTATGCGTTATGCGTTATGCGTTATGCGTTATGCGTTATGCGTTATGCGTTATGCGTTATGCGTTATGCGTTATGAGAAATGCGTGATCCGTTATGCGTTATGCGTTATGAGTAATGCGTGATCCGTTATGCGTTATGCGTTATGCGTTATGCGTTATGCGTTATGCGTTATGCGTTATGCGTTATGCGTTATGCGTTATGCGTTATGGGTTATGCGTTATGTGTTATGCGTTATGCGTTATGCGTTATGCGTTATGCGTTATGCGTTATGCGTTATGCGTTATGCGTTATGCGTTATGCGTTATGCGTTATGCGTTATGCGTTATGCGTTATGCGTTATGCGTTATGCGTTATGCGTTATGCGTTATGCGTTATGCGTTATGCGTTATGCGTTATGCGTTATGCGTTATGCGTTATGCGTTATGCGTTATGCGTTATGTGTTATCCGTTATGAGTTATGAGTAATGCGTGATCCGTTATGCGTTATGCGTTATGAGTAATGCGTGATCCGTTATGCGTCATGCGTTATGAGTAATGCTTGATCCGTTACGCGTTATGCGTTATGCGTTATGCGTTATGGGTTATGCGTTATGCGTTATGCGTTATGCGTTATGCGTTATGAGTAATGCTTGATCCGTTACGCGTTATGCGTTATGCGTTATGCGTTATGGGTTATGCGTTATGTGTTATGAGTTATGCGTTATGCGTTATGCGTTATGCGTTATGCGTTATGCGTTATGCGTTATGGGTTATGAGTAATGCGTGATCCGTTATGCGTTATGCTTTATGCGTTATGAGTTACGCGTAATGCGTTATGCGTTATGCGTTATGGGTTATGAGTAATGCGTGATCCGTTATGCGTTATGCTTTATGCGTTATGAGTTACGCGTAATGCGTTATGCGCTATGGGTCATGCGTTAAGCGTTTTGCGTTATGCGTTATGCGTTATGGGTTATGCGTTATGGGTTATGAGTAATGCGTGATCCGTTATGCGTTATGCTTTATGCGTTATGAGTTACGCGTAATGCGTTATGCGCTATGGGTCATGCGTTAAGCGCTATGCGTTATGCGTTATGCGTTATGGGTTATCCGTTATGCGTTATCCGTTATGCGTTATGCGTTATGCGTTATGCGTTATGCGTTATGCGTTATGCGTTATGCGATATGCGTTATGCGTTATGCGTTATGCGTTATGCGTTATGCGTTATGCGTTATGCGTTATGCGTTATGCGATATGCGTTATGCGTTATGCGTTATGCGTTATGCGTTATGCGTTATGCGTTATGCGTTATGAGTAATGCGTGATCCGTTATGCGTTATGCGTTATGCGTTATGCGTTATGTGTTATGCGTTGTGCGTTATCCGCTATGCGTTATGCGTTTTGCGTTATGCGTTATGCGTTATGCGTTATGCGTTATGCGATATGCGTTATGCGTTATGCGTTATGCGTTATGCGTTATGCGTTATGCGTTATGCGTTATGCGTTATGCGTTATGCGTTATGCGTTATGCGTTATGCGTTATGCGTTATGCGTTATGCGTTATGCGTTATGCCTTATGCGTTATGAGTAATGCGTGATCCGTTATGCGTTATGCGTTATGCGTTATGCGTTATGCGTTATGTGTTATGCGTTGTGCGTTATCCGCTATGCGTTATGCGTTTTGCGTTATGCGTTATGCGTTATGCGTTGTGCGTTATGCGTTATGAGTAATGCGTGATCCGTTATGCGTTATGCGTTATGAGTAATGCGTGATCCGTTATGCGTTATGCGTTATGCGTTATGCGTTATGCGTTATGCGTTATGCGTTATGCGTTATGCGTGATGGGTTATGCGTTATGTGTTATGCGTTATGCGTTATGCGTTATGCGTTTTGCGTTATGCGTTATGCCTTATGCGTTATGCGTTATGCGTTATGCGTTATGCGCTATGGGTCATGCGTTAAGCGTTATGCGTTATGCGTTATGCGTTATGGGTTATGAGTAATGCGTGATCCGTTGTGCGTTATGCTTTATGCGTTATGAGTTACGCGTAATGCGTTATGCGTTATGCGTTATGCGTTATGCGTTATGCGTTATGCGTTATGCGTTATACGTTATGCGTTATGAGTAATGCGTTATGAGTAATGCGTGATCCGTTATGCGTTATGCGTTATGAGTAATGCGTGATCCGTTATGCGTTATGCGTTATGAGTAATGCTTGATCCCTTACGCGTTATGCGTTATGCGTTATGCGTTATGGGTTATGCGTTATGTGTTATGAGTTATGCGTTATGCGTTTTGCGTTTTGCGTTATGCGTTATGCGTTATGGGTTATGAGTAATGCGTGATCCGTTATGCGTTATGCTTTATGCGTTATGAGTTACGCGTAATGCGTTATGCGTTATGCGTTATGGGTTATGCGTTATGTGTTATGAGTTATGCGTTATGCGTTATGCGTTATGCGTTATGCGTTATGCGTTATGCGTTATGGGTTATCCGTTATGCGTTATCCGTTATGAGTTTTGCGTTATGCGTTATGAGTTGTGCGTTATGCGTTATGCGTTATGCGTTATGCGTTATGCGTTATGCGTTATGCGTTATGCGTTATGCGTTATGAGTAATGCTTGATCCGTTACGCGTTATGCGTTATGCGTTATGCGTTATGCGTTATGGGTTATGCGTTATGTGTTATGAGTTATGCGTTATGCGTTATGCGTTATGCGTTATGCGTTATGCGTTATGCGTTATGCGTTATGCGTTATGCGTTATGCGTTATGCGTTATGCGTTATGCGTTATGGGTTATGAGTAATGCGTGATCCGTTATGCGTTATGCTTTATGCGTTATGAGTTACGCGTAATGCGTTATGCGCTATGGGTCATGCGTTAAGCGTTATGCGTTATGCGTTATGCGTTATGGGTTATGTGTTATGCGTTATGCGTTATGCGTTATGCGTTATGCGTTATGCGATATGGGATATCCGTTATGTGTCATGCGTTATGCGTTATGCGTTTTGCGTTATGCGTTATGCCTTATGCGTTATGCTTTATGCGTTATGAGTTATGCGTAATGCGTTATGCGTTATGCGTTATGCGTTATGGGTTATGTGTAATGCGTGATCCGTTATGCGTTATGCTTTATGCGTTATGAGTTACGCGTAATGCGTTATGCGCTATGGGTCATGCGTTAAGCGTTATGCGTTATGCGTTATGCGTTATGGGTTATGAGTAATGCGTGATCCGTTGTGCGTTATGCTTTATGCGTTATGAGTTACGCGTAATGCGTTATGCGCTATGGGTCATGCGTTAAGCGTTATGCGTTATGCGTTATGCGTAATGGGTTATGTGTTATGCGTTATGCGTTATGCGTTATGCGTTATGCGATATGCGTTATGCGTTATGCGTTATGCGTTATACGTTATGCGTTGTGCGTTATGCGATATGCGATATGCGTTATGCGTTATGCGTTATGCGTTATGCGATATGCGTTATGCGTTATGCGTTATGCGTTATGCGTTATACGTTATGCGTTATGAGTAATGCGTTATGAGTAATGCGTGATCCGTTATGCGTTATGCGTTATGAGTAATGCGTGATCCGTTATGCGTTATGCGTTATGCGTTATGCGTTATGTGTTATGCGTTGTGCGTTATCCGCTATGCGTTATGCGTTTTGCGTTATGCGTTATGCGTTATGCGTTATGCGTTATGCGATATGCGTTATGCGTTATGCGTTATGCGTTATGCGTTATGCGTTATGCGTTATGCGTTATGCGTTATGCGTTATGCGTTATGCGTTATGCGTTATGCGTTATGCCTTATGCGTTATGAGTAATGCGTGATCCGTTATGCGTTATGCGTTATGCGTTATGCGTTATGCGTTATGTGTTATGCGTTGTGCGTTATCCGCTATGCGTTATGCGTTTTGCGTTATGCGTTATGCGTTATGCGTTGTGCGTTATGCGTTATGAGTAATGCGTGATCCGTTATGCGTTATGCGTTATGAGTAATGCGTGATCCGTTATGCGTTATGCGTTATGCGTTATGCGTTATGCGTTATGCGTTATGCGTTATGCGTTATGGGTTATGCGTTATGTGTTATGCGTTATGCGTTATGCGTTATGCGTTTTGCGTTATGCGTTATGCCTTATGCGTTATGCGTTATGCGTTATGCGTTATGCGCTATGGGTCATGCGTTAAGCGTTATGCGTTATGCGTTATGCGTTATGGGTTATGAGTAATGCGTGATCCGTTGTGCGTTATGCTTTATGCGTTATTAGTTACGCGTAATGCGTTATGCGTTATGCGTTATGCGTTATGCGTTATGCGTTATGCGTTATGCGTTATGCGTTATACGTTATGCGTTATGAGTAATGCGTTATGAGTAATGCGTGATCCGTTATGCGTTATGCGTTATGAGTAATGCGTGATCCGTTATGCGTTATGCGTTATGAGTAATGCTTGATCCCTTACGCGTTATGCGTTATGCGTTATGCGTTATGGGTTATGCGTTATGGGTTATGTGTTATGCGTTATGCGTTATGCGTTATGCGTTATGCGATATGCGTTATGCGTTATGCGTTATGCGTTTTGCGTTATGCGTTATGCCTTATGCGTTAAGCGTTATGCGTTATGCGTTATGCGTTATGGGTTATGAGTAATGCGTGATCCGTTGTGCGTTATGCTTTATGCGTTATGAGTTACGCGTAATGCGTTATGCGCTATGGGTCATGCGTTAAGCGTTATGCGTTATGCGTTATGCGTTATGGGTTATGTGTTATGCGTTATGCGTTATGCGTTATGCGTTATGCGTTATGCGATATGCGTTATGCGTTATGCGTTATGCGTTATACGTTATGCGTTGTGCGTTATGCGATATGCGATATGCGTTATGCGTTATGCGTTATGCGTTATGCGATATGCGTTATGCGTTATGCGTTATGCGTTATGCGTTATACGTTATGCGTTATGAGTAATGCGTTATGAGTAATGCGTGATCCGTTATGCGTTATGCGTTATGAGTAATGCGTGATCCGTTATGCGTTATGCGTTATGCGTTATGCGTTATGTGTTATGCGTTGTGCGTTATCCGCTATGCGTTATGCGTTTTGCGTTATGCGTTATGCGTTATGCGTTATGCGATATGCGTTATGCGTTATGCGTTATGCGTTATGCGTTATGCGTTATGCGTTATGCGTTATGCGTTATGCGTTATGCGTTATGCGTTATGCGTTATGCGTTATGCGTTATGCGTTATGCCTTATGCGTTATGAGTAATGCGTGATCCGTTATGCGTTATGCGTTATGCGTTATGCGTTATGCGTTATGCGTTATGCGTTATGTGTTATGCGTTGTGCGTTATCCGCTATGCGTTATGCGTTTTGCGTTATGCGTTATGCGTTATGCGTTGTGCGTTATGCGTTATGAGTAATGCGTGATCCGTTATGCGTTATGCGTTATGAGTAATGCGTGATCCGTTATGCGTTATGCGTTATGCGTTATGCGTTATGCGTTATGCGTTATGCGTTATGCGTTATGCGTTATGGGTTATGCGTTATGTGTTATGCGTTATGCGTTATGCGTTATGCGTTTTGCGTTATGCGTTATGCCTTATGCGTTATGCGTTATGCGTTATGCGTTATGCGCTATGGGTCATGCGTTAAGCGTTATGCGTTATGCGTTATGCGTTATGGGTTATGAGTAATGCGTGATCCGTTGTGCGTTATGCTTTATGCGTTATTAGTTACGCGTAATGCGTTATGCGTTATGCGTTATGCGTTATGCGTTATGCGTTATGCGTTATGCGTTATGCGTTATGCGTTATGCGTTATACGTTATGCGTTATGAGTAATGCGTTATGAGTAATGCGTGATCCGTTATGCGTTATGCGTTATGAGTAATGCGTGATCCGTTATGCGTTATGCGTTATGAGTAATGCTTGATCCCTTACGCGTTATGCGTTATGCGTTATGCGTTATGGGTTATGCGTTATGTGTTATGAGTTATGCGTTATGCGTTTTGCGTTATGCGTTATGCGTTATGGGTTATGAGTAATGCGTGATCCGTTATGCGTTATGCTTTATGCGTTATGAGTTACGCGTAATGCGTTATGCGTTATGCGTTATGGGTTATGCGTTCTGTGTTATGAGTTATGCGTTATGCGTTATGCGTTATGCGTTATGCGTTATGCGTTATGGGTTATCCGTTATGCGTTATCCGTTATGAGTTTTGCGTTATGCGTTATGAGTTGTGCGTTATGCGTTATGCGTTATGCGTTATGCGTTATGCGTTATGCGTTATGCGTTATGCGTTATGAGTAATGCTTGATCCGTTACGCGTTATGCGTTATGCGTTATGCGTTATGCGTTATGGGTTATGCGTTATGTGTTATGAGTTATGCGTTATGCGTTATGCGTTATGCGTTATGCGTTATGCGTTATGCGTTATGCGTTATGCGTTATGCGTTATGCGTTATGCGTTATGCGTTATGCGTTATGCGTTATGGGTTATGAGTAATGCGTGATCCGTTGTGCGTTATGCTTTATGCGTTATGAGTTACGCGTAATGCGTTATGCGCTATGGGTCATGCGTTAAGCGTTATGCGTTATGCGTTATGCGTTATGGGTTATGCGTTATGCGTTATGCGTTATGCGTTATGCGTTATGCGTTATGCGATATGGGATATCCGTTATGTGTCATGCGTTATGCGTTATGCGTTATGCGTTATGCGTTATGCCTTATGCGTTATGCTTTATGCGTTATGAGTTATGCGTAATGCGTTATGCGTTATGCGTTATGCGTTATGGGTTATGTGTAATGCGTGATCCGTTATGCGTTATGCTTTATGCGTTATGAGTTACGCGTAATGCGTTATGCGCTATGGGTCATGCGTTAAGCGTTATGCGTTATGCGTTATGCGTTATGGGTTATGAGTAATGCGTGATCCGTTGTGCGTTATGCTTTATGCGTTATGAGTTACGCGTAATGCGTTATGCGCTATGGGTCATGCGTTAAGCGTTATGCGTTATGCGTTATGCGTTATGGGTTATGTGTTATGCGTTATGCGTTATGCGTTATGCGTTATGCGTTATGCGTTATGCGATATGCGTTATGCGTTATGCGATATGCGTTATACGTTATGCGTTGTGCGTTATGCGATATGCGATATGCGTTATGCGTTATGCGTTATGCGTTATGCGATATGCGTTATGCGTTATGCGTTATGCGTTATGCGTTATACGTTATGCGTTATGAGTAATGCGTTATGAGTAATGCGTGATCCGTTATGCGTTATGCGTTATGAGTAATGCGTGATCCGTTATGCGTTATGCGTTATGAGTAATGCTTGATCCCTTACGCGTTATGCGTTATGCGTTATGCGTTATGGGTTATGCGTTATGTGTTATGAGTTATGCGTTATGCGTTTTGCGTTATGCGTTATGCGTTATGGGTTATGAGTAATGCGTGATCCGTTATGCGTTATGCTTTATGCGTTATGAGTTACGCGTAATGCGTTATGCGTTATGCGTTATGGGTTATGCGTTATGTGTTATGAGTTATACGTTATGCGTTATGCGTTATGCGTTATGCGTTATGCGTTATGCGTTATGGGTTATCCGTTATGCGTTATCCGTTATGAGTTTTGCGTTATGCGTTATGAGTTGTGCGTTATGCGTTATGCGTTATGCGTTATGCGTTATGCGTTATGCGTTATGCGTTATGAGTAATGCTTGATCCGTTACGCGTTATGCGTTATGCGTTATGCGTTATGGGTTATGCGTTATGTGTTATGAGTTATGCGTTATGCGTTATGCGTTATGCGTTATGCGTTATGCGTTATGCGTTATGCGTTATGCGTTATGGGTTATGAGTAATGCGTGATCCGTTGTGCGTTATGCTTTATGCGTTATGAGTTACGCGTAATGCGTTATGCGCTATGGGTCATGCGTTAAGCGTTATGCGTTATGCGTTATGCGTTATGGGTTATGTGTTATGCGTTATGCGTTATGCGTTATGCGTTATGCGTTATGCGATATGGGTTATCCGTTATGCGTTATCCGTTATGCGTTATGCGTTATGCGTTATGCGTTATGCGTTATGCGTTATGCGTTATGCGTTATGCGTTATGCGTTATGCGTTATGGGTTATCCGTTATGCGTTATCCGTTATGAGTTTTGCGTTATGCGTTATGAGTTGTGCGTTATGCGTTATGCGTTATGCGTTATGCGTTATGCGTTATGCGTTATGCGTTATGCGTTATGCGTTATGCGTTATGAGTAATGCTTGATCCGTTACGCGTAATGCGTTATGCGTTATGCGTTATGGGTTATGCGTTATGCGTTATGCGTTATGCGTTATGCGTTATGCGTTATGCGTTATGCGTTATGCGTTATGCGTTATGCGTTATGCGTTATGCGTTATGGGTTATGTGTTATGCGTTATGCGTTATGCGTTATGCGTTATGCGATATGGGTTATCCGTTATGCGTTATCCGTTATGCGTTATGCGTTATGCGTTATGCTTTACGCGTTATGCGTTATGCGTTATGCGTTATGCGTTATGCGTTATGCGTTATGCGTTATGGGTTATCCGTTATGCGTTATCCGTTATGAGTTTTGCGTTATGCGTTATGAGTTGTGCGTTATGCGTTATGCGTTATGCGTTATGCGTTATGCGTTATGCGTTATGCGTTATGCGTTATGCGTTATGAGTAATGCTTGATCCGTTACGCGTTATGCGTTATGCGTTATGGGTTATGCGTTATGCGTTATGCGTTATGCGTTATGCGTTATGCGTTATGCGTTATGCGTTATGCGTTATGCGTTATGCGTTATGCGTTATGCGTTATGCGTTATGCGTTATGCGTTATGCGTTATGCGTTATGCGTTATGCGTTATGCGTTATGCGTTATGCGTTATGCGTTATGCGTTATGAGAAATGCGTGATAAGTTATGCGTTATGCGTTATGAGTAATGCGTGATCCGTTATGCGTTATGCGTTATGCGTTATGCGTTATGCGTTATGCGTTATGCGTTATGCGTTATGGGTTATGCGTTATGCGTTATGCGTTATGCGTTATGCGTTATGCGTTATGCGTTATGCGTTATGCGTTATGCGTTATGCGTTATGCGTTATGCGTTATGCGTTATGGGTTATGCGTTATGCGTTATGCGTTATGCGTTATGCGTTATGCGTTATGCGTTATGCGTTATGCGTTATGCGTTATGCGTTATGCGTTATGCGTTATGCGTTATGCGTTATGCGATATGCGTTATGCGATATGCGTTATGCGTTATGCGTTATGCGTTATGCGTTATGCGTTATGCGTTATGCGTTATGCGTTATGCGTTATGCGTTATGCGTTATGCGTTATGCGTTATGCGTTATGCGTTATGCGTTATGCGTTATGCGTTATGCGTTATGCGTTATGCGTTATGCGTTATGCGTTATGCGTTATGCGTTATACGTTATGCGTTATGAGTAATGCGTTATGAGTAATGCGTGATCCGTTATGCGTTATGCGTTATGAGTAATGCGTGATCCGTTATGCGTTATGCGTTATGAGTAATGCTTGATCCCTTACGCGTTATGCGTTATGCGTTATGCGTTATGGGTTATGCGTTATGTGTTATGAGTTATGCGTTATGCGTTTTGCGTTATGCGTTATGCGTTATGGGTTATGAGTAATGCGTGATCCGTTATGCGTTATGCTTTATGCGTTATGAGTTACGCGTAATGCGTTATGCGTTATGCGTTATGGGTTATGCGTTATGTGTTATGAGTTATGCGTTATGCGTTATGCGTTATGCGTTATGCGTTATGCGTTATGGGTTATCCGTTATGCGTTATCTGTTATGAGTTTTGCGTTATGCGTTATGATTTGTGCGTTATGCGTTATGCGTTATGCGTTATGCGTTATGCGTTATGCGTTATGCGTTATGCGTTATGAGTAATGCTTGATCCGTTACGCGTTATGCGTTATGCGTTATGCGTTATGGGTTATGCGTTATGTGTTATGAGTTATGCGTTATGCGTTATGCGTTATGCGTTATGCGTTATGCGTTATGCGTTATGCGTTATGCGTTATGCGTTATGCGTTATGCGTTATGCGTTATGGGTTATGAGTAATGCGTGATCCGTTGTGCGTTATGCTTTATGCGTTATGAGTTACGCGTAATGCGTTATGCGCTATGGGTCATGCGTTAAGCGTTATGCGTTATGCGTTATGCGTTATGGGTTATGTGTTATGCGTTATGCGTTATGCGTTATGCGTTATGCGTTATGCGATATGGGTTATCCGTTATGCGTTATCCGTTATGCGTTATGCGTTATGCGTTATGCTTTACGCGTTATGCGTTATGCGTTATGCGTTATGCGTTATGCGTTATGCGTTATGGGTTATCCGTTATGCGTTATCCGTTATGAGTTTTGCGTTATGCGTTATGAGTTGTGCGTTATGCGTTATGCGTTACGCGTTAGGCGTTATGCGTTATGCGTTATGCGTTATGCGTTATGCGTTATGCGTTATGAGTAATGCTTGATCCGTTACGCGTTATGCGTTATGCGTTATGGGTTATGCGTTATGCGTTATGCGTTATGCGTTATGCGTTATGCGTTATGCGTTATGCGTTATGCGTTATGCGTTATGCGTTATGCGTTATGCGTTATGCGTTATGCGTTATGCGTTATGCGTTATGCGTTATGCGTTATGGGTTATGCGTTATGTGTTATGCGTTATGCGTTATGCGTTATGCGTTATGCGTTATGCGTTATGCGTTATGCGTTATGCGTTATGCGTTATGCGTTATGCGTTATGCGTTATGCGTTATGCGTTATGCGTTATGTGTTATCCGTTATGAGTTATGAGTAATGCGTGATCCGTTATGCGTTATGCGTTATGAGTAATGCGTGATCCGTTATGCGTCATGCGTTATGAGTAATGCTTGATCCGTTACGCGTTATGCGTTATGCGTTATGCGTTATGGGTTATGCGTTATGCGTTATGCGTTATGCGTTATGAGTAATGCTTGATCCGTTACGCGTTATGCGTTATGCGTTATGCGTTATGGGTTATGCGTTATGTGTTATGAGTTATGAGTTATGCGTTATGCGTTATGCGTTATGCGTTATGCGTTATGCGTTATGGGTTATGAGTAATGCGTGATCCGTTATGCGTTATGCTTTATGCGTTATGAGTTACGCGTAATGCGTTATGCGTTATGCGTTATGGGTTATGAGTAATGCGTGATCCGTTATGCGTTATGCTTTATGCGTTATGAGTTACGCGTAATGCGTTATGCGCTATGGGTCATGCGTTAAGCGTTATGCGTTATGCGTTATGCGTTATGGGTTATGCGTTATGGGTTATGAGTAATGCGTGATCCGTTATGCGTTATGCTTTATGCGTTATGAGTTACGCGTAATGCGTTATGCGCTATGGGTCATGCGTTAAGCGCTATGCGTTATGCGTTATGCGTTATGGGTTATCCGTTATGCGTTATCCGTTATGCGTTATGCGTTATGCGTTATGCGTTATGCGTTATGCGATATGCGTTATGCGTTATGCGTTATGCGTTATGCGTTATGCGTTATGCGTTATGCGATATGCGTTATGCGTTATGCGTTATGCGTTATGCGTTATGCGTTATGCGTTATGAGTAATGCGCGATCCGTTATGCGTTATGCGTTATGCGTTATGCGTTATGTGTTATACGTTGTGCGTTATCCGCTATGCGTTATGCGTTTTGCGTTATGCGTTATGCGTTATGCGTTATGCGTTATGCGATATGCGTTATGCGTTATGCGTTATGCGTTATGCGTTATGCGTTATGCGTTATGCGTTATGCGTTATGCGTTATGCGTTATGCGTTCTGCGTTATGCCTTATGCGTTATGAGTAATGCGTGATCCGTTATGCGTTATGCGTTATGCGTTATGCGTTATGTGTTATGCGTTGTGCGTTATCCGCTATGCGTTATGCGTTTTGCGTTATGCGTTATGCGTTATGCGTTGTGCGTTATGCGTTATGAGTAATGCGTGATCCGTTATGCGTTATGCGTTATGAGTAATGCGTGATCCGTTATGCGTTATGCGTTATGCGTTATGCGTTATGCGTTATGCGTTATGCGTTATGGGTTATGCGTTATGTGTTATGCGTTATGCGTTATGCGTTATGCGTTTTGCGTTATGCGTTATGCCTTATGCGTTATGCGTTATGCGTTATGCGTTATGCGCTATGGGTCATGCGTTAAGCGTTATGCGTTATGCGTTATGCGTTATGGGTTATGAGTAATGCGTGATCCGTTGTGCGTTATGCTTTATGCGTTATGAGTTACGCGTAATGCGTTATGCGTTATGCGTTATGCGTTATACGTTATGCGTTATGAGTAATGCGTTATGAGTAATGCGTGATCGGTTATGCGTTATGCGTTATGAGTAATGCGTGATCCGTTATGCGTTATGCGTTATGAGTAATGCTTGATCCCTTACGCGTTATGCGTTATGCGTTATGCGTTATGGGTTATGCGTTATGTGTTATGAGTTATGCGCTATGCGTTTTGCGTTATGCGTTATGCGTTATGGGTTATGAGTAATGCGTGATCCGTTATGCGTTATGCTTTATGCGTTATGAGTTACGCGTAATGCGTTATGCGTTATGCGTTATGGGTTATGAGTAATGCGTGATCCGTTATGCGTTATGCTTTATGCGTTATGAGTTACGCGTAATGCGTTATGCGTTATGCGTTATGGGTTATGCGTTATGTGTTATGAGTTATGCGTTATGCGTTATACGTTATGCGTTATGCGTTATGCGTTATGCGTTATGGGTTATCCGTTATGCGTTATCCGTTATGAGTTTTGCGTTATGCGTTATGAGTTGTGCGTTATGCGTTATGCGTTATGCGTTATGCGTTATGCGTTATGCGTTATGCGTTATGCGTTATGCGTTATGCGTTATGCGTTATGCGTTATGCGTTATGGGTTATGCGTTATGCGTTATGCGTTATGCGTTATGCGTTATGCGTTATGCGTTATGCGTTATGCGTTATGCGTTATGCGTTATGCGTTATGCGTTATGCGTTATGCGTTATGCGTTATGCGTTATGCGTTATGCGTTATGCGTTATGCGTTATGCGTTATGCGTTATGCGTTATGCGTTATGCGTTATGCGTTATGCGTTATGCGTTATGCGTTATGAGAAATGCGTGATCCGTTATGCGTTATGCGTTATGAGTAATGCGTGATCCGTTATGCGTTATGCGTTATGAGTAATGCGTGATCCGTTATGCGTTATGCGTTATGAGTAATGCGTGATCCGTTATGCGTTATGCGTTATGAGTAATGCTTGATCCGTTACGCGTTATGCGTTATGCGTTATGCGTTATGGGTTATGCGTTATGCGTTATGCGTTATGCGTTATGCGTTATGAGTAATGCTTGATCCGTTACGCGTTATGCGTTATGCGTTATGCGTTATGGGTTATGCGTTATGTGTTATGAGTTATGCGTTATGCGTTATGCGTTATGCGTTATGCGTTATGCGTTATGCGTTATGCGTTATGCGTTATGGGTTATGAGTAATGCGTGATCCGTTATGCGTTATGCTTTATGCGTTATGAGTTACGCGTAATGCGTTATGCGTTATGCGTTATGGGTTATGAGTAATGCGTGATCCGTTATGCGTTATGCTTTATGCGTTATGAGTTACGCGTAATGCGTTATGCGCTATGGGTCATGCGTTAAGCGTTATGCGTTATGCGTTATGCGTTATGGGTTATGCGTTATGGGTTATGAGTAATGCGTGATCCGTTATGCGTTATGCTTTATGCGTTATGAGTTACGCGTAATGCGTTATGCGCTATGGGTCATGCGTTAAGCGCTATGCGTTATGCGTTATGCGTTATGGGTTATCCGTTATGCGTTATCCGTTATGCGTTATGCGTTATGCGTTATGCGTTATGCGTTATGCGTTATGCGATATGCGTTATGCGTTATGCGTTATGCGTTATGCGTTATGCGTTATGCGTTATGCGTTATGCGATATGCGTTATGCGTTATGCGTTATGCGTTATGCGTTATGCGTTATGCGTTATGCGTTATGAGTAATGCGTGATCCGTTATGCGTTATGCGTTATGCGTTATGCGTTATGCGTTATGTGTTATACGTTGTGCGTTATCCGCTATGCGTTATGCGTTTTGCGTTATGCGTTATGCGTTATGCGTTATGCGTTATGCGATATGCGTTATGCGTTATGCGTTATGCGTTATGCGTTATGCGTTATGCGTTATGCGTTATGCGTTATGCGTTATGCGTTATGCGTTATGCGTTATGCGTTATGCGTTATGCGTTATGCGTTATGCGTTATGAGTAATGCGTGATCCGTTATGCGTTATGCGTTATGCGTTATGCGTTATGCGTTATGTGTTATGCGTTGTGCGTTATCCGCTATGCGTTATGCGTTTTGCGTTATGCGTTATGCGTTATGCGTTGTGCGTTATGCGTTATGAGTAATGCGTGATCCGTTATGCGTCATGCGTTATGAGTAATGCGTGATCCGTTATGCGTTATGCGTTATGCGTTATGCGTTATGCGTTATGCGTTATGCGTTATGCGTTATGGGTTATGCGTTATGTGTTATGCGTTATGCGTTATGCGTTATGCGTTATGAGTTACGCGTAATGCGTTATGCGTTATGCGTTATGGGTTATGCGTTATGTGTTATGAGTTATGCGTTATGCGTTATGCGTTATGCGTTATGCGTTATGCGTTATGGGTTATCCGTTATGCGTTATCCGTTATGAGTTTTGCGTTATGCGTTATGAGTTGTGCGTTATGCGTTATGCGTTATGCGTTATGCGTTATGCGTTATGCGTTATGCGTTATGCGTTATGCGTTATGCGTTATGCGTTATGCGTTATGCGTTATGCGTTATGCGTTATGCGTTATGCGTTATGCGTTATGCGTTATGCGTTATGCGTTATGCGTTATGCGTTATGCGTTATGCGTTATGCGTTATGCGTTATGCGTTATGCGTTATACGTTATGCGTTATGAGTAATGCGTTATGAGTAATGCGTGATCCGTTATGCGTTATGCGTTATGAGTAATGCGTGATCCGTTATGCGTTATGCGTTATGAGTAATGCTTGATCCCTTACGCGTTATGCGTTATGCGTTATGCGTTATGCGTTATGCGTTATGGGTTATCCGTTATGCGTTATCCGTTATGAGTTTTGCGTTATGCGTTATGAGTTGTGCGTTATGCGTTATGCGTTATGCGTTATGCGTTATGCGTTATGCGTTATGCGTTATGCGTTATGAGTAATGCTTGATCCGTTACGCGTTATGCGTTATGCGTTATGCGTTATGGGTTATGCGTTATGTGTTATGAGTTATGCGTTATGCGTTATGCGTTATGCGTTATGCGTTATGCGTTATGCGTTATGCGTTATGCGTTATGCGTTATGCGTTATGCGTTATGCGTTATGCGTTATGCGTTATGCGTTATGCGTTATGCGTTATGCGTTATGGGTTATGCGTTATGTGTTATGAGTTATGCGTTATGCGTTTTGCGTTATGCGTTATGCGTTATGGGTTATGAGTAATGCGTGATCCGTTATGCGTTATGCTTTATGCGTTATGAGTTACGCGTAATGCGTTATGCGTTATGCGTTATGGGTTATGCGTTATGTGTTATGAGTTATGCGTTATGCGTTATGCGTTATGCGTTATGCGTTATGCGTTATGGGTTATCCGTTATGCGTTATCCGTTATGAGTTTTGCGTTATGCGTTATGAGTTGTGCGTTATGCGTTATGCGTTATGCGTTATGCGTTATGCGTTATGCGTTATGCGTTATGCGTTATGCGTTATGAGTAATGCTTGATCCGTTACGCGTTATGCGTTATGCGTTATGCGTTATGGGTTATGCGTTATGTGTTATGAGTTATGCGTTATGCGTTATGCGTTATGCGTTATGCGTTATGCGTTATGCGTTATGCGTTATGCGTTATGCGTTATGGGTTATGAGTAATGCGTGATCCGTTGTGCGTTATGCTTTATGCGTTATGAGTTACGCGTAATGCGTTATGCGCTATGGGTCATGCGTTAAGCGTTATGCGTTATGCGTTATGCGTTATGGGTTATGTGTTATGCGTTATGCGTTATGCGTTATGCGTTATGCGTTATGCGATATGGGTTATCCGTTATGCGTTATCCGTTATGCGTTATGCGTTATGCGTTATGCGTTATGCGTTATGCGTTATGCGTTATGCGTTATGCGTTATGCGTTATGCGTTATGGGTTATCCGTTATGCGTTATCCGTTATGAGTTTTGCGTTATGCGTTATGAGTTGTGCGTTATGCGTTATGCGTTATGCGTTATGCGTTATGCGTTATGCGTTATGCGTTATGCGTTATGCGTTATGAGTAATGCTTGATCCGTTACGCGTTATGCGTTATGCGTTATGCGTTATGCGTTATGCGTTATGCGTTATGCGTTATGCGTTATGCGTTATGCGTTATGCGTTATGCGTTATGCGTTATGCGTTATGCGTTATGCGTTATGCGTTATGCGTTATGCGTTATGCGTTATGCGTTATGCGTTATGCGTTATGCGTTATGCGTTATGCGTTATGCGTTATGCGTTATGCGTTATGCGTTATGCGTTATGCGTTATGCGTTATGCGTTATGAGAAATGCGTGATCCGTTATGCGTTATGCGTTATGAGTAATGCGTGATCCGTTATGCGTTATGCGTTATGCGTTATGCGTTATGCGTTATGCGTTATGCGTTATGCGTTATGCGTTATGCGTTATGGGTTATGCGTTATGTGTTATGCGTTATGCGTTATGCGTTATGCGTTATGCGTTATGCGTTATGCGTTATGCGTTATGCGTTATGCGTTATGCGTTATGTGTTATCCGTTATGAGTTATGAGTAATGCGTGATCCGTTATGCGTTATGCGTTATGAGTAATGCGTGATCCGTTATGCGTCATGCGTTATGAGTAATGCTTGATCCGTTACGCGTTATGCGTTATGCGTTATGCGTTATGGGTTATGCGTTATGCGTTATGCGTTATGCGTTATGCGTTATGAGTAATGCTTGATCCGTTACGCGTTATGCGTTATGCGTTATGCGTTATGGGTTATGCGTTATGTGTTATGAGTTATGCGTTATGCGTTATGCGTTATGCGTTATGCGTTATGCGTTATGCGTTATGGGTTATGAGTAATGCGTGATCCGTTATGCGTTATGCTTTATGCGTTATGAGTTACGCGTAATGCGTTATGCGTTATGCGTTATGGGTTATGAGTAATGCGTGATCCGTTATGCGTTATGCTTTATGCGTTATGAGTTACGCGTAATGCGTTATGCGCTATGGGTCATGCGTTAAGCGTTATGCGTTATGCGTTATGCGCAATGGGTTATGCGTTATGGGTTATGAGTAATGCGTGATCCGTTATGCGTTATGCTTTATGCGTTATGAGTTACGCGTAATGCGTTATGCGCTATGGGTCATGCGTTAAGCGCTATGCGTTATGCGTTATGCGTTATGGGTTATCCGTTATGCGTTATCCGTTATGCGTTATGCGTTATGCGTTATGCGTTATGCGTTATGCGTTATGCGATATGCGTTATGCGTTATGCGTTATGCGTTATGCGTTATGCGTTATGCGTTATGCGTTATGCGTTATGCGTTATGCGATATGCGTTATGCGTTATGCGTTATGCGTTATGCGTTATGCGTTATGCGTTATGCGTTATGCGTTATGCGTTATGCGTTATGCCTTATGCGTTATGAGTAATGCGTGATCCGTTATGCGTTATGCGTTATGCGTTATGCGTTATGCGTTATGTGTTATGCGTTGTGCGTTACCGCTATGCGTTATGCGTTTTGCGTTATGCGTTATGCGTTATGCGTTATGCGTTATGCGATATGCGTTATGCGTTATGCGTTATGCGTTATGCGTTATGCGTTATGCGTTATGCGTTATGCGTTATGCGTTATGCGTTATGCGTTATGCGTTATGCGTTATGCCTTATGCGTTATGAGTAATGCGTGATCCGTTATGCGTTATGCGTTATGCGTTATGCGTTATGCGTTATGTGTTATGCGTTGTGCGTTATCCGCTATGCGTTATGCGTTTTGCGTTATGCGTTATGCGTTATGCGTTGTGCGTTATGCGTTATGAGTAATGCGTGATCCGTTATGCGTTATGCGTTATGAGTAATGCGTGATCCGTTATGCGTTATGCGTTATGCGTTATGCGTTATGCGTTATGCGTTATGCGTTATGCGTTATGCGTTATGGGTTATGCGTTATGTGTTATGCGTTATGCGTTATGCGTTATGCGTTTTGCGTTATGCGTTATGCCTTATGCGTTATGCGTTATGCGTTATGCGTTATGCGCTATGGGTCATGCGTTAAGCGTTATGCGTTATGCGTTATGCGTTATGGGTTATGAGTAATGCGTGATCCGTTGTGCGTTATGCTTTATGCGTTATGAGTTACGCGTAATGCGTTATGCGCTATGGGTCATGCGTTAAGCGTTATGCGTTATGCGTTATGCGTTATGGGTTATGTGTTATGCGTTAAGCGTTATGCGTTATGCGTTATGCGTTATGCGTTATGCGTTATGCGTTATGGGTTATCCGTTATGCGTTATCCGTTATGCGTTATGCGTTATGCGTTATGCGTTATGGGTTATGAGTAATGCGTGATCCGTTGTGCGTTATGCTTTATGCGTTATGAGTTACGCGTAATGCGTTATGCGCTATGGGTCATGCGTTAAGCGTTATGCGTTATGCGTTATGCGTTATGGGTTATGTGTTATGCGTTATGCGTTATGCGTTATGCGTTATGCGTTATGCGTTATGCGTTATGCGTTATGCGTTATGCGTTATGCGTTATGCGTTATGCGTAATGCTTTATGCGTTATGCGTTATGCGTTATGCCTTATGCGTTATGAGTAATGCGTGATCCGTTATGCGTTATGCGTTATGCGTTATGCGTTATGCGTTATGCGTTATGCGTTATGCGTTATGTGTTATGCGTTGTGCGTTATCCGCTATGCGTGATGCGTTTTGCGTTATGCGTTATGCGTTATGCGTTGTGCGTTATGCGTTATGCGTTATAGGTTATGCGTTATGTGTCATGCGTTATGCGTTATGCGTTATGCGTTATGCGTTATGCATTATGCGTTATGCGTTATGCTTTATGCGTTATGCGTTATGAGTAATGCGTGATCCGTTATGCGTTATGCGTTATGAGTAATGCGTGATCCGTTATGCGTTATGCGTTATGCGTTATGCGTTATGCGTTATGCGTTATGCGTTATGCGTTATGCGTTATGGGTTATGCGTTATGTGTTATGCGTTATGCGTTATGCGTTATGCGTTTTGCGTTATGCGTTATGCCTTATGCGTTATGCGTTATGCGTTATGCGTTATGCGTTATGCGTTATGGGTTATGCGTTATGTGTTATGAGTTATGCGTTATGCGTTATGCGTTATGCGTTATGCGTTATGCGTTATGGGTTATGAGTAATGCGTGATTCGTTATGCGTTATGCTTTATGCGTTATGAGTTACGCGTAATGCGTTATGCGTTATGCGTTATGGGTTATGCGTTATGTGTTATGAGTTATGCGTTATGCATTATGCGTTATGCGTTATGGGTTATGAGTAATGCGTGATCCGTTTTGCGTTATGCTTTATGCGTTATGAGTTACGCGTAATGCGTTATGCGTTATGCGTTATGGGTTATGAGTAATGCGTGATCCGTTATGCGTTATGCTTTATGCGTTATGAGTTACGCGTAATGCGTTATGCGCTATGGGTCATGCGTTAAGCGTTATGCGTTATGCGTTATGCGTTATGGGTTATGAGTAATGCGTGATCCGTTGTGCGTTATGCTTTATGCGTTATGAGTTACGCGTAATGCGTTATGCGCTATGGGTCATGCGTTAAGCGTTATGCGTTATGCGTTATGGGTTATGTGTTATGCGTTATGCGTTATACGTTATGCGTTATGCGTTATGCGTTATGCGTTATGCGTTATGCGTTATGGGTTATCCGTTATGCGTTATCCGTTATGCGTTATGCGTTATGCGTTATGCGTTATGCGTTATGCGATATGCGTTATGCGTTATGCGTTATGCGTTATGCGTTATGCGATATGCGTTATGCGTTATGCCTTATGCGTTATGAGTAATGCGTGATCCGTTATGCGTTATGCGTTATGCGTTATGCGTTATGCGTTATGCGTTATGCGTTATGTGTTATGCGTTGTGCGTTATCCGCTATGCGTTATGCGTTTTGCGTTATGCGTTATGCGTTATGCGTTGTGCGTTATGCGTTATGGGTTATAGGTTATGCGTTATGTGTCATGCGTTATGCGTTATGCGTTATGCGTTATGCGTTATGCGTTATGCATTATGCGTTATGCGTTATGCTTTATGCGTTATGCGTTATGAGTAATGCGTGATCCGTTATGTGTTATGCGTTATGCGTTATGCGTTATGCGTTTTGCGTTATGCGTTATGCGTTATGCGTTATGCGTTATGGGTTATCCGTTATGCGTTATCCGTTATGCGTTATGCGTTATGCGTTATGCGTTATGGGTTATGAGTAATGCGTGATCCGTTGTGCGTTATGCTTTATGCGTTATGAGTTACGCGTAATGCGTTATGCGCTATGGGTCATGCGTTAAGCGTTATGCGTTATGCGTTATGCGTTATGGGTTATGTGTTATGCGTTATGCGTTATGCGTTATGCGTTATGCGTTATGCGTTATGCGTTATGCGTTATGCGTTATGCGTTATGCGTTATGCGTTATGCGTTATGCGTTATGCGTAATGCTTTATGCGTTATGCGTTATGCGTTATGCCTTATGCGTTATGAGTAATGCGTGATCCGTTATGCGTTATGCGTTATGCGTTATGCGTTATGCGTTATGCGTTATGCGTTATGCGTTATGTGTTATGCGTTGTGCGTTATCCGCTATGCGTGATGCGTTTTGCGTTATGCGTTATGCGTTATGCGTTGTGCGTTATGCGTTATGCGTTATAGGTTATGCGTTATGTGTCATGCGTTATGCGTTATGCGTTATGCGTTATGCATTATGCGTTATGCGTTATGCTTTATGCGTTATGCGTTATGAGTAATGCGTGATCCGTTATGCGTTATGCGTTATGAGTAATGCGTGATCCGTTATGCGTTATGCGTTATGCGTTATGCGTTATGCGTTATGCGTTATGCGTTATGCGTTATGCGTTATGGGTTATGCGTTATGTGTTATGCGTTATGCGTTATGCGTTATGCGTTTTGCGTTATGCGTTATGCCTTATGCGTTATGCGTTATGCGTTATGCGTTATGCGTTATGCGTTATGGGTTATGCGTTATGTGTTATGAGTTATGCGTTATGCGTTATGCGTTATGCGTTATGCGTTATGGGTTATGAGTAATGCGTGATTCGTTATGCGTTATGCTTTATGCGTTATGAGTTACGCGTAATGCGTTATGCGTTATGCGTTATGGGTTATGCGTTATGAGTTATGAGTTATGCGTTATGCATTATGCGTTATGCGTTATGGGTTATGAGTAATGCGTGATCCGTTTTGCGTTATGCTTTATGCGTTATGAGTTACGCGTAATGCGTTATGCGTTATGCGTTATGGGTTATGAGTAATGCGTGATCCGTTATGCGTTATGCTTTATGCGTTATGAGTTACGCGTAATGCGTTATGCGCTATGGGTCATGCGTTAAGCGTTATGCGTTATGCGTTATGCGTTATGGGTTATGAGTAATGCGTGATCCGTTGTGCGTTATGCTTTATGCGTTATGAGTTACGCGTAATGCGTTATGCGCTATGGGTCATGCGTTAAGCGTTATGCGTTATGCGTTATGGGTTATGTGTTATGCGTTATGCGTTATACGTTATGCGTTATGCGTTATGCGTTATGCGTTATGCGTTATGGGTTATCCGTTATGCGTTATCCGTTATGCGTTATGCGTTATGCGTTATGCGTTATGCGTTATGCGATATGCGTTATGCGTTATGCGTTATGCGTTATGCGTTATGCGATATGCGTTATGCGTTATGCCTTATGCGTTATGAGTAATGCGTGATCCGTTATGCGTTATGCGTTATGCGTTATGCGTTATGCGTTATGCGTTATGCGTTATGTGTTATGCGTTGTGCGTTATCCGCTATGCGTTATGCGTTTTGCGTTATGCGTTATGCGTTATGCGTTGTGCGTTATGCGTTATGGGTTATAGGTTATGCGTTATGTGTCATGCGTTATGCCTTATGCGTTATGCGTTATGCGTTATGCGTTATGCGTTATGCGTTATGTGTTATGCGTTATGCGTTATGCGTTATGCGTTATGCGTTATGCGTTATGCGTTATGCGTTATGCGTTATGCGTTATGCGTTATGCGTTATGCGTTATGCGTTATGCGTTATGCGTTATGAGAAATGCGTGATCCGTTATGCGTTATGCGTTATGAGTAATGCGTGATCCGTTATGCGTTATGCGTTATGCGTTATGCGTTATGCGTTATGCGTTATGAGTAATGCTTGATCCGTTACGCGTTATGCGTTATGCGTTATGCGTTATGCGTTATGCGTTATGCGTTATGCGTTATGCGTTATGCGTTATGGGTTATGCGTTATGCGTTATGCGTTATGCGTTATGCGTTATGCGTTATGCGTTATGCGTTATGCGTTATGCGTTATGCGTTATGCGTTATGCCTTATGCGTTATGAGTAATGCGTGATCCGTTATGCGTTATGCGTTATGCGTTATGCGTTATGCGTTATGTGTTATGCGTTGTGCGTTATCCGCAATGCGTTATGCGTTTTGCGTTATGCGTTATGCGTTATGCGTTGTGCGTTATGCGTTATGCGTTATAGGTTATGCGTTATGTGTCATGCGTTATGCGTTATGCGTTATGCGTTATGCGTTATGCGTTATGCGTTATGCGTTATGCGTTATGCGTTATGCGTTATGCGTAATGCTTTATGCGTTATCCGCTATGCGTTATGCGTTTTGCGTTATGCGTTATGCGTTATGCGTTGTGCGTTATGCGTTATGCGTTATAGGTTATGCGTTATGCGTTATGCGTTTTGCGTTTTGCGTTATGCGTTATGCGTTATGCGTTGTGCGTTATGCGTTATGCGTTATAGGTTATGCGTTATGTGTCATGCGTTATGCGTTATGCGTTATGCGTTATGCATTACGCGTTATGCGTTATGCTTTATGCGTTATGCGTTATAAGTAATGCGTGATCCGTTATGTGTTATGCGTTATGCGTTATGCGTTATGCGTTTTGCGTTATGCGTTATGCCTTATGCGTTATGCGTTATGCGTTATGCGTTATGCGTTATGCGTTATGCGTTATGCGTTATGCGTTATGCGTTATGCGTTATGCGTTATGCGATATGCGTTATGCGTTATGCGTTATGCGTTATGCGTTATGCGTTATGCGTTATGCGTTATGCGTTATGCGTTATGCGTTATGCGTAATGCTTTATGCGTTATGCGTTATGCGTTATGCCTTATGCGTTATGAGTAATGCGTGATCCGTTATGCGTTATGCGTTATGCGTTATGCGTTATGCGTTATGCGTTATGCGTTATGTGTTATGCGTTGTGCGTTATCCGCTATGCGTTATGCGTTTTGCGTTATGCGTTATGCGTTATGCGTTGTGCGTTATGCGTTATGCGTTATAGGTTATGCGTTATGTGTCATGCGTTATGCGTTATGCGTTATGCGTTATGCGTTATGCATTATGCGTTATGCGTTATGCTTTATGCGTTATGCGTTATGAGTAATGCGTGATCCGTTATGCGTTATGCGTTATGAGTAATGCGTGATCCGTTATGCGTTATGCGTTATGCGTTATGCGTTATGCGTTATGCGTTATGCGTTATGCGTTATGCGTTATGCGTTATGCGTTATGGGTTATGCGTTATGTGTTATGCGTTATGCGTTATGCGTTATGCGTTATGCGTTATGCGTTTTGCGTTATGCGTTATGCCTTATGCGTTATGCGTTATGCGTTATGCGTTATGCGTTATGCGTTATGCGTTATGGGTTATGCGTTATGTGTTATGAGTTATGCGTTATGCGTTATGCGTTATGCGTTATGCGTTATGCGTTATGGGTTATGAGTAATGCGTGATTCGTTATGCGTTATGCGTTATGTGTTATGAGTTATGCGTTATGCATTATGCGTTATGCGTTATGGGTTATGAGTAATGCGTGATCCGTTTTGCGTTATGCTTTATGCGTTATGAGTTACGCGTAATGCGTTATGCGTTATGCGTTATGGGTTATGAGTAATGCGTGATCCGTTATGCGTTATGCTTTATGCGTTATGAGTTATGCGTTATGCGTTATGCGTTATGCGTTTTGCGTTATGCGTTATGCGTTATGCGTTATGCGTTATGCGTTATGCGTTATGCGTTATGCGTTATGCGTTATGCGTTATGGGTTATGCGTTATGTGTTATGAGTTATGCGTTATGCGTTATGCGTTATGCGTTATGCGTTATGGGTTATGAGTAATGCGTGATCCGTTGTGCGTTATGCTTTATGCGTTATGAGTTATGCGTTATGCGTTATGCGTTATGCGTTTTGCGTTATGCGTTATGCGTTATGCGTTATGCGTTATGCGTTATGCGTTATGCGTTATGCGTTATGCGTTATGCGTTATGGGTTATGCGTTATGTGTTATGAGTTATGCGTTATGCGTTATGCGTTATGCGTTATGCGTTATGGGTTATGAGTAATGCGTGATCCGTTGTGCGTTATGCTTTATGCGTTATGAGTTACGCGTAATGCGTTATGCGCTATGGGTCATGCGTTAAGCGTTATGCGTTATGCGTTATGCGTTATGGGTTATGCGTTATGGGTTATGAGTAATGCGTGATCCGTTATGCGTTATGGTTTATGCGTTACGAGTTACGCGTAATGCGTTATGCGTTATGCGTTATGGGTTATGAGTAATGCGTGATCCGTTATGCGTTATGCTTTATGCGTTATGAGTTACGCGTAATGCGTTATGCGCTATGGGTCATGCGTTAAGCGTTATGCGTTATGCGTTATGCGTTATGGGTTATGCGTTATGGGTTATGAGTAATGCGTGATCCGTTATGCGTTATCCGTTATGCGTTATGCGTTATGCGTTATGCGTTATGCGTTATGCGTTATGCGATATGCGTTATGCGTTAAGCGTTATGCGTTATGCGTTATGCGTTATGCGTTATGCGTTATGCGTTATGCGTTATGCGTTATGCGTTATGCGTTATGCGTTATGCGTTATGCGTTATGCGTTATGCGTTATGCGTTATGCGTTATGCGTTATGCGTTATGCGTTATGCGTTATGCGTTATGCGTTATGCCTTATGCGTTATGAGTAATGCGTGATCCGTTATGCGTTATGCGTTATGCGTTATGCGTTATGCGTTATGCGTTATGTGTTATGCGTTGTGCGTTATCCGCTATGCGTTATGCGTTTTGCGTTATGCGTTATGCGTTATGCGTTGTGCGTTATGCGTTATGCGTTATAGGTTATGCGTTATGTGTCATGCGTTATGCGTTATGCGTTATGCGTTATGCGTTATGCGTTATGCATTACGCGTTATGCGTTATGCTTTATGCGTTATGCGTTATAAGTAATGCGTGATCCGTTATGTGTTATGCGTTATGCGTTATGCGTTATGCGTTTTGCGTTATGCGTTATGCCTTATGCGTTATGCGTTATGCGTTATGCGTTATGCGTTATGCGTTATGCGTTATGCGTTATGCGTTATGAGTAATGCGTGATCCGTTACGCGTTATGCGTTATGAGTAATGCTTGATCCGTTACGCGTTATGCGTTATGCGTTATGCGTTATGGGTTATGCGTTATGTGTTATGAGTTATGCGTTATGCGATATGCGTTATGCGTTATGCGTTATGGGTTATGAGTAATGCGTGATCCGTTATGCGTTATGCTTTATGCGTTATGAGTTATGCGTTTTGCGTTATGCGTTATGCCTTATGCGTTATGCGTTATGCGTTATGCGTTATGCGTTATGCGTTATGCGTTATGCGTTATGCCTTATGCGTTATGAGTAATGCGTGATCCGTTATGCGTTATGCGTTATGTGTTATGCGTTATGCGTTATGCGTTATGCGTTATGCGTTATGCGTTATGGGTTATGCGTTATGCGTTATGCGTTATGCGTTATGCGTTATGCGTTATGCGTTATGCGTTATGCGTTATGCGTTATGCGTTATGCGGTATGCGTTATGCGTTATGCGTTATGCGTTATGCGTTATGCGTTATGCGTTATGCGTTATGCGTTATGCGTTATGCGTTATGCGTTATGCGTTATGCGTTATGCGTTATGCGTTATGCGTTATGCGTAATGCGTTATGCGTTATGCGTTATGCGTTATGCGTTATGCGTTATGCGTTATGAGTAATGCTTGATCCGTTACGCGTTATGCGTTATGCGTTATGCGTTATGGGTTATGCGTTATGCGTTATGCGTTATGCGTTATGCGTTATACGTTTTGCGTTATGCGTTATGCCTTATGCGTTATGAGTAATGCGTGATCCGTTATGCGTTATGCGTTATGCGTTATGCGTTATGCGTTATGCGTTATGCGTTATGCGTTATGCGTTATGCGTTATGCGTTATGCGTTATGCGTTATGCGTTATCCGCTATGCGTTATGCGTTTTGCGTTATGCGTTATGCGTTGTGCGTTATGCGTTATGGGTTATAGGTTATGCGTTATGTGTCATGCGTTATGCGTTATGCGTTATGCGTTATGCATTATGCGTTATGCGTTATGCTTTATGCGTTATGCGTTATGAGTAATGCGCGATCCGTTATGTGTTATGCGTTATGCGTTATGCGTTTTGCGTTATGCGTCATGCCTTATGCGTTATGCGTTATGTGTTATGCGTTATGCGTTATGCGTTATGCGTTATGCGTTATGCGTTATGCGTTTTGCGTTATGCGTTATGCGTTATGCGTTATGCTTTATGCGTTATGAGTTACGCGTAATGCGTTATGCGTTATGCGTTATGGGTTATGAGTAATGCGTGATCCGTTATGCGTTATGCTTTATGCGTTATGAGTTACGCGTAATGCGTTATGCGCTATGGGTCATGCGTTAAGCGTTATGCGTTATGCGTTATGCGTTATGGGTTATGCGTTATGGGTTATGAGTAATGCGTGATCCGTTATGCGTTATGGTTTATGCGTTATGAGTTACGCGTAATGCGTTATGCGCTATGGGTCATGCGTTAAGCGTTATGCGTAATGCGTTATGCGTTATGGGTTATGTGTTATGCGTTATGCGTTATGCGTTATGCGTTATGCGTTATGGGTTATCCGTTATGCGTTACCCGTTATGCGTTATGCGTTATGCGTTATGCGTTATGCGTTATGCGTTATGCGATATGCGTTATGCGTTAAGCGTTATGCGTTATGCGTTATGCGTTATGCGTTATGCGATATGCGTTATGCGTTATGCGTTATGCGTTATGCGTTATGCGTTATGCGTTATGCGTTATGCGTTATGCGTTATGCGTTATGCGTTATGCGTTATGCCTTATGCGTTATGAGTAATGCGTGATCCGTTATGCGTTATGCGTTATGCGTTATGCGTTATGCGTTATGTGTTATGCGTTGTGCGTTATCCGCTATGCGTTATGCGTTATGCGTTATGCGTTATGCGTTATCCGTTATGCGTTTTGCGTTATGCGTTATGCGTTATGCCTTATGCGTTATGCGATATGCGTTATGCGTTATGCGTTATGCGTTATGCGTTATGCGTTATGCGTTATGCGATATGCATTATGCGTTATGCGTTATGCGTTATGCGTTATGCGTTATGCGTTATGCGTTATGCGTTATGCGTTATGCGTTATGCGTTATGAGTAATGCGTGATCCGTTATGCGTTATGCGTTATGCGTTATGCGTTATGTGTTATGCGTTGTGCGTTATCCGCTATGCGTTATGCGTTTTGCGTTATGCGTTATGCGTTATGCGTTGTGCGTTATGCGTTATGCGTTATGCGTTATGCGTTATGCGTTATGCGTTATGCGTTATGCGTTATGCTTTATGCGTTATGCGTTATAAGTAATGCGTGATCCGTTATGCGTTATGCGTTATGCGTTATGCGTTATGCGTTATGCGTTATACGTTATGCGTTATGCGTTATGCGTTATGAGTAATGCGTGATCCGTTATGCGTTATGCGTTATGCGTTATGCGTTATGTGTTATGCGTTGTGCGTTATCCGCTATGCGTTATGCGTTTTGCGTTATGCGTTATGCGTTATGCGTCGTGCGTTATGCGTTATGCGTTATAGGTTATGCGTTATGTGTTATGCGTTATGCGTTATGCGTTATGCGTTATGCGTTATGCGTTATGCGTTATGCGTTATGCGTTATGCGTTATGCGTTATGCGTTATGCGTTATGCGTTATGAGAAATGCGTGATCCGTTATGCGTTATGCGTTATGAGTAATGCGTGATCCGTTATGCGTTATGCGTTATGCGTTATGCGTTATGCGTTATGCGTTATGCGCTATGGGTCATGCGTTAAGCGTTATGCGTTATGCGTTATGGGTTATGCGATATGCGTTATGCGTTATGCGTTATGCGTTATGCGTTATGCGTTATGCGTTATGCGTTATGCGATATGCGTTATGCGTTATGCGTTATGCGTTATGCGTTATGCGTTATGCGTTATGCGTTATGCGTTATGCGTTATGCCTTATGCGTTATGAGTAATGCGTGATCCGTTATGCGTTATGCGTTATGCGTTATGCGTTATGCGTTATGTGTTATGCGTTGTGCGTTATCCGCTATGCGTTATGCGTTATGCGTTATGCGTTATGCGTTATCCGTTATGCGTTTTGCGTTATGCGTTATGCGTTATGCCTTATGCGTTATGCGATATGCGTTATGCGTTATGCGTTATGCGTTATGCGTTATGCGTTATGCGTTATGCGATATGCGTTATGCGTTATGCGTTATGCGTTATGCGTTATGCGTTATGCGTTATGCGTTATGCGTTATGCGTTATGCGTTATGCGTTATGAGTAATGCGTGATCCGTTATGCGTTATGCGTTATGCGTTATGCGTTATGTGTTATGCGTTGTGCGTTATCCGCTATGCGTTATGCGTTTTGCGTTATGCGTTATGCGTTATGCGTTGTGCGTTATGCGTTATGCGTTATGCGTTATGCGTTATGCGTTATGCGTTATGCGTTATGCTTTATGCGTTATGCGTTATAAGTAATGCGTGATCCGTTATGCGTTATGCGTTATGCGTTATGCGTTATGCGTTATGCGTTATACGTTATGCGTTATGCGTTATGCGTTATGAGTAATGCGTGATCCGTTATGCGTTATGCGTTATGCGTTATGCGTTATGTGTTATGCGTTGTGCGTTATCCGCTATGCGTTATGCGTTTTGCGTTATGCGTTATGCGTTATGCGTCGTGCGTTATGCGTTATGCGTTATAGGTTATGCGTTATGTGTTATGCGTTATGCGTTATGCGTTATGCGTTATGCGTTATGCGTTATGCGTTATGCGTTATGCGTTATGCGTTATGCGTTATGCGTTATGCGTTATGCGTTATGAGAAATGCGTGATCCGTTATACGTTATGCGTTATGAGTAATGCGTGATCCGTTATGCGTTATGCGTTATGCGTTATGCGTTATGCGTTATGCGTTATGCGTTATGCGTTATGCGTGATCCGTTATGCGTTATGCGTTATGAGTAATGCGTGATCCGTTATGCGTTATGCGTTATGCGTTATGCGTTATGCGTTATGGGTTATGCGTTATGTGTTATGCGTTATGAGTTATGCGTTATGCGTTATGCGTTATGGGTTATGAGTAATGCGTGACCCGTTATGCGTTATGCTTTTTGCGTTATGAGTTACGCGTAATGCGTTATGCGCTATGGGTCATGCGTTAAGCGTTATGCGTTATGCGTTATGGGTTATGCGATATGCGTTATGCGTTATGCGTTATGCGTTATGCGTTATGCGTTATGCGTTATGCGTTATGCGATATGCGTTATGCGTTATGCGTTATGCGTTATGCGTTATGCGTTATGCGTTATGCGTTATGCGTTATGCGTTATGAGTTATGCGTTATGCGTTATGCGTTATGCGTTATGCGTTATGCGTTATGGGTTATCCGTTATGCGTTATCCGTTATGCGTTATGCGTTATGCGTTATGCGTTATGCGTTATGCGATATGCGTTATGCGTTATGCGTTATGCGTTATGCGTTATGCGTTATGCGTTATGCGTTATGCGATATGCGTTATGCGTTATGCGTTATGCGTTATGCGTTATGCGTTATGCGTTATGCGTTATGCGTTATGCGTTATGCGTTATGCGTTATGAGTTATGCGTTATGCGTTATGCGTTATGCGTTATGCGTTATGCGTTATGCGTTATGCGTTATGAGTAATGCGTGATCCGTTATGCGTTATGCGTTATGCGTTATGTTTTATGCGTTGTGCGTTATCCGCTATGCGTTATGCGTTTTGCGTTATGCGTTATGCGTTATGCGTTGTGCGTTATGCGTTATGCGTTATAGGTTATGCGTTATGTGTTATGCGTTATGCGTTATGCGTTATGCGTTATGCAATATGCGTTATGCGTTATGCTTTATGCGTTATGCGTTATGAGTAATGCGTGATCCGTTATGTGTTATGCGTTATGCATTATGCGTTTTGCGTTATGCGTTATGCCTTATGCGTTATGCGTTATGCGTTATGCGTTATGCGTTATGCGTTATGCGTTATGCGTTATGCGTTATGCGTTATGCGTTATGCGTTATGCGTTATGCGTTATGCGTTATGCGTTATGCGTTATGCATTATGCATTATGCGTTATGCGTTATGCGTTATGCGTTATGCGTTATGCGTTATGCGTTATGCGTGATCCGTTATGCGTTATGCGTTATGAGTAATGCGTTATGCGTTATGCGTTATGCGTTATGCGTTATGCGTTATGCGTTATGCGTTGTGCGTTATGCGTGATCCGTTATGCGTTATGCGTTATGAGTAATGCGTGATCCGTTATTCGTTATGCGTTATGCGTTATGCGTTATGCGTTATGCGTTATGCGTTATGCATTATGGGTTATGCGTTATGTGTTATGCGTTATGCGTTATGCGTTATGCGTTATGCGTTATGCGTTATGGGTTATGAGTAATACGTGACCCGTTATGCGTTATGCTTTTTGCGT
Organism: Lasioglossum morio; assembly: GCA_916610235.2. Lineage (NCBI taxonomy): Eukaryota > Metazoa > Arthropoda > Insecta > Hymenoptera > Halictidae > Lasioglossum > Lasioglossum morio. The sequence continues at coordinate 880,713 of CAKAJA020000257.1, forward strand.
TATGAGTTACGAGTAATGCGTTATGCGCTATGGGTCATGCGTTAAGCGTTATGCGTTATGCGTTATGCGTTATGGGTTATGCGTTATGTGTTATGCGTTATGCGTTATGCGTTATGCGTTATGCGTTATGCGTTATGCGTTATGGGTTATGCGTTATGCGTTATCCGTTATGCGTTATGCGTTATGCGTTATGCGTTATGCGTTATGCGTTATGCGATATGCGTTATGCGTTATGCGTTATGCGTTATGCGTTATGCGTTATGCGTTATGCGTTATGCGTTATGCGTTATGCGTTATGCGTTATGCGTTATGCGTTATGCGTTATGCGTTATGCGTTGTGCGTTATGCGTTATGCGTTATAGGTTATGCGTTATGTGTCATGCGTTATGCGTTATGCGTTATGCGTTATGCGTTATGCGTTATGCGTTATGCGTTATGCGTTATGCGTTATGCGTAATGCTTTATGCGTTATCCGCTATGCGTTATGCGTTTTGCGTTATGCGTTATGCGTTGTGCGTTATGCGTTATGCGTTATAGGTTATGCGTTATGTGTCATGCGTTATGCGTTATGCGTTATGCGTTATGCATTACGCGTTATGCGTTATGCTTTATGCGTTATGCGTTATCCGCTATGCGTTATGCGTTTTGCGTTATGCGTTATGCGTTATGCGTTGTGCGTTATGCGTTATGCGTTATGCCTTATGCGTTATGCGTTATGCGTTATGCGTTATGCGTTATGCGTTATGCGTTATGCGTTATGCGTTATGCGTTATGCGTTATGCGTTATGCGTTATGCGATATGCGTTATGCGTTATGCGTTATGCGTTATGCGTTATGCGTTATGCGTTATGCGTTATGCGTTATGCGTTATGCGTTATGCGTAATGCTTTATGCGTTATGCGTTATGCGTTATGCCTTATGCGTTATGAGTAATGCGTGATCCGTTATGCGTTATGCGTTATGCGTTATGCGTTATGCGTTATGCGTTATGCGTTATGCGTTATGTGTTATGCGTTGTGCGTTATCCGCTATGCGTTATGCGTTTTGCGTTATGCGTTATGCGTTATGCGTTGTGCGTTATGCGTTATGCGTTATAGGTTATGCGTTATGTGTCATGCGTTATGCGTTATGCGTTATGCGTTATGCGTTATGCGTTATGCATTATGCGTTATGCGTTATGCTTTATGCGTTATGCGTTATGAGTAATGCGTGATCCGTTATGCGTTATGCGTTATGAGTAATGCGTGATCCGTTATGCGTTATGCGTTATGCGTTATGCGTTATGCGTTATGCGTTATGCGTTATGCGTTATGCGTTATGCGTTATGCGTTATGGGTTATGCGTTATGTGTTATGCGTTATGCGTTATGCGTTATGCGTTATGCGTTTTGCGTTATGCGTTATGCCTTATGCGTTATGCGTTATGCGTTATGCGTTATGCGTTATGCGTTATGCGTTATGGGTTATGCGTTATGTGTTATGAGTTATGCGTTATGCGTTATGCGTTATGCGTTATGCGTTATGGGTTATGAGTAATGCGTGATTCGTTATGCGTTATGCTTTATGCGTTATGAGTTACGCGTAATGCGTTATGCGTTATGCGTTATGGGTTATGCGTTATGTGTTATGAGTTATGCGTTATGCATTATGCGTTATGCGTTATGGGTTATGAGTAATGCGTGATCCGTTTTGCGTTATGCTTTATGCGTTATGAGTTACGCGTAATGCGTTATGCGTTATGCGTTATGGGTTATGAGTAATGCGTGATCCGTTATGCGTTATGCTTTATGCGTTATGAGTTATGCGTTATGCGTTATGCGTTATGCGTTTTGCGTTATGCGTTATGCGTTATGCGTTATGCGTTATGCGTTATGCGTTATGCGTTATGCGTTATGGGTTATGCGTTATGTGTTATGAGTTATGCGTTATGCGTTATGCGTTATGCGTTATGCGTTATGGGTTATGAGTAATGCGTGATCCGTTGTGCGTTATGCTTTATGCGTTATGAGTTACGCGTAATGCGTTATGCGCTATGGGTCATGCGTTAAGCGTTATGCGTTATGCGTTATGCGTTATGGGTTATGCGTTATGGGTTATGAGTAATGCGTGATCCGTTATGCGTTATGGTTTATGCGTTATGAGTTACGCGTAATGCGTTATGCGTTATGCGTTATGGGTTATGAGTAATGCGTGATCCGTTATGCGTTATGCTTTATGCGTTATGAGTTACGCGTAATGCGTTATGCGCTATGGGTCATGCGTTAAGCGTTATGCGTTATGCGTTATGCGTTATGGGTTATGCGTTATGGGTTATGAGTAATGCGTGATCCGTTATGCGTTATCCGTTATGCGTTATGCGTTATGCGTTATGCGTTATGCGTTATGCGATATGCGTTATGCGTTAAGCGTTATGCGTTATGCGTTATGCGTTATGCGTTATGCGTTATGCGTTATGCGTTATGCGTTATGCGTTATGCGTTATGCGTTATGCGTTATGCGTTATGCGTTATGCGTTATGCCTTATGCGTTATGAGTAATGCGTGATCCGTTATGCGTTATGCGTTATGCGTTATGCGTTATGTGTTATGCGTTGTGCGTTATCCGCTATGCGTTATGCGTTTTGCGTTATGCGTTATGCGTTATGCGTTGTGCGTTATGCGTTATGCGTTATAGGTTATGCGTTATGTGTCATGCGTTATGCGTTATGCGTTATGCGTTATGCGTTATGCGTTATGCATTACGCGTTATGCGTTATGCTTTATGCGTTATGCGTTATAAGTAATGCGTGATCCGTTATGTGTTATGCGTTATGCGTTATGCGTTATGCGTTTTGCGTTATGCGTTATGCCTTATGCGTTATGCGTTATGCGTTATGCGTTATGCGTTATGCGTTATGCGTTATGCGTTATGCGTTATGCGTTATGCGTTATGGGTTATGCGTTATGGGTTATGAGTAATGCGTGATCCGTTATGCGTTATGGTTTATGCGTTATGAGTTACGCGTAATGCGTTATGCGTTATGCGTTATGGGTTATGAGTAATGCGTGATCCGTTATGCGTTATGCTTTATGCGTTATGAGTTACGCGTAATGCGTTATGCGCTATGGGTCATGCGTTAAGCGTTATGCGTTATGCGTTATGCGTTATGGGTTATGCGTTATGGGTTATGAGTAATGCGTGATCCGTTATGCGTTATCCGTTATGCGTTATGCGTTATGCGTTATGCGTTATGCGTTATGCGATATGCGTTATGCGTTAAGCGTTATGCGTTATGCGTTATGCGTTATGCGTTATGCGTTATGCGTTATGCGTTATGCGTTATGCGTTATGCGTTATGCGTTATGCGTTATGCGTTATGCGTTATGCGTTATGCGTTATGCGTTATGCGTTATGCGTTATGCGTTATGCCTTATGCGTTATGAGTAATGCGTGATCCGTTATGCGTTATGCGTTATGCGTTATGCGTTATGTGTTATGCGTTGTGCGTTATCCGCTATGCGTTATGCGTTTTGCGTTATGCGTTATGCGTTATGCGTTGTGCGTTATGCGTTATGCGTTATAGGTTATGCGTTATGTGTCATGCGTTATGCGTTATGCGTTATGCGTTATGCGTTATGCGTTATGCATTACGCGTTATGCGTTATGCTTTATGCGTTATGCGTTATAAGTAATGCGTGATCCGTTATGTGTTATGCGTTATGCGTTATGCGTTATGCGTTATGCGTTTTGCGTTATGCGTTATGCCTTATGCGTTATGCGTTATGCGTTATGCGTTATGCGTTATGCGTTATGCGTTATGCGTTATGCGTTATGCGTTATGCGTTATGCGTTATGAGTAATGCGTGATCCGTTACGCGTTATGCGTTATGAGTAATGCTTGATCCGTTACGCGTTATGCGTTATGCGTTATGCGTTATGGGTTATGCGTTATGTGTTATGAGTTATGCGTTATGCGTTATGCGTTATGCGTTATGCGTTATGGGTTATGAGTAATGCGTGATCCGTTATGCGTTATGCTTTATGCGTTATGAGTTATGCGTTTTGCGTTATGCGTTATGCCTTATGCGTTATGCGTTATGCGTTATGCGTTATGCGTTATGCGTTATGCGTTATGCGTTATGCGTTATGCCTTATGCGTTATGAGTAATGCGTGATCCGTTATGCGTTATGCGTTATGCGTTATGTGTTATGCGTTATGCGTTATGCGTTATGCGTTATGCGTTATGCGTTATGGGTTATGCGTTATGTGTTATGCGTTATGCGTTATGCGTTATGCGTTATGCGTTATGCGTTATGCGTTATGCGTTATGCGTTATGCGGTATGCGTTATGCGTTATGCGTTATGCGTTATGCGTTATGCGTTATGCGTTATGCGTTATGCGTTATGCGTTATGCGTTATGCGTTATGCGTTATGCGTTATGCGTTATGCGTTATGCGTTATGCGTTATGCGTTATGCGTTATGCGTTATGCGTTATGCGTTATGCGTTATGCGTTATGCGTTATGCGTTATGCGTTATGCGTTATGCGTTATGCGTTATGAGTAATGCTTGATCCGTTACGCGTTATGCGTTATGCGTTATGCGTTATGGGTTATGCGTTATGCGTTATGCGTTATGCGTTATGCGTTATACGTTATGCGTTATGCGTTATGCCTTATGCGTTATGAGTAATGCGTGATCCGTTATGCGTTATGCGTTATGCGTTATGCGTTATGCGTTATGCGTTATGCGTTATGCGTTATGCGTTATGCGTTATGCGTTATGCGTTATGCGTTATGCGTTATGCGTTATCCGCTATGCGTTATGCGTTTTGCGTTATGCGTTATGCGTTGTGCGTTATGCGTTATGGGTTATAGGTTATGCGTTATGTGTCATGCGTTATGCGTTATGCGTTATGCGTTATGCATTATGCGTTATGCGTTATGCTTTATGCGTTATGCGTTATGAGTAATGCGCGATCCGTTATGTGTTATGCGTTATGCGTTATGCGTTTTGCGTTATGCGTCATGCCTTATGCGTTATGCGTTATGTGTTATGCGTTATGCGTTATGCGTTATGCGTTATGCGTTATGCGTTATGCGTTATGCGTTATGCGTTATGCGTTATGCGTTATGCGTTATGCGTTATGCGTTATGCGTTATGCGTTATGCGTTATGCGTTATGCGTTATGCGTTATGCGTTATGCGTTATGCGTTATGCGTTATGCGTTATGCGTTATGCGTTATGAGAAATGCGTGATCCGTTATGCGTTATGCGTTATGAGTAATGCGTGATCCGTTATGCGTTATGCGTTATGCGTTATGCGTTATGCGTTATGCGTTATGCGTTATGCGTTATGCGTTATGCGTTATGCGTTATGCGTTATGCGTTATGCGTTATGCGTTATGGGTTATGCGTGATCCGTTATGCGTTATGCGTTATGAGTAATGCTTGATCCGTTACGCGTTATGCGTTATGCGTTATGCGTTATGGGTTATGCGTTATGCGTTATGCGTTATGCGTTATGCGTTATGAGTAATGCTTGATCCGTTACGCGTTATGCGTTATGCGTTATGCGTTATGGGTTATGCGTTATGTGTTATGAGTTATGCGTTATGCGTTATGCGTTATGCGTTATGCGTTATGCGTAATGCGTTATGCGTTATGCGTTATGGGTTATGAGTAATGCGTGATCCGTTATGCGTTATGCTTTATGCGTTATGAGTTACGCGTAATGCGTTATGCGTTATGCGTTATGGGTTATGAGTAATGCGTGATCCGTTATGCGTTATGCTTTATGCGTTATGAGTTACGCGTAATGCGTTATGCGCTATGGGTCATGCGTTAAGCGTTATGCGTTATGCGTTATGCGTTATGGGTTATGCGTTATGGGTTATGAGTAATGCGTGATCCGTTATGCGTTATGGTTTATGCGTCATGAGTTACGCGTAATGCGTTATGCGCTATGGGTCATGCGTTAAGCGTTATGCGTAATGCGTTATGCGTTATGGGTTATGTGTTATGCGTTATGCGTTATGCGTTATGCGTTATGCGTTATGGGTTATCCGTTATGCGTTATCCGTTATGCGTTATGCGTTATGCGTTATGCGTTATGCGTTATGCGTTATGCGATATGCGTTATGCGTTAAGCGTTATGCGTTATGCGTTATGCGTTATGCGTTATGCGATATGCGTTATGCGTTATGCGTTATGCGTTATGCGTTATGCGTTATGCGTTATGCGTTATGCGTTATGCGTTATGCGTTATGCGTTATGCGTTATGCGTTATGCCTTATGCGTTATGAGTAATGCGTGATCCGTTATGCGTTATGCGTTATGCGTTATGCGTTATGCGTTATGTGTTATGCGTTGTGCGTTATCCGCTATGCGTTATGCGTTATGCGTTATGCGTTATGCGTTATGCGTTATGCGTTATGCGTTATGCGTTATGCGTTATGCGTTATGCGTTATGCGTTATGCGTTATGCGTTATGCGTTATGGGTTATCCGTTATGCGTTATCCGTTATGCGTTTTGCGTTATGCGTTATGCGTTATGCGTTATGCGTTATGCGATATGCGTTATGCGTTATGCGTTATGCGTTATGCGTTATGCGTTATGCGTTATGCGATATGCGTTATGCGTTATGCGTTATGCGTTATGCGTTATGCGTTATGCGTTATGCGTTATGCGTTATGCGTTATGCGTTATGCGTTATGCGTTATGCTTTATGCGTTATGCGTTATAAGTAATGCGTGATCCGTTATGCGTTATGCGTTATGCGTTATGCGTTATGCGTTATGCGTTATACGTTATGCGTTATGCGTTATGCGTTATGAGTAATGCGTGATCCGTTATGCGTTATGCGTTATGCGTTATGCGTTATGTGTTATGCGTTGTGCGTTATCCGCTATGCGTTATGCGTTTTGCGTTATGCGTTATGCGTTATGCGTCGTGCGTTATGCGTTATGCGTTATAGGTTATGCGTTATGTGTTATGCGTTATGCGTTATGCGTTATGCGTTATGCGTTATGCGTTATGCGTTAAGCGTTATGCGTTATGCGTTATGCGTTATGCGTTATGCGTGATCCGTTATGCGTTATGCGTTATGAGTAATGCGTGATCCGTTATGCGTTATGCGTTATGCGTTATGCGTTATGCGTTATGGGTTATGCGTTATGTGTTATGCGTTATGAGTTATGCGTTATGCGTTATGCGTTATGGGTTATGAGTAATGCGTGACCCGTTATGCGTTATGCTTTTTGCGTTATGAGTTACGCGTAATGCGTTATGCGCTATGGGTCATGCGTTAAGCATTATGCGTTATGCGTTATGGGTTATGCGTTATGTGTTATGAGTTATGCGTTATGCGTTATGCGTTATGCGTTATGCGTTATGGGTTATGAGTAATGCGTGATCCGTTATGCGTTATGCTTTATGCGTTATGAGTTATGCGTTTTGCGTTATGCGTTATGCCTTATGCGTTATGCGTTATGCGTTATGCGTTATGCGTTATGCGTTATGCGTTATGCGTTATGCGTTATGCGTTATGCGTTATGCCTTATGCGTTATGAGTAATGCGTGATCCGTTATGCGTTATGCGTTATGCGTTATGTGTTATGCGTTATGCGTTATGTGTTATGCGTTATGCGTTATGCGTTATGCGTTATGCGTTATGCGTTATGGGTTATGCGTTATGTGTTATGCGTTATGCGTTATGCGTTATGCGTTATGCGTTATGCGTTATGCGTTATGCGTTATGCGTTATGCGTTATGCGTTATGCGTTATGCGTTATGAGAAATGCGTGATCCGTTATGCGTTATGCGTTATGAGTAATGCGTGATCCGTTATGCGTTATGCGTTATGCGTTATGCGTTATGCGTTATGCGTTATGCGTTATGCGTTATGCGTTATGCGTTATGCGTTATGCGTTATGCGTTATGCGTTATGGGTTATGCGTGATCCGTTATGCGTTATGCGTTATGAGTAATGCTTGATCCGTTACGCGTTATGCGTTATGCGTTATGCGTTATGGGTTATGCGTTATGCGTTATGCGTTATGCGTTATGAGTAATGCTTGATCCGTTACGCGTTATGCGTTATGCGTTATGGGTTATGCGTTATGTGTTATGCGTTATGCGTTATGCGTTATGCGTTATGCGTTATGCGTTATGCGTTATGCGTTATGCGTTATGCGTTATGCGTTATGCGTTATGCGTTATGAGAAATGCGTGATCCGTTATGCGTTATGCGTTATGAGTAATGCGTGATCCGTTATGCGTTATGCGTTATGCGTTATGCGTTATGCGTTATGCGTTATGCGTTATGCGTTATGCGTTATGCGTTATGCGTTATGCGTTATGCGTTATGCGTTATGGGTTATGCGTGATCCGTTATGCGTTATGCGTTATGAGTAATGCTTGATCCGTTACGCGTTATGCGTTATGCGTTATGCGTTATGGGTTATGCGTTATGCGTTATGCGTTATGCGTTATGAGTAATGCTTGATCCGTTACGCGTTATGCGTTATGCGTTATGCGTTATGGGTTATGCGTTATGTGTTATGAGTTATGCGTTATGCGTTATGCGTTATGCGTTATGCGTAATGCGTTATGCGTTATGCGTTATGGGTTATGTTCGCGCCGTTCGACGGCTGTTGCCGATAGCGCCGAGCGTCGCGACGCTCAATTCCTCGTTGTTGTTGTATAGAAGGTCGTATCGCGGATTTCGCTTTTTTCTGTACGCGTCGTCCTACTTCGGTTTGGCTCGTACATTCCTACGAAGTAGTCAGTCGTTGCCGAACAGTCGCTTGAAGCAGTCAAAATAAAATTGAGTTTAATTCTAACAAGTGTTGGGTGTATTGCCCCTATCATAACGCACTCCGCTCTGCTCCTCAGACTTCTGAGTTCTGTCCAATGTGCACGCGAGCTGTCCGAAAGGGAAAAGCGCGCACATAATTTTGGTCCTTCGAGCCGGATTTGATCTGAGGAATCGGAAGTGCGAATCGCTGCGCTTCAACAAGCATCTGAGCTCCGGCGTGAGCCATCTGACCAGTGTGAAAGTGTTGGTGCAATCTACGTGCATCCATAGGGCACTACGTGAGTGCAAGTGCGGCCGGTGGAGTGAAACTCGAAATCGGCGACCACGTGGAGCCCGGTGAAGCTCGACCGGACGACGCCAAGGCAAGAGGGGCTCGACGAGGAGGGCGAGGACTGACGTCACGTCGTCGACACGGATCAGCGGGAGCACCCCTCTACCTGCACGCGGCGGGCGACCAAGTGGGAGAAGCTATCGGCCTCTCCGTCTTCACACACTCTTTCGTTCACCCGACGCGCGGAACGCACGCCGCTGTCTACGGCACGAACGCACCGAGGTATTCTCTATCCTTTTCCTTCTGACGGCCGCTCTAGCTGTCTGACGATTTCGGCCTCGCTCTCTCCTTTTACCAAGCTGAAAGTGTTGTTATAGCGGTGAATCCGCTGCTGCTACTCCGGTACAGCCGTATTCCCTTGAATTCGTAATTGCACAGTAATTGTCGATCGGGTTACGATATTCACTGACTCGAGCGATGGAACGCACAGAATCAGATTTGGCCGATCAACGGCGCGCAGCCACTCTAATTGCGAATTTCATAACCAATACCACTAAGTCCAGGTCGGCCGATCAAATGAAACGAACCGACTTGGAATCGCGTGTGGAGCTATTGGAGACGTACTGGAAGGCGTTCCTGGAGCGAGACTACGTCCTCCAGCGCAGTGCGGACCACCTGCAAGGCCGCACGTACTTCAGGGAGGATGTCTTCGGCGCGGCGGAGGAAGCGTACATTACAGCGAAAGCTTGGCTTCGTGAAAGGCTTGCTCCCTTAGAGCGCGTATCTGCGGACGGTGGACAGGGCACTGACCGCCCCGTCGCAATGAGTCTATCCATCCCGGCCTCGATGGAGAAGGTGAAGCTGCCGCGTTTCAGCGGACGCCAGCGCGATTGGGAGGCCTTCAAGGAAAAGTTTACGGCGCTGGTTCTGACGGAACCAACGATGCAACCAGTCGTAAAATTCCAACATCTGCACAACTGTTTGAGCGGAGAAGCCGCCGACAAGCTGAAGGGGATCCAGATCGTTGGCGCCAATTTCCTCACGGCCTGGGAGACAATTTGCCGCCGTTACGATAATAAATTTTTACGTTTTTCTGTACAGATGCAGGCGCTCGACTCTCTCCCCGCCTCGACCAAGGAGTCGAGCAGCCACATCAATGAGTTGTTGAACACGGCCAACGAGAGCATCAATACGTTCCATGCGCTCGGCCGTCCAGTGCAGCACTGGGACGACATCCTCGTCTACTTCGTGGAAAGCAAGCTGGCCCCCGAAACGCGTCTGGACTGGGCCAGGAAGGTTGAGGAGGGGACAAACGACTTCGCCGAAACGCTCAGATGAAGACCTTTCTAGAAAATAGGGTTCGGATGCTGGACCTGATTCACGCGGAGCAAGGTGAGGCTGCGGAAGCTGCCCAGTCCACATCGCAAGGAGATAGGTCAACCCTCGCTGTGTCGAAGAAGATTGCGAAGCCCTCCGCGAGAGTAGCTGTCAACACCGCAACGCAGAAAGCTGCCTCTTCTAGACGAACGCAAAAATGCTCATTTTGCGGCGCGGATCATTTTATCGGCTACTGTCAGAAATTCACCACAGTTCCGGCCGCGCAAAGGCGGGAGCACGTCGTATCGGCGCGGTTGTGTACCAACTGTCTTGGTTCCAGGCACTCGGTGAACGCGTGCACCTCCAAGGGCCGTTGCCAGGTGTGTGGCGAAGGGCACCATACCAAGCTCCATTCTGAGGCGGGTACCCTGACGACTACCTCGGCGCACGCGGCGACCACGCCCGTGCCGACTCATGCCGCATCCAGCGGCCATCCGGTCTTACTGTCGACGGTGTGCGTGGTGCTCGAGACTGAAGAAGGCACCACCATGACTGTCCGCGCCTTACTGGATTCGGGGTCGGAAGAATCCTTCCTCTCGGAAAGGATAGCGCACGCCCTTGGCCTACGGCGGAAGGCCGTTGATATCTCGATTTCCGGCGTGGGGGGGACCACCTCGGCAGTAGCCAAAAGCCGAGTCTCCCTGAAACTAAAGTCGGCGGTCAATTCAAGGTTCGAATTCTCCTTTTCAGCTCTGGTCCTACAGAAGCTGTCGTCCGTTCTACCCCGGACCGAGGTCAGACGAGAGTCCTGGCCGCACCTGCAGGGCCTTCAGCTAGCAGACGCACACTACAGTAGCCCAGGCAGAATAGATTGCATTCTCAGCACGGAGGTCTACGCGGCCGTCGTCCAGCCAGGCATTCGGCGGGGCCCCCCTGGCACCCCGACTGCCATCCGCTCTGTCTTTGGTTGGATACTGCTGGGAGCGACGAGTGCAGGAGACTGCAACCCCTCGGCCGCCGCTCATCATGCGACAGTCAACCACGAGCTGACGCAAGCGGTCGCACGCTTCTGGGAGACAGAAGAAGTGCCAACGTCACCGCCACTGTCCCCATCCGAGGAAGAGTGCTACCAGCACTTTCGAAGTACCTATCGTCGGGACGAGGATGGACGCTTCGTGGTGCGGCTGCCGTTTGCGAAAGAGCCAACTCTGCTCGATACTCGGTCCATCGCTGCCGCGTGCCTAACCCGACTGTCTCGACGCTTCATGAGACAACCCGGACTGCAGGCTAACTATGAAAAATTCATGGACGAGTACCTCGAGCTGCAACACATGGAAGCCACTCGCAGCGAGGACGAGCAGATTCAGACTGCCTGTTATTTGCCACACCACCCTGTGGTAAAGAATGACGGGAGTGGTAAAATTAGAGTTGTCTTTAATGCCTCGCAGAAAGACGCGGCCGGCAACTCTTTAAATTCTTTCTTATTCATCGGACCATCACTGCAGGAGGATATACTTGCAATTCTGATCCGATGGTCCTTCTTTCAGTTTGCCTTCACTTGCGATGTCGTCAAGATGTTTAGGCAGTTCCTACTCCACCGGCATGACACACATTGGCAGCGTATCCTGTGGCGCAGGACTGCAGATCAGCCAGTTCGCAGCTTCCAGCTGCTCACCGTGACGTATGGGACAAGCTGCGCCCCGTTCATTGCCAACGCCTGCATGCTGCAGTTGGCCGACGATGAGCAGGGGCGATTTCCGCGCGGCGCTAGTGTGGTCCGAAGAGGTCGTTATACGGATGACCTCTTCGCCGGGGGAGACACCCTTGAAGAGGCATTGGAAACCAGAAAACAACTGACGAATCTCTTGGCTGCCGGAGGCATGGAAGTCGGAAAGTGGGCTGCGACGTCTGCCGAGCTGCTACCGGACCGGATCGCGGTTGACGTGATTTCAAAAGAGATGCCGGTAAAGGACGACCAAACAGTGGACACATTAGGACTGAGGTGGTCTCCAGCGGAAGACGTCTTCTGGTTCAGAATCGAAAATCCAGAAGTCACCGGGCAGGTGACGAAGCGATCCATCCTGTCGGACACGGCTAGGCTCTTTGATCCAGTAGGATGGCTGTCTCCTGTCATAGTCAAGGCGAAAATGCTGCTTCAGAATCTCTGGATTTTAGGCACGGGCTGGGACGAACCAGTGGATGGGGATATAAGGCAGGCGTGGTTGGATTTCAAGGTCCAACTGAAGGACCTGGAGAAGATAAGAATCCCACGCTGGTTCGGTACTCGGAAGACGACGCCGTGGGAGCTGCACTGTTTTTGCGATGCTTCGGAGAGAGCCTACGCTGCGGCTCTGTATGTGGTACACCGCTCCGAAGATTCATCATCGTCTCAGCTCATCACCGCCAAGTCTAAGGTTGCGCCTATCAAGACGGTCAGCCTACCAAAGCTGGAACTATGCGGAGCCACCCTACTTGCACGCCTAGCATCCTACATACTGTGCAAACTGGAGCAACCGCCTAGCCAGATCAACTGCTGGTCTGACTCTAAAATCGTACTCGCTTGGCTTCAAGGTCATCCGTCGCGATGGAAGACATACATCGCCAATCGAGTCACCGAAGTCATCACTGCGCTGCCAGGAGTGGAGTGGCGACATGTCCCGTCTGAGGACAACCCGGCCGATCTGGCCACCCGTGGTGTCACGCCAGGCCAACTACGGGAATCTGAGCTATGGTGGAAGGGCCCCCGATGGCTGCAGGAAGGTGCGACTCACTGGCCACCTTCTACCTCCGGGAAAATGGAGACAATCCTGGAGGCGAGGAAGATGGACAGTACCCAAGTCCTCACAGGACAAATACAAGAAACACCGATTGACTTGACTCGGTACTCATCGGTGGACAAGGTGATCCGCGTGCTGGCATTCATCGCAAGGTGGTTTGCGAATTCCAGACTGCCTGCCGATAAGCGAAGGAAAACTTGGCTAGCTGCGGCGGAATTCAAGCAAGCGCACGTGTGGCTCGTGCGACGGATCCAGCAGGAGGGTCTCGGTGAAGAAATCAGGGCCATACGCAGCAAGGGGCACACCTCCAGCAACAGCCCTTTGCTACGCCTGTCACCCTTCCTGGACACGGATCAACTACTGAGAGTTGGAGGTCGCCTGCAGAACTCCTTTCTTAATGAAGAAGAGAAGCATCCCCTCATTCTTCCGAGCAGGCACCACGCCACTGAGCTTCTCGTGCGGAAGGCCCACTTGACTACCCTGCATGGCGGACCTACTCTGGTGCAGAGTCGCCTATCCCGGCAATACTGGATAATTCGAGGCAGAAACCTCGTGCGCAGGATCGTACGCCAGTGCGTCCGGTGCGCGCGTCACAACGCTGTCACCACTGAGCAGCTGATGGGCTCGTTGCCGGCCGATAGAGTCCGACCTGCGCGGCCGTTCAGCACGACTGGTGTCGATTATGCTGGGCCCTACATGGTGCGAACGTCTCCTGGTCGGGGCCACAAGGCCTACAAGGGCTACGTCGCGATATTCGTGTGCCTTGTCGTGAAGGCCGTCCACCTGGAAGTCGTCTCGGACTATACTTCGGCGGCGTTCCTGGCTGCCTTTCGACGTTTTGTGGCACGGCGCGGGCTATGCCGGACCGTCTACAGTGACAATGGCACCACATTCCAAGGGGCCGATTCTGAATTACAACGTTTGTTTCAGGAGACATCGGCCATGAGTCAGGAGGTTGCCGCGGCGGTGGCGAAGGATGGGGTCGAATGGACCTTCATCCCCCCTCGCGCGCCCAATTTTGGCGGACTGTGGGAGGCCAATGTAAAGGCCTTCAAGCGGCACCTGTCCCGGGTCATCGGAGAGGCTAAGCTGACCTTTGAAGAGTTCAGCACACTTGCCACGCAGATCGAAGCCTGCCTGAATTCCAGGCCCCTCAGTGCGCTCAGCTCGAATGAGGAGGACGTGGCGGCCCTCACTCCGGGCCATTTTCTAGTAGGCGCCCCCCTCCTGTCCGCGCCGGAGCCGTTCGACGCTGTGAACGCGCCGGGCACTGTTTGCCAGCGATGGCACCTCATCTGTCTGATGAGGAACCACTTCTGGAAGCGATGGAGCCGGGAATACCTTGCGCAGCTGCAGCCGCGGCCGAAGTGGTGGTCGCCCAACCGGACGCCCCAGGTTGGAGACCTGGTCCTGTTCAAGGACACTCTCCTGCCTCCCACGAGATGGCCACTGGCCCGCATCCTTCAGCTGCACCCTGGCCGCGACGGCCTTAGCCGGGTGGTGACCATCCGCACGCAGTCAGCGACGTATAAGCGACCCCTCAACAAGCTGATCTTTCTGCCGACCAGCACCACTGCTGGGGACCACTGCCGGTTGCCCCCAGCTGTCACGGCGGGCGGGACAGGGGACACGCTCGCAAGGACCGCCCTCGCTCGCGACGCATAGTGCTTGCACTTACTGTATTTTCCTTTTGGTCCGGATTTTTTTGTGATCCCTCCCAGGGACGAGGACATGCGTGTCGTTTAGGACTGTGAATCTACGTCCGATGCGTCCATCGGGCCGTGGCGGGCGGTATGTTCGCGCCGTTCGACGGCTGTTGCCGATAGCGCCGAGCGTCGCGACGCTCAATTCCTCGTTGTTGTTGTATAGAAGGTCGTATCGCGGATTTCGCTTTTTTCTGTACGCGTCGTCCTACTTCGGTTTGGCTCGTACATTCCTACGAAGTAGTCAGTCGTTGCCGAACAGTCGCTTGAAGCAGTCAAAATAAAATTGAGTTTAATTCTAACAAGTGTTGGGTGTATTGCCCCTATCATAACGCACTCCGCTCTGCTCCTCAGACTTCTGAGTTCTGTCCAATGTGCACGCGAGCTGTCCGAAAGGGAAAAGCGCGCACAGGTTATGAGTAATGCGTGATCCGTTATGCGTTATGCTTTATGCGTTATGAGTTACGCGTAATGCGTTATGCGTTATGCGTTATGGGTTATGAGTAATGCGTGATCCGTTATGCGTTATGCTTTATGCGTTATGAGTTACGCGTAATGCGTTATGCGCTATGGGTCATGCGTTAAGCGTTATGAGTTATGCGTTATGCGTTATGGGTTATGCGTTATGGGTTATGAGTAATGCGTGATCCGTTATGCGTTATGGTTTATGCGTTATGAGTTACGCGTAATGCGTTATGCGCTATGGGTCATGCGTTAAGCGTTATGCGTAATGCGTTATGCGTTATGGGTTATGTGTTATGCGTTATGCGTTATGCGTTATGCGTTATGCGTTATGGGTTATCCGTTATGCGTTATCCGTTATGCGTTATGCGTTATGCGTTATGCGTTATGCGTTATGCGTTATGCGTTATGCGTTATGCGTTAAGCGTTATGCGTTATGCGTTATGCGTTATGCGTTATGCGATATGCGTTATGCGTTATGCGTTATGCGTTATGCGTTATGCGTTATGCGTTATGCGTTATGCGTTATGCGTTATGCGTTATGCGTTATGCGTTATGCGTTATGCGTTATGCGTTATGCGTTATGCCTTATGCGTTATGAGTAATGCGTGATCCGTTATGCGTTATGCGTTATGCGTTATGCGTTATGTGTTATGCGTTGTGCGTTATCCGCTATGCGTTATGCGTTATGCGTTATGCGTTATGCGTTATGCGTTATGCGTTATGCGTTATGCGTTATGCGTTATGCGTTATGCGTTATGCGTTATGCGTTATGCGTTATGGGTTATCCGTTATGCGTTATCCGTTATGCGTTTTGCGTTATGCGTTATGCGTTATGCGTTATGCGTTATGCGATATGCGTTATGCGTTATGCGTTATGCGTTATGCGTTATGCGTTATGCGTTATGCGTTATGCGATATGCGTTATGCGTTATGCGTTATGCGTTATGCGTTATGCGTTATGCGTTATGCGTTATGCGTTATGCGTTATGCGTTATGCGTTATGCGTTATGCGTTATGCTTTATGCGTTATGCGTTATAAGTAATGCGTGATCCGTTATGCGTTATGCGTTATGCGTTATGCGTTATGAGTTATGCGTTATGCGTTATGCGTTATGGGTTATGAGTAATGCGTGACCCGTTATGCGTTATGCTTTTTGCGTTATGAGTTACGCGTAATGCGTTATGCGCTATGGGTCATGCGTTAAGCATTATGCGTTATGCGTTATGGGTTATGCGATATGCGTTATGCGTTATGCGTTATGCGTTATGCGTTATGCGTTATGCGTTATGCGATATGCGTTATGCGTTATGCGTTATGCGTTATGCGTTATGCGTTATGCGTTATGCGTTATGCGTTATGCGTTATGCGTTATGCGTTATGAGTTATGCGTTATGCGTTATGCGTTATGCGTTATGCGTTATGGGTTATCCGTTATGCGTTATCCGTTATGCGTTATGCGTTATGCGTTATGCGTTATGCGTTATGCGATATGCGTTATGCGTTATGCGTTATGCGTTATGCGTTATGCGTTATGCGTTATGCGTTATGCGATATGCGTTATGCGTTATGCGTTATGCGTTATGCGTTATGCGTTATGCGTTATGCGTTATGCGTTATGCGTTATGCGTTATGAGTTATGCGTTATGCGTTATGCGTTATGCGTTATGCGTTATGCGTTATGCGTTATGCGTTATGCGTTATGAGTAATGCGTGATCCGTTATGCGTTATGCGTTATGCGTTATGTTTTATGCGTTGTGCGTTATCCGCTATGCGTTATGCGTTTTGCGTTATGCGTTATGCGTTATGCGTTGTGCGTTATGCGTTATGCGTTATAGGTTATGCGTTATGTGTTATGCGTTATGCGTTATGCGTTATGCAATATGCGTTATGCGTTATGCTTTATGCGTTATGCGTTATGAGTAATGCGTGATCCGTTATGTGTTATGCGTTATGCATTATGCGTTTTGCGTTATGCGTTATGCCTTATGCGTTATGCGTTATGCGTTATGCGTTATGCGTTATGCGTTATGCGTTATGCGTTATGCGTTATGCGTTATGCGTTATGCGTTATGCGTTATGCGTTATGCGTTATGCGTTATGCGTTATGCGTTATGCGTTATGCGTTATGCGTTATGCGTTATGCGTTATGCGTTATGCATTATGCATTATGCGTTATGCGTTATGCGTTATGCGTTATGCGTTATGCGTTATGCGTTATGCGTTATGCGTTATGCGTTATGCGTTATGCGTTATGCGTTATGCGTTATGCGTTATGCGTTATGGGTTATGCGTTATGCGTTATGCGTTATGAGTTATGCGTTATGCGTTATGCGTTATGCGTTATGCGTTATGCGTTATGCGTTATGCGTGATCCGTTATGCGTTATGCGTTATGAGTAATGCGTTATGCGTTATGCGTTATGCGTTATGCGTTATGCGTTATGCGTTATGCGTTATGCGTTATGCGTTATGCGTTATGCGTTATGCGTGATCCGTTATGCGTTATGCGTTATGAGTAATGCGTGATCCGTTATTCGTTATGCGTTATGCGTTATGCGTTATGCGTTATGCGTTATGCGTTATGCATTATGGGTTATGCGTTATGTGTTATGCGTTATGCGTTATGCGTTATGCGTTATGCGTTATGCGTTATGGGTTATGAGTAATACGTGACCCGTTATGCGTTATGCTTTTTGCGTTATGAGTTACGCGTAATGCGTTATACGCTATGGGTCATGCGTTAAGCGTTATGCGTTATGGGTTATGCGTTATGTGTTATGCGTTATGCGTTATGCGTTATGCGTTATGCGTTATGCGTTATGCGTTATGGGTTATGCGTTATGCGTTATCCGTTATGCGTTATGCGTTATGCGTTATGCGTTATGCGTTATGCGTTATGCGATATGCGTTATGCGTTATGCGTTATGCGTTATGCGTTATGCGTTATGCGTTATGCGTTATGCGTTATGCGTTATGCGTTATGCGTTATGCGTTATGCGTTATGCGTTATGCGTTATGCGTTATGCGTTATGCGTTATGCGTTATGCGTTATGAGTTATGCGTTATGCGTTATGCGTTATGCGTTATGCGTTATGCGTTATGCGTTATGCGTTATGCGTTATGAGTAATGCGTGATCCGTTATGTGTTATGCGTTATGCATTATGCGTTTTGCGTTATGCGTTATGCCTTATGCGTTATGCGTTATGCGTTATGCGTTATGCGTTATGCGTTATGCGTTATGCGTTATGCGTTATGCGTTATGCGTTATGCGTTATGCGTTATGCGTTATGCGTTATGCGTTATGCGTTATGCATTATGCATTATGCGTTATGCGTTATGCGTTATGCGTTATGCGTTATGCGTTATGCGTTATGCGTGATCCGTTATGCGTTATGCGTTATGAGTAATGCGATATGCGTTATGCGTTATGCGTTATGCGTTATGCGTTATGCGTTATGCGTTATGCGTTATGCGTTATGCGTTATGCGTTATGCGTTATGCGTTATGCGTGATCCGTTATGCGTTATGCGTTATGAGTAATGCGTGATCCGTTATTCGTTATGCGTTATGCGTTATGCGTTATGCGTTATGCGTTATGCATTATGGGTCATGCGTTAAGCGTTATGCGTTATGCGTTATGGGTTATGCGTTATGTGTCATGCGTTATGCGTTATGCGTTATGCGTTATGCGTTATGCGTTATGCGTTATGCGTTATGGGTTATCCGTTATGCGTTATCCGTTATGCGTTATGCGTTATGCGTTATGCGTTATGCGTTATGCGATATGCGTTATGCGTTATGCGTTATGCGTTATGCGTTATGAGTAATGCGTGATCCGTTATGCGTTATGCGTTATGCGTTTGTTTTATGCGTTGTGCGTTATCCGCTATGCGTTATGCGTTTTGCGTTATGCGTTATGCGTTATGCGTTGTGCGTTATGCGTTATGCGTTATAGGTTATGCGTTATGTGTTATGCGTTATGCGTTATGCGTTATGCAATATGCGTTATGCGTTATGCTTTATGCGTTATGCGTTATGAGTAATGCGTGATCCGTTATGTGTTATGCGTTATGCATTATGCGTTTTGCGTTATGCGTTATGCCTTATGCGTTATGCGTTATGCGTTATGCGTTATGCGTTATGCGTTATGCGTTATGCGTTATGCGTTATGCGTTATGCGTTATGCGTTATGCGTTATGCGTTATGCGTTATGCGTTATGCGTTATGCGTTATGCATTATGCATTATGCGTTATGCGTTATGCGTTATGCGTTATGCGTTATGCGTTATGCGTTATGCGTTATGCGTGATCCGTTATGCGTTATGCGTTATGAGTAATGCGTTATGCGTTATGCGTTATGCGTTATGCGTTATGCGTTATGCGTTATGCGTTATGCGTTATGCGTTATGCGTTATGCGTTATGCGTTATGCGTGATCCGTTATGCGTTATGCGTTATGAGTAATGCGTGATCCGTTATTCGTTATGCGTTATGCGTTATGCATTATGCGTTATGCGTTATGCGTTATGCATTATGGGTTATGCGTTATGTGTTATGCGTTATGCGTTATGCGTTATGCGTTATGCGTTATGCGTTATGGGTTATGAGTAATACGTGACCCGTTATGCGTTATGCTTTTTGCGTTATGAGTTACGCGTAATGCGTTATGCGCTATGGGTCATGCGTTAAGCGTTATGCGTTATGCGTTATGCGTTATGGGTTATGCGTTATGTGTTATGCGTTATGCGTTATGCGTTATGCGTTATGCGTTATGCGTTATGCGTTATGGGTTATGCGTTATGCGTTATCCGTTATGCGTTATGCGTTATGCGTTATGCGTTATGCGTTATGCGTTATGCGATATGCGTTATGCGTTATGCGTTATGCGTTATGCGTTATGCGTTATGCGTTATGCGTTATGCGTTATGCGTTATGCGTTATGCGTTATGCGTTATGCGTTATGCGTTATGTGTTATGCGTTGTGCGTTATCCGCTATGCGTTATGCGTTTTGCGTTATGCGTTATGCGTTATGCGTTGTGCGTTATGCGTTATGCGTTATAGGTTATGCGTTATGTGTTATGCGTTATGCGTTATGCGTTATGCGTTATGCATTATGCGTTATGCGTTATGCTTTATGCGTTATGCGTTATGAGTAATGCGTGATCCGTTATGTGTTATGCGTTATGCGTTATGCGTTATGCGTTTTGCGTTTTGCGTTATGCGTTATGCGTTATGCGTTATGCGTTATGCGTTATGCGTTATGCGTTATGCGTTATGCGTTATGCGTTATGCATTATGCGTTATGCGTTATGCGTTATGCGTTATGCGTTATGCGTTATGCGTTATGCGTTATGCGTTATGCGTTATGCGTTATGCGTTATGCGTTATGCGTTATGCGTTATGCGTTATGCGTTATGCGTTATGCGTTATGCGTTATGAGAAATGCGTGATCCGTTATGCGTTATGCGTTATGCGTTATGCGTTATGCGTTATGCGTTATGCGTTATGCGTTATGCGTTATGCGTTATGCGTTATGCGTTATGCGTTATGCGTTATGCGTTATGCGTTATGCGTTATGCGTTATGCGTTATGCGTTATGCGTTATGCGTTATGCGTTATGCGTTATGCGTTATGCGTTATGCGTTATGGGTTATGCGTTATGTGTTATGCGTTATGCGTTATGCGTTATGCGTTATGCGTTATGGGTTGTGCGTTATGCGTTATGCGTTATAGGTTATGCGTTATGTGTCATGCGTTATGCGTTATGCGTTATGCGTTATGCGGTATGCGTTATGCGTTATGCTTTATGCGTTATGCGTTATAAGTAATGCGTGATCCGTTATGTGTTATGCGTTATGCGTTATGCGTTATGCGTTTTGCGTTATGCGTTATGCCTTATGCGTTATGCGTTATGCGTTATGCGTTATGCGTTATGCGTTATGCGTTATGCGTTATGCGTTTTGCGTTATGCGTTATGCGTTATGCGTTATGCGTTATGCGTTATGCGTTATGCGTTATGCGTTATGCGTTATGCGTTATGCGTTATGCGTTATGCGTTATGAGAAATGCGTGATCCGTTATGCGTTATGCGTTATGCGTTATGCGTTATGCGTTATGCGTTATGCGTTATGCGTAATGGGTTATGCGTTATGTGTTATGCGTTATGCGTTATGCGTTATGCGTTATGCGTTATGCGTTATGCGTTATGCGTTATCCGTTATGCGTTATGCGTTATGCGTTATGCGTTATGCGTTATGCGTTATGCGTTATGCGTTATGCGTTATGCGTTATGCGTTATGCGTTATGCGTTATGCGTTATGCGTTATGCGTTATGTGTTATCCGTTATGAGTTATGAGTAATGCGTGATCCGTTATGCGTTATGCGTTATGAGTAATGCGTGATCCGTTATGCGTTATGCGTTATGAGTAATGCTTGATCCGTTACGCGTTATGCGTTATGCGTTATGCGTTATGGGTTATGCGTTAAGTGTTATGAGTTATGCGTTATGCGTTATGCGTTATGCGTTATGCGTTATGGGTTATGAGTAATGCGTGATCCGTTATGCGTTATGCGTTATGCGTTGTGTTTTATGCGTTGTGCGTTATCCGCTATGCGTTATGCGTTTTGCGTTATGCGTTATGCGTTATGCGTTGTGCGTTATGCGTTATGCGTTATAGGTTATGCGTTATGTGTTATGCGTTATGCGTTATGCGTTATGCGTTATGCATTATGCGTTATGCGTTATGCTTTATGCGTTATGCGTTATGAGTAATGCGTGATCCGTTATGTGTTATGCGTTATGCGTTATGCATTATGCGTTTTGCGTTATGCGTTATGCCTTATGCGTTATGCGTTATGCGTTATGCGTTATGCGTTATGCGTTATGCGTTATGCGTTATGCGTTATGCGTTATGCGTTATGCGTTATGCGTTATGCGTTATGCGTTATGCGTTATGCGTTATGCGTTATGCGTTATGCGTTATGAGTAATGCGTGATCCGTTATGCGTTATGCGTTATGCGTTATGCGTTATGCGTTATGTGTTATGCGTTGTGCGTTATCCGCTATGCGTTATGCGTTTTGCGTTATGCGTTATGCGTTATGCGTTGCGCGTTATGCGTTATAGGTTATGCGTTATGTGTTATGCGTTATGCGTTATGCGTTATGCGTTATGCGTTATGCATTATGCGTTATGCGTTATGCTTTATGCGTTATGCGTTATGAGTAATGCGTGATCCGTTATATGTTATGCGTTATGCGTTATGCGTTTTGCGTTATGCGCTATGCGTTATGCGTTATGCGTTATGCGTTATGCGTTATGCGTTATGCGTTATGCGTTATGCGTTATGCGTTATGAGTAATGCGTGATCCGTTATGCGTTAAGCTTTATGCGTTACGCGTTATGCGTTATGCGTTATGCGTTATGCGTTATGCGTTATGCGTTATGCGTTATGCGTTATGTGTTATGCGTTGTGCGTTATCCGCTATGCGTTATGCGTTTTGCGTTATGCGTTATGCGTTATGAGTTGTGCGTTATACGTTATGCGTTATGCGTTATGCGTTATGCGTTATGCGTTATGCGTTATGCGTTATGCGTTATGCGTTATGCGTTATGCGTTATGCGTTATGCGTTATGCGTTATGCGTTATGCGTTATGCGTTATGCGTTATGCGTTATGAGTAATGCGTTATGCATTATGCGTTATGCGTTATGCGTTATGCGTTATGCGTTATGCGTTATGCGTTATGCGTTATGCGTTATGCGTTATGCGTTATGCGTTATGCGTTATGGGTTATGCGTTATGCGTTATGCGTTATGCGTTATGCGTTATGCGTTATGCGTTATGCGTTATGCGTTATGCGTTATGCGTTATGCGTTATGCGTTATGCGTTATGCGTTATGCGTTATGCGTTATGCGTTATGCGTTATGCGTTATGCGTTATGCGTTATGCGTTATGCGTTATGCGTTATGCGTTATGCGTTATGCGTTATGCGTTATGCGTTATGCGTTATGCGTTATGCGTTATGCGTTATGCGTGATCCGTTATGCGTTATGAGTTATGAGTAATGCGTGATCCGTTATGCGTTATGCGTTATGAGTAATGCGTGATCCGATATGCGTTATGCGTTATGAGTAATGCTTGATCCGTTACGCGTTATGCGTTATGCGTTATGGGTTATGCGTTATGTGTTATGAGTTATGCGTTATGCGTTATGAGTAATGCGTGATCCGTTATGCGTTATGCGTTATGCGTTATGCGTTATGCATTATGCGTTATGCGTTATGCTTTATGCGTTATGCGTTATGAGTAATGCGTGATCCGTTATGTGTTATGCGTTATGCGTTATGCATTATGCGTTTTGCGTTATGCGTTATGCCTTATGCGTTATGCGTTATGCGTTATACGTTATGCGTTATGCGTTATGCGTTATGCGTTATGCGTTATGCGTTATGCGTTATGCGTTATGCGTTATGCGTTATGCGTTATGCGTTATGCGTTATGCGTTATGCGTTATGCGTTATGCGTTATGCATTATGCGTTATGCGTTATGCGTTATGCGTTATGCGTTATGCGTTATGCGTGATCCGTTATGCGTTATGCGTTATGAGTAATGCGTGATCCGTTATGCGTTATGCGTTATGCGTTATGCGTTATGCGTTATGCGTTATGCGTTATGCGTTATGCGTGATCCGTTATGCGTTATGCGTTATGAGTAATGCGTGATCCGTTATGCGTTATGCGTTATGCGTTATGCGTTATGCGTTATGCGTTATGCATTATGGGTTATGCGTTATGTGTTATGCGTTATGCGTTATGCGTTATGCGTTATGCGTTATGCGTTATGCGTTATGCGTTATGGGTTATGAGTAATACGTGACCCGTTATGCGTTATGCTTTTTGCGTTATGAGTTACGCGTAATGCGTTATGCGCTATGGGTCATGCGTTAAGCGTTATGCGTTATGCGTTATGCGTTATGGGTTATGCGTTATGTGTTATGCGTTATGCGTTATGCGTTATGCGTTATGCGTTATGCGTTATGCGTTATGCGTTATGGGTTATGCGTTATGCGTTATCCGTTATGCGTTATGCGTTATGCGTTATGCGTTATGCGTTATGCGTTATGCGATATGCGTTATGCGTTATGCGTTATGCGTTATGCGTTATGCGTTATGCGTTATGCGTTATGCGTTATGCGTTATGCGTTATGCGTTATGCGTTATGCGTTATGCGTTATGCGTTATGCGTTATGCGTTATGCGTTATGCGTTATGCGTTTTGCGTTATGCGTTATGCGTTATGCGTTATGCGTTATGCGTTATGCGTTATGCGTTATGCGTTATGCGTTATGCGTTATGCGTTATGCGTTATGCGTTATGCGTTATGCGTTATGCGTTATGCGTTATGCGTTATGCGTTTTGCGTTATGCGTTATGCGTTATGCGTTATGCGTTATGCGTTATGCGTTATGCGTTATGCGTTATGCGTTATGCGTTATGCGTTATGCGTTATGCGTTATGCGTTATGCGTTATGCGTTATGCGTTATGCGTTATGCGTTATGCGTTATGCGTTATGCGTTATGCGTTATGCGTTATGCGTTATGCGTTATGAGAAATGCGTGATCCGTTATGCGTTATGCGTTATGCGTTATGCGTTATGCGTTATGCGTTATGCGTTATGCGTTATGCGTTATGCGTTATGGGTTATGCGTTATGTGTTATGCGTTATGCGTTATGCGTTATGCGTTATGCGTTATGCGTTATGCGTTATGCGTTGTGCGTTATGCGTTATGCGTTATAGGTTATGCGTTATGTGTCATGCGTTATGCGTTATGCGTTATGCGTTATGCGGTATGCGTTATGCGTTATGCTTTATGCGTTATGCGTTATGCTTTATGCGTTATGCGTTATGAGTAATGCGTGATCCGTTATGTGTTATGCGTTATGCGTTATGCATTATGCGTTTTGCGTTATGCGTTATGCCTTATGCGTTATGCGTTATGCGTTATACGTTATGCGTTATGCGTTATGCGTTATGCGTTATGCGTTATGCGTTATGCGTTATGCGTTATGCGTTATGCGTTATGCGTTATGCGTTATGCGTTATGCGTTATGCGTTATGCGTTATGCGTTATGCGTTATGCGTTATGCATTATGCGTTATGCGTTATGCGTTATGCGTTATGCGTTATGCGTTATGCGTTATGCGTTATTTGTTATTCGTTATGTGTTATCCGTTATGAGTTATGAGTAATGCGTGATCCGTTATGCGTTATGCGTTATGAGTAATGCGTGATCCGTTATGCGTTATGCGTTATGAGTAATGCTTGATCCGTTACGCGTTATGCGTTATGCGTTATGCGTTATGGGTTATGCGTTATGTGTTATGAGTTATGCGTTATGCGTTATGAGTAATGCGTTATGCGTTATGCGTTATGCGTTATGCATTATGCGTTATGCGTTATGCGTTATGCGTTATGCGTTATGCGTTATGCGTTATGCGTGATCCGTTATGCGTTATGCGTTATGAGTAATGCGTGATCCGTTATGCGTTATGCGTTATGCGTTTTGCGTTATGCGTTATGCCTTATGCGTTATGCGTTATGCGTTATGCGTTATGCGTTATGCGTTATGCGTTATGCGTTATGAGTAATGCGTGATCCGTTATGCGTTATGCGTTATGCGTTATGCGTTATGTGTTATG
Organism: Lasioglossum morio; assembly: GCA_916610235.2. Taxonomy (NCBI): domain Eukaryota; kingdom Metazoa; phylum Arthropoda; class Insecta; order Hymenoptera; family Halictidae; genus Lasioglossum; species Lasioglossum morio. Next base: position 906,748 of record CAKAJA020000257.1, read on the forward strand.
CGTTGTGCGTTATCCGCTATGCGTTATGCGTTTTGCGTTATGCGTTATGCGTTATGCGTTATGCGTTATCCGTTATGCGTTATGCGTTATGTGTTATGCGTTATGCGTTATGCGTTATGCGTTATGCGTGATCCGTTATGCGTTATGCGTTATGCGTTATGTGTTATGCGTTGTGCGTTATACGCTATGCGTTATGCGTTTTGCGTTATGCGTTATGCGTTATGCGTTTTGCGTTATGCGTTATGCGTTATGCGTTATGCGTTATGCGTTATGCGTTATGCGTTATGCGTTATGCGTTATGCGTGATCCGTTATGCGTTATGCGTTATGAGTAATGCGTGATCCGTTATGCGTTATGCGTTATGCGTTATGCGTTATGCGTTATGCGTTATGCTTTATGCGCTATGCGTTATGCGTTATGCATTATGGGTTATGCGTTATGTGTTATGCGTTATGCGTTATGCGTTATGCGTTATGCGTTATGCGTTATGCGTTATGCGTTATGCGTTATGCGTTATGGGTTATGCGTTATTTGTTATGCGTTATGCGTTATAAGTAATGCGTGATCCGTTATGTGTTATGCGTTATGCGTTATGCGTTTTGCGTTATGCGTTATGCCTTATGCGTTATGCGTTATGCGTTATGCGTTATGCGTTATGCGTTATGCGTTATGCCTTTTGCGTTATGCGTTATGCGTTATGCGTTATGCGTTATGCGTTATGCGTTATGCGTTATGCGTTATGCGATATGCGTTATGCGTTATGCGTTATGCGTTATGCGTTATCCGTTATGCGTTATGCGTTATGCGTTATGCGTTATGCGTTATGCGTTATGCGTTATGGGTTATGCGTTATGTGTTATGCGTTATGCGTTATGCGTTATGCGTTATGCGTTATGCGTTATGCGTTATGCGTTGTGCGTTATGCGTTATGCGTTATAGGTTATGCGTTATGCGTTATGCGTTATGCGTTATGCGTTATGCGTTATGCGTTATGCGTTATGCGTTATGCGTTATGCGTTATGCGTTATGCGTTATGCGTTATGCGTTATGCGTTATGAGAAATGCGTGATCCGTTATGCGTTATGCGTTATGAGTAATGCGTGATCCGTTATGCGTTATGCGTTATGCGTTATGCGTTATGCGTTATGCGTTATCCGCTACGCGTTATGCGATTTGCGTTATGCGTTATGCGTTATGCGTTGTGCGTTATGCGTTATGCGTTATAGGTTATGCGTTATGTGTTATGCGTTATGCGTTATGCGTTATGCGTTATGCATTATGCGTTATGCGTTATGCTTTATGCGTTATGCGTTATGAGTAATGCGTGATCCGTTATGTGTTATATGTTATGCGTTATGCGTTATGCGTTTTGCGTTATGCGTTATGCGTTATGCGTTATGCGTTATGCGTTATGCGTGATCCGTTATGCGTTATGCGTTATGGGTTATGAGTTACGCGTAATGCGTTATGCGTTATGCGTTATGCGTTATGCGTTATGCGTTATGCGTTATGCGTTATGCGTTATGCGATATGCGTTATGCGTTATGCGTTATGCGTTATGGGTTATGCGTTATGTGTTATGAGTTATGCGTTATGCGGTATGCGTTATGCGTTATGCGTTATGCGTTATGGGTTATCCGTTATGCGTTACCCGTTATGAGTTTTGCGTTATGCGTTATGCGTTATGAGAAATGCGTGATCCGTTATGCGTTATGCGTTATGAGTAATGCGTGATCCGTTATGCGTTATGCGTTATGCGTTATGCGTTATGCGTTATGCGTTATGCGTTATGCGTTATGCGTTATGCGTTATGCGTTATGCGTTATGCGTTATGGGTTATCCGTTATGCGTTATCCGTTATGAGTTTTGCGTTATGCGTTATGCGTTATGAGAAATGCGTGATCCGTTATGCGTTATGCGTTATGCGTTATGCGTTATGCGTTTTGCGTTATGCGTTATGCGTTATGCGTTATGCGTTATGCGTTATGAGAAATGCGTGATCCGTTATGCGTTATGCGTTATGAGTAATGCGTGATCCGTTATGCGTTATGCGTTATGCGTTATGCGTGATCCGTTATGCGTTATGCGTAATGAGTAATGCTTGATCCGTTACGCGTTATGCGTTATGCGTTATGGGTTATGCGTTATGTGTTATGAGTTATGCGTTATGCGTTATGCGTTATGCGTTATGCGTTATGGGTTATGAGTAATGCGTGATCCGTTATGCGTTATGCTTTATGCGTTATGAGTTACGCGTAATGCGTTATGCGTTATGCGTTATGGGTTATGCGTTATGTGTTATGAGTTATGCGTTATGCGGTATGCGTTATGCGTTATGCGTTATGCGTTATGGGTTATCCGTTATGCGTTATCCGTTATGAGTTTTGCGTTATGCGTTATGCGGTATGCGTTATGCGTTATGCGTTATGCGTTATGGGTTATCCGTTATGCGTTATCCGTTATGAGTTTTGCGTTATGCGTTATGCGTTATGAGAAATGCGTGATCCGTTATGCGTTATGCGTTATGAGTAATGCGTGATCCGTTATGCGTTATGCGTTATGCGTTATGCGTTATGGGTTATGAGTAATGCGTGATCCGTTATGCGTTATGGTTTATGCGTTATGAGTTACGCGTAATGCGTTATGCGTTATGCGTTATGCGTTATGCGTTATGCGTTATGCGTTATGCGTTATGCGTTATGGGTTATGCGTTATGTGTTATGCGTTATGCGTTATGCGTTATGCGTTATGCGTTATGCGTTATGCGTTGTGCGTTATGCGTTATGCGTTATAGGTTATGCGTTATGTGTCATGCGTTATGCGTTATGCGTTATGCGTTATGCGGTATGCGTTATGCGTTATGCTTTATGCGTTATGCGTTATAAGTAATGCGTGATCCGTTATGTGTTATGCGTTATGCGTTATGCGTTATGCGTTATGCGTTATGCGTTATGCGTTATGCGTTATGCGTTATGCGTTATGCGTTATGCGTTATGCGTTATGCGTTATGCGTTATGCGTTATGCGTTATGCGTTATGCGTTATGCGTTATGCGTTATGAGAAATGCGTGATCCGTTATGCGTTATGCGTTATGAGTAATGCGTGATCCGTTATGCGTTATGCGTTATGCGTTATGCGTTATGCGTTATGCGTTATGCGTTATGCTTTATGCGTTATGCGTTGTGCGTTATGCGTTATGCGTTATGCGTTATGCGTTATGCGTTATGCGATATGCGTTATGCGTTATGCGTTATGCGTTATGGGTTATGCGTTATGTGTTATGAGTTATGCGTTATGCGGTATGCGTTATGCGTTATGCGTTATGCGTTATGGGTTATCCGTTATGCGTTATCCGTTATGAGTTTTGCGTTATGCGTTATGCGTTATGAGAAATGCGTGATCCGTTATGCGTTATGCGTTATGAGTAATGCGTGATCCGTTATGCGTTATGCGTTATGCGTTATGCGTTATGCGTTATGCGTTATGCGTTATGCGTTATGCGTTATGCGTTATGCGTTATGCGTTATGCGTTATGGGTTATCCGTTATGCGTTATCCGTTATGAGTTTTGCGTTATGCGTTATGCGTTATGAGAAATGCGTGATCCGTTATGCGTTATGCGTTATGCGTTATGCGTTATGCGTTATGCGTTATGCGTTATGCGTTATGCGTTATGCGTTATGCGTTATGAGAAATGCGTGATCCGTTATGCGTTATGCGTTATGAGTAATGCGTGATCCGTTATGCGTTATGCGTTATGCGTGATCCGTTATGCGTTATGCGTTATGAGTAATGCTTGATCCGTTACGCGTTATGCGTTATGCGTTATGGGTTATGCGTTATGTGTTATGAGTTATGCGTTATGCGTTATGCGTTATGCGTTATGCGTTATGGGTTATGAGTAATGCGTGATCCGTTATGCGTTATGCTTTATGCGTTATGAGTTACGCGTAATGCGTTATGCGTTATGGGTTATGCGTTATGTGTTATGAGTTATGCGTTATGCGGTATGCGTTATGCGTTATGCGTTATGCGTTATGGGTTATCCGTTATGCGTTATCCGTTATGAGTTTTGCGTTATGCGTTATGCGGTATGCGTTATGCGTTATGCGTTATGCGTTATGGGTTATCCGTTATGCGTTATCCGTTATGAGTTTTGCGTTATGCGTTATGCGTTATGAGAAATGCGTGATCCGTTATGCGTTATGCGTTATGAGTAATGCGTGATCCGTTATGCGTTATGCGTTATGCGTTATGCGTTATGGGTTATGAGTAATGCGTGATCCGTTATGCGTTATGCTTTATGCGTTATGAGTTACGCGTAATGCGTTATGCGTTATGCGTTATGCGTTATGCGTTATGCGTTATGCGTTATGCGTTATGCGTTATGCGTTATGCGTTATGCGTTATGCGATATGCGTTATGCGTTATGCGTTATGCGTTATGGGTTATGCGTTATGTGTTATGAGTTATGCGTTATGCGGTATGCGTTATGAGTTATGCGTTATGCGTTATGGGTTATCCGTTATGCGTTATCCGTTATGAGTTTTGCGTTATGCGTTATGCGTTATGAGAAATGCGTGATCCGTTATGCGTTATGCGTTATGAGTAATGCGTGATCCGTTATGCGTTATGCGTTATGCGTTATGCGTTATGCGTTATGCGTTATGCGTTATGCGTTATGCGTTATGCGTTATGCGTTATGCGTTATGGGTTATCCGTTATGCGTTATCCGTTATGCGTTATGCGTTATGCGTTATGCGTTATGCGTTATGCGATATGCGTTATGCGTTATGCGTTATGCGTTATGCGTTATGCGTTATGCGTTATGCGTTATGCGTTATGCGTTATGCGATATGCGTTATGCATTATGCGTTATGCGTTATGCGTTATGCGTTATGCGTTATGCGTTATGCGTTATGCGTTATGCGTTATGCGTTATGCGTTATGCGTTAGGCGTTATGCGTTATGCGTTATGCGTTATGCGTTATGCGTTATGCGTTATGCGTTATGCGCTATGCGTTATGAGAAATGCGTGATCCGTTATGCGTTATGCGTTATGCGTTATGCGTTATGCGTTATGCGTTATGCGTTATGGGTTATGAGTAATGCGTGACCCGTTATGCGTTGTGCGTTATGCGTTATGCGTTATAGGTTATGCGTTATGTGTTATGCGTTATGCGTTATGCGTTATGCGTTATGCATTATGCGTTATGCGTTATGCTTTATGCGTTATGCGTTATGAGTAATGCGTGATCCGTTATGTGTTATGCGTTATGCGTTATGCGTTATGCGTTTTGTGTTATGCGTTATGCCTTATGCGTTATGCGTTATGCGTTATGCGTTATGCGTTATGCGTTATGCGTTATGCGTTATGCGTTATGCGTTATGCGTTATGCGTTACGCGTTATGCGTTATGCGTTATGCGTTATGCGTTATGCGTTATGCGTTATGCGTTATGCGTTATGAGAAATGCGTGATCCGTTATGCGTTATGCGTTATGAGTAATGCGTGATCCGTTATGCGTTATGCGTTATGCGTTATGCGTTATGCGTTATGCGTTATGCGTTATGCGTTATGCGTTATGCGTTATCCGCTATGCGTTATGCGTTTTGCGTTATGCGTTATGCGTTATGCGTTATGCGTTATGCGTTATGCGTTATGCGTTATGCGTTATGGGTTATGCGTTTTGCGTTATGCGTTGTGCGTTATCCGCTATGCGTTATGCGTTTTGCGTTATGCGTTATGCGTTATGCGTTGTGCGTTATGCGTTATGCGTTATAGGTTATGCGTTATGTGTTATGCGTTATGCGTTATGCGTTATGCATTATGCGTTATGCGTTATGCGTTATGCGTTATGCGTTATGCGTTATGCGTTATGCGTTATGCGTTATGCGTTATGCGTTATGCGTTATGCGTTATGCGTTATGCGTTATGCGTTATGCGTTATGCGTTATGCGTTATGCGTTATGCGTTATGAGAAATGCGTGATCCGTTATGCGTTATGAGTAATGCGTGATCCGTTATGCGTTATGCGTTATGCGTTATGCGTGATCCGTTATGCGTTATGCGTTATGAGTAATGCTTGATCCGTTACGCGTTATGCGTTATGCGTTATGGGTTATGCGTTATGTGTTATGAGTTATGCGTTATGCGTTATGCGTTATGCGTTATGCGTTATGCGTTATGGGTTATGAGTAATGCGTGATCCGTTATGCGTTATGCTTTATGCGTTATGAGTTACGCGTAATGCGTTATGCGTTATGCGTTATGGGTTATGCGTTATGTGTTATGAGTTATGCGTTATGCGGTATGCGTTATGCGTTATGCGTTATGCGTTATGGGTTATCCGTTATGCGTTATCCGTTATGAGTTTTGCGTTATGCGTTATGCGGTATGCGTTATGCGTTATGCGTTATGCGTTATGGGTTATCCGTTATGCGTTATCCGTTATGAGTTTTGCGTTATGCGTTATGCGTTATGAGAAATGCGTGATCCGTTATGCGTTATGCGTTATGAGTAATGCGTGATCCGTTATGCGTTATGCGTTATGCGTTATGCGTTATGGGTTATGAGTAATGCGTGATCCGTTATGCGTTATGCTTTATGCGTTATGAGTTACGCGTAATGCGTTATGCGTTATGCGTTATGCGTTATGCGTTATGCGTTATGCGTTATGCGTTATGCGTTATGCGATATGCGTTATGCGTTATGCGTTATGCGTTATGGGTTATGCGTTATGTGTTATGAGTTATGCGTTATGCAGTATGCGTTATGCGTTATGCGTTATGCGTTATGGGTTATCCGTTATGCGTTATCCGTTATGAGTTTTGCGTTATGCGTTATGCGTTATGAGAAATGCGTGATCCGTTATGCGTTATGCGTTATGAGTAATGCGTGATCCGTTATGCGTTATGCGTTATGCGTTATGCGTTATGCGTTATGCGTTATGCGTTATGCGTTATGCGTTATGCGTTATGCGTTATGCGTTATGCGTTATGCGTTATGGGTTATGCGTTTTGCGTTATGCGTTGTGCGTTATCCGCTATGCGTTATGCGTTTTGCGTTATGCGTTATGCGTTATGCGTTGTGCGTTATGCGTTATGCGTTATAGGTTATGCGTTATGTGTTATGCGTTATGCGTTATGCGTTATGCGTTATGCATTATGCGTTATGCGTTATGCGTTATGCGTTATGCGTTATGCGTTATGCGTTATGCGTTATGCGTTATGCGTTATGCGTTATGCGTTATGCGTTATGCGTTATGCGTTATGCGTTATGCGTTATGCGTTATGCGTTATGCGTTATGAGAAATGCGTGATCCGTTATGCGTTATGCGTTATGAGTAATGCGTGATCCGTTATGCGTTATGCGTTATGCGTTATGCGTGATCCGTTATGCGTTATGCGTTATGAGTAATGCTTGATCCGTTACGCGTTATGCGTTATGCGTTATGGGTTATGCGTTATGTGTTATGAGTTATGCGTTATGCGTTATGCGTTATGCGTTATGCGTTATGGGTTATGAGTAATGCGTGATCCGTTATGCGTTATGCTTTATGCGTTATGAGTTACGCGTAATGCGTTATGCGTTATGCGTTATGGGTTATGCGTTATGTGTTATGAGTTATGCGTTATGCGGTATGCGTTATGCGTTATGCGTTATGCGTTATGGGTTATCCGTTATGCGTTATCCGTTATGAGTTTTGCGTTATGCGTTATGCGTTATGCGTTATGCGTTATGCGTTATGCGTTATGGGTTATCCGTTATGCGTTATCCGTTATGAGTTTTGCGTTATGCGTTATGCGTTATGAGAAATGCGTGATCCGTTATGCGTTATGCGTTATGAGTAATGCGTGATCCGTTATGCGTTATGCGTTATGCGTTATGCGTTATGGGTTATGAGTAATGCGTGATCCGTTATGCGTTATGCTTTATGCGTTATGAGTTACGCGTAATGCGTTATGCGTTATGCGTTATGCGTTATGCGTTATGCGTTATGCGTTATGCGTTATGCGATATGCGTTATGCGTTATGCGTTATGCGTTATGGGTTATGCGTTATGTGTTATGAGTTATGCGTTATGCGGTATGCGTTATGCGTTATGCGTTATGCGTTATGGGTTATCCGTTATGCGTTATCCGTTATGCGTTATGGGTTATCCGTTATGCGTTATCCGTTATGCGTTATGCGTTATGCGTTATGCGTTATGCGTTATGCGTTATGCGTTATGCGTTATGCGTTATGCGTTATGCGTTATGCGTTATGCGTTATGCGTTATGCGTTATGCGATATGCGTTATGCATTATGCGTTATGCGTTATGCGTTATGCGTTATGCGTTATGCGTTATGCGTTATGCGTTATGCGTTATGCGTTATGCGTTAGGCGTTATGCGTTATGCGTTATGCGTTATGCGTTATGCGTTATGCGTTATGCGTTATGCGCTATGCGTTATGAGAAATGCGTGATCCGTTATGCGTTATGCGTTATGCGTTATGCGTTATGCGTTATGCGTTATGCGTTATGGGTTATGAGTAATGCGTGACCCGTTATGCGTTGTGCGTTATGCGTTATGCGTTATAGGTTATGCGTTATGTGTTATGCGTTATGCGTTATGCGTTATGCGTTATGCATTATGCGTTATGCGTTATGCTTTATGCGTTATGCGTTATGAGTAATGCGTGATCCGTTATGAGTAATGCGTGATCCGTTATGCGTTATGCGTTATGCGTTATGCGTTATGCGTTATGCGTTATGCGTTATGCGTTATGCGTTATCCGCTATGCGTTATGCGTTTTGCGTTATGCGTTATGCGTTATGCGTTGTGCGTTATGCGTTATGCGTTATAGGTTATGCGTTATGTGTTATGCGTTATGCGTTATGCGTTATGCGTTATGCATTATGCGTTATGCGTTATGCTTTATGCGTTATGCGTTATGAGTAATGCGTGATCCGTTATGTGTTATGCGTTATGCGTTATGCGTTATGCGTTTTGCGTTATGCGTTATGCGTTATGCGTTATGCGTTATGCGTTATGCGTTATGGGTTATGCGTTTTGCGTTATGCGTTATGCGTTATGCGTTATGCGTTATGCGTTATGCGTTATGGGTTATCCGTTATGCGTTATCCGTTATGCGTTATGCGTTATGCGTTATGCGTTATGAGTAATGCGTGATCCGTTATGCGATATGCGTTATGCGTTATGAGTAATGCGTGATCCGTTATGCGTTATGCGTTATGCGTTATGCGTTATGTGTTATGCGTTGTGCGTTATGCGTTATGTGTTATGCGTTATGCGTTATGCGTTATGCGTTATGCGTTATGCGTTATGCGTTATGCGTTATGCGTTATGCGTTATGCGTTATGAGTAATGCGTGATCCGTTATGTGTTATGCGTTATGCGTTATGCGTTTTGCGTTATGCGTTATGCGTTATGCGTTATGCGTTATGCGTTATGCGTTATGCGTGATCCGTTATGCGTTATGCGTTATGAGTAATGCGTGATCCGTTATGCGTTATGCGTTATACGTTATGCGTTATGCGTTATGCGTTATGCATTATGGGTTATGCGTTATGTGTTATGCGTTATGCGTTATGCGTTATGCGTTATGCGTTATGCGTTATGCGTTATGGGTTATGAGTAATGCGTGACCCGTTATGCGTTATGCTTTTTGCGTTATGAGTTACGCGTAATGCGTTAAGCGCTATGGGTCATGCGTTAAGCGTTATGCGTTATGCGTTATGCGTTATGGGTTATGCGTTATGTGTTATGCGTTATGCGTTATGCGTTATGCGTTATGCGTTATGGGTTATGCGTTATGTGTTATGAGTTATGCGTTATGCGTTATGCGTTATGCGTTATGCGTTATGGGTTATGAGTAATGCGTGATCCGTTATGCGTTATGCTTTATGCGTTATGCGTTATGCGTTATGCGTTATGAGTAATGCGTGATCCGTTATGCGTTATGCGTTATGCGTTATGCGTTATGTGTTATGCGTTGTGCGTTATCCGCTATGCGTTATGCGTTTTGCGTTATGCGTTATGCGTTATGCGTTATCCGTTATGCGTTATGCGTTATGCGTTATGCGTTATGCGTTATGCGTTATGCGTTATGCGTGATCCGTTATGCGTTATGCGTTATGCGTTATGTGTTATGCGTTGTGCGTTATCCGCTATGCGTTATGCGTTTTGCGTTATGCGTTATGCGTTATGCGTTATGCGTTATGCGTTATGCGTTATGCGTTATGCGTTATGCGTTATGCGTTATGCGTTATGCGTTATGCGTTATGCGTGATCCGTTATGCGTTATGCGTTATGCGTTATGCGTTATGCGTTATGCGTTATGCGTTATGCGTTATGCGTTATGCGCTATGCGTTATGAGAAATGCGTGATCCGTTATGCGTTATGCGTTATGCGTTATGCGTTATGCGTTATGCGTTATGCGTTATGGGTTATGAGTAATGCGTGACCCGTTATGCGTTGTGCGTTATGCGTTATGCGTTATAGGTTATGCGTTATGTGTTATGCGTTATGCGTTATGCGTTATGCGTTATGCATTATGCGTTATGCGTTATGCTTTATGCGTTATGCGTTATGAGTAATGCGTGATCCGTTATGAGTAATGCGTGATCCGTTATGCGTTATGCGTTATGCGTTATGCGTTATGCGTTATGCGTTATGCGTTATGCGTTATGCGTTATCCGCTATGCGTTATGCGTTTTGCGTTATGCGTTATGCGTTATGCGTTGTGCGTTATGCGTTATGCGTTATAGGTTATGCGTTATGTGTTATGCGTTATGCGTTATGCGTTATGCGTTATGCATTATGCGTTATGCGTTATGCTTTATGCGTTATGCGTTATGAGTAATGCGTGATCCGTTATGTGTTATGCGTTATGCGTTATGCGTTATGCGTTTTGCGTTATGCGTTATGCGTTATGCGTTATGCGTTATGCGTTATGCGTTATGGGTTATGCGTTTTGCGTTATGCGTTATGCGTTATGCGTTATGCGTTATGCGTTATGCGTTATGGGTTATCCGTTATGCGTTATCCGTTATGCGTTATGCGTTATGCGTTATGCGTTATGAGTAATGCGTGATCCGTTATGCGATATGCGTTATGCGTTATGAGTAATGCGTGATCCGTTATGCGTTATGCGTTATGCGTTATGCGTTATGTGTTATGCGTTGTGCGTTATGCGTTATGTGTTATGCGTTATGCGTTATGCGTTATGCGTTATGCGTTATGCGTTATGCGTTATGCGTTATGCGTTATGCGTTATGCGTTATGAGTAATGCGTGATCCGTTATGTGTTATGCGTTATGCGTTATGCGTTTTGCGTTATGCGTTATGCGTTATGCGTTATGCGTTATGCGTTATGCGTTATGCGTGATCCGTTATGCGTTATGCGTTATGAGTAATGCGTGATCCGTTATGCGTTATGCGTTATACGTTATGCGTTATGCGTTATGCGTTATGCATTATGGGTTATGCGTTATGTGTTATGCGTTATGCGTTATGCGTTATGCGTTATGCGTTATGCGTTATGCGTTATGCGTTATGCGTTATGGGTTATGAGTAATGCGTGACCCGTTATGCGTTATGCTTTTTGCGTTATGAGTTACGCGTAATGCGTTAAGCGCTATGGGTCATGCGTTAAGCGTTATGCGTTATGCGTTATGCGTTATGGGTTATGCGTTATGTGTTATGCGTTATGCGTTATGCGTTATGCGTTATGCGTTATGGGTTATGCGTTATGTGTTATGAGTTATGCGTTATGCGTTATGCGTTATGCGTTATGCGTTATGGGTTATGAGTAATGCGTGATCCGTTATGCGTTATGCTTTATGCGTTATGCGTTATGCGTTATGCGTTATGAGTAATGCGTGATCCGTTATGCGTTATGCGTTATGCGTTATGCGTTATGTGTTATGCGTTGTGCGTTATCCGCTATGCGTTATGCGTTTTGCGTTATGCGTTATGCGTTATGCGTTATCCGTTATGCGTTATGCGTTATGTGTTATGCGTTATGCGTTATGCGTTATGCGTTATGCGTGATCCGTTATGCGTTATGCGTTATGCGTTATGTGTTATGCGTTGTGCGTTATCCGCTATGCGTTATGCGTTTTGCGTTATGCGTTATGCGTTATGCGTTATGCGTTATGCGTTATGCGTTATGCGTTATGCGTTATGCGTTATGCGTTATGCGTTATGCGTTATGCGTTATGCGTGATCCGTTATGCGTTATGCGTTATGAGTAATGCGTGATCCGTTATGCGTTATGCGTTATGCGTTATGCGTTATGCGTTATGCGTTATGCGTTATGCTTTATGCGTTATGCGTTATGCGTTATGCGTTATGGGTTATGCGTTATGTGTTATGCGTTATGCGTTATGCGTTATGCGTTATGCGTTATGGGTTATGAGTAATGCGTGACCCGTTATGCGTTATGCTTTTTGCGTTATGAGTTACGCGTAATGCGTTAAGCGCTATGGGTCATGCGTTAAGCGTTATGCGTTATGCGTTATGCGTTATGGGTTATGCGTTATGTGTTATGCGTTATGCGTTATGCGTTATGCGTTATGCGTTATGCGTTATGCGTTATGGGTTATGCGTTATGCGTTATCCGTTATGCGTTATGCGTTATGCGTTATGCGTTATGCGTTATGCGTTATGCGTTATGCGTTATGCGTTATGCGATATGCGTTATGCGTTATGCGTGATGCGTTATGCGTTATGCGCTATGCGTTATGCGTTATGCGTTATGCGTTATGCGTTATGCGTTATGCGTTATGCGTTATGCGTTATGCGTTATGCGTTATGCGTTATGCGTTATGTGTTATGCGTTGTGCGTTATCCGCTATGCGTTATGCGTTTTGCGTTATGCGTTGTGCGTTATGCGTTATGCGTTATAGGTTATGCGTTATGTGTTATGCGTTATGCGTTATGCGTTATGCGTTATGCATTATGCGTTATGCGTTATGCTTTATGCGTTATGCGTTATGAGTAATGCGTGATCCGTTATGTGTTATGCGTTATGCGTTATGCGTTATGCGTTTTGCGTTTTGCGTTATGCGTTATGCGTTATGCGTTATGCGTTATGCGTTATGCGTTATGCGTTATGCGTTATGCGTTATGCGTTATGCGTTATGCGTTATGCGTTATGCGGTATGCGTTATGCGTTATGCGTTATGCGTTATGGGTTATCCGTTATGCGTTATCCGTTATGAGTTTTGCGTTATGCGTTATGCGGTATGCGTTATGCGTTATGCGTTATGCGTTATGCGTTATGGGTTATCCGTTATGCGTTATCCGTTATGAGTTTTGCGTTATGCGTTATGCGTTATGAGAAATGCGTGATCCGTTATGCGTTATGCGTTATGAGTAATGCGTGATCCGTTATGCGTTATGCGTTATGCGTTATGCGTTATGGGTTATGAGTAATGCGTGATCCGTTATGCGTTATGCTTTATGCGTTATGAGTTACGCGTAATGCGTTATGCGTTATGCGTTATGCGTTATGCGTTATGCGTTATGCGTTATGCGTTATGCGATATGCGTTATGCGTTATGCGTTATGCGTTATGCGTTATGGGTTATGCGTTATGTGTTATGAGTTATGCGTTATGCGGTATGCGTTATGCGTTATGCGTTATGCGTTATGGGTTATCCGTTATGCGTTATCCGTTATGAGTTTTGCGTTATGCGTTATGCGTTATGAGAAATGCGTGATCCGTTATGCGTTATGCGTTATGAGTAATGCGTGATCCGTTATGCGTTATGCGTTATGCGTTATGCGTTATGCGTTATGCGTTATGCGTTATGCGTTATGCGTTATGGGTTATCCGTTATGCGTTATCCGTTATGCGTTATGCGTTATGCGTTATGCGTTATGCGTTATGCGTTATGCGTTATGCGTTATGCGTTATGCGTTATGCGTTATGCGTTATGCGTTATGCGTTATGCGATATGCGTTATGCATTATGCGTTATGCGTTATGCGTTATGCGTTATGCGTTATGCGTTATGCGTTATGCGTTATGCGTTATGCGTTATGCGTTAGGCGTTATGCGTTATGCGTTATGCGTTATGCGTTATGCGTTATGCGTTATGCGTTATGCGTTATGCGTTATGCGATATGCGTTATGCATTATGCGTTATGCGTTATGCGTTATGCGTTATGCGTTATGCGTTATGCGTTATGCGTTATGCGTTATGCGTTATGCGTTATGCGTTATGCGTTATGCGTTATGCGTTATGCGTTATGCGTTATGCGTTATGCGTTATGCGCTATGCGTTATGAGAAATGCGTGATCCGTTATGCGTTATGCGTTATGCGTTATGCGTTATGCGTTATGCGTTATGCGTTATGGGTTATCCGTTATGCGTTATCCGTTATGCGTTATGCGTTATGCGTTATGCGTTATGCGTTATGCGTTATGCGTTATGCGTTATGCGTTATGCGTTATGCGTTATGCGTTATGCGTTATGCGTTATGCGTTATGCGATATGCGTTATGCATTATGCGTTATGCGTTATGCGTTATGCGTTATGCGTTATGCGTTATGCGTTATGCGTTATGCGTTATGCGTTATGCGTTATGCGTTATGCGTTATGCGTTATGCGTTATGCGTTATGCGTTATGCGTTATGCGTTATGCGCTATGCGTTATGAGAAATGCGTGATCCGTTATGCGTTATGCGTTATGCGTTATGCGTTATGCGTTATGCGTTATGCGTTATGGGTTATGAGTAATGCGTGACCCGTTATGCGTTGTGCGTTATGCGTTATGCGTTATAGGTTATGCGTTATGTGTTATGCGTTATGCGTTATGCGTTATGCGTTATGCATTATGCGTTATGCGTTATGCTTTATGCGTTATGCGTTATGAGTAATGCGTGATCCGTTATGTGTTATGCGTTATGCGTTATGCGTTATGCGTTATGCGTTTTGTGTTATGCGTTATGCCTTATGCGTTATGCGTTATGCGTTATGCCTTATGCGTTATGCGTTATGCGTTATGCGTTATGCGTTATGCGTTATGCGTTATGCGTTATGCGTTATGCGTTATGCGTTATGCGTTATGCGTTATGCGTTATGAGAAATGCGTGATCCGTTATGCGTTATGCGTTATGAGTAATGCGTGATCCGTTATGCGTTATGCGTTATGCGTTATGCGTTATGCGTTATGCGTTATGCGTTATGCGTTATGCGTTATCCGCTATGCGTTATGCGTTTTGCGTTATGCGTTATGCGTTATGCGTTGTGCGTTATGCGTTATGCGTTATAGGTTATGCGTTATGTGTTATGCGTTATGCGTTATGCGTTATGCGTTATGCATTATGCGTTATGCGTTATGCTTTATGCGTTATGCGTTATGAGTAATGCGTGATCCGTTATGTGTTATGCGTTATGCGTTATGCGTTATGCGTTTTGCGTTATGCGTTATGCGTTATGCGTTATGCGTTATGCGTTATGCGTTATGCGTTATGCGTTATGCGTTATGGGTTATGCGTTTTGCGTTATGCGTTATGCGTTATGCGTTATGCGTTATGCGTTATGCGTTATGGGTTATCCGTTATGCGTTATCCGTTATGCGTTATGCGTTATGCGTTATGCGTTATGCGTTATGCGTTATGCGTTATGCGTTATGCGTTATGCGTTATGCGATATGCGTTATGCGTTATGAGTAATGCGTGATCCGTTATGCGTTATGCGTTATGCGTTATGCGTTATGTGTTATGCGTTGTGCGTTATGCGTTATGTGTTATGCGTTATGCGTTATGCGTTATGCGTTATGCGTTATGCGTTATGCGTTATGCGTTATGCGTTATGCGTTATGCGTTATGCGTTATGAGTAATGCGTGATCCGTTATGTGTTATGCGTTATGCGTTATGCGTTTTGCGTTATGCGTTATGCGTTATGCGTTATGCGTTATGCGTTATGCGTTATGCGTGATCCGTTATGCGTTATGCGTTATGAGTAATGCGTGATCCGTTATGCGTTATGCGTTATACGTTATGCGTTATGCGTTATGCGTTATGCATTATGGGTTATGCGTTATGTGTTATGCGTTATGCGTTATGCGTTATGCGTTATGGGTTATGAGTAATGCGTGACCCGTTATGCGTTATGCTTTTTGCGTTATGAGTTACGCGTAATGCGTTAAGCGCTATGGGTCATGCGTTAAGCGTTATGCGTTATGCGTTATGCGTTATGGGTTATGCGTTATGTGTTATGCGTTATGCGTTATGCGTTATGCGTTATGCGTTATGGTTTATGCGTTATGTGTTATGAGTTATGCGTTATGCGTTATGCGTTATGCGTTATGCGTTATGGGTTATGAGTAATGCGTGATCCGTTATGCGTTATGCTTCATGCGTTATGCGTTATGCGTTATGCGTTATGAGTAATGCGTGATCCGTTATGCGTTATGCGTTATGCGTTATGCGTTATGCGTTATGCGTTATGCGTGATCCGTTATGCGTTATGCGTTATGCGTTATGTGTTATGCGTTGTGCGTTATCCGCTATGCGTTATGCGTTTTGCGTTATGCGTTATGCGTTATGCGTTATGCGTTATGCGTTATGCGTTATGCGTTATGCGTTATGCGTTATGCGTTATGCGTTATGCGTTATGCGTTATGCGTTATGCGTTATGCGTTATGCGTGATCCGTTATGCGTTATGCGTTATGAGTAATGCGTGATCCGTTATGCGTTATGCGTTATGCGTTATGCGTTATGCGTTATGCGTTATGCGTTATGCTTTATGCGTTATGCGTTATGCGTTATGCATTATGGGTTATGCGTTATGTGTTATGCGTTATGCGTTATGCGTTATGCGTTATGCGTTATGGGTTATGAGTAATGCGTGACCCGTTATGCGTTATGCTTTTTGCGTTATGAGTTACGCGTAATGCGTTAAGCGCTATGGGTCATGCGTTAAGCGTTATGCGTTATGCGTTATGCGTTATGGGTTATGCGTTATGTGTTATGCGTTATGCGTTATGCGTTATGCGTTATGCGTTATGCGTTTTGCGTTATGGGTTATGCGTTATGCGTTATCCGTTATGCGTTATGCGTTATGCGTTATGCGTTATGCGTTATGCGTTATGCGTTATGCGTTATGCGTTATGCGATATGCGTTATGCGTTATGCGTTATGCGTTATGCGTTATGCGTTATGCGTTATGCGTTATGCGTTATGCGTTATGCGTTATGCGTTATGCGTTATGCGTTATGCGTTATGCGTTATGCGTTATGCGTTATGCGTTATGTGTTATGCGTTGTGCGTTATCCGCTATGCGTTATGCGTTTTGCGTTATGCGTTGTGCGTTATGCGTTATGCGTTATAGGTTATGCGTTATGTGTTATGCGTTATGCGTTATGCGTTATGCGTTATGCATTATGCGTTATGCGTTATGCTTTATGCGTTATGCGTTATGAGTAATGCGTGATCCGTTATGTGTTATGCGTTATGCGTTATGCGTTATGCGTTTTGCGTTTTGCGTTATGCGTTATGCGTTATGCGTTATGCGTTATGCGTTATGCGTTATGCGTTATGCGTTATGCGTTATGCGTTATGCGTTATGCGTTATGCGTTATGCGTTATGCGTTATGCGTTATGCGTTATGCGTTATGCGTTATGCGTTATGCGTTATGTGTTATGCGTTATGCGTTATGCGTTATGCGTTATGCGTTATGCGTTATGCGTTATGCGTTGTGCGTTATGCGTTATGCGTTATAGGTTATGCGTTATGTGTTATGCGTTATGCGTTATGCGTTATGCGTTATGCATTATGCGTTATGCGTTATGCTTTATGCGTTATGCGTTATGAGTAATGCGTGATCCGTTATGTGTTATGCGTTATGCGTTATGCGTTATGCGTTTTGCGTTATGCGTTATGCGTTATGCGTTATGCGTTATGCGTTATGCGTTATGCGTTATGCGTTATGCGTTATGCGTTATGCGTTATGCGTTATGCGTTATGCGTTATGCGTTATGCGTTATGAGTTATGCGTTATGCGTTATGCGTTATGCGTTATGCGTTATGCGTTATGCGTTATGCGTTATGCGTTATGCGTTATGAGAAATGCGTGATCCGTTATGCGTTATGAGTAATGCGTGATCCGTTATGCGTTATGCGTTATGCGTTATGCGTTATGCGTTATGCGTTATGCGTTATGCGTTATGCGTTATGCATTATGGGTTATGCGTTATTTGTTATGCGTTATGCGTTATGCGTTATGCGTTATGCGTTATGCGTTATGCGTTATGCGATATGCGTTATGCGTTATGCGTTATGCGTTATGCGTTATGCGTTATGCGTTATGCGTTATGCGTTATGCGTTATGCGTTATGCGTTAAGCGTTATGCGTTATGCGTTATGCGTTATGCGTTATGCGTTATGCGTTATGCGTTATGAGTAATGCTTGATCCGTTACGCGTTATGCGTTATGCGTTATGCGTTATGCGTTATGCGTCATGCGTTATGCGTTATGCGTTATGCGTTATGCGTTATGCGTTATGCGTTATGCGTTATGCGTTATGAGTAATGCGTGATCCGTTATGCGTTATGCGTTATGCGTTATGCGTTATGTGTTATGCGTTGTGCGTTATCCGCTATGCGTTATGCGTTGTGCGTTATGCGTTATGCGTTATGCGTTGCGCGTTATGCGTTATGCGTTATAGGTTATGCGTTATGTGTTATGCGTTATGCGTTATGCGTTATGCGTTATGCGTTATGCGTTATGCGTTATGCGTTATGCGTTATGCGTTATGCGTTATGCGTTATGCGTTATGCGTTATGCGTTATACGTTATGCGTTATGCGTTATGCGTTATGCGTTATGCGTTATGCGTTATGCGTTATGCGTTATGCGTTATGCGTTATGCGTTATGCGTTATGCGTTATGCGTTATGCGTTATGCGTTATGCGTTATGAGAAATGCGTTATGAGTAATGCGTGATCCGTTATGCGTTATGCGTTATGCGTTATGCGTTATGCGTTATGCGTTATGCGTTATGAGTTATGCGTTATGCGTTATGCATTATGCGTTATGCGTTATGCGTTATGCGTTATGCGTTATGCGTTATGCGTTATGAGAAATGCGTGATCCGTTATGCGTTATGAGTAATGCGTGATCCGTTATGCGTTATGCGTTATGCGTTATGCGTTATGCGTTATGCGTTATGCGTTATGCGTTATGCATTATGGGTTATGCGTTATTTGTTATGCGTTATGCGCTATGAGTTATGCGTTATGCGTTATGCGTTATGCGATATGCGTTATGCGTTATGCTTTATGCGTTATGCGTTGTGCGTTATGCGTTATGCGTTATGCGTTATGCGTTATGCGTTATGCGTTATGCGTTATGCGTTATGCGTTATGCGTTATGCGTTATGCGTTATGCGTTATGAGTAATGCTTGATCCGTTACGCGTTATGCGTTATGCGTTATGCGTTATGCGTTATGCGTTATGCGTTATGCGTTATGCGTTATGAGAAATGCGTGATCCGTTATGCGTTATGCGTCATGAGTAATGCGTGATCCGTTATGCGTTATGCGTTATGCGTTATGCGTTATGCGTTATGCGTTATGCGTTATGCGTTATGCGATATGCGTGATCCGTTATGCGTTATGCGTTATGAGTAATGCGTGATCCGTTATGCGTTATGCGTTATGCGTTATGCGTTATGCGTTATGCATTATGGGTTATGCGTTATGTGTTATGCGTTATGCGTTATGCGTTATGCGTTATGGGTTATGAGTAATGCGTGACCCGTTATGCGTTATGCTTTTTGCGTTATGAGTTACGCGTAATGCGTTATGCGCTATGGGTCATGGGTTAAGCGTTATGCGTTATGCGTTATGCGTTATGCGTTATGGGTTATGCGTTATGTGTTATGCGTTATGCGTTATGCGTTATGCGTTATGCGTTATGCGTTATGCGTTATGCGTTATGCGTTATGCGTTATGCGTTATGCGTTATGCGTTATGCGTTATGCGTTCTGCGTTATGTGTTATGCGTTGTGCGTTATCCGCTATGCGTTATGCGTTTTGCGTTATGCGTTATGCGTTATGCGTTGTGCGTTATGCGTTATGCGTTATGCGTTATGAGTTATGCGTTATGCGTTATGCGTTATGAGTAATGCGTGATCCGTTATGCGTTATGCGTTATGCGTTATGCGTTATGTGTTATGCGTTGTGCGTTATCCGCTATGCGTTATGCGTTGTGCGTTATGCGTTATGCGTTATGCGTTGCGCGTTATGCGTTATGCGTTATAGGTTATGCGTTATGTGTTATGCGTTATGCGTTATGCGTTATGCGTTATGCGTTATGCGTTATGCGTTATGCGTTATGCGTTATGCGTTATGCGTTATGCGTTATGCGTTATGAGAAATGCGTGATCCGTTATGCGTTATGAGTAATGCGTGATCCGTTATGCGTTATGCGTTATGCGTTATGCGTTATGCGTTATGCGTTATGCGTTATGCATTATGGGTTATGCGTTATTTGTTATGCGTTATGCGTTATGCGTTATGCGTTAAGCGTTATGCGTTATGCGATATGCGTTATGCGTTATGCGTTATGCGTTATGCGTTATGCGTTATGCGTTATGCGTTATGCGTTATGCGTTATGCGTTATGCGTTATGCGTTATGCGTTATGCGTTATGCGTTATGCGTTATGCGTTATGCGTTATGCGTTATGCGTTATGCGTTATGCGTTATGCGATATGCGTTATGCGTTATGCGTTATGCGTTATGCGTTATGAGTAATGCTTGATCCGTTACGCGTTATGCGTTATGCGTTATGCGTTATGCGTTATGCGTCATGCGTTATGCGTTATGCGTTATGCGTTATGCGTTATGCGTTATGCGTTATGCGTTATGAGTAATGCGTGATCCGTTATGCGTTATGCGTTATGCGTTATGCGTTATGTGTTATGCGTTGTGCGTTATCCGCTATGCGTTATGCGTTGTGCGTTATGCGTTATGCGTTATGCGTTGCGCGTTATGCGTTATGCGTTATAGGTTATGCGTTATGTGTTATGCGTTATGCGTTATGCGTTATGCGTTATGCGTTATGCGTTATGCGTTATGCGTTATGCGTTATGCGTTATGCGTTATGAGAAATGCGTGATCCGTTATGCGTTATGAGTAATGCGTGATCCGTTATGCGTTATGCGTTATGCGTTATGCGTTATGCGTTATGCGTTATGCGTTATGCATTATGGGTTATGCGTTATTTGTTATGCGTTATGCGTTATGCGTTATGCGTTAAGCGTTATGCGTTATGCGATATGCGTTATGCGTTATGCGTTATGCGTTATGCGTTATGCGTTATGCGTTATGCGTTATGCGTTATGCGTTATGCGTTATGCGTTATGCGTTATGCGTTATGCGTTATGCGTTATGCGTTATGCGTTATGCGTTATGCGTTATGCGTTATGCGTTATGCGTTATGCGTTATGCGTTATGAGTAATGCTTGATCCGTTACGCGTTATGCGTTATGCGTTATGCGTTATGCGTTATGCGTCATGCGTTATGCGTTATGCGTTATGCGTTATGCGTTATGCGTTATGCGTTATGCGTTATGAGTAATGCGTGATCCGTTATGCGTTATGCGTTATGCGTTATGCGTTATGTGTTATGCGTTGTGCGTTATCCGCTATGCGTTATGCGTTGTGCGTTATGCGTTATGCGTTATGCGTTGCGCGTTATGCGTTATGCGTTATAGGTTATGCGTTATGTGTTATGCGTTATGCGTTATGCGTTATGCGTTATGCGTTATGCGTTATGCGTTATGCGTTATGCGTTATGCGTTATGTGTTATGCGTTATGCGTTATGCGTTATGCGTTATGCGTTATGCGTTATGCGTTATGCGTTATGCGTTATGCGTTATGCGTTATGCGTTATGCGTTATGCGTTATGCGTTATGAGAAATGCGTGATCCGTTATGCGTTATGCGTTATGAGTAATGCGTGATCCGTTATGCGTTATGCGTTATGCGTTATGCGTTATGCGTTATGCGTTATGCGTTATGCGTGATCCGTTATGCGTTATGCGTTATGCGTTATGCGTTATGCGTTATGCGTTATGCGTTGTGCGTTATGCGTTATGCGTTATGCGTTATGCGTTATGCGTTATGCGTTATGCGTTATGCGTTATGCGTTATGCGTTATGCGTTATGCGTTATGCGTTATGCGTTATGCGTTATGCGTTATGCGTTATGCGTTATGCGTTATGCGTTATGCGTTATGAGAAATGCGTGATCCGTTATGCGTTATGAGTAATGCGTGATCCGTTATGCGTTATGCGTTATGCGTTATGCGTTATGCGTTATGCGTTATGCGTTATGCGTTATGCGTTATGCGTTATGCGTTATGCGTTATGCGTTATGCGTTATGCGTTATGAGTAATGCTTGATCCGTTACGCGTTATGCGTTATGCGTTATGCGTTATGCGTTATGCGTCATGCGTTATGCGTTATGCGTTATGCGTTATGCGTTATGCGTTATGCGTTATGCGTTATGAGTAATGCGTGATCCGTTATGCGTTATGCGTTATGCGTTATGCGTTATGTGTTATGCGTTGTGCGTTATCCGCTATGCGTTATGCGTTGTGCGTTATGCGTTATGCGTTATGCGTTGCGCGTTATGCGTTATGCGTTATAGGTTATGCGTTATGTGTTATGCGTTATGCGTTATGCGTTATGCGTTATGCGTTATGCGTTATGCGTTATGCGTTATGCGTTATGCGTTATGTGTTATGCGTTATGCGTTATGCGTTATGCGTTATGCGTTATGCGTTATGCGTTATGCGTTATGCGTTATGCGTTATGCGTTATGCGTTATGAGAAATGCGTGATCCGTTATGCGTTATGCGTTATGAGTAATGCGTGATCCGTTATGCGTTATGCGTTATGCGTTATGCGTTATGCGTTATGCGTTATGCGTTATGCGTTATGCGTTATGCGTGATCCGTTATGCGTTATGCGTTATGCGTTATGCGTTATGCGTTATGCGTTATGCGTTATGCGTTGTGCGTTATGCGTTATGCGTTATGCGTTATGCGTTATGCGTTATGCGTTATGCGTTATGCGTTATGCGTTATGCGTTATGCGTTATGCGTTATGCGTTATGCGTTATGCGTTATGCGTTATGCGTTATACGTTATGCGTTATGAGAAATGCGTGATCCGTTATGCGTTATGAGTAATGCGTGATCCGTTATGCGTTATGCGTTATGCGTTATGCGTTATGCGTTATGCGTTATGCGTTATGCGTTATGCGTTATGCATTATGGGTTATGCGTTATTTGTTATGCGTTATGCGTTATGCGTTATGCGTTATGCGTTATGCGTTATGCGTTATGCGATATGCGTTATGCGTTATGCGTTATGCGTTATACGTTATGCGTTATGCGTTATGCGTTATGCGTTATGCGTTATGCGTTATGCGTTATGCGTTATGCGTTATGCGTTATGCGTTATGCGTTATGCGTTATGCGTTATGCGTTATGCGTTATGCGTTATGCGTTATGAGAAATGCGTGATCCGTTATGCGTTATGCGTCATGAGTAATGAGTGATCCGTTATGCGTTATGCGTTATGCGTTATGCGTTATGCGTTATGCGTTATGCGTTATGCGTTATGCGATATGCGTGATCCGTTATGCGTTATGCGTTATGAGTAATGCGTGATCCGTTATGCGTTATGCGTTATGCGTTATTCGTTATGCGTTATGCATTATGGGTTATGCGTTATGTGTTATGCGTTATGCGTTATGCGTTATGCGTTATGGGTTATGAGTAATGCGTGACCCGTTATGCGTTATGCTTTTTGCGTTATGAGTTACGCGTAATGCGTTATGCGCTATGGGTCATGGGTTAAGCGTTATGCGTTATGCGTTATGCGTTATGCGTTATGGGTTATGCGTTATGTGTTATGCGTTATGCGTTATGCGTTATGCGTTATGCGTTATGCGTTATGCGTTATGCGTTATGCGTTATGCGTTATGCGTTATGCGTTATGCGTTATGCGTTATGCGTTATGCGTTATGCGTTATGCGTTATGCGTTATGTGTTATGCGTTGTGCGTTATCCGCTATGCGTTATGCGTTTTGCGTTATGCGTTATGCGTTATGCGTTGTGCGTTATGCGTTATGCGTTATGCGTTATGAGTTATGCGTTATGCGTTATGCGTTATGAGTAATGCGTGATCCGTTATGCGTTATGCGTTATGCGTTATGCGTTATGTGTTATGCGTTGTGCGTTATCCGCTATGCGTTATGCGTTGTGCGTTATGCGTTATGCGTTATGCGTTGCGCGTTATGCGTTATGCGTTATAGGTTATGCGTTATGCGTTATGCGTTATGCGTTATGCGTTATGCGTTATGCGTTATGCGTTATGCGTTATGCGTTATGCGTTATGCGTTATGCGTTATGCGTTATGCGTTATGCGTTATGCGTTATGAGAAATGCGTGATCCGTTATGCGTTATGAGTAATGCGTGATCCGTTATGCGTTATGCGTTATGCGTTATGCGTTATGCGTTATGCGTTATGCGTTATGCATTATGGGTTATGCGTTATTTGTTATGCGTTATGCGTTATGCGTTATGCGTTAAGCGTTATGCGTTATGCGATATGCGTTATGCGTTATGCGTTATGCGTTATGCGTTATGCGTTATGCGTTATGCGTTATGCGTTATGCGTTATGCGTTATGCGTTATGCGTTATGCGTTATGCGTTATGCGTTATGCGTTATGCGTTATGCGTTATGCGTTATGCGTTATGCGTTATGCGTTATGCGTTATGCGTTATGCGTTATGCGTTATGCGTTATGAGTAATGCTTGATCCGTTACGCGTTATGCGTTATGCGTTATGCGTTATGCGTTATGCGTCATGCGTTATGCGTTATGCGTTATGCGTTATGCGTTATGCGTTATGCGTTATGCGTTATGAGTAATGCGTGATCCGTTATGCGTTATGCGTTATGCGTTATGCGTTATGTGTTATGCGTTGTGCGTTATCCGCTATGCGTTATGCGTTGTGCGTTATGCGTTATGCGTTATGCGTTGCGCGTTATGCGTTATGCGTTATAGGTTATGCGTTATGTGTTATGCGTTATGCGTTATGCGTTATGCGTTATGCGTTATGCGTTATGCGTTATGCGTTATGCGTTATGCGTTATGCGTTATGAGAAATGCGTGATCCGTTATGCGTTATGAGTAATGCGTGATCCGTTATGCGTTATGCGTTATGCGTTATGCGTTATGCGTTATGCGTTATGCGTTATGCATTATGGGTTATGCGTTATTTGTTATGCGTTATGCGTTATGCGTTATGCGTTAAGCGTTATGCGTTATGCGATATGCGTTATGCGTTATGCGTTATGCGTTATGCGTTATGCGTTATGCGTTATGCGTTATGCGTTATGCGTTATGCGTTATGCGTTATGCGTTATGCGTTATGCGTTATGCGTTATGCGTTATGCGTTATGCGTTATGCGTTATGCGTTATGCGTTATGCGTTATGCGTTATGCGTTATGCGTTATGCGTTATGAGTAATGCTTGATCCGTTACGCGTTATGCGTTATGCGTTATGCGTTATGCGTTATGCGTCATGCGTTATGCGTTATGCGTTATGCGTTATGCGTTATGCGTTATGCGTTATGCGTTATGAGTAATGCGTGATCCGTTATGCGTTATGCGTTATGCGTTATGCGTTATGTGTTATGCGTTGTGCGTTATCCGCTATGCGTTATGCGTTGTGCGTTATGCGTTATGCGTTATGCGTTGCGCGTTATGCGTTATGCGTTATAGGTTATGCGTTATGTGTTATGCGTTATGCGTTATGCGTTATGCGTTATGCGTTATGCGTTATGCGTTATGCGTTATGCGTTATGTGTTATGCGTTATGCGTTATGCGTTATGCGTTATGCGATATGCGTTATGCGTTATGCGTTATGCGTTATGCGTTATGCGTTATGCGTTATGAGAAATGCGTGATCCGTTATGCGTTATGCGTTATGAGTAATGCGTGATCCGTTATGCGTTATGCGTTATGCGTTATGCGTTATGCGTTATGCGTTATGCGTTATGCGTGATCCGTTATGCGTTATGCGTTATGCGTTATGCGTTATGCGTTATGCGTTATGCGTTGTGCGTTATGCGTTATGCGTTATGCGTTATGCGTTATGCGTTATGCGTTATGCGTTATGCGTTATGCGTTATGCGTTATGCGTTATGCGTTATGCGTTATGCGTTATGCGTTATGCGTTATGCGTTATGCGTTATGCGTTATGTGTTATGAGAAATGCGTGATCCGTTATGCGTTATGAGTAATGCGTGATCCGTTATGCGTTATGCGTTATGCGTTATGCGTTATGCGTTATGCGTTATGCGTTATGCGTTATGCGTTATGCGTTATGCGTTATGCGTTATGCGTTATGCGTTATGCGTTATGCGTTATGAGTAATGCTTGATCCGTTACGCGTTATGCGTTATGCGTTATGCGTTATGCGTTATGCGTCATGCGTTATGCGTTATGCGTTATGCGTTATGCGTTATGCGTTATGCGTTATGCGTTATGAGTAATGCGTGATCCGTTATGCGTTATGCGTTATGCGTTATGCGTTATGTGTTATGCGTTGTGCGTTATCCGCTATGCGTTATGCGTTGTGCGTTATGCGTTATGCGTTATGCGTTGCGCGTTATGCGTTATGCGTTATAGGTTATGCGTTATGTGTTATGCGTTATGCGTTATGCGTTATGCGTTATGCGTTATGCGTTATGCGTTATGCGTTATGCGTTATGCGTTATGTGTTATGCGTTATGCGTTATGCGTTATGCGTTATGCGTTATGCGTTATGCGTTATGCGTTATGCGTTATGCGTTATGCGTTATGCGTTATGCGTTATGAGAAATGCGTGATCCGTTATGCGTTATGCGTTATGAGTAATGCGTGATCCGTTATGCGTTATGCGTTATGCGTTATGCGTTATGCGTTATGCGTTATGCGTTATGCGTTATGCGTGATCCGTTATGCGTTATGCGTTATGCGTTATGCGTTATGCGTTATGCGTTATGCGTTGTGCGTTATGCGTTATGCGTTATGCGTTATGCGTTATGCGTTATGCGTTATGCGTTATGCGTTATGCGTTATGCGTTATGCGTTATGCGTTATGCGTTATGCGTTATGCGTTATGCGTTATGCGTTATGCGTTATGCGTTATGCGTTATGCGTTATGCGTTATGCGTTATGCGATATGCGTTATGCGTTATGCGTTATGCGTTATACGTTATGCGTTATGCGTTATGCGTTATGCGTTATGCGTTATGCGTTATGCGTTATGCGTTATGCGTTATGCGTTATGCGTTATGCGTTATGCGTTATGCGTTATGCGTTATGCGTTATGCGTTATGAGTAATGCTTGATCCGTTACGCGTTATGCGTTATGCGTTATGCGTTATGCGTCATGCGTTATGCGTTATGCGTTATGCGTTATGCGTTATGCGTTATGCGTTATGAGTAATGCGTGATCCGTTATGCGTTATGCGTTATGCGTTATGCGTTATGTGTTATGCGTTGTGCGTTATCCGCTATGCGTTATGCGTTGTGCGTTATGCGTTATGCGTTATGCGTTGCGCGTTATGCGTTATGCGTTATAGGTTATGCGTTATGTGTTATGCGTTATGCGTTATGCGTTATGCGTTATGCGTTATGCGTTATGCGTTATGCGTTATGCGTTATGCGTTATGCGTTATGAGTAATGCGTGATCCGTTATGCGTTATGCGTTATGCGTTATGTGTTATGCGTTGTGCGTTATCCGCTATGCGTTATGCGTTGTGCGTTATGCGTTATGCGTTATGCGTTGCGCGTTATGCGTTATGCGTTATAGGTTATGCGTTATGTGTTATGCGTTATGCGTTATGCGTTATGCGTTATGCGTTATGCGTTATGCGTTATGCGTTATGCGTTATGAGAAATGCGTTATGAGTAATGCGTGATCCGTTATGCGTTATGCGTTATGCGTTATGCGTTATGCGTTATGCGTTATGCGTTATGCGTTATGCGTTATGCGTTATGCGTTATGAGTTATGCGTTATGCGTTATGCGTTATGCGTTATGCGTTATGCGTTATGCGTTATGCGTTATGCGTTATGCGTTATGAGAAATGCGTGATCCGTTATGCGTTATGAGTAATGCGTGATCCGTTATGCGTTATGCGTTATGCGTTATGCGTTATGCGTTATGCGTTATGCGTTATGCGTTATGCGTTATGCGTTATGCTTTATGAGTAATGCTTGATCCGTTACGCGTTATGCGTTATGCGTTATGCGTTATGCGTTATGCGTCATGCGTTATGCGTTATGCGTTATGCGTTATGCGTTATGCGTTATGCGTTATGCGTTATGAGTAATGCGTTATGCGTTATGCGTTATGCGTTATGCGTTATGCGTTATGCGTTATGCGTTATGCGTTATGCGTTATGCGTTATGCGTTATGCGTTATGCGTTATGCGTTATGCGTTATGAGTAATGCTTGATCCGTTACGCGTTATGCGTTATGCGTTATGCGTTATGCGTTATGCGTCATGCGTTATGCGTTATGCGTTATGCGTTATGCGTTATGCGTTATGCGTTATGCGTTATGAGTAATGCGTTATGCGTTATGCGTTATGCGTTATGCGTTATGCGTTATGCGTTATGCGTTATGCGTTATGCGTTATGCGTTATGCGTTATGCGTTATGCGTTATGCGTTATGCGTTATGCGTTATGAGTAATGCTTGATCCGTTACGCGTTATGCGTTATGCGTTATGCGTTATGCGTTATGCGTCATGCGTTATGCGTTATGCGTTATGCGTTATGCGTTATGCGTTATGCGTTATGAGTAATGCGTGATCCGTTATGCGTTATGCGTTATGCGTTATGCGTTATGTGTTATGCGTTGTGCGTTATCCGCTATGCGTTATGCGTTGTGCGTTATGCGTTATGCGTTATGCGTTGCGCGTTATGCGTTATGCGTTATAGGTTATGCGTTATGTGTTATGCGTTATGCGTTATGCGTTATGCGTTATGCGTTATGCGTTATGCGTTATGCGTTATGCGTTATGAGAAATGCGTTATGAGTAATGCGTGATCCGTTATGCGTTATGCGTTATGCGTTATGCGTTATGCGTTATGCGTTATGCGTTATGCGTTATGCGTTATGCGTTATGAGTTATGCGTTATGCGTTATGCGTTATGCGTTATGCGTTATGCGTTATGCGTTATGCGTTATGCGTTATGCGTTATGCGTTATGAGAAATGCGTGATCCGTTATGCGTTATGAGTAATGCGTGATCCGTTATGCGTTATGCGTTATGCGTTATGTGTTATGCGTTATGCGTTATGCGTTATGCGTTATGCGTTATGCGTTATGCATTATGGGTTATGCGTTATTTGTTATGCGTTATGAGTTATGCGTTATGCGTTATGCGTTATGCGATATGCGTTATGCGTTATGCGTTATGCGTTATGCGTTATGCGTTATGCGTTATGCGTTATGCGTTATGCGTTATGCGTTATGCGTTATGCGTTATGCGTTATGCGTTATGCGTTATGCGTTATGCGTTATGCGTTATGCGTTATGCGTTATGCTTTATGAGTAATGCTTGATCCGTTACGCGTTATGCGTTATGCGTTATGCGTTATGCGTTATGCGTCATGCGTTATGCGTTATGCGTTATGCGTTATGCGTTATGCGTTATGCGTTATGCGTTATGCGTTATGAGTAATGCGTGATCCGTTATGCGTTATGCGTTATGCGTTATGCGTTATGTGTTATGTGTTGTGCGTTATCCGCTATGCGTTATGCGTTGTGCGTTATGCGTTATGCGTTCTGCGTTGCGCGTTATGAGTTATGCGTTATAGGTTATGCGTTATGTGTTATGCGTTATGCGTTATGCGTTATGCGTAATGCGTTATGCGTTATGCGTTATGCGTTATGCGTTATGCGTTATGCGTTATGCGTTATGCGTTATGCGTTATGCGTTATGCGTTATGCGTTATGAGAAATGCGTGATCCGTTATGCGTTATGCGTTATGAGTAATGCGTGATCCGTTATGCGTTATGCGTTATGCGTTATGCGTTATGCGTTATGCGTTATGCGTTATGCGTTATGCGTTATGCGTGATCCGTTATGCGTTATGCGTTATGCGTTATGCGTTATGCGTTATGCGTTATGCGTTGTGCGTTATGCGTTATGCGTTATGCGTTATGCGTTATGCGTTATGCGTTATGCGTTATGCGTTATGCGTTATGCGTTATGCGTTATGCGTTATGCGTTATGCGATATGCGTTATGCGTTATGCGTTATGCGTTATGCGTTATGCGTTATGCGTTATGCGTTATGCGTTATGCGTTATGCGTTATGCGTTATGCGTTATGCGTTATGCGTTATGCGTTATGCGTTATGGGTTATCCGTTATGCGTTATCCGTTATGCGTTATGCGTTATGCGTTATGCGTTATGCGTTATGCGTTATGCGTTATGCGTTATGCGATATGCGTTATGCGTTATGCGTTATGCGTTATGCGTTATGCGTTATGCGTTATGCGTTATGCGTTATGCGTTATGCGTTATGCGTTATGCGTTATGCGTTATGCGTTATGCGTTATGCGTTATGCGTTATGCGTTATGGGTTATGCGTTATGCGTTATGCGTTATGCGTTATGCGTTATGCGTTATGTGTTATGCGTTGTGCGTTATCCGCTATGCGTTATGCGTTTTGCGTTATGCGTTATGCGTTATGCGTTGTGCGTTATGCGTTATGCGTTATAGGTTATGCGTTATGTGTTATGCGTTATGCGTTATGCGTTATGCGTTATGCATTATGCGTTATGCGTTATGCTTTATGCGTTATGCGTTATGAGTAATGCGTGATCCGTTATGAGTTATGCGTTATGCGTTATGCGTTATGAGTTATGCGTTATGCGTTATGCGTTATGCGTTATGCGTTATGCGTTATGCGTTATGCGTTATGCGTTATGCGTTATGCGTTATGCGTTATGCGTTATGCGTTATGCGTTATGCGTTATGCGTTATGCGTTATGCGTTATGAGAAATGCGTGATCCGTTATGCGTTATGCGTTATGAGTAATGCTTGATCCGTTATGCGTTATGCGTTATGCGTTATGCGTGATCCGTTATGCGTTATGCGTTATGAGTAATGCTTGATCCGTTACGCGTTATGCGTTATGCGTTATGGGTTATGCGTTATGTGTTATGAGTTATGCGTTATGCGTTATGCGTTATGCGTTATGCGTTATGGGTTATGAGTAATGCGTGATCCGTTATGCGTTATGCTTTATGCGTTATGAGTTACGCGTAATGCGTTATGCGTTATGCGTTATGGGTTATGCGTTATGTGTTATGAGTTATGCGTTATGCGGTATGCGTTATGCGTTATGCGTTATGCGTTATGGGTTATCCGTTATGCGTTATCCGTTATGAGTTTTGCGTTATGCGTTATGCGTTATGAGTTGTGCGTTATGCGTTATGCGTTATGCGTTATGCGTTATGCGTTATGCGTTATGCGTTATGCGTTATGCGTTATGCGTTATGCGTTATGCGTTATGCGTTATGCGTTATGCGTTATGAGAAATGCGTGATCCGTTATGCGTTATGCGTTATGAGTAATGCGTGATCCGTTATGCGTTATGCGTTATGCGTTATGCGTTATGCGTTATGCGTTATGCGTTATGCGTTATGCGTTATGCGTTATGCGTTATGCGTTATCCGCTACGCGTTATGCGATTTGCGTTATGCGTTATGCGTTATGCGTTGTGCGTTATGCGTTATGCGTTATAGGTTATGCGTTATGTGTTATGCGTTATGCGTTATGCGTTATGCATTATGCGTTATGCGTTATGCTTTATGCGTTATGCGTTATGAGTAATGCGTGATCCGTTATGTGTTATGCGTTATGCGTTATGCGTTATGCGTTTTGCGTTATGCGTTATGCGTTATGCGTTATGCGTTATGCGTTATGCGTTATGCGTTATGCGTTATTCGTTATGCGTTATGCGTTATTCGTTATGGGTTATGCGTTTTGCGTTATGCGTTATGCGTTATGCGTTATGCGTTATGCGTTATGGGTTATCCGTTATGCGTTATCCGTTATGCGTTATGCGTTATGCGTTATGCGTTATGCGTTATGCGTTATGCGTTATGCGTTATGCGATATGCGTTATGCGTTATGCGTTATGCGTTATGCGTTATGCGTTATGCGTTATGCGTTATGCGTTATGCGTTATGCGTTATGCGTTATGCGTTATGCGTTATGCGTTATGCGTTATGCGTTATGCGTTATGCGTTATGTGTTATGCGTTGTGCGTTATCCGCTATGCGTTATGCGTTTTGCGTTATGCGTTATGCGTTATGCGTTGTGCGTTATGCGTTATGCGTTATAGGTTATGCGTTATGTGTTATGCGTTATGCGTTATGCGTTATGCGTTATGCATTATGCGTTATGCGTTATGCTTTATGCGTTATGCGTTATGAGTAATGCGTGATCCGTTATGTGTTATGCGTTATGCGTTATGCGTTATGCGTTTTGCGTTATGCGTTATGCGTTATGCGTTATGCGTTATGCGTTATGCGTTATGCGTTATGCGTTATGCGTTATGCGTTATGCGTTATGCGTTGTGCGTTATGCGTTATGCGTTATAGGTTATGCGTTATGTGTTATGCGTTATGCGTTATGCGTTATGCGTTATGCGTTATGCATTATGCGTTATGCGTTATGCTTTATGCGTTATGCGTTATGAGTAATGCGTGATCCGTTATGTGTTATGCGTTATGCGTTATGCGTTTTGCGTTATGCGTTATGCGTTATGCGTTATGCGTTATGCGTTATTCGTTATGGGTTATGCGTTTTGCGTTATGCGTTATGCGTTATGCGTTATGCGTTATGCGTTATGCGTTATGGGTTATCCGTTATGCGTTATCCGTTATGCGTTATGCGTTATGCGTTATCCGTTATGCGTTATGCGTTATGCGTTATGCGTTATGCGTTATGCGTTATGCGTTATGCGTTATGCGTTATGCGTTATGCGTTATGCGTTATGCGTTATGCGTTATGCGTTATGCGTTATGTGTTATGCGTTGTGCGTTATCCGCTATGCGTTATGCGTTTTGCGTTATGCGTTATGCGTTATGCGTTGTGCGTTATGCGTTATGCGTTATAGGTTATGCGTTATGTGTTATGCGTTATGCGTTATGCGTTATGCGTTATGCATTATGCGTTATGCGTTATGCTTCATGCGTTATGCGTTATGCGTTATGCGTTATGCGTTATGAGAAATGCGTGATCCGTTATGCGTTATGCGTTATGAGTAATGCGTGATCCGTTATGCGTTATGCGTTATGCGTTATGCGTGATCCGTTATGCGTTATGCGTTATGAGTAATGCTTGATCCGTTACGCGTTATGCGTTATGCGTTATGGGTTATGCGTTATGTGTTATGAGTTATGCGTTATGCGTTATGCGTTATGCGTTATGGGTTATGAGTAATGCGTGATCCGTTATGCGTTATGCTTTATGCGTTATGAGTTACGCGTAATGCGTTATGCGTTATGCGTTATGGGTTATGCGTTATGTGTTATGAGTTATGCGTTATGCGGTATGCGTTATGCGTTATGCGTTATGCGTTATGGGTTATCCGTTATGCGTTATCCGTTATGAGTTTTGCGTTATGCGTTATGCGTTATGAGTTGTGCGTTATGCGTTATGCGTTATGCGTTATGCGTTATGCGTTATGCGTTATGCGTTATGCGTTATGCGTTATGCGTTATGAGTAATGCTTGATCCGTTACGCGTTATGCGTTATGCGTTATGCGTTATGCGTTATGCGTCATGCGTTATGCGTTATGCGTTATGCGTTATGCGTTATGCGTTATGCGTTATGCGTTATGCGTTATGCGTTATGCGTTATGCGTTATGCGTTATGCGTTATGCCATATGAGTAATGCGTGATCCGTTATGCGTTATGCGTTATGCGTTATGCGTTATGCGTTATGCGTTATGAGAAATGCGTGATCCGTTATGCGTTATGCGTTATGAGTAATGCGTGATCCGTTATGCGTTATGCGTTATGCGTTATGCGTTATGCGTTATGCGTTATGCGTTATGCGTTATGCGTTATGCGTTATGCGTTATGCGTTATGCGTTATGCGTTATGCGTTATGCGTTATGAGTAATGCGTGATCCGTTATGCGTTATGCGTTATGCGTTATGCGTTATGCGTTATGCGTTATGAGAAATGCGTGATCCGTTATGCGTTATGCGTTATGAGTAATGCGTGATCCGTTATGCGTTATGCGTTATGCGTTATGCGTTATGCATTATGCGTTATGCGTTATGCTTTATGCGTTATGCGTTATGCGTTATGCGTTATGCGTTATGCGTTATGCGTTATGCGTTATGCGTTATGCGTTATGCGTTATGAGTAATGCGTGATCCGTTATGCGTTATGCGTTATGCGTTATGCGTTATGCGTTATGCGTTATGCGTTATGCGTTATGCGTTATGAGAAATGCGTGATCCGTTATGCGTTATGCGTTATGAGTAATGCGTGATCCGTTATGCGTTATGCGTTATGCGTTATGCGTTATGCGTTATGCGTTATGCGTTATGCGTTATGCGTTATGCGTTATGGGTTATCCGTTATGCGTTATCCGTTATGCGTTATGCGTTATGCGTTATGCGTTATGCGATATGCGTTATGCGTTATGCGTTATGCGTTATGCGTTATGCGTTATGCGTTATGCGTTATGCGTTATGCGTTATGCGATATGCGTTATGCATTATGCGTTATGCGTTATGCGTTATGCGTTATGCGTTATGCGTTAGGCGTTATGCGTTATGCGTTATGCGTTATGCGTTATGCGTTATGCGTTATGCGTTATGCGTTATGCGTTATGCGTTATGCGTTATGAGAAATGCGTGATCCGTTATGCGTTATGCGTTATGCGTTATGCGTTATGGGTTATGAGTAATGCGTGACCCGTTATGCGTTGTGCGTTATGCGTTATGCGTTATAGGTTATGCGTTATGTGTTATGCGTTATGCGTTATGCGTTATGCGTTATGCATTATGCGTTATGCTTTATGCGTTATGCGTTATGAGTAATGCGTGATCCGTTATGTGTTATGCGTTATGCGTTATGCGTTATGCGTTTTGTGTTATGCGTTATGCGTTATGCGTTATGCGTTATGCGTTATGCGTTATGCGTTATGCGTTATGCGTTATGCGTTATGCGTTATGCGTTATGCGTTATGCGTTATGCGTTATGCGTTATGCGTTATGCGTTATGCGTTATGCGTTATGCGTTATGCGTTATGCGTTATGAGAAATGCGTGATCCGTTATGCGTTATGCGTTATGAGTAATGCGTGATTCGTTATGCGTTATGCGTTATGCGTTATGCGTTATGCGTTATGCGTTATGCGTTATGCGTTATGCGTTATCCGCTATGCGTTATGCGTTGTGCGTTATGCGTTATGCGTTATGCGTTGTGCGTTATGCGTTATGCGTTATAGGTTATGCGTTATGTGTTATGCGTTATGCGTTATGCGTTATGCGTTATGCATTATGCGTTATGCGTTATGCTTTATGCGTTATGCGTTATGAGTAATGCGTGATCCGTTATGTGTTATGCGTTATGCGTTATGCGTTATGCGTTTTGCGTTATGCGTTATGCGTTATGCGTTATGCGTTATGCGTTATGCGTTATGCGTTATGGGTTATGCGTTTTGCGTTATGCGTTATGCGTTATGCGTTATGCGTTATGCGTTATGCGTTATGCGTTATGCGTTATGCGTTATGGGTTATCCGTTATGCGTTATCCGTTATGCGTTATGCGTTATGCGTTATGCGTTATGCGT
Organism: Lasioglossum morio; assembly: GCA_916610235.2. Taxonomy (NCBI): domain Eukaryota; kingdom Metazoa; phylum Arthropoda; class Insecta; order Hymenoptera; family Halictidae; genus Lasioglossum; species Lasioglossum morio. The sequence goes on from CAKAJA020000257.1 coordinate 942,689, forward strand.
TATGCGTTATGCGTTATGCGTTATGCGATATGCGTTATGCGTTATGCGTTATGCGTTATGCGTTATGAGTAATGCGTGATCCGTTATGTGTTATGCGTTATGCGTTATGCGTTATGCGTTTTGCGTTATGCGTTATGCGTTATGCGTTATGCGTTATGCGTTATGCGTTATGCGTTATGCGTTATGCGTTATGCGTTATGCGTTATGCGTTATGGGTTATGCGTTTTGCGTTATGCGTTATGCGTTATGCGTTATGCGTTATGCGTTATGCGTTATGCGTTATGCGTTATGCGTTATGCGTTATCCGTTATGCGTTATGCGTTATGCGTTATGCGTTATGCGTTATGCGTTATGCGATATGCGTTATGCGTTATGCGTTATGCGTTATGCGTTATGCGTTATGCGTTATGCGTTATGCGTTATGCGTTATGCGTTATGCGTTATGCGTTATGCGTTATGCGTTATGCGTTATGCGTTATGTGTTATCCGTTATGAGTTATCCGTTATGCGTTTTGCGTTATGCGTTATGCGTTATGCGTTATGCGTTATGCGTTATGCGTTATGCGTTATGCGTTATGCGTTATGCGTTATGCGTTATGGGTTATCCGTTACGCGTTATCCGTTATGCGTTATGCGTTATGCGTTATGCGTTATGCGTTATGCGTTATGCGTTATGCGTTATGCGTTATGCGTGATCCGTTATGCGTTATGCGTTATGCGTTATGCGTTATGCGTTATGCGTTATGCGTTATGCGTTATGCGTTATGCGTTATGCGTTATGCGTTGTGCGTTATGCGTTATGCGTTATGCGTTATGCGTTATGCGTTATGCGTTATGCGTTATGCGTTATGCGTTATGCGTTATGCGTTATGCGTTATGCGTTACGCGTTATGAGAAATGCGTGATCCGTTATGCGTTATGCGTTATGAGTAATGCGTGATCCGTTATGCGTTATGCGTTATGCGTTATGCGTTATGCGTTATGCGTTATGCGTTATGCGTTATGCGTTATGGGTTATCCGTTATGCGTTATCCGTTATGCGTTATGCGTTATGCGTTATGCGTTATGCGTTATGCGTTATGCGTTATGCGTTATGCGTTATGCGTTATGCGTTATGCGTTATGCGTTATGCGTTATGCGTTATGCGTTATGCGTTATGCGTTATGCGTTATGCGTTATGCGTTATGCGTTATGCGTTATGCGTTATGCGTTATGCGTTATGCGTTATGCGTTATGCGTTATGCGTTATGCGTTATGCGTTATGCGTTATGCGTTATGCGTTATGCGTTATGGGTTATGCGTTATGTGTTATGCGTTATGCGTTATGCGTTATGCGTTATGCGTTATGCGTTATGCGTTATGAGAAATGCGTGATCCGTTATGCGTTATGCGTTATGAGTAATGCGTGATCCGTTATGCGTTATGCGTTATGCGTTATGCGTTATGCGTTATGCGTTATGCGTTATGCGTTATCCGCTATGCGTTATGCGTTTTGCGTTATGCGTTATGCGTTATGCGTTATGCGTTGTGCGTTATGCGTTATGCGTTATAGGTTATGCGTTATGTGTTATGCGTTATGCGTTATGCGTTATGCGTTATGCATTATGCGTTATGCGTTATGCTTTATGCGTTATGCGTTATGAGTAATGCGTGATCCGTTATGTGTTATGCGTTATGCGTTATGCGTTATGCGTTTTGCGTTATGCGTTATGCGTTATGCGTTATGCGTTATGCGTTATGCGTTATGCGTTATGCGTTGTGCGTTATGCGTTATGCGTTATAGGTTATGCGTTATGTGTTATGCGTTATGCGTTATGCGTTATGCGTTATGCGTTATGCGTTATGCGTTATGGGTTATGCGTTATGTGTTATGCGTTATGCGTTATGCGTTATGCGTTATGCGTTATGCGTTATGAGAAATGCGTGATCCGTTATGCGTTATGCGTTATGAGTAATGCGTGATCCGTTATGCGTTATGCGTTATGCGTTATGCGTTATGCGTTATGCGTTATGCGTTATGCGTTATCCGCTATGCGTTATGCGTTTTGCGTTATGCGTTATGCGTTATGCGTTGTGCGTTATGCGTTATGCGTTATAGGTTATGCGTTATGTGTTATGCGTTATGCGTTATGCGTTATGCGTTATGCATTATGCGTTATGCGTTATGCTTTATGCGTTATGCGTTATGAGTAATGCGTGATCCGTTATGTGTTATGCGTTATGCGTTATGCGTTATGCGTTTTGCGTTATGCGTTATGCGTTATGCGTTATGCGTTATGCGTTATGCGTTATGCGTTATGCGTTATGCGTTATGCGTTATGCGTTATGCGTTTTGCGTTATGCGTTATGGGTTATGCGTTTTGCGTTATGCGTTATGCGTTATGCGTTATGCGTTATGCGTTATGCGTTATGTGTTATGCGTTATGGGTTATCCGTTATGCGTTATCCGTTATGCGTTATGCGTTATGCGTTATGCGTTATGCGTTATGCGATATGCGTTATGCGTTATGCGTTATGCGTTATGCGTTATGCGTTATGCGTTATGCGTTATGCGATATGCGTTATGCGTTATGCGTTATGCGTTATGCGTTATGCGTTATGCGTTATGCGTTATGCGTTATGCGTTATGCGTTATGCGTTATGCGTTATGCGTTATGCGTTATGCGTTATGCGTTATGCGTTATGCGCTATGCGTTATGCGTTATGCGTTATGCGTTATGCGTTATGCGTTATGCGTTTTGCGTTATGCGTTATGCGTTATGCGTTATGCGTTATGCGTTATGCGTTATGTGTTATCCGTTATGAGTTATCCGTTATGCGTTTTGCGTTATGCGTTATGCGTTATGCGTTATGCGTTATGCGTTATGCGTTATGCGTTATGCGTTATGCGTTATGCGTTATGCGTTATGCGTTATGCGTTATGCGTTATGCGTTATGCGTTATGCGATATGCGTTATGCGTTATGCGTTATGCCTTATGCGTTATGCGATTTGCGTTATGCGTTATGCGTTATGCGTTATGCATTATGCGTTATGTGTTATGCGTTATGCGTTATGCGTTATGCGTTATGCGTTATCCGTTATGCGTTATGCGTTATGCGTTATGCGTTATGCGTTATGCGTTATGCGTTACGCAATATGCATTATGCGTTATGCGTTATTCGTTACGCAATATGCATTATGCGTTATGCGTTATGCGTTATGCGTTATGCGTTATGCGTTATGCGTGATCCGTTATGCATTATGCGTTATGAGTAATGCGTGATCCGTTATGCGTTATGCGTTATGCGTTATGCGTTATGCGTTATGCGTTATGCGTTATGCGTTATGCGTTATGAGTTATGCGTTATGTGTTATGCGTTATGCGTTATGCGTTATGCGTTATGCGTTTGGGTTATGAGTAATGCGTGACCCGTTATGCGTTATGCTTTATGCGTTATGAGTTACGCGTAATGCGTTATGCGTTATGCGTTATGGGTTATGCGTTATGTGTTATGAGTTATGCGTTATGCGTTATGCGTTATGCGTTATGCGTTATGGGTTATGAGTAATGCGTGATCCGTTATGCGTTATGCTTTATGCGTTATGAGTTACGCGTAATGCGTTATGCGTTATGCGTTATGGGTTATGCGTTATGTGTTATGAGTTATGCGTTATGCGTTATGCGTTATGCGTTATGCGTTATGCGTTATGCGTTATGCGTTATGCGTTATGCGTTATGCGTTATGCGTTATGCGTTATGCGTTATGCGTTATGCGTTATGCGTTATGCGTTATGCGTTATGAGTAATGCGTGATCCGTTATGCGTTATGCGTTATGCGTTATGCGTTATGCGTTATGTGTTATGCGTTGTGCGTTATCCGCTATTCGTTATGCGTTTTGCGTTATGCGTTATGCGTTATGCGTTGTGCGTTATGCGTTATGCGTTATGCGTTATAGGTTATGCCTTATGTGTCATGCGTTATGCGTTATGCGTTATGCGTTATGCGTTATGCGTTATGCGTTATGCGTTATGTGTTATGCGTTGTGCGTTATCCGCTATGCGTTATGCGTTTTGCGTTATGCGTTATGCGTTATGCGTTGTGCGTTATGCGTTATGCGTTATAGGTTATGCGTGATGTGTCATGCGTTATGCGTTATGCGTTATGCGTTATGCGTTATGCGGTATGCGTTATGCGTTATGCTTTATGCGGTATGCGTTATAAGTAATGCGTGATCCGTTATGTGTTATGCGTTATGCGTTATGCGTTATGCGTTTTGCGTTATGCGTTATGCCTTATGCGTTATGCGTTATGCGTTATGCGTTATGCGTTATGCGTTATGCGTTATGCGTTATGCGTTATGCGTTATGCGTTATGCGTTATGCGTTATGCGTTATGCGTTATGCGTTATGCGTTATGCGTTATGCGTTATGCGTTATGCGTTATGAGAAATGCGTGATCCGTTATGCGTTATGCGTTATGCGTTATGCGTTATGCGTTATGAGTAATGCTTGATCCGTTACGCGTTATGCGTTATGCGTTATGCGTTATGCGTTATGCGTCATGCGTTATGCGTTATGCGTTATGCGTTATGCGTTATGCGTTATGCGTTATGCGTTATGCGTTATGAGTAATGCGTGATCCGTTATGCGTTATGAGTAATGCGTGATCCGTTATGCGTTATGCGTTATGCGTTATGCGTTATGCGTTATGCGTTATGCGTTATGCATTATGGGTTATGCGTTATTTGTTATGCGTTATGCGTTATGCGTTATGCGTTATGCGTTATGCGTTATGCGATATGCGTTATGCGTTATGCGTTATGCGTTATGCGTTATGCGTTATGCGTTATGCGTTATGCGTTATGCGTTATGCGTTATGCGTTATGCGTTATGCGTTATGCGTTATGCGTTATGCGTTATGCGTTATGAGTAATGCTTGATCCGTTACGCGTTATGCGTTATGCGTTATGCGTTATGCGTTATGCGTCATGCGTTATGCGTTATGCGTTATGCGTTATGCGTTATGCGTTATGCGTTATGCGTTATGCGTTATGCGTTATGCGTTATGCGTTATGCGTTATGCGTTATGAGAAATGCGTGATCCGTTATGCGTTATGAGTAATGCGTGATCCGTTATGCGTTATGCGTTATGCGTTATGCGTTATGCGTTATGCGTTATGCGTTATGCGTTATGCGTTATGCATTATGGGTTATGCGTTATTTGTTATGCGTTATGCGTTATGCGTTATGCGTTATGCGTTATGCGTTATGCGATATGCGTTATGCGTTATGCGTTATGCGTTATGCGTTATGCGTTATGCGTTATGCGTTATGCGTTATGCGTTATGCGTTATGCGTTATGCGTTATGCGTTATGCGTTATGCGTTATGCGTTATGCGTTATGCGTTATGCGTTATGAGTAATGCTTGATCCGTTATGCGTTATGCGTTATGCGTTATGCGTTATGCGTCATGCGTTATGCGTTATGCGTTATGCGTTATGCGTTATGCGTTATGCGTTATGCGTTATGAGTAATGCGTGATCCGTTATGCGTTATGCGTTATGCGTTATGCGTTATGTGTTATGCGTTGTGCGTTATCCGCTATGCGTTATGCGTTGTGCGTTATGCGTTATGCGTTATGCGTTGCGCGTTATGCGTTATGCGTTATAGGTTATGCGTTATGTGTTATGCGTTATGCGTTATGCGTTATGCGTTATGCGTTATGCGTTATGCGTTATGCGTTATGCGTTGTGCGTTATGCGTTATGCGCTATGCGTTATGCGTTATGCGTTATGCGTTATGCGTTATGCGTTATGCGTTATGCGTTATGCGTTATGCGTTATGCGTTATGAGAAATGCGTTATGAGTAATGCGTGATCCGTTATGCGTTATGCGTTATGCGTTATGCGTTATGCGTTATGCGTTATGCGTTATGCGTTATGCGTTATGCGTTATGCGTTATGAGTTATGCGTTATGCGTTATGCGTTATGCGTTATGCGTTATGCGTTATGCGTTATGCGTTATGCGTTATGCGTTATGAGAAATGCGTGATCCGTTATGCGTTATGAGTAATGCGTGATCCGTTATGCGTTATGCGTTATGCGTTATGCGTTATGCGTTATGCGTTATGCGTTATGCATTATGGGTTATGCGTTATTTGTTATGCGTTATGCGTTATGAGTTATGCGTTATGCGTTATGTGTTATGCGATATGCGTTATGCGTTATGCGTTATGCGTTATGCGTTATGCGTTATGCGTTATGCGTTATGCGTTATGCGTTATGCGTTATGCGTTATGCGTTATGCGTTATGCGTTATGCGTTATGCGTTATGCGTTATGCGTTATGCGTTATGCGTTATGCGTTATGCGTTATGCGTTATGCGTTATGCGTTATGAGTAATGCTTGATCCGTTACGCGTTATGCGATATGCGTTATGCGTTATGCGTTATGCGTCATGCGTTATGCGTTATGCGTTATGCGTTATGCGTTATGCGTTATGCGTTATGCGTTATGCGTTATGAGTAATGCGTGATCCGTTATGCGTTATGCGTTATGCGTTATGCGTTATGCGTTATGCGTTATGTGTTATGTGTTGTGCGTTATCCGCTATGCGTTATGCGTTGTGCGTTATGCGTTATGCGTTATGCGTTGCGCGTTATGCGTTATGCGTTATAGGTTATGCGTTATGTGTTATGCGTTATGCGTTATGCGTTATGCGTTATGCGTTATGCGTTATGCGTTATGCGTTATGCGTTATGCGTTATGCGTTATGCGTTATGCGTTATGCGTTATGCGTTATGCGTTATGCGTTATGCGTTATGCGTTATGCGTTATGCGTTATGCGTTATGCGTTATGCGTTATGAGAAATGCGTGATCCGTTATGCGTTATGCGTTATGAGTAATGCGTGATCCGTTATGCGTTATGCGTTATGCGTTATGCGTTATGCGTTATGCGTTATGCGTTATGCGTTATGCGTTATGCGTTATGCGTGATCCGTTATGCGTTATGCGTTATGCGTTATGCGTTATGCGTTATGCGTTATGCGTTATGCGTTTTGCGTTATGCGTTATGCGTTATGCGTTATGCGTTATGCGTTATGCGTTATGCGTTATGCGTTATGCGTTATGCGTTATGCGTTATGCGTTATGCGTTATGCGTTATGCGTTATGCGTTATGCGTTATGAGAAATGCGTTATGAGTAATGCGTGATCCGTTATGCGTTATGCGTTATGCGTTATGCGTTATGCGTTATGCGTTATGCGTTATGCGTTATGCGTTATGCGTTATGCGTTATGCGTTATGGGTTATCCGTTATGCGTTATGCGTTATGCGTTATGCGTTATGCGTTATGCGTTATGCGTTATGCGATATGCGTTATGCGTTATGCGTTATGCGTTATGCGTTATGCGTTATGCGTTATGCGTTATGCGTTATGCGTTATGCGTTATGCGTTATGCGTTATGCGTTATGGGTTATCCGTTATGCGTTATCCGTTATGCGTTATGCGTTATGCGTTATGCGTTATGCGTTATGCGTTATGCGTTATGCGTTATGCGATATGCGTTATGCGTTATGCGTTATGCGTTATGCGTTATGCGTTATGCGTTATGCGTTATGCGTTATGCGTTATGCGTTATGCGTTATGCGTTATGCGTTATGCGTTATGCGTTATGCGTTATGCGTTATGCGTTATGCGTTATGCGTTATGCGTTATGCGTTATGCGTTATGCGTTATGCGTTTTGCGTTATGCGTTATGCGTTATGCGTTGTGCGTTATGCGTTATGCGTTATAGGTTATGCGTTATGTGTTATGCGTTATGCGTTATGCGTTATGCGTTATGCGTTATGCATTATGCGTTATGCGTTATGCTTTATGCGTTATGCGTTATGAGTAATGCGTGATCCGTTATGTGTTATGCGTTATGCGTTATGCGTTATGCGTTTTGCGTTATGCGTTATGCGTTATGCGTTATGCGTTATGCGTTATGCGTTATGCGTTATGCGTTATGCGTTATGCGTTATGCGTTATGCGTTATGCGTTATGAGAAATGCGTGATCCGTTATGCGTTATGCGTTATGAGTAATGCGTGATCCGTTATGCGTTATGCGTTATGCGTTATGCGTGATCCGTTATGCGTTATGCGTTATGAGTAATGCTTGATCCGTTACGCGTTATGCGTTATGCGTTATGGGTTATGCGTTATGTGTTATGAGTTATGCGTTATGCGTTATGCGTTATGCGTTATGCGTTATGGGTTATGAGTAATGCGTGATCCGTTATGCGTTATGCTTTATGCGTTATGAGTTACGCGTAATGCGTTATGCGTTATGCGTTATGGGTTATGCGTTATGTGTTATGAGTTATGCGTTATGCGGTATGCGTTATGCGTTATGCGTTATGCGTTATGGGTTATCCGTTATGCGTTATCCGTTATGAGTTTTGCGTTATGCGTTATGCGTTATGAGTTGTGCGTTATGCGTTATGCGTTATGCGTTATGCGTTATGCGTTATGCGTTATGCGTTATGCGTTATGCGTTATGCGTTATGCGTTATGCGTTATGCGTTATGCGTTATGCGTTATGCGTTATGAGAAATGCGTGATCCGTTATGCGTTATGCGTTACGAGTAATGCGTGATCCGTTATGCGTTATGCGTTATGCGTTATGCGTTATGCGTTATGCGTTATGCGTTATGCGTTATGCGTTATGCGTTATGCGTTATGCGTTATCCGCTACGCGTTATGCGATTTGCGTTATGCGTTATGCGTTATGCGTTGTGCGTTATGCGTTATGCGTTATAGGTTATGCGTTATGTGTTATGCGTTATGCGTTATGCGTTATGCGTTATGCATTATGCGTTATGCGTTATGCTTTATGCGTTATGCGTTATGAGTAATGCGTGATCCGTTATGTGTTATGCGTTATGCGTTATGCGTTATGCGTTTTGCGTTATGCGTTATGCGTTATGCGTTATGCGTTATGCGTTATGCGTTATGCGTTATGCGTTATGCGTTATGCGTTATGCGTTATTCGTTATGGGTTATGCGTTTTGCGTTATGCGTTATGCGTTATGCGTTATGCGTTATGCGTTATGCGTTATGGGTTATCCGTTATGCGTTATCCGTTATGCGTTATGCGTTATGCGTTATGCGTTATGCGTTATGCGTTATGCGTTATGCGTTATGCGATATGCGTTATGCGTTATGCGTTATGCGTTATGCGTTATGCGTTATGCGTTATGCGTTATGCGTTATGCGTTATGCGTTATGCGTTATGCGTTATGCGTTATGCGTTATGCGTTATGCGTTATGCGTTATGCGTTATGTGTTATGCGTTGTGCGTTATCCGCTATGCGTTATGCGTTTTGCGTTATGCGTTATGCGTTATGCGTTGTGCGTTATGCGTTATGCGTTATAGGTTATGCGTTATGTGTTATGCGTTATGCGTTATGCGTTATGCATTATGCGTTATGCGTTATGCTTTATGCGTTATGCGTTATGAGTAATGCGTGATCCGTTATGTGTTATGCGTTATGCGTTATGCGTTATGCGTTTTGCGTTATGCGTTATGCGTTATGCGTTATGCGTTATGCGTTATGCGTTATGCGTTATGCGTTATGCGTTATGCGTTATGCGTTATGCGTTATGCGTTATGCGTTATGCGTTATGCGTTATGCGTTGTGCGTTATGCGTTATGCGTTATAGGTTATGCGTTATGTGTTATGCGTTATGCGTTATGCGTTATGCATTATGCGTTATGCGTTATGCTTTATGCGTTATACGTTATGAGTAATGCGTGATCCGTTATGTGTTATGCGTTATGCGTTATGCGTTATGCGTTTTGCGTTATGCGTTATGCGTTATGCGTTATGCGTTATGCGTTATGCGTTATGCGTTATGCGTTATGCGTTATGCGTTATGCGTTATGGGTTATCCGTTATGCGTTATCCGTTATACGTTATGCGTTATGCGTTATCCGTTATGCGTTATGCGTTATGCGTTATGCGTTATGCGTTATGCGTTATGCGTTATGCGTTATGCGTTATGCGTTATGCGTTATGCGTTATGCGTTATGCGTTATGCGTTATGCGTTATGTGTTATGCGTTGTGCGTTATCCGCTATGCGTTATGCGTTTTGCGTTATGCGTTATGCGTTATGCGTTGTGCGTTATGCGTTATGCGTTATAGGTTATGCGTTATGTGTTATGCGTTATGCGTTATGCGTTATGCGTTATGCATTATGCGTTATGCGTTGTGCTTTATGCGTTATGCGTTATGCGTTATGCGTTATGCGTTATGAGAAATGCGTGATCCGTTATGCGTTATGCGTTATGAGTAATGCGTGATCCGTTATGCGTTATGCGTTATGCGTTATGCGTGATCCGTTATGCGTTATGCGTTATGAGTAATGCTTGATCCGTTACGCGTTATGCGTTATGCGTTATGGGTTATGCGTTATGTGTTATGAGTTATGCGTTATGCGTTATGCGTTATGCGTTATGGGTTATGAGTAATGCGTGATCCGTTATGCGTTATGCTTTATGCGTTATGAGTTACGCGTAATGCGTTATGCGTTATGCGTTATGGGTTATGCGTTATGTGTTATGAGTTATGCGTTATGCGGTATGCGTTATGCGTTATGCGTTATGCGTTATGGGTTATCCGTTATGCGTTATCCGTTATGAGTTTTGCGTTATGCGTTATGCGTAATGAGTTGTGCGTTATGCGTTATGCGTTATGCGTTATGCGTTATGCGTTATGCGTTATGCGTTATGCGTTATGAGTAATGCTTGATCCGTTACGCGTTATGCGTTATGCGTTATGCGTTATGCGTTATGCGTTATGCGTTATGCGTTATGCGTTATGCGTTATGCGTTATGCGTTATGCGTTATGCGTTATGCGTTATGCGTTATGCGTTATGCGTTATGAGTAATGCGTGATCCGTTATGCGTTATGCGTTATGCGTTATGCGTTAGGAGAAATGCGTGATCCGTTATGCGTTATGCGTTATGAGTAATGCGTGATCCGTTATGCGTTATGCGTTATGCGTTATGCGTTATGCGTTATGCGTTATGCGTTATGCGTTATGCGTTATGCGTTATGCGTTATGCGTTATGCGTTATGCGTTATGGGTTATCCGTTATGCGTTATCCGTTATGCGTTATGCGTTATGCGTTATGCGTTATGCGTTATGCGATATGCGTTATGCGTTATGCGTTATGCGTTATGCGTTGTGCGTTATGCGTTATGCGTTATAGGTTATGCGTTATGTGTTATGCGTTATGCGTTATGCGTTATGCATTATGCGTTATGCGTTATGCTTTATGCGTTATGCGTTATGCGTTATGCGTTATGCGTTATGCGTTATGCGTTATGCGTTATGCGTTATGCGTTATGCGTTATGCGTTATGAGTAATGCGTGATCCGTTATGCGTTATGCGTTATGCGTTATGCGTTATGCGTTATGCGTTATGCGTTATGCGTTATGCGTTATGAGAAATGCGTGATCCGTTATGCGTTATGCGTTATGAGTAATGCGTGATCCGTTATGCGTTATGCGTTATGCGTTATGCGTTATGCGTTATGCGTTATGCGTTATGCGTTATGCGTTATGCGTTATGCGTTATGCGTTATGCGTTATGGGTTATCCGTTATGCGTTATCCGTTATGCGTTATGCGTTATGCGTTATGCGTTATGCGATATGCGTTATGCGTTATGCGTTATGCGTTATGCGTTATGCGTTATGCGTTATGCGTTATGCGTTATGCGTTATGCGATATGCGTTATGCATTATGCGTTATGCGTTATGCGTTATGCGTTATGCGTTATGCGTTATGCGTTATGCGTTATGCGTTAGGCGTTATGCGTTATGCGTTATGCGTTATGCGTTATGCGTTATGCGTTATGCGTTATGCGTTATGAGAAATGCGTGATCCGTTATGCGTTATGCGTTATGCGTTATGCGTTATGGGTTATGAGTAATGCGTGACCCGTTATGCGTTGTGCGTTATGCGTTATGCGTTATAGGTTATGCGTTATGTGTTATGCGTTATGCGTTATGCGTTATGCGTTATGCATTATGCGTTATGCTTTATGCGTTATGCGTTATGAGTAATGCGTGATCCGTTATGTGTTATGCGTTATGCGTTATGCGTTATGCGTTTTGTGTTATGCGTTATGCCTTATGCGTTATGCGTTATGCGTTATGCGTTATGCGTTATGCGTTATGCGTTATGCGTTATGCGTTATGCGTTATGCGTTATGCGTTATGCGTTATGCGTTATGCGTTATGCGTTATGCGTTATGCGTTATGCGTTATGCGTTATGCGTTATGCGTTATGCGTTATGAGAAATGCGTGATCCGTTATGCGTTATGCGTTATGAGTAATGCGTGATTCGTTATGCGTTATGCGTTATGCGTTATGCGTTATGCGTTATGCGTTATGCGTTATGCGTTATGCGTTATGCGTTATGCGTTATGCGTTATGCGTTATGCGTTATGAGTAATGCGTGATCCGTTATGCGTTATGCGTTATGCGTTATGCGTTATGCGTTATGCGTTATGCGTTATGCGTTATGCGTTATGAGAAATGCGTGATCCGTTATGCGTTATGCGTTATGAGTAATGCGTGATCCGTTATGCGTTATGCGTTATGCGTTATGCGTTATGCGTTATGCGTTATGCGTTATGCGTTATGCGTTATGCGTTATGCGTTATGCGTTATGCGTTATGGGTTATCCGTTATGCGTTATCCGTTATGCGTTATGCGTTATGCGTTATGCGTTATGCGATATGCGTTATGCGTTATGCGTTATGCGTTATGCGTTATGCGTTATGCGTTATGCGTTATGCGTTATGCGTTATGCGATATGCGTTATGCATTATGCGTTATGCGTTATGCGTTATGCGTTATGCGTTATGCGTTATGCGTTATGCGTTATGCGTTAGGCGTTATGCGTTATGCGTTATGCGTTATGCGTTATGCGTTATGCGTTATGCGTTATGCGTTATGAGAAATGCGTGATCCGTTATGCGTTATGCGTTATGCGTTATGCGTTATGGGTTATGAGTAATGCGTGACCCGTTATGCGTTGTGCGTTATGCGTTATGCGTTATAGGTTATGCGTTATGTGTTATGCGTTATGCGTTATGCGTTATGCGTTATGCATTATGCGTTATGCTTTATGCGTTATGCGTTATGAGTAATGCGTGATCCGTTATGTGTTATGCGTTATGCGTTATGCGTTATGCGTTTTGTGTTATGCGTTATGCCTTATGCGTTATGCGTTATGCGTTATGCGTTATGCGTTATGCGTTATGCGTTATGCGTTATGCGTTATGCGTTATGCGTTATGCGTTATGCGTTATGCGTTATGCGTTATGCGTTATGCGTTATGCGTTATGCGTTATGCGTTATGCGTTATGCGTTATGCGTTATGCGTTTTGCGTTATGAGAAATGCGTGATCCGTTATGCGTTATGCGTTATGAGTAATGCGTGATTCGTTATGCGTTATGCGTTATGCGTTATGCGTTATGCGTTATGCGTTATGCGTTATGCGTTATGCGTTATCCGCTATGCGTTATGCGTTTTGCGGTATGCGTTATGCGTTATGCGTTGTGCGTTATGCGTTATGCGTTATAGGTTATGCGTTATGTGTTATGCGTTATGCGTTATGCGTTATGCGTTATGCATTATGCGTTATGCGTTATGCTTTATGCGTTATGCGTTATGAGTAATGCGTGATCCGTTATGTGTTATGCGTTATGCGTAATGCGTTATGCGTTATGCGTTATGGGTTATGCGTTATGTGTTATGAGTTATGCGTTATGCGGTATGCGTTATGCGTTATGCGTTATGCGTTATGCGTTATGCGTTATGCGTTATGGGTTATGCGTTTTGCGTTATGCGTTATGCGTTATGCGTTATGCGTTATGCGTTATGCGTTATGCGTTATGCGTTATGCGTTATGCGTTATGCGTTATGGGTTATCCGTTATGCGTTATCCGTTATGCGTTATGCGTTATGCGTTATGCGTTATGCGTTATGCGTTATGCGTTATGCGATATGCGTTATGCGTTATGCGTTATGCGTTATGCGTTATGAGTAATGCGTGATCCGTTATGTGTTATGCGTTATGCGTTATGCGTTATGCGTTTTGCGTTATGCGTTATGCGTTATGCGTTATGCGTTATGCGTTATGCGTTATGCGTTATGCGTTATGCGTTATGCGTTATGCGTTATGCGTTATGGGTTATGCGTTTTGCGTTATGCGTTATGCGTTATGCGTTATGCGTTATGCGTTATGCGTTATGCGTTATGGGTTATCCGTTATGCGTTATCCGTTATGCGTTATGCGTTATGCGTTATGCGTTATGCGATATGCGTTATGCGTTATGCGTTATGCGTTATGCGTTATGCGTTATGCGTTATCCGTTATGCGTTATGCGTTGTGCGTTATGCGTTATGCGTTATGCGTTATGCGTTATGCGTTATGCGTTATGCGTTATGCGTTATGCGTTATGCGTTATGCGTTATGCGTTATGCGTTATGCGTTATGCGTTATGTGTTATCCGTTATGAGTTATCCGTTATGCGTTTTGCGTTATGCGTTATGCGTTATGCGTTATGCGTTATGCGTTATGCGTTATGCGTTATGCGTTATGCGTTATGGGTTATCCGTTATGCGTTATCCGTTATGCGTTATGCGTTATGCGTTATGCGTTATGCGTTATGCGTTATGCGTTATGCGTTATGCGTTATGCGTTATGCGTTATGCGTTATGCGTTATGCGTTATGCGTTATGCGTTATGCGTTATGCGTTATGCGTTATGTGTTATGCGTTGTGCGTTATCCGCTATGCGTTATGCGTTTTGCGTTATGCGTTATGCGTTATGCGTTGTGCGTTATGCGTTATGCGTTATAGGTTATGCGTTATGTGTTATGCGTTATGCGTTATGCGTTATGCGTTATGCATTATGCGTTATGCGTTATGCTTTATGCGTTATGCGTTATGAGTAATGCGTGATCCGTTATGTGTTATGCGTTATGCGTTATGCGTTATGCGTTTTGCGTTATGCGTTATGCGTTATGCGTTATGCGTTATGCGTTATGCGTTATGCGTTATGCGTTATGCGTTATGCGTTATGCGTTATGCGTTATGCGTTATGCGTTATGCGTTGTGCGTTATGCGTTATGCGTTATAGGTTATGCGTTATGTGTTATGCGTTATGCGTTATGCGTTATGCGTTATGCATTATGCGTTATGCGTTATGCTTTATGCGTTATACGTTATGAGTAATGCGTGATCCGTTATGTGTTATGCGTTATGCGTTATGCGTTATGCGTTTTGCGTTATGCGTTATGCGTTATGCGTTATGCGTTATGCGTTATTCGTTATGGGTTATGCGTTTTGCGTTATGCGTTATGCGTTATGCGTTATGCGTTATGCGTTATGCGTTATGGGTTATCCGTTATGCGTTATCCGTTATACGTTATGCGTTATGCGTTATCCGTTATGCGTTATGCGTTATGCGTTATGCGTTATGCGTTATGCGTTATGCGTTATGCGTTATGCGTTATGCGTTATGCGTTATGCGTTATGCGTTATGTGTTATGCGTTGTGCGTTATCCGCTATGCGTTATGCGTTTTGCGTTATGCGTTATGCGTTATGCGTTGTGCGTTATGCGTTATGCGTTATAGGTTATGCGTTATGTGTTATGCGTTATGCGTTATGCGTTATGCGTTATGCGTTATGCGTTATGCGTTGTGCTTTATGCGTTATGCGTTATGCGTTATGCGTTATGCGTTATGAGTAATGCGTGATCCGTTATGCGTTATGCGTTATGAGTAATGCGTGATCCGTTATGCGTTATGCGTTATGCGTTATGCGTGATCCGTTATGCGTTATGCGTTATGAGTAATGCTTGATCCGTTACGCGTTATGCGTTATGCGTTATGGGTTATGCGTTATGTGTTATGAGTTATGCGTTATGCGTTATGCGTTATGCGTTATGGGTTATGAGTAATGCGTGATCCGTTATGCGTTATGCTTTATGCGTTATGAGTTACGCGTAATGCGTTATGCGTTATGCGTTATGGGTTATGCGTTATGTGTTATGAGTTATGCGTTATGCGGTATGCGTTATGCGTTATGCGTTATGCGTTATGGGTTATCCGTTATGCGTTATCCGTTATGAGTTTTGCGTTATGCGTTATGCGTAATGAGTTGTGCGTTATGCGTTATGCGTTATGCGTTATGCGTTATGCGTTATGCGTTATGCGTTATGCGTTATGAGTAATGCTTGATCCGTTACGCGTTATGCGTTATGCGTTATGCGTTATGCGTTATGCGTTATGCGTTATGCGTTATGCGTTATGCGTTATGCGTTATGCGTTATGCGTTATGCGTTATGCGTTATGCGTTATGAGTAATGCGTGATCCGTTATGCGTTATGCGTTATGCGTTATGCGTTAGGAGAAATGCGTGATCCGTTATGCGTTATGCGTTATGAGTAATGCGTGATCCGTTATGCGTTATGCGTTATGCGTTATGCGTTATGCGTTATGCGTTATGCGTTATGCGTTATGCGTTATGCGTTATGCGTTATGGGTTATCCGTTATGCGTTATCCGTTATGCGTTATGCGTTATGCGTTATGCGTTATGCGTTATGCGATATGCGTTATGCGTTATGCGTTATGCGTTATGCGTTGTGCGTTATGCGTTATGCGTTATAGGTTATGCGTTATGTGTTATGCGTTATGCGTTATGCGTTATGCATTATGCGTTATGCGTTATGCTTTATGCGTTATGCGTTATGCGTTATGCGTTATGCGTTATGCGTTATGCGTTATGCGTTATGCGTTATGCGTTATGCGTTATGCGTTATGAGTAATGCGTGATCCGTTATGCGTTATGCGTTATGCGTTATGCGTTATGCGTTATGCGTTATGCGTTATGCGTTATGCGTTATGCGTTATGAGAAATGCGTGATCCGTTATGCGTTATGCGTTATGAGTAATGCGTGATCCGTTATGCGTTATGCGTTATGCGTTATGCGTTATGCGTTATGCGTTATGCGTTATGCGTTATGCGTTATGCGTTATTCGTTATGCGTTATGCGTTATGCGTTATGGGTTATCCGTTATGCGTTATCCGTTATGCGTTATGCGTTATGCGTTATGCGTTATGCGATATGCGTTATGCGTTATGCGTTATGCGTTATGCGTTATGCGTTATGCGTTATGCGTTATGCGTTATGCGTTATGCGTTATGCGATATGCGTTATGCATTATGCGTTATGCGTTATGCGTTATGCGTTATGCGTTATGCGTTATGCGTTATGCGTTATGCGTTAGGCGTTATGCGTTATGCGTTATGCGTTATGCGTTATGCGTTATGCGTTATGCGTTATGCGTTATGAGAAATGCGTGATCCGTTATGCGTTATGCGTTATGCGTTATGCGTTATGGGTTATGAGTAATGCGTGACCCGTTATGCGTTGTGCGTTATGCGTTATGCGTTATAGGTTATGCGTTATGTGTTATGCGTTATGCGTTATGCGTTATGCGTTATGCGTTATGCATTATGCGTTATGCTTTATGCGTTATGCGTTATGAGTAATGCGTGATCCGTTATGTGTTATGCGTTATGCGTTATGCGTTATGCGTTTTGTGTTATGCGTTATGCCTTATGCGTTATGCGTTATGCGTTATGCGTTATGCGTTATGCGTTATGCGTTATGCGTTATGCGTTATGCGTTATGCGTTATGCGTTATGCGTTATGCGTTATGCGTTATGCGTTATGCGTTATGCGTTATGCGTTATGCGTTATGCGTTATGCGTTATGAGAAATGCGTGATCCGTTATGCGTTATGCGTTATGAGTAATGCGTGATTCGTTATGCGTTATGCGTTATGCGTTATGCGTTATGCGTTATGCGTTATGCGTTATGCGTTATGCGTTATCCGCTATGCGTTATGCGTTTTGCGTTATGCGTTATGCGTTATGCGTTGTGCGTTATGCGTTATGCGTTATAGGTTATCCGTTATGCGTTATGCGTTATGCGTTATGCGTTATGCGTTATGCGATATGCGTTATGCGTTATGCGTTATGCGTTATGCGTTGTGCGTTATGCGTTATGCGTTATAGGTTATGCGTTATGTGTTATGCGTTATGCGTTATGCGTTATGCATTATGCGTTATGCGTTATGCTTTATGCGTTATGCGTTATGCGTTATGCGTTATGCGTTATGCGTTATGCGTTATGCGTTATGCGTTATGCGTTATGCGTTATGCGTTATGCGTTATGCGTTATGCGTTATGCGTTATGGGTTATCCGTTATGCGTTATCCGTTATGCGTTATGCGTTATGCGTTATGCGTTATGCGATATGCGTTATGCGTTATGCGTTATGCGTTATGCGTTATGCGTTATGCGTTATGCGTTATGCGTTATGGGTTATGCGTTTTGCGTTATGCGTTATGCGTTATGCGTTATGCGTTATGCGTTATGCGTTATGCGTTATGGGTTATCCGTTATGCGTTATCCGTTATGCGTTATGCGTTATGCGTTATGCGTTATGCGATATGCGTTATGCGTTATGCGTTATGCGTTATGCGTTATGCGTTATGCGTTATCCGTTATGCGTTATGCGTTGTGCGTTATGCGTTATGCGTTATGCGTTATGCGTTATGCGTTATGCGTTATGCGTTATGCGTTATGCGTTATGCGTTATGCGTTATGCGTTATGCGTTATGCGTTATGCGTTATGTGTTATCCGTTATGAGTTATCCGTTATGCGTTTTGCGTTATGCGTTATGCGTTATGCGTTATGCGTTATGCGTTATGCGTTATGCGTTATGCGTTATGCGTTATGGGTTATCCGTTATGCGTTATCCGTTATGCGTTATGCGTTATGCGTTATGCGTTATGCGTTATGCGTTATGCGTTATGCGTTATGCGTTATGCGTTATGCGTTATGCGTTATGCGTTATGCGTTATGCGTTATGCGTTATGCGTTATGCGTTATGCGTTATGCGTTATGTGTTATGCGTTGTGCGTTATCCGCTATGCGTTATGCGTTTTGCGTTATGCGTTATGCGTTATGCGTTGTGCGTTATGCGTTATGCGTTATAGGTTATGCGTTATGTGTTATGCGTTATGCGTTATGCGTTATGCGTTATGCATTATGCGTTATGCGTTATGCTTTATGCGTTATGCGTTATGAGTAATGCGTGATCCGTTATGTGTTATGCGTTATGCGTTATGCGTTATGCGTTTTGCGTTATGCGTTATGCGTTATGCGTTATGCGTTATGCGTTATGCGTTATGCGTTATGCGTTATGCGTTATGCGTTATGCGTTATGCGTTATGCGTTATGCGTTATGCGTTATGCGTTGTGCGTTATGCGTTATGCGTTATAGGTTATGCGTTATGTGTTATGCGTTATGCGTTATGCGTTATGCGTTATGCATTATGCGTTATGCGTTATGCTTTATGCGTTATACGTTATGAGTAATGCGTGATCCGTTATGTGTTATGCGTTATGCGTTATGCGTTATGCGTTTTGCGTTATGCGTTATGCGTTATGCGTTATGCGTTATGCGTTATTCGTTATGGGTTATGCGTTTTGCGTTATGCGTTATGCGTTATGCGTTATGCGTTATGCGTTATGCGTTATGGGTTATCCGTTATGCGTTATCCGTTATACGTTATGCGTTATGCGTTATCCGTTATGCGTTATGCGTTATGCGTTATGCGTTATGCGTTATGCGTTATGCGTTATGCGTTATGCGTTATGCGTTATGCGTTATGCGTTATGCGTTATGTGTTATGCGTTGTGCGTTATCCGCTATGCGTTATGCGTTTTGCGTTATGCGTTATGCGTTATGCGTTGTGCGTTATGCGTTATGCGTTATAGGTTATGCGTTATGTGTTATGCGTTATGCGTTATGCGTTATGCGTTATGCATTATGCGTTATGCGTTGTGCTTTATGCGTTATGCGTTATGCGTTATGCGTTATGCGTTATGAGAAATGCGTGATCCGTTATGCGTTATGCGTTATGAGTAATGCGTGATCCGTTATGCGTTATGCGTTATGCGTTATGCGTGATCCGTTATGCGTTATGCGTTATGAGTAATGCTTGATCCGTTACGCGTTATGCGTTATGCGTTATGGGTTATGCGTTATGTGTTATGAGTTATGCGTTATGCGTTATGCGTTATGCGTTATGGGTTATGAGTAATGCGTGATCCGTTATGCGTTATGCTTTATGCGTTATGAGTTACGCGTAATGCGTTATGCGTTATGCGTTATGGGTTATGCGTTATGTGTTATGAGTTATGCGTTATGCGGTATGCGTTATGCGTTATGCGTTATGCGTTATGGGTTATCCGTTATGCGTTATCCGTTATGAGTTTTGCGTTATGCGTTATGCGTAATGAGTTGTGCGTTATGCGTTATGCGTTATGCGTTATGCGTTATGCGTTATGCGTTATGCGTTATGCGTTATGCGTTATGCGTTATGCGTTATGCGTTATGCGTTATGCGTTATGGGTTATCCGTTATGCGTTATCCGTTATGCGTTATGCGTTATGCGTTATGCGTTATGCGTTATGCGTTATGCGTTATGCGATATGCGTTATGCGTTATGCGTTATGCGTTATGCGTTATGCGTTATGCGTTATGCGTTATGCGTTATGCGTTATGCGTTATGCGTTATGCGTTATGCGTTATGCGTTATGCGTTATGAGTAATGCGTGATCCGTTATGCGTTATGCGTTATGCGTTATGCGTTAGGAGAAATGCGTGATCCGTTATGCGTTATGCGTTATGAGTAATGCGTGATCCGTTATGCGTTATGCGTTATGCGTTATGCGTTATGCGTTATGCGTTATGCGTTATGCGTTATGCGTTATGCGTTATGCGTTATCCGTTATGCGTTATGCGTTATGCGTTATCCGTTATGCGTTATGCGTTATGCGTTATGCGTTATGCGTTATGCGATATGCGTTATGCGTTATGCGTTATGCGTTATGCGTTGTGCGTTATGCGTTATGCGTTATAGGTTATGCGTTATGTGTTATGCGTTATGCGTTATGCGTTATGCGTTATGCGTTATGCGTTATGCGTTATGCGTTATGCGTTATGAGAAATGCGTGATCCGTTATGCGTTATGCGTTATGAGTAATGCGTGATCCGTTATGCGTTATGCGTTATGCGTTATGCGTTATGCGTTATGCGTTATGCGTTATGCGTTATGCGTTATGCGTTATGCGTTATGCGTTATGCGTTATGGGTTATCCGTTATGCGTTATCCGTTATGCGTTATGCGTTATGCGTTATGCGTTATGCGATATGCGTTATGCGTTATGCGTTATGCGTTATGCGTTATGCGTTATGCGTTATGCGTTATGCGTTATGCGTTATGCGTTATGCGATATGCGTTATGCATTATGCGTTATGCGTTATGCGTTATGCGTTATGCGTTATGCGTTATGCGTTATGCGTTATGCGTTAGGCGTTATGCGTTATGCGTTATGAGAAATGCGTGATCCGTTATGCGTTATGCGTTATGCGTTATGCGTTATGGGTTATGAGTAATGCGTGACCCGTTATGCGTTGTGCGTTATGCGTTATGCGTTATAGGTTATGCGTTATGTGTTATGCGTTATGCGTTATGCGTTATGCGTTATGCGTTATGCATTATGCGTTATGCTTTATGCGTTATGCGTTATGAGTAATGCGTGATCCGTTATGTGTTATGCGTTATGCGTTATGCGTTATGCGTTTTGTGTTATGCGTTATGCCTTATGCGTTATGCGTTATGCGTTATGCGTTATGCGTTATGCGTTATGCGTTATGCGTTATGCGTTATGCGTTATGCGTTATGCGTTATGCGTTATGCGTTATGCGTTATGCGTTATGCGTTATGCGTTATGCGTTATGCGTTATGCGTTATGCGTTATGAGAAATGCGTGATCCGTTATGCGTTATGCGTTATGAGTAATGCGTGATTCGTTATGCGTTATGCGTTATGCGTTATGCGTTATGCGTTATGCGTTATGCGTTATGCGTTATGCGTTATCCGCTATGCGTTATGCGTTTTGCGTTATGCGTTATGCGTTATGCGTTGTGCGTTATGCGTTATGCGTTATGCGTTATGCGTTATGCGTTATGCGTGATCCGTTATGCGTTATGCGTTATGCGTTATGCGTTATGCGTTATGCGTTATGCGTTATGCGTTATGCGTTATGCGTTATGCGTTATGCGTTATGCGTTATGCGTTATGCGTTATGCGTTATGCGTTATGCGTTATGCGTTATGCGTTATGCGTTATGCGTTATGCGTTATGCGTTATGCGTTATGCGTTATGCCTTATGCGTTATGCGTTATGCGTTATGCGTTATGCGTTATGCGTTATGCGTTATGCGTTATGCGTTATGCGTTATGCGTTATGTGTTATCCGTTATGAGTTATCCGTTATGCGTTTTGCGTTATGCGTTATGCGTTATGCGTTATGCGTTATGCGTTATGCGTTATGCGTTATGCGTTATGCGTTATGCGTTATGCGTTATGCGATATGCGTTATGCGTTATGCGTTATGCCTTATGCGTTATGCGATTTGCGTTATGCGTTATGCGTTATGCGTTATGCATTATGCGTTATGTGTTATGCGTTATGCGTTATGCGTTATGCGTTATGCGTTATGCGTTATGCGTTATGCGTTATGCGTTATGCGTTACGCAATATGCATTATGCGTTATGCGTTATGCGTTACGCAATATGCATTATGCGTTATGCGTTATGCGTTATGCGTTATGCGTTATGCGTTATGCGTGATCCGTTATGCATTATGCGTTATGAGTAATGCGTGATCCGTTATGCGTTATGCGTTATGCGTTATGCGTTATGCGTTATGCGTTATGCGTTATGCGTTATGCGTTATGAGTTATGCGTTATGTGTTATGCGTTATGCGTTATGCGTTATGCGTTTGGGTTATGAGTAATGCGTGACCCGTTATGCGTTATGCTTTAAGCGTTATGAGTTACGCGTAATGCGTTATGCGTTATGCGTTATGGGTTATGCGTTATGTGTTATGAGTTATGCGTTATGCGTTATGCGTTATGCGTTATGCGTTATGGGTTATGAGTAATGCGTGATCCGTTATGCGTTATGCTTTATGCGTTATGAGTTACGCGTAATGCGTTATGCGTTATGCGTTATGGGTTATGCGTTATGTGTTATGAGTTATGCGTTATGCGTTATGCGTTATGCGTTATGCGTTATGCGTTATGCGTTATGCGTTATGCGTTATGCGTTATGCGTTATGCGTTATGCGTTATGCGTTATGCGTTATGCGTTATGCGTTATGCGTTATGCGTTATGCGTTATGCGTTATGCGTTATGCGTTATGCGTTATGCGTTATGCGTTATGCGTTATGCGTTATGCGTTATGCGTTATGCGTTATGTGTTATCCGTTATGAGTTATCCGTTATGCGTTTTGCGTTATGCGTTATGCGTTATGCGTTATGCGTTATGCGTTATGCGTTATGCGTTATGGGTTATCCGTTATGCGTTATCCGTTATGCGTTATGCGTTATGCGTTATGCGTTATGCGTTATGCGTTATGCGTTATGCGTTATGCGTTATGCGTTATGCGTTATGCGTTATGCGTTATGCGTTATGCGTTATGCGTTATGCGTTATGCGTTATGCGTTATGCGTTATGCGTTATGCGTTATGCGTTATGCGTTATGCGTTATGCGTTATGCGTTATGCGTTATGCGTTATGCGTTATGCGTTATGCGTTATGCGTTATGCGTTATGCGTTATGCGTTATGCGTTATGCGTTATGCGTTATGCGTTATGCGTTATGCGTTATGCGTTATGCGTTATGCGTTATGTGTTATCCGTTATGAGTTATCCGTTATGCGTTTTGCGTTATGCGTTATGCGTTATGCGTTATGCGTTATGCGTTATGCGTTATGCGTTATGCGTTATGCGTTATGCGTTATGCGTTATGCGTTATGCGTTATGCGTTATGCGTTATGCGTTATGCGATATGCGTTATGCGTTATGCGTTATGCCTTATGCGTTATGCGATTTGCGTTATGCGTTATGCGTTATGCGTTATGCATTATGCGTTATGTGTTATGCGTTATGCGTTATGCGTTATGCGTTATGCGTTATGCGTTATGCGTTATGCGTTATGCGTTATGCGTTATGCGTTATGCGTTACGCAATATGCATTATGCGTTATGCGTTATGCGTTACGCAATATGCATTATGCGTTATGCGTTATGCGTTATGCGTTATGCGTTATGCGTTATGCGTGATCCGTTATGCATTATGCGTTATGAGTAATGCGTGATCCGTTATGCGTTATGCGTTATGCGTTATGCGTTATGCGTTATGCGTTATGCGTTATGCGTTATGCGTTATGCGTTATGAGTTATGCGTTATGTGTTATGCGTTATGCGTTATGCGTTATGCGTTATGCGTTTGGGTTATGAGTAATGCGTGACCCGTTATGCGTTATGCTTTAAGCGTTATGAGTTACGCGTAATGCGTTATGCGTTATGCGTTATGGGTTATGCGTTATGTGTTATGAGTTATGCGTTATGCGTTATGCGTTATGCGTTATGCGTTATGGGTTATGAGTAATGCGTGATCCGTTATGCGTTATGCTTTATGCGTTATGAGTTACGCGTAATGCGTAATGCGTTATGCGTTATGCGTTATGGGTTATGCGTTATGTGTTATGAGTTATGCGTTATGCGTTATGCGTTATGCGTTATGCGTTATGCGTTATGCGTTATGCGTTATGCGTTATGCGTTATGCGTTATGCGTTATGCGTTATGCGTTATGCGTTATGCGTTATGCGTTATGAGTAATGCGTGATCCGTTATGCGTTATGCGTTATGCGTTATGCGTTATGCGTTATGCGTTATGTGTTATGCGTTGTGCGTTATCCGCTATTCGTTATGCGTTTTGCGTTATGCGTTATGCGTTATGCGTTGTGCGTTATGCGTTATGCGTTATGCGTTATAGGTTATGCCTTATGTGTCATGCGTTATGCGTTATGCGTTATGCGTTATGCGTTATGCGTTATGCGTTATGCGTTATGCGTTATGCGTTATGTGTTATGCGTTGTGCGTTATCCGCTATGCGTTATGCGTTTTGCGTTATGCGTTATGCGTTATGCGTTGTGCGTTATGCGTTATGCGTTATAGGTTATGCGTGATGTGTCATGCGTTATGCGTTATGCGTTATGCGTTATGCGTTATGCGGTATGCGTTATGCGTTATGCTTTATGCGGTATGCGTTATAAGTAATGCGTGATCCGTTATGTGTTATGCGTTATGCGTTATGCGTTATGCGTTTTGCGTTATGCGTTATGCCTTATGCGTTATGCGTTATGCGTTATGCGTTATGCGTTATGCGTTATGCGTTATGCGTTATGCGTTATGCGTTATGCGTTATGCGTTATGCGTTATGAGAAATGCGTGATCCGTTATGCGTTATGCGTTATGCGTTATGCGTTATGCGTTATGCGTTATGGGTTATGCGTTATGTGTTATGCGTTATGCGTTATGCGTTATGCGTTATGCGTTATGCGTTATGCGTTATGCGTTATGCGTTATGCGTTATGCGTTATGCGTTATGCGTTATGCGTTATGCGTTATGGGTTATGCGTTATGTGTTATGAGTTATGCGTTATGCGTTATGCGTTATGCGTTATGCGTTAT
Organism: Lasioglossum morio; assembly: GCA_916610235.2. Taxonomy (NCBI): domain Eukaryota; kingdom Metazoa; phylum Arthropoda; class Insecta; order Hymenoptera; family Halictidae; genus Lasioglossum; species Lasioglossum morio. The sequence continues at coordinate 968,435 of CAKAJA020000257.1, forward strand.
GGGTTATGAGTAATGCGTGATCCGTTATGCGTAATGCGTTATGCGTTATGCGTTATGGGTTATGCGTTATGTGTTATGAGTTATGCGTTATGGGTTATCCGTTATGCGTTATCCGTTATGCGTTATGCGTTATGCGTTATGCGTTATGCGTTATGCGTTATGCGTTATGCGTTATGCGATATGCGTTATGAGTTATGAGTAATGCGTGATCCGTTATGCGTTATGCGTTATGAGTAATGCGTGATCCGTTATGCGTTATGCGTTATGAGTAATGCTTGATCCGTTACGCGTTATGCGTTATGCGTTATGCGTTATGGGTTATGCGTTATGTGTTATGAGTTATGCGTTATGCGTTATGCGTTATGCGTTATGCGTTATGGGTTATGAGTAATGCGTGATCCGTTATGCGTTATGCTTTATGCGTTATGAGTTACGCGTAATGCGTTATGCGTTATGCGTTATGGGTTATGCGTTATGTGATATGAGTTATGCGTTATGCGTTATGCGTTATGCGTTATGCGTTATGGGTTATGAGTAATGCGTGATCCGTTATGCGTTATGCTTTATGCGTTAAGAGTTACGCGTAATGCGTTATGCGTTATGCGTTATGGGTTATGCGTTATGTGTTATGAGTTATGCGTTATGCGTTATGCGTTATGCGTTATGCGTTATGCGTTATGGGTTATCCGTTATGCGTTATCCGTTATGAGTTTTGCGTTATGCGTTATGCGTTATGAGTTGTGCGTTATGCGTTATGCGTTATGCGTTATGCGTTATGCGTTATGCGTTATGCGTTATGCGTTATGGGTTATCCGTTATGCGTTATCCGTTATGCGTTATGCGTTATGCGTTATGCGTTATGCGTTATGCGTTATGCGATATGCGTTATGCGTTATGCGTTATGCGTTATGCGTTATGCGTTATGCGTTATGCGTTATGCGTTATGCGATATGCGTTATGCGTTATGCGTTATGCGTTATGCGTTATGCGTTATGCGTTATACGTTATGCGTTATGCGTTATGCGTTATGCGTTATGCGTTATGCGTTATGCGTTATGCGTTATGAGTATTGCGTGATCCGTTATGCGTTATGCGTTATGCGTTATGTGTTATGCGTTGTGCGTTATCCGCTATGCGTTATGCGTTTTGCGTTATGCGTTATGCGTTATGCGTTGTGCGTTATGCGTTATGCGTTATGCGTTATAGGTTATGCGTTATGTGTCATGCGTTATGCGTTATGCGTTATGCGTTATGCGTTATGCATTATGCGTTATGCGTTATGCTTTATGCGTTATGCGTTATAAGTAATGCGTGATCCGTTATGTGTTATGCGTTATGCGTTATGCGTTATGTGTTATGCGTTGTGCGTTATCCGCTATGCGTTATGCGTTTTGCGTTATGCGTTATGCGTTATGCGTTGTGCGTTATGCGTTATGCGTTATAGGTTATGCGTTATGTGTCATGCGTTATGCGTTATGCGTTATGCGTTATGCGTTATGCGTTATGCGGTATGCGTTATGCGTTATGCTTTACGCGTTATGCGTTATAAGTAATGCGTGATCCGTTATGTGTTATGCGTTATGCGTTATGCGTTATGCGTTTTGCGTTATGCGTTATGCCTTATGCGTTATGCGTTATGCGTTATGCGTTATGCGTTATGCGTTATGCGTTATGCGTTATGCGTTATGCGTTATGCGTTATGCGTTATGCGTTATGCGTTATGCGTTATGCGTTATGCGTTATGCGTTATGCGTTATGCGTTATGCGTTATGCGTTATGCGTTATGCGTTATGAGTAATGCTTGATCCGTTTCGCGTTATGCGTTATGCGTTATGCGTTATGGGTTATGCGTTATGTGTTATGAGTTATGCGTTATGCGTTATGCGTTATGCGTTATGCGTTATGCGTTATGCGTTATGGGTTATGAGTAATGCGTGATCCGTTATGCGTTATGCTTTATGCCTTATGAGTTACGCGTAATGCGTTATGCGCTATGGGTCATGCGTTAAGCGTTATGCGTTATGCGTTATGGGTTATGAGTAATGCGTGATCCATTATGCGTTATGCTTTATGCGTTATGAGTTACGCGTAATGCGTTATGCGTTATGCGATATGGGTTATGAGTAATGCGTGATCCGTTATGCGTTATGCTTTATGCGTTATGAGTTACGCGTAATGCGTTATGCGCTATGGGTCATGCGTTAAGCGTTATGCGTTATGCGTTATGGGTTATGCGTTATGGGTTATGAGTAATGCGTGATCCGTTATGCGTTATGCTTTATGCGTTATGAGTTACGCGTAATGCGTTATGCGCTATGGGTCATGCGTTATGCGTTATGCGTTATGCGTTATGCGTTATGGGTTATGCGTTATGTGTTATGAGTTATGCGTTATGCGTTATGCGTTATGCGTTATGCGTTATGGGTTATCCGTTATGTGTTATCCGTTATGAGTTTTGCGTTATGCGTTATGCGTTATGAGTTGTGCGTTATGCGTTATGCGTTATGCGTTATGCGTTATGCGTTATGCGTTATGCGTTACGCAATATGCGTTATGCGTTATGCGTTATGCGTTAAGCGTTATGCGTTATGCGTTATGCGTTATGCGTTATGCGTGATCCGTTATGCGTTATGCGTTATGAGTAATGCGTGATCCGTTATGCGTTATGCGTTATGCGTTATGCGTTATGCGTTATGCGTTATGGGTTATGCGTTATGTGTTATGCGTTATGCGTTATGCGTTATGCGTTATGCGTTATGCGTTATGGGTTATGAGTAATGCGTGACCCGTTATGCATTATGCTTTATGCGTTATGAGTTACGCGTAATGCGTTGTGCGTTATGCGTTATGCGTTATGCGTTATGCGTTATGCGTTATGCGTTATGCGTTATGCGATATGCGTTATGCGTTATGCGTTATGCGTTATGCGTTATGCGTTATGCGTTATGCGTTATGCGTTATGCGTTATGCGTTATGCGTTATGCGTTATGCGTTATGCGTTATGAGTAATGCTTGATCCGTTATGCGTTATGCGTTATGCGTTATGCGTTATGTGTTATGCGTTGTGCGTTATCCGCTATGCGTTATGCGTTTTGCGTTATGCGTTATGCGTTATGCGTTGTGCGTTATGCGTTATGCGTTATAGGTTAAGCGTTATGTGTTATGCGTTATGCGTTATGCGTTATGCGTTATGCATTATGCGTTATGCGTTATGCTTTATGCGTTATGCGTTATGAGTAATGCGTGATCCGTTATGTGTTATGCGTTATGCGTTATGCGTTTTGCGTTATGCGTTATGCGTTATGCGTTATGCGTTATGCGTTATGCGTTATGCGTTATGCGTTATGCGTTATGCGTTATGCGTTATGCGTTATGCGTTATGCGTTATGCGTTATGCGTTATGCGTTATGCGTTATGCGTTATGCGTTATGCGTTATGAGAAATGCGTGATCCGTTATACGTTATGCGTTATGAGTAATGCGTGATCCGTTATGCGTTATGCGTTATGCGTTATGCGTTATGCGTTATGCGTTATGCGTTATGCGTTATGCGTGATCCGTTATGCGTTATGCGTTATGAGTAATGCGTGATCCGTTATGCGTTATGCGTTATGCGTTATGCGTTTAGCGTTATGGGTTATGCGTTATGTGTTATGCGTTATGCGTTATGCGTTATGCGTTATGCGTTATGCGTTATGGGTTATGAGTAATGCGTGACCCGTTATGCGTTATGCTTTTTGCGTTATGAGTTACGCGTAATGCGTTATGCGCTATGGGTCATGCGTTAAGCGTTATGCGTTATGCGTTATGCGTTATGGGTTACGCGTTATGTCTTATGCGTTATGCGTTATGCGTTATGCGTTATGCGTTATGCGTTATGCGTTATGGGTTATCCGTTATGCGTTATCCGTTATGCGTTATGCGTTATGCGTTATGCGTTATGCGTTATGCGTTATGCGTTATGCGTTATGCGTTATGCGTTATGCGTTATGCGTTATGCGTTATGCGTTATGCGTTATGCGTTATGCGTTATGCGTTATGCGTTATGCGTTATGCGTTATGCGTTATGCGTTATGCGTTATGCGTTATGCGTTATGCGTTATGCGTTATGCGTTATGCGTTATGCGTTATGCGTTATGCGTTATGCGTTATGCGTTATGCGTTATGCGTTATGCGTTATGCGTTATGCGTTATGCGTTATGCGTTATGCGTTATGCGTTATGCGTTATGCGTTATGCGTTATGCGTTATGCGTTATGCGTTATGCGTTATGCGTTATGCGTTATGAGAAATGCGTGATCCGTTATGCGTTATGCGTCATGAGTAATGCGTGATCCGTTATGCGTTATGCGTTATGCGTTATGCGTTATGCGTTATGCGTTATGCGTTATGCGTTATGCGATATGCGTGATCCGTTATGCGTTATGCGTTATGAGTAATGCGTGATCCGTTATGCGTTATGCGTTATGCGTTATGCGTTATGCGTTATGCGTTATGCGTTATGCATTATGGGTTATGCGTTATGTGTTATGCGTTATGCGTTATGCGTTATGCGTTATGGGTTATGAGTAATGCGTGACCCGTTATGCGTTATGCTTTTTGCGTTATGAGTTACGCGTAATGCGTTAAGCGCTATGGGTCATGCGTTAAGCGTTATGCGTTATGCGTTATGCGTTATGCGTTATGGGTTATGCGTTATGTGTTATGCGTTATGCGTTATGCGTTATGCGTTATGCGTTATGCGTTATGCGTTATGCGTTATGCGTTATGCGTTATGCGTTATGCGTTATGCGTTATGTGTTATCCGTTATGAGTTATGAGTAATGCGTGATCCGTTATGCGTTATGCGTTATGAGTAATGCGTGATCCGTTATGCGTTATGCGTTATGAGTAATGCTTGATCCGTTACGCGTTATGCGTTATGCGTTATGCGTTATGGGTTATGCGTTATGTGTTATGAGTTATGCGTTATGCGTTATGCGTTATGCGTTATGCGTTATGGGTTATGAGTAATGCGTGATCCGTTATGCGTTATGCTTTATGCGTTATGAGTTACGCGTAATGCGTTATGCGTTATGCGTTATGGGTTATGCGTTATGTGTTATGAGTTATGCGTTATGGGTTATCCGTTATGCGTTATCCGTTATGCGTTATGCGTTATGCGTTATGCGTTATGCGATATGCGTTATGAGTTATGAGTAATGCGTGATCCGTTATGCGTTATGCGTTATGAGTAATGCGTGATCCGTTATGCGTTATGCGTTATGAGTAATGCTTGATCCGTTACGCGTTATGCGTTATGCGTTATGGGTTATGCGTTATGTGTTATGAGTTATGCGTTATGCGTTATGCGTTATGCGTTATGCGTTATGGGTTATGAGTAATGCGTGATCCGTTATGCGTTATGCTTTATGCGTTATGAGTTACGCGTAATGCGTTATGCGTTATGCGTTATGGGTTATGCGTTATGTGTTATGAGTTATGCGTTATGCGTGATCCGTTATGCGTTATGCGTTATGAGTAATGCGTGATCCGTTATGCGTTATGCGTTATGCGTTATGCGTTTAGCGTTATGGGTTATGCGTTATGCGTTATGCGTTATGCGTTATGCGTTATGCGTTATGCGTTATGCGTTATGCGTTATGCGTTATGCGTTATGCGTTATGCGTTATGCGTTATGCGTTATGCGTTATGCGTTATGCGTTATGAGTAATGCTTGATCCGTTACGCGTTATGCGTTATGCGTTATGCGTTATGGGTTATGCGTTATGTGTTATGAGTTATGCGTTATGCGTTATGCGTTATGCGTTAAGCGTTATGCGTTATGCGTTATGCGTTATGGGTTATGAGTAATGCGTGATCCGTTATGCGTTATGCTTTATGCCTTATGAGTTACGCGTAATGCGTTATGCGCTATGGGTCATGCGTTAAGCGTTATGCGTTATGCGTTATGGGTTATGCGTTATGGGTTATGCGTTATGCGTTATGCGTTATGCGTTATGGGTTATGAGTAATGCGTGATCCATTATGCGTTATGCTTTATGCGTTATGAGTTACGCGTAATGCGTTATGCGTTATGCGTTATGGGTTATGAGTAATGCGTGATCCGTTAAGCGTTATGCTTTATGCGTTATGAGTTACGCGTAATGCGTTATGCGCTATGGGTCATGCGTTAAGCGTTATGCGTTATGCGTTATGGGTTATGCGTTATGGGTTATGAGTAATGCGTGATCCGTTATGCGTTATGCTTTATGCGTTATGAGTTACGCGTAATGCGTTATGCGCTATGGGTCATGCGTTAAGCGTTATGCGTTATGCGTTATGCGTTATGGGTTATGCGTTATGTGTTATGAGTTATGCGTTATGCGTTATGCGTTATGCGTTATGGGTTATCCGTTATGTGTTATCCGTTATGAGTTTTGCGTTATGCGTTATGCGTTATGAGTTGTGCGTTATGCGTTATGCGTTATGCGTTATGCGTTATGCGTTATGCGTTATGCGTTACGCAATATGCGTTATGCGTTATGCGTTATGCGTTAAGCGTTATGCGTTATGCGTTATGCGTTATGCGTTATGCGTGATCCGTTATGCGTTATGCGTTATGAGTAATGCGTGATCCGTTATGCGTTATGCGTTATGCGTTATGCGTTATGCGTTATGCGTTATGCGTTATGGGTTATGCGTTATGTGTTATGCGTTATGCGTTATGCGTTATGCGTTATGCGTTATGCGTTATGGGTTATGAGTAATGCGTGACCCGTTATGCATTATGCTTTATGCGTTATGAGTTACGCGTAATGCGTTGTGCGCTATGGGTCATGCGTTAAGCGTTATGCGTTATGCGATATGCGTTATGGGTTATGCGTTATGTGTTGTGCGTTATGCGTTATGCGTTATGCGTTATGCGTTATGGGTTATCCGTTATGCGTTATCCGTTATGCGTTATCCGTTATGCGTTATGCGTTATGCGTTATGCGTTATGCGTTATGCGATATGCGTTATGCGTTATGCGTTAAGCGTTATGCGTTATGCGTTATGCGTTATGCGTTATGCGTTATGCGATATGCGTTATGCGTTATGCGTTATGCGTTATGCGTTATGCGTTATGCGTTATGCGTTATGCGTTATGCGTTATGCGTTATGAGTAATTCTTGATCCGTTATGCGTTATGCGTTATGCGTTATGTGTTATGCGTTGTGCGTTATCCGCTATGCGTTATGCGTTTTGCGTTATGCGTTATGCGTTATGCGTTGTGCGTTATGCGTTATGCGTTATAGGTTATGCGTTATGTGTTATGCGTTATGCGTTATGCGTTATGCGTTATGCATTATGCGTTATGCGTTATGCTTTATGCGTTATGCGTTATGAGTAATGCGTGATCCGTTATGTGTTATGCGTTATGCGTTATGCGTTTTGCGTTATGCGTTATGCGTTATGCGTTATGCGTTATGCGTTATGCGTTATGCGTTATGAGAAATGCGTGATCCGTTATGCGTTATGAGTAATGCGTGATCCGTTATGCGTTATGCGTTATGCGTTATGCGTTATGCGTGATCCGTTATGCGTTATGCGTTATGAGTAATGCGTGATCCGTTATGCGTTATGCGTTATGCGTTATGCGTTATGCGTTATGCGTTTAGCGTTATGGGTTATGCGTTATGTGTTATGCGTTATGCGTTATGCGTTATGCGTTATGCGTTATGCGTTATGGGTTATGAGTAATGCGTGACCCGTTATGCGTTATGCTTTTTGCGTTATGAGTTACGCGTAATGCGTTATGCGCTATGGGTCATGCGTTAAGCGTTATGCGTTATGCGTTATGGGTTATGCGTTATGTGTTATGCGTTATGCGTTATGCGTTATGCGTTATGCGTTATGCGTGATCCGTTATGCGTTATGCGTTATGAGTAATGCGTGATCCGTTATGCGTTATGCGTTATGCGTTATGCGTTATGCGTTTAGCGTTATGGGTTATGCGTTATGTGTTATGCGTTATGCGTTATGCGTTATGCGTTATGCGTTATGGGTTATGAGTAATGCGTGACCCGTTATGCGTTATGCTTTTTGCGTTGTGAGTTACGCGTAATGCGTTATGCGCTATGGGTCATGCGTTAAGCGTTATGCGTTATGCGTTATGCGTTATGGGTTATGCGTTATGTGTTATGCGTTATGCGTTATGCGTTATGCGTTATGCGTTATGCGTTATGCGTTATGGGTTATCCGTTATGCGTTATCCGTTATGCGTTATGCGTTATGCGTTATGCGTTATGCGTTATGCGTTATGCGTTATGCTATATACGTTATGCGTTATGCGTTATGCGTTATGCGTTATGCGTTATGCGATATGCGTTATGCATTATGCGTTATGCGTTATGCGTTATGCGTTATGCGTTATGCGTTATGCGTTATGCGTGATCCGTTATGCGTTATGCGTTATGAGTAATGCGTGATCCGTTATGCGTTATGCGTTATGCGTTATGCGTTATGCGTTATGCGTTATGGGTTATGCGTTATGTGTTATGCGTTATGCGTTATGCGTTATGCGTTATGCGTTATGCGTTATGGGTTATGAGTAATGCGTGACCCGTTATGCATTATGCTTTATGCGTTATGAGTTACGCGTAATGCGTTGTGCGTTATGCGTTATGCGTTATGCGTTATGCGTTATGCGTTATGCGTTATGCGTTATGCGTTATGCGTTATGCGTTATGCGTTATGCGTTATGCGTTATGCGTTATGCGTTATGCGTTATGCGTTATGCGTTATGCGTTATGCGTTATGCGTTATGCGTTATGCGTTATGAGTAATGCTTGATCCGTTATGCGTTATGCGTTATGCGTTATGCGTTATGTGTTATGCGTTGTGCGTTATCCGCTATGCGTTATGCGTTTTGCGTTATGCGTTATGCGTTATGCGTTGTGCGTTATGCGTTATGCGTTATAGGTTAAGCGTTATGTGTTATGCGTTATGCGTTATGCGTTATGCATTATGCGTTATGCGTTATGCTTTATGCGTTATGCGTTATGAGTAATGCGTGATCCGTTATGTGTTATGCGTTATGCGTTATGCGTTTTGCGTTATGCGTTATGCGTTATGCGTTATGCGTTATGCGTTATGCGTTATGCGTTATGCGTTATGCGTTATGCGTTATGCGTTATGCGTTATGCGTTATGCGTTATGCGTTATGCGTTATGCGTTATGCGTTATGCGTTATGCGTTATGCGTTATGCGTTATGAGAAATGCGTGATCCGTTATACGTTATGCGTTATGAGTAATGCGTGATCCGTTATGCGTTATGCGTTATGCGTTATGCGTTATGCGTTATGCGTTATGCGTTATGCGTTATGCGTGATCCGTTATGCGTTATGCGTTATGAGTAATGCGTGATCCGTTATGCGTTATGCGTTATGCGTTATGCGTTATGCGTTTAGCGTTATGGGTTATGCGTTATGTGTTATGCGTTATGCGTTATGCGTTATGCGTTATGCGTTATGCGTTATGGGTTATGAGTAATGCGTGACCCGTTATGCGTTATGCTTTTTGCGTTATGAGTTACGCGTAATGCGTTATGCGCTATGGGTCATGCGTTAAGCGTTATGCGTTATGCGTTATGCGTTATGGGTTACGCGTTATGTCTTATGCGTTATGCGTTATGCGTTATGCGTTATGCGTTATGCGTTATGCGTTATGGGTTATCCGTTATGCGTTATCCGTTATGCGTTATGCGTTATGCGTTATGCGTTATGCGTTATGCTATATACGTTATGCGTTATGCGTTATGCGTTATGCGTTATGCGTTATGCGTTATGCGTTATGCGTTATGCGTTATGCGTTATGCGTTATGCGTTATGCGTTATGCGTTATGCGTTATGCGTTATGCGTTATGCGTTATGCGTTATGCGTTATGCGTTATGCGTTATGCGTTATGCGTTATGCGTTATGCGTTATGCGTTATGCGTTATGCGTTATGCGTTATGCGTTATGCGTTATGCGTTATGCGTTATGCGTTATGCGTTATGCGTTATGCGTTATGCGTTATGCGTTATGCGTTATGAGAAATGCGTGATCCGTTTTGCGTTATGCGTCATGAGTAATGCGTGATCCGTTATGCGTTATGCGTTATGCGTTATGCGTTATGCGTTATGCGTTATGCGTTATGCGTTATGCGATATGCGTGATCCGTTATGCGTTATGCGTTATGAGTAATGCGTGATCCGTTATGCGTTATGCGTTATGCGTTATGCGTTATGCGTTATGCGTTATGCGTTATGCATTATGGGTTATGCGTTATGTGTTATGCGTTATGCGTTATGCGTTATGCGTTATGGGTTATGAGTAATGCGTGACCCGTTATGCGTTATGCTTTTTGCGTTATGAGTTACGCGTAATGCGTTAAGCGCTATGGGTCATGCGTTAAGCGTTATGCGTTATGCGTTATGCGTTATGCGTTATGCGTTATGCGTTATGTGTTATGCGTTATGCGTTATGCGTTATGCGTTATGCGTTATGCGTTATGCGTTATGCGTTATGCGTTATGCGTTATGCGTTATGCGTTATGTGTTATCCGTTATGAGTTATGAGTAATGCGTGATCCGTTATGCGTTATGCGTTATGAGTAATGCGTGATCCGTTATGCGTTATGCGTTATGAGTAATGCTTGATCCGTTACGCGTTATGCGTTATGCGTTATGCGTTATGGGTTATGCGTTATGTGTTATGAGTTATGCGTTATGCGTTATGCGTTATGCGTTATGCGTTATGGGTTATGAGTAATGCGTGATCCGTTATGCGTTATGCTTTATGCGTTATGAGTTACGCGTAATGCGTTATGCGTTATGCGTTATGGGTTATGCGTTATGTGTTATGAGTTATGCGTTATGGGTTATCCGTTATGCGTTATCCGTTATGCGTTATGCGTTATGCGTTATGCGTTATGCGATATGCGTTATGAGTTATGAGTAATGCGTGATCCGTTATGCGTTATGCGTTATGAGTTATGCGTGATCCGTTATGCGTTATGCGTTATGAGTAATGCTTGATCCGTTACGCGTTATGCGTTATGCGTTATGGGTTATGCGTTATGTGTTATGAGTTATGCGTTATGCGTTATGCGTTATGCGTTATGCGTTATGGGTTATGAGTAATGCGTGATCCGTTATGCGTTATGCTTTATGCGTTATGAGTTACGCGTAATGCGTTATGCGTTATGCGTTATGGGTTATGCGTTATGTGTTATGAGGTATGCGTTATGCGTGATCCGTTATGCGTTATGCGTTATGAGTAATGCGTGATCCGTTATGCGTTATGCGTTATGCGTTATGCGTTTAGCGTTATGGGTTATGCGTTATGCGTTATGCGTTATGCGTTATGCGTTATGCGTTATGCGTTATGCGTTATGCGTTATGCGTTATGCGTTATGCGTTATGCGTTATGCGTTATGCGTTATGCGTTATGCGTTATGAGTAATGCTTGATCCGTTACGCGTTATGCGTTATGCGTTATGCGTTATGGGTTATGCGTTATGTGTTATGAGTTATGCGTTATGCGTTATGCGTTATGCGTTATGCGTTATGCGTTATGCGTTATGCGTTATGGGTTATGAGTAATGCGTGATCCGTTATGCGTTATGCTTTATGCCTTATGAGTTACGCGTAATGCGTTATGCGCTATGGGTCATGCGTTAAGCGTTATGCGTTATGCGTTATGGGTTATGCGTTATGGGTTATGCGTTATGTGTTATGCGTTATGCGTTATGGGTTATGAGTAATGCGTGATCCGTTATGCGTTATGCTTTATGCGTTATGAGTTACGCGTAATGCGTTATGCGTTATGCGTTATGGGTTATGAGTAATGCGTGATCCGTTAAGCGTTATGCTTTATGCGTTATGAGTTACGCGTAATGCGTTATGCGCTATGGGTCATGCGTTAAGCGTTATGCGTTATGCGTTATGGGTTATGCGTTATGGGTTATGAGTAATGCGTGATCCGTTATGCGTTATGCTTTATGCGTTATGAGTTACGCGTAATGCGTTATGCGCTATGGGTCATGCGTTAAGCGTTATGCGTTATGCGTTATGCGTTATGGGTTATGCGTTATGTGTTATGAGTTATGCGTTATGCGTTATGCGTTATGCGTTATGGGTTATCCGTTATGTGTTATCCGTTATGAGTTTTGCGTTATGCGTTATGCGTTATGAGTTGTGCGTTATGCGTTATGCGTTATGCGTTATGCGTTATGCGTTATGCGTTATGCGTTACGCAATATGCGTTATGCGTTATGCGTTATGCGTTAAGCGTTATGCGTTATGCGTTATGCGTTATGCGTTATGCGTGATCCGTTATGCGTTATGCGTTATGAGTAATGCGTGATCCGTTATGCGTTATGCGTTATGCGTTATGCGTTATGCGTTATGCGTTATGCGTTATGGGTTATGCGTTATGTGTTATGCGTTATGCGTTATGCGTTATGCGTTATGCGTTATGCGTTATGGGTTATGAGTAATGCGTGACCCGTTATGCATTATGCTTTATGCGTTATGAGTTACGCGTAATGCGTTGTGCGCTATGGGTCATGCGTTAAGCGTTATGCGTTATGCGATACGCGTTATGGGTTATGCGTTATGTGTTGTGCGTTATGCGTTATGCGTTATGCGTTATGCGTTATGGGTTATCCGTTATGCGTTATCCGTTATGCGTTATCCGTTATGCGTTATGCGTTATGCGTTATGCGTTATGCGTTATGCGATATGCGTTATGCGTTATGCGTTAAGCGTTATGCGTTATGCGTTATGCGTTATGCGTTATGCGTTATGCGATATGCGTTATGCGTTATGCGTTATGCGTTATGCGTTATGCGTTATGCGTTATGCGTTATGCGTTATGCGTTATGCGTTATGAGTAATTCTTGATCCGTTATGCGTTATGCGATATGCGTTATGCATTATGCGTTATGCGTTATGCGTTATGCGTTATGCGTTATGCGTTATGCGTTATGCGTGATCCGTTATGCGTTATGCGTTATGAGTAATGCGTGATCCGTTATGCGTTATGCGTTATGCGTTATGCGTTATGCGTTATGCGTTATGGGTTATGCGTTATGTGTTATGCGTTATGCGTTATGCGTTATGCGTTATGCGTTATGCGTTATGGGTTATGAGTAATGCGTGACCCGTTATGCATTATGCTTTATGCGTTATGAGTTACGCGTAATGCGTTGTGCGTTATGCGTTATGCGTTATGCGTTATGCGTTATGCGTTATGCGTTATGCGTTATGCGATATGCGTTATGCGTTATGCGTTATGCGTTATGCGTTATGCGTTATGCGTTATGCGTTATGCGTTATGCGTTATGCGTTATGCGTTATGCGTTATGCGTTATGCGTTATGAGTAATGCTTGATCCGTTATGCGTTATGCGTTATGCGTTATGCGTTATGTGTTATGCGTTGTGCGTTATCCGCTATGCGTTATGCGTTTTGCGTTATGCGTTATGCGTTATGCGTTGTGCGTTATGCGTTATGCGTTATAGGTTAAGCGTTATGTGTTATGCGTTATGCGTTATGCGTTATGCATTATGCGTTATGCGTTATGCTTTATGCGTTATGCGTTATGAGTAATGCGTGATCCGTTATGTGTTATGCGTTATGCGTTATGCGTTTTGCGTTATGCGTTATGCGTTATGCGTTATGCGTTATGCGTTATGCGTTATGCGTTATGCGTTATGCGTTATGCGTTATGCGTTATGCGTTATGCGTTATGCGTTATGCGTTATGCGTTATGCGTTATGCGTTATGCGTTATGCGTTATGCGTTATGCGTTATGAGAAATGCGTGATCCGTTATACGTTATGCGTTATGAGTAATGCGTGATCCGTTATGCGTTATGCGTTATGCGTTATGCGTTATGCGTTATGCGTTATGCGTTATGCGTTATGCGTGATCCGTTATGCGTTATGCGTTATGAGTAATGCGTGATCCGTTATGCGTTATGCGTTATGCGTTATGCGTTATGCGTTTAGCGTTATGGGTTATGCGTTATGTGTTATGCGTTATGCGTTATGCGTTATGCGTTATGCGTTATGCGTTATGGGTTATGAGTAATGCGTGACCCGTTATGCGTTATGCTTTTTGCGTTATGAGTTACGCGTAATGCGTTATGCGCTATGGGTCATGCGTTAAGCGTTATGCGTTATGCGTTATGCGTTATGGGTTACGCGTTATGTCTTATGCGTTATGCGTTATGCGTTATGCGTTATGCGTTATGCGTTATGCGTTATGGGTTATCCGTTATGCGTTATCCGTTATGCGTTATGCGTTATGCGTTATGCGTTATGCGTTATGCTATATACGTTATGCGTTATGCGTTATGCGTTATGCGTTATGCGTTATGCGTTATGCGTTATGCGTTATGCGTTATGCGTTATGCGTTATGCGTTATGCGTTATGCGTTATGCGTTATGCGTTATGCGTTATGCGTTATGCGTTATGCGTTATGCGTTATGCGTTATGCGTTATGCGTTATGCGTTATGCGTTATGCGTTATGCGTTATGCGTTATGCGTTATGCGTTATGCGTTATGCGTTATGCGTTATGCGTTATGCGTTATGCGTTATGCGTTATGCGTTATGCGTTATGCGTTATGAGAAATGCGTGATCCGTTATGCGTTATGCGTCATGAGTAATGCGTGATCCGTTATGCGTTATGCGTTATGCGTTATGCGTTATGCGTTATGCGTTATGCGTTATGCGTTATGCGATATGCGTGATCCGTTATGCGTTATGCGTTATGAGTAATGCGTGATCCGTTATGCGTTATGCGTTATGCGTTATGCGTTATGCGTTATGCGTTATGCGTTATGCATTATGGGTTATGCGTTATGTGTTATGCGTTATGCGTTATGCGTTATGCGTTATGGGTTATGAGTAATGCGTGACCCGTTATGCGTTATGCTTTTTGCGTTATGAGTTACGCGTAATGCGTTAAGCGCTATGGGTCATGCGTTAAGCGTTATGCGTTATGCGTTATGCGTTATGCGTTATGGGTTATGCGTTATGTGTTATGCGTTATGCGTTATGCGTTATGCGTTATGCGTTATGCGTTATGCGTTATGCGTTATGCGTTATGCGTTATGCGTTATGCGTTATGTGTTATCCGTTATGAGTTATGAGTAATGCGTGATCCGTTATGCGTTATGCGTTATGAGTAATGCGTGATCCGTTATGCGTTATGCGTTATGAGTAATGCTTGATCCGTTACGCGTTATGCGTTATGCGTTATGCGTTATGGGTTATGCGTTATGTGTTATGAGTTATGCGTTATGCGTTATGCGTTATGCGTTATGCGTTATGGGTTATGAGTAATGCGTGATCCGTTATGCGTTATGCTTTATGCGTTATGAGTTACGCGTAATGCGTTATGCGTTATGCGTTATGGGTTATGCGTTATGTGTTATGAGTTATGCGTTATGGGTTATCCGTTATGCGTTATCCGTTATGCGTTATGCGTTATGCGTTATGCGTTATGCGATATGCGTTATGAGTTATGAGTAATGCGTGATCCGTTATGCGTTATGCGTTATGAGTAATGCGTGATCCGTTATGCGTTATGCGTTATGAGTAATGCTTGATCCGTTACGCGTTATGCGTTATGCGTTATGGGTTATGCGTTATGTGTTATGAGTTATGCGTTATGCGTTATGCGTTATGCGTTATGCGTTATGGGTTATGAGTAATGCGTGATCCGTTATGCGTTATGCTTTATGCGTTATGAGTTACGCGTAATGCGTTATGCGTTATGCGTTATGGGTTATGCGTTATGTGTTATGAGTTATGCGTTATGCGTGATCCGTTATGCGTTATGCGTTATGAGTAATGCGTGATCCGTTATGCGTTATGCGTTATGCGTTATGCGTTTAGCGTTATGGGTTATGCGTTATGCGTTATGCGTTATGCGTTATGCGTTATGCGTTATGCGTTATGCGTTATGCGTTATGCGTTATGCGTTATGCGTTATGCGTTATGCGTTATGCGTTATGCGTTATGCGTTATGAGTAATGCTTGATCCGTTACGCGTTATGCGTTATGCGTTATGCGTTATGGGTTATGCGTTATGTGTTATGAGTTATGCGTTATGCGTTATGCGTTATGCGTTATGCGTTATGCGTTATGCGTTATGCGTTATGGGTTATGAGTAATGCGTGATCCGTTATGCGTTATGCTTTATGCCTTATGAGTTACGCGTAATGCGTTATGCGCTATGGGTCATGCGTTAAGCGTTATGCGTTATGCGTTATGGGTTATGCGTTATGGGTTATGCGTTATGTGTTATGCGTTATGCGTTATGGGTTATGAGTAATGCGTGATCCATTATGCGTTATGCTTTATGCGTTATGAGTTACGCGTAATGCGTTATGCGTTATGCGTTATGGGTTATGAGTAATGCGTGATCCGTTAAGCGTTATGCTTTATGCGTTATGAGTTACGCGTAATGCGTTATGCGCTATGGGTCATGCGTTAAGCGTTATGCGTTATGCGTTATGGGTTATGCGTTATGGGTTATGAGTAATGCGTGATCCGTTATGCGTTATGCTTTATGCGTTATGAGTTACGCGTAATGCGTTATGCGCTATGGGTCATGCGTTAAGCGTTATGCGTTATGCGTTATGCGTTATGGGTTATGCGTTATGTGTTATGAGTTATGCGTTATGCGTTATGCGTTATGCGTTATGGGTTATCCGTTATGTGTTATCCGTTATGAGTTTTGCGTTATGCGTTATGCGTTATGAGTTGTGCGTTATGCGTTATGCGTTATGCGTTATGCGTTATGCGTTATGCGTTATGCGTTACGCAATATGCGTTATGCGTTATGCGTTATGCGTTAAGCGTTATGCGTTATGCGATATGCGTTATGCGTTATGCGTGATCCGTTATGCGTTATGCGTTATGAGTAATGCGTGATCCGTTATGCGTTATGCGTTATGCGTTATGCGTTATGCGTTATGCGTTATGCGTTATGGGTTATGCGTTATGTGTTATGCGTTATGCGTTATGCGTTATGCGTTATGCGTTATGCGTTATGGGTTATGAGTAATGCGTGACCCGTTATGCATTATGCTTTATGCGTTATGAGTTACGCGTAATGCGTTGTGCGCTATGGGTCATGCGTTAAGCGTTATGCGTTATGCGATACGCGTTATGGGTTATGCGTTATGTGTTGTGCGTTATGCGTTATGCGTTATGCGTTATGCGTTATGGGTTATCCGTTATGCGTTATCCGTTATGCGTTATCCGTTATGCGTTATGCGTTATGCGTTATGCGTTATGCGTTATGCGTTATGCGATATGCGTTATGCGTTATGCGTTAAGCGTTATGCGTTATGCGTTATGCGTTATGCGTTATGCGTTATGCGATATGCGTTATGCGTTATGCGTTATGCGTTATGCGTTATGCGTTATGCGTTATGCGTTATGCGTTATGCGTTATGCGTTATGAGTAATTCTTGATCCGTTATGCGTTATGCGTTATGCGTTATGTGTTATGCGTTGTGCGTTATCCGCTATGCGTTATGCGTTTTGCGTTATGCGTTATGCGTTATGCGTTGTGCGTTATGCGTTATGCGTTATAGGTTATGCGTTATGTGTTATGCGTTATGCGTTATGCGTTATGCGTTATGCATTATGCGTTATGCGTTATGCTTTATGCGTTATGCGTTATGAGTAATGCGTGATCCGTTATGTGTTATGCGTTATGCGTTATGCGTTTTGCGTTATGCGTTATGCGTTATGCGTTATGCGTTATGCGTTATGCGTTATGCGTTATGAGAAATGCGTGATCCGTTATGCGTTATGAGTAATGCGTGATCCGTTATGCGTTATGCGTTATGCGTTATGCGTTATGCGTGATCCGTTATGCGTTATGCGTTATGAGTAATGCGTGATCCGTTATGCGTTATGCGTTATGCGTTATGCGTTATGCGTTATGCGTTTAGCGTTATGGGTTATGCGTTATGTGTTATGCGTTATGCGTTATGCGTTATGCGTTATGCGTTATGGGTTATGAGTAATGCGTGACCCGTTATGCGTTATGCTTTTTGCGTTATGAGTTACGCGTAATGCGTTATGCGCTATGGGTCATGCGTTAAGCGTTATGCGTTATGCGTTATGGGTTATGCGTTATGTGTTATGCGTTATGCGTTATGCGTTATGCGTTATGCGTTATGCGTGATCCGTTATGCGTTATGCGTTATGAGTAATGCGTGATCCGTTATGCGTTATGCGTTATGCGTTATGCGTTATGCGTTTAGCGTTATGGGTTATGCGTTATGTGTTATGCGTTATGCGTTATGCGTTATGCGTTATGCGTTATGGGTTATGAGTAATGCGTGACCCGTTATGCGTTATGCTTTTTGCGTTATGAGTTACGCGTAATGCGTTATGCGCTATGGGTCATGCGTTAAGCGTTATGCGTTATGCGTTATGCGTTATGGGTTATGCGTTATGTGTT
Organism: Lasioglossum morio; assembly: GCA_916610235.2. Lineage (NCBI taxonomy): Eukaryota > Metazoa > Arthropoda > Insecta > Hymenoptera > Halictidae > Lasioglossum > Lasioglossum morio. The sequence continues at coordinate 986,934 of CAKAJA020000257.1, forward strand.
ATGCGTTATGCGTTATGCGTTATGCGTTATGCGTTATGCGTTATGCGTTATGGGTTATCCGTTATGCGTTATCCGTTATGCGTTATGCGTTATGCGTTATGCGTTATGCGTTATGCGTTATGCGTTATGCTATATACGTTATGCGTTATGCGTTATGCGTTATGCGTTATGCGTTATGCGATATGCGTTATGCATTATGCGTTATGCGTTATGCGTTATGCGTTATGCGTTATGCGTTATGCGTTATGCTTTATGCGTTATGCGTTATGCGTTATGCGTTATGCGTTATGAGTAATGCGTGATCCGTTATGCGTTATGCGTTATGCGTTATGTTTTATGCGTTGTGCGTTATCCGCTATGCGTTATGCGTTTTGCGTTATGCGTTATGCGTTATGCGTTGTGCGTTATGCGTTATGCGTTATTCGTTATGCGTTATGTGTTATGCGTTATGCGTTATGCGTTATGCGTTATGCATTATGCGTTATGCGTTATGCTTTATGCGTTATGCGTTATGCGTTATGCGTTATGAGTAATGCGTGATCCGTTATGTGTTATGCGTTATGCGTTATGCGTTATGCGTTTTGCGTTATGCGTTATGCCTTATGCGTTATGCGTTATGCGTTATGCGTTATGCGTTATGCGTTATGCGTTATGCGTTATGCGTTATGCGTTATGCGTTATGCGTTATGCGTTATGCGTTATGCGTTATGCGTTACGCAATATGCGTTATGCGTTATGCGTTATGCGTTATGCGTCATGAGTAATGCGTGATCCGTTATGCGTTATGCGTTATGCGTTATGCGTTATGCGTTATGCGTTATGCGTTATGCGTTATGCGTTATGCGTTATGCGTGATCCGTTATGCGTTATGCGTTATGAGTAATGCGTGATCCGTTATGCGTTATGCGTTATGCGTTATGCGTGATCCGTGATGCGTTATGCGTTATGAGTAATGCGTGATCCGTTATGCGTTATGCGTTATGCGTTATGCGTTATGCGTTATGCGTTATGCATTATGGGTTATGCGTTATGTGTTATGCGTTATGCGTTATGCGTTATGCGTTATGGGTTATGAGTAATGCGTGACCCGTTATGCGTTATGCTTTTTGCGTTATGAGTTACGCGTAATGCGTTATGCGCTATGGGTCATGCGTTAAGCGTTATGCGTTATGCGTTATGCGTTATGGGTTATGCGTTATGTGTTATGCGTTATGCGTTATGCGTTATGCGTTGTGCGTTATGCGTTATGCGTTATAGGTTATGCGTTATGTGTTATGCGTTATGCGTTATGCGTTATGCGTTATGCATTATGCGTTATGCGTTATGCTTTATGCGTTATGCGTTATGAGTAATGCGTGATCCGTTATGTGTTATGCGTTATGCGTTATGCGTTATGCGTTTTGCGTTATGCGTTATGCGTTATGCGTTATGCGTTATGCGTTATGCGTTCTGCGTTATGCGTTATGCGTTATGCGTTATGCGTTATGCGTTATGCGTTATGCGTTATGCGTTATGCGTTATGCGTTATGCGTTATGCGTTATGCGTTATGAGAAATGCGTGATCCGTTATGCGTTATGAGTAATGCGTGATCCGTTATGCGTTATGCGTTATGCGTTATGCGTTATGCGTTATGCGTTATGCGTTATGCGTTATGCGTTCTGCGTTATGCGTTATGCGTTATGCGTTATGCGTTATGCATTATGCGTTATGCGTTATGCGTAATGCGTTATGCGTTATGCGTTATGCGTTATGCGTTATGCGTTATGCGTTATGTGTTATGCGTTGTGCGTTATCCGCTATGCGTTATGCGTTTTGCGTTATGCGTTATGCGTTATGCGTTATGAGTTGTGCGTTATGCGTTATGCGTTATGCGTTATGCGTTATGCGTTATGCGTTATGCGTTATGCGTTATGCGTTATGCGTTATGCGTTATGGGTTATGCGTTATGCGTTATGCGTTATGCGTTATGCGTTATGCGATATGCGTTATGCGTTATGCGTTATGCGTTATGCGTTATGCGTTATGCGTTATGCGTTATGCGTTATGCGTTATGGGTTATGCGTTATGCGTTATGCGTTATGCGTTATGCGTTATGCGTTATGCGTTATGCGTTATGCGTTATGCGTTATGCGTTATGCGTTATGCGTTATGCGTTATGCGTTATGCGTTATGCGTTATGCGTTATGCGTTATGCGTTATGCGTTATGCGTTATGCGTTATGCTTTACGCAATATGCGTTATGCGTTATGCGTTATGCGTTATGCGTTATGCGTTATGCGTTATGCGTTATGCGTTATGCGTTATGCGTTATGCGTTATGCGTTATGCCTTATGCGTTATGCGTTATGCGTTATGCGTTATGCGTAATGCGTTATGCGTTATGCGTTATGCGTTATGCGTTATGTGTTATGCGTTGTGCGTTATCCGCTATGCGTTATGCGTTTTGCGTTATGCGTTATGCGTTATGCGTTATCCGTTATGCGTTATCCGTTATGCGTTATGCGTTATGCGTTATGCGTTATGCGTTATGCGTTATGCGTTATGCGATATGCGTTATGTGTTATGCGTTATGCGTTATGCGTTATGCGTTATGCGTTATGCGATATGCGTTATGCGTTATGCGTTATGCGTTATGCGTTATGCCTTATGCGTTATGCGTTATGCGTTATGCGTTATGCGTTATGCGTTATGCGTTCTGCGTTATGCGTTATGCGTTATGAGTAATGCGTGATCCGTTATGCGTTATGCGTTATGCGTTATGCGTTATGTGTTATGCGTTGTGAGTTATCCGCTATGCGTTATGCGTTTTGCGTTATGCGTTATGCGTTATGCGTTGTGCGTTATGCGTTATGCGTTATGCGTTATAGGTTATGCGTTATGTGTCATGCGTTATGCGTTATGCGTTATGCGTTATGCGTTATGCGTTATGCATTATGCGTTATGCGTTATGCTTTATGCGTTATGCGTTATAAGTAATGCGTGATCCGTTATGTGTTATGCGTTATGCGTTATGCGTTATGTGTTATGCGTTGTGCGTTATCCGCTATGCGTTATGCGTTTTGCGTTATGCGTTATGCGTTATGCGTTGTGCGTTATGCGTTATGCGTTATAGGTTATGCGTTATGTGTCATGCGTTATGCGTTATGCGTTATGCGTTATGCGGTATGCGTTATGCGTTATGCGTTATGCGTTATGCGTTATGCGTTATGCGTTATGCGTTATGCGTTATGCGTTATGCCTTATGCGTTATGCGTTATGCGTTATGCGTTATGCGTTATGCGTTATGCGTTATGCGTTATGCGTTATGCGTTATGCGTTATGCGTTATGCGTTATGCGTTATGCGTTATGCCTTATGCGTTATGCGTTATGCGTTATGCGTTATGCGTTATGTGTTATCCGTTATGAGTTATGAGTAATGCGTGATCCGTTATGCGTTATGCGTTATGGGTTATGCGTTATGTGTTATGAGTTATGCGTTATGCGTTATGCGTTATGCGTTATGCGTTATGGGTTATGAGTAATGCGTGATCCGTTATGCGTTATGCTTTATGCGTTATGAGTTACGCGTAATGCGTTATGCGTTATGCGTTATGGGTTATGCGTTATGTGTTATCCGTTATGCGTTATGCGTTATGCGGTATGCGTTATGCGTTGTGCTTTACGCGTTGTGCGTTATAAGTAATGCGTGATCCGTTATGTGTTATGCGTTATGCGTTATGCGTTATGCGTTTTGCGTTATGCGTTATGCAATATGCGTTATGCGTTATGCGTTATGCGTTATGCGTTATGCGTTATGCGTTATGCCGTATGCGTTATGCGTTATGCGTTATGCGTTATGCGTTATGCGTTATGCGTTATGCGTTATGCGTTATGCGTTATGCGTTATGCGTTATGCGTTATGCGTTATGCGTTATGCTTTATGCGTTATGAGTTACGCGTAATGCGTTATGCGCTATGGGTCATGCGTTATGTGTTATGCGTTGTGCGTTATCCGCTATGCGTTATGCGTTTTGCGTTGTGCTTTACGCGTTGTGCGTTATAAGTAATGCGTGATCCGTTTGTGTTATGCGTTATGCGTTATGCGTTATGCGTTATGCGTTATGCGTTATGCGTTATGCGTTATGCGTTATGCGTTATGCGTTATGCGTTATGCGTTATGCGTTATGCGTTATGCGTTATGCTTTATGCGTTATGAGTTACGCGTAATGCGTTATGCGCTATGGGTCATGCGTTATGTGTTATGCGTTGTGCGTTATCCGCTATGCGTTATGCGTTTTGCGTTATGCGTTATGCGTTATGCGTTATGCGTTATGAGTTGTGCGTTATGCGTTATGCGTTATGCGTTATGCGTTATGCGTTATGCGTTATGGGTTATCCGTTATGCGTTATCCGTTATGCGTTATGCGTTATGCGTTATGCGTTATGCGTTATGCGATATGCGTTATGCGTTATGCGTTATGCGTTATGTGTTATCCGTTATGCGTTATGCGGTATGCGTTATGCGTTGTGCTTTACGCGTTGTGCGTTATAAGTAATGCGTGATCCGTTTGTGTTATGCGTTATGCGTTATGCGTTTTGCGTTATGCGTTATGCAATATGCGTTATGCGTTATGCGTTATGCGTTATGCGTTATGCGTTATGCGTTATGCCGTATGCGTTATGCGTTATGCGTTATGCGTTATGCGTTATGCGTTATGCGTTATGCGTTATGCGTTATGCGTTATGCGTTATGCGTTATGCGTTATGCGTTATGCGTTATGCGTTATGCGTTATGCGTTATGAGTAATGCTTGATCCGTTACGCGTTATGCGTTATGCGTTATGCGTTATGGGTTATGCGTTATGGGTTATGCGTTATGGGTTATGAGTAATGCGTGATCCGTTATGCGTTATGCGTTATGAGTAATGCGTGATCCGTTATGCGTTATGCGTTATGCGTTATGCGTTATGCGTTATGCGTTATGCGTTATGCGTTATGCGTTATGCGTTATGCGTTATGCGTTATGCGTTATGCGCTATGCTTTATGCGTTATGAGTTACGCGTAATGCGTTATGCGCTATGGGTCATGCGTTATGTGTTATGCGTTGTGCGTTATCCGCTATGCGTTATGCGTTTTGCGTTATGCGTTATGCGTTATGCGTTATGCGTTATGAGTTGTGCGTTATGCGTTATGCGTTATGCGTTATGCGTTATGCGTTATGCGTTATGCGTTATGCGTTATGGGTTATCCGTTATGCGTTATCCGTTATGCGTTATGCGTTATGCGTTATGCGTTATGCGTTATGCGATATGCGTTATGCGTTATGCGTTATGCGTTATGCGTTATGCGTTATGCGTTATGCGTTATGCGATATGCGTTATGCGTTATGCGTTATGCGTTATGCGTTATGCGTTATGCGTTATGCGTTATGCGTTATGCGTTATGCGTTATGCGTTATGCGTTATGCGTTATGCGTTATGCGTTATGCGTTATGCGTTATGCGTTATGCGTTATGCGTTATGCGTTATGCGTTATGCGTTATGCGTTATGCGTTATGCGTTATGCGTTATGCGTTATGCGTTATGCGTTATGCGTTATGCGTTATGCGTTATGCGTTATGCGTTATGCGTTATGCGTTATGCGTTATGCGTTATGCGTTATGCGTTATGCTTTATGCGTTATGCGTTATAAGTAATGCGTGATCCGTTATGTGTTATGCGTTATGCGTTATGCGTTATGTGTTATGCGTTGTGCGTTATCCGCTATGCGTTATGCGTTTTGCGTTATGCGTTATGCGTTATGCGTTGTGCGTTATGCGTTATGCGTTATGCGTTATGCGTTATGCGTTATGCGTTATGCGTTATGCGTAATGCGTTATGCGTTATGCGTTATGCGTTATGCGTTATGTGTTATGCGTTGTGCGTTATCCGCTATGCGTTATGCGTTTTGCGTTATGCGTTATGCGTTATGCGTTATGCGTTATGAGTTGTGCGTTATGCGTTATGCGTTATGCGTTATGCGTTATGCGTTATGCGTTATGCGTTATGCGTTATGCGTTATGGGTTATCCGTTATGCGTTATCCGTTATGCGTTATGCGTTATGCGTTATGCGTTATGCGTTATGCGTTATGCGTTATGCGTTATGCGTTATGCGTTATGCGTTGTGCGTTATGCGTTATGCGTTATAGGTTATGCGTTATGTGTTATGCGTTATGCGTTATGCGTTATGCGTTATGCATTATGCGTTATGCGTTATGCTTTATGCGTTATGCGTTATGAGTAATGCGTGATCCGTTATGTGTTATGCGTTATGCGTTATGCGTTTTGCGTTATGCGTTATGCGTTATGCGTTATGTGTTATGCGTTCTGCGTTATGCGTTATGCGTTATGCGTTATGCGTTATGCGTTATGCGTTATGCGTTATGCGTTATGCGTTATGCGTTATGCGTTATGCGTTATGCGTTATGCGTTATGCGTTATGCGTTATGCGTTATGAGAAATGCGTGATCCGTTATGCGTTATGCGTTATGAGTAATGCGTGATCCGTTATGCGTTATGTGTTATGCGTTATGCGTTATGCGTTATGCGTTATGCGTTATGCGTTATGCGTTATGTGTTATCCGTTATGAGTTATCCGTTATGCGTTTTGCGTTATGCGTTATGCGTTATGCGTTATGCGTTATGCGTTATGCGTTATGCGTTATGCGTTATGCGTTATTCGTTATGCGATATGCGTTATGCGTTATGCGTTATGCCTTATGCGTTATGCGATTTGCGTTATGCGTTATGCGTTATGCGTTATGCATTATGCGTTATGTGTTATGCGTTATGCGTTATGCGTTATGCGTTATGCGTTATGCGTTATGCGTTATGCGTTATGCGTTATGCGTTATGCGTTATGCGTTATGCGTTACGCAATATGCATTATGCGTTATGCGTTATGCGTTACGCAATATGCATTATGCGTTATGCGTTATGCGTTATGCGTTATGCGTTATGCGTTATGCGTTATGCGTGATCCGTTATGCGTTATGCGTTATGAGTAATGCGTGATCCGTTATGCGTTATGCGTTATGCGTTATGCGTTATGCGTTATGAGTTACGCGTAATGCGTTATGCGTTATGCGTTATGGGTTATGCGTTATGTGTTATGAGTTATGCGTTATGCGTTATGCGTTATGCGTTATGCGTTATGGGTTATGAGTAATGCGTGATCCGTTATGCGTTATGCTTTATGCGTTATGAGTTACGCGTAATGCGTTATGCGTTATGCGTTATGGGTTATGCGTTATGTGTTATGAGTTATGCGTTATGCGTTATGCGTTATGCGTTATGCGTTATGCGTTATGCGTTATGCGTTATGCGTTATGCGTTATGCGTTATGCGTTATGCGTTATGCGTTATGCGTTATGCGTTATGCGTTATGCGTTATGCGTTATGCGTTATGCGTTATGCTTTATGAGTAATGCGTGATCCGTTATGCGTTATGCGTTATGCGTTATGCGTTATGTGTTATGCGTTGTGCGTTATCCGCTATGCGTTATGCGTTTTGCGTTATGCGTTATGCGTTATGCGTTGTGCGTTATGCGTTATGCGTTTTGCGTTATGCGTTATGCGTTATGCGTTATGCGTTATGAGTTGTGCGTTATGCGTTATGCGTTATGCGTTATGCGTTATGCGTTATGCGTTATGCGTTATGCGTTATGGGTTATCCGTTATGCGTTATCCGTTATGCGTTATGCGTTATGCGTTATGCGTTATGCGTTATGCGTTATGCGTTATGCGTTATGCGTTATGCGTTATGCGTTATGCGTTGTGCGTTATGCGTTATGCGTTATAGGTTATGCGTTATGTGTTATGCGTTATGCGTTATGCGTTATGCGTTATGCATTATGCGTTATGCGTTATGCTTTATGCGTTATGCGTTATGAGTAATGCGTGATCCGTTATGTGTTATGCGTTATGCGTTATGCGTTTTGCGTTATGCGTTATGCGTTATGCGTTATGTGTTATGCGTTCTGCGTTATGCGTTATGCGTTATGCGTTATGCGTTATGCGTTATGCGTTATGCGTTATGCGTTATGCGTTATGCGTTATGCGTTATGCGTTATGCGTTATGCGTTATGCGTTATGAGAAATGCGTGATCCGTTATGCGTTATGCGTTATGAGTAATGCGTGATCCGTTATGCGTTATGTGTTATGCGTTATGCGTTATGCGTTATGCGTTATGCGTTATGCGTTATGCGTTATGTGTTATCCGTTATGAGTTATCCGTTATGCGTTTTGCGTTATGCGTTATGCGTTATGCGTTATGCGTTATGCGTTATGCGTTATGCGTTATGCGTTATGCGTTATTCGTTATGCGATATGCGTTATGCGTTATGCGTTATGCCTTATGCGTTATGCGATTTGCGTTATGCGTTATGCGTTATGCGTTATGCATTATGCGTTATGTGTTATGCGTTATGCGTTATGCGTTATGCGTTATGCGTTATGCGTTATGCGTTATGCGTTATGCGTTATGCGTTATGCGTTATGCGTTATGCGTTACGCAATATGCATTATGCGTTATGCGTTATGCGTTACGCAATATGCATTATGCGTTATGCGTTATGCGTTATGCGTTATGCGTTATGCGTTATGCGTTATGCGTGATCCGTTATGCGTTATGCGTTATGAGTAATGCGTGATCCGTTATGCGTTATGCGTTATGCGTTATGCGTTATGCGTTATGAGTTACGCGTAATGCGTTATGCGTTATGCGTTATGGGTTATGCGTTATGTGTTATGAGTTATGCGTTATGCGTTATGCGTTATGCGTTATGCGTTATGGGTTATGAGTAATGCGTGATCCGTTATGCGTTATGCTTTATGCGTTATGAGTTACGCGTAATGCGTTATGCGTTATGCGTTATGGGTTATGCGTTATGTGTTATGAGTTATGCGTTATGCGTTATGCGTTATGCGTTATGCGTTATGCGTTATGCGTTATGCGTTATGCGTTATGCGTTATGCGTTATGCGTTATGCGTTATGCGTTATGCGTTATGCGTTATGCGTTATGCGTTATGCGTTATGCGTTATGCGTTATGCTTTATGAGTAATGCGTGATCCGTTATGCGTTATGCGTTATGCGTTATGCGTTATGTGTTATGCGTTGTGCGTTATCCGCTATGCGTTATGCGTTTTGCGTTATGCGTTATGCGTTATGCGTTGTGCGTTATGCGTTATGCGTTATGCGTTATAGGTTATGCCTTATGTGTCATGCGTTATGCGTTATGCGTTATGCGTTATGCGTTATGCGTTATGCGTTATGCGTTATGCGTTATGCGTTATGCGTTATGTGTTATGCGTTGTGCGTTATCCGCTATGCGTTATGCGTTTTGCGTTATGCGTTATGCGTTATGCGTTGTGCGTTATGCGTTATGCGTTATGCGTTATAGGTTATGCCTTACGTGTCATGCGTTATGCGTTATGCGTTATGCGTTATGCGTTATGCGTTATGCGTTATGCGTTATGCGTTATGCGTTATGTGTTATGCGTTGTGCGTTATCCGCTATGCGTTATGCGTTTTGCGTTATGCGTTATGCGTTATGCGTTGTGCGTTATGCGTTATGCGTTATAGGTTATGCGTGATGTGTCATGCGTTATGCGTTATGCGTTATGCGTTATGCGTTATGCGTTATGCGTTATGCGTTATGCGTTATGGGTTATGAGTAATGCGTGATCCGTTATGCGTTATGCTTTATGCGTTATGAGTTACGCGTAATGCGTTATGCGTTATGCGTTATGGGTTATGCGTTATGTGTTATGAGTTATGCGTTATGGGTTATCCGTTATGCGTTATCCGTTATGCGTTATGCGTTATGCGTTATGCGTTATGCGTTATGCGTTATGCGTTATGCGATATGCGTTATGAGTTATGAGTAATGCGTGATCCGTTATGCGTTATGCGTTATGAGTAATGCGTGATCCGTTATGCGTTATGCGTTATGAGTAATGCTTGATCCGTTACGCGTTATGCGTTATGCGTTATGCGATATGGGTTATGCGTTATGTGTTATGAGTTATGCGTTATGCGTTATGCGTTATGCGTTATGCGTTATGGGTTATGAGTAATGCGTGATCCGTTATGCGTTATGCTTTATGCGTTATGAGTTACGCGTAATGCGTTATGCGTTATGCGTTATGGGTTATGCGTTATGTGTTATGAGTTATGCGTTATGCGTTATGCGTTATGCGTTATGCGTTATGCGTTATGCGTTATGTGTTATCGTTATGAGTTATGAGTAATGCGTGATCCGTTATGCGTTATGCGTTATGAGTAATGCGTGATCCGTTATGCGTTATGCGTTATGAGTAATGCTTGATCCGTTACGCGTTATGCGTTATGCGTTATGCGTTATGGGTTATGCGTTATGTGTTATGAGTTATGCGTTATGCGTTATGCGTTATGCGTTATGCGTTATGGGTTATGAGTAATGCGTGATCCGTTATGCGTTATGCTTTATGCGTTATGAGTTACGCGTAATGCGTTATGCGTTATGCGTTATGAGTAATGCTTGATCCGTTACGCGTTATGCGTTATGCGTTATGCGATATGGGTTATGCGTTATGTGTTATGAGTTATGCGTTATGCGTTATGCGTTATGCGTTATGCGTTATGGGTTATGAGTAATGCGTGATCCGTTATGCGTTATGCTTTATGCGTTATGAGTTACGCGTAATGCGTTATGCGTTATGCGTTATGGGTTATGCGTTATGTGTTATGAGTTATGCGTTATGCGTTATGCGTTATGCGTTATGCGTTATGCGTTATGCGTTATGTGTTATCGTTATGAGTTATGAGTAATGCGTGATCCGTTATGCGTTATGCGTTATGAGTAATGCGTTATGCGTTATGCGTTATGCGTTATGCGTTATGCGTTATGCGATATGCGTTATGAGTTATGAGTAATGCGTGATCCGTTATGCGTTATGCGTTATGAGTAATGCGTGATCCGTTATGCGTTATGCGTTATGAGTAATGCTTGATCCGTTACGCGTTATGCGTTATGCGTTATGCGTTATGGGTTATGCGTTATGTGTTATGAGTTATGCGTTATGCGTTATGCGTTATGCGTTATGCGTTATGGGTTATGAGTAATGCGTGATCCGTTATGCGTTATGCTTTATGCGTTATGAGTTACGCGTAATGCGTTATGCGTTATGCGTTATGGGTTATGCGTTATGTGTTATGAGTTATGCGTTATGCGTTATGCGTTATGCGTTATGCGTTATGGGTTATGAGTAATGCGTGATCCGTTATGCGTTATGCTTTATGCGTTATGAGTTACGCGTAATGCGTTATGCGTTATGCGTTATGGGTTATGCGTTATGTGTTATGAGTTATGCGTTATGCGTTATGCGTTATGCGTTATGCGTTATGCGTTATGGGTTATCCGTTATGCGTTATCCGTTATGAGTTTTGCGTTATGCGTTATGCGTTATGAGTTGTGCGTTATGCGTTATGCGTTATGCGTTATGCGTTATGCGTTATGCGTTATGCGTTATGGGTTATCCGTTATGCGTTATCCGTTATGCGTTATGCGTTATGCGTTATGCGTTATGCGTTATGCGTTATGCGTTATGCGATATGCGTTATGCGTTATGCGTTATGCGTTATGCGTTATGCGTTATGCGTTATGCGTTATGCGATATGCGTTATGCGTTATGCGTTATGCGTTATGCGTTATGCGTTATGCGTTATGCGTTATGCGTTATGCGTTATGCGTTATGCGTTATGCGTTATGCGTTATGCGTTATGCGTTATGAGTAATGCGTGATCCGTTATGCGTTATGCGTTATGCGTTATGTGTTATGCGTTGTGCGTTATCCGCTATGCGTTATGCGTTTTGCGTTATGCGTTATGCGTTATGCGTTGTGCGTTATGCGTTATGCGTTATGCGTTATAGGTTATGCGTTATGTGTCATGCGTTATGCGTTATGCGTTATGCGTTATGCGTTATGCATTATGCGTTATGCGTTATGCTTTATGCGTTATGCGTTATAAGTAATGCGTGATCCGTTTTGTGTTATGCGTTATGCGTTATGCGTTATGTGTTATGCGTTGTGCGTTATCCGCTATGCGTTATGCGTTTTGCGTTATGCGTTATGCGTTATGCGTTGTGCGTTATGCGTTATGCGTTATAGGTTATGCGTTATGTGTCATGCGTTATGCGTTATGCGTTATGCGTTATGCGTTATGCGTTATGCGGTATGCGTTATGCGTTATGCTTTACGCATTATGCGTTATAAGTAATGCGTGATCCGTTATGTGTTATGCGTTATGCGTTATGCGTTATGCGTTTTGCGTTATGCGATATGCCTTATGCGTTATGCGTTATGCGTTATGCGTTATGCGTTATGCGTTATGCGTTATGCGTTATGCGTTATGCGTTATGCGTTATGCGTTATGCGTTATGCGTTATGCGTTATGCGTTATGCGTTATGCGTTATGCGTTATGCGTTATGCGTTATGCGTTATGCGTTATGCGTTATGAGTAATGCTTGATCCGTTACGCGTTATGCGTTATGCGTTATGCGTTATGGGTTATGCGTTATGTGTTATGAGTTATGCGTTATGCGTTATGCGTTATGCGTTATGCGTTATGCGTTATGCGTTATGCGTTATGCGTTATGGGTTATGAGTAATGCGTGATCCGTTATGCGTTATGCTTTATGCCTTATGAGTTACGCGTAATGCGTTATGCGCTATGGGTCATGCGTTAAGCGTTATGCGTTATGCGTTATGGGTTATGAGTAATGCGTGATCCATTATGCGTTATTTTATGCGTTATGAGTTACGCGTAATGCGTTATGCGTTATGCGATATGGGTTATGAGTAATGCGTGATCCGTTATGCGTTATGCTTTATGCGTTATGAGTTACGCGTAATGCGTTATGCGCTATGGGTCATGCGTTAAGCGTTATGCGTTATGCGTTATGGGTTATGCGTTATGGGTTATGAGTAATGCGTGATCCGTTATGCGTTATGCTTTATGCGTTATGAGTTACGCGTAATGCGTTATGCGCTATGGGTCATGCGTTAAGCGTTATGCGTTATGCGTTATGCGTTATGGGTTATGCGTTATGTGTTATGAGTTATGCCTTATGCGTTATGCGTTATGCGTTATGCGTTATGGGTTATCCGTTATGTGTTATCCGTTATGAGTTTTGCGTTATGCGTTATGCGTTATGAGTTGTGCGTTATGCGTTATGCGTTATGCGTTATGAGTTATGCGTTATGCGTTATGCGTTATGCGTTACGCAATATGCGTTATGCGTTATGCGTTATGCGTTAAGCGTTATGCGTTATGCGTTATGCGTTATGCGTTATGCGTGATCCGTTATGCGTTATGCGTTATGAGTAATGCGTGATCCGTTATGCGTTATGCGTTATGCGTTATGCGTTATGCGTTATGCGTTATGCGTTATGGGTTATGCGTTATGTGTTATGCGTTATGCGTTATGCGTTATGCGTTATGCGTTGTGCGTTATGCGTTATGGGTTATGAGTAATGCGTGACCCGTTATGCATTATGCTTTATGCGTTATGAGTTACGCGTAATGCGTTGTGCGCTATGGGTCATGCGTTAAGCGTTATGCGTATGCGTTATGCGTTATGCGTTATGCGATATGCGTTATGCGTTATGCGTTATGCGTTATGCGTTATGCGTTATGCGTTATGCGTTATGCGTTATGCGATATGCGTTATGCGTTATGCGTTATGCGTTATGCGTTATGCGTTATGCGTTATGCGTTATGCGTTATGCGTTATGCGTTATGCGTTATGCGTTATGAGTAATGCTTGATCCGTTATGCGTTATGCGTTATGCGTTATGCGTTATGTGTTATGCGTTGTGCGTTATCCGCTATGCGTTATGCGTTTTGCGTTATGCGTTATGCGTTATGCGTTATGCGTTGTGCGTTATGCGTTATGCGTTATAGGTTATGCGTTATGTGTTATGCGTTATGCGTTATGCGTTATGCGTTATGCATTATGCGTTATGCGTTATGCGTTATGAGTAATGCTTGATCCGTTACGCGTTATGCGTTATGCGTTATGCGTTATGGGTTATGCGTTATGTGTTATGAGTTATGCGTTATGCGTTATGCGTTATGCGTTATGCGTTATGCGTTATGCGTTATGGGTTATGAGTAATGCGTGATCCGTTATGCGTTATGCTTTATGCCTTATGAGTTACGCGTAATACGTTATGCGCTATGGGTCATGCGTTAAGCGTTATGCGTTATGCGTTATGGGTTATGAGTAATGCGTGATCCATTATGCGTTATTTTATGCGTTATGAGTTACGCGTAATGCGTTATGCGTTATGCGATATGGGTTATGAGTAATGCGTGATCCGTTATGCGTTATGCTTTATGCGTTATGAGTTACGCGTAATGCGTTATGCGCTATGGGTCATGCGTTAAGCGTTATGCGTTATGCGTTATGGGTTATGCGTTATGGGTTATGAGTAATGCGTGATCCGTTATGCGTTATGCTTTATGCGTTATGAGTTACGCGTAATGCGTTATGCGCTATGGGTCATGCGTTAAGCGTTATGCGTTATGCGTTATGCGTTATGGGTTATGCGTTATGTGTTATGAGTTATGCCTTATGCGTTATGCGTTATGCGTTATGCGTTATGGGTTATCCGTTATGTGTTATCCGTTATGAGTTTTGCGTTATGCGTTATGCGTTATGAGTTGTGCGTTATGCGTTATGCGTTATGCGTTATGCGTTATGCGTTATGCGTTATGCGTTACGCAATATGCGTTATGCGTTATGCGTTATGCGTTAAGCGTTATGCGTTATGCGTTATGCGTTATGCGTTATGCGTGATCCGTTATGCGTTATGCGTTATGAGTAATGCGTGATCCGTTATGCGTTATGCGTTATGCGTTATGCGTTATGCGTTATGCGTTATGCGTTATGGGTTATGCGTTATGTGTTATGCGTTATGCGTTATGCGTTATGCGTTATGCGTTATGCGTTATGCGTTATGGGTTATGAGTAATGCGTGACCCGTTATGCATTATGCTTTATGCGTTATGAGTTACGCGTAATGCGTTGTGCGCTATGGGTCATGCGTTAAGCGTTATGCGTTATGCGTTATGCGTTATGCGTTATGCGATATGCGTTATGCGTTATGCGTTATGCGTTATGCGTTATGCGTTATGCGTTATGCGTTATGCGTTATGCGATATGCGTTATGCGTTATGCGTTATGCGTTATGCGTTATGCGTTATGCGTTATGCGTTATGCGTTATGCGTTATGCGTTATGCGTTATGCGTTATGCGTTATGCGTTATGCGTTATGCGTTATGAGTAATGCTTGATCCGTTATGCGTTATGCGTTATGCGTTATGCGTTATGTGTTATGCGTTGTGCGTTATCCGCTATGCGTTATGCGTTTTGCGTTATGCGTTATGCGTTATGCGTTGTGCGTTATGCGTTATGCGTTATAGGTTATGCGTTATGTGTTATGCGTTATGCGTTATGCGTTATGCGTTATGCATTATGCGTTATGCGTTATGCTTTATGCGTTATGCGTTATGAGTAATGCGTGATCCGTTATGTGTTATGCGTTATGCGTTATGCGTTTTGCGTTATGCGTTATGCGTTATGCGTTATGCGTTATGCGTTATGCGTTATGCGTTATGCGTTATGCGTTATGCGTTATGCGTAATGCGTTATGCGTTATGCGTTATGCGTTATGCGTTATGCGTTATGCGTTATGAGAAATGCGTGATCCGTTATACGTTATGCGTTATGAGTAATGCGTGATCCGTTATGCGTTATGCGTTATGCGTTATGCGTTATGCGTTATGCGTTATGCGTTATGCGTTATGCGTTATCCGTTATGCGTTATGCGTTATGAGTAATGCGTGATCCGTTATGCGTTATGCGTTATGCGTTATGCGTTATGCGTTAAGCGTTATGGGTTATGCGTTATGTGTTATGCGTTATGCGTTATGCGTTATGCGTTATGCGTTATGCGTTATGGGTTATGAGTAATGCGTGACCCGTTATGCGTTATGCTTTTTGCGTTATGAGTTACGCGTAATGCGTTATGCGCTATGGGTCATGCGTTAAGCGTTATGCGTTATGCGTTATGCGTTATGGGTTACGCGTTATGTGTTATGCGTTATGCGTTATGCGTTATGCGTTATGCGTTATGCGTTATGGGTTATCCGTTATGCGTTATCCGTTATGCGTTATGCGTTATGCGTTATGCGTTATGCGTTATGCTATATACGTTATGCGTTATGCGTTATGCGTTATGCGTTATGCGTTATGCGTTATGCGTTATGCGATATGCGTTATGCATTATGCGTTATGCGTTATGCGTTATGCGTTATGCGTTATGCGTTATGCTTTATGCGTTATGCGTTATGCGTTATGCGTTATGCGTGATCCGTTATGCGTTATGCATTATGCGTTATGTTTTATGCGTTGTGCGTTATCCGCTATGCGTTATGCGTTTTGCGTTATGCGTTATGCGTTATGCGTTATGCGTTGTGCGTTATGCGTTATGCGTTATAGGTTATGCGTTATGTGTTATGCGTTATGCGTTATGCGTTATGCGTTATGCGTTATGCATTATGCGTTATGCGTTATGCTTTATGCGTTATGCGTTATGCGTTATGCGTTATGAGTAATGCGTGATCCGTTATGTGTTATGCGTTATGCGTTATGCGTTATGCGTTTTGCGTTATGCGTTATGCCTTATGCGTTATGCGTTATGCGTCATGCGTTATGCGTTATGCGTTATGCGTTATGCGTTATGCGTTATGCGTTATGCGTTATGCGTTATGCGTTATGCGTTATGCGTTATGCGTTATGCGTTATGCGTTATGCGTTATGCGTTATGCGTTATGCGTTATGCGTTATGCGTTATGCGTTATGCGTTATGCGTTATGAGAAATGCGTGATCCGTTATGCGTTATGCGTCATGAGTAATGCGTGATCCGTTATGCGTTATGCGTTATGCGTTATGCGTTAAGCGTTATGCGTTATGCGTTATGCGTTATGCGATATGCGTGATCCGTTATGCGTTATGCGTTATGAGTAATGCGTGATCCGTTATGCGTTATGCGTTATGCGTTATGCGTTATGCGTTATGCGTTATGCGTTATGCATTATGGGTTATGCGTTATGTGTTATGCGTTATGCGTTATGCGTTATGCGTTATGGGTTATGAGTAATGCGTGACCCGTTATGCGTTATGCTTTTTGCGTTATGAGTTACGCGTAATGCGTTATGCGCTATGGGTCATGCGTTAAGCGTTATGCGTTATGCGTTATGCGTTATGGGTTATGCGTTATGCGTTATGCGTTATGCGTTATGCGTTATGAGAAATGCGTGATCCGTTATACGTTATGCGTTATGAGTAATGCGTGATCCGTTATGCGTTATGCGTTATGCGTTATGCGTTATGCGTTATGCGTTATGCGTTATGCGTTATGCGTGATCCGTTATGCGTTATGCGTTATGAGTAATGCGTGATCAGTTATGCGTTATGCGTTATGCGTTATGCGTTATGCGTTATGCGTTATGCGTTATGGGTTATGCGTTATGTGTTATG
The DNA here is from genome assembly GCA_916610235.2 of Lasioglossum morio. NCBI lineage: Eukaryota > Metazoa > Arthropoda > Insecta > Hymenoptera > Halictidae > Lasioglossum > Lasioglossum morio. Next base: position 1,004,547 of record CAKAJA020000257.1, read on the forward strand.
CGTTATGCGTTATGCGTTATGCGTTATGCGTTATGCGTTATGCGTTATGGGTTATGAGTAATGCGTGACCCGTTATGCATTATGCTTTATGCGTTATGAGTTACGCGTAATGCGTTGTGCGCTATGGGTCATGCGTTAAGCGTTATGCGTTATGCGTTATGCGTTATGGGTTATGCGTTATGTGTTGTGCGTTATGCGTTATGCGTTATGCGTTATGCGTTATGGGTTATCCGTTATGCGTTATCCGTTATGCGTTATGCGTTATGCGTTATGCGTTATGCGTTATGCGATATGCGTTATGCGTTATGCGTTATGCGTTATGCGTTATGCGTTATGCGTTATGCGTTATGCGTTATGCGTTATGCGTTATGCGATATGCGTTATGCGTTATGCGTTATGCGTTATGCGTTATGCGTTATGCGTTATGCGTTATGCGTTATGCGTTATGCGTTATGCGTTATGCGTTATGAGTAATGCTTGATCCGTTATGCGTTTTGCGTTATGCGTTATGTGTTATGCGTTGTGCGTTATCCGCTATGCGTTATGCGTTTTGCGTTATGCGTTATGCGTTATGCGTTATGCGTTGTGCGTTATGCGTTATGCGTTATAGGTTATGCGTTATGTGTTATGCGTTATGCGTTATGCGTTATGCGTTATGCATTATGCGTTATGCGTTATGCTTTATGCGTTATGCGTTATGAGTAATGCGTGATCCGTTATGTGTTATGCGTTATGCGTTATGCGTTATGCGTTATGCGTTATGCGTTATGGGTTATGAGTAATGCGTGACCCGTTATGCGTTATGCTTTTTGCGTTATGAGTTACGCGTAATACGTTATGCGCTATGGGTCATGCGTTAAGCGTTATGCGTTATGCGTTATGCGTTATGGGTTATGCGTTATGTGTTATGCGTTATGCGTTATGCGCTATGCGTTATGCGTTATGCGTGATCCGTTATGCGTTATGCGTTATGAGTAATGCGTGATCCGTTATGCGTTATGCGTTATGCGTTATGCGTTATGCGTTTAGCGTTATGGGTTATGCGTTATGTGTTATGCGTTATGCGTTATGCGTTATGCGTTATGCGTTATGGGTTATGAGTAATGCGTGACCCGTTATGCGTTATGCTTTTTGCGTTATGAGTTACGCGTAATGCGTTATGCGCTATGGGTCATGCGTTAAGCGTTATGCGTTATGCGTTATGCGTTATGGGTTATGCGTTATGTGTTATGCGTTATGCGTTATGCGTTATGCGTTATGCGTTATGCGTTATGCGTTATGCGTTATGGGTTATCCGTTATGCGTTATCCGTTATGCGTTATGCGTTATGCGTTATGCGTTATGCTATATACGTTATGCGTTATGCGTTATGCGTTATGCGTTATGCGTTATGCGTTATGCGATATGCGTTATGCATTATGCGTTATGCGTTATGCGTTATGCGTTATGCGTTATGCGTTATGCGTTATGCTTTATGCGTTATGCGTTATGCGTTATGCGTTATGAGTAATGCGTGATCCGTTATGCGTTATGCGTTATGCGTTATGTTTTATGCGTTGTGCGTTATCCGCTATGCGTTATGCGTTTTGCGTTATGCGTTATGCGTTATGCGTTGTGCGTTATGCGTTATGCGTTATAGATTATGCGTTATGTGTTATGCGTTATGCGTTATGCGTTATGCGTTATGCATTATGCATTATGCGTTATGCGTTATGCTTTATGCGTTATGCGTTATGCGTTATGCGTTATGAGTAATGCGTGATCCGTTATGTGTTATGCGTTATGCGTTATGCGTTATGCGTTTTGCGTTATGCGTTATGCCTTATGCGTTATGCGTTATGCGTTATGCGTTATGCGTTATGCGTTATGCGTTATGCGTTATGCGTTATGCGTTATGCGTTATGCGTTATGCGTTATGCGTTATGCGTTATGCGTTATGCGTTATGCGTTATGCGTTATGCGTTATGCGTTATGCGTTATGCGTTATGCGTTATGCGTTATGCGTTATGCGTTATGCGTTATGCGTTATGCGTTATGCGTTATGCGTTATGCGTTATGCGTTATGCGTTATGCGTTATGCGTTATGCGTTATGCGTTATGCGTTATGCGTTATGCGTTATGTGTTATCCGTTATGAGTTATGAGTAATGCGTGATCCGTTATGCGTTATGCGTTATGAGTAATGCGTGATCCGTTATGCGTTATGCGTTATGAGTAATGCTTGATCCGTTACGCGTTATGCGTTATGCGTTATGCGTTATGGGTTATGCGTTATGTGTTATGAGTTATGTGTTATGCGTTATGCGTTATGCGTTATGCGTTATGCATTATGCGTTATGCGTTATGCTTTATGCGTTATGCGTTATGCGTTATGCGTTATGAGTAATGCGTGATCCGTTATGTGTTATGCGTTATGCGTTATGCGTTATGCGTTTTGCGTTATGCGTTATGCCTTATGCGTTATGCGTTATGCGTTATGCGTTATGCGTTATGCGTTATGCGTTATGCGTTATGCGTTATGCGTTATGCGTTATGCGTTATGCGTGATCCGTTATGCGTTATGCGTTATGCGTTATGCGTTATGCGTTATGCGTTATGCGTTATGCGTTATGCGTTATGCGTGATCCGTTATGCGTTATGCGTTATGAGTAATGCGTGATCCGTTATGCGTTATGCGTTATGCGTTATGCGTGATCCGTTATGCGTTATGCGTTATGAGTAATGCGTGATCCGTTATGCGTTATGCGTTATGCGTTATGCGTTATGCGTTATGCATTATGGGTTATGCGTTATGTGTTATGCGTTATGCGTTATGCGTTATGCGTTATGTGTTATGCGTTGTGCGTTATCCGCTATGCGTTATGCGTTTTGCGTTATGCGTTATGCGTTATGCGTTGTGCGTTATGCGTTATGCGTTATGCGTTATAGGTTATGCCTTATGTGTCATGCGTTATGCGTTATGCGTTATGAGTTATGCGTTATGCGTTATGCGTTATGCGTTATGCGTTATGTGTTATGCGTTGTGCGTTATCCGCTATGCGTTATGCGTTTTGCGTTATGCGTTATGCGTTATGCGTTGTGCGTTATGCGTTATGCGTTATAGGTTATGCGTGATGTGTCATGCGTTATGCGTTATGCGTTATGCGTTATGCGTTATGCGGTATGCGTTATGCGTTATGCTTTATGCGGTATGCGTTATAAGTAATGCGTGATCCGTTTTGTGTTATGCGTTATGCGTTATGCGTTATGCGTTATGCGTTATGCGTTATGCCTTATGCGTTATGCGTTATGCGTTATGCGTTATGCGTTATGCGTTATGCGTTATGCGTTATGCGTTATGCGTTATGCGTTATGCGTTATGCGTTATGCGTTATGCGTTATGCGTTATGCGTTATGCGTTATGCGTTATGCGTTATGCGTTATGCGTTATGCGTTATGCGTTATGCGTTATGCGTTATGCGTTATGCGTTATGCGTTATGCGTTATGCGTTAAGCGTTATGCGTTATGCGTTATGCGTTATGCGTTATGCGTTATGCGTTATGCGTTATGCGTTATGCGTTATGCGTTATGCGTTATGTGTTATCCGTTATGAGTTATGAGTAATGCGTGATCCGTTATGCGTTATGCGTTATGAGTAATGCGTGATCCGTTATGCGTTATGCGTTATGAGTAATGCTTGATCCGTTACGCGTTATGCGTTATGCGTTATGCGTTATGGGTTATGCGTTATGTGTTATGAGTTATGCGTTATGCGTTATGCGTTATGCGTTATGCGTTATGGGTTATGAGTAATGCGTGATCCGTTATGCGTTATGCTTTATGCGTTATGAGTTACGCGTAATGCGTTATGCGTTATGCGTTATGGGTTATGCGTTATGTGTTATGAGTTATGCGTTATGGGTTATCCGTTATGCGTTATCCGTTATGCGTTATGCGTTATGCGTTATGCGTTATGCGTTATGCGTTATGCGATATGCGTTATGAGTTATGAGTAATGCGTGATCCGTTATGCGTTATGCGTTATGAGTAATGCGTGATCCGTTATGCGTTATGCGTTATGAGTAATGCTTGATCCGTTACGCGTTATGCGTTATGCGTTATGCGTTATGGGTTATGCGTTATGTGTTATGAGTTATGCGTTATGCGTTATGCGTTATGCGTTATGCGTTATGGGTTATGAGTAATGCGTGATCCGTTATGCGTTATGCTTTATGCGTTATGAGTTACGCGTAATGCGTTATGCGTTATGCGTTATGGGTTATGCGTTATGTGTTATGAGTTATGCGTTATGCGTTATGCGTTATGCGTTATGCGTTATGGGTTATGAGTAATGCGTGATCCGTTATGCGTTATGCTTTATGCGTTATGAGTTACGCGTAATGCGTTATGCGTTATGCGTTATGGGTTATGCGTTATGTGTTATGAGTTATGCGTTATGCGTTATGCGTTATGCGTTATGCGTTATGCGTTATGCGTTATGGGTTATCCGTTATGCGTTATCCGTTATGAGTTTTGCGTTATGCGTTATGCGTTATGAGTTGTGCGTTATGCGTTATGCGTTATGCGTTATGCGTTATGCGTTATGCGTTATGCGTTATGCGTTATGCGTTATGGGTTATCCGTTATGCGTTATCCGTTATGCGTTATGCGTTATGCGTTATGCGTTATGCGTTATGCGTTATGCGATATGCGTTATGCGTTATGCGTTATGCGTTATGCGTTATGCGTTATGCGTTATGCGATATGCGTTATGCGTTATGCGTTATGCGTTATGCGTTATGCGTTATGCGTTATGCGTTATGCGTTATGCGTTATGCGTTATGCGTTATGCGTTATGCGTTATGCGTTATGCGTTATGCGTTATGAGTAATGCGTGATCCGTTATGCGTTATGCGTTATGCGTTATGTGTTATGCGTTGTGCGTTATCCGCTATGCGTTATGCGTTTTGCGTTATGCGTTATGCGTTATGCGTTGTGCGTTATGCGTTATGCGTTATGCGTTATAGGTTATGCGTTATGTGTCATGCGTTATGCGTTATGCGTTATGCGTTATGCGTTATGCGTTATGCATTATGCGTTATGCGTTATGCTTTATGCGTTATGCGTTATAAGTAATGCGTGATCCGTTATGTGTTATGCGTTATGCGTTATGTGTTATGCGTTGTGCGTTATCCGCTATGCGTTATGCGTTTTGCGTTATGCGTTATGCGTTATGCGTTGTGCGTTATGCGTTATGCGTTATAGGTTATGCGTTATGTGTCATGCGTTATGCGTTATGCGTTATGCGTTATGCGTTATGCGTTATGCGGTATGCGTTATGCGTTATGCTTTACGCGTTATGCGTTATAAGTAATGCGTGATCCGTTATGTGTTATGCGTTATGCGTTATGCGTTTTGCGTTATGCGTTATGCCTTATGCGTTATGCGTTATGCGTTATGCGTTATGCGTTATGCGTTATGCGTTATGCGTTATGCGTTATGCGTTATGCGTTATGCGTTATGCGTTATGCGTTATGCGTTATGCGTTATGCGTTATGCGTTATGCGTTATGCGTTATGCGTTATGCGTTATGCGTTATGAGTAATGCTTGATCCGTTACGCGTTATGCGTTATGCGTTATGGGTTATGCGTTATGTGTTATGAGTTATGCGTTATGCGTTATGCGTTATGCGTTATGCGTTATGCGTTATGCGTTATGGGTTATGAGTAATGCGTTATCCGTTATGCGTTATGCTTTATGCCTTATGAGTTACGCGTAATGCGTTATGCGCTATGGGTCATGCGTTAAGCGTTATGCGTTATGCGTTATGGGTTATGAGTAATGCGTGATCCATTATGCGTTATGCTTTATGCGTTATGAGTTACGCGTAATGCGTCATGCGTTATGCGATATGGGTTATGAGTAATGCGTGATCCGTTATGCGTTATGCTTTATGCGTTATGAGTTACGCGTAATGCGTTATGCGCTATGGGTCATGCGTTAAGCGTTATGCGTTATGCGTTATGGGTTATGCGTTATGGGTTATGAGTAATGCGTGATCCGTTATGCGTTATGCTTTATGCGTTATGAGTTACGCGTAATGCGTTATGCGCTATGGGTCATGCGTTAAGCGTTATGCGTTATGCGTTATGCGTTATGGGTTATGCGTTATGTGTTATGAGTTATGCCTTATGCGTTATGCGTTATGCGTTATGCGTTATGGGTTATCCGTTATGTGTTATCCGTTATGAGTTTTGCGTTATGCGTTATGCGTTATGAGTTGTGCGTTATGCGTTATGCGTTATGCGTTATGAGTTATGCGTTATGCGTTATGCGTTACGCAATATGCGTTATGCGTTATGCGTTATGCGTTAAGCGTTATGCGTTATGCGTTATGCGTTATGCGTTATGCGTGATCCGTTATGCGTTATGCGTTATGAGTAATGCGTGATCCGTTATGCGTTATGCGTTATGCGTTATGCGTTATGCGTTATGCGTTATGGGTTATGCGTTATGTGTTATGCGTTATGCGTTATGCGTTATGCGTTATGCGTTATGCGTTATGCGTTATGCGTTATGGGTTATGAGTAATGCGTGACCCGTTATGCATTATGCTTTATGCGTTATGAGTTACGCGTAATGCGTTGTGCGCTATGGGTCATGCGTTAAGCGTTATGCGTTATGCGTTATGCGTTATGCGTTATGCGATATGCGTTATGCGTTATGCGATATGCGTTATGCGTTATGCGTTATGCGTTATGCGTTATGCGTTATGCGATATGCGTTATGCGTTATGCGTTATGCGTTATGCGTTATGCGTTATGCGTTATGCGTTATGCGTTATGCGTTATGCGTTATGCGTTATGCGTTATGCGTTATGCGTTATGCGTTATGAGTAATGCTTGATCCGTTATGCGTTATGCGTTATGCGTTATGCGTTATGTGTTATGCGTTGTGCGTTATCCGCTATGCGTTATGCGTTTTGCGTTATGCGTTATGCGTTATGCGTTGTGCGTTATGCGTTATGCGTTATAGGTTATGCGTTATGTGTTATGCGTTATGCGTTATGCGTTATGCGTTATGCATTATGCGTTATGCGTTATGCTTTATGCGTTATGCGTTATGAGTAATGCGTGATCCGTTATGTGTTATGCGTTATGCGTTTTGCGTTATGCGTTATGCGTTATGCGTTATGCGTTATGCGTTATGCGTTATGCGTTATGCGTTATGCGTTATGCGTTATGCGTTATGCGTTATGCGTTATGCGTTATGCGATATGCGTTATGCATTATGCGTTATGCGTTATGCGTTATGCGTTATGCGTTATGCGTTATGCTTTATGCGTTATGCGTTATGCGTTATGCGTTATGCGTTATGAGTAATGCGTGATCCGTTATGCGTTATGTTTTATGCGTTGTGCGTTATCCGCTATGCGTTATGCGTTTTACGTTATGCGTTATGCGTTATGCGTTGTGCGTTATGCGTTATGCGTTATAGGTTATGCGTTATGAGTAATGCGTGATCCGTTATGCGTTATGCGTTATGCGTTATGCGTTATGCGTTATGCGTTATGCGTTATGCGATATGCGTGATCCGTTATGCGTTATGCGTTATGAGTAATGCGTGATCCGTTATGCGTTATGCGTTATGCGTTATGCGTTATGCGTTATGCGTTATGCGTTATGCATTATGGGTTATGCGTTATGTGTTATGCGTTATGCGTTATGCGTTATGCGTTATGCGTTATGCGTTATGCGTTATGCGTTATAAGTAATGCGTGATCCGTTATGCGTTATGCGTTATGCGTTATGTGTTATGCGTTGTGCGTTATCCGCTATGCGTTATGCGTTTTGCGTTATGCGTTATGCGTTATGCGTTGTGCGTTATGCGTTATGCGTTATGCGTTATAGGTTATGCGTTATGTGTCATGCGTTATGCGTTATGCGTTATGCGTTATACGTTATGCATTATGCGTTATGCGTTATGCTTTATGCGTTATGCGTTATAAGTAATGCGTGATCCGTTATGTGTTATGCGTTATGCGTTATGCGTTATGTGTTATGCGTTGTGCGTTATCCGCTATGCGTTATGCGTTTTGCGTTATGCGTTATGCGTTATGCGTTGTGCGTTATGCGTTATGCGTTATAGGTTATGCGTTATGTGTCATGCGTTATGCGTTATGCGTTATGCGTTATGCGTTATGCGTTATGCGGTATGCGTTATGCGTTATGCTTTACGCGTTATGCGTTATAAGTAATGCGTGATCCGTTATGCGTTATGCGTTATGCGTTATGCGTTATGCGTTATGCGTTATGCGTTATGCGTTATGCGTTATGCGTTATGCGTTATGCGTTATGCGTTATGCGTTATGAGAAATGCGTGATCCGTTATACGTTATGCGTTATGAGTAATGCGTGATCCGTTATGCGTTATGCGTTATGCGTTATGCGTTATGCGTTATGCGTTATGCGTTATGCGTTATTCGTTATGCGTGATCCGTTATGCGTTATGCGTTATGAGTAATGCGTGATCCGTTATGCGTTATGCGTTATGCGTTATGCGTTATGCGTTTAGCGTTATGGGTTATGCGTTATGTGTTATGCGTTATGCGTTATGCGTTATGCGTTATGCGTTATGCGTTATGGGTTATGAGTAATGCGTGACCCGTTATGCGTTATGCTTTTTGCGTTATGAGTTACGCGTAATGCGTTATGCGCTATGGGTCATGCGTTAAGCGTTATGCGTTATGCGTTATGCGTTATGGGTTACGCGTTATGTGTTATGCGTTATGCGTTATGCGTTATGCGTTATGCGTTATGCGTTATGCGTTATGGGTTATCCGTTATGCGTTATCCGTTATGCGTTATGCGTTATGCGTTATGCGTTATGCGTTATGCTATATACGTTTTGCGTTATGCGTTATGCGTTATGCGTTATGCGTTATGCGTTATGCGTTATGCGTTATGCGTTATGCGTTATGCGATATGCGTTATGCATTATGCGTTATGCGTTATGCGATATGCGTTATGCGTTATGCGTTATGCTTTATGCGTTATGCGTTATGCGTTATGCGTTATGCGTTATGAGTAATGCGTGATCCGTTATGCGTTATGTTTTATGCGTTGTGCGTTATCCGCTATGCGTTATGCGTTTTACGTTATGCGTTATGCGTTATGCGTTGTGCGTTATGCGTTATGCGTTATAGGTTATGCGTTATGTGTTATGCGTTATGCGTTATGCGTTATGCGTTATGCATTATGCGTTATGCGTTATGCGTTATGCGTTATGCGTTATGCGTTATGCGTTATGAGTAATGCGTGATCCGTTATGTGTTATGCGTTATGCGTTATGCGTTATGCGTTTTGCGTTATGCGTTATGCCTTATGCGTTATGCGTTATGCGTTATGCGTTATGCGTTATGCGTTATGCGTTATGCGTTATGCGTTATGCGTTATGCGTTATGCGTTATGCGTTATGCGTTATGCGTTATGCGTTATGCGTTATGCGTTATGCGTTATGCGTTATGCGTTATGCGTTATGCGTTATGCGTTATGCGTTATGCGTTATGAGAAATGCGTGATCCGTTATGCGTTATGCGTCATGAGTAATGCGTGATCCGTTATGCGTTATGCGTTATGCGTTATGCGTTATGCGTTATGCGTTATGCGTTATGCGTTATGCGATATGCGTGATCCGTTATGCGTTATGCGTTATGAGTAATGCGTGATCCGTTATGCGTTATGCGTTATGCGTTATGCGTTATGCGTTATGCGTTATGCGTTATGCGATATGCGTGATCCGTTATGCGTTATGCGTTATGAGTAATGCGTGATCCGTTATGCGTTATGCGTTATGCGTTATGCGTTATGCGTTATGCGTTATGCGTTATGCATTATGGGTTATGCGTTATGTGTTATGCGTTATGCGTTATGCGTTATGCGTTATGCGTTATGCGTTATGCGTTATGCGTTATGCGTTATGAGTAATGCGTGATCCGTTATGCGTTATGCGTTATGTGTTATGCGTTGTGCGTTATCCGCTATGCGTTATGCGTTTTGCGTGATGCGTTATGCGTTATGCGTTGTGCGTTATGCGTTATGCGTTATGCGTTATAGGTTATGCGTTATGTGTCATGCGTTATGCGTTATGCGTTATGCGTTATGCGTTATGCGTTATGCATTATGCGTTATGCGATATGCGTTATGCATTATGCGTTATGCGTTATGCGTTATGCGTTATGCGTTATGCGTTATGCTTTATGCGTTATGCGTTATGCGTTATGCGTTATGCGTTATGAGTAATGCGTGATCCGTTATGCGTTATGTTTTATGCGTTGTGCGTTATCCGCTATGCGTTATGCGTTTTACGTTATGCGTTATGCGTTATGCGTTGTGCGTTATGCGTTATGCGTTATAGGTTATGCGTTATGTGTTATGCGTTATGCGTTATGCGTTATGCGTTATGCATTATGCGTTATGCGTTATGCTTTATGCGTTATGCGTTATGCGTTATGCGTTATGAGTAATGCGTGATCCGTTATGTGTTATGCGTTATGCGTTATGCGTTATGCGTTTTGCGTTATGCGTTATGCCTTATGCGTTATGCGTTATGCGTTATGCGTTATGCGTTATGCGTTATGCGTTATGCGTTATGCGTTATGCGTTATGCGTTATGCGTTATGCGTTATGCGTTATGCGTTATGCGTTATGCGTTATGCGTTATGCGTTATGCGTTATGCGTTATGCGTTATGCGTTATGCGTTATGCGTTATGCGTTATGCGTTATGAGAAATGCGTGATCCGTTATGCGTTATGCGTCATGAGTAATGCGTGATCCGTTATGCGTTATGCGTTATGCGTTATGCGTTATGCGTTATGCGTTATGCGTTATGCGTTATGCGATATGCGTGATCCGTTATGCGTTATGCGTTATGAGTAATGCGTGATCCGTTATGCGTTATGCGTTATGCGTTATGCGTTATGCGTTAGGCGTTATGCGTTATGCGATATGCGTGATCCGTTATGCGTTATGCGTTATGAGTAATGCGTGATCCGTTATGCGTTATGCGTTATGCGTTATGCGTTATGCGTTATGCGTTATGCGTTATGCATTATGGGTTATGCGTTATGTGTTATGCGTTATGCGTTATGCGTTATGCGTTATGCGTTATGCGTTATGCGTTATGCGTTATGAGTAATGCGTGATCCGTTATGCGTTATGCGTTATGCGTTATGTGTTATGCGTTGTGCGTTATCCGCTATGCGTTATGCGTTTTGCGTTATGCGTTATGCGTTATGCGTTGTGCGTTATGCGTTATGCGTTATGCGTTATAGGTTATGCGTTATGTGTCATGCGTTATGCGTTATGCGTTATGCGTTATGCGTTATGCGTTATGCATTATGCGTTATGCGTTATGCTTTATGCGTTATGCGTTATAAGTAATGCGTGATCCGTTATGTGTTATGCGTTATGCGTTATGCGTTATGTGTTATGCGTTGTGCGTTATCCGCTATGCGTTATGCGTTTTGCGTTATGCGTTATGCGTTATGCGTTGTGCGTTATGCGTTATGCGTTATAGGTTATGCGTTATGTGTCATGCGTTATGCGTTATGCGTTATGCGTTATGCGTTATGCGTTATGCGGTATGCGTTATGCGTTATGCTTTACGCGTTATGCGTTATAAGTAATGCGTGATCCGTTATGTGTTATGCGTTATGCGTTATGCGTTATGCGTTTTGCGTTATGCGTTATGCCTTATGCGTTATGCGTTATGCGTTATGCGTTATGCGTTATGCGTTATGCGTTATGCGTTATGCGTTATGCGTTATGCGTTATGCGTTATGCGTTATGCGTTATGCGTTATGCGTTATGCGTTATGCGTTATGCGTTATGCGTTATGCGTTATGCGTTATGCGTTATGCGTTATGCGTTATGCGTTATGCGTTATGAGTAATGCTTGATCCGTTACGCGTTATGCGTTATGCGTTATGGGTTATGCGTTATGTGTTATGAGTTATGCGTTATGCGTTATGCGTTATGCGTTATGCGTTATGCGTTATGCGTTATGGGTTATGAGTAATGCGTGATCCGTTATGCGTTATGCTTTATGCCTTATGAGTTACGCGTAATGCGTTATGCGCTATGGGTCATGCGTTAAGCGTTATGCGTTATGCGTTATGGGTTATGAGTAATGCGTGATCCATTATGCGTTATGCTTTATGCGTTATGAGTTACGCGTAATGCGTTATGCGTTATGCGATATGGGTTATGAGTAATGCGTGATCCGTTATGCGTTATGCTTTATGCGTTATGAGTTACGCGTAATGCGTTATGCGCTATGGGTCATGCGTTAAGCGTTATGCGTTATGCGTTATGGGTTATGCGTTATGCGTTATGAGTAATGCGTGATCCGTTATGCGTTATGCTTTATGCGTTATGAGTTACGCGTAATGCGTTATGCGCTATGGGTCATGCGTTAAGCGTTATGCGTTATGCGTTATGCGTTATGGGTTATGCGTTATGTGTTATGAGTTATGCCTTATGCGTTATGCGTTATGCGTTATGCGTTATGGGTTATCCGTTATGTGTTATCCGTTATGAGTTTTGCGTTATGCGTTATGCGTTATGAGTTGTGCGTTATGCGTTATGCGTTATGCGTTATGCGTTATGCGTTATGCGTTATGCGTTATGCGTTATGCGTTACGCAATATGCGTTATGCGTTATGCGTTATGCGTTAAGCGTTATGCGTTATGCGTTATGCGTTATGCGTTATGCGTGATCCGTTATGCGTTATGCGTTATGAGTAATGCGTGATCCGTTATGCGTTATGCGTTATGCGTTATGCGTTATGCGTTATGCGTTATGCGTTATGCGTTATGGGTTATGCGTTATGTGTTATGCGTTATGCGTTATGCGTTATGCGTTATGCGTTATGCGTTATGGGTTATGAGTAATGCGTGACCCGTTATGCATTATGCTTTATGCGTTATGAGTTACGCGTAATGCGTTGTGCGCTATGGGTCATGCGTTAAGCGTTATGCGTTATGCGTTATGCGTTATGCGTTATGCGATATGCGTTATGCGTTATGCGTTATGCGTTATGCGTTATGCGTTATGCGTTATGCGTTATGCGTTATGCGATATGCGTTATGCGTTATGCGTTATGCGTTATGCGTTATGCGTTATGCGTTATGCGTTATGCGTTATGCGTTATGCGTTATGCGTTATGCGTTATGCGTTATGCGTTATGCGTTATGAGTAATGCTTGATCCGTTATGCGTTATGCGTTATGCGTTATGCGTTATGTGTTATGCGTTGTGCGTTATCCGCTATGCGTTATGCGTTTTGCGTTATGCGTTATGCGTTATGCGTTGTGCGTTATGCGTTATGCGTTATAGGTTATGCGTTATGTGTTATGCGTTATGCGTTATGCGTTATGCGTTATAGGTTATGCGTTATGTGTTATGCGTTATGCGTTATGCGTTATGCGTTATGCATTATGCGTTATGCGTTATGAGTAATGCGTGATCCGTTATGTGTTATGCGTTATGCGTTTTGCGTTATGCGTTATGCGTTATGCGTTATGCGTTATGCGTTATGCGTTATGCGTTATGCGTTATGCGTTATGCGTTATGCGTTATAGGTTATGCGTTATGTGTTATGCGTTATGCGTTATGCGTTATGCGTTATGCATTATGCGTTATGCGTTATGCTTTATGCGTTATGCGTTATGAGTAATGCGTGATCCGTTATGTGTTATGCGTTATGCGTTTTGCGTTATGCGTTATGCGTTATGCGTTATGCGTTATGCGTTATGCGTTATGCGTTATGCGTTATGCGTTATGCGTTATGCGTTATGCGTTATGCGTTATGCGTTATGCGTTATGCGTTATGCGTTATGCGTTATGAGTAATGCTTGATCCGTTATGCGTTATGCGTTATGCGTTATGCGTTATGTGTTATGCGTTGTGCGTTATCCGCTATGCGTTATGCGTTTTGCGTTATGCGTTATGCGTTATGCGTTGTGCGTTATGCGTTATGCGTTATAGGTTATGCGTTATGTGTTATGCGTTATGCGTTATGCGTTATGCGTTATGCGTTATGCATTATGCGTTATGCGTTATGCTTTATGCGTTATGCGTTATGAGTAATGCGTGATCCGTTATGTGTTATGCGTTATGCGTTTTGCGTTATGCGTTATGCGTTATGCGTTATGCGTTATGCGTTATGCGTTATGCGTTATGCGTTATGCGTTATGCGTTATGCGTTATGCGTTATGCGTTATGCGTTATGCGTTATGCGTTATGCGTTATGCGTTATGCGTTATGAGAAATGCGTGATCCGTTATACGTTATGCGTTATGAGTAATGCGTGATCCGTTATGCGTTATGCGTTATGCGTTATGCGTTATGCGTTATGCGTTATGCGTTATTCGTTATGCGTTATGCGTTATGCGTTATGCGTTTAGCGTTATGGGTTATGCGTTATGTGTTATGCGTTATGCGTTATGCGTTATGCGTTATGCGTTATGCGTTATGGGTTATGAGTAATGCGTGACCCGTTATGCGTTATGCTTTTTGCGTTATGAGTTACGCGTAATACGTTATGCGCTATGGGTCATGCGTTAAGCGTTATGCGTTATGCGTTATGCGTTATGGGTTACGCGTTATGTGTTATGCGTTATGCGTTATGCGTTATGCGTTATGCGTTATGCGTTATGGGTTATCCGTTATGCGTTATCCGTTATGCGTTATGCGTTATGCGTTATGCGTTATGCGTTATGCTATATACGTTTTGCGTTATGCGTTATGCGTTATGCGTTATGCGTTATGCGTTATGCGTTATGCGTTATGCGATATGCGTTATGCATTATGCGTTATGCGTTATGCGTTATGCGTTATGCGTTATGCGTTATGCTTTATGCGTTATGCGTTATGCGTTATGCGTTATGCGTTATGAGTAATGCGTGATCCGTTATGCGTTATGCATTATGCGTTATGTTTTATGCGTTGTGCGTTATCCGCTATGCGTTATGCGTTTTGCGTTATGCGTTATGCGTTATGCGTTGTGCGTTATGCGTTATGCGTTATAGGTTATGCGTTATGTGTTATGCGTTATGCGTTATGCGTTATGCGTTATGCATTATGCGTTATGCGTTATGCTTTATGCTTTATGCGTTATGCGTTATGCGTTATGCGTTATGCGTTATGAGTAATGCGTGATCCGTTATGTGTTATGCGTTATGCGTTATGCGTTATGCGTTTTGCGTTATGCGTTATGCCTTATGCGTTATGCGTTATGCGTTATGCGTTATGCGTTATGCGTTATGCGTTATGCGTTATGCGTTATGCGTTATGCGTTATGCGTTATGCGTTATGCGTTATGCGTTATGCGTTATGCGTTATGCGTTATGCGTTATGCGTTATGCGTTATGCGTTATGCGTTATGCGTTATGCGTTATGCGTTATGCGTTATGCGTTATGCGTTATGCGTTATGCGTTATGCGTTATGAGAAATGCGTGATCCGTTATGCGTTATGCGTCATGAGTAATGCGTGATCCGTTATGCGTTATGCGTTATGCGTTATGCGTTATGCGTTATGCGTTATGCGTTATGCGTTATGCGATATGCGTGATCCGTTATGCGTTATGCGTTATGAGTAATGCGTGATCCGTTATGCGTTATGCGTTATGCGTTATGCGTTATGCGTTATGCGTTATGCGTTATGCATTATGGGTTATGCGTTATGTGTTATGCGTTATGCGTTATGCGTTATGCGTTATGCGTTATGCGTTATGCGTTATGCGTTATGTGTTATCCGTTATGAGTTATGAGTAATGCGTGATCCGTTATGCGTTATGCGTTATGAGTAATGCGTGATCCGTTATGCGTTATGCGTTATGAGTAATGCTTGATCCGTTACGCGTTATGCGTTATGCGTTATGCGTTATGGGTTATGCGTTATGTGTTATGAGTTATGCGTTATGCGTTATGCGTTATGCGTTATGCGTTATGGGTTATGAGTAATGCGTGATCCGTTATGCGTTATGCTTTATGCGTTATGAGTTACGCGTAATGCGTTATGCGTTATGCGTTATGGGTTATGCGTTATGTGTTATGAGTTATGCGTTATGGGTTATCCGTTATGCGTTATCCGTTATGCGTTATGCGTTATGCGTTATGCGTTATGCGTTATGCGATATGCGTTATGAGTTATGAGTAATGCGTGATCCGTTATGCGTTATGCGTTATGAGTAATGCGTGATCCGTTATGCGTTATGCGTTATGAGTAATGCTTGATCCGTTACGCGTTATGCGTTATGCGTTATGGGTTATGCGTTATGTGTTATGAGTTATGCGTTATGCGTTATGCGTTATGCGTTATGCGTTATGGGTTATGAGTAATGCGTGATCCGTTATGCGTTATGGTTTATGCGTTATGAGTTACGCGTAATGCGTTATGCGTTATGCGTTATGGGTTATGCGTTATGTGTTATGAGTTATGCGTTATGCGTGATCCGTTATGCGTTATGCGTTATGAGTAATGCGTGATCCGTTATGCGTTATGCGTTATGCGTTATGCGTTATGCGTTTAGCGTTATGGGTTATGCGTTATGCGTTATGCGTTATGCGTTATGCGTTATGCGTTATGCGTTATGCGTTATGCGTTATGCGTTATGCGTTATGCGTTATGCGTTATGCGTTATGCGTTATGCGTTATGAGTAATGCTTGATCCGTTACGCGTTATGCGTTATGCGTTATGCGTTATGGGTTATGCGTTATGTGTTATGAGTTATGCGTTATGCGTTATGCGTTATGCGTTATGCGTTATGCGTTATGCGTTATGCGTTATGCGTTATGGGTTATGAGTAATGCGTGATCCGTTATGCGTTATGCGTTATGCCTTATGAGTTACGCGTAATGCGTTATGCGCTATGGGTCATGCGTTAAGCGTTATGCGTTATGCGTTATGGGTTATGAGTAATGCGTGATCCATTATGCGTTATGCTTTATGCGTTATGAGTTACGCGTAATGCGTTATGCGTTATGCGTTATGCGTTATGAGTAATGCGTGATCCGTTAAGCGTTATGCTTTATGCGTTATGAGTTACGCGTAATGCGTTATGCGCTATGGGTCATGCGTTAAGCGTTATGCGTTATGCGTTATGGGTTATGCGTTATGGGTTATGAGTAATGCGTGATCCGTTATGCGTTATGCTTTATGCGTTATGAGTTACGCGTAATGCGTTATGCGCTATGGGTCATGCGTTAAGCGTTATGCGTTATGCGTTATGCGTTATGGGTTATGCGTTATGTGTTATGAGTTATGCGTTATGCGTTATGCGTTATGCGTTATGCGTTATGGGTTATCCGTTATGTGTTATCCGTTATGAGTTTTGCGTTATGCGTTATGCGTTATGAGTTGTGCGTTATGCGTTATGCGTTATGCGTTATGCGTTATGCGTTATGCGTTATGCGTTACGCAATATGCGTTATGCGTTATGCGTTATGCGTTAAGCGTTATGCGTTATGCGTTATGCGTTATGCGTTATGCGTTATGCGTGATCCGTTATGCGTTATGCGTTATGAGTAATGCGTGATCCGTTATGCGTTATGCGTTATGCGTTATGCGTTATGCGTTATGCGTTATGCGTTATGGGTTATGCGTTATGTGTTATGCGTTATGCGTTATGCGTTATGCGTTATGCGTTATGCGTTATGCGTTATGGGTTATGAGTAATGCGTGACCCGTTATGCATTATGCTTTATGCGTTATGAGTTACGCGTAATGCGTTGTGCGCTATGGGTCATGCGTTAAGCGTTATGCGTTATGCGTTATGCGTTATGGGTTATGCGTTATGTGTTGTGCGTTATGCGTTATGCGTTATGCGTTATGCGTTATGGGTTATCCGTTATGCGTTATCCGTTATGCGTTATGCGTTATGCGTTATGCGTTATGCGTTATGCGATATGCGTTATGCGTTATGCGTTATGCGTTATGCGTTATGCGTTATGCGTTATGCGTTATGCGTTATGCGATATGCGTTATGCGTTATGCGTTATGCGTTATGCGTTATGCGTTATGCGTTATGCGTTATGCGTTATGCGTTATGCGTTATGCGTTATGCGTTATGCGTTATGCGTTATGAGTAATGCTTGATCCGTTATGCGTTATGCGTTATGCGTTATGCGTTATGTGTTATGCGTTGTGCGTTATCCGCTATGCGTTATGCGTTTTGCGTTATGCGTTATGCGTTATGCGTTGTGCGTTATGCGTTATGCGTTATAGGTTATGCGTTATGTGTTATGCGTTATGCGTTATGCGTTATGGGTTATGAGTAATGCGTGACCCGTTATGCATTATGCTTTATGCGTTATGAGTTACGCGTAATGCGTTGTGCGCTATGGGTCATGCGTTAAGCGTTATGCGTTATGCGTTATGCGTTATGGGTTATGCGTTATGTGTTGTGCGTTATGCGTTATGCGTTATGCGTTATGGGTTATCCGTTATGTGTTATCCGTTATGCGTTATGCGTTATGCGTTATGCGTTATGCGATATGCGTTATGCGTTATGCGTTATGCGTTATGCGTTATGCGTTATGCGTTATGCGTTATGCGTTATGCGTTATGCGATATGCGTTATGCGTTATGCGTTATGCGTTATGCGTTATGCGTTATGCGTTATGCGTTATGCGTTATGCGTTATGCGTTATGCGTTATGCGTTATGCGTTATGCGTTATGCGTTATGAGTAATGCTTGATCCGTTATGCGTTATGCGTTATGCGTTATGCGTTATGTGTTATGCGTTGTGCGTTATCCGCTATGCGTTATGCGTTTTGCGTTATGCGTTATGCGTTATGCGTTGTGCGTTATGCGTTATGCGTTATAGGTTATGCGTTATGTGTTATGCGTTATGCGTTATGCGTTATGCGTTATGCATTATGCGTTATGCGTTATGCTTTATGCGTTATGCGTTATGAGTAATGCGTGATCCGTTATGTGTTATGCGTTATGCGTTATGCGTTTTGCGTTATGCGTTATGCGTTATGCGTTATGCGTTATGCGTTATGCGTTATGCGTTATGCGTTATGCGTTATGAGAAATGCGTGATCCGTTATACGTTATGCGTTATGAGTAATGCGTGATCCGTTATGCGTTATGCGTTATGCGTTATGCGTTATGCGTTATGCGTTATGCGTTATGCGTTATGCGTGATCCGTTATGCGTTATGCGTTATGAGTAATGCGTGATCCGTTATGCGTTATGCGTTATGCGTTATGCGTTATGCGTTTAGCGTTATGGGTTATGCGTTATGTGTTATGCGTTATGCGTTATGCGTTATGCGTTATGGGTTATGAGTAATGCGTGACCCGTTATGCGATATGCTTTTTGCGTTATGAGTTACGCGTAATGCGTTATGCGCTATGGGTCATGCGTTAAGCGTTATGCGTTATGCGTTATGCGTTATGGGTTATGCGTTATGTGTTATGCGTTATGCGTTATGCGCTATGCGTTATGCGTTATGCGTGATCCGTTATGCGTTATGCGTTATGAGTAATGCGTGATCCGTTATGCGTTATGCGTTATGCGTTATGCGTTATGCGTTTAGCGTTATGGGTTATGCGTTATGTGTTATGCGTTATGCGTTATGCGTTATGCGTTATGCGTTATGGGTTATGAGTAATGCGTGACCGTTATGCGTTATGCTTTTTGCGTTATGAGTTACGCGTAATGCGTTATGCGCTATGGGTCATGCGTTAAGCGTTATGCGTTATGCGTTATGCGTTATGGGTTATGCGTTATGTGTTATGCGTTATGCGTTATGCGTTATGCGTTATGCGTTATGCGTTATGGGTTATCCGTTATGCGTTATCCGTTATGCGTTATGCGTTATGCGTTATGCGTTATGCTATATACGTTATGCGTTATGCGTTATGCGTTATGCGTTATGCGTTATGCGATATGCGTTATGCATTATGCGTTATGCGTTATGCGTTATGCGTTATGCGTTATGCGTTATGCGTTATGCTTTATGCGTTATGCGTTATGCGTTATGCGTTATGCGTTATGAGTAATGCGTGATCCGTTATGCGTTATGCGTTATGCGTTATGTTTTATGCGTTGTGCGTTATCCGCTATGCGTTATGCGTTTTGCGTTATGCGTTATGCGTTATGCGTTGTGCGTTATGCGTTATGCGTTATAGGTTATGCGTTATGTGTTATGCGTTATGCGTTATGCGTTATGCGTTATGCGTTATGCGTTATGCGTTATGCTTTATGCGTTATGCGTTATGCGTTATGCGTTATGAGTAATGCGTGATCCGTTATGTGTTATGCGTTATGCGTTATGCGTTATGCGTTTTGCGTTATGCGTTATGCGTTATGCGTTATGCGTTATGCGTTATGCGTTATGCGTTATGCGTTATGCGTTATGCGTTATGCGTTATGCGTTATGCGTTATGCGTTATGCGTTATGCGTTATGCGTTATGCGTTATGCGTTATGCGTTATGCGTTATGCGTTATGCGTTATGCGTTATGCGTTATGCGTTACGCAATATGCGTTATGCGTTATGCGTTATGCGTTATGCGTCATGAGTAATGCGTGATCCGTGATGCGTTATGCGTTATGCGTTATGCGTTATGCGTTATGCGTTATGCGTTATACGTTATGCGTTATGCGTTATGCGTGATCCGTTATGCGTTATGCGTTATGAGTAATGCGTGATCCGTTATGCGTTATGCGTTATGCGTGATCCGTTATGCGTTATGCGTTATGAGTAATGCGTGATCCGTTATGCGTTATGCGTTATGCGTTATGCGTTATGCGTTATGCTTTATGCGTTATGCATTATGGGTTATGCGTTATGTGTTATGCGTTATGCGTTATGCGTTATGCGTTATGGGTTATGAGTAATGCGTGACCCGTTATGCGTTATGCTTTTTGCGTTATGAGTTACGCGTAATGCGTTATGCGCTATGGGTCATGCGTTAAGCGTTATGCGTTATGCGTTATGCGTTATGGGTTATGCGTTATGCGTTATGCGTTATGCGTTATGCGTTATGCGTTATGCGTTATGCGTTATGCGTTATGCGTTATGCGTTATGCGTTATGCGTTATGCGTTATGCGTTATGCGTTATGCGTTATGCGTTATGCGTTATGCGTTATGCGTTATGCGTTATGAGAAATGCGTGATCTGTTATGCGTTATGCGTTATGAGTAATGCGTGATCCGTTATGCGTTATGCGTTATGCGTTATGCGTTATGCGTTATGCGTTATGCGTTATGCGTTCTGCGTTATGCGTTCTGCGTTATGCGTTATGCGTTATGCGTTATGCGTTATGCGTTATGCGTTATGCGTAATGCGTTATGCGTTATGCGTTATGCGTTATGCGTTATGCGTTATGTGTTATGCGTTGTGCGTTATCCGCTATGCGTTATGCGTTTTGCGTTATGCGTTATGCGTTATGCGTTATGAGTTGTGCGTTATGCGTTATGCGTTATGCGTTATGCGTTATGCGTTATGCGTTATGCGTTATGCGTTATGCGTTATGCGTTATGGGTTATGCGTTATGCGTTATGCGTTATGCGTTATGCGTTATGCGATATGCGTTATGCGTTATGCGTTATGCGTTATGCGTTATGCGTTATGCGTTATGCGTTATGCGTTATGCGTTATGCGTTATGGGTTATGCGTTATGCGTTATGCGTTATGCGTTATGCGTTATGCGTTATGCGTTATGCGTTATGCGTTATGCGTTATGCGTTATGCGTTATGCGTTATGCGTTATGCGTTATGCGTTATGCGTTATGCGTTATGCGTTATGCGTTATGCGTTATGCGTTACGCAATATGCGTTATGCGTTATGCGTTATGCGTTATGCGTTATGCGTTATGCGTTATGCGTTATGCGTTATGCGTTATGCGTTATGCGTTATGCGTTATGCGTTATGCGTAATGCGTTATGCGTTATGCGTTATGCGTTATGCGTTATGCGTTATGTGTTATGCGTTGTGCGTTATCCGCTATGCGTTATGCGTTTTGCGTTATGCGTTATGCGTTATGCGTTATCCGTTATGCGTTATCCGTTATGCGTTATGCGTTATGCGTTATGCGTTATGCGTTATGCGTTATGCGTTATGCGTTATGCGATATGCGTTATGCGTTATGCGTTATGCGTTATGCGTTATGCGATATGCGTTATGCATTATGCGTTATGCGTTATGCGTTATGCGTTATGCGTTATGCGTTATGCGTTATGCGTTATGCTTTATGCGTTATGCGTTATGCGTTATGCGTTATGCGTTATGAGTAATGCGTGATCCGTTATGCGTTATGCGTTATGCGTTATGTTTTATGCGTTGTGCGTTATCCGCTATGCGTTATGCGTTATGCGTTATGCATTATGCGTTATGCGTTATGCTTTATGCGTTATGCGTTATGCGTTATGCGTTATGAGTAATGCGTGATCCGTTATGTGTTATGCGTTATGCGTTATGCGTTATGCGTTTTGCGTTATGCGTTATGCCTTATGCGTTATGCGTTATGCGTTATGCGTTATGCGTTATGCGTTATGCGTTATGCGTTATGCGTTATGCGTTATGCGTTATGCGTTATGCGTTATGCGTTATGCGTTATGCGTTATGCGTTATGCGTTATGCGTTATGCGTTATGCGTTATGCGTTCTGCGTTATGCGTTCTGCGTTATGCGTTATGCGTTATGCGTTATGCGTTATGCGTTATGCGTTATGCGTAATGCGTTATGCGTTATGCGTTATGCGTTATGCGTTATGCGTTATGTGTTATGCGTTGTGCGTTATCCGCTATGCGTTATGCGTTTTGCGTTATGCGTTATGCGTTATGCGTTATGAGTTGTGCGTTATGCGTTATGCGTTATGCGTTATGCGTTATGCGTTATGCGTTATGCGTTATGCGTTATGCGTTATGCGTTATGGGTTATGCGTTATGCGTTATGCGTTATGCGTTATGCGTTATGCGATATGCGTTATGCGTTATGCGTTATGCGTTATGCGTTATGCGTTATGCGTTATGCGTTATGCGTTATGCGTTATGCGTTATGGGTTATGCGTTATGCGTTATGCGTTATGCGTTATGCGTTATGCGTTATGCGTTATGCGTTATGCGTTATGCGTTATGCGTTATGCGTTATGCGTTATGCGTTATGCGTTATGCGTTATGCGTTATGCGTTATGCGTTACGCAATATGCGTTATGCGTTATGCGTTATGCGTTATGCGTTATGCGTTATGCGTTATGCGTTATGCGTTATGCGTTATGCGTTATGCGTTATGCGTTATGCGTTATGCGTAATGCGTTATGCGTTATGCGTTATGCGTTATGCGTTATGCGTTATGTGTTATGCCTTGTGCGTTATCCGCTATGCGTTATGCGTTTTGCGTTATGCGTTATGCGTTATGCGTTATCCGTTATGCGTTATCCGTTATGCGTTATGCGTTATGCGTTATGCGTTATGCGTTATGCGTTATGCGTTATGCGTTATGCGTTATGCGATATGCGTTATGCGTTATGCGTTATGCGTTATGCGTTATGCGATATGCGTTATGCATTATGCGTTATGCGTTATGCGTTATGCGTTATGCGTTATGCGTTATGCGTTATGCGTTATGCTTTATGCGTTATGCGTTATGCGTTATGCGTTATGCGTTATGAGTAATGCGTGATCCGTTATGCGTTATGCGTTATGCGTTATGTTTTATGCGTTGTGCGTTATCCGCTATGCGTTATGCGTTATGCGTTATGCGTTATGCATTATGCGTTATGCGTTATGCTTTATGCGTTATGCGTTATGCGTTATGCGTTATGAGTAATGCGTGATCCGTTATGTGTTATGCGTTATGCGTTATGCGTTATGCGTTTTGCGTTATGCGTTATGCCTTATGCGTTATGCGTTATGCGTTATGCGTTATGCGTTATGCGTTATGCGTTATGCGTTATGCGTTATGCGTTATGCGTTATGCGTTATGCGTTATGCGTTATGCGTTATGCGTTATGCGTTATGCGTTATGCGTTACGCAATATGCGTTATGCGTTATGCGTTATGCGTTATGCGTCATGAGTAATGCGTGATCCGTTATGCGTTATGCGTTATGCGTTATGCGTTATGCGTTATGCGTTATGCGTTATGCGTTATGCGTTATGCGTTATGCGTTATGCGTGATCCGTTATGCGTTATGCGTTATGAGTAATGCGTGATCCGTTATGCGTTATGCGTTATGCGTTATGCGTGATCCGTTATGCGTTATGCGTTATGAGTAATGCGTGATCCGTTATGCGTTATGCGTTATGCGTTATGCGTTATGCGTTATGCGTTATCCGTTATGCATTATGGGTTATGCGTTATGTGTTATGCGTTATGCGTTATGCGTTATGCGTTATGGGTTATGAGTAATGCGTGACCCGTTATGCGTTATGCTTTTTGCGTTATGAGTTACGCGTAATGCGTTATGCGCTATGGGTCATGCGTTAAGCGTTATGCGTTATGCGTTATGCGTTATGGGTTATGCGTTATGTGTTATGCGTTATGCGTTATGCGTTATGCGTTATGCGTTATGGGTTATCCGTTATGCGTTATCCGTTATGCGTTATGCGTTATGCGTTATGCGTTATGCGTTATGCTTTATGCGTTATGCGATATGCGTTATGCGTTATGCGTTATGCGTTATGCGTTATGCGTTATGCGTTATGCGTTATGCGTTATGCGTAATGCGTTATGCGTTATGCGTTATGCGTTATGCGTTATGTGTTATGCGTTGTGCGTTATCCGCTATGCGTTATGCGTTTTGCGTTATGCGTTATGCGTTATGCGTTATGCGTTGTGCGTTATGCGTTATGCGTTATAGGTTATGCGTTATGTGTTATGCGTTATGCGTTATGCGTTATGCGTTATGCATTATGCGTTATGCGTTATGCTTTATGCGTTATGCGTTATGAGTAATGCGTGATCCGTTATGCGTTATGCGTTATGCGTTATGCGTTATGCGTTTTGCGTTATGCGTTATGCGTTATGCGTTATGCGTTATGCGTTCTGCGTTATGCGTTATGCGTTATGCGTTATGCGTTATGCGTTATGCGTTATGCGTTATGCGTTATGCGTTATGCGTTATGCGTTATGCGTTATGCGTTATGCGTTATGCGTTATGCGTTATGCGTTATGCGTTATGAGAAATGCGTGATCCGTTATGCGTTATGCGTTATGAGTAATGCGTGATCCGTTATGCGTTATGCGTTATGCGTTATGCGTTATGCGTTATGCGTTATGCGTTATGCGTTCTGCGTTATGCGTTATGCGTTATGCGTTATGCGTAATGCGTTATGCGTTATGCGTTATGCGTTATGCGTTATGCGTTATGTGTTATGCGTTGTGCGTTATCCGCTATGCGTTATGCGTTTTGCGTTATGCGTTATGCGTTATGCGTTATGAGTTGTGCGTTATGCGTTATGCGTTATGCGTTATGCGT
Organism: Lasioglossum morio; assembly: GCA_916610235.2. Lineage (NCBI taxonomy): Eukaryota > Metazoa > Arthropoda > Insecta > Hymenoptera > Halictidae > Lasioglossum > Lasioglossum morio. Next base: position 1,030,029 of record CAKAJA020000257.1, read on the forward strand.
TATGCGTTATGCGTTATGCGTTATGCGTTATGCGTTATGCGTTATGGGTTATGCGTTATGCGTTATGCGTTATGCGTTATGCGTTATGCGATATGCGTTATGCGTTATGCGTTATGCGTTATGCGTTATGCGTTATGCGTTATGCGTTATGCGTTATGCGTTATGCGTTATGGGTTATGCGTTATGCGTTATGCGTTATGCGTTATGCGTTATGCGTTATGCGTTATGCGTTATGCGTTATGCGTTATGCGTTATGCGTTATGCGTTATGCGTTATGCGTTATGCGTTATGCGTTATGCGTTATGCGTTATGCGTTACGCAATATGCGTTATGCGTTATGCGTTATGCGTTATGCGTCATGCGTTATGCGTTATGCGTTATGCGTTATGCGTTATGCGTTATGCGTTATGCGTTATGCGCTATGCGTTATGCGTAATGCGTTATGCGTTATGCGTTATGCGTTATGCGTTATGTGTTATGCGTTGTGCGTTATCCGCTATGCGTTATGCGTTTTGCGTTATGCGTTATGCGTTATGCGTTATCCGTTATGCGTTATCCGTTATGCGTTATGCGTTATGCGTTATGCATTATGCGTTATGCGTTATGCGTTATGCGATATGCGTTATGCGTTATGCGTTATGCGTTATGCGTTATGCGTTATGCGTTATGCGATATGCGTTATGCGTTATGCGTTATGCGTTATGCGTTATGCGTTATGCGTTATGCGTTCTGCGTTATGCGTTATGCGTTATGAGTAATGCGTGATCCGTTATGCGTTATGCGTTATGCGTTATGCGTTATGTGTTATGCGTTGTGAGTTATCCGCTATGCGTTATGCGTTTTGCGTTATGCGTTATGCGTTATGCGTTGTGCGTTATGCGTTATGCGTTATGCGTTATGCGTTATGTGTCATGCGTTATGCGTTATGCGTTATGCGGTATGCGTTATGCGTTATGCGTTATGCGTTATGCGTTATGCGTTATGCGTTATGCGTTATGCGTTATGCGTTATGCCTTATGCGTTATGCGTTATGCGTTATGCGTTATGCGTTATGCGTTATGCGTTATGCGTTATGCGTTATGCGTTATGCGTTATGCGTTATGCGTTATGCGTTATGCGTTATGCGTTATGTGTTATCCGTTATGAGTTATGAGTAATGCGTGATCCGTTATGCGTTATGCGTTATGAGTAATGCTTGATCCGTTACGCGTTATGCGTTATGCGTTATGCGTTATGGGTTATGCGTTATGTGTTATGAGTTATGCGTTATGCGTTATGCGTTATGCGTTATGCGTTATGGGTTATGAGTAATGCGTGATCCGTTATGCGTTATGCTTTATGCGTTATGAGTTACGCGTAATGCGTTATGCGTTATGCGTTATGGGTTATGCGTTATGTGTTATCCGTTATGCGTTATGCGTTATGCGGTATGCGTTATGCGTTGTGCTTTACGCGTTGTGCGTTATAAGTAATGCGTGATCCGTTATGTGTTATGCGTTATGCGTTATGCGTTATGCGTTTTGCGTTATGCGTTATGCAATATGCGTTATGCGTTATGCGTTATGCGTTATGCGTTATGCGTTATGCCGTATGCGTTATGCGTTATGCGTTATGCGTTATGCGTTATGCGTTATGCGTTATGCGTTATGCGTTATGCGTTATGCGTTATGCGTTATGCGTTATGCGTTATGCGTTATGCGTTATGCGTTATGCGTTATGCGTTATGAGTAATGCTTGATCCGTTACGCGTTATGCGTTATGCGTTATGCGTTATGGGTTATGCGTTATGGGTTATGCGTTATGGGTTATGAGTAATGCGTGATCCGTTATGCGTTATGCGTTATGAGTAATGCGTGATCCGTTATGCGTTATGCGTTATGCGTTATGCGTTATGCGTTATGCGTTATGCGCTATGGGTCATGCGTTAAGCGTTATGCGTTATGCGTTATGCGTTATGCGTTATGCGTTATGCTTTATGCGTTATGAGTTACGCGTAATGCGTTATGCGCTATGGGTCATGCGTTATGTGTTATGCGTTGTGCGTTATCCGCTATGCGTTATGCGTTTTGCGTTATGCGTTATGCGTTATGCGTTATGCGTTATGAGTTGTGCGTTATGCGTTATGCGTTATGCGTTATGCGTTATGCGTTATGCGTTATGCGTTATGGGTTATCCGTTATGCGTTATCCGTTATGCGTTATGCGTTATGCGTTATGCGTTATGCGATATGCGTTATGCGTTATGCGTTATGCGTTATGTGTTATCCGTTATGCGTTATGCGTTATGCGGTATGCGTTATGCGTTGTGCTTTACGCGTTGTGCGTTATAAGTAATGCGTGATCCGTTATGTGTTATGCGTTATGCGTTATGCGTTATGCGTTTTGCGTTATGCGTTATGCAATATGCGTTATGCGTTATGCGTTATGCGTTATGCGTTATGCGTTATGCGTTATGCCGTATGCGTTATGCGTTATGCGTTATGCGTTATGCGTTATGCGTTATGCGTTATGCGTTATGCGTTATGCGTTATGGGTTATGCGTTATGTGTTATGCGTTATGCGTTATGCGTTATGCGTTATGGGTTATGAGTAATGCGTGACCCGTTATGCGTTATGCTTTTTGCGTTATGAGTTACGCGTAATGCGTTATGCGCTATGGGTCATGCGTTAAGCGTTATGCGTTATGCGTTATGCGTTATGCGTTATGTGTAATGCTTGATCCGTTACGCGTTATGCGTTATGCGTTATGCGTTATGGGTTATGCGTTATGTGTTATGAGTTATGCGTTATGCGTTATGCGTTATGCGTTATGCGTTATGCGTTATGCGTTATGCTTTATGCGTTATGAGTTACGCGTAATGCGTTATGCGCTATGGGTCATGCGTTAAGCGTTATGCGTTATGCGTTATGCGTTATGCGTTATGGGTTATGCGTTATGTGTTATGCGTTATGCGTTATGCGTTATGCGTTATGCGTTATGCGTTATGCGTTATGCGTTATGCGTTATGCGTTATGCGTTATGCGTTATGCGTTATGCGTTATGTGTTATCCGTTATGAGTTATGAGTAATGCGTGATCCGTTATGCGTTATGCGTTATGAGTAATGCGTGATCCGTTATGCGTTATGCGTTATGAGTAATGCTTGATCCGTTACGCGTTATGCGTTATGCGTTATGCGTTATGGGTTATGCGTTATGTGTTATGAGTTATGCGTTATGCGTTATGCGTTATGCGTTATGCGTTATGGGTTATGAGTAATGCGTGATCCGTTATGCGTTATGCTTTATGCGTTATGAGTTACGCGTAATGCGTTATGCGTTATGCGTTATGGGTTATGCGTTATGTGTTATGAGTTATGCGTTATGGGTTATCCGTTATGCGTTATCCGTTATGCGTTATGCGTTAAGCGTTATGCGTTATGCGTTATGCGATATGCGTTATGAGTTATGAGTAATGCGTGATCCGTTATGCGTTATGCGTTATGAGTAATGCGTGATCCGTTATGCGTTATGCGTTATGAGTAATGCTTGATCCGTTACGCGTTATGCGTTATGCGTTATGGGTTATGCGTTATGTGTTATGAGTTATGCGTTATGCGTTATGCGTTATGCGTTATGCGTTATGGGTTATGAGTAATGCGTGATCCGTTATGCGTTATGCGTTATGCGTTATGAGTTACGCGTAATGCGTTATGCGTTATGCGTTATGGGTTATGCGTTATGTGTTATGAGTTATGCGTTATGCGTGATCCGTTATGCGTTATGCGTTATGAGTAATGCGTGATCCGTTATGCGTTATGCGTTATGCGTTATGCGTTATGCGTTTAGCGTTATGGGTTATGCGTTATGCGTTATGCGTTATGCGTTATGCGTTATGCGTTATGCGTTATGCGTTATGCGTTATGCGTTATGCGTTATGCGTTATGCGTTATGCGTTATGCGTTATGCGTTATGCGTTATGCGTTATGAGTAATGCTTGATCCGTTACGCGTTATGCGTTATGCGTTATGCGTTATGGGTTATGCGTTATGTGTTATGAGTTATGCGTTATGCGTTATGCGTTATGCGTTATGCGTTATGCGTTATGCGTTATGCGTTATGGGTTATGAGTAATGCGTGATCCGTTATGCGTTATGCTTTATGCCTTATGAGTTACGCGTAATGCGTTATGCGCTATGGGTCATGCGTTAAGCGTTATGCGTTATGCGTTATGGGTTATGAGTAATGCGTGATCCATTATGCGTTATGCTTTATGCGTTATGAGTTACGCGTAATGCGTTATGCGTTATGCGTTATGGGTTATGAGTAATGCGTGATCCGTTAAGCGTTATGCTTTATGCGTTATGAGTTACGCGTAATGCGTTATGCGCTATGGGTCATGCGTTAAGCGTTATGCGTTATGCGTTATGGGTTATGGGTTATGCGTTATGGGTTATGAGTAATGCGTGATCCGTTATGCGTTATGCTTTATGCGTTATGAGTTACGCGTAATGCGTTATGCGCTATGGGTCATGCGTTAAGCGTTATGCGTTATGCGTTATGCGTTATGGGTTATGCGTTATGTGTTATGAGTTATGCGTTATGCGTTATGCGTTATGCGTTATGCGTTATGGGTTATCCGTTATGTGTTATCCGTTATGAGTTTTGCGTTATGCGTTATGCGTTATGAGTTGTGCGTTATGCGTTATGCGTTATGCGTTATGCGTTATGCGTTATGCGTTATGCGTTATGCGTTATGCGTTACGCAATATGCGTTATGCGTTATGCGTTATGCGTTAAGCGTTATGCGTTATGCGTTATGCGTTATGCGTTATGCGTGATCCGTTATGCGTTATGCGTTATGAGTAATGCGTGATCCGTTATGCGTTATGCGTTATGCGTTATGCGTTATGCGTTATGCGTTATGCGTTATGCGTTATGCGTTATGCGTTATGTGTTATGCGTTATGCGTTATGCGTTATGCGTTATGCGTTATGCGTTATGCGTTATGCGTTATGGGTTATGAGTAATGCGTGACCCGTTATGCATTATGCTTTATGCGTTATGAGTTACGCGTAATGCGTTGTGCGCTATGGGTCATGCGTTAAGCGTTATGCGTTATGTGTTATGCGTTATGGGTTATGCGTTATGTGTTGTGCGTTATGCGTTATGCGTTATGCGTTATGCGTTATGGGTTATCCGTTATGCGTTATCCGTTATGCGTTATGCGTTATGCGTTATGCGTTATGCGTTATGCGTTATGCGATATGCGTTATGCGTTATGCGTTATGCGTTATGCGTTATGCGTTATGCGTTATGCGTTATGCGTTATGCGATATGCGTTATGCGTTATGCGTTATGCGTTATGCGTTATGCGTTATGCGTTATGCGTTATGCGTTATGCGTTATGCGTTATGCGTTATGCGTTATGCGTTATGCGTTATGCGTTATGAGTAATGCTTGATCCGTTATGCGTTATGCGTTATGCGTTATGTGTTATGCGTTGTGCGTTATCCGCTATGCGTTATGCGTTTTGCGTTATGCGTTATGCGTTATGCGTTGTGCGTTATGCGTTATGCGTTATAGGTTATGCGTTATGCGATATGCGTTATGCGTTATGCGTTATGCGTTATGCGTTATGCGTTATGCGTTATGCGTTATGCGTTATGCGTTATGCGTTATGCGTTATGCGTTATGCGTTATGCGTTATGCGTTATGCGTTATGAGTAATGCTTGATCCGTTATGCGTTATGCGTTATGCGTTATGCGTTATGTGTTATGCGTTGTGCGTTATCCGCTATGCGTTATGCGTTTTGCGTTATGCGTTATGCGTTATGCGTTGTGCGTTATGCGTTATGCGTTATAGGTTATGCGTTATGTGTTATGCGTTATGCGTTATGCGTTATGCGTTATGCATTATGCGTTATGCGGTATGCTTTATGCGTTTTGCGTTATGAGTAATGCGTGATCCGTTATGTGTTATGCGTTATGCGTTATGCGTTTTGCGTTATGCGTTATGCGTTATGCGTTATGCGTTATGCGTTATGCGTTATGCGTTATGCGTTATGCGTTATGAGAAATGCGTGATCCGTTATACGTTATGCGTTATGAGTAATGCGTGATCCGTTATGCGTTATGCGTTATGCGTTATGCGTTATGCGTTATGCGTTATGCGTTATGCGTGATCCGTTATGCGTTATGCGTTATGAGTAATGCGTGATCCGTTATGCGTTATGCGTTATGCGTTATGCGTTATGCGTTTAGCGTTATGCGTTATGCGTTATGCGATATGCGTTATGCATTATGCGTTATGCGTTATGCGTTATGCGTTATGCGTTATGCGTTATGCGTTATGCTTTATGCGTTATGCGTTATGCGTTATGCGTTATGCGTTATGAGTAATGCGTGATCCGTTATGCGTTATGCGTTATGCGTTATGTTTTATGCGTTGTGCGTTATCCGCTATGCGTTATGCGTTTTGCGTTATGCGTTATGCGTTATGCGTTGTGCGTTATGCGTTATGCGTTATAGGTTATGCGTTATGTGTTATGCGTTATGCGTTATGCGTTATGCGTTATGCATTATGCGTTATGCGTTATGCTTTATGCGTTATGCGTTATGCGTTATGCGTTATGAGTAATGCGTGATCCGTTATGTGTTATGCGTTATGCGTTATGCGTTATGCGTTTTGCGTTATGCGTTATGCCTTATGCGTTATGCGTTATGCGTTATGCGTTATGCGTTATGCGTTATGCGTTATGCGTTATGCGTTATGCGTTATGCGTTATGCGTTATGCGTTATGCGTTATGCGTTATGCGTTATGCGTTATGCGTTATGCGTTATGCGTTATGCGTTATGCGTTATGCGTTATGCGTTATGCGTTACGCAATATGCGTTATGCGTTATGCGTTATGCGTCATGAGTAATGCGTGATCCGTTATGCGTTATGCGTTATGCGTTATGCGTTATGCGTTATGCGTTATGCGTTATACGTTATGCGTTATGCGTTATGCGTGATCCGTTATGCGTTATGCGTTATGAGTAATGCGTGATCCGTTATGCGTTATGCGTTATGCGTTATGCGTGATCCGTTATGCGTTATGCGTTATGAGTAATGCGTGATCCGTTATGCGTTATGCGTTATGCGTTATGCGTTATGCGTTATGCGTTATGCGTTATGCGTTATGCGTTATGCGTTATGCGTTATGCGTTATGCGTTATGCGTTATGGGTTATGAGTAATGCGTGACCCGTTATGCGTTATGCTTTTTGCGTTATGAGTTACGCGTAATGCGTTATGCGCTATGGGTCATGCGTTAAGCGTTATGCGTTATGCGTTATGCGTTATGGGTTATGCGTTATGTGTTATGCGTTATGCGTTATGCGTTATGCGTTATGCGTTATGGGTTATCCGTTATGCGTTATCCGTTATGCGTTATGCGTTATGCGTTATGCGTTATGCGTTATGCTTTATGCGTTATGCGATATGCGTTATGCGTTATGCGTTATGCGTTATGCGTTATGCGTTATGCGTTATGCGTTATGCGTTATGCGTTATGCGTTATGCGTTATGCGTTATGCGTTATGCGTTATGCGTTATGCGTTATGCGTTATGTGTTATGCGTTGTGCGTTATCCGCTATGCGTTTTGCGTTATGCGTTATGCGTTATGCGTTATGCGTTATGCGTTATGCGTTATGCGTTCTGCGTTATGCGTTATGCGTTATGCGTTATGCGTTATGCGTTATGCGTTATGCGTTATGCGTTATGCGTTATGCGTTATGCGTTATGCGTTATGCGTTATGCGTTATGCGTTATGCGTTATGCGTTATGCGTTATGCGTTATGAGAAATGCGTGATCCGTTATGCGTTATGCGTTATGAGTAATGCGTGATCCGTTATGCGTTATGCGTTATGCGTTATGCGTTATGCGTTATGCGTTATGCGTTATGCGTTATGCGTTCTGCGTTATGCGTTATGCGTTATGCGTTATGCGTTATGCGTTATGCGTTATGCGTAATGCGTTATGCGTTATGCGTTATGCGTTATGCGTTATGCGTTATGCGTTATGTGTTATGCGTTGTGCGTTATCTGCTATGCGTTATGCGTTTTGCGTTATGCGTTATGCGTTATGCGTTATGAGTTGTGCGTTATGCGTTATGCGTTATGCGTTATGCGTTATGCGTTATGCGTTATGCGTTATGCGTTATGCGTTATGCGTTATGGGTTATGCGTTATGCGTTATGCGTTATGCGTTATGCGTTATGCGATATGCGTTATGCGTTATGCGTTATGCGTTATGCGTTATGCGTTATGCGTTATGCGTTATGCGTTATGCGTTATGCGTTATGGGTTATGCGTTATGCGTTATGCGTTATGCGTTATGCGTTATGCGTTATGCGTTATGCGTTATGCGTTATGCGTTATGCGTTATGCGTTATGCGTTATGCGTTATGCGTTATGCGTTATGCGTTATGCGTTATGCGTTATGCGTTATGCGTTATGCGTTACGCAATATGCGTTATGCGTTATGCGTTATGCGTTTTGCGTTATGCGTTATGCGTTATGCGTTATGCGTTATGCGTTATGCGTTATGCGTTATGCGTTATGCGTAATGCGTTATGCGTTATGCGTTATGCGTTATGCGTTATGTGTTATGCGTTGTGCGTTATCCGCTATGCGTTATGCGTTTTGCGTTATGCGTTATGCGTTATGCGTTATCCGTTATGCGTTATCCGTTATGCGTTATGCGTTATGCGTTATGCGTTATGCGTTATGCGTTATGCGTTATGCGATATGCGTTATGCGTTATGCGTTATGCGTTATGCGTTATGCGATATGCGTTATGCATTATGCGTTATGCGTTATGCGTTATGCGTTATGCGTTATGCGTTATGCGTTATGCTTTATGCGTTATGCGTTATGCGTTATGCGTTATGCGTTATGAGTAATGCGTGATCCGTTATGCGTTATGCGTTATGTTTTATGCGTTGTGCGTTATCCGCTATGCGTTATGCGTTTTGCGTTATGCGTTATGCGTTATGCGTTGTGCGTTATGCGTTATGCGTTATAGGTTATGCGTTATGTGTTATGCGTTATGCGTTATGCTTTATGCGTTATGCGTTATGCGTTATGCGTTATGAGTAATGCGTGATCCGTTATGTGTTATGCGTTATGCGTTATGCGTTATGCGTTTTGCGTTATGCGTTATGCCTTATGCGTTATGCGTTATGCGTTATGCGTTATGCGTTATGCGTTATGCGTTATGCGTTATGCGTTATGCGTTATGCGTTATGCGTTATGGGTCATGCGTTAAGCGTTATGCGTTATGCGTTATGCGTTATGGGTTATGCGTTATGTGTTATGCGTTATGCGTTATGCGTTATGCGTTATGCGTTATGGGTTATCCGTTATGCGTTATCCGTTATGCGTTATGCGTTATGCGTTATGCGTGATCCGTTATGCGTTATGCGTTATGAGTAATGCGTGATCCGTTATGCGTTATGCGTTATGCGTTATGCGTTATGCGTTATGCTTTATGCGTTATGCATTATGGGTTATGCGTTATGTGTTATGCGTTATGCGTTATGCGTTATGCGTTATGGGTTATGAGTAATGCGTGACCCGTTATGCGTTATGCTTTTTGCGTTATGAGTTACGCGTAATGCGTTATGCGCTATGGGTCATGCGTTAAGCGTTATGCGTTATGCGTTATGCGTTATGGGTTATGCGTTATGTGTTATGCGTTATGCGTTATGCGTTATGCGTTATGCGTTATGGGTTATCCGTTATGCGTTATCCGTTATGCGTTATGCGTTATGCGTTATGCGTTATGCGTTATGCTTTATGCGTTATGCGATATGCGTTATGCGTTATGCGTTATGCGTTATGCGTTATGCGTTATGCGTTATGCGTTATGCGTTATGCGTAATGCGTTATGCGTTATGCGTTATGCGTTATGCGTTATGTGTTATGCGTTGTGCGTTATCCGCTATGCGTTTTGCGTTATGCGTTATGCGTTATGCGTTATGCGTTATGCGTTCTGCGTTATGCGTTATGCGTTATGCGTTATGCGTTATGCGTTATGCGTTATGCGTTATGCGTTATGCGTTATGCGTTATGCGTTATGCGTTATGCGTTATGCGTTATGCGTTATGCGTTATGCGTTATGCGTTATGAGAAATGCGTGATCCGTTATGCGTTATGCGTTATGAGTAACGCGTGATCCGTTATGCGTTATGCGTTATGCGTTATGCGTTATGCGTTATGCGTTATGCGTTATGCGTTATGCGTTATGCGTTCTGCGTTATGCGTTATGCGTTATGCGTTATGCGTTATGCGTTATGCGTTATGCGTAATGCGTTATGCGTTATGCGTTATGCGTTATGCGTTATGCGTTATGTGTTATGCGTTGTGCGTTATCCGCTATGCGTTATGCGTTTTGCGTTATGCGTTATGCGTTATGCGTTATGAGTTGTGCGTTATGCGTTATGCGTTATGCGTTATGCGTTATGCGTTATGCGTTATGCGTTATGCGTTATGCGTTATGGGTTATGCGTTATGCGTTATGCGTTATGCGTTATGCGTTATGCGATATGCGTTATGCGTTATGCGTTATGCGTTATGCGTTATGCGTTATGCGTTATGCGTTATGCGTTATGCGTTATGGGTTATGCGTTATGCGTTATGCGTTATGCGTTATGCGTTATGCGTTATGCGTTATGCGTTATGCGTTATGCTTTATGCGTTATGCGTTATGCGTTATGCGTTATGCGTTATGCGTTATGCGTTATGCGTTATGCGTTATGCGTTACGCAATATGCGTTATGCGTTATGCGTTATGCGTTATGCGTTATGCGTTATGCGTTATGCGTTATGCGTTATGCGTTATGCGTTATGCGTTATGCGTTATGCGTAATGCGTTATGCGTTATGCGTTATGCGTTATGCGTTATGTGTTATGCGTTGTGCGTTATCCGCTATGCGTTATGCGTTTTGCGTTATGCGTTATGCGTTATGCGTTATCCGTTATGCGTTATCCGTTATGCGTTATGCGTTATGCGTTATGCGTTATGCGTTATGCGATATGCGTTATGCGTTATGCGTTATGCGTTATGCGTTATGCGATATGCGTTATGCATTATGCGTTATGCGTTATGCGTTATGCGTTATGCGTTATGCGTTATGCGTTATGCTTTATGCGTTATGCGTTATGCGTTATGCGTTATGCGTTATGAGTAACGCGTGATCCGTTATGCGTTATGCGTTATGCGTTATGTTTTATGCGTTGTGCGTTATCCGCTATGCGTTATGCGTTTTGCGTTATGCGTTATGCGTTATGCGTTGTGCGTTATGCGTTATGCGTTATAGGTTATGCGTTATGTGTTATGCGTTATGCGTTATGCTTTATGCGTTATGCGTTATGCGTTATGCGTTATGAGTAATGCGTGATCCGTTATGTGTTATGCGTTATGCGTTATGCGTTATGCGTTTTGCGTTATGCGTTATGCCTTATGCGTTATGCGTTATGCGTTATGCGTTATGCGTTATGCGTTATGCGTTATGCGTTATGCGTTATGCGTTATGCGTTATGCGTTATGCGTTATGCGTTATGCGTTATGCGTTATGCGTTATGCGTTATGCGTTATGCGTTATGCGTTATGCGTGATCCGTTATGCGTTATGCGTTATGAGTAATGCGTGATCCGTTATGCGTTATGCGTTATGCGTTATGCGTGATCCGTTATGCGTTATGCGTTATGAGTAATGCGTGATCCGTTATGCGTTATGCGTTATGCGTTATGCGTTATGCGTTATGCGTTATGCGTTATGCATTATGGGTTATGCGTTATGTGTTATGCGTTATGCGTTATGCGTTATGCGTTATGCGTTATGGGTTATGAGTAATGCGTGACCCGTTATGCGTTATGCTTTTTGCGTTATGAGTTACGCGTAATGCGTTATGCGCTATGGGTCATGCGTTAAGCGTTATGCGTTATGCGTTATGCGTTATGGGTTATGCGTTATGTGTTATGCGTTATGCGTTATGCGTTATGCGTTATGCGTTATGGGTTATCCGTTATGCGTTATCCGTTATGCGTTATGCGTTATGCGTTATGCGTTATGCGTTAAGCGTTATGCGTTATGCGTTATGCGTTATGGGTTATGCGTTATGTGTTATGCGTTATGCGTTATGCGTTATGCGTTATGCGTTATGGGTTATCCGTTATGCGTTATCCGTTATGCGTTATGCGTTATGCGTTATGCGTTATGCGTTATGCTTTATGCGTTATGCGATATGCGTTATGCGTTATGCGTTATGCGTTATGCGTTATGCGTTATGCGTTATGCGTTATGCGTTATGCGTTATGCGTAATGCGTTATGCGTTATGCGTTATGCGTTATGCGTTATGCGTTATGTGTTATGCGTTGTGCGTTATCCGCTATGCGTTATGCGTTTTGCGTTATGCGTTATGCGTTATGCGTTATGCGTTGTGCGTTATGCGTTATGCGTTATAGGTTATGCGTTATGCGTTATGCGTTATGCGTTATGCGTTATGCGTTATGCGTTATGCGTTATGCGTTATGCGTTATGCGTTATGCGTTACGCAATATGCGTTATGCGTTATGCGTTATGCGTTATGCGTCATGAGTAATGCGTGATCCGTTATGCGTTATGCGTTATGCGTTATGCGTTATGCGTTATGCGTTATGCGTTATGCGTTATGCGTTATGCGTTATGCGTGATCCGTTATGCGTTATGCGTTATGAGTAATGCGTGATCCGTTATGCGTTATGCGTTATGCGTTATGCGTGATCCGTTATGCGTTATGCGTTATGAGTAATGCGTGATCCGTTATGCGTTATGCGTTATGCGTTATGCGTTATGCGTTATGCGTTATGCGTTATGCATTATGGGTTATGCGTTATGTGTTATGCGTTATGCGTTATGCGTTATGCGTTATGGGTTATGAGTAATGCGTGACCCGTTATGCGTTATGCGTTATGCGTTATGCGTTATGCGTTATGCGTTATGCGTTATGCGTTATGCGATATGCGTTATGCGTTATGCGTTATGCGTTATGCGTTATGCGTTATGCGTTATGCGTTATGCGTTATGCGTTATGCGTTATGGGTTATGCGTTATGCGTTATGCGTTATGCGTTATGCGTTATGCGTTATGCGTTATGCGTTATGCGTTATGCGTTATGCGTTATGCGTTATGCGTTATGCGTTATGCGTTATGCGTTATGCGTTATGCGTTATGCGTTATGCGTTATGCGTTATGCGTTACGCAATATGCGTTATGCGTTATGCGTTATGCGTTATGCGTTATGCGTTATGCGTTATGCGTTATGCGTTATGCGTTATGCGTTATGCGTTATGCGTTATGCGTAATGCGTTATGCGTTATGCGTTATGCGTTATGCGTTATGTGTTATGCGTTGTGCGTTATCCGCTATGCGTTATGCGTTTTGCGTTATGCGTTATGCGTTATGCGTTATCCGTTATGCGTTATCCGTTATGCGTTATGCGTTATGCGTTATGCGTTATGCGTTATGCGTTATGCGTTATGCGATATGCGTTATGCGTTATGCGTTATGCGTTATGCGTTATGCGATATGCGTTATGCATTATGCGTTATGCGTTATGCGTTATGCGTTATGCGTTATGCGTTATGCGTTATGCTTTATGCGTTATGCGTTATGCGTTATGCGTTATGCGTTATGAGTAATGCGTGATCCGTTATGCGTTATGCGTTATGTTTTATGCGTTGTGCGTTATCCGCTATGCGTTATGCGTTTTGCGTTATGCGTTATGCGTTATGCGTTGTGCGTTATGCGTTATGCGTTATAGGTTATGCGTTATGTGTTATGCGTTATGCGTTATGCTTTATGCGTTATGCGTTATGCGTTATGCGTTATGAGTAATGCGTGATCCGTTATGTGTTATGCGTTATGCGTTATGCGTTATGCGTTTTGCGTTATGCGTTATGCGTTATGCGTTATGCGTTATGCGTTATGCGTTATGCGTTATGCGTTATGCGTTATGCGTTATGCGTTATGCGTTATGCGTTATGCGTTATGGGTCATGCGTTAAGCGTTATGCGTTATGCGTTATGCGTTATGGGTTATGCGTTATGTGTTATGCGTTATGCGTTATGCGTTATGCGTTATGCGTTATGGGTTATCCGTTATGCGTTATCCGTTATGCGTTATGCGTTATGCGTTATGCGTGATCCGTTATGCGTTATGCGTTATGAGTAATGCGTGATCCGTTATGCGTTATGCGTTATGCGTTATGCGTTATGCGTTATGCTTTATGCGTTATGCATTATGGGTTATGCGTTATGTGTTATGCGTTATGCGTTATGCGTTATGCGTTATGGGTTATGAGTAATGCGTGACCCGTTATGCGTTATGCTTTTTGCGTTATGAGTTACGCGTAATGCGTTATGCGCTATGGGTCATGCGTTAAGCGTTATGCGTTATGCGTTATGCGTTATGGGTTATGCGTTATGTGTTATGCGTTATGCGTTATGCGTTATGCGTTATGCGTTATGGGTTATCCGTTATGCGTTATCCGTTATGCGTTATGCGTTATGCGTTATGCGTTATGCGTTATGCTTTATGCGTTATGCGATATGCGTTATGCGTTATGCGTTATGCGTTATGCGTTATGCGTTATGCGTTATGCGTTATGCGTTATGCGTAATGCGTTATGCGTTATGCGTTATGCGTTATGCGTTATGTGTTATGCGTTGTGCGTTATCCGCTATGCGTTTTGCGTTATGCGTTATGCGTTATGCGTTATGCGTTATGCGTTCTGCGTTATGCGTTATGCGTTATGCGTTATGCGTTATGCGTTATGCGTTATGCGTTATGCGTTATGCGTTATGCGTTATGCGTTATGCGTTATGCGTTATGCGTTATGCGTTATGCGTTATGCGTTATGCGTTATGCGTTATGAGAAATGCGTGATCCGTTATGCGTTATGCGTTATGAGTAACGCGTGATCCGTTATGCGTTATGCGTTATGCGTTATGCGTTATGCGTTATGCGTTATGCGTTATGCGTTATGCGTTCTGCGTTATGCGTTATGCGTTATGCGTTATGCGTTATGCGTTATGCGTTATGCGTAATGCGTTATGCGTTATGCGTTATGCGTTATGCGTTATGCGTTATGTGTTATGCGTTGTGCGTTATCCGCTATGCGTTATGCGTTTTGCGTTATGCGTTATGCGTTATGCGTTATGAGTTGTGCGTTATGCGTTATGCGTTATGCGTTATGCGTTATGCGTTATGCGTTATGCGTTATGCGTTATGCGTTATGGGTTATGCGTTATGCGTTATGCGTTATGCGTTATGCGTTATGCGATATGCGTTATGCGTTATGCGTTATGCGTTATGCGTTATGCGTTATGCGTTATGCGTTATGCGTTATGCGTTATGGGTTATGCGTTATGCGTTATGCGTTATGCGTTATGCGTTATGCGTTATGCGTTATGCGTTATGCGTTATGCTTTATGCGTTATGCGTTATGCGTTATGCGTTATGCGTTATGCGTTATGCGTTATGCGTTATGCGTTATGCGTTACGCAATATGCGTTATGCGTTATGCGTTATGCGTTATGCGTTATGCGTTATGCGTTATGCGTTATGCGTTATGCGTTATGCGTTATGCGTTATGCGTAATGCGTTATGCGTTATGCGTTATGCGTTATGCGTTATGTGTTATGCGTTGTGCGTTATCCGCTATGCGTTATGCGTTTTGCGTTATGCGTTATGCGTTATGCGTTATCCGTTATGCGTTATCCGTTATGCGTTATGCGTTATGCGTTATGCGTTATGCGTTATGCGTTATGCGTTATGCGTTATGCGTTATGCGTTATGCGTTATGCGATATGCGTTATGCATTATGCGTTATGCGTTATGCGTTATGCGTTATGCGTTATGCGTTATGCGTTATGCTTTATGCGTTATGCGTTATGCGTTATGCGTTATGCGTTATGAGTAACGCGTGATCCGTTATGCGTTATGCGTTATGCGTTATGTTTTATGCGTTGTGCGTTATCCGCTATGCGTTATGCGTTTTGCGTTATGCGTTATGCGTTATGCGTTGTGCGTTATGCGTTATGCGTTATGCGTTATGCGTTATGTGTTATGCGTTATGCGTTATGCTTTATGCGTTATGCGTTATGCGTTATGCGTTATGAGTAATGCGTGATCCGTTATGTGTTATGCGTTATGCGTTATGCGTTATGCGTTTTGCGTTATGCGTTATGCCTTATGCGTTATGCGTTATGCGTTATGCGTTATGCGTTATGCGTTATGCGTTATGCGTTATGCGTTATGCGTTATGCGTTATGCGTTATGCGTTATGCGTTATGCGTTATGCGTTATGCGTTATGCGTTATGCGTTATGCGTTATGCGTTATGCGTGATCCGTTATGCGTTATGCGTTATGAGTAATGCGTGATCCGTTATGCGTTATGCGTTATGCGTTATGCGTGATCCGTTATGCGTTATGCGTTATGAGTAATGCGTGATCCGTTATGCGTTATGCGTTATGCGTTATGCGTTATGCGTTATGCGTTATGCGTTATGCATTATGGGTTATGCGTTATGTGTTATGCGTTATGCGTTATGCGTTATGCGTTATGCGTTATGGGTTATGAGTAATGCGTGACCCGTTATGCGTTATGCTTTTTGCGTTATGAGTTACGCGTAATGCGTTATGCGCTATGGGTCATGCGTTAAGCGTTATGCGTTATGCGTTATGCGTTATGGGTTATGCGTTATGCGTTATGCGTTATGCGTTATGCGTTATGCGTTATGCGTTATGGGTTATCCGTTATGCGTTATCCGTTATGCGTTATGCGTTATGCGTTATGCGTTATGCGTTAAGCGTTATGCGTTATGCGTTATGCGTTATGGGTTATGCGTTATGTGTTATGCGTTATGCGTTATGCGTTATGCGTTATGCGTTATGGGTTATCCGTTATGCGTTATCCGTTATGCGTTATGCGTTATGCGTTATGCGTTATGCGTTATGCTTTATGCGTTATGCGATATGCGTTATGCGTTATGCGTTATGCGTTATGCGTTATGCGTTATGCGTTATGCGTTATGCGTTATGCGTTATGCGTAATGCGTTATGCGTTATGCGTTATGCGTTATGCGTTATGCGTTATGTGTTATGCGTTGTGCGTTATCCGCTATGCGTTATGCGTTTTGCGTTATGCATTATGCGTTATGCGTTATGCGTTGTGCGTTATGCGTTATGCGTTATAGGTTATGCGTTATGCGTTATGCGTTATGCGTTATGCGTTATGCGTTATGCGTTATGCGTTATGCGTTATGCGTTATGCGTTATGCGTTACGCAATATGCGTTATGCGTTATGCGTTATGCGTTATGCGTCATGAGTAATGCGTGATCCGTTATGCGTTATGCGTTATGCGTTATGCGTTATGCGTTATGCGTTATGCGTTATGCGTTATGCGTTATGCGTTATGCGTGATCCGTTATGCGTTATGCGTTATGAGTAATGCGTGATCCGTTATGCGTTATGCGTTATGCGTTATGCGTGATCCGTTATGCGTTATGCGTTATGAGTAATGCGTGATCCGTTATGCGTTATGCGTTATGCGTTATGCGTTATGCGTTATGCGTTATGCGTTATGCATTATGGGTTATGCGTTATGTGTTATGCGTTATGCGTTATGCGTTATGCGTTATGGGTTATGAGTAATGCGTGACCCGTTATGCGTTATGCTTTTTGCGTTATGAGTTACGCGTAATGCGTTATGCGCTATGGGTCATACGTTAAGCGTTATGCGTTATGCGTTATGCGTTATGGGTTATGCGTTATGTGTTATGCGTTATGCGTTATGCGTTATGCGTTATGCGTTATGGGTTATCCGTTATGCGTTATCCGTTATGCGTTATGCGTTATGCGCTATGGGTCATGCGTTAAGCGTTATGCGTTATGCGTTATGCGTTATGGGTTATGCGTTATGTGTTATGCGTTATGCGTTATGCGTTATGCGTTATGCGTTATGGGTTATCCGTTATGCGTTATCCGTTATGCGTTATGCGTTATGCGTTATGCGTTATGCGTTATGCTTTATGCGTTATGCGATATGCGTTATGCGTTATGCGTTATGCGTTATGCGTTATGCGTTATGCGTTATGCGTAATGCGTTATGCGTTATGCGTTATGCGTTATGCGTTATGTGTTATGCGTTGTGCGTTATCCGCTATGCGTTATGCGTTTTGCGTTATGCGTTATGCGTTATGCGTTATGCGTTGTGCGTTATGCGTTATGCGTTATAGGTTATGCGTTATGCGTTATGCGTTATGCGTTATGCGTTATGCGTTATGCGTTATGCGTTATGCGTTATGCGTTATGCATTATGGGTTATGCGTTATGTGTTATGCGTTATGCGTTATGCGTTATGCGTTATGGGTTATGAGTAATGCGTGACCCGTTATGCGTTATGCTTTTTGCGTTATGAGTTACGCGTAATGCGTTATGCGCTATGGGTCATGCGTTAAGCGTTATGCGTTATGCGTTATGCGTTATGGGTTATGCGTTATGTGTTATGCGTTATGCGTTATGCGTTATGCGTTATGCGTTATGGGTTATCCGTTATGCGTTATCCGTTATGCGTTATGCGTTATGCGTTATGCGTTATGCGTTATGCGTTATGCGTTATGCGTTATGCGTTATGCGTTATGCGTTATGCGTTATGCGTTACGCAATATGCGTTATGCGTTATGCGTTATGCGTTATGCGTTATGCGTTATGCGTTATGCGTTATGCGTTATGCGTTATGCGTTATGCGTTATGCGTTATGCGTTATGCGTTATGCGTTATGCGTAATGCGTTATGCGTTATGCGTTATGCGTTATGCGTTATGTGTTATGCGTTGTGCGTTATCCGCTATGCGTTATGCGTTTTGCGTTATGCGTTATGCGTTATGCGTTATCCGTTATGCGTTATCCGTTATGCGTTATGCGTTATGCGTTATGCGTTATGCGTGATCCGTTATGCGTTATGCGTTATGAGTAATGCGTGATCCGTTATGCGTTATGCGTTATGCGTTATGCGTTATGCGTTATGCGTTATGCGTTATGCATTATGGGTTATGCGTTATGTGTTATGCGTTATGCGTTATGCGTTATGCGTTATGCGTTATGGGTTATGAGTAATGCGTGACCCGTTATGCGTTATGCTTTTTGCGTTATGAGTTACGCGTAATGCGTTATGCGCTATGGGTCATGCGTTAAGCGTTATGCGTTATGCGTTATGCGTTATGGGTTATGCGTTATGTGTTATGCGTTATGCGTTATGCGTTATGCGTTATGCGTTATGGGTTATCCGTTATGCGTTATCCGTTATGCGTTATGCGTAATGCTTGATCCGTTATGCGTTATGCGTTAAGCGTTATGCGTTATGCGTTATGCGTTATGGGTTATGCGTTATGTGTTATGCGTTATGCGTTATGCGTTATGCGTTATGCGTTATGGGTTATCCGTTATGCGTTATCCGTTATGCGTTATGCGTTATGCGTTATGCGTTATGCGTTATGCTTTATGCGTTATGCGATATGCGTTATGCGTTATGCGTTATGCGTTATGCGTTATGCGTTATGCGTTATGCGTTATGCGTTATGCGTTATGCGTAATGCGTTATGCGTTATGCGTTATGCGTTATGCGTTATGCGTTATGTGTTATGCGTTGTGCGTTATCCGCTATGCGTTATGCGTTTTGCGTTATGCGTTATGCGTTATGCGTTATGCGTTGTGCGTTATGCGTTATGCGTTATAGGTTATGCGTTATGCGTTATGCGTTATGCGTTATGCGTTATGCGTTATGCGTTATGCGTTATGCGTTATGCGTTATGCGTTACGCAATATGCGTTATGCGTTATGCGTTATGCGTTATGCGTCATGAGTAATGCGTGATCCGTTATGCGTTATGCGTTATGCGTTATGCGTTATGCGTTATGCGTTATGCGTTATGCGTTATGCGTTATGCGTTATGCGTGATCCGTTATGCGTTATGCGTTATGAGTAATGCGTGATCAGTTATGCGTTATGCGTTATGCGTTATGCGTGATCCGTTATGCGTTATGCGTTATGAGTAATGCGTGATCCGTTATGCGTTATGCGTTATGCGTTATGCGTTATGCGTTATGCGTTATGCGTTATGCGTTATGGGTTATGCGTTATGTGTTATGCGTTATGCGTTATGCGTTATGCGTTATGGGTTATGAGTAATGCGTGACCCGTTATGCGTTATGCTTTTTGCGTTATGAGTTACGCGTAATGCGTTATGCGCTATGGGTCATACGTTAAGCGTTATGCGTTATGCGTTATGCGTTATGGGTTATGCGTTATGTGTTATGCGTTATGCGTTATGCGTTATGCGTTATGCGTTATGGGTTATCCGTTATGCGTTATCCGTTATGCGTTATGCGTTATGCGCTATGGGTCATGCGTTAAGCGTTATGCGTTATGCGTTATGCGTTATGGGTTATGCGTTATGTGTTATGCGTTATGCGTTATGCGTTATGCGTTATGCGTTATGGGTTATCCTTTATGCGTTATCCGTTATGCGTTATGCGTTATGCGTTATGCGTTATGCGTTATGCTTTATGCGTTATGCGATATGCGTTATGCGTTATGCGTTATGCGTTATGCGTTATGCGTTATGCGTTATGCGTAATGCGTTATGCGTTATGCGTTATGCGTTATGCGTTATGTGTTATGCGTTGTGCGTTATCCGCTATGCGTTATGCGTTTTGCGTTATGCGTTATGCGTTATGCGTTATGCGTTGTGCGTTATGCGTTATGCGTTATAGGTTATGCGTTATGCGTTATGCGTTATGCGTTATGCGTTATGCGTTATGCGTTATGCGTTATGCGTTATGCGTTATGCATTATGGGTTATGCGTTATGTGTTATGCGTTATGCGTTATGCGTTATGCGTTATGGGTTATGAGTAATGCGTGACCCGTTATGCGTTATGCTTTTTGCGTTATGAGTTACGCGTAATGCGTTATGCGCTATGGGTCATGCGTTAAGCGTTATGCGTTATGCGTTATGCGTTATGGGTTATGCGTTATGTGTTATGCGTTATGCGTTATGCGTTATGCGTTATGCGTTATGGGTTATCCGTTATGCGTTATCCGTTATGCGTTATGCGTTATGCGTTATGCGTTATGCGTTATGCGTTATGCGTTATGCGTTATGCGTTATGCGTTATGCGTTATGCGTTATGCGTTACGCAATATGCGTTATGCGTTATGCGTTATGCGTTATGCGTTATGCGTTATGCGTTATGCGTTATGCGTTATGCGTTATGCGTTATGCGTTATGCGTTATGCGTTATGCGTTATGCGTAATGCGTTATGCGTTATGCGTTATGCGTTATGCGTTATGTGTTATGCGTTGTGCGTTATCCGCTATGCGTTATGCGTTTTGCGTTATGCGTTATGCGTTATGCGTTATCCGTTATGCGTTATGCGTTATGCGTTATGCGTTATGCGTTATGCGTTATGCGTTATGCGTTATGCTTTATGCGTTATGCGTTATGCGTTATGCGTTATGCGTTATGAGTAACGCGTGATCCGTTATGCGTTATGCGTTATGCGTTATGTTTTATGCGTTGTGCGTTATCCGCTATGCGTTATGCGTTTTGCGTTATGCGTTATGCGTTATGCGTTGTGCGTTATGCGTTATGCGTTATAGGTTATGCGTTATGTGTTATGCGTTATGCGTTATGCTTTATGCGTTATGCGTTATGCGTTATGCGTTATGAGTAATGCGTGATCCGTTATGTGTTATGCGTTATGCGTTATGCGTTATGCGTTTTGCGTTATGCGTTATGCCTTATGCGTTATGCGTTATGCGTTATGCGTTATGCGTTATGCGTTATGCGTTATGCGTTATGCGTTATGCGTTATGCGTTATGCGTTATGCGTTATGCGTTATGCGTTATGCGTTATGCGTTATGCGTTATGCGTTATGCGTTATGCGTTATGCGTTATGCGTTATGCGTTATGCGTTATGCGTTATGCGTTATGCGTTATGCGTTATGCGTTATGCGTAATGCGTTATGCGTTATGCGTTATGCGTTATGCGTTATGTGTTATGCGTTGTGCGTTATCCGCTATGCGTTATGCGTTTTGCGTTATGCGTTATGCGTTATGCGTTATCCGTTATGCGTTATCCGTTATGCGTTATGCGTTATGCGTTATGCGTTATGCGTTATGCGTTATGCGTTATGCGTTATGCTTTATGCGTTATGCGTTATGCGTTATGCGTTATGCGTTATGAGTAACGCGTGATCCGTTATGCGTTATGCGTTATGCGTTATGTTTTATGCGTTGTGCGTTATCCGCTATGCGTTATGCGTTTTGCGTTATGCGTTATGCGTTATGCGTTATGCGTTGTGCGTTATGCGTTATGCGTTATAGGTTATGCGTTATGTGTTATGCGTTATGCGTTATGCTTTATGCGTTATGCGTTATGCGTTATGCGTTATGAGTAATGCGTGATCCGTTATGTGTTATGCGTTATGCGTTATGCGTTATGCGTTTTGCGTTATGCGTTATGCCTTATGCGTTATGCGTTATGCGTTATGCGTTATGCGTTATGCGTTATGCGTTATGCGTTATGCGTTATGCGTTATGCGTTATGCGTTATGCGTTATGCGTTATGCGTTATGCGTTATGCGTTATGCGTTATGCGTTATGCGTTATGCGTTATGCGTTATGCGTTATGCGTTATGCGTTATGCGTTATGCGTTATGCGTTATGCGTTATGCGTTATGCGTTATGCGTCATGAGTAATGAGTGATACGTTATGCGTTATGCGTTATGCGTTATGCGTTATGCGTTATGCGTTATGCGTTATGCGTTATGCGTTATGCGTTATGCGTTATGCGTTATGCGTGATCCGTTATGCGTTATGCGTTATGAGTAATGCGTGATCCGTTATGCGTTATGCGTTATGCGTTATGCGTGATCCGTTATGCGTTATGCGTTATGAGTAATGCGTGATCCGTTATGCGTTATGCGTTATGCGTTATGCGTTATGCGTTATGCGTTATGCGTTATGCGTTATGGGTTATGCGTTATGTGTTATGCGTTATGCGTTATGCGTTATGCGTTATGGGTTATGAGTAATGCGTGACCCGTTATGCGTTATGCTTTTTGCGTTATGAGTTACGCGTAATGCGTTATGCGCTATGGGTCATGCGTTAAGCGTTATGCGTTATGCGTTATGCGTTATGGGTTATGCGTTATGCGTTATGCGTTATGCGTTATGCGTTATGCGTTATGCGTTATGGGTTATCCGTTATGCGTTATCCGTTATGCGTTATGCGTTATGCGTTATGCGTTATGCGTTAAGCGTTATGCGTTATGCGTTATGCGTTATGGGTTATGCGTTATGTGTTATGCGTTATGCGTTATGCGTTATGCGTTATGCGTTATGGGTTATCCGTTATGCGTTATCCGTTATGCGTTATGCGTTATGCGTTATGCGTTATGCGTTATGCTTTATGCGTTATGCGATATGCGTTATGCGTTATGCGTTATGCGTTATGCGTTATGCGTTATGCGTTATGCGTTATGCGTTATGCGTTATGCGTTATGCGTAATGCGTTATGCGTTATGCGTTATGCGTTATGCGTTATGTGTTATGCGTTGTGCGTTATCCGCTATGCGTTATGCGTTTTGCGTTATGCGTTATGCGTTATGCGTTATGCGTTGTGCGTTATGCGTTATGCGTTATAGGTTATGCGTTATGCGTTATGCGATATGCGTTATGCGTTATGCGTTATGCGTTATGCGTTATGCGTTATGCGTTATGCGTTATGCGTTACGCAATATGCGTTATGCGTTATGCGTTATGCGTTATGCGTCATGAGTAATGCGTGATCCGTTATGCGTTATGCGTTATGCGTTATGCGTTATGCGTTATGCGTTATGCGTTATGCGTTATGCGTTATGCGTTATGCGTTATGCGTGATCCGTTATGCGTTATGCGTTATGAGTAATGCGTGATCCGTTATGCGTTATGCGTTATGCGTTATGCGTGATCCGTTATGCGTTATGCGTTATGAGTAATGCGTGATCCGTTATGCGTTATGCGTTATGCGTTATGCGTTATGCGTTATGCGTTATGCGTTATGCATTATGGGTTATGCGTTATGTGTTATGCGTTATGCGTTATGCGTTATGCGTTATGGGTTATGAGTAATGCGTGACCCGTTATGCGTTATGCTTTTTGCGTTATGAGTTACGCGTAATGCGTTATGCGCTATGGGTCATGCGTTAAGCGTTATGCGTTATGCGTTATGCGTTATGGGTTATGCGTTATGTGTTATGCGTTATGCGTTATGCGTTATGCGTTATGCGTTATGGGTTATCCGTTATGCGTTATCCGTTATGCGTTATGCGTTATGCGCTATGGGTCATGCGTTAAGCGTTATGCGTTATGCGTTATGCGTTATGGGTTATGCGTTATGTGTTATGCGTTATGCGTTATGCGTTATGCGTTATGCGTTATGGGTTATCCGTTATGCGTTATCCGTTATGCGTTATGCGTTATGCGTTATGCGTTATGCGTTATGCTTTATGCGTTATGCGATATGCGTTATGCGTTATGCGTTATGCGTTATGCGTTATGCGTTATGCGTTATGCGTTATGCGTTATGCGTTATGCGTAATGCGTTATGCGTTATGCGTTATGCGTTATGCGTTATGCGTTATGTGTTATGCGTTGTGCGTTATCCGCTATGCGTTATGCGTTTTGCGTTATGCGTTATGCGTTATGCGTTATGCGTTGTGCGTTATGCGTTATGCGTTATAGGTTATGCGTTATGCGTTATGCGTTATGCGTTATGCGTTATGCGTTATGCGTTATGCGTTATGCGTTATGCGTTATGCATTATGGGTTATGCGTTATGTGTTATGCGTTATGCGTTATGCGTTATGCGTTATGGGTTATGAGTAATGCGTGACCCGTTATGCGTTATGCTTTTTGCGTTATGAGTTACGCGTAATGCGTTATGCGCTATGGGTCATGCGTTAAGCGTTATGCGTTATGCGTTATGCGTTATGGGTTATGCGTTATGTGTTATGCGTTATGCGTTATGCGTTATGCGTTATGCGTTATGGGTTATCCGTTATGCGTTATCCGTTATGCGTTATGCGTTATGCGCTATGGGTCATGCGTTAAGCGTTATGCGTTATGCGTTATGCGTTATGGGTTATGCGTTATGTGTTATGCGTTATGCGTTATGCGTTATGCGTTATGCGTTATGGGTTATCCGTTATGCGTTATCCGTTATGCGTTATGCGTTATGCGTTATGCGTTATGCGTTATGCTTTATGCGTTATGCGATATGCGTTATGCGTTATGCGTTATGCGTTATGCGTTATGCGTTATGCGTTATGCGTTATGGGTTATCCGTTATGCGTTATCCGTTATGCGTTATGCGTTATGCGTTATGCGTTATGCGTTATGCGTTATGCGTTATGCGTTATGCGATATGCGTTATGCGTTATGCGTTATGCGTTATGCGTTATGCGTTATGCGTTATGCGTTATGCGTTATGCGTTATGCGTTATGCGTTATGCGTTATGCGTTATGCGTTATGCGTTATGCGTTATGCGTTATGCGTTATGCGTTATGCGTTATGCGTTATGCGTTATGCGTTATGCGTTATGCGTTATGCGTTATGCGTTATGCGTTATGCGTTATGCGTTATGCGTTATGCGTTATGCGTTATGCGTTATGCGTTATGCTTTATGCGTTATGCGTTATAAGTAATGCGTGATCCGTTATGTGTTATGCGTTATGCGTTATGCGTTATGTGTTATGCGTTGTGCGTTATCCGCTATGCGTTATGCGTTTTGCGTTATGCGTTATGCGTTATGCGTTATGCGTTATGCGTTATGCGTTATGCGTTATGCGTTATGAGTTGTGCGTTATGCGTTATGCGTTATGCGTTATGCGTTATGCGTTATGTGTTATGCGTTATCCGTTATGCGTTATGCGTTATGCGTTATGCGTTATGCGTTATGCGATATGCGTTATGCGTTATGCGTTATGCGTTATGCGTTATGCGTTATGCGTTATGCGTTATGCGATATGCGTTATGCGTTATGCGTTATGCGTTATGCGTTATGCGTTATGCGTTATGCGTTATGCGTTATGCGTTATGCGTTATGCGTTATGCGTTATGCGTTATGCGTTATGAGTAATGCGTGATCCGTTATGCGTTATGCGTTATGCGTTATGCGTTATGCGTTATGTGTTATGCGTTGTGAGTTATCCGCTATGCGTTATGCGTTTTGCGTTATGCGTTATGCGTTATGCGTTGTGCGTTATGCGTTATGCGTTATGCGTTATAGGTTATGCGTTATGTGTCATGCGTTATGCGTTATGCGTTATGCGTTATGCGTTATGCGTTATGCATTATGCGTTATGCGTTATGCTTTATGCGTTATGCGTTATAAGTAATGCGTGATCCGTTATGTGTTATGCGTTATGCGTTATGCGTTATGTGTTATGCGTTGTGAGTTATCCGCTATGCGTTATGCGTTTTGCGTTATGCGTTATGCGTTATGCGTTGTGCGTTATGCGTTATGCGTTATAGGTTATGCGTTATGTGTCATGCGTTATGCGTTATGCGTTATGCGTTATGCGGTATGCGTTATGCGTTATGCGTTATGCGTTATGCGTTATGCGTTATGCCTTATGCGTTATGCGTTATGCGTTATGCGTTATGCGTTATGCGTTATGCGTTATGCGTTATGCGTTATGCGTTATGCGTTATGCGTTATGCGTTATGCGTTATGCGTAATGCGTTATGCGTTATGCGTTATGCGTTATGCGTTATGCGTTATGCGTTATGCGTTATGCGTTATGCGTAATGTGTTATCCGTTATGAGTTATGAGTAATGCGTGATCCGTTATGCGTTATGCGTTATGAGTAATGCTTGATCCGTTACGCGTTATGCGTTATGCGTTATGCGTTATGGGTTATGCGTTATGTGTTATGAGTTATGCGTTATGCGTTATGCGTTATGCGTTATGCGTTATGGGTTATGAATAATGCGTGATCCGTTATGCGTTATGCTTTATGCGTTATGAGTTACGCGTAATGCGTTATGCGTTATGCGTTATGGGTTATGCGTTATGTGTTATCCGTTATGCGTTATGCGTTATGCGGTATGCGTTATGCGTTATGCTTTACGCGTTGTGCGTTATAAGTAATGCGTGATCCGTTATGTGTTATGCGTTATGCGTTATGCGTTATGCGTTTTGCGTTATGCGTTATGCAATATGCGTTATGCGTTATGCGTTATGCGTTATGCGTTATGCGTTATGCGTTATGCGTTATGCCGTATGCGTTATGCGTTATGCGTTATGCGTCATGCGTTATGCGTTATGCGTTATGCGTTATGCGTTATGCGTTATGCGTTATGCGTTATGCGTTATGCGTTATGCGTTATGCGTTATGCGTTATGCGTTATGCGTTATGCGTTATGCGTTATGCGTTATGCGTTATGCGTTATGAGTAATGCTTGATCCGTTACGCGTTATGCGTTATGCGTTATGCGTTATGGGTTATGCGTTATGGGTTATGCGTTATGGGTTATGAGTAATGCGTGATCCGTTATGCGTTATGCGTTATGAGTAATGCGTGATCCGTTATGCGTTATGCGTTATGCGTTATGCGTTATGCGTTATGCGTTATGCGTTATGCGTTATGCGCTATGGGTCATGCGTTAAGCGTTATGCGTTATGCGTTATGCGTTATGCGTTATGCGTTATGCTTTATGCGTTATGAGTTACGCGTAATGCGTTATGCGCTATGGGTCATGCGTTATGTGTTATGCGTTGTGCGTTATCCGCTATGCGTTATGCGTTTTGCGTTATGCGTTATGCGTTATGCGTTATGCGTTATGAGTTGTGCGTTATGCGTTATGCGTTATGCGTTATGCGTTATGCGTTATGCGTTATGCGTTATGCGTTATGCGTTATGGGTTATCCGTTATGCGTTATCCGTTATGCGTTATGCGTTATGCGTTATGCGTTATGCGTTATGCGTTATGCGATATGCGTTATGCGTTATGCGTTATGCGATATGCGTTATGCGTTATGCGTTATGCGTTATGCGTTATGCGATATGCGTTATGCGTTATGCGTTATGCGTTATGCGTTATGCGTTATGCGTTATGCGTTATGCGTTATGCGTTATGCGTTATGCGTTATGCGTTATGCGTTATGCGTTATGCGTTATGCGTTATGCGTTATGCGTTATGCGTTATGCGTTATGCGTTATGCGTTATGCGTTATGCGTTATGCGTTATGCGTTATGCTTTATGCGTTATGCGTTATAAGTAATGCGTGATCCGTTATGTGTTATGCGTTATGCGTTATGCGTTATGTGTTATGCGTTGTGCGTTATCCGCTATGCGTTATGCGTTTTGCGTTATGCGTTATGCGTTATGCGTTATGCGTTATGCGTTATGCGATATGCGTTATGCGTTATGCGTTATGCGTTATGCGTTATGCGTTATGCGTTATGCGTTATGCGATATGCGTTATGCGTTATGCGTTATGCGTTATGCGTTATGCGTTATGCGTTATGCGTTATGCGTTATGCGTTATGCGTTATGCGTTATGCGTTATGCGTTATGCGTTATGCGTTATGCGATATGCGTTATGAGTAATGCGTGATCCGTTATGCGTTATGCGTTATGCGTTATGCGTTATGTGTTATGCGTTGTGAGTTATCCGCTATGCGTTATGCGTTTTGCGTTATGCGTTATGCGTTATGCGTTGTGCGTTATGCGTTATGCGTTATGCGTTATAGG
Source organism: Lasioglossum morio (assembly GCA_916610235.2). Lineage (NCBI taxonomy): Eukaryota > Metazoa > Arthropoda > Insecta > Hymenoptera > Halictidae > Lasioglossum > Lasioglossum morio. Next base: position 1,058,910 of record CAKAJA020000257.1, read on the forward strand.
TTATGCGTTATGTGTCATGCGTTATGCGTTATGCGTTATGCGTTATGCGTTATGCGTTATGCGTTATGCATTATGCGTTATGCGTTATGCTTTATGCGTTATGCGTTATAAGTAATGCGTGATCCGTTATGTGTTATGCGTTATGCGTTATGCGTTATGTGTTATGCGTTGTGCGTTATCCGCTATGCGTTATGCGTTTTGCGTTTTGCGTTATGCGTTATGCGTTGTGCGTTATGCGTTATGCGTTATAGGTTATGCGTTATGTGTCATGCGTTATGCGTTATGCGTTATGCGTTATGCGGTATGCGTTATGCGTTATGCGTTATGCGTTATGCGTTATGCGTTATGCGTTATGCGTTATGCGTTATGCGTTATGCGTTATGCCTTATGCGTTATGCGTTATGCGTTATGCGTTATGCGTTATGCGTTATGCGTTATGCGTTATGCGTTATGCGTTATGCGTTATGCGTTATGAGAAATGCGTGATCCGTTATACGTTATGCGTTATGCGTTATGGGTTATCCGTTATGCGTTATCCGTTATGCGTTATGCGTTATGCGTTATGCGTTATGCGTTATGCGTTATGCGATATGCGTTATGCGTTATGCGTTATGCGTTATGCGTTATGCGTTATGCGTTATGCGTTATGCGATATGCGTTATGCGTTATGCGTTATGCGTTATGCGTTATGCGTTATGCGTTATGCGTTATGCGTTATGCGTTATGCGTTATGCGTTATGCGTTATGCGTTATGAGTAATGCGTGATCCGTTATGCGTTATGCGTTATGCGTTATGCGTTATGTGTTATGCGTTGTGAGTTATCCGCTATGCGTTATGCGTTTTGCGTTATGCGTTATGCGTTATGCGTTGTGCGTTATGCGTTATGCGTTATGCGTTATAGGTTATGCGTTATGTGTCATGCGTTATGCGTTATGCGTTATGCGTTATGCGTTATGCGTTATGCATTATGCGTTATGCGTTATGCTTTATGCGTTATGCGTTATAAGTAATGCGTGATCCGTTATGTGTTATGCGTTATGCGTTATGCGTTATGCGTTATGTGTTATGCGTTGTGCGTTATCCGCTATGCGTTATGCGTTTTGCGTTTTGCGTTATGCGTTATGCGTTGTGCGTTATGCGTTATAGGTTATGCGTTATGTGTCATGCGTTATGCGTTATGCGTTATGCGTTATGCGGTATGCGTTATGCGTTATGCGTTATGCGTTATGCGTTATGCGTTATGCGTTATGCGTTATGCGTTATGCCTTATGCGTTATGCCTTATGCGTTATGCGTTATGCGTTATGCGTTATGCGTTATGCGTTATGCGTTATGCGTTATGCGTTATGCGTTATGAGAAATGCGTGATCCGTTATACGTTATGCGTTATGCGTTATGGGTTATCCGTTATGCGTTATCCGTTATGCGTTATGCGTTATGCGTTATGCGTTATGCGTTATGCTATATACGTTATGTGTTATGCGTTATGCGTTATGCGTTATGCGTTATGCGTTATGCGTTATGCGTTATGCGTTATGCGTTATGCGTTATGCGTTATGTGTAATGCGTGATCCGTTATGCGTTATGCGTTATGCGTTATGTTTTATGCGTTGTGCGTTATCCGCTATGCGTTATGCGTTTTGCGTTATGCGTTATGCGTTATGCGTTGTGCGTTATGCGTTATGCGTTATAGGTTATGCGTTATGTGTTATGCGTTATGCGTTATGCGTTATGCGTTATGCGTTATGCATTATGCGTTATGCGTTATGCTTTATGCGTTATGCGTTATACGTTATGCGTTATGAGTAATGCGTGATCCGTTATGTGTTATGCGTTATGCGTTATGCGTTATGCGTTTTGCGTTATGCCGTATGCGTTATGCGTTATGCGTTATGCGTTATGCGTTATGCGTTATGCGTTATGCGTTATGCGTCATGCGTTATGCGTTATGCGTTATGCGTTATGCGTTATGCGTTATGCGTTATGCGTTATGCGTTATGCGTTATGCGTTATGCGTTATGCGTTATGCGTTATGCGTTATGCGTTATGCGTTATGCGTCATGCGTTATGCGTTATGCGTTATGCGTTATGCGTTATGCGTTATGCGTTATGCGTTATGCGTTATGCGTTATGCGTTATGCGTTATGCGTTATGTGTTATCCGTTATGAGTTATGAGTAATGCGTGATCCGTTATGCGTTATGCGTTATGAGTAATGCTTGATCCGTTACGCGTTATGCGTTATGCGTTATGCGTTATGGGTTATGCGTTATGTGTTATGAGTTATGCGTTATGCGTTATGCGTTATGCGTTATGCGTTATGGGTTATGAGTAATGCGTGATCCGTTATGCGTTATGCTTTATGCGTTATGAGTTACGCGTAATGCGTTATGCGTTATGCGTTATGCGTTATGGGTTATGCGTTATGTGTTATCCGTTATGCGTTATGCGTTATGCGGTATGCGTTATGCGTTATGCTTTACGCGTTGTGCGTTATAAGTAATGCGTGATCCGTTATGTGTTATGCGTTATGCGTTATGCGTTATGCGTTTTGCGTTATGCGTTATGCCTTATGCGTTATGCGTTATGCGTTATGGTTTATGCGTTATGCGTTATGCGTTATGCGTTATGCGTTATGCCGTATGCGTTATGCGTTATGCGTTATGCGTTATGCGTTATGCGTTATGCGTTATGCGTTATGCGTTATGCGTTATGCGTTATGCGTTATGCGTTATGCGTTATGAGTAATGCTTGATCCGTTACGCGTTATGCGTTATGCGTTATGCGTTATGGGTTATGCGTTATGTGTTATGAGTTATGCGTTATGCGTTATGCGTTATGCGTTATGCGTTATGCGTTATGCGTTATGCGTTATGGGTTATGAGTAATGCGTGATCCGTTATGCGTTATGCTTTATGCGTTATGAGTTACGCGTAATGCGTTATGCGCTATGGGTCATGCGTTAAGCGTTATGCGTTATGCGTTATGGGTTATGAGTAATGCGTGATCCGTTATGCGTTATGCTTTATGCGTTATGAGTTACGCGTAATGCGTTATGCGTTATGCGTTATGGGTTATGAGTAATGCGTGATCCGTTATGCGTTATGCTTTATGCGTTATGAGTTACGCGTAATGCGTTATGCGCTATGGGTCATGCGTTAAGCGTTATGCGTTATGCGTTATGCGTTATGGGTTATGCGTTATGGGTTATGAGTAATGCGTGATCCGTTATGCGTTATGCGTTATGAGTAATGCGTGATCCGTTATGCGTTATGCGTTATGCGTTATGCGTTATGCGTTATGCGTTATGGGTTATGCGTTATGTGTTATGCGTTATGCGTCATGCGTTATGCGTTATGCGTTATGCGTTATGGGTTATGAGTAATGCGTGACCCGTTATGCATTATGCTTTATGCGTTATGAGTTACGCGTAATACGTTGTGCGCTATGGGTCATGCGTTAAGCGTTATGCGTTATGCGTTATGCCGTATGCGTTATGCGTTATGCGTTATGCGTTTTGCGTTATGCGTTATGCGTTATGCGTTATGCGTTATGCGTTATGCGTTATGCGTTATGCGTTATGAGTAATGCTTGATCCGTTACGCGTTATGCGTTATGCGTTATGGGTTATGCGTTATGTGTTATGAGTTATGCGTTATGCGTTATGCGTTATGCGTTATGCGTTATGCGTTATGGGTTATGAGTAATGCGTGATCCGTTATGCGTTATGCTTTATGCGTTATGAGTTACGCGTAATGCGTTATGCGCTATGGGTCATGCGTTAAGCGTTATGCGTTATGCGTTATGGGTTATGAGTAATGCGTGATCCGTTATGCGTTATGCTTTATGCGTTATGAGTTACGCGTAATGCGTTATGCGTTATGCGTTATGGGTTATGAGTAATGCGTGATCCGTTATGCGTTATGCTTTATGCGTTATGAGTTACGCGTAATGCGTTATGCGCTATGGGTCATGCGTTAAGCGTTATGCGTTATGCGTTATGCGTTATGGGTTATGCGTTATGGGTTATGAGTAATGCGTGATCCGTTATGCGTTATGCGTTATGAGTAATGCGTGATCCGTTATGCGTTATGCGTTATGCGTTATGCGTTATGCGTTATGCGTTATGCGTTATGCGTTATGCGTTATGCGTTATGCGTTATGGGTTATGCGTTATGTGTTATGCGTTATGCGTTATGCGTTATGCGTTATGCGTTATGCGTTATGCGTTATGGGTTATGAGTAATGCGTGACCCGTTATGCATTATGCTTTATGCGTTATGAGTTACGCGTAATACGTTGTGCGCTATGGGTCATGCGTTAAGCGTTATGCGTTTTGCGTTATGCGTTATGGGTTATGCGTTATGTGTTATGCGTTATGCGTTATGCGTTATGCGTTATGCGTTAGGGGTTATCCGTTATGCGTTATCCGTTATGCGTTATGCGTTATGCGTTATGCGTTATGCGTTATGCGATATGCGTTATGCGTTATGCGTTATGCGTTATGCGTTATGCGTTATGCGTTATGCGTTATGCGTTATGCGTTATGCGATATGCGTTATGCGTTATGCGTTATGCGTTATGCGTTATGCGTTATGCGTTATGCGTTATGCGTTATGCGTTATGCGTTATGCGTTATGCGTTATGCGTTATGCGTTATGCGTTATGTGTAATGCGTGATCCGTTATGCGTTATGCGTTATGCGTTATGTTTTATGCGTTGTGCGTTATCCGCTATGCGTTATGCGTTTTGCGTTATGCGTTATGCGTTATGCGTTGTGCGTTATGCGTTATGCGTTATAGGTTATGCGTTATGTGTTATGCGTTATGCGTTATGCGTTATGCGTTTTGCGTTATGCGTTATGCCTTATGCGTTATGCGTTATGCGTTATGCGTTATGCGTTATGCGTTATGCGTTATGCGTTATGCGTTATGCGTTATGCGTTATGCGTCATGCGTTATGCGTTATGCGTTATGCGTTATGCGTTATGCGTTATGCGTTATGCGTTATGCGTTATGCGTTATGCGTTATGCGTTATGCGTTATGCGTTATGCGTTATGCGTTATGCGTTATGCGTTATGCGTTATGCGTTATGCGTTATGCGTTATGCGTTATGCGTTATGCGTTATGCGTTATGCGTTATGCGTTATGCGTTATGCGTTATGCGTTATGCGTTATGCGTTATGCGTTATGCGTTATGTGTTATCCGTTATGAGTTATGAGTAATGCGTGATCCGTTATGCGTTATGCGTTATGAGTAATGCTTGATCCGTTACGCGTTATGCGTTATGCGTTATGCGTTATGGGTTATGCGTTATGTGTTATGAGTTATGCGTTATGCGTTATGCGTTATGCGTTATGCGTTATGGGTTATGAGTAATGCGTGATCCGTTATGCGTTATGCTTTATGCGTTATGAGTTACGCGTAATGCGTTATGCGTTATGCGTTATGCGTTATGCGTTATGCGTTATGCGTTATGCGTTATGCGTTATGCGTTATGCGTTATGCGTTATGCGTTATGCGTTATGCGTTATGCGTTATGCGTTATGCGTTATGCGTTATGCGTTATGCGTTATGCGTTATGTGTTATCCGTTATGAGTTATGAGTAATGCGTGATCCGTTATGCGTTATGCGTTATGAGTAATGCTTGATCCGTTACGCGTTATGCGTTATGCGTTATGCGTTATGGGTTATGCGTTATGTGTTATGAGTTATGCGTTATGCGTTATGCGTTATGCGTTATGCGTTATGGGTTATGAGTAATGCGTGATCCGTTATGCGTTATGCTTTATGCGTTATGCGTTATGCGTTATGCGTTATGCGTTATGCGTTATGCGTTATGCGTTATGCGTTATGCGTTATGCGTTATGCGTTATGCGTTATGCGTTATGCGTCATGAGTAATGCTTGATCCGTTACGCGTTATGCGTTATGCGTTATGCGTTATGGGTTATGCGTTATGTGTTATGAGTTATGCGTTATGCGTTATGCGTTATGCGTTATGCGTTATGGGTTATGAGTAATGCGTGATCCGTTATGCGTTATGCTTTACGCGTTATGAGTTACGCGTAATGCGTTATGCGCTATGGGTCATGCGTTAAGCGTTATGCGTTATGCGTTATGGGTTATGAGTAATGCGTGATCCGTTATGCGTTATGCTTTATGCGTTATGAGTTACGCGTAATGCGTTATGCGTTATGCGTTATGGGTTATGAGTAATGCGTGATCCGTTATGCGTTATGCTTTATGCGTTATGAGTTACGCGTAATGCGTTATGCGCTATGGGTCATGCGTTAAGCGTTATGCGTTATGCGTTATGCGTTATGGGTTATGCGTTATGGGTTATGAGTAATGCGTGATCCGTTATGCGTTATGCGTTATGAGTAATGCGTGATCCGTTATGCGTTATGCGTTATGCGTTATGCGTTATGCGTTATGCGTTATGCGTTATGCGTTATGCGTTATGGGTTATGCGTTATGTGTTATGCGTTATGCGTTATGCGTTATGCGTTATGCGTTATACGTTATGCGTTATGAGTAATGCGTGATCCGTTATGTGTTATGCGTTATGCGTTATGCGTTATGCGTTATGCGTTATGCGTTATGCGTTATGCGTTATGCGTTATGCGTTATGCGTTATGCGTTATGCGTTATGCGTTATGCGTTATGCGTTATGCGTTATGCGTTATGCGTTATGCGTTATGCGTTATGCGTTATGCGTTATGCGTTATGCGTTATGCGTTATCCGCTATGCGATATGCGTTTTGCGTTATGCGTTATGCGTTATACGTTATGCGTAATGCGTTATGCGTTATGCGTTATGCGATTTGCGTTATGCGTTATGCGTTATGCGTTATGAGTAATGCTTGATCCGTTACGCGTTATGCGTTATGCGTTATGCGTTATGGGTTATGCGTTATGTGTTATGAGTTATGCGTTATGCGTTATGCGTTATGCGTTATGCGTTATGCGTTATGGGTTATGAGTAATGCGTGATCCGTTATGCGTTATGCTTTACGCGTTATGAGTTACGCGTAATGCGTTATGCGCTATGGGTCATGCGTTAAGCGTTATGCGTTATGCGTTATGGGTTATGAGTAATGCGTGATCCGTTATGCGTTATGCTTTATGCGTTATGAGTTACGCGTAATGCGTTATGCGTTATGCGTTATGGGTTATGAGTAATGCGTGATCCGTTATGCGTTATGCTTTATGCATTATGAGTTACGCGTAATGCGTTATGCGCTATGGGTCATGCGTTAAGCGTTATGCGTTATGCGTTATGCGTTATGGGTTATGCGTTATGGGTTATGAGTAATGCGTGATCCGTTATGCGTTATGCGTTATGAGTAATGCGTGATCCGTTATGCGTTATCCGTTATGCGTTATGCGTTATGCGTTATGCGTTATGCGTTATGGGTTATGCGTTATGTGTTATGCGTTATGCGTTATGCGTTATGCGTTATGCGTAATGCGTTATGGGTTATGAGTAATGCGTGACCCGTTATGCATTATGCTTTATGCGTTATGAGTTACGCGTAATACGTTGTGCGCTATGGGTCATGCGTTAAGCGTTATGCGTTATGCGTTATGCGTTATGGGTTATGCGTTATGTGTTATGCGTTATGCGTTAGGCGTTATGCGTTATGCGTTATGGGTTATCCGTTATGCGTTATCCGTTATGCGTTATGCGTTATGCGTTATGCGTTATGCGTTATGCGATATGCGTTATGCGTTATGCGTTATGCGTTATGCGTTATGCGTTATGCGTTATGCGTTATGCGTTATGCGATATGCGTTATGCGTTATGCGTTATGCGTTATGCGTTATGCGTTATGCGTTATGCGTTATGCGTTATGCGTTATGCGTTATGCGTTATGCGTTATGCGTTATGCGTTATGAGTAATGCTTGATCCGTTATGCGTTATGCGTTATGCGTTATGTGTTATGCGTTGTGCGTTATCCGCTATGCGTTATGCGTTTTGCGTTATGCGTTATGCGTTATGCGTTATGCGTTATGCGTTATGCGTTATGCGTTATGCGTTATGCGTTATGCGTTATGCGTTATGCGTTATGCGTTATGCGTTATGCGTTATGCGTTATGAGAAATGCGTGATCCGTTATACGTTATGCGTTATGCGTTATGGGTTATCCGTTATGCGTTATCCGTTATGCGTTATGCGTTATGCGTTATGCGTTATGCGTTATGCTATATACGTTATGCGTTATGCGTTATGCGTTATGCGTTATGCGTTATGCGTTATGCGTTATGCGTTATGCGTTATGCGTTATGCGTTATGCGTTATGCGTTATGCGTTATGCGTTATGTGTAATGCGTGATCCGTTATGCGTTATGCGTTATCTTTTATGCATTGTGCGTTATCCGCTATGCGTTATGCGTTTTGCGTTATGCGTTATGCGTTATGCGTTGTGCGTTATGCGTTATGCGTTATAGGTTATGCGTTATGTGTTATGCGTTATGCGTTATGCGTTATGCGTTATGCATTATGCGTTATGCGTTATGCTTTATGCGTTATGCGTTATACGTTATGCGTTATGAGTAATGCGTGATCCGTTATGTGTTATGCGTTATGCGTTATGCGTTATGCGTTTTGCGTTATGCGTTATGCCTTATGCGTTATGCGTTATGCGTTATGCGTTATGCGTTATGCGTTATGCGTTATGCGTTATGCGTTATGCGTTATGCGTTATGCGTTATGCGTTATGCGTTATGTTTTATGCGTTGTGCGTTATCCGCTATGCGTTATGCGTTTTGCGTTATGCGTTATGCGTTATGCGTTGTGCGTTATGCGTTATGCGTTATAGGTTATGCGTTATGTGTTATGCGTTATGCGTTATGCGTTATGCGTTATGCATTATGCGTTATGCGTTATGCTTTATGCGTTATGAGAAATGCGTGATCCGTTATACGTTATGCGTTATGCGTTATGGGTTATCCGTTATGCGTTATCCGTTATGCGTTATGCGTTATGCGTTATGCGTTATGCGTTATGCTATATACGTTATGCGTTATGCGTTATGCGTTATGCGTTATGCGTTATGCGTTATGCGTTATGCGTTATGCGTTATGCGTTATGCGTTATGTGTAATGCGTGATCCGTTATGCGTTATGCGTTATGCGTTATCTTTTATGCATTGTGCGTTATCCGCTATGCGTTATGCGTTTTGCGTTATGCGTTATGCGTTATGCGTTGTGCGTTATGCGTTATGCGTTATAGGTTATGCGTTATGTGTTATGCGTTATGCGTTATGCGTTATGCGTTATGCGTTATGCATTATGCGTTATGCGTTATGCTTTATGCGTTATGCGTTATACGTTATGCGTTATGAGTAATGCGTGATCCGTTATGTGTTATGCGTTATGCGTTATGCGTTATGCGTTTTGCGTTATGCGTTATGCCTTATGCGTTATGCGTTATGCGTTATGCGTTATGCGTTATGCGTTATGCGTTATGCGTTATGCGTTATGCGTTATGCGTTATGCGTTATGTTTTATGCGTTGTGCGTTATCCGCTATGCGTTATGCGTTTTGCGTTATGCGTTATGCGTTATGCGTTGTGCGTTATGCGTTATGCGTTATAGGTTATGCGTTATGTGTTATGCGTTATGCGTTATGCGTTATGCGTTATGCATTATGCGTTATGCGTTATGCTTTATGCGTTATGCGTTATACGTTATGCGTTATGAGTAATGCGTGATCCGTTATGTGTTATGCGTTATGCGTTATGCGTTTTGCGTTATGCGTTATGCCTTATGCGTTATGCATTATGCGTTATGCGTTATGCGTTATGCGTTATGCGTTATGCGTTATGCGTTATGCGTTATGCGTTATGCGTTATGCGTTATGCGTTATGCGTTATGCGTTATGCGTTATGCGTTATGGGTTATGCGTTATGCGTTATGCGTTATGCGTTATGCGTTATGCGTTATGCGTTATGCGTTATGCGTTATCCGCTATGCGATATGCGTTTTGCGTTATGCGTTATGCGTTATACGTTATGCGTAATGCGTTATGCGTTATGCGTTATGCGTTATGCGTTATGCGTTATGCGTTATGCGTTATGCGTTATGCGTTATGCGTTATGCGTTATGCGTTATGCGTTATGCGTTATGCGTTATGAGTGATGCGTGATCCGTTATGCGTTATGCGTTATGCGTTATGCGTTATGCGTGATCCGTTATGCGTTATGCGTTATGAGTAATGCGTGATCCGTTATGCGTTATGCGTTATGCGTTATGCGTTATGCGTTATGCGTTATGCGTTATGCATTATGGGTTATGCATTATGTGTTATGCGTTATGCGTTATGCGTTATGGGTTATGAGTAATGCGTGACCCGTTATGCGTTATGCTTTTTGCGTTATGAGTTACGCGTAATGCGTTATGCGCTATGGGTCATGCGTTAAGCGTTATGCGTTATGCGTTATGCGTTATGCGTTATGGGTTATGCGTTATGTGTTATGCGTTATGCGTTATGCGTTATGCGTTATGCGTTATGCGTTATGGGTTATCCGTTATGCGTTATCCGTTATGAGAAATGCGTGATCCGTTATACGTTATGCGTTATGCGTTATGGGTTATCCGTTATGCGTTATCCGTTATGCGTTATGCGTTATGCGTTATGCGTTATGCGTTATGCTATATACGTTATGCGTTATGCGTTATGCGTTATGCGTTATGCGTTATGCGTTATGCGTTATGCGTTATGCGTTATGCGTTATGCGTTATGCGTTATGCGTTATGCGTTATGCGTTATGCGTTATGCGTTATGCGTTATGCGTTATGTGTAATGCGTGATCCGTTATGCGTTATGCGTTATGCGTTATCTTTTATGCATTGTGCGTTATCCGCTATGCGTTATGCGTTTTGCGTTATGCGTTATGCGTTATGCGTTGTGCGTTATGCGTTATGCGTTATAGGTTATGCGTTATGTGTTATGCGTTATGCGTTATGCGTTATGCGTTATGCATTATGCGTTATGCGTTATGCTTTATGCGTTATGCGTTATACGTTATGCGTTATGAGTAATGCGTGATCCGTTATGTGTTATGCGTTATGCGTTATGCGTTATGCGTTTTGCGTTATGCGTTATGCCTTATGCGTTATGCGTTATGCGTTATGCGTTATGCGTTATGCGTTATGCGTTATGCGTTATGCGTTATGCGTTATGCGTTATGCGTTATGCGTTATGCGTTATGCGTTATGCGTTATGTGTAATGCGTGATCCGTTATGCGTTATGCGTTATGCGTTATCTTTTATGCATTGTGCGTTATCCGCTATGCGTTATGCGTTTTGCGTTATGCGTTATGCGTTATGCGTTGTGCGTTATGCGTTATGCGTTATAGGTTATGCGTTATGTGTTATGCGTTATGCGTTATGCGTTATGCGTTATGCATTATGCGTTATGCGTTATGCTTTATGCGTTATGCGTTATACGTTATGCGTTATGAGTAATGCGTGATCCGTTATGTGTTATGCGTTATGCGTTATGCGTTATGCGTTTTGCGTTATGCGTTATGCCTTATGCGTTATGCGTTATGCGTTATGCGTTATGCGTTATGCGTTATGCGTTATGCGTTATGCGTTATGCGTTATGCGTTATGCGTTATGCGTTATGTTTTATGCGTTGTGCGTTATCCGCTATGCGTTATGCGTTTTGCGTTATGCGTTATGCGTTATGCGTTGTGCGTTATGCGTTATGCGTTATAGGTTATGCGTTATGTGTTATGCGTTATGCGTTATGCGTTATGCGTTATGCATTATGCGTTATGCGTTATGCTTTATGCGTTATGCGTTATACGTTATGCGTTATGAGTAATGCGTGATCCGTTATGTGTTATGCGTTATGCGTTATGCGTTATGCGTTTTGCGTTATGCGTTATGCCTTATGCGTTATGCATTATGCGTTATGCGTTATGCGTTATGCGTTATGCGTTATGCGTTATGCGTTATGCGTTATGCGTTATGAGTGATGCGTGATCCGTTATGCGTTATGCGTTATGCGTTATGCGTTATGCGTGATCCGTTATGCGTTATGCGTTATGAGTAATGCGTGATCCGTTATGCGTTATGCGTTATGCGTTATGCGTTATGCGTTATGCGTTATGCGTTATGCATTATGGGTTATGCATTATGTGTTATGCGTTATGCGTTATGCGTTATGGGTTATGAGTAATGCGTGACCCGTTATGCGTTATGCTTTTTGCGTTATGAGTTACGCGTAATGCGTTATGCGCTATGGGTCATGCGTTAAGCGTTATGCGTTATGCGTTATGCGTTATGCGTTATGGGTTATGCGTTATGTGTTATGCGTTATGCGTTATGCGTTATGCGTTATGCGTTATGCGTTATGGGTTATCCGTTATGCGTTATCCGTTATGCGTTATGCGTTATGCGATATGCGTTATGCGTTATGCTTTATGCGTTATGCGATATGCGTTATGCGTTATGCGTTATGCGTTATGCGTTATGCGTTATGCGTTATGCGTTATGCGTTATGCGTTATGCGTTATGCGTTATGCGTAATGCGTTATGCGTTATGCGTTATGCGTTATGTGTTATGCGTTGTGCGTTATCCGCTATGCGTTATGCGTTTTGCGTTTTGCGTTATGCGTTATGCGTTATGCGTTGTGCGTTATGCGTTATGCGTTATAGGTTATGCGTTATGTGTTATGCGTTATGCGTTATGCGTTATGCGTTATGCATTATGCGTTATGCGTTATGCTTTATGCGTTATGCGTTATGAGTAATGCGTGATCCGTTATGTGTTATGCGTTATGCGTTATGCGTTATGCGTTTTGCGTTATGCGTTATGCGTTATGCGTTATGCGTTATGCGTTATGCGTTATGCGTTATGCGTTATGCGTTATGCGTTATGCTATATACGTTATGCGTTATGCGTTATGCGTTATGCGTTATGCGTTATGCGTTATGCGTTATGCGTTATGCGTTATGCGTTATGCGTTATGCGTTATGCGTTATGCGTTATGCGTTATGCGTTATGTGTAATGCGTGATCCGTTATGCGTTATGCGTTATGCGTTATGTTTTATGCGTTGTGCGTTATCCGCTATGCGTTATGCGTTTTGCGTTATGCGTTATGCGTTATGCGTTGTGCGTTATGCGTTATGCGTTATAGGTTATGCGTTATGTGTTATGCGTTATGCGTTATGCGTTATGCGTTATGCGTTATGCGTTATGCATTATGCGTTATGCGTTATGCTTTATGCGTTATGCGTTATACGTTATGCGTTATGAGTAATGCGTGATCCGTTATGTGTTATGCGTTATGCGTTATGCGTTATGCGTTTTGCGTTATGCGTTATGCCTTATGCGTTATGCGTTATGCGTTATGCGTTATGCGTTATGCGTTATGCGTTATGCGTTATGCGTTATGCGTTATGCGTTATGCGTTATGCGTTATGCGTTATGCGTTATGCGTTATGCGTTATGCGTTATGCGTTATGCGTTATGCGTTATGAGAAATGCGTGATCCGTTATGCGTTATGCGTTATGAGTAATGCGTGATCCGTTATGCGTTATGCGTTATGCGTTATGCGTTATGCGTTATGCGTTATGCGTTATGCGTTATGCGTTATGAGAAATGCGTGATCCGTTATGCGTTATGCGTTATGAGTAATGCGTGATCCGTTATGCGTTATGCGTTATGCGTTATGCGTTATGCGTTATGCGTTATGCGTTATGCGTTATGCGTTATGCGTGTTCGTTATGCGTTATGCGTTATGAGTAATGCGTGATCCGTTATGCGTTATGCGTTATGCGTTATGCGTTATGCGTTATGCATTATGGGTTATGCGTTATGTGTTATGCGTTATGCGTTATGCGTTATGCGTTATGGGTTATGAGTAATGCGTGACCCGTTATGCGTTATGCTTTTTGCGTTATGAGTTACGCGTAATGCGTTATGCGCTATGGGTCATGCGTTAAGCGTTATGCGTTATGCGTTATGCGTTATGGGTTATGCGTTATGTGTTATGCGTTATGCGTTATGCGTTATGCGTTATGCGTTATGCGTTATGAGAAATGCGTGATCCGTTATGCGTTATGCGTTATGAGTAATGCGTGATCCGTTATGCGTTATGCGTTATGCGTTATGCGTTATGCGTTATGCGTTATGCGTTATGCGTTATGCGTTATGCGTTATGCGTGTTCGTTATGCGTTATGCGTTATGAGTAATGCGTGATCCGTTATGCGTTATGCGTTATGCGTTATGCGTTATGCGTTATGCATTATGGGTTATGCGTTATGTGTTATGCGTTATGCGTTATGCGTTATGCGTTATGGGTTATGAGTAATGCGTGACCCGTTATGCGTTATGCTTTTTGCGTTATGAGTTACGCGTAATGCGTTATGCGCTATGGGTCATGCGTTAAGCGTTATGCGTTATGCGTTATGCGTTATGGGTTATGCGTTATGTGTTATGCGTTATGCGTTATGCGTTATGCGTTATGCGTTATGGGTTATCCGTTATGCGTTATCCGTTATGCGTTATGCGTTATGCGTTATGCGTTATGCGTTATGCGTTATGCGTTATGCGTTATGCGTTATGCGTTATGCGTTATGCGTTATGCGTTATGCGTTATGCGTTATGCGTTATGCGTTATGCGTTATGCGTTATGCGTTATCCGCTATGCGATATGCGTTTTGCGTTATGCGTTATGCGTTATACGTTATGCGTAATGCGTTATGAGTGATGCGTGATCCGTTATGCGTTATGCGTTATGCGTTATGCGTTATGCGTTATGCGTGATCCGTTATGCGTTATGCGTTATGAGTAATGCGTGATCCGTTATGCGTTATGCGTTATGCGTTATGGGTTATGAGTAATGCGTGATCCGTTATGCGTTATGCTTTATGCGTTATGAGTTACGCGTAATGCGTTATGCGTTATGCGTTATGGGTTATGCGTTATGTGTTATCCGTTATGCGTTATGCGTTATGCGGTATGCGTTATGCGTTATGCTTTACGCGTTGTGCGTTATAAGTAATGCGTGATCCGTTATGTGTTATGCGTTATGCGTTATGCGTTATGCGTTTTGCGTTATGCGTTATGCCTTATGCGTTATGCGTTATGCGTTATGCTTTATGCGTTATGCGTTATGCGTTATGCGTTATGCGTTATGCGTTATGAGTTACGCGTAATGCGTTATGCGCTATGGGTCATGCGTTAAGCGTTATGCGTTATGCGTTATGGGTTATGCGTTATGGGTTATGAGTAATGCGTGATCCGTTATGCGTTATGCGTTATGAGTAATGCGTGATCCGTTATGCGTTATGCGTTATGCGTTATGCGTTATGCGTTATGCGTTATGCGTTATGCGTTATGCGTTATGGGTTATGCGTTATGTGTTATGCGTTATGCGTTATGCGTTATGCGTTATGCGTTATGCGTTATGCGTTATGGGTTATGAGTAATGCGTGACCCGTTATGCATTATGCTTTATGCGTTATGAGTTACGCGTAATACGTTGTGCGCTATGGGTCATGCGTTAAGCGTTATGCGTTATGCGTTATGCGTTATGGGTTATGCGTTATGTGTTATGCGTTATGCGTTATGCGTTATGCGTTATGCGTTATGGGTTATCCGTTATGCGTTATCCGTTATGCGTTATGCGTTATGCGTTATGCGTTATGCGTTATGCGTTATGCGTTATGCGTTATGCGTTATGCGTTATGCGTTATGCGTTATGCGTTATGCGTTATGCGTTATGCGATATGCGTTATGCGTTATGCGTTATGCGTTATGCGTTATGCGTTATGCGTTATGCGTTATGCGTTATGCGTTATGCGTTATGCGTTATGAGTAATGCTTGATCCGTTATGCGTTATGCGTTATGCGTTATGTGTTATGCGTTGTGCGTTATCCGCTATGCGTTATGCGTTTTGCGTTATGCGTTATGCGTTATGCGTTGTGCGTTATGCGTAATGCGTTATAGGTTATGCGTTATGTGTTATGCGTTATGCGTTATGCGTTATGCGTTATGCATTATGCGTTATGCGTTATGCTTTATGCGTTATGCGTTATGAGTAATGCGTGATCCGTTATGTGTTATGCGTTATGCGTTATGCGTTTTGCGTTATGCGTTATGCGTTATGCGTTATGCGTTATGCGTTATGCGTTATGCGTTATGCGTTATGCGTTATGCGTTATGCGTTATGCGTTATGCGTTATGCGTTATGCGTTATGCGTTATGCGTTAAGCGTTATGCGTTATGCGTTATGAGAAATGCGTGATCCGTTATACGTTATGCGTTATGCGTTATGGGTTATCCGTTATGCGTTATCCCTTATGCGTTATGCGTTATGCGTTATGCGTTATGCGTTATGCTATATACGTTATGCGTTATGCGTTATGCGTTATGCGTTATGCGTTATGCGTTATGCGTTATGTGTAATGCGTGATCCGTTATGCGTTATGCGTTATGTTTTATGCGTTGTGCGTTATCCGCTATGCGTTATGCGTTTTGCGTTATGCGTTATGCGTTATGCGTTGTGCGTTATGCGTTATGCGTTATAGGTTATGCGTTATGTGTTATGCGTTATGCGTTATGCGTTATGCGTTATGCATTATGCGTTATGCGTTATGCGTTATGCTTTATGCGTTATGCGTTATACGTTATGCGTTATGAGTAATGCGTGATCCGTTATGTGTTATGCGTTATGCGTTATGCGTTATGCGTTTTGCGTTATGCGTTATGCCTTATGCGTTATGCGTTATGCGTTATGCGTTATGCGTTATGCGTTATGCGTTATGCGTTATGCGTTATGCGTTATGCGTTATGCGTTATGCGTTATGCGTTATGCGTTATGCGTTATGCGTTATGCGTTATGCGTTATGCGTTATGCGTTATGCGTTATGCGTTATGCGTTATGCGTTATGCGTTATGCGTTATGCGTTATGCGTTATGCGTTATGCGTTATGCGTTATGCGTTATGCGTTATGAGAAATGCGTGATCCGTTATGCGTTATGCGTTATGAGTAATGCGTGATCCGTTATGCGTTATGCGTTATGCGTTATGCGTTATGCGTTATGCGTTATGCGTTATGCGTTATGCGTTATGCGTTATGCGTTATGAGAAATGCGTGATCCGTTATGCGTTATGCGTTATGAGTAATGCGTGATCCGTTATGCGTTATGCGTTATGCGTTATGCGTTATGCGTTATGCGTGTTCGTTATGCGTTATGCGTTATGAGTAATGCGTGATCCGTTATGCGTTATGCGTTATGCGTTATGCGTTATGCGTTATGCATTATGGGTTATTCGTTATGTGTTATGCGTTATGCGTTATGCGTTATGGGTTATCCGTTATGCGTTATCCCTTATGCGTTATGCGTTATGCGTTATGCGTTATGCGTTATGCGTTATGCTATATACGTTATGCGTTATGCGTTATGCGTTATGCGTTATGCGTTATGCGTTATGCGTTATGCGTTATGTGTAATGCGTGATCCGTTATGCGTTATGCGTTATGTTTTATGCGTTGTGCGTTATCCGCTATGCGTTATGCGTTTTGCGTTATGCGTTATGCGTTATGCGTTGTGCGTTATGCGTTATGCGTTATAGGTTATGCGTTATGTGTTATGCGTTATGCGTTATGCGTTATGCGTTATGCATTATGCGTTATGCGTTATGCGTTATGCTTTATGCGTTATGCGTTATACGTTATGCGTTATGAGTAATGCGTGATCCGTTATGTGTTATGCGTTATGCGTTATGCGTTATGCGTTTTGCGTTATGCGTTATGCCTTATGCGTTATGCGTTATGCGTTATGCGTTATGCGTTATGCGTTATGCGTTATGCGTTATGCGTTATGCGTTATGCGTTATGCGTTATGCGTTATGCGTTATGCGTTATGCGTTATGCGTTATGCGTTATGCGTTATGCGTTATGCGTTATGCGTTATGCGTTATGCGTTATGCGTTATGCGTTATGCGTTATGCGTTATGCGTTATGCGTTATGCGTTATGCGTTATGAGAAATGCGTGATCCGTTATGCGTTATGCGTTATGAGTAATGCGTGATCCGTTATGCGTTATGCGTTATGCGTTATGCGTTATGCGTTATGCGTTATGCGTTATGCGTTATGCGTTATGCGTTATGCGTTATGAGAAATGCGTGATCCGTTATGCGTTATGCGTTATGAGTAATGCGTGATCCGTTATGCGTTATGCGTTATGCGTTATGCGTTATGCGTTATGCGTGTTCGTTATGCGTTATGCGTTATGAGTAATGCGTGATCCGTTATGCGTTATGCGTTATGCGTTATGCGTTATGCGTTATGCATTATGGGTTATTCGTTATGTGTTATGCGTTATGCGTTATGCGTTATGGGTTATGCGTTATGTGTTATGCGTTATGCGTTATGCGTTATGCGTTATGCGTTATGCGTTATGCGTTATGCGTTATGCGTTATGCGTTATGCGTTATGTGTTATGCGTTATGCGTTATGCGTTATGCGTTATGCGTTATGCGTTATGCGTTATGCGTTATGCGTTATGCGTTATGCGTTATGCGTTATGCGTTATGCGTTATGAGAAATGCGTGATCCGTTATGCGTTATGCGTTATGAGTAATGCGTGATCCGTTATGCGTTATGCGTTATGCGTTATGCGTTATGCGTTATGCGTTATGCGTTATGCGTTATGCGTTGTGCGTTATGAGAAATGCGTGATCCGTTATGCGTTATGCGTTATGAGTAATGCGTGATCCGTTATGCGTTATGCGTTATGCGTTATGCGTTATGCGTTATGCGTTATGCGTTATGCGTTATGCGTTATGCGTTATGCGTGTTCGTTATGCGTTATGCGTTATGAGTAATGCGTGATCCGTTATGCGTTATGCGTTATGCGTTATGCGTTATGCGTTATGCATTATGGGTTATGCGTTATGTGTTATGCGTTATGCGTTATGCGTTATGCGTTATGGGTTATGAGTAATGCGTGACCCGTTATGCGTTATGCTTTTTGCGTTATGAGTTACGCGTAATGCGTTATGCGCTATGGGTCATGCGTTAAGCGTTATGCGTTATGCGTTATGCGTTATGGGTTATGCGTTATGTGTTATGCGTTATGCGTTATGCGTTATGCGTTATGCGTTATGCGTTATGCGTTATGGGTTATCCGTTATGCGTTATCCGTTATGCGTTATGCGTTATACGTTATGCGTTATGCGTTATGCTTTATGCGTTATGCGATATGCGTTATGCGTTATGCGTTATGCGTTATGCGTTATGCGTTATGCGTGATCCGTTATGCGTTATGCGTTATGCGTTATGTTTTATGCGTTGTGCGTTATCCGCTATGCGTTATGCGTTTTGCGTTATGCGTTATGCGTTATGCGTTGTGCGTTATGCGTTATGCGTTATGCGTTATGAGTTACGCGTAATGCGTTATGCGCTATGGGTCATGCGTTAAGCGTTATGCGTTATGCGTTATGCGTTATGGGTTATGCGTTATGGGTTATGAGTAATGCGTGATCCGTTATGCGTTATGCGTTATGAGTAATGCGTGATCCGTTATGCGTTATGCGTTATGCGTTATGCGTTATGCGTTATGCGTTATGCGTTATGGGTTATGCGTTATGTGTTATGCGTTATGCGTTATGCGTTATGCGTTATGCGTTATGCGATATGCGTTATGCGTTATGCGTTATGCGTTATGCGTTATGCGTTATGCGTTATGCGTTATGCGTTATGCGTTATGCGTTATGCGTTATGAGTAATGCTTGATCCGTTATGCGTTATGCGTTATGCGTTATGTGTTATGCGTTGTGCGTTATCCGCTATGCGTTATGCGTTTTGCGTTATGCGTTAAGCGTTATGCGTTATGCGTTATGCGTTATGGGTTATGCGTTATGTGTTATGCGTTATGCGTTATGCGTTATGCGTTATGGGTTATCCGTTATGCGTTATCCGGTATGCGTTATGCGTTATGCGTTATGCGTTATGCGTTATGCGTTATGCGATATGCGTTATGCGTTATGCGTTATGCGTTATGCGTTATGCGTTATGCGTTATGCGATATGCGTTATGCGTTATGCGTTATGCGTTATGCGTTATGCGTTATGCGTTATGCGTTATGCGTTATGCGTTATGCGTTATGCGTTATGCGTTATGAGTAATGCTTGATCCGTTATGCGTTATGCGTTATGTGTTATGCGTTGTGCGTTATCCGCTATGCGTTATGCGTTTTGCGTTATGCGTTATGCGTTGTGCGTTATGCGTTATGCGTTATAGGTTATGCGTTATGTGTTATGCGTTATGCGTTATGCGTTATGCGTTATGCGTTATGCGTTATGCGTTATGCGTTATGCGTTATGCGTTATGCGTTATGCGTTATGAGAAATGCGTGATCCGTTATGCGTTATGCGTTATGAGTAATGCGTGATCCGTTATGCGTTATGCGTTATGCGTTATGCGTTATGCGTTATGCGTTATGCGTTATGCGTTATGCGTTGTGCGTTATGAGAAATGCGTGATCCGTTATGCGTTATGCGTTATGAGTAATGCGTGATCCGTTATGCGTTATGCGTTATGCGTTATGCGTTATGCGTTATGCGTTATGCGTTATGCGTTATGCGTTATGCGTGTTCGTTATGCGTTATGCGTTATGAGTAATGCGTGATCCGTTATGCGTTATGCGTTATGCGTTATGCGTTATGCGTTATGCATTATGGGTTATGCGTTATGTGTTATGCGTTATGCGTTATGCGTTATGCGTTATGGGTTATGAGTAATGCGTGACCCGTTATGCGTTATGCTTTTTGCGTTATGAGTTACGCGTAATGCGTTATGCGCTATGGGTCATGCGTTAAGCGTTATGCGTTATGCGTTATGCGTTATGGGTTATGCGTTATGTGTTATGCGTTATGCGTTATGCGTTATGCGTTATGCGTTATGCGTTATGCGTTATGGGTTATCCGTTATGCGTTATCCGTTATGCGTTATGCGTTATACGTTATGCGTTATGCGTTATGCTTTATGCGTTATGCGATATGCGTTATGCGTTATGCGTTATGCGTTATGCGTTATGCGTTATGCGTTATGCGTTATGCGTTATGCGTTATGCGTTATGCGTTATGCGTTATGCGTTATGCGTTATGCGTTATGCGTTATGCGTTATGCGTTATGAGTAATGCGTGATCCGTTATGCGTTATGCGTTATGCGTTATGTTTTATGCGTTGTGCGTTATCCGCTATGCGTTATGCGTTTTGCGTTATGCGTTATGCGTTATGCGTTGTGCGTTATGCGTTATGCGTTATAGGTTATGCGTTATGTGTTATGCGTTATGCGTTATGCGTTATGCGTTATGCATTATGCGTTATGCGTTATGCTTTATGCGTTATGCGTTATACGTTATGCGTTATGAGTAATGCGTGATCCGTTATGTGTTATGCGTTATGCGTTATGCGTTATGCGTTTTGCGTTATGCGTTATGCCTTATGCGTTATGCGTTATGCGTTATGCGTTATGCGTTATGCGTTATGCGTTATGCGTTATGCGTTATGCGTTATGCGTTTTGCGTTATGCGTTATGCCTTATGCGTTATGCGTTATGCGTTATGCGTTATGCGTTATGCGTTATGCGTTATGCGTTATGCGTTATGCGTTATGCGTTATGCGTTATGCGTTATGCGTTATGCGTTATGCGTTATGCGTTATGCGTTATGCGTTATGCGTTATGCGTTATGCGTTATGCGTTATGCGTTATGCTTTATGCGTTATGCGATATGCGTTATGCGTTATGCGTTATGCGTTATGCGTTATGCGTTATGCGTTATGCGTTATGCGTTATGCGTTATGCGTTATGCGTTATGAGTAATGCGTGATCCGTTATGCGTTATGCGTTATGCGTTATAGGTTATGCGTTATGCGTTATGCGTTATGCATTATGCGTTATGCGTTATGCTTTATGCGTTATAGGTTATGCGTTATGCGTTATGCGTTATGCGTTATGCGTTATCCGTTATGCGTTATGCGTTATACGTTATGCGTTATGCGTTATGCTTTATGCGTTATGCGATATGCGTTATGCGTTATGCGTTATGCGTTATGCGTTATGCGTTATGCGTTATGCGTTATGCGTTATGCGTTATGCGTTAT
This sequence comes from Lasioglossum morio, assembly GCA_916610235.2. Taxonomy (NCBI): domain Eukaryota; kingdom Metazoa; phylum Arthropoda; class Insecta; order Hymenoptera; family Halictidae; genus Lasioglossum; species Lasioglossum morio. The sequence continues at coordinate 1,081,056 of CAKAJA020000257.1, forward strand.
GCGTTATGCGTTATGCGTTATGAGTAATGCGTGATCCGTTATGCGTTATGCGTTATGCGTTATGTTTTATGCGTTGTGCGTTATCCGCTATGCGTTATGCGTTTTGCGTTATGCGTTATGCGTTATGCGTTGTGCGTTATGCGTTATGCGTTATAGGTTATGCGTTATGTGTTATGCGTTATGCGTTATGCGTTATGCGTTATGCGTTATGCTTTATGCGTTATGCGTTATACGTTATGCGTTATGAGTAATGCGTGATCCGTTATGTGTTATGCGTTATGCGTTATGCGTTATGCGTTTTGCGTTATGCGTTATGCCTTATGCGTTATGCGTTATGCGTTATGCGTTATGCGTTATGCGTTATGCGTTATGCGTTATGCGTTATGCGTTATGCGTTTTGCGTTATGCGTTATGCCTTATGCGTTATGCGTTATGCGTTATGCGTTATGCGTTATGCGTTATGCGTTATGCGTTATGCGTTATGCGTTATGCGTTATGCGTTATGCGTTATGCGTTATGCGTTATGCGTTATGCGTTATGCGTTATGCGTTATGCGTTATGCGTTATGCGTTATGCGTTATGCGTTATGCGTTATGCGTTATGCGTTATGCGTTATGCGTTATGCGTTATGCTTTATGCGTTATGCGATATGCGTTATGCGTTATGCGTTATGCGTTATGCGTTATGCGTTATGCGTTATGCGTTATGCGTTATGCGTTATGCGTTATGCGTTATGCGTTATGCGTTATGCGTTATGCGTTATGAGTAATGCGTGATCCGTTATGCGTTATGCGTTATGCGTTATGTTTTATGCGTTGTGCGTTATCCGCTATGCGTTATGCGTTTTGCGTTATGCGTTATGCGTTATGCGTTGTGCGTTATGCGTTATGCGTTATAGGTTATGCGTTATGTGTTATGCGTTATGCGTTATGCGTTATGCGTTATGCATTATGCGTTATGCGTTATGCTTTATGCGTTATGCGTTATGCGTTATGCGATATGCGTTATGCGTTATGCGTTATGCGTTATGCGTTATGCGTTATGCGTTATGCGTTATGCGTTATGCGTTATGCGTTATGCGTTATGAGTAATGCTTGATCCGTTATGCGTTATGCGTTATGCGTTATGTGTTATGCATTATGCGTTATGCGTTATGCTTTATGCGTTATGCGTTATACGTTATGCGTTATGAGTAATGCGTGATCCGTTATGTGTTATGCGTTATGCGTTATGCGTTTTGCGTTATGCGTTATGCCTTATGCGTTATGCGTTATGCGTTATGCGTTATGCGTTATGCGTTATGCGTTATGCGTTATGCGTTATGCGTTATGCGTTATGCGTTTTGCGTTATGCGTTATGCCTTATGCGTTATGCGTTATGCGTTATGCGTTATGCGTTATGCGTTATGCGTTATGCGTTATGCGTTATGCGTTATGCGTTATGCGTTATGCGTTATGCGTTATGCGTTATGCGTTATGCGTTATGCGTTATGCGTTATGCGTTATGCGTTATGCGTTATGCGTTATGCGTTATGAGTAATGCGTGATCCGTTATGCGTTATGCGTTATGTTTTATGCGTTGTGCGTTATCCGCTATGCGTTATGCGTTTTGCGTTATGCGTTATGCGTTATGCGTTGTGCGTTATGCGTTATGCGTTATAGGTTATGCGTTATGTGTTATGCGTTATGCGTTATGCGTTATGCGTTATGCATTATGCGTTATGCGTTATGCTTTATGCGTTATGCGTTATGCGTTATGCGATATGCGTTATGCGTTATGCGTTATGCGTTATGCGTTATGCGTTATGCGTTATGCGTTATGCGTTATGCGTTATGAGTAATGCTTGATCCGTTATGCGTTATGCGTTATGCGTTATGTGTTATGCATTATGCGTTATGCGTTATGCTTTATGCGTTATGCGTTATACGTTATGCGTTATGAGTAATGCGTGATCCGTTATGTGTTATGCGTTATGCGTTATGCGTTTTGCGTTATGCGTTATGCCTTATGCGTTATGCGTTATGCGTTATGCGTTATGCGTTATGCGTTATGCGTTATGCGTTATGCGTTATGCGTTATGCGTTTTGCGTTATGCGTTATGCCTTATGCGTTATGCGTTATGCGTTATGCGTTATGCGTTATGCGTTATGCGTTATGCGTTATGCGTTATGCGTTATGCGTTATGCGTTATGCGTTATGCGTTATGCGTTATGCGTTATGCGTTATGCGTTATGCGTTATGCGTTATGCGTTATGCGTTATGCGTTATGCGTTATGCGTTATGCGTTATGCGTTATGCTTTATGCGTTATGCGATATGCGTTATGCGTTATGCGTTATGCGTTATGCGTTATGCGTTATGCGTTATGCGTTATGCGTTATGCGTTATGCGTTATGCGTTATGAGTAATGCGTGATCCGTTATGCGTTATGCGTTATGCGTTATGTTTTATGCGTTGTGCGTTATCCGCTATGCGTTATGCGTTTTGCGTTATGCGTTATGCGTTATGCGTTGTGCGTTATGCGTTATGCGTTATAGGTTATGCGTTATGTGTTATGCGTTATGCGTTATGCGTTATGCATTATGCGTTATGCGTTATGCGTTATGCTTTATGCGTTATGCGTTATGCGTTATGCGATATGCGTTATGCGTTATGCGTTATGCGTTATGCGTTATGCGTTATGCGTTATGAGTAATGCGTGATCCGTTATGCGTTATGCGTTATGCGTTATGCGTTATGCGTTATGCATTATGGGTTATGCGTTATGTGTTATGCGTTATGCGTTATGCGTTATGCGTTATGGGTTATGAGTAATGCGTGACCCGTTATGCGTTATGCTTTTTGCGTTATGAGTTACGCGTAATGCGTTATGCGCTATGGGTCATGCGTTAAGCGTTATACGTTATGCGTTATGCGTTATGGGTTATGCGTTATGTGTTATGCGTTATGCGTTATGCGTTATGCGTTATGCGTTATGCGTTATGGGTTATCCGTTATGCGTTATCCGTTATGCGTTATGCGTTATACGTTATGCGTTATGCGTTATGCTTTATGCGTTATGCGATATGCGTTATGCGTTATGCGTTATGCGTTATGCGTTATGCGTTATGCGTTATGCGTTATGCGTTATGCGTTATGCGTTATGAGTAATGCGTGATCCGTTATGCGTTATGCGTTATGCGTTATGTTTTATGCGTTGTGCGTTATCCGCTATGCGTTATGCGTTTTGCGTTATGCGTTATGCGTTATGCGTTGTGCGTTATGCGTTATGCGTTATAGGTTATGCGTTATGCGTTATGCGTTATGCGTTATGCATTATGCGTTATGCGTTATGCTTTATGCGTTATGCGTTATACGTTATGCGTTATGAGTAATGCGTGATCCGTTATGTGTTATGCGTTATGCGTTATGCGTTATGCGTTTTGCGTTATGCGTTATGCCTTATGCGTTATGCGTTATGCGTTATGCGTTATGCGTTATGCGTTATGCGTTATGCGTTATGCGTTATGCGTTATGCGTTATGCGTTATGCGTTATGCGTTATGCGTTATGCGTTATGCGTTATGCGTTATGCGTTATGCGTTATGCGTTATGCGTTATGCGTTATGCGTTATGCGTTATGCGTTATGCGTTATGCGTTATGCGTTATGCGTTATGCGTTATGCGTTATGCGTTATGCGTTATGCGTTATCCGCTATGCGATATGCGTTTTGCGTTATGCGTTATGCGTTATACGTTATGCGTAATGCGTTATGCGTTATGCGTTATGCAATTTGCGTTATGCGTTATGCGTTATGCGTGATCCGTTATGCGTTATGCGTTATGAGTAATGCGTGATCCGTTATGCGTTTTGCGTTATGCGTTATGCGTTATGCGTTATGCGTTATGCGTTATGCGTTATGCGTTATGGGTTATGCGTTATGTGTTATGCGTTATGCGTTATGCGTTATGCGTTATGCGTTATGCGTGATCCGTTATGCGTTATGCGTTATGAGTAATGCGTGATCCGTTATGCGTTTTGCGTTATGCGTTATGCGTTATGCGTTATGCGTTATGCGTTATGCGTTATGCGTTATGGGTTATGCGTTATGCGTTATGCGTTATGCGTTATGCGTTATGCGTTATGCGTTATGCGTTATGCGTTATGCGTTATGGGTTATCCGTTATGCGTTATCCGTTATGCGTTATGCGTTATGCGTTATGCGTTATGCGTTATGCGTTATGCGATATGCGTTATGCGTTATGCGTTATGCGTTATGCGTTATGCGTTATGCGTTATGCGTTATGCGATATGCGTTATGCGTTATGCGTTATGCGTTATGCGTTATGCGTTATGCGTTATGCGTTATGCGTTATGCGTTATGCGTTATGCGTTATGCGTTATGCGTTATGCGTTATGAGTAATGCGTGATCCGTTATGCGTTATGCGTTATGCGTTATGCGTAATGTGTTATGCGTTGTGAGTTATCCGCTATGCGTTATGCGTTTTGCGTTATGCGTTATGCGTTATGCGTTGTGCGTTATGCGTTATGCGTTATGCGTTATAGGTTATGCGTTATGTGTCATGCGTTATGCGTTATGCGTTATGCGTTATGCGATATGCGTTATGCGTTATGCGTTATGCGTTATGCGTTATGCGTTATGCGTTATGCGTTATGCGTTATGCGTTATGCGATATGCGTTATGCGTTATGCGTTATGCGTTATGCGTTATGCGTTATGCGTTATGCGTTATGCGTTATGCGTTATGCGTTATGCGTTATGCGTTATGAGTAATGCGTGATCCGTTATGCGTTATGCGTTATGCGTTATGCGTTATGCGTTATGCGTTATGCGTTATGTGTTATGCGTTGTGAGTTATCCGCTATGCGTTATGCGTTTTGCGTTATGCGTTATGCGTTATGCGTTGTGCGTTATGCGTTATGCGTTATGCGTTATAGGTTATGCGTTATGTGTCATGCGTTATGCGTTATGCTTTATGCGTTATGAGTTACGCGTAATGCGTTATGCGTTATGCGTTATGGGTTATGCGTTATGTGTTATCAGTTATGCGTTATGCGTTATGCGTTATGCGTTATGCGTTATGGGTTATCCGTTATGCGTTATCCGTTATGCGCTATGAGTTGTGCGTTATGCGTTATGCGTTATGCGTTATGCGTTATGCGTTATGCGTTATGCGTTATGCGTTATGCGTTATGTGTTATCCGTTATGAGTTATGAGTAATGCGTGATCCGCTATGCGTTATGCGTTATGAGTAATGCGTGATCCGTTATGCGTTATGCGTTATGAGTAATGCTTGATCCGTTACGCGTTATGCGTTATGCGTTATGCGTTATGGGTTATGCGTTATGTGTTATGAGTTATGCGTTATGCGTTATGCGTTATGCGTTATGCGTTATGGGTTATGAGTAATGCGTGATCCGTTATGCGTTATGCTTTATGCGTTATGAGTTACGCGTAATGCGTTATGCATTATGCGTTATGGGTTATGCGTTATGTGTTATGAGTTATGCGTTATGCGTTATGCGTTATGCGTTATGCGTTATGGGTTATGAGTTATGCGTTATGCGTTATGCGTTATGCGTTATGCGTTATGCGTTATGCGTTATTCGTTATGCGTTATGCGTTATGCGTTATGCGTTATGCGTTATGCGTTATGCGTTATGCGTTATGCGTTATGCGTTATGCGTTATGCGTTATGCGTTATGCGTTATGCGTTATGCGTTATGCGTTATGCGTTATGCGTTATGCGTTATGCGTTATGAGAAATGCGTGATCCGTTATGCGTTATGCGTTATGAGTAATGCGTGATCCGTTATGCGTTATGCGTTATGCGTTATGCGTTATGCGTTATGCGTTATGCGTTATGGGTTATGCGTTATGCGTTATGCGTTATGCGTTATGCGTTATGCGTTATGCGTTATGCGTTATGCGTTATGTGTTATCCGTTATGAGTTATCCGTTATGCGTTTTGCGTTATGCGTTATGCGTTATGCGTTATGCGGCATGCGTTATGCGTTATGCGTTATGCGTTATGCGTTATGCGTTATGCGTTATGCGATATGCGTTATGCGTTATGCGTTATGCCTTATGCGTTATGCGATTTGCGTTATGCGTTATGCGTTATGCGTTATGCGTTATGCGTTATTCGTTATGAGTAATGCGTGATCCGTTATGCGTTATGCGTTATGCGTTATGCGTTATGTGTTATGCGTTGTGCGTTATCCGCTATGCGTTATGCGTTTTGCGTTATGCGTTATGCGTTATGCGTTGTGCGTTATGCGTTATGCGTTATGCGTTATAGGTTATGCGTTATGTGTCATGCGTTATGCGTTATGCGTTATGCGTTATGCGGTATGCGTTATGCGTTATGCTTTATGCTTTATGCGTTATGCGTTATGCGTTATGCGTTATGCGTTATGCGTTATGCGTTATGTGTTATCCGTTATGAGTTATGAGTAATGCGTGATCCGTTATGCGTTATGCGTTATGAGTAATGCGTGATCCGTTATGCGTTATGCGTTATGCGTTATGCGTTATGTGTCATGCGTTATGCGTTATGCGTTATGCGTTATGCGTTATGCGTTATGCATTATGCGTTATGCGTTATGCTTTATGCGTTATGCGTTATAAGTAATGCGTGATCCGTTATGTGTTATGCGTTATGCGTTATGCGTTATGTGTTATGCGTTGTGCGTTATCCGCTATGCGTTATGCGTTTTGCGTTATGCGTTATGCGTTATGCGTTATGCGTTGTGCGTTATGCGTTATGCGTTATAGGTTATGCGTTATGTGTCATGCGTTATGCGTTATGCGTTATGCGTTATGCGGTATGCGTTATGCGTTATGCGTTATGGGTTATGAGTAATGCGTGATCCGTTATGCGTTATGCTTTATGCGTTATGAGTTACGCGTAATGCGTTATGCGTTATGCGTTATGGGTTATGCGTTATGTGTTATGAGTTATGCGTTATGCGTTATGCGTTATGCGTTATGCGTTATGCGTTATGGGTTATGAGTTATGCGTTATGCGTTATGCGTTATGCGTTATGCGTTATGCGTTATGCGTTATGCGTTATGCGTTATGCGTTATGCGTTATGTGTTATGCGTTGTGCGTTATCCGCTATGCGTTATGCGTTTTGCGTTATGCGTTATGCGTTATGCGTTGTGCGTTATGCGTTATGCGTTATAGGTTATGCGTTATGTGCTATGCGTGATGCGTTATGCGTTATGCGTTATGCATTATGCGTTATGCGTTATGCTTTATGCGTTATGCGTTATGAGTAATGCGTGATCCGTTATGTGTTATGCGTTATGCGTTATGCGTTATGCGATTTGCGTTATGCGTTATGCGTTATGCGTTATGCGTTATGCGTTATGAGTTATGCGTTATGCGTTATGCGTTATGCGTTATGCGTTATGCGTTATGCGTTATGCGTTATGCGTTATGCGTTATGCGTTATGCGTTATGCGTTATGCGTTATGCGTTATGCGTTATGCGTTATGCGTTATGCGTTATGCGTTATGCGTTATGCGTTATTCGTTATGAGTAATGCGTGATCCGTTATGCGTTATGCGTTATGCGTTATGCGTTATGCGTTATGTGTTATGCGTTGTGCGTTATCCGCTATGCGTTATGCGTTTGGCGTTATGCGTTATGCGTTATGCGTTGTGCGTTATGCGTTATGCGTTATGCGTTATAGGTTATGCGTTATGTGTCATGCGTTATGCGTTATGCGTTATGCGTTATGCGGTATGCGTTATGCGTTATGCTTTATGCTTTATGCGTTATGCGTTATGCGTTATGCGTTATGCGTTATGCGTTATGCGTTATGCGTTATGTGTTATCCGTTATGAGTTATGAGTAATGCGTGATCCGTTATGCGTTATGCGTTATGAGTAATGCGTTATGCAATTTGCGTTATGCGTTATGCGTTATGCGTGATCCGTTATGCGTTATGCGTTATGAGTAATGCGTGATCCGTTATGCGTTTTGCGTTATGCGTTATGCGTTATGCGTTATGCGTTATGCGTTATGCGTTATGCGTTATGGGTTATGCGTTATGTGTTATGCGTTATGCGTTATGCGTTATGCGTTATGCGTTATGCGTGATCCGTTATGCGTTATGCGTTATGAGTAATGCGTGATCCGTTATGCGTTTTGCGTTATGCGTTATGCGTTATGCGTTATGCGTTATGCGTTATGCGTTATGGGTTATGCGTTATGTGTTATGCGTTATGCGTTATGCGTTATGCGTTATGCGTTATGAGTTGTGCGTTATGCGTTATGCGTTATGCGTTATGCGTTATGCGTTATGCGTTATGCGTTATGCGTTATGCGTTATGGGTTATCCGTTATGCGTTATCCGTTATGCGTTATGCGTTATGCGTTATGCGTTATGCGTTATGCGTTATGCGATATGCGTTATGCGTTATGCGTTATGCGTTATGCGTTATGCGTTATGCGTTATGCGTTATGCGATATGCGTTATGCGTTATGCGTTATGCGTTATGCGTTATGCGTTATGCGTTATGCGTTATGCGTTATGCGTTATGCGTTATGCGTTATGCGTTATGCGTTATGAGTAATGCGTGATCCGTTATGCGTTATGCGTTATGCGTTATGCGTAATGTGTTATGCGTTGTGAGTTATCCGCTATGCGTTATGCGTTTTGCGTTATGCGTTATGCGTTATGCGTTGTGCGTTATGCGTTATGCGTTATGCGTTATAGGTTATGCGTTATGTGTCATGCGTTATGCGTTATGCGTTATGCGTTATGCGATATGCGTTATGCGTTATGCGTTATGCGTTATGCGTTATGCGTTATGCGTTATGCGTTATGCGTTATGCGTTATGCGATATGCGTTATGCGTTATGCGTTATGCGTTATGCGTTATGCGTTATGCGTTATGCGTTATGCGTTATGCGTTATGCGTTATGCGTTATGAGTAATGCGTGATCCGTTATGCGTTATGCGTTATGCGTTATGCGTTATGCGTTATGCGTTATGCGTTATGTGTTATGCGTTGTGAGTTATCCGCTATGCGTTATGCGTTTTGCGTTATGCGTTATGCGTTATGCGTTGTGCGTTATGCGTTATGCGTTATGCGTTATAGGTTATGCGTTATGTGTCATGCGTTATGCGTTATGCTTTATGCGTTATGAGTTACGCGTAATGCGTTATGCGTTATGCGTTATGGGTTATGCGTTATGTGTTATCAGTTATGCGTTATGCGTTATGCGTTATGCGTTATGCGTTATGGGTTATCCGTTATGCGTTATCCGTTATGCGCTATGAGTTGTGCGTTATGCGTTATGCGTTATGCGTTATGCGTTATGCGTTATGCGTTATGCGTTATGCGTTATGTGTTATCCGTTATGAGTTATGAGTAATGCGTGATCCGCTATGCGTTATGCGTTATGAGTAATGCGTGATCCGTTATGCGTTATGCGTTATGAGTAATGCTTGATCCGTTACGCGTTATGCGTTATGCGTTATGCGTTATGGGTTATGCGTTATGTGTTATGAGTTATGCGTTATGCGTTATGCGTTATGCGTTATGCGTTATGGGTTATGAGTAATGCGTGATCCGTTATGCGTTATGCTTTATGCGTTATGAGTTACGCGTAATGCGTTATGCATTATGCGTTATGGGTTATGCGTTATGTGTTATGAGTTATGCGTTATGCGTTATGCGTTATGCGTTATGCGTTATGGGTTATGAGTTATGCGTTATGCGTTATGCGTTATGCGTTATGCGTTATGCGTTATGCGTTATGCGTTATGCGTTATGCGTTATGCGTTATGGGTTATGAGTAATGCGTGATCCGTTATGCGTTATGCTTTATGCGTTATGAGTTACGCGTAATGCGTTATGCATTATGCGTTATGGGTTATGCGTTATGTGTTATGAGTTATGCGTTATGCGTTATGCGTTATGCGTTATGCGTTATGGGTTATGAGTTATGCGTTATGCGTTATGCGTTATGCGTTATGCGTTATGCGTTATGCGTTATTCGTTATGCGTTATGCGTTATGCGTTATGCGTTATGCGTTATGCGTTATGCGTTATGCGTTATGCGTTATGCGTTATGCGTTATGCGTTATGCGTTATGCGTTATGCGTTATGCGTTATGCGTTATGCGTTATGCGTTATGCGTTATGCGTTATGCGTTATGCGTTATGAGAAATGCGTGATCCGTTATGCGTTATGCGTTATGAGTAATGCGTGATCCGTTATGCGTTATGCGTTATGCGTTATGCGTTATGCGTTATGCGTTATGCGTTATGGGTTATGCGTTATGCGTTATGCGTTATGCGTTATGCGTTATGCGTTATGCGTTATGCGTTATGCGTTATGTGTTATCCGTTATGAGTTATCCGTTATGCGTTTTGCGTTATGCGTTATGCGTTATGCGTTATGCGGCATGCGTTATGCGTTATGCGTTATGCGTTATGCGTTATGCGTTATGCGTTATGCGATATGCGTTATGCGTTATGCGTTATGCCTTATGCGTTATGCGATTTGCGTTATGCGTTATGCGTTATGCGTTATGCGTTATGCGTTATTCGTTATGAGTAATGCGTGATCCGTTATGCGTTATACGTTATGCGTTATGCGTTATGTGTTATGCGTTGTGCGTTATCCGCTATGCGTTATGCGTTTTGCGTTATGCGTTATGCGTTATGCGTTGTGCGTTATGCGTTATGCGTTATGCGTTATAGGTTATGCGTTATGTGTCATGCGTTATGCGTTATGCGTTATGCGTTATGCGGTATGCGTTATGCGTTATGCTTTATGCTTTATGCGTTATGCGTTATGCGTTATGCGTTATGCGTTATGCGTTATGCGTTATGTGTTATCCGTTATGAGTTATGAGTAATGCGTGATCCGTTATGCGTTATGCGTTATGAGTAATGCGTGATCCGTTATGCGTTATGCGTTATGCGTTATGCGTTATGTGTCATGCGTTATGCGTTATGCGTTATGCGTTATGCGTTATGCGTTATGCATTATGCGTTATGCGTTATGCTTTATGCGTTATGCGTTATAAGTAATGCGTGATCCGTTATGTGTTATGCGTTATGCGTTATGCGTTATGTGTTATGCGTTGTGCGTTATCCGCTATGCGTTATGCGTTTTGCGTTATGCGTTATGCGTTATGCGTTATGCGTTATGCGTTATGCGTTATGCGTTATGGGTTATGCGTTATGTGTCATGCGTTATGCGTTATGCGTTATGCGTTATGCGGTATGCGTTATGCGTTATGCGTTATGGGTTATGAGTAATGCGTGATCCGTTATGCGTTATGCTTTATGCGTTATGAGTTACGCGTAATGCGTTATGCGTTATGCGTTATGGGTTATGCGTTATGTGTTATGAGTTATGCGTTATGCGTTATGCGTTATGCGTTATGCGTTATGCGTTATGGGTTATGAGTTATGCGTTATGCGTTATGCGTTATGCGTTATGCGTTATGCGTTATGCGTTATGCGTTATGCGTTATGCGTTATGTGTTATGCGTTGTGCGTTATCCGCTATGCGTTATGCGTTTTGCGTTATGCGTTATGCGTTATGCGTTGTGCGTTATGCGTTATGCGTTATAGGTTATGCGTTATGTGCTATGCGTGATGCGTTATGCGTTATGCGTTATGCATTATGCGTTATGCGTTATGCTTTATGCGTTATGCGTTATGAGTAATGCGTGATCCGTTATGTGTTATGCGTTATGCGTTATGCGTTATGCGTTTTGCGTTATGCGTTATGCGTTATGCGTTATGCGTTATGCGTTATGCGTTATGCGTTATGCGTTATGCGTTATGCGTTATGCGTTATGCGTTATGCGTTATGCGTTATGCGTTATGCGTTATGCGTTATGCGTTATGCGTTATGCGTTATGCGTTATGCGTTATGCGTTATGCGTTATGCGTTATTCGTTATGAGTAATGCGTGATCCGTTATGCGTTATGCGTTATGCGTTATGCGTTATGTGTTATGCGTTGTGCGTTATCCGCTATGCGTTATGCGTTTGGCGTTATGCGTTATGCGTTATGCGTTGTGCGTTATGCGTTATGCGTTATGCGTTATAGGTTATGCGTTATGTGTCATGCGTTATGCGTTATGCGTTATGCGTTATGCGGTATGCGTTATGCGTTATGCTTTATGCTTTATGCGTTATGCGTTATGCGTTATGCGTTATGCGTTATGCGTTATGCGTTATGCGTTATGTGTTATCCGTTATGAGTTATGAGTAATGCGTGATCCGTTATGCGTTATGCGTTATGAGTAATGCGTGATCCGTTATGCGTTATGCGTTATGCGTTATGCGTTATGTGTCATGCGTTATGCGTTATGCGTTATGCGTTATGCGTTATGCGTTATGCATTATGCGTTATGCGTTATGCTTTATGCGTTATGCGTTATAAGTAATGCGTGATCCGTTATGTGTTATGCGTTATGCGTTATGCGTTATGTGTTATGCGTTGTGCGTTATCCGCTATGCGTTATGCGTTTTGCGTTATGCGTTATGCGTTATGCGTTATGCGTTGTGCGTTATGCGTTATGCGTTATAGGTTATGCGTTATGTGTCATGCGTTATGCGTTATGCGTTATGCGTTATGCGGTATGCGTTATGCGTTATGCTTTATGCTTTATGCGTTATGCGTTATGCGTTATGCGTTATGCGTTATGCGTTATGCGTTATGTGTTATCCGTTATGAGTTATGAGTAATGCGTGATCCATTATGCGTTATGCGTTATGAGTAATGCGTGATCCGTTATGCGTTATGCGTTATGAGTAATGCTTGATCCGTTACGCGTTACGCGTTATGCGTTATGCGTTATGGGTTATGCGTTATGTGTTATGAGTTATGCGTTATGCGTTATGCGTTATGCGTTATGCGTTATGCGTTATGGGTTATGAGTAATGCGTGATCCGTTATGCGTTATGCTTTATGCGTTATGAGTTACGCGTAATGCGTTATGCGTTATGCGTTATGGGTTATGCGTTATGTGTTATGAGTTATGCGTTATGCGTTATGCGTTATGCGTTATGCGTTATGCGTTATGGGTTATGAGTTATGCGTTATGCGTTATGCGTTATGCGTTATGCGTTATGCGTTATGCGTTATGCGTTATGCGTTATGTGTTATGCGTTGTGCGTTATCCGCTATGCGTTATGCGTTTTGCGTTATGCGTTATGCGTTATGCGTTGTGCGTTATGCGTTATGCGTTATAGGTTATGCGTTATGTGTTATGCGTTATGCGTTATGCGTTATGCGTTATGCATTATGCGTTATGCGTTATGCTTTATGCGTTATGCGTTATGAGTAATGCGTGATCCGTTATGTGTTATGCGTTATGCGTTATGCGTTATGCGTTTTGCGTTATGCGTTATGCGTTATGCGTTATGCGTTATGCGTTATGCGTTATGCGTTATGCGTTATGCGTTATGCGTTATGCGTTATGCGTTATGCGTTATGCGTTATGCGTTATGCGTTATGCGTTATGCGTTATGCGTTATGCGTTATGCGTTATGGGTTATGCGTTATTTGTTATGCGTTATGCGTTATGCGTTATGCGTTATGCGTTATGCGTTATGCGTTATGCGTTATGCGTTATGCGTTATGCGTTATGCGTTATGCGTTATGCGTTATGCGTTATGCGTTATGCGTTATGCGTTATGCGTTATGCGTTATGCGTTATACGTTATGTGTTATCCGTTATGAGTTATCCGTTATGCGTTTTGCGTTATGCGTTATGCGTTATGCGTTATGCGTTATGCGTTATGCGTTATGCGTTATGCGTTATGCGTTATGCGTTATGCGTTATGCGATATGCGTTATGCGTTATGCGTTATGCCTTATGCGTTATGCGATTTGCGTTATGCGTTATGCGTTATGCGTTATGCGTTATGCGTTATGTGTTATGCGTTATGCGTTATGCGTTATGCGTTATGCGTTATGCGTTATGCGTTATGCGTTATGCGTTATGCGTTATGCGTTATGGGTTATGCGTTATGCGTTATGCGTTATGCGTTATGCGTTATGCGTTATGCGTTATGCGTTATGCGTTATGCGTTATGCGTTATGCGTTATGCGTTATGCGTTATGCGTTATGCGTTATGCGTTACGCAATATGCGTTATGCGTTATGCGTTATGCGTTATGCGTTATGCGTTATGCGTGATCCGTTATGCGTTATGCGTTATGAGTAATGCGTGATGCGTTATGCGTTATGCGTTATGCGTTATGCGTTATGCGTTATGCGTTATGCGTTATGGGTTATGAGTAATGCGTGACCCGTTATGCGTTATGCTTTATGCGTTATGAGTTACGCGTAATGCGTTATGCGCTATGGGTCATGCGTTAAGCGTTATGAGTTATGCGTTATGCGTTATCTGTTATGCGTTATGTGTTATGCGTTATGCGTTATGCGTTATGCGTTATGCGTTATGGGTTATCCGTTATGCGTTATGCGTTATGCGTTATGCGTTATGCGTTATGCGTTATGCGTTATGGGTTATCCGTTATGCGTTATGCGTTATGCGTTATGCGTTATGCGTTATGCGTTATGCGATATGCGTTATGCGATATGCGTTATGCGTTATGCGTTATGCGTTATGCGTTATGCGTTATGCGTTATGCGTTATGTGTTATGCGTTATGCGTTATGCGTTATGCGTTATGCGTTATGGGTTATGAGTAATGCGTGATCCGTTATGCGTTATGCTTTATGCGTTATGAGTTACGCGTAATGCGTTATGCGTTATGCGTTATGGGTTATGCGTTATGTGTTATGAGTTATGCGTTATGCGTTATGCGTTATGCGTTATGCGTTATGGGTTATGAGTTATGCGTTATGCGTTATGCGTTATGCGTTATGCGTTATGCGTTATGCGTTATGCGTTATGCGTTATGCGTTATGCGTTATGTGTTATGCGTTGTGCGTTATCCGCTATGCGTTATGCGTTTTGCGTTATGCGTTATGCGTTATGCGTTGTGCGTTATGCGTTATGCGTTATAGGTTATGCGTTATGTGCTATGCGTGATGCGTTATGCGTTATGCGTTATGCATTATGCGTTATGCGTTATGCTTTATGCGTTATGCGTTATGAGTAATGCGTGATCCGTTATGTGTTATGCGTTATGCGTTATGCGTTATGCGTTTTGCGTTATGCGTTATGCGTTATGCGTTATGCGTTATGCGTTATGCGTTATGCGTTATGCGTTATGCGTTATGCGTTATGCGTTATGCGTTATGCGTTATGCGTTATGCGTTATGCGTTATGCGTTATGCGTTATGCGTTATGCGTTATGCGTTATTCGTTATGAGTAATGCGTGATCCGTTATGCGTTATGCGTTATGCGTTATGCGTTATGTGTTATGCGTTGTGCGTTATCCGCTATGCGTTATGCGTTTTGCGTTATGCGTTATGCGTTATGCGTTGTGCGTTATGCGTTATGCGTTATGCGTTATAGGTTATGCGTTATGTGTCATGCGTTATGCGTTATGCGTTATGCGTTATGCGGTATGCGTTATGCGTTATGCTTTATGCTTTATGCGTTATGCGTTATGCGTTATGCGTTATGCGTTATGCGTTATGCGTTATGCGTTATGCGTTATGCGTTATGTGTTATCCGTTATGAGTTATGAGTAATGCGTGATCCTTTATGCGTTATGCGTTATGAGTAATGCGTGATCCGTTATGCGTTATGCGTTATGCGTTATGCGTTATGTGTCATGCGTTATGCGTTATGCGTTATGCGTTATGCGTTATGCGTTATGCATTATGCGTTATGCGTTATGCTTTATGCGTTATGCGTTATAAGTAATGCGTGATCCGTTATGTGTTATGCGTTATGCGTTATGCGTTATGTGTTATGCGTTGTGCGTTATCCGCTATGCGTTATGCGTTTTGCGTTATGCGTTATGCGTTATGCGTTATGCGTTGTGCGTTATGCGTTATGCGTTATAGGTTATGCGTTATGTGTCATGCGTTATGCGTTATGCGTTATGCGGTATGCGTTATGCGTTATGCTTTATGCTTTTTGCGTTATGCGTTATGCGTTATGCGTTATGCGTTATGCGTTATGCGTTATGCGTTATGTGTTATCCGTTATGAGTTATGAGTAATGCGTGATCCGTTATGCGTTATGCGTTATGAGTAATGCGTGATCCGTTATGCGTTATGCGTTATGCGTTATGCGTTATGTGTCATGCGTTATGCGTTATGCGTTATGCGTTATGCGTTATGCGTTATGCATTATGCGTTATGCGTTATGCTTTATGCGTTATGCGTTATAAGTAATGCGTGATCCGTTATGTGTTATGCGTTATGCGTTATGCGTTATGTGTTATGCGTTGTGCGTTATCCGCTATGCGTTATGCGTTTTGCGTTATGCGTTATGCGTTATGCGTTATGCGTTGTGCGTTATGCGTTATGCGTTATAGGTTATGCGTTATGTGTCATGCGTTATGCGTTATGCGTTATGCGTTATGCGGTATGCGTTATGCGTTATGCTTTATGCTTTATGCGTTATGCGTTATGCGTTATGCGTTATGCGTTATGCGTTATGTGTTATCCGTTATGAGTTATGAGTAATGCGTGATCCGTTATGCGTTATGCGTTATGAGTAATGCGTGATCCGTTATGCGTTATGCGTTATGAGTAATGCTTGATCCGTTACGCGTTATGCGTTATGCGTTATGCGTTATGGGTTATGCGTTATGTGTTATGAGTTATGCGTTATGCGTTATGCGTTATGCGTTATGCGTTATGCGTTATGGGTTATGAGTAATGCGTGATCCGTTATGCGTTATGCTTTATGCGTTATGAGTTACGCGTAATGCGTTATGCGTTATGCGTTATGGGTTATGCGTTATGTGTTATGAGTTATGCGTTATGCGTTATGCGTTATGCGTTATGCGTTATGCGTTATGGGTTATGAGTTATGCGTTATGCGTTATGCGTTATGCGTTATGCGTTATGCGTTATGCGTTATGCGTTATGCGTTATGCGTTATGTGTTATGCGTTGTGCGTTATCCGCTATGCGTTATGCGTTTTGCGTTATGCGTTATGCGTTATGCGTTGTGCGTTATGCGTTATGCGTTATAGGTTATGCGTTATGTGTTATGCGTTATGCGTTGTGCGTTATGCGTTATGCGTTATAGGTTATGCGTTATGTGTTATGCGTTATGCGTTATGCGTTATGCGTTATGCATTATGCGTTATGCGTTATGCTTTATGCGTTATGCGTTATGAGTAATGCGTGATCCGTTATGTGTTATGCGTTATGCGTTATGCGTTATGCGTTTTGCGTTATGCGTTATGCGTTATGCGTTATGCGTTATGCGTTATGCGTTATGCGTTATGCGTTATGCGTTATGCGTTATGCGTTATGCGTTATGCGTTATGCGTTATGCGTTATGCGTTATGCGTTATGCGTTATGCGATATGCGTTATGCGTTATGCGTTATGCCTTATGCGTTATGCGATTTGCGTTATGCGTTATGCGTTATGCGTTATGGGTTATGAGTAATGCGTGATCCGTTATGCGTTATGCTTTATGCGTTATGAGTTACGCGTAATGCGTTATGCGTTATGCGTTATGGGTTATGCGTTATGTGTTATGAGTTATGCGTTATGCGTTATGCGTTATGCGTTATGCGTTATGCGTTATGGGTTATGAGTTATGCGTTATGCGTTATGCGTTATGCGTTATGCGTTATGCGTTATGCGTTATGCGTTATGCGTTATGTGTTATGCGTTATGCGTTATGCGTTATGCGTTATGCGTTATGCGTTATGCGTTATGCGTTATGCGTTATGCGTTATACGTTATGTGTTATCCGTTATGAGTTATCCGTTATGCGTTTTGCGTTATGCGTTATGCGTTATGCGTTATGCGTTATGCGTTATGCGTTATGCGTTATGCGTTATGCGTTATGCGTTATGCGTTATGCGTTATGTGTTATGCGTTATGCGTTATGCGTTATGCGTTATGCGTTATGCGTTATGCGTTATGCGTTATGCGTTATGCGTTATGCGTTATGCGTTATGGGTTATGCGTTATGCGTTATGCGTTATGCGTTATGCGTTATGCGTTATGCGTTATGCGTTATGCGTTATGCGTTATGCGTTATGCGTTATGCGTTATGCGTTATGCGTTATGCGTTATGCGTTACGCAATATGCGTTATGCGTTATGCGTTATGCGTTATGCGTTATGCGTGATCCGTTATGCGTTATGCGTTATGAGTAATGCGTGATGCGTTATGCGTTATGCGTTATGCGTTATGCGTTATGCGTTATGCGTTATGCGTTATGCGTTATGCGTTATGGGTTATGAGTAATGCGTGACCCGTTATGCGTTATGCTTTATGCGTTATGAGTTACGCACAATGCGTTATGCGCTATGGGTCATGCGTTAAGCGTTATGCGTTATGCGTTATGCGTTATCTGTTATGCGTTATGTGTTATGCGTTATGCGTTATGCGTTATGCGTTATGCGTTATGGGTTATCCGTTATGCGTTATGCGTTATGCGTTATGCGTTATGCGTTATGCGTTATGCGATATGCGTTATGCGTTATGCGTTATGCGTTATGCGTTATGCGTTATGCGTTATGCGTTATGCGTTATGCGTTATGCGTTATGCGTTATGCGTTATGCGATATGCGTTATGCGTTATGCGTTATGAGTTATGCGTTATGCGTTATGCGTTATGCGTTATGCGTTATGCGTTATGCGTTATGCGTTATGCGTTATGCGTTATGCGTTATGCGTTATGCGTTATGAGTAATGCGTGATCCGTTATGCGTTATGCGTTATGCGTTATGCGTTATGTGTTATGCGTTGTGCGTTATCCGCTATGCGTTATGCGTTTTGCGTTATGCGTTATGCGTTATGCGTTATGCGTTGTGCGTTATGCGTTATGCGTTATGCGTTATAGGTTATGCGTTATGTGTCATGCGTTATGCGTTATGCGTTATGCGTTATGCGTTATGCGTTATGCGTTATGCGTTATGCGTTATGCATTATGCGTTATGCGTTATGCTTTATGCGTTATGCGTTATAAGTAATGCGTGATCCGTTATGTGTTATGCGTTATGCGTTATGCGTTATGCGTTATGTGTTATGCGTTGTGCGTTTTCCGCTATGCGTTATGCGTTTTGCGTTATGCGTTATGCGTTATGCGTTGTGCGTTATGCGTTATGCGTTATAGGTTATGCGTTATGTGTCATGCGTCATGCGTTATGCGTTATGCGTTATGCGTCATGCGGTATGTGTTATGCGTTATGCTTTATGCGTTATGCGTTATAAGTAATGCGTGATCCGTTATGTGTTATGCGTTATGCGTTATGCGTTTTGCGTTATGCGTTATGCGTTATGCGTTATGCGTTATGCGTTATGCGTTATGCGTTATGCGTTATGCGTTATGCGTTATGCGTTATGCGTTATGCGTTATGCGTTATGCGTTATGCGTTATGCGTTATGCGTTATGCGTTATGCGTTATGCGTTATGCGTTATGCGTTATGCGTTATGCGTTATGCGTTATGCGTTATGCGTTATGCGTTATGCGTTATGCGTTATGCGTTATGTGTTATCCGTTATGAGTTATGAGTAATGCGTGATCCGTTATGCGTTATGCGTTATGAGTAATGCGTGATCCGTTATGCGTTATGCGTTATGAGTAATGCTTGATCCGTTACGCGTTATGCGTTATGCGTTATGCGTTATGGGTTATGCGTTATGTGTTATGGGTTATGCGTTATGCGTTATGCGTTATGCGTTATGCGTTATGCGTTATGCGTTATGCGTTATGGGTTATGAGTAATGCGTGATCCGTTATGCGTTATGCTTTATGCGTTATGAGTTACGCGTAATGCGTTATGCGTTATGCGTTATGGGTTATGCGTTATGTGTTATGAGTTATGCGTTATGCGTTATGCGTTATGCGTTATGCGTTATGGGTTATGAGTAATGCGTGATCCGTTATGCGTTATGCTTTATGCGTTATGAGTTACGCGTAATGCGTTATGCGTTATGCGTTATGGGTTATGCGTTATGTGTTATGAGTTATGCGTTATGCGTTATGCGTTATGCGTTATGCGTTATGGGTTATCCGTTATGCGTTATCCGTTATGAGTTTTGCGTTATGCGTTATGCGTTATGAGTTGTGCGTTATGCGTTATGCGTTATGCGTTAGGCGTTATGCGTTATGCGTTATGCGTTATGCGTTATGCGTTATGCGTTATGGGTTATCCGTTATGCGATATGCGTTATGCGTTATGCGTTATGCGTTATGCGTTATGCGTTATGCGTTATGCGTTATGCGTTATGCGTTATGCGTTATGCGTTATGCGTTATGCGTTATGCGTTATGGGTTATGCGTTATGTGTTATGAGTTATGCGTGATGCGTTATGCGTTATGCGTTATGCGTTATGGGTTATCCGTTATGCGTTATCCGTTATGAGTTTTGCGTTATGCGTTATGCGTTATGAGTTGTGCGTTATGCGTTATGCGTTATGCGTTATGCGTTATGCGTTATGCGTTATGCGTTATGCGTTATGGGTTATCCGTTATGCGTTATCCGTTATGCGTTATGCGTTATGCGTTATGCGTTATGCGTTATGCGTTATGCGATATGCCTTATGCGTTATGCGTTATGCGTTATGCGTTATGCGTTATGCGTTATGCGTTATGCGTTATGCGATATGCGTTATGCGTTATGCGTTATGCGTTATGCGTTATGCGTTATGCGTTATGCGTTATGCGTTATGCGTTATGCGTTATGCGTTATGCGTTATGCGTTATGCGTTATGCGTTATGCGTTAGTAGTAATGCATGATCCGTTATGCGTTATGCGTTATGCGTTATGCGTTATGCGTTATGTGTTATGCGTTGTGAGTTATCCGCTATGCGTTATGCGTTTTGCGTTATGCGTTATGCGTTATGCGTTGTGCGTTATACGTTATGCGTTATGCGTTATAGGTTATGCGTTATGTGTTATGCGTTGTGCGTTATGCGTTATGCGTTATAGGTTATGCGTTATGTGTCATGCGTTATGCGTTATGCGTTATGCGTTATGCGGTATGCGTTATGCGTTATGCGTTATGCGTTATGCGTTATGCGTTATGCGTTATGCGTTATGCGTTATGGGTTATGAGTAATGCGTGATCCGTTATGCGTTATGCTTTATGCGTTATGAGTTACGCGTAATGCGTTATGCGTTATGCGTTATGGGTTATGCGTTATGTGTTATGAGTTATGCGTTATGCGTTATGCGTTATGCGTTATGCGTTATGGGTTATCCGTTATGCGTTATCCGTTAAGAGTTTTGCGTTATGCGTTATGCGTTATGAGTTGTGCGTTATGCGTTATGCGTTATGCGTTATGCGTTATGCGTTATGCGTTATGCGTTATGCGTTATGTGTTATCCGTTATGAGTTATGAGTAATGCGTGATCCGTTATGCGTTATGCGTTATGAGTAATGCGTGATCCGTTATGCGTTATGCGTTATGAGTAATGCTTGATCCGTTACGCGTTATGCGTTATGCGTTATGCGTTATGGGTTATGCGTTATGTGTTATGAGTTATGCGTTATGCGTTATGCGTTATGCGTTATGCGTTATGCGTTATGCGTTATGCGTTATGTGTTATGGGTTATGCGTTATGCGTTATGCGTTATGCGTTATGCGTTATGCGTTATGCGTTATGCGTTATGCGTTATGCGTTATGCGTTATGCGTTATGCGTTATGCGTTATGCGTTATGCGTTATGCGTTATGCGTTATGCGTTATGCGTTATGCGTTATGCGTTATGCGTTATGCGTTATGGGTTATGCGTTATTTGTTATGCGTTGTGCGTTATGCGTTATGCGTTATGCGTTATGCGTTATGCGTTATGCGTTATGCGTTATGCGTTATGCGTTATGCGTTATGCGTTATGCGTTATGCGTTATGCGTTATGCGTTATGCGTTATGCGTTATGCGTTATGCGTTATGCGTTATGCGTTATGCGTTATGCGTTATGCGTTATGCGTTATGCGTTATGCGTTATGCGTTATGTGTTATCCGTTATGAGTTATCCGTTATGCGTTTTGCGTTATGCGTTATGCGTTATGCGTTATGCGTTATGCGATATGCGTTATGCGTTATGCGTTATGCCTTATGCGTTATGCGATTTGCGTTATGCGTTATGCGTTATGCGTTATGCGTTATGCGTTATGTGTTATGGGTTATGCGTTATGCGTTATGCGTTATGCGTTATGCGTTATGCGTTATGCGTTATGCGTTATGCGTTATGCGTTATGGGTTATGCGTTATGCGTTATGCGTTATGCGTTATGCGTTATGCGTTATGCGTTATGCGTTATGCGTTATGCGTTATGCGTTATGCGTTATGCGTTATGCGTTATGCGTTATGCGTTATGCGTTATGCGTTATGCGTTATGCGTTATGCGTTATGCGTTACGCAATATGCGTTATGCGTTCTGCGTTATGCGTTATGCGTTATGCGTTATGCGTTATGCGTGATCCGTTATGCGTTATGCGTTATGAGTAATCCGTGATCCGTTATGCGTTATGCGTTATGCGTTATGCGTTATGCGTTATGCGTTATGCGTTATGCGTTATGCGTTATGGGTTATGCGTTATGTGTTATGCGTTATGCGTTATGCGTTATGCGTTATGCGTTATGGGCTATGAGTAATGCGTGACCCGTTATGCGTTATGCTTTATGCGTTGTGAGTTACGCGTAATGCGTTATGCGCTATGGGTCATGCGTTAAGCGTTATGCGTTATGCGTTATGCGTTATGGGTTATGCGTTATGTGTTATGCGTTATGCGTTATGCGTTATGCGTTATGCGTTATGCGTTATGCGTTATGGGTTATCCGTTATGCGTTATCCGATATGCGTTATGCGTTATGCGTTATGCGTTATGCGTTATGCGTTATGCGTTATGCGTTATGCGTTATGCGTTATGCGTTATGCGTTATGCGTTATGCGTTATGCGTTATGCGTTATGCGTTATGCGTTATGCGTTATGCGTTATGCGTTATGTGTTATCCGTTATGAGTTATCCGTTATGCGTTTTGCGTGATCCGTTATGCGTTATGCGTTATGAGTAATGCGTGATCCGTTATGCGTTATGCGTTATGCGTCATGCGTTATGCGTTATGCGTTATGGGTTATGCGTTATGTGTTATGCGTTATGCGTTATGCGTTATGCGTTATGCGTTATGGGTTATGAGTAATGCGTGACCCGTTATGCGTTATGCTTTATGCGTTATGAGTTACGCGTAATGCGTTATGCGCTATGGGTCATGCGTTAAGGGTTATGCGTTATGCGTTATGCGTTATGGGTTATGCGTTATGTGTTATGCGTTATGCGTTATGCGTTATGTGTTATGCGTTATGCGTTATGCGTTATGCGTTATGCGTTATGGGTTATGAGTAATGCGTGACCCGTTATGCGTTATGCTTTATGCGTTATGAGTTACGCGTAATGCGTTATGCGCTATGGGTTATGCGTTATGCGTTATGCGTTATGCGTTATGAGTTATCCGTTATGCGTTTTGCGTTATGCGTTATGCGTTATGCGTTATGCGTTATGCGTTATGCGTTATGCGATATGCGTTATGCGTTATGCGTTATGCGTTATGTGTTATGCGTTGTGCGTTATCCGCTATGCGTTATGCGTTTTGCGTTATGCGTTATGCGTTATGCGTTATGCGTTGTGCGTTATGCGTTATGCGTTATAGGTTATGCGTTATGTGTCATGCGTTATGCGTTATGCGTTATGCGTAATGCGTTATGCGTTATGCGTTATGCGTTATGCGTTATGCGTTATGCGTTATGCGTTATGCGTTATGCGTTATGCGTTATGCGTTATGCGTTATGCGTTATGCGTTATGCGTTATGCGTTATGGGTTATGCGTTATGTGTTATGCGTTATGCGTTATGCGTTATGCGTTATGCGTTATGGGCTATGAGTAATGCGTGACCCGTTATGCGTTATGCTTTATGCGTTATGAGTTACGCGTAATGCGTTATGCGCTATGGGTCATGCGTTAAGCGTTATGCGTTATGCGTTATGCGTTATGGGTTATGCGTTATGTGTTATGCGTTATGCGTTATGCGTTATGCGTTATGCGTTATGCGTTATGGGTTATCCGTTATGCGTTATCCGATATGCGTTATGCGTTATGCGTTATGCGTTATGCGTTATGCGTTATGCGTTATGCGTTATGCGTTATGCGTTATGCGTTATGCGTTATGCGTTATGCGTTATGCGTTATGCGTTATGCGTTATGCGTTATGCGTTATGCGTTATGCGTTATGCGTTATGCGTTATGTGTTATCCGTTATGAGTTATCCGTTATGCGTTTTGCGTGATCCGTTATGCGTTATGCGTTATGAGTAATGCGTGATCCGTTATGCGTTATGCGTTATGGGTTATGCGTTATGTGTTATGCGTTATGCGTTATGCGTTATGTGTTATGCGTTATGCGTTATGCGTTATGCGTTATGCGTTATGGGTTATGAGTAATGCGTGACCCGTTATGCGTTATGCTTTATGCGTTATGAGTTACGCGTAATGCGTTATGCGCTATGGGTTATGCGTTAAGCGTTATGCGTTATGCGTTATGAGTTATCCGTTATGCGTTTTGCGTTATGCGTTATGCGTTATGCGTTATGCGTTATGCGTTATGCGTTATGCGATATGCGTTATGCGTTATGCGTTATGCGTTATGTGTTATGCGTTGTGCGTTATCCGCTATGCGTTATGCGTTTTGCGTTATGCGTTATGCGTTATGCGTTATGCGTTGTGCGTTATGCGTTATGCGTTATAGGTTATGCGTTATGTGTCATGCGTTATGCGTTATGCGTTATGCGTAATGCAGTATGCGTTATGCGTTATGCGTTATGCGTTATGCGTTATGCGTTATGCGTTATGCGTTATGCGTTATGCGTTATGCGTTATGCGTTATGCGTTATGCGTTATGCGTTATGCGTTATGGGTTATGCGTTATGTGTTATGCGTTATGCGTTATGCGTTATGCGTTATGCGTTATGGGCTATGAGTAATGCGTGACCCGTTATGCGTTATGCTTTATGCGTTATGAGTTACGCGTAATGCGTTATGCGCTATGGGTCATGCGTTAAGCGTTATGCGTTATGCGTTATGCGTTATGGGTTATGCGTTATGTGTTATGCGTTATGCGTTATGCGTTATGCGTTATGCGTTATGCGTTATGGGTTATCCGTTATGCGTTATCCGATATGCGTTATGCGTTATGCGTTATGCGTTATGCGTTATGCGTTATGCGTTATGCGTTATGCGTTATGCGTTATGCGTTATGCGTTATGCGTTATGCGTTATGCGTTATGCGTTATGCGTTATGCGTTATGCGTTATGCGTTATGCGTTATGTGTTATCCGTTATGAGTTATCCGTTATGCGTTTTGCGTGATCCGTTATGCGTTATGCGTTATGAGTAATGCGTGATCCGTTATGCGTTATGCGTTATGCGTTATGCGTTATGCGTTATGCGTTATGGGTTATGCGTTATGTGTTATGCGTTATGCGTTATGCGTTATGCGTTATGCGTTATGGGTTATGAGTAATGCGTGACCCGTTATGCGTTATGCTTTATGCGTTATGAGTTACGCGTAATGCGTTATGCGCTATGGGTCATGCGTTAAGGGTTATGCGTTATGCGTTATGCGTTATGGGTTATGCGTTATGTGTTATGCGTTATGCGTTATGCGTTATGTGTTATGCGTTATGCGTTATGCGTTATGCGTTATGCGTTATGGGTTATGAGTAATGCGTGACCCGTTATGCGTTATGCTTTATGCGTTATGAGTTACGCGTAATGCGTTATGCGCTATGGGTTATGCGTTAAGCGTTATGCGTTATGCGTTATGAGTTATCCGTTATGCGTTTTGCGTTATGCGTTATGCGTTATGCGTTATGCGTTATGCGTTATGCGTTATGCGATATGCGTTATGCGTTATGCGTTATGCGTTATGTGTTATGCGTTGTGCGTTATCCGCTATGCGTTATGCGTTTTGCGTTATGCGTTATGCGTTATGCGTTATGCGTTGTGCGTTATGCGTTATGCGTTATAGGTTATGCGTTATGTGTCATGCGTTATGCGTTATGCGTTATGCGTTATGCGGTATGCGTTATGCGTTATGCTTTATGCGTTATGCGTTATAAGTAATGCGTGATCCGTTATGGGTTATGCGTTATGCGTTTTGCGTTATGCGTTATGCCTTATGCGTTATGCGTTATGCGTTATGCGTTATGCGTAATGCGTTATGCGTTATGCGTTATGCGTTATGCGTTATGCGTTATGCGTTATGCGTTATGCGTTATGCGTTATGCGTTATGCGTTATGCGTTATGCGTTATGCGTTATGCGTTATGCGTTATGCGTTATGCGTTATGCGTTATGAGAAATGCGTGATCCGTTATGCGTTATGCGTTATGCGTTATGCGTTATGGGTTATGCGTTATGTGTTATGCGTTATGCCTTATGCGTTATGCGTTATGCGTTATGCGTTATGCGTTATGCGTTATGCGTTATGCGTTATGCGTTATGCGTTATGCGTTATGCGTTATGCGTTATGCGTTATGCGTTATGCGTTATGTGTTATCCGTTATGAGTTATGAGTAATGCGTGATCCGTTATGCGTTATGCGTTATGAGTAATGCGTGATCCGTTATGCGTTATGCGTTATGAGTAATGCTTGATCCGTTACGCGTTATGCGTTATGCGTTATGGGTTATGCGTTATGTGTTATGAGTTATGCGTTATGCGTTATGCGTTATGCGTTATGCGTTATGCGTTATGGGTTATGAGTAATGCGTGATCCGTTATGCGTTATGCTTTATGCGTTATGAGTTACGCGTAATGCGTTATGCGTTATGCGTTATGGGTTATGCGTTATGTGTTATGAGTTATGCGTTATGCGATATGCGTTATGCGTTATGCGTTATGCGTTATGCGTTATGCGTTATGCGTTATGCGTTATGCGTTATGCGTTATGCGTTATGCGTTATGCGTTATGCGTTATGCGTTATGCGTTATGCGTTATGCGTTATGCGTTATGAGAAATGCGTGATCCGTTATGCGTTATGCGTTATGCGTTATGCGTTATGCGTTATGGGTTATGCGTTATGTGTTATGCGTTATGCCTTATGCGTTATGCGTTATGCGTTATGCGTTATGCGTTATGCGTTATGCGTTATGCGTTATGCGTTATGCGTTATGCGTTATGCGTTATGCGTTATGCGTTATGCGTTATGCGTTGTGCGTTATGCGTTATGCGTTATAGGTTATGCGTTATGTGTCATGCGTTATGCGTTATGCGTTATGCGTTATGCGTTATGCATTATGCGTTATGCGTTATGCATTATGCGTTATGCGTTATGCTTTATGCGTTATGCGTTATAAGTAATGCGTGATCCGTTATGTGTTATGCGTTATGCGTTATGCGTTATGTGTTATGCGTTGTGCGTTATCCGCTATGCGTTATTCGTTTTGCGTTATGCGTTATGCGTTATGCGTTGTGCGTTATGCGTTATGCGTTATAGGTTATGCGTTATGTGTCATGCGTTATGCGTTATGCGTTATGCGGTATGCGTTATGCGTTATGCGTTATGCGTTATGCGTTATGCGTTATGCGTTATGCGTTATGGGTTATGCGTTATGCGTTATGCGTTATGCGTTATGCGTTATGCGTTATGCGATATGCGTTATGCGTTATGCGTTATGCGTTATGCGTTATGCGTTATGCGTTATGCGTTATGCGTTATGCGTTATGCGTTATGCGTTATGCGTTATGCGTTATGCGTTATGCGTTATGCGTTATGCGTTATGCGTTATGCGTTATGCGTTATGCGTTATGCGTTATGTGTTATCCGTTATGAGTTATGAGTAATGCGTGATCCGTTATGCGTTATGCGTTATGAGTAATGCGTGATCCGTCATGCGTTATGCGTTATGAGTAATGCTTGATCCGTTACGCGTTATGCGTTATGCGTTATGCGTTATGGGTTATGCGTTATGTGTTATGAGTTATGCGTTATGCGTTATGCGTTATGCGTTATGCGTTATGGGTTATGAGTAATGCGTGATCCGTTATGCGTTATGCTTTATGCGTTATGAGTTACGCGTAATGCGTTATGCGTTATGCGTTATGGGTTATGCGTTATGTGTTATGAGTTATGCGTTATGCGTTATGCGTTATGCGTTATGGGTTATGAATTATGCGTGATCCGTTATGCGTTATGCGTGATCCGTTATGCGTTATGCGTTATGAGTAATGCGTGATCCGTTATGCGTGATCCGTTATGCGTTATGCGTTATGCGTTATGCGTTATGGGTTATGAGTAATGCGTGACCCGTTATGCGTTATGCTTTTTGCGTTATGAGTTACGCGTAATGCGTTATGCGCTATGGGTCATGCGTTAAGCGTTATGCGTTATGCGTTATGCGTTATGGGTTATGCGTTATGTGTTATGCGTTATGCGTTATGCGTTATGCGTTATGCGTTATGCGTTATGGGTTATCCGTTATGCGTTATCCGTTATGCGTTATGCGTTATGCGTTATGCGTTATGCGTTATGCGTTATGCGTTATGAGTAATGCGTGATCCGTTATGCGTTATGCGTTATGCGTTATGAGTAATGCGTGATCCGTTATGCGTTATGCGTTATGAGTAATGCGTGATCCGTTATGCGTTATGCGTTATGCGTTATGCGTTGTGCGTTATCCGCTATGCGTTATGCGTTTTGCGTTATGCGTTATGCGTTATGCGTTATGCGTTGTGCGTTATGCGTTATGCGTTATAGGTTATGCGTTATGTGTCATGCGTTATGCGTTATGCGTTATGCGTTATGCGGTATGCGTTATGCGTTATGCTTTATGCGTTATGCGTTATAAGTAATGCGTGATCCGTTATGGGTTATGCGTTATGCGTTATGCGTTTTGCGTTATGCGTTATGCCTTATGCGTTATGCGTTATGCGTTATGCGTTATGCGTTATGCGTTATGCGTTATGCGTTATGCGTTATGCGTTATGCGTAATGCGTTATGCGTTATGCGTTATGCGTTATGCGTTATGCGTTATGCGTTATGCGTTATGCGTTATGCGTTATGCGTTATGCGTTATGCGTTATGCGTTATGCGTTATGCGTTATGCGTTATGAGAAATGCGTGATCCGTTATGCGTTATGCGTTATGCGTTATGCGTTATACGTTATGCGTTATGGGTTATGCGTTATGTGTTATGCGTTATGCGTTATGCGTTATGCGTTATGCGTTATGCGTTATGCGTTATGCGTTATGAGTTATGCGTTATGCGTTATGCGTTATGCGTTATGCGTTATGCGTTATGCGTTATGCGTTATGCGTTATGCGTTATGCGTTATGCGTTATGCGTTATGCGTTATGCGTTATGCGTTATGTGTTATCCGTTATGAGTTATGAGTAATGCGTGATCCGTTATGCGTTATGCGTTATGAGTAATGCGTGATCCGTTATGCGTTATGCGTTATGAGTAATGCTTGATCCGTTAAGCGTTATGCGTTATGCGTTATGGGTTATGCGTTATGTGTTATGAGTTATGCGTTATGCGTTATGCGTTATGCGTTATGCGTTATGCGTTATGCGTTATGGGTTAAGAGTAATGCGTGATCCGTTATGCGTTATGCTTTATACGTTATGAGTTACGCGTAATGCGTTATGCGTTATGCGTTATGCGTTATGGGTTATCCGTTATGCGTTATCCGTCATGAGTTTTGCGTTATGCGTTATGCGTTATGAGTTGTGCGTTATGCGTTATGCGTTATGCGTTATGCGTTATGCGTTATGCGTTATGGGTTATCCGTTATGCGTTATGCGTTATGCGTTATGCGTTATGCGTTATGCGTTATGCGTTATGCGTTATGCGTTATGCGTTATGCGTTATGCGTTATGCGTTATGCGTTATGCGTTATGCGTTATGCGTTATGAGTAATGCGTGATCCGTTATGCGTTATGCGTTATGCGTTATGCGTTATGTGTTATGCGTTGTGAGTTATCCGCTATGCGTTATGCGTTTTGCGTTATGCATTATGCGTTATGCGTTGTGCGTTATGCGTTATGCGTTATAGGTTATGCGTTATGTGTCATGCGTTATGCGTTATGCGTTATGCGTTATGCGTTATGCGTTATGCATTATGCGTTATGCGTTATGCTTTATGCGTTATGCGTTATAAGTAATGCGTGATCCGTTATGTGTTATGCGTTATGCGTTATGTGTTATGCGTTGTGCGTTATCCGCTATGCGTTATTCGTTTTGCGTTATGCGTTATGCGTTATGCGTTGTGCGTTATGCGTTATGCGTTATAGGTTATGCGTTATGTGTCATGCGTTATGCGTTATGCGTTATGCGTTATGCGGTATGCGTTATGCGTTATGCGTTATGCGTTATGCGTTATGCGTTATGCGTTATGCGTTATGCGTTATGCGTTATGGGTTATGCGTTATGCGTTATGCGTTATGCGTTATGCGTTATGCGTTATGCGATATGCGTTATGCGTTATGCGTTATGCGTTATGCGTTATGCGTTATGCGTTATGCGTTATGCGTTATGCGTTATGCGTTATGCGTTATGCGTTATGCGTTATGCGTTATGCGTTATGCGTTCTGCGTTATGCGTTATGCGTTATGCGTTATGCGTTATGCGTTATGTGTTATCCGTTATGAGTTATGAGTAATGCGTGATCCGTTATGCGTTATGCGTTATGAGTAATGCGTGATCCGTTATGCGTTATGCGTTATGAGTAATGCTTGATCCGTTACGCGTTATGCGTTATGCGTTATGCGTTATGGGTTATGCGTTATGTGTTATGAGTTATGCGTTATGCGTTATGCGTTATGCGTTATGCGTTATGGGTTATGAGTAATGCGTGATCCGTTATGCGTTATGCTTTATGCGTTATGCGTTATGCGTTATGCGTTATGCGTTATGCGTTATGCGTTATGGGTTATGCGTTATGTGTTATGCGTTATGCGTTATGAGTTATGCGTTATGCGTTATGCGTTATGCGTTATGCGTTATGGGTTATGAATAATGCGTGATCCGTTATGCGTTATGCGTGATCCGTTATGCGTTATGCGTTATGAGTAATGCGTGATCCGTTATGCGTTATGCGTTATGCGTTATGCGTTATGCGTTATGCGTTATGCGTTATGCGTTATGCGTTATGCGTTATGCGTTATGGGTTATGCGTTATGTGTTATGCGTTATGCGTTATGCGTTATGCGTTATGCGTTATGCGTTATGCGTTATGGGTTATGAGTAATGCGTGACCCGTTATGCGTTATGCTTTTTGCGTTATGAGTTACGCGTAATGCGTTATGCGCTATGGGTCATGCGTTAAGCGTTATGCGTTATGCGTTATGCGTTATGGGTTATGCGTTATGTGTTATGCGTTATGCGTTATGCGTTATGCGTTATGCGTTATGCGTTATGGGTTATCCGTTATGAGTTATCCGTTATGCGTTATGCGTTATGCGTTATGCGTTATGCGTTATGCGTTATGCGTTATGCGTTATGCGTTATGAGTAATGCGTGATCCGTTATGCGTTATGCGTTATGCGTTATGAGTAATGCGTGATCCGTTATGCGTTATGCGTTATGCGTTATGAGTAATCCTGGATCCGTTATGCGTTATGCGTTTTGCGTTATTCGTTATGCGTTGTGCATTATGCGTTATGCGTTATGGATTATGCGTTATGCGATATTCGTTATGTGTTATGCGTTATGCGTTATGCGTTATGCGTTATGCGTTATGCGGTATGCGTTATGCGTTATGCGTTATGCGTTATGCGTTATGCGTTATGAGAAATGCGTGATCCGTTATGCGTTATGCGTTATGAGTAATGCGTGATCGGTTACGCGTTATACGTTATGCGTTTTGCGTTATGGGTTATGCGTTATGTGTTATGAGTTATGCGTTATGCGTTATGCGTTATGCGTTATGCGTTATGCGTTATGCGTTATGGGTTATGCGTTATGTGTTATGCGTTATGCGTTATGCGTTATGCGTTATGCGTTATGGGTTATGAGTAATGCGTGACCCGTTATGCGTTATGCTTTTTGCGTTATGAGTTACGCGTAATGCGTTATGCGCTATGGGTCATGCGTTAAGCGTTATGCGTTATGCGTTATGCGTTATGGGTTATGCGTTATGTGTTATGCGTTATGCGTTATGCGTTATGCGTTATGCGTTATGCGTTATGGGTTATCCGTTATGCGTTATGGGTTATCCGTTATGCGTTATCCGTTATGCGTTATGCGTTATGCGTTATGCGTTATGCGTTATGCGTTATGAGTAATGCGTGATCCGTTATGCGTTATGCGTTATGCGTTATGAGTAATGCGTGATCCGTTATGCGTTATGCGTTATGAGTAATGCGTGATCCGTTATGCGTTATGTGTTATGCGTTATGCGTTGTGCGTTATCCGCTATGCGTTATGCGTTTTGCGTTATGCGTTATGCGTTATGCGTTATGCGTTATGCGTTGTGCGTTATGCGTTATGCGTTATAGGTTATGCGTTATGTGTCATGCGTTATGCGTTATGCGTTATGCGTTATGCGGTATGCGTTATGCGTTATGCTTTATGCGTTATGCGTTATAAGTAATGCGTGATCCGTTATGGGTTATGCGTTATGCGTTATGCGTTTTGCGTTATGCGTTATGCCTTATGCGTTATGCGTTATGCGTTATGCGTTATGCGTTATGCGTTATGCGTTATGCGTTATGCGTTATGCGTTATACGTTATGCGTAATGCGTTATGCGTTATGCGTTATGCGTTATGCGTTATGCGTTATGCGGTATGCGTTATGCGTTATGCGTTATGCGTTATGCGTTATGCGTTATGCGTTATGCGTTATGAGAAATGCGTGATCCGTTATGCGTTATGCGTTATGCGTTATGCGTTATGCGTTATACGTTATGCGTTATGGGTTATGCGTTATGTGTTATGCGTTATGCGTTATGCGTTATGCGTTATGCGTTATGCGTTATGCGTTATGCGTTATGAGTTATGCGTTATGCGTTATGCGTTATGCGTCATGCGTTATGCGTTATGCGTTATGCGTTATGCGTTATGCGTTATGCGTTATGCGTTATGCGTTATGCGTTATGCGTTATGCGTTATGCGTTATGCGGTATGTGTTATCCGTTATGAGTTATGAGTAATGCGTGATCCGTTATGCGTTATGCGTTATGAGTAATGCGTGATCCGTTATGCGTTATGCGTTATGAGTAATGCTTGATCCGTTAAGCGTTATGCGTTATGCGTTATGGGTTATGCGTTATGTGTTATGAGTTATGCGTTATGCGTTATGCGCTATGCGTTATGCGTTATGCGTTATGCGTTATGGGTTAAGAGTAATGCGTGATCCGTTATGCGTTATGCTTTATGCGTTATGAGTTACGCGTAATGCGTTATGCGTTATGCGTTATGCGTTATGCGTTATGGGTTATCCGTTATGCGTTATCCGTCATGAGTTTTGCGTTATGCGTTATGCGTTATGAGTTGTGCGTTATGCGTTATGCGTTATGCGTTATGCGTTATGCGTTATGCGTTATGCGTTATGCGTTATGGGTTATCCGTTATGCGTTATGCGTTATGCGTTATGCGTTATGCGTTATGCGTTATGCGTTATGCGTTATGCGTTATGCGTTATTGCGTTATGCGTTATGCGTTATGCGTTATGCGTTATGCGTTATGAGTAATGCGTGATCCGTTATGCGTTATGCGTTATGCGTTATGCGTTATGTGTTATGCGTTGTGAGTTATCCGCTATGCGTTATGCGTTTTGCGTTATGCATTATGCGTTATGCGTTGTGCGTTATGCGTTATGCGTTATAGGTTATGCGTTATGTGTCATGCGTTATGCGTTATGCGTTATGGGTTATGCGTTATGCATTATGCGTTATGCGTTATGCTTTATGCGTCATGCGTTATAAGTAATGCGTGATCCGTTATGTGTTATGCGTTATGCGTTATGTGTTATGCGTTGTGCGTTATCCGCTATGCGTTATTCGTTTTGCGTTATGCGTTATGCGTTATGCGTTGTGCGTTATGCGTTATGCGTTATAGGTTATGCGTTATGTGTCATGCGTTATGCGTTATGCGTTATGCGTTATGCGGTATGCGTTATGCGTTATGCGTTATGCGTTATGCGTTATGCGTTATGCGTTATGCGTTATGCGTTATGCGTTATGGGTTATGCGTTATGCGTTATGCGTTATGCGTTATGCGTTATGCGTTATGCGATATGCGTTATGCGTTATGCGTTATGCGTTATGCGTTATGCGTTATGCGTTATGCGTTATGCGTTATGCGTTATGCGTTATGCGTTATGCGTTATGCGTTATGCGTTATGCGTTATGCGTTATGCGTTATGCGTTATGCGTTATGTGTTATCCGTTATGAGTTATGAGTAATGCGTGATCCGTTATGCGTTATGCGTTATGAGTAATGCGTGATCCGTTATGCGTTATGCGTTATGCGTTATGAGTAATGCTTGATCCGTTACGCGTTATGCGTTATGCGTTATGCGTTATGGGTTATGCGTTATGTGTTATGAGTTATGCGTTATGCGTTATATGTTATGCGTTATGCGTTATGCGTTATGCGTTATGGGTTATGAGTAATGCGTGATCCGTTATGCGTTATGCTTTATGCGTTATGCGTTAGGCGTTATGCGTTATGCGTTATGCGTTATGCGTTATGGGTTATGCGTTATGTGTTATGCGTTATGCGTTATGAGTTATGCGTTATGCGTTATGCGTTATGCGTTATGCGTTATGGGTTATGAATAATGCGTGATCCGTTATGCGTTATGCGTGATCCGTTATGCGTTATGCGTTATGAGTAATGCGTGATCCGTTATGCGTTATGCGTTATGCGTTATGCGTTATGCGTTATGCGTTATGCGTTATGCGTTATGGGTTATGCGTTATGTGTTATGCGTTATGCGTTATGCGTTATGCGTTATGCGTTATGCGTTATGGGTTATGAGTAATGCGTGACCCGTTATGCGTTATGCTTTTTGCGTTATGAGTTACGCGTAATGCGTTATGCGCTATGGGTCATGCGTTAAGCGTTATGCGTTATGCGTTATGCGTTATGGGTTATGCGTTATGTGTTATGCGTTATGCGTTATGCGTTATGCGTTATGCGTTATGCGTTATGGGTTATCCGTTATGAGTTATCCGTTATGCGTTATGCGTTATGCGTTATGCGTTATGCGTTATGCGTTATGCGTTATGCGTTATGCGTTATGCGTTATGCGTTATGAGTAATGCGTGATCCGTTATGCGTTATGCGTTATGCGTTATGAGTAATGCGTGATCCGTTATGCGTTATGCGTTATGCGTTATGAGTAATCCTGGATCCGTTATGCGTTATGCGTTTTGCGTTATTCGTTATGCGTTGTGCATTATGCGTTATGCGTTATGGATTATGCGTTATGCGATATTCGTTATGTGTTATGCGTTATGCGTTATGCGTTATGCGTTATGCGTTATGCGGTATGCGTTATGCGTTATGCGTTATGCGTTATGCGTTATGCGTTATGCGTTATGAGAAATGCGTGATCCGTTATGCGTTATGCGTTATGAGTAATGCGTGATCGGTTACGCGTTATACGTTATGCGTTTTGCGTTATGGGTTATGCGTTATGTGTTATGAGTTATGCGTTATGCGTTATGCGTTATGCGTTATGCGTTATGGGTTATGAGTAATGCGTGATCCGTTATGCGTTATGCTTTATGCGATATGAGTTACGCGTAATGCGTTATGCGCTATGGGTCATGCGTTAAGCGTTATGCGTTATGCGTTATGGGTTATGAGTAATGCGTGATCCGTTATGCGTTATGCTTTATGCGTTATGAGTTACGCGTAATGCGTTATGCGTTATGCGTTATGGGTTATGAGTAATGCGTGATCCGTTATGCGTTATGCTTTATGCGTTATGAGTTACGCGTAATGCGTTATGCGCTATGGGTCATGCGTTAAGCGTTATGCGTTATGCGTTATGGGTTATGCGTTATGGGTTATGAGTAATGCGTGATCCTTTATGCGTTATGCTTTATGCGTTATGAGTTACGCGTAATGCGTTATGCGCTATGGGTCATGCGTTAAGCGTTATGCGTTATGCGTTATGCGTTATGGGTTATGCGTTATGTGTTATGAGTTATGCGTTATGCGTTATGCGTTATGCGTTATGCGTTATGGGTTATCCGTTATGCGTTATCCGTTATGAGTTTTGCGTTATGTGTTACGCGTTATGAGTTGTGCGTTATGCGTTATGCGTTATGCGTTATGCGTTATGCGTTATGCGTTATGCGTTATGCGTTATGCGTGATCCGTTATGCGTTATGCGTTATGAGTAATGCGTGATCCGTTATGCGTTATGCGTTATGCGTTATGCGTTATGGGTTATGCGTTATGTGTTATGCGTTATGCGTTATGCGTTATGCGTTATGGGTTATGAGTAATGCGTGACCCGTTATGCATTATGCTTTATGCGTTATGCGTTATGCGTTATGCGATATGCGTTATGCGTTATGCGTTATGCGTTATGCGTTATGCGTTATGCGTTATGAGTAATGCGTGATCCGTTATGCGTTATGCGTTATGCGTTATGCGTTATGCGTTATGCGTTATGCGTTATGCGTTATGCGTTATGCGTTATGGGTTATGCGTTATGTGTTATGCGTTATGCGTTATGCGTTATGCGTTATGCGTTATGCGTTATGCGTTATGGGTTATGAGTAATGCGTGACCCGTTATGCGTTATGCTTTTTCCGTTATGAGTTACGCGTAATGCGTTATGCGCTATGGGTCATGCGTTAAGCGTTATGCGTTATGCGTTATGCGTTATGCGTTATGGGTTATGCGTTATGTGTTATGCGTTATGCGTTATGCGTTATGCGTTATGCGTTATGCGTTATGCGTTATGGGTTATCCGTTATGCGTTATCCGTTATGCGTTATGCGTTATGCGTTACGCGTTATGCGTTATGCGTTATGCGTTATGCGTTATGCGTTATGAGTAATGCGTGATCCGGTATGCGTTATGCGTTATGCGTTATGAGTAATGCGTGATCCGTTATGCGTTATGCGTTATGCGTTATGAGTAATCCTGGATCCGTTATGCGTTATGCGTTTTGCGTTATTCGTTATGCGTTGTGCATGATGCGTTATGCGTTATGGATTATGCGTTATGCGATATTCGTTATGTGTTATGCGTTATGCGTTATGCGTTATGCGTTATGCGTTATGCGTTATGCGTTATGAGAAATGCGTGATCCGTTATGCGTTATGCGTTATGAGTAATGCGTGATCCGTTATGCGTTATGCGTTATGCGTTATGCGTTATGCGTTATGCGTTATGCGTGATCCGTTATGCGTTATGCGTTATGAGTAATGCGTGATCCGTTATGCGTTATGCGTTATGCGTTATGCGTTATGCGTTATGCGTTATGCATTATGGGTTATGCGTTATGTGTTATGCGTTATGCGTTATGCGTTATGCGTTATGGGTTATGAGTAATGCGTGACCCGTTATGCGTTTTGCTTTTTGCGTTATGAGTTACGCGTAATGCATTATGCGCTATGGGTCATGCGTTAAGCGTTATGCGTTATGCGTTATGCGTTATGCGTTATGGGTTATGCGTTATGTGTTATGCGTTATGCGTTATGCGTTATGCGTTATGCGTTATGCTTTATGCGTTATGCGTTATGAGTAATGCGTGATCCGTTATGTGTTATGCGTTATGCGTTATGCGTTTTGCGTTATGCGTTATGCGTTATGCGTTATGCGTTCTGCGTTATGCGTTATGCGTTATGCGTTATGCGTTATGCGTTATGCGTTATGCGTTATGCGTTATGCGTTATGCGTTATGCGTTATGCGTTATGCGTTATGCGTTATGCGTTATGCGTTATGCGTTATGCGTTATGCGTTATGCGTTATGCGTTATGAGAAATGCGTGATCCGTTATGCGTTATGCGTTATGAGTAATGCGTGATCCGTTATGCGTTATGCGTTATGCGTTATGCGTTATGCGTTATGCGTTACGCAATATGCGTTATGCGTTATGCGTTATGCGTTAAGCGTTATGCGTTATGCGTTATGCGTTATGCGTTATGCGTTATGCGTGATCCGTTATGCGTTATGCGTTATGAGTAATGCGTGATCCGTTATGCGTTATGCGTTATGCGTTATGCGTTATGCGTTATGGGTTATGCGTTATGTGTTATGCGTTATGCGTTATGCGTTATGCGTTATGGGTTATGAGTAATGCGTGACCCGTTATGCATTATGCTTTATGCGTTATGAGTTACGCGTAATGCGTTGTGCGCTATGGGTCATGCGTTAAGCGTTATGCGTTATGCGTTATGCGTTATGGGTTATGCGTTATGTGTTATGCGTTATGCGTTATGCGTTATGCGTTATGGGTTATCCGTTATGCGTTATCCGTTATGCGTTATGCGTTATGCGTTATGCGTTATGCGTTATGCGTTATGCGATATGCGTTATGCGTTATGCGTTATGCGTGATCCGTTATGCGTTATGAGTAATGCGTGATCCGTTATGCGTTATGCGTTATGCGTTATGCGTTATGCGTTATGCGTTACGCAATATGCGTTATGCGTTATGCGTTATGCGTTAAGCGTTATGCGTTATGCGTTATGCGTTATGCGTTATGCGTGATCCGTTATGCGTTATGCGTTATGAGTAATGCGTGATCCGTTATGCGTTATGCGTTATGCGTTATGCGTTATGCGTTATGCGTTATGCGTTATGGGTTATGTGTTATGCGTTATGCGTTATGCGTTATGCGTTATGCGTTATGCGTTATGCGTTATGCGTTATGTGTTATGCGTTATGCGTTATGCGTTATGCGTTATGGGTTATGAGTAATGCGTGACCCGTTATGCATTATGCTTTATGCGTTATGGGTTATGCGTTATGTGTTATGCGTTATGCGTTATGCGTTATGCGTTATGCGTTATGGGTTATCCGTTATGCGTTATCCGTTATGCGTTATGCGTTATGCGTTATGCGTTATGCGTTATGCGTTATGCGATATGCGTTATGCGTTATGCGTTATGCGTTATGCGTTATGCGTTATGCGTTATGCGTTATGCGTTATGCGTTATGCGTTATGCGTTATGCGTTATGCGTTATGCGTGATCCGTTATGCGTTATGCGTTATGAGTAATGCGTGATCCGTTATGCGTTATGCGTTATGCGTTATGCGTTATGCGTTATGCATTATGGGTTATGCGTTATGTGTTATGCGTTATGCGTTATGCGTTATGCGTTATGCGTTATGCGTTATGCGTTATGCGTTATGCGTTATGCGATATGCGTTATGCGTTATGCGTTATGCGTTATGCGTTATGCGTTATGCGTTATGCGTTATGCGTTATGCGTTATGCGTTATGCGTTATGCGTTATGCGTTATGCGTGATCCGTTATGCGTTATGCGTTATGAGTAATGCGTGATCCGTTATGCGTTATGCGTTATGCGTTATGCGTTATGCGTTATGCATTATGGGTTATGCGTTATGTGTTATGCGTTATGCGTTATGCGTTATGCGTTATGCGTTATGGGTAATGAGTAATGCGTGACCCGTCAAGCGTTATGCTTTTTGCGTTATGCGTTATGCGTTATGCGTTATGCGTGATCCGTTATGCGTTATGCGTTATGAGTAATGCGTGATCCGTTATGCGTTATGCGTTATGCGTTATGCGTTATGCGTTATGCGTTATGGGTTATGCGTTATGTGTTATGCGTTATGCGTTATGCGTTATGCGTTTTGCGTTATGCGTTATGCCTTATGCGTTATGCGTTATGCGTTATGCGTTATGCGTTATGCGTTATGCGTTATGCGTTATGCGTTATGCGTTATGCGAAATGCGTGATCCGTTATGCGTTATGCGTTATGAGTAATGCGTGATCCGTTATGCGTTATGCGTTATGCGTTATGCGTTATGCGTTATGCGTTATGCGTTATGCGTTATGCGTTATGCGTTATGCGTTATGCGTGATCCGTTATGCGTTATGCGTTATGAGTAATGCGTGATCCGTTATGCGTTATGCGTTATGCGTTATGCGTTATGCGTTATGCGTTATGGGTTATGCGTTATGTGTTATGCGTTATGCGTTATGCGTTATGCGTTATGCGTTATGCGTTATGGGTTATCCGTTATGCGTTATCCGTTATGCGTTATGCGTTATGCGTTATGCGTTATGCGTTATGCTTTATGCGTTATGCGATATGCGTTATGCGTTATGCGTTATGCGTTATGCGTTATGCGTTATGCGTTGAGCGTTATGCGTTATGCATTATAGGTTATGCGTTATGTGTTATGCGTTATGCGTTATGCGTCATGCATTATGCATTATGCGTTATGCTTTATGCGTTATGCGTTATGAGTAATGCGTGATCCGTTATGTGTTATGCGTTATGTGTTATGCGTTATGCGTTATGCGTTATGCGTTATGCGTTATGCGTTATGCGTTATGCGTTCTGCGTTATGCGTTATGCGTTATGCGTTATGCGTAATGCGTTATGCGTTATGCGTTATGCGTTATGCGTTATGCGTTATGCGTTATGCGTTATGCGTTATGCGTTATGCGTTATGCGTTATGCGTTATGAGAAATGCGTGATCCGTTATGCGTTATGCGTTATGCGTTATGCGTTATGCGTTATGCGTTATGCGTTATGCGATATGCGTTATGCGTTATGCGTTATGCGTTACGCAATATGCGTTATGCGTTATGCGTTATGCGTTATGCGATATGCGTTATGCGTTATGCGTTATGCGTTATGCGTTATGCGTTATGCGTTATGCGTTATGCTTTATGCGTTATGCGTTATGCGTTATGCGTTATGCGTTATGCGTTATGCGTTATGCGTTATGAGTAATGCTTGATCCGTTATGCGTTATGCGTTATGCGTTATGTGTTATGCGTTGTGCGTTATCCGCTATGCGTTATGCGTTTTGCGTTATGTGTTATGCGTTATGCGTTGTGCGTTATGCGTTATGCGTTATAGGTTATGCGTTATGTGTTATGCGTTATGCGTTATGCGTTATGCGTTATGCATTATGCGTTATGCGTTATGCTTTATGCGTTATGCGTTATGAGTAATGCGTGATCCGTTATGTGTTATGCGTTATGCGTTATGCGTTTTGCGTTATGCGTTATGCGTTATGCGTTATGCGTTATGCGTTATGCGTTATGCGTTATGCGTTATGCGTTATGCGTTATGCGTTATGCGTTATGCGTTATGCGTTATGCGTTATGCGTTATGCGTTATGCGTTATGCGTTATGAGAAATGCGTGATCCGTTATACGTTATGCGTTATGAGTAATGCGTGATCCGTTATGCGTTATGCGTTATGCGTTATGCGTTATGCGTTATGTGTTATGCGTTATGGGTTATGCGTTATGCGTTATGCGTGATCCGTTATGCGTTATGCGTTATGCGTTATGCGTTATGGGTTATGCGTTATGTGTTATGCGTTATGCGTTATGCGTTATGCGCTATGCGTTATGGGTTATGAGTAATGCGTGACCCGTTATGCGTTATGCTTTTTGCGTTATGAATTACGCGTAATGCGTTATGCGAAATGCGTGATCCGTTATGCGTTATGCGTTATGAGTAATGCGTGACCCGTTATGCGTTATGCGTTATGCGTTATGCGTTATGCGTTATGCGTTATGCGTTATGCGTTATGCGTTATGCGTTATGCGTTATGCGTTATGCGTTATGCGTTATGCGTTATGAGAAATGCGTGATTTGCGGTATTCGTTATGCGTTGTGCATTATGCGTTATGCATTGTGCGTTATGGGTTATGGTTTATGCGTTATGCGATATGCGTTATGAGTTATGCGTTATGCGTTATGCGTTATGCGTTATGTGTTATGCGTTATGCGTTATGCGTTATGCATTATGCGTTATGTGTTTTTCGTTATGCGTTATGCGTTGGGCGTTATACGTTTGCGTTATGCGATATGCGTTATGCTTTATGCGTTATGTGTTATGCGTTATACGTTATACGGTATGCGTTATGCGTTATGCGTTATGTGTTATGCGTTATGCGTTTTGCGTTATGCGTTATGCCTTATGCGTTATGCGTTATGCGTTATGCGTTATGCGTTATGCGTTATGCGTTATGCGTTATGCGTTATGCGTTATGCGAAATGCGTGATCCGTTATGCGTTATGCGTTATGAGTAATGCGTGATCCGTTATGCGTTATGCGTTATGCGTTATGCGTTATGCGTTATGCGTTATGCGTTATGCGTTATGCGTTATGCGTTATGCGTTATGCGTTATGAGAAATGCGTGATTTGCGGTATTCGTTATGCGTTGTGCATTATGCGTTATGGGTTATGCGTTATGCGTTATGCGTAATGCGTTATGCTTTATGCGTTATGCGGTATGCGTTATGAGTTATACGTTACGCGTTAAGCGTTATGCGTTATGCCTGATCCGTTATGCGTTAGGCGTTATGCGATTTGCGGTATTCGTTATGCGTTATGCGTTATGCGTTATGCGTTATGCGTTATGCGTTATGCGTTATGTGTTATGCGTTATGCGTTATGCGTAATGCGTTATGCTTTATGCGTTATGCGTTATGAGTTATACGTTATGCGTTAAGCGTTATGCGTGATCCGTTATTCGTTGGGCGTTATGCGTTT
Source organism: Lasioglossum morio (assembly GCA_916610235.2). Lineage (NCBI taxonomy): Eukaryota > Metazoa > Arthropoda > Insecta > Hymenoptera > Halictidae > Lasioglossum > Lasioglossum morio. The sequence goes on from CAKAJA020000257.1 coordinate 1,123,864, forward strand.
TGCGGTATTCGTTATGCGTTGTGCATTATGCGTTATGCATTGTGCGTTATGGGTTATGGTTTATGCGTTATGCGATATGCGTTATGCGTTATGCGTTATGCGTTATGCGTTATGCGTTGTGCGTTGTGCGTTATGCGTTATGCGTTATGCGTTATGCGTTATGCGTTATGCGTAATGCGTTATGCGTTACGCGTTACGCGTTATGCGTTATGCGTTATGCGTTATGCGTTATGCGTTATGCGTCATGCGTTATGCGTTATGCGTTACGCGTTATGCGTTACGTGTTATGCGTTATGCTTTATCCGTTAAGCGTTATGCTTTATGCGTTATGCGTTATACGTTATGCTTTATCCGTTAAGCGTTATGCTTTATGCGTTATGCGTTATACGTTATGCGTTATGCGTTATGCGTTATGCGTTATGCGTTATGCGTTATGCGTTTTGCGGTATTCGTTATGCGTTGTGCATTATGCGTTGTGCGTTATGGGTTATGATTTATGCGTTATGCGATATGCTTTATGGGTCATGCGTGATCTGTTATGCGTTAGGCGTTATGCGATTTGCGGTACTCGTTATGCGTTGTGCATTATGCGTTATGCGCTATGCGTTAAGGGTTATGGGTTATGCGTTATGCTTTATGCGTTATTCATTTTGCGTTATGCGTTATTCGTCATGAGTTATGAGTAATAAGTTATGCGTAATGCGTTATGCCTTATGCGTTATGCATTATGCGTTATGTGTTTTTCGTTATGCGTTATGCGTTGGGCGTTATACGTTTGCGTTATGCGATATGCGTTATGCTTTATGCGTTATGTGATATGGGTTATACGTTATACGGTATGCGTTATGCGTTATGCGTTATGCGTTATGTGTTATGCGTTATGCGTTATGCGTTCTGCGTTATGCGTTCTGCTTTATGCGTTATGCGTTATGCGTTATGCGTTATGCGTTATGCGTTATGCGCTATGCGTAATGCGTTATGCTTTATGCGTTATGCGTTATGCGTTATGAGTTATACGTTATGCGTTAAGCGCTATGCGTTATGCCTGATCCGTTATGCGTTAGGCGTTATGCGATTTGCGGTATTCGTTATGCGTTGTGCATTATGTGTTATGCGTTATGCGTTAAGGGTTATGGGTTATGCGTTATGCTTTATGCGTTATGCGTTATGCATTTTGCGTTATGCGTTATCCGTTATGAGTTATGAGTTATGAGTTATAAGTTATGCTTAATGCGTTATGCCGTATGCGTTATGCATTATGCGCTATGCGTTATGCGTCATGCGTTATGCGTTATGCGTTATGCGTTATGCGTTATGCCTAATACGTTATGCTTTATGCGTTACGCGTTATGAGTTATACGTTATGCGTTAAGCGTTATGTGTGATCCGTTATGCGTTGGGCGTTTTGCGTTTTGCGGTATTCGTTATGCGTTGTGCATTATGCGTTATGCATTGTGCGTTATGGGTTATGGTTTATGCGTTATGCGATATGCGTTATGCGTTATGCGTTTTGCGTTATGCGTTATGCGTTATGCGTTATGCGTTATGCGTTATGCGTTATGCTTTATCCGTTAAGCGTTATGCTTTATGCGTTATGCGTTATACGTTATGCGTTATGCGTTATGCGTTATGCGTTATGCGTTATGCGTTATGCGTTATGCGTTATGCGTTTTGCGGTATTCGTTATGCGTTGTGCATTATGCGTTGTGCGTTATGGGTTATGATTTATGCGTTATGCGATATGCTTTATGGGTCATGCGTGATCTGTTATGCGTTAGGCGTTATGCGATTTGCGGTACTCGTTATGCGTTGTGCATTATGCGTTATGCGTTATGCGTTAAGGGTTATGGGTTATGCGTTATGCTTTATGCGTTATTCATTTTGCGTTATGCGTTATTCGTCATGAGTTATGAGTAATAAGTTATGCGTAATGCGTTATGCCTTATGCGTTATGCATTATGCGTTATGTGTTTTTCGTTATGCGTTATGCGTTGGGCGTTATACGTTTGCGTTATGCGATATGCGTTATGCTTTATGCGTTATGTGATATGGGTTATACGTTATACGGTATGCGTTATGCGTTATGCGTTATGCGTTATGTGTTATGCGTTATGCGTTATGCGTTCTGCGTTATGCGTTCTGCTTTATGCGTTATGCGTTATGCGTTATGCGTTATGCGTTATGCGTTATGCGTAATGCGTTATGCTTTATGCGTTATGCGTTATGCGTTATGAGTTATACGTTATGCGTTAAGCGCTATGCGTTATGCGTGATCCGTTATGCGTTAGGCGTTATGCGATTTGCGGTATTCGTTATGCGTTGTGCATTATGTGTTATGCGTTATGCGTTAAGGGTTATGGGTTATGCGTTATGCTTTATGCGTTATGCGTTATGCATTTTGCGTTATGCGTTATCCGTTATGAGTTATGAGTTATGAGTTATAAGTTATGCTTAATGCGTTATGCCGTATGCGTTATGCATTATGCGCTATGCGTTATGCGTCATGCGTTATGCGTTATGCGTTATGCGTTATGCGTTATGCCTAATACGTTATGCTTTATGCGTTACGCGTTATGAGTTATACGTTATGCGTTAAGCGTTATGTGTGATCCGTTATGCGTTGGGCGTTTTGCGTTTTGCGGTATTCGTTATGCGTTGTGCATTATGCGTTATGCATTGTGCGTTATGGGTTATGGTTTATGCGTTATGCGATATGCGTTATGCGTTATGCGTTATGCGTTATGCGTTATGCGTTATGCGTTATGCGTTATGCGTTATGCGTAATGCGTTATGCGTTATGCGTTATGCGTTATGAGTTATACATTATGCGTTAAGCGTTATGCGTTATGACTGATCCGTTATGCGTTAGGCGTTATGCGATTTGCGGTATTCGTTATGCGTTGTGCATTATGCGTTATGCGTTATGCGTTAAGGGTTATGCATTAAGGGTTATGGGTTATGCGTTATGCTTTATGCGTTATGCGTTATGCATTTTGCGTTATGCGTTATCCGTTATGAGTTATGAGTTATGAGTTATAAGTTATGCTTAATGCGTTATGCCTTATGCGTTATGCATTATGCGCTATGGGTTATGCGTCATGCGTTATGCGTTATGCGTTATGCGTTATGCGTTATGCCTAATACGTTATGCTTTATGAGTTACGCGTTATGAGTTATACGTTATGCGTTAAGCGTTATGCGTGATCCGTTATGCGTTGGGCGTTTTGCGTTTTGCGGTATTCGTTATGCGTTGTGCATTATGCGTTATGCATTGTGCGTTATGGGTTATGGTTTATGCGTTATGCGATATGCGTTATGCGTTATGCGTTATGCGTTATGCGTTATGCGTTATGCGTTATGCGTTATGCGTTATGCGTTATGCGTTATGCGTTATGCGTAATGCGTTATGCGTTATGCGTTATGCGTTATGCGTTATGCGTTATGAGTTATACGTTATGCGTTAAGCGTTATGCGTTATGCCTGATCCGTTATGCGTTAGGCGTTATGCGATTTGCGGTATTCGTTATGCGTTGTGCATTATGCGTTATGCGTTATGCGTTAAGGGTTATGGGTTATGGGTTATGCGTTATGCTTTATGCGTTATGCGTTATGCGTTATGCATTTTGCGTTATGCGTTATCCGTTATGAGTTATGAGTTATGAGTTATAAGTTATGCGTAATGCGTTATGCCTTATGCGTTATGCATTATGCGTTATGCGTTATGCGTTATGCGTTATGCGTTATGCGTTATGCGTTTTGCGTTATGCGTTATGCGTAATACGTTATGCTTTATGCGTTACGCGTTATGAGTTATACGTTATGCGTTAAGCGTTATGCGTGATCCGTTATGCGTTGGGCGTTTTGCGTTTTGCGGTATTCGTTATGCGTTGTGCATTATGCGTTATGCATTGTGCGTTATGGGTTATGGTTTATGCGTTATGCGATATGCGTTATGCGTTATGCGTTATGCGTTATGCGTTATGCGTTATGCGTTATGCGTTATGCGTTATGCGTTATGCGTTATGCGTTATGCGTTATGCGTTATGAGTTATATGTTATGCGTTAAGCGTTATGCGTGATCCGTTATGCGTTGGGCGTTATGCGTTTTGCGGTATACGTTATGCGTTGTGCATTATGCGTTATGCATTGTGCGTTATGGGTTATGGTTTATGCGTTATGCGTTATGCGTTATGCGTTATGCGTTATGCGTCATGCGTTATGCGTAATGCGTTATGCGTTGTGCATTATGCGTTATGCGTTATGCGTTAAGGGTTATGGGTTATGGGTTATGCGTTATGCTTTATGCGTTATGCGTTATGCGTTATGCATTTTGCGTTATGCGTTATCCGTTATGAGTTATGAGTTATGAGTTATAAGTTATGCGTAATGCGTTATGCCTTATGCGTTATGCATTATGCGTTATGCGTTATGCGTTATGCGTTATGCGTTATGCGTTATGCGTTTGCGTTATGCGTTATGCGTAATACGTTATGCTTTATGCGTTACGCGTTATGAGTTATACGTTATGCGTTAAGCGTTATGCGTGATCCGTTATGCGTTGGGCGTTTTGCGTTTTGCGGTATTCGTTATGCGTTGTGCATTATGCGTTATGCATTGTGCGTTATGGCTTATGGTTTATGCGTTATGCGATATGCGTTATGCGTTATGCGTTATGCGTTATGCGTTATGCGTTATGCGTTATGCGTTATGCGTTATGCGTTATGCGTTATGCGTTATGCGTTATGCGTTATGCGTTATGCGTTATGAGTTATATGTTATGCGTTAAGCGTTATGCGTGATCCGTTATGCGTTGGGCGTTATGCGTTTTGCGGTATACGTTATGCGTTGTGCATTATGCGTTATGCATTGTGCGTTATGGGTTATGGTTTATGCGTTATGCGTTATGCGTTATGCGTTATGCGTTATGCGTTATGCGTTATGTGTTATGCGTTATACGTTATACGGTATGCGTTATGCGTTATGCGTTATGCGTTATGCGTTATGTGTTATGCGTTATGCGTTATGCGTTATGCGTTATGCGTTATGCGTTATGCGTTATGCGTAATGCGTTATGCTTCATGCGTTATGCGTTATGAGTTATGAGTTATGTGTTATAAGTTATGCGTAATGCGTTATGCCTTATGCGTTATGCATTATGCGTTATGCGTTATGCGTTATGCGTTATGCGTTATGTGTTATGCGTTATGCGTTATGCGTTATGCGTTATGCGTTATGCGCTATGCGTTATGCGTTATGCGTTATGCGTTATGCGTTATGCGTTATGCGTTATGCGTTATGCGTTATGCGTTATGCGTTATGCGTTATGCGTTATGCGTTATGCGTTATGCGTTATGCGTTATGCGTAATGCGTTATGCGTTATGCGCTATGCGTTATGCGTTAACGGTTAAGGGTTATGGGTTATGCGTTATGCTTTATGCGTTATGCGTTTTGCATTTTGCGTTATGCGTTATCCGTTATGAGTTATGAGTTATGAGTTATAAGTTATGCGTAATGCGTTATGCCTTATGCGTTATGCATTATGCGTTATGCGTTATGCGTTATGCGTTATGCTTTATGCGTTATGTGTATGCGTTATACGTTATACGGTATGCTTTATGCGTTATGCGTAATGCGTTATGCGTTCTGCGTTATGCGTTTTGCGTTATGCGTTATGCGTTATGCGTTATGCGTTAGGCGTTATGCGATTTGCGGTATTCGTTATGCGTTGTGCATTATGCGTTATGCGTTAAGGGTTAAGGGTTATGGGTTATGCGTTATGCTTTATGCGTTATGCGTTTTGCATTTTGCGTTATGCGTTATCCGTTATCAGTTATGAGTTATGAGTTATAAGTTATGCGTAATGCGTTATGCCTTATGCGTTATGCATTATGCGTTATGCGTTATACGTTATGCGTTATGCGTTATGCGTTATGCGTTATGCGTTATGCGTTATGCGTTATGCGTAATGCGTTATGCTTTATGCGTTATGCGTTATGAGTTATACGTTATGCGTGATCCGTTATGCGTTGGGCGTTATGCGTTTTGCGGTATTCGTTATGCGTTGTGCATTATGCGTTATGCATTGTGCGTTATGGGTTATGGTTTATGAGTTATGCGATATGCGTTATGCGTTATGCGTTATGCGTTCTGCGTTATGCGTTATGCGTTATGCGTTATGCGTTATGCGTTATGCGTTATGCGTTATGCGTTATGCGTTATGCGTTATGCGTTATGCATTATGAGTTATGCGTTCTGCGGTATTCGTTATGCGTTGTGCATTATGCGTTATGCGTTGTGCGTTGTGCGTTATGCGATATGCTTTATGCGTCATGCGTGATCCGTTATGCGTTATGCGTTATGCGTTATGCGTTATGCGTTATGCGTTATGCGTTGTGCGTTATGCGTTATGCGTTATGCGTTATGCGTTACACGTTATGCGTTATGCGTTATGCGTTATGCGTTATGCGTTATGCGTTATGCGTTATGCGTTATGCGTTATGCGTTATGCGTTATGCGTTATGCGTTATGCGTTATGAGTTATACGTTATGCGTTAAGCGTTATGCGTGATCCGTTATGCGTTGGGCGTTATGCGTTTTGCGGTATTCGTTATGCGTTGTGCATTATGCGTTATGCATTGTGCGTTATGGGTTATGGTTTATGCGTTATGCGATATGCGTTATGCGTTATGCGTTATGCGTTATGCGTTATGCGTTATGCGTTATGCGTTATGCGTTATGCGTTATGCGTTATGCGTTATGCGTTATGCGTTATGCGTTATGCGTTATGCGTTATGCGTTACGCGTTATGCGTTGGGCGTTATACGTTTGCGTTATGCGATATGCGTTATGCTTTATGCGTTATGTGTTATGCGTTATGCGTTATGCGTCATGCGTTATGCGTAATGCGTTATGCTTTATGCGTTATGCGTTATGAGTTATACGTTATGCGTTAAGCGTTATGCGTTATGCCTGATCCGTTATGCGTTAGGCGTTATGCGATTTGCGGTATTCGTTATGCGTTGTGCATTATGCGTTATGCGTTAAGGGTTAAGGGTTATGGGTTATGCGTTATGCTTTATCCGTTATGCGTTTTGCATTTTGCGTTATGCGTTATCCGTTATGAGTTATGAGTTATGAGTTATAAGTTATGCGTAATGCGTTATGCCTTATGCGTTATGCGTTATGCGTTATGCGTTATGCGTTATGCGTTATGCTTTATGCGTTATGTGTATGCGTTATACGTTATACGGTATGCTTTATGCGTTATGCATTATGCGTTATGCGTTCTGCGTTATGCGTTATGCGTTATGCGTTATGCGTTATGCGTTATGCGTTATGCGTTATGCGTTATGCGTTAGGCGTTATGCGATTTGCGGTATTCGTTATGCGTTGTGCATTATGCGTTATGCGTTAAGGGTTAAGGGTTATGGGTTATGCGTTATGCTTTATGCGTTATGCGTTTTGCATTTTGCGTTATGCGTTATCCGTTATGAGTTATGAGTTATGAGTTATAAGTTATGCGTAATGCGTTATGCCTTATGCGTTATGCATTATGCGTTATGCGTTATGCGTTATGCGTTATGCGTTATGCGTGATCCGTTATGCGTTGGGCGTTATGCGTTTTGCGGTATACGTTATGCGTTGTGCATTATGCGTTATGCATTGTGCGTTATGGGTTATGGTTTATGCGTTATGCGATATGCGTTATGCGTTATGCATTATGCGTTATGCGTTATGTGTTATGCGTTATACGTTATACGGTATGCGTTATGCGTTATGCGTTATGCGTTATGCGTTATGTGTTATGCGTTATGCGTTATGCGTTATGCGTTATGCGTTATGCGTTATGCGTTATGCGTTATGCGTAATGCGTTATGCTTCATGCGTTATGCGTTATGAGTTATGAGTTATGTGTTATAAGTTATGCGTAATGCGTTATGCCTTATGCGTTATGCATTATGCGTTATGCGTTATGCGTTATGCGTTATGCGTTATGTGTTATGCGTTATGCGTTATGCGTTATGCGTTATGCGTTATGCGCTATGCGTTATGCGTTATGCGTTATGCGTTATGCGTTATGCGTTATGCGTTATGCGTTATGCGTTATGCGTTATGCGTTATGCGTTATGCGTTATGCGTTATGCGTTATGCGTTATGCGTTATGCGTTATGCGATATGCGTTATGCTTTATGCGTTATGTGTATGCGTTATACGTTATACGGTATGCTTTATGCGTTATGCGTTATGCGTTATGCGTTCTGCGTTATGCGTTCTGCGTTATGCGTTATGCGTTATGCGTTATGCGTTATGCGTTATGCGTTATGCGTCATGCGTTATGCGTAATGCGTTATGCTTTATGCGTTATGCGTTATGCGTTATGCGTTAACGGTTAAGGGTTATGGGTTATGCGTTATGCTTTATGCGTTATGCGTTTTGCATTTTGCGTTATGCGTTATCCGTTATGAGTTATGAGTTATGAGTTATAAGTTATGCGTAATGCGTTATGCCTTATGCGTTATGCATTATGCGTTATGCGTTATGCGTTATGCGTTATGCGTTATGCGTTATGCGTTATGCGTTATGCGTTATGCGTTAGGCGTTATGCGATTTGCGGTATTCGTTATGCGTTGTGCATTATGCGTTATGCGTTAAGGGTTAAGGGTTATGGGTTATGCGTTATGCTTTATGCGTTATGCGTTTTGCATTTTGCGTTATGCGTTATCCGTTATGAGTTATGAGTTATGAGTTATAAGTTATGCGTAATGCGTTATGCCTTATGCGTTATGCATTATGCGTTATGCGTTATGCGTTATGCGTTATGCGTTATGCGTGATCCGTTATGCGTTGGGCGTTATGCGTTTTGCGGTATACGTTATGCGTTGTGCATTATGCGTTATGCATTGTGCGTTATGGGTTATGGTTTATGCGTTATGCGATATGCGTTATGCGTTATGCTTTATGCGTTATGCGTTATGTGTTCTGCGTTATACGTTATACGGTATGCGTTATGCGTTATGCGTTATGCGTTATGCGTTATGTGTTATGCGTTATGCGTTATGCGTTATGCGTTATGCGTTATGCGTTATGCGTTATGCGTTATGCGTAATGCGTTATGCTTCATGCGTTATGCGTTATGAGTTATGAGTTATGTGTTATAAGTTATGCGTAATGCGTTATGCCTTATGCGTTATGCATTATGCGTTATGCGTTATGCGTTATGCGTTATGCGTTATGTGTTATGCGTTATGCGTTATGCGTTATGCGTTATGCGTTATGCGCTATGCGTTATGCGTTATGCGTTATGCGTTATGCGTTATGCGTTATGCGTTATGCGTTATGCGTTATGCGTTATGCGTTATGCGTTATGCGTTATGCGTTATGCGTTATGCGTTATGCGTTATGCGTTATGCGATATGCGTTATGCTTTATGCGTTATGTGTATGCGTTATACGTTATACGGTATGCTTTATGCGTTATGCGTTATGCGTTATGCGTTCTGCGTTATGCGTTCTGCGTTATGCGTTATGCGTTATGCGTTATGCGTTATGCGTTATGCGTTATGCGTCATGCGTTATGCGTTATGCGTTATGCTTTATGCGTTATGCGTTATGCGTTATGCGTTAACGGTTAAGGGTTATGGGTTATGCGTTATGCTTTATGCGTTATGCGTTTTGCATTTTGCGTTATGCGTTATCCGTTATGAGTTATGAGTTATGAGTTATAAGTTATGCGTAATGCGTTATGCCTTATGCGTTATGCATTATGCGTTATGCGTTATGCGTTATGCGTTATGCTTTATGCGTTATGTGTATGCGTTATACGTTATACGGTATGCTTTATGCGTTATGCGTTATGCGTTATGCGTTCTGCGTTATGCGTTATGCGTTATGCGTTATGCGTTATGCGTTATGCGTTAGGCGTTATGCGACTTGCGGTATTCGTTATGCGTTGTGCATTATGCGTTATGCGTTAAGGGTTAAGGGTTATGGGTTATGCGTTATGCTTTATGCGTTATGCGTTTTGCATTTTGCGTTATGCGTTATCCGTTATCAGTTATGAGTTATGAGTTATAAGTTATGCGTAATGCGTTATGCCTTATGCGTTATGCATTATGCGTTATGCGTTATACGTTATGCGTTATGCGTTATGCGTTATGCGTTATGCGTTATGCGTTATGCGTAATGCGTTATGCTTTATGCGTTATGCGTTATGAGTTATACGTTATGCGTGATCCGTTATGCGTTGGGCGTTATGCGTTTTGCGGTATTCGTTATGCGTTGTGCATTATGCGTTATGCATTGTGCGTTATGGGTTATGGTTTATGAGTTATGCGATATGCGTTATGCGTTATGCGTTATGCGTTCTGCGTTATGCGATATGCGTTATGCGTTATGCGTTATGCGTTATGCGTTATGCGTTATGCGTTATGCGTTATGCGTTATGCATTATGAGTTATGCGTTCTGCGGTATTCGTTATGCGTTGTGCATTATGCGTTATGCGTTGTGCGTAATGGGTTATCATTTATGCGTTATGCGATATGCTTTATGCGTCATGCGTGATCCGTTATGCGTTATGCGTTATGCGTTATGCGTTATGCGTTATGCGTTGTGCGTTGTGCGTTATGCGTTATGCGTTATGCGTTATGCGTTACACGTTATGCGTTATGCGTTATGCGTTATGCGTTATGCGTTATGCGTTATGCGTTATGCGTTATGCGTTATGCGTTATGCGTTATGAGTTATACGTTATGCGTTAAGCGTTATGCGTGATCCGTTATGCGTTGGGCGTTATGCGTTGTGCATTATGCGTTATGCATTGTGCGTTATGGGTTATGGTTTATGCGTTATGCGATATGCGTTATGCGTTATGCGTTATGCGTTATGCGTTATGCGTTATGCGTTATGCGTTATGCGTTATGCGTTATGCGTTATGCGTTATGCGTTATGCGTTATGCGTTATACGTTATGCGTTATGCGTTATGCGTTATGCGTTGGGCGTTATACGTTTGCGTTATGCGATATGCGTTATGCTTTATGCGTTATGTGTTATGCGTTATGCGTTATGCGTCATGCGTTATGCGTAATGCGTTATGCTTTATGCGTTATGCGTTATGAGTTATACGTTATGCGTTAAGCGTTATGCGTTATGCCTGATCCGTTATGCGTTAGGCGTTATGCGATTTGCGGTATTCGTTATGCGTTGTGCATTATGCGTTATGCGTTAAGGGTTAAGGGTTATGGGTTATGCGTTATGCTTTATGCGTTATGCGTTTTGCATTTTGCGTTATGCGTTATCCGTTATGAGTTATGAGTTATGAGTTATAAGTTATGCGTAATGCGTTATGCCTTATGCGTTATGCATTATGCGTTATGCGTTATACGTTATGCGTTATGCGTTATGCGTTATGCGTTATGCGTTATGCGTTATGCGTAATGCGTTATGCTTTATGCGTTATGCGTTATGAGTTATACGTTATGCGTGATCCGTTATGCGTTGGGCGTTATGCGTTTTGCGGTATTCGTTATGCGTTGTGCATTATGCGTTATGCATTGTGCGTTATGGGTTATGGTTTATGAGTTATGCGATATGCGTTATGCGTTATGCGTTATGCGTTATGCGATATGCGTTAAGCGTTATGCGTTATGCGTTATGCGTTATGCGTTATGCGTTATGCGTTATGCGTTATGCGTTATGCGTTATGCATTATGAGTTATGCGTTCTGCGGTATTCGTTATGCGTTGTGCATTATGCGTTATGCGTTGTGCGTAATGGGTTATCATTTATGCGTTATGCGATATGCTTTATGCGTCATGCGTGATCCGTTATGCGTTATGCGTTATGCGTTATGCGTTATGCGTTATGCGTTGTGCGTTGTGCGTTATGCGTTATGCGTTATGCGTTATGCGTTATGCGTTATGCGTTACACGTTATGCGTTATGCGTTATGCGTTATGCGTTATGCGTTATGCGTTATGCGTTATGCGTTATGCGTTATGCGTTATGCGTTATGCGTTATGCGTTATGAGTTATACGTTATGCGTTAAGCGTTATGCGTGATCCGTTATGCGTTGGGCGTTATGCGTTTTGCGGTATTCGTTATGCGTTGTGCATTATGCGTTATGCATTGTGCGTTATGGGTTATGGTTTATGCGTTATGCGATATGCGTTATGCGTTATGCGTTATGCGTTATGCGTTATGCGTTATGCGTTCTGCGTTATGCGTTATGCGTTATGCGTTATGCGTTATGCGTTATGCGTTATGCGTTATGCGTTATGCGTTATGCGTTATGCGTTATGCGTTGGGCGTTATACGTTTGCGTTATGCGATATGCGTTATGCTTTATGCGTTATGTGTTATGCGTTATGCGTTATGCGTCATGCGTTATGCGTAATGCGTTATGCTTTATGCGTTATGCGTTATGAGTTATACGTTATGCGTTAAGCGTTATGCGTTATGCCTGATCCGTTATGCGTTAGGCGTTATGCGATTTGCGGTATTCGTTATGCGTTGTGCATTATGCGTTATGCGTTAAGGGTTAAGGGTTATGGGTTATGCGTTATGCTTTATGCGTTATGCGTTTTGCATTTTGCGTTATGCGTTATCCGTTATGAGTTATGAGTTATGAGTTATAAGTTATGCGTAATGCGTTATGCCTTATGCGTTATGCATTATGCGTTATGCGTTATGCGTTATGCGTTATGCGTTATGCGTTATGCGTTATGCGTTATGCGTTATGCGTTATGCGTTATGCGTAATGCGTTATGCGTTATGCGTTATGCGTTATGCGTTATTCGTTATGCGTTATGCGTTATGCGTTATGCGTTATGCGTTATGCGTTATGCGTTACGCGTTATGCGTTACGTGTTATGCGTTATGCGTTATATGTTATGCGTTATGCGTTATGCGTTATGCGTTATGCGTTATGCGTTATGCGTTATGCGTTATGCGTTATGCGTTATGCGTTATGCGTTATGCGTTATGCGTTATGCGTTATGCGTTATGCGTTATGCGTTATGCGTTACGCGTTATGCGTTACGTGTTATGCGTTATGCGTTATGCGTTATGCGTTATGCGTTATGCGTTATGCGTTATGCGTTATGCGTTATGCGTTATGCGTTATGCGTTATGCGTTCTGCGTTATGCGTTATGCGTTATGCGTTATGCGTTATGCGTTATGCGTCATGCGTTATGCGTAATGCGTTATGCTTTATGCGTTATGCGTTATGAGTTATACGTTATGCGTTAAGCGTTATGCGTTATGCCTGATCCGTTATGCGTTAGGCGTTATGCGATTTGCGGTATTCGTTATGCGTTGTGCATTATGCGTTATGCGTTAAGGGTTAAGGGTTATGGGTTATGCGTTATGCTTTATGCGTTATGCGTTTTGCATTTTGCGTTATGCGTTATCCGTTATGCGTTATGCGTTATGCGTTATGCGTTATGCGTTATGCGTTATGCGTTATGCGTTCTGCGTTATGCGTTCTGCGTTATGCGTTATGCGTTATGCGTTATGCGTTATGCGTTATGCGTTATGCGTTTTGCGTTATGCGTTATGCGTTATGCGTTATGCGTTATGCGCTATGCGTTATGCCTTATGCGTTATGCGTTATGCGTTATGCGTTATGCGTTATGCGTTATGCGTTATGCGTTATGCGTTATGCGTTATGCGTTATGCGTTATGCGTTATGCGTTATGCGTTATGCGTTATGCGTTATGCGTTATGCGTTATTCGTTATGCGTTATGCGTTATGCGTTATGCGTTATGCGTTATGCGTCATGCGTTATGCGTAATGCGTTATGCTTTATGCGTTTTGCGTTATGAGTTATACGTTATGCGTTAAGCGTTATGCGTTATGCCTGATCCGTTATGCGTTAGGCGTTATGCTATTTGCGGTATTCGTTATGCGTTGTGCATTATGCGTTATGCGTTATGCGTTATGGGTTATGGGTTATGCGTTATGCTTTATGCGTTATGCGTTTTGCATTTTGCGTTATGCGTTATCCGTTATGAGTTATGAGTTATGAGTTATAAGTTATGCGTAATGCGTTATGCCTTATGCGTTATGCATTATGCGTTATGCGTTATGCGTTATGCGTTATGCGTTATGCGTTATGCGTAATGGGTTATGCCTTATGCGTTATGCATTATGCGTTATGCGTTATGCGTTATGCGTTATGCGTTATGCGTTATGCGTTATGCGTTATGCGTTATGAGTTATGCATTTTGCGTTATGCGTTATCCGTTATGAGTTATGAGTTATGAGTTATAAGTTATGCGTAATTCGTTATGCCTTATTTGTTATGCATTATGCGTTATGCGTTATGCGTTATGCGTTATGCGTTATGCGTTATGCGTTATGCGTAATGCGTTATGCCTTATGCGTTATGCATTATGCGTTATGCGTTATGCGTTATGCGTTATGCGTAATGCGTTATGCGTTATGCGTTATGCGTTATGCGTTATGCGTTATGCGTTATGCGTTATGCGTTATGCGTTATGCGTTATGCGTTATGCGTTATGCGTTATGCGTTATGCGTTACGCGTTATGCGTTACGTGTTATGCGTTATGCGTTATATGTTATGCGTTATGCGTTATGCGTTATGCGTTATGCGTTATGCGTTATGCGTTATGCGTTATGCGTTATGCGTTATGCGTTATGCGTTATGCGTTATGCGTTATGCGTTATGCGTTATGCGTTGGGCGTTATGCGTTTTGCGGTATTCGTTATGCGTTGTGCATTATGCGTTATGCATTGTGCGTTATGGGTTATGGTTTATGCGTTATGAGATATGCGTTGTGCGTTATGCGTTATGCGTTCTGCGTTATGCGTTATGCGTTATGCGTTATGCGTTATGCGTTATGCGTCGTGCGTTATGCGTTATGCGTTATGCGTTGTGCGTTATGCGTTATGCGTTGTGCGTTGTGCGTTATGCGTTATGCGTTATGCGTCATGCGTTATGCGTTATGCGTTATGCGTTACGCGTTATGCGTTATGCGTTATGCGTTATGCATTATGCGTTATGCGTTATGCGTTATGCGTTATGCGTTATGCGTTATGCGTTATGCGTTATGCGTTGTGCATTATGCGTTATGCATTGTGCGTTATGGGTTATGGTTTATGCGTTATGCGATATGCGTTATGCGTTATGCGTTATGCGTTATGCGTTATGCGTTTTGCGTTATGCGTTATGCGTTATGCGTTATGCGTTATGCGCTATGCGTTATGCGTTATGCGTTATGCGTTATGCGTTATGCGTTATGCGTTATGCGTTATGCGTTATGCGTTATGCGTTATGGGTTATGCGTTATGCGTTATTCGTTATGCGATATGCGTTATGCTTTATGTGTTATGTGTTATGCGTTATATGTTATACGGTATGCGTTCTGCGTTATGCGTTATGCGTTATGCGTTATGCGTTATGCGTTATGCGTTATGCGTTTTGCGTTATGCGTTATGCGTTATGCGTTATGCGTTATGCGCTATGCGTTATCCGTTATGCGTTATGCGTTATGCGTTATGCGTTATGCGTTATGCGTTATGCGTTATGCGTTCTGCGTTATGCGTTCTGCGTTATGCGTTATGCGTTATGCGTTATGCGTTATGCGTTATGCGTTATGCGTTTTGCGTTATGCGTTATGCGTTATGCGTTATGCGTTATGCGCTATGCGTTATGCCTTATGCGTTATGCGTTATGCGTTATGCGTAATGCGTTATGCTTTATGCGTTATGCGTTATGAGTTATACGTTATGCGTGATCCGTTATGCGTTGGGCGTTATGCGTTTTGCGGTATTCGTTATGCGTTGTGCATTATGCGTTATGCATTGTGCGTTATGGGTTATGGTTTATGAGTTATGCGATATGCGTTATGCGTTATGCGTTATGCGTTATGCGTTATGCGATATGCGTTATGCGTTATGCGTTATGCGTTATGCGTTATGCGTTATGCGTTATGCGTTATGCGTTATGCGTTATGCATTATGAGTTATGCGTTCTGCGGTATTCGTTATGCGTTGTGCATTATGCGTTATGCGTTGTGCGTAATGGGTTATCATTTATGCGTTATGCGATATGCTTTATGCGTCATGCGTGATCCGTTATGCGTTATGCGTTATGCGTTATGCGTTATGCGTTATGCGTTGTGCGTTGTGCGTTATGCGTTATGCGTTATGCGTTATGCGTTACACGTTATGCGTTATGCGTTATGCGTTATGCGTTATGCGTTATGCGTTATGCGTTATGCGTTATGCGTTATGCGTTATGCGTTATGCGTTATGCGTTATGCGTTATGAGTTATACGTTATGCGTTAAGCGTTATGCGTGATCCGTTATGCGTTGGGCGTTATGCGTTTTGCGGTATTCGTTATGCGTTGTGCATTATGCGTTATGCATTGTGCGTTATGGGTTATGGTTTATGCGTTATGCGATATGCGTTATGCGTTATGCGTTATGCGTTATGCGTTATGCGTTATGCGTTATGCGTTATGCGTTATGCGTTATGCGTTATGCGTTATGCGTTATGCGTTATGCGTTATGCGTTATGCGTTATGCGTTACGCGTTATGCGTTGGGCGTTATACGTTTGCGTTATGCGATATGCGTTATGCTTTATGCGTTATGTGTTATGCGTTATGCGTTATGCGTCATGCGTTATGCGTAATGCGTTATGCTTTATGCGTTATGCGTTATGAGTTATACGTTATGCGTTAAGCGTTATGCGTTATGCCTGATCCGTTATGCGTTAGGCGTTATGCGATTTGCGGTATTCGTTATGCGTTGTGCATTATGCGTTATGCGTTAAGGGTTAAGGGTTATGGGTTATGCGTTATGCTTTATCCGTTATGCGTTTTGCATTTTGCGTTATGCGTTATCCGTTATGAGTTATGAGTTATGAGTTATAAGTTATGCGTAATGCGTTATGCCTTATGCGTTATGCATTATGCGTTATGCGTTATGCGTTATGCGTTATGCTTTATGCGTTATGTGTATGCGTTATACGTTATACGGTATGCTTTATGCGTTATGCATTATGCGTTATGCGTTCTGCGTTATGCGTTATGCGTTATGCGTTATGCGTTATGCGTTATGCGTTATGCGTTATGCGTTATGCGTTAGGCGTTATGCGATTTGCGGTATTCGTTATGCGTTGTGCATTATGCGTTATGCGTTAAGGGTTAAGGGTTATGGGTTATGCGTTATGCTTTATGCGTTATGCGTTTTGCATTTTGCGTTATGCGTTATCCGTTATGAGTTATGAGTTATGAGTTATAAGTTATGCGTAATGCGTTATGCCTTATGCGTTATGCATTATGCGTTATGCGTTATGCGTTATGCGTTATGCGTTATGCGTGATCCGTTATGCGTTGGGCGTTATGCGTTTTGCGGTATACGTTATGCGTTGTGCATTATGCGTTATGCATTGTGCGTTATGGGTTATGGTTTATGCGTTATGCGATATGCGTTATGCGTTATGCTTTATGCGTTATGCGTTATGTGTTATGCGTTATACGTTATACGGTATGCGTTATGCGTTATGCGTTATGCGTTATGCGTTATGTGTTATGCGTTATGCGTTATGCGTTATGCGTTATGCGTTATGCGTTATGCGTTATGCGTTATGCGTAATGCGTTATGCTTCATGCGTTATGCGTTATGAGTTATGAGTTATGTGTTATAAGTTATGCGTAATGCGTTATGCCTTATGCGTTATGCATTATGCGTTATGCGTTATGCGTTATGCGTTATGCGTTATGTGTTATGCGTTATGCGTTATGCGTTATGCGTTATGCGTTATGCGCTATGCGTTATGCGTTATGCGTTATGCGTTATGCGTTATGCGTTATGCGTTATGCGTTATGCGTTATGCGTTATGCGTTATGCGTTATGCGTTATGCGTTATGCGTTATGCGTTATGCGTTATGCGTTATGCGTTATGCGATATGCGTTATGCTTTATGCGTTATGTGTATGCGTTATACGTTATACGGTATGCTTTATGCGTTATGCGTTATGCGTTATGCGTTCTGCGTTATGCGTTCTGCGTTATGCGTTATGCGTTATGCGTTATGCGTTATGCGTTATGCGTTATGCGTCATGCGTTATGCGTTATGCGTTATGCTTTATGCGTTATGCGTTATGCGTTATGCGTTAACGGTTAAGGGTTATGGGTTATGCGTTATGCTTTATGCGTTATGCGTTTTGCATTTTGCGTTATGCGTTATCCGTTATGAGTTATGAGTTATGAGTTATAAGTTATGCGTAATGCGTTATGCCTTATGCGTTATGCATTATGCGTTATGCGTTATGCGTTATGCGTTATGCTTTATGCGTTATGTGTATGCGTTATACGTTATACGGTATGCTTTATGCGTTATGCGTTATGCGTTATGCGTTCTGCGTTATGCGTTATGCGTTATGCGTTATGCGTTATGCGTTATGCGTTAGGCGTTATGCGACTTGCGGTATTCGTTATGCGTTGTGCATTATGCGTTATGCGTTAAGGGTTAAGGGTTATGGGTTATGCGTTATGCTTTATGCGTTATGCGTTTTGCATTTTGCGTTATGCGTTATCCGTTATCAGTTATGAGTTATGAGTTATAAGTTATGCGTAATGCGTTATGCCTTATGCGTTATGCGTTATGCGTTATGCGTTATACGTTATGCGTTATGCGTTATGCGTTATGCGTTATGCGTTATGCGTTATGCGTAATGCGTTATGCTTTATGCGTTATGCGTTATGAGTTATACGTTATGCGTGATCCGTTATGCGTTGGGCGTTATGCGTTTTGCGGTATTCGTTATGCGTTGTGCATTATGCGTTATGCATTGTGCGTTATGGGTTATGGTTTATGAGTTATGCGATATGCGTTATGCGTTATGCGTTATGCGTTCTGCGTTATGCGATATGCGTTATGCGTTATGCGTTATGCGTTATGCGTTATGCGTTATGCGTTATGCGTTATGCGTTATGCGTTATGCGTTATGCATTATGAGTTATGCGTTCTGCGGTATTCGTTATGCGTTGTGCATTATGCGTTATGCGTTGTGCGTAATGGGTTATCATTTATGCGTTATGCGATATGCTTTATGCGTCATGCGTGATCCGTTATGCGTTATGCGTTATGCGTTATGCGTTATGCGTTATGCGTTGTGCGTTGTGCGTTATGCGTTATGCGTTATGCGTTATGCGTTACACGTTATGCGTTATGCGTTATGCGTTATGCGTTATGCGTTATGCGTTATGCGTTATGCGTTATGCGTTATGCGTTATGCGTTATGAGTTATACGTTATGCGTTAAGCGTTATGCGTGATCCGTTATGCGTTGGGCGTTATGCGTTGTGCATTATGCGTTATGCATTGTGCGTTATGGGTTATGGTTTATGCGTTATGCGATATGCGTTATGCGTTATGCGTTATGCGTTATGCGTTATGCGTTATGCGTTATGCGTTATGCGTTATGCGTTATGCGTTATGCGTTATGCGTTATGCGTTATGCGTTATACGTTATGCGTTATGCGTTATGCGTTATGCGTTGGGCGTTATACGTTTGCGTTATGCGATATGCGTTATGCTTTATGCGTTATGTGTTATGCGTTATGCGTTATGCGTCATGCGTTATGCGTAATGCGTTATGCTTTATGCGTTATGCGTTATGAGTTATACGTTATGCGTTAAGCGTTATGCGTTATGCCTGATCCGTTATGCGTTAGGCGTTATGCGATTTGCGGTATTCGTTATGCGTTGTGCATTATGCGTTATGCGTTAAGGGTTAAGGGTTATGGGTTATGCGTTATGCTTTATGCGTTATGCGTTTTGCATTTTGCGTTATGCGTTATCCGTTATGAGTTATGAGTTATGAGTTATAAGTTATGCGTAATGCGTTATGCCTTATGCGTTATGCATTATGCGTTATGCGTTATACGTTATGCGTTATGCGTTATGCGTTATGCGTTATGCGTTATGCGTTATGCGTAATGCGTTATGCTTTATGCGTTATGCGTTATGAGTTATACGTTATGCGTGATCCGTTATGCGTTGGGCGTTATGCGTTTTGCGGTATTCGTTATGCGTTGTGCATTATGCGTTATGCATTGTGCGTTATGGGTTATGGTTTATGAGTTATGCGATATGCGTTATGCGTTATGCGTTCTGCGTTATGCGATATGCGTTAAGCGTTATGCGTTATGCGTTATGCGTTATGCGTTATGCGTTATGCGTTATGCGTTATGCGTTATGCGTTATGCATTATGAGTTATGCGTTCTGCGGTATTCGTTATGCGTTGTGCATTATGCGTTATGCGTTGTGCGTAATGGGTTATCATTTATGCGTTATGCGATATGCTTTATGCGTCATGCGTGATCCGTTATGCGTTATGCGTTATGCGTTATGCGTTATGCGTTATGCGTTGTGCGTTGTGCGTTATGCGTTATACGTTATGCGTTATGCGTTATGCGTTATGCGTTACACGTTATGCGTTATGCGTTATGCGTTATGCGTTATGCGTTATGCGTTATGCGTTATGCGTTATGCGTTATGCGTTATGCGTTATGCGTTATGCGTTATGAGTTATACGTTATGCGTTAAGCGTTATGCGTGATCCGTTATGCGTTGGGCGTTATGCGTTTTGCGGTATTCGTTATGCGTTGTGCATTATGCGTTATGCATTGTGCGTTATGGGTTATGGTTTATGCGTTATGCGATATGCGTTATGCGTTATGCGTTATGCGTTATGCGTTATGCGTTATGCGTTCTGCGTTATGCGTTATGCGTTATGCGTTATGCGTTATGCGTTATGCGTTATGCGTTATGCGTTATGCGTTATGCGTTATGCGTTATGCGTTGGGCGTTATACGTTTGCGTTATGCGATATGCGTTATGCTTTATGCGTTATGTGTTATGCGTTATGCGTTATGCGTCATGCGTTATGCGTAATGCGTTATGCTTTATGCGTTATGCGTTATGAGTTATACGTTATGCGTTAAGCGTTATGCGTTATGCCTGATCCGTTATGCGTTAGGCGTTATGCGATTTGCGGTATTCGTTATGCGTTGTGCATTATGCGTTATGCGTTAAGGGTTAAGGGTTATGGGTTATGCGTTATGCTTTATGCGTTATGCGTTTTGCATTTTGCGTTATGCGTTATCCGTTATGAGTTATGAGTTATGAGTTATAAGTTATGCGTAATGCGTTATGCCTTATGCGTTATGCATTATGCGTTATGCGTTATGCGTTATGCGTTATGCGTTATGCGTTATGCGTTATGCGTTATGCGTTATGCGTTATGCGTTATGCGTAATGCGTTATGCGTTATGCGTTATGCGTTATGCGTTATTCGTTATGCGTTATGCGTTATGCGTTATGCGTTATGCGTTATGCGTTATGCGTTACGCGTTATGCGTTACGTGTTATGCGTTATGCGTTATATGTTATGCGTTATGCGTTATGCGTTATGCGTTATGCGTTATGCGTTATGCGTTATGCGTTATGCGTTATGCGTTATGCGTTATGCGTTATGCGTTATGCGTTATGCGTTATGCGTTATGCGTTATGCGTTATGCGTTACGCGTTATGCGTTACGTGTTATGCGTTATGCGTTATGCGTTATGCGTTATGCGTTATGCGTTATGCGTTATGCGTTATGCGTTATGCGTTATGCGTTATGCGTTATGCGTTCTGCGTTATGCGTTATGCGTTATGCGTTATGCGTTATGCGTTATGCGTTATGCGTTATGCGTAATGCGTTATGCTTTATGCGTTATGCGTTATGAGTTATACGTTATGCGTTAAGCGTTATGCGTTATGCCTGATCCGTTATGCGTTAGGCGTTATGCGATTTGCGGTATTCGTTATGCGTTGTGCATTATGCGTTATGCGTTAAGGGTTAAGGGTTATGGGTTATGCGTTATGCTTTATGCGTTATGCGTTTTGCATTTTGCGTTATGCGTTATCCGTTATGCGTTATGCGTTATGCGTTATGCGTTATGCGTTATGCGTTATGCGTTATGCGTTCTGCGTTATGCGTTCTGCGTTATGCGTTATGCGTTATGCGTTATGCGTTATGCGTTATGCGTTATGCGTTTTGCGTTATGCGTTATGCGTTATGCGTTATGCGTTATGCGCTATGCGTTATGCCTTATGCGTTATGCGTTATGCGTTATGCGTTATGCGTTATGCGTTATGCGTTATGCGTTATGCGTTATGCGTTATGCGTTATGCGTTATGCGTTATGCGTTATGCGTTATGCGTTATGCGTTATGCGTTATGCGTTATGCGTTATGCGTTATGCGTTATGCGTTATGCGTTATGCGTTATGCGTCATGCGTTATGCGTTATGCGTTATGCTTTATGCGTTTTGCGTTATGAGTTATACGTTATGCGTTAAGCGTTATGCGTTATGCCTGATCCGTTATGCGTTAGGCGTTATGCTATTTGCGGTATTCGTTATGCGTTGTGCATTATGCGTTATGCGTTAAGGGTTAAGGGTTATGGGTTATGCGTTATGCTTTATGCGTTATGCGTTTTGCATTTTGCGTTATGCGTTATCCGTTATGAGTTATGAGTTATGAGTTATAAGTTATGCGTAATGCGTTATGCCTTATGCGTTATGCATTATGCGTTATGCGTTATGCGTTATGCGTTATGCGTTATGCGTTATGCGTAATGGGTTATGCCTTATGCGTTATGCATTATGCGTTATGCGTTATGCGTTATGCGTTATGCGTAATGCGTTATGCGTTATGCGTTATGCGTTATGAGTTATGCATTTTGCGTTATGCGTTATCCGTTATGAGTTATGAGTTATGAGTTATAAGTTATGCGTAATTCGTTATGCCTTATTTGTTATGCATTATGCGTTATGCGTTATGCGTTATGCGTTATGCGTTATGCGTTATGCGTTATGCGTAATGCGTTATGCCTTATGCGTTATGCATTATGCGTTATGCGTTATGCGTTATGCGTTATGCGTTATGCGTTATGCGTTATGCGTTATGCGTTATGCGTTATGCGTTATGCGTTATGCGTTATGCGTTATGCGTTATGCGTTATGCGTTATGCGTTATGCGTTATGCGTTATGCGTTATGCGTTACGCGTTATGCGTTACGTGTTATGCGTTATGCGTTATATGTTATGCGTTATGCGTTATGCGTTATGCGTTATGCGTTATGCGTTATGCGTTATGCGTTATGCGTTATGCGTTATGCGTTATGCGTTATGCGTTATGCGTTATGCGTTATGCGTTATGCGTTGGGCGTTATGCGTTTTGCGGTATTCGTTATGCGTTGTGCATTATGCGTTATGCATTGTGCGTTATGGGTTATGGTTTATGCGTTATGAGATATGCGTTGTGCGTTATGCGTTATGCGTTCTGCGTTATGCGTTATGCGTTATGCGTTATGCGTTATGCGTTATGCGTCGTGCGTTATGCGTTATGCGTTATGCGTTGTGCGTTATGCGTTATGCGTTGTGCGTTGTGCGTTATGCGTTATGCGTTATGCGTCATGCGTTATGCGTTATGCGTTATGCGTTACGCGTTATGCGTTATGCGTTATGCGTTATGCGTTATGCGTTATGCGTTATGCGTTATGCGTTATGTGTTATGCGTTATGCGTTATGCGTTATGCGTTGTGCATTATGCGTTATGCATTGTGCGTTATGGGTTATGGTTTATGCGTTATGCGATATGCGTTATGCGTTATGCGTTATGCGTTATGCGTTATGCGTTTTGCGTTATGCGTTATGCGTTATGCGTTATGCGTTATGCGCTATGCGTTATGCGTTATGCGTTATGCGTTATGCGTTATGCGTTATGCGTTATGCGTTATGCGTTATGCGTTATGCGTTATGGGTTATGCGTTATGCGTTATTCGTTATGCGATATGCGTTATGCTTTATGTGTTATGTGTTATGCGTTATATGTTATACGGTATGCTTTATGCGTTATGCGTTATGCGTTATGTGTTATGCGTTATGCGTTATGCGTTCTGCGTTATGCGTTCTGCGTTATGCGTTATGCGTTATGCGTTATGCGTTATGCGTTATGCGTTATGCGTCATGCGTTATGCGTAATGCGTTATGCTTTATGCGTTATGCGTTATGAGATATACGTTATGCGTTAAGCGTTATGCGTTATGCCTGATCCGTTATGCGTTAGGCGTTATGCGATTTGCGGTATTCGTTATGCGTTGTGCATTATGCGTTATGCGTTAAGGGTTAAGGGTTATGGGTTATGCGTTATGCTTTATGCGTTATGCGTTTTGCATTTTGCGTTATGCGTTATCCGTTATGAGTTATGAGTTATGAGTTATAAGTTATGCGTAATGCGTTATGCCTTATGCGTTATGCGTTATGCGTAATGCGTTATGCTTTATGCGTTATGCGTTATGAGTTATACGTTATGCGTTAAGCGTTATGCGTTATGCCTGATCCGTTATGCGTTAGGCGTTATGCGATTTGCGGTATTCGTTATGCGTTGTGCATTATGCGTTATGCGTTAAGGGTTAAGGGTTATGGGTTATGCGTTATGCTTTATGCGTTATGCGTTTTGCATTTTGCGTTATGCGTTATCCGTTATGAGTTATGAGTTATGAGTTATGAGTTATAAGTTATGTTTAATGCGTTATGCCTTATGCGTCATGCATTATGCGTTATGCGTTATGCGTTATGCGTTATGCGTTATGCGTTATGCGTTATGCGTTATGCGTTATGCGTTATGCGTAATGCGTTATGCTTTAAGCGTTATGCGTTATGAGTTATACGTTATGCGTTAAGCGTTATGCGTGATCCGTTATGCGTTGGGCGTTATGCGTTTTGCGGTATTCGTTATGCGTTGTGCATTATGGGTTATGCATTGTGCGTTATGGGTTATGGTTTATGCGTTATGCGATATGCGTTATGTGTTATGCGTTAAGCGCTATGCGTGATCCGTTATGCGTTGGGCGTTATGCGTTATGCGTTATGCGTTATGCGTTATGCGTTATGCGTTATGCGTTATGCGTTATGCGTTATGCGTTATGCGTTATGCGTTATGTGTTATGCGTTATGCGTTATGCGTTACGCGTTATGCGTTACGTGTTATGCGTTATGCGTTATATGTTATGCGTTATGCGTTATGCGTTATGCGTTATGCGTTATGCGTTATGCGTTATGCGTTATGCGTTATGCGTTATGCGTTATGCGTTATGCGTTATGCGTTATGCATTATGCGTTATGTGTTTTTCGCTATGCGTTATGCGTTGGGCGTTATACGTTTGCGTTATGCGATATGCGTTATGCTTTATGCGTTATGTGTTATGCGTTATACGTTATACGGTATGCTTTATGCGTTATGCGTTATGCGTTATGTGTTATGCGTTATGCGATATGCGTTATGCTTTATGCGTTATGTGTTATGCGTTATACGTTATACGGTATGCTTTATGCGTTATGCGTTATGCGTTATGTGTTATGCGTTATGCGTTATGCGTTATGCGTTATGCGTTATGCGTTATGCGTTCTGCGTTATGCGTTCTGCGTTATGCGTTTTGCGGTATTCGTTATGCGTTGTGCATTATGCGTTATGCATTGTGCGTTATGGGTTATGGTTTATGCGTTATGCGATATGCGTTATGCGTTATGCGTTATGCGTTATGCGTTATGCGTTCTGCGTTATGCGTTATGCGTTATGCGTTATGCGTTATGCGATATGCGTTATGCGATATGCGTTATGCGTTTTGCGTTATGCGTTATGCGTTATGCGTTATGCGTTATGCGCTATGCGTTATGCTTTATGCGTTATGCGTTATGCGTTATGCGTTATGCGTTATGCGTTATGCGTTATGCGTTATGCGTAATGCGTTATGCGTTATGCGTTATGCGTTATGCGTTATGCGTTATGCGTTATGCGTTATGCGTTATGCGTTATGCGATATGCGTTATGCTTTATGCGTTATGTGTTATGCGTTATACGTTATACGGTATGCTTTATGCGTTATGCGTTATGCGTTATGTGTTATGCGTTATGCGTTATGCGTTCTGCGTTATGCGTTCTGCGTTATGGGTTATGCGTTATGCGTTATGCGTTATGCGTTATGCGTCATGCGTTATGCGTTATGCGTTATGCGTTATGCGTTATGCGTTATGCGTTATGCGTTATGCGTTATGCGTTATGCGTTATGCATTATGCGTTATGTGTTTTTCGCTATGCGTTATGCGTTGGGCGTTATACGTTTGCGTTATGCGATATGCGTTATGCTTTATGCGTTATGTGTTATGCGTTATACGTTATACGGTATGCTTTATGCGTTATGCGTTATGCGTTATGTGTTATGCGTTATGCGATATGCGTTATGCTTTATGCGTTATGTGTTATGCGTTATACGTTATACGGTATGCTTTATGCGTTATGCGTTATGCGTTATGTGTTATGCGTTATGCGTTATGCGTTATGCGTTATGCGTTATGCGTTATGCGTTATGCGTTCTGCGTTATGCGTTCTGCGTTATGCGTTATGCGTTATGCGTTATGCGTTATGCGTTATGCGTTATGCGTTATGCGTTTTGCGTTATGCGTTATGCGTTATGCGTTATGCGCTATGCGTTATGCCTTATGCGTTATGCCTTATGCGTTATGCGTTATGCGTTATGCGTTATGCGTTATGCGTTATGCGTTATGCGTTATGCGTTATGCGTTATGCGTTATGCGTTATGCGTTATGCGTTATGCGTTATGCGTTATGCGTTATGCGTTATGCGTTATGCGTTATGCGTTATGCGTTATGCGTCATGCGTTATGCGTAATGCGTTATGCTTTATGCGTTTTGCGTTATGAGTTATACGTTATGCGTTAAGCGTTATGCGTTATGCCTGATCCGTTATGCGTTAGGCGTTATGCTATTTGCGGTATTCGTTATGCGTTGTGCATTATGCGTTATGCGTTAAGGGTTAAGGGTTATGGGTTATGCGTTATGCTTTATGCGTTATGCGTTTTGCATTTTGCGTTATGCGTTATCCGTTATGAGTTATGAGTTATGAGTTATAAGTTATGCGTAATGCGTTATGCCTTATGCGTTATGCATTATGCGTTATGCGTTATGCGTTATGCGTTATGCGTTATGCGTTATGCGTTATGCGTAATGCGTTATGCCTTATGCGTTATGCATTATGCGTTATGCGTTATGCGTTATGCTTTATGCGTAATGCGTTATGCGTTATGCGTTATGCGTTATGCGTTATTCGTTATGCGTTATGCGTTATGCGTTATGCGTTATGCGTTATGCGTTACGCGTTATGCGTTACGTGTTATGCGTTATGCGTTATATGTTATGCGTTATGCGTTATGCGTTATGCGTTATGCGTTATGCGTTATGCGTTATGCGTTATGCGTTATGCGTTATGCGTTATGCGTTATGCGTTCTGCGTTATGCGTTATGCGTTATGCGTTATGCGTTATGCGTTATGCGTCATGCGTTATGCGTAATGCGTTATGCTTTATGCGTTATGCGTTATGAGTTATACGTTATGCGTTAAGCGTTATGCGTTATGCCTGATCCGTTATGCGTTAGGCGTTATGCGATTTGCGGTATTCGTTATGCGTTGTGCATTATGCGTTATGCGTTAAGGGTTAAGGGTTATGGGTTATGCGTTATGCTTTATGCGTTATGCGTTTTGCATTTTGCGTTATGCGTTATCCGTTATGCGTTATGCGTTATGCGTTATGCGTTATGCGTTATGCGTTATGCGTTATGCGTTCTGCGTTATGCGTTCTGCGTTATGCGTTATGCGTTATGCGTTATGCGTTATGCGTTATGCGTTATGCGTTATGCGTTATGCGTTATGCGTTATGCGTTATGCGTTATGCGTCATGCGCTATGCGTTATGCCTTATGCGTTATGCGTTATGCGTTATGCGTTATGCGTTATGCGTTATGCGTTATGCGTTATGCGTTATGCGTTATGCGTTATGCGTTATGCGTTATGCGTTATGCGTTATGCGTTATGCGTTATGCGTTATGCGTTATGCGTTATGCGTTATGCGTTATGCGTTATGCGTTATGCGTTATGCGTTATGCGTTATGCGTTATGCGTCATGCGTTATGCGTAATGCGTTATGCTTTATGCGTTTTGCGTTATGAGTTATACGTTATGCGTTAAGCGTTATGCGTTATGCCTGATCCGTTATGCGTTAGGCGTTATGCTATTTGCGGTATTCGTTATGCGTTGTGCATTATGCGTTATGCGTTAAGGGTTAAGGGTTATGGGTTATGCGTTATGCTTTATGCGTTATGCGTTTTGCATTTTGCGTTATGCGTTATCCGTTATGAGTTATGAGTTATGAGTTATAAGTTATGCGTAATGCGTTATGCCTTATGCGTTATGCATTATGCGTTATGCGTTATGCGTTATGCGTTATGCGTTATGCGTTATGCGTTATGCGTTATGCGTAATGGGTTATGCCTTATGCGTTATGCATTATGCGTTATGCGTTATGCGTTATGCGTTATGCGTAATGCGTTATGCGTTATGCGTTATGCGTTATGAGTTATGCATTTTGCGTTATGCGTTATCCGTTATGAGTTATGAGTTATAAGTTATGCGTAATTCGTTATGCCTTATTTGTTATGCATTATGCGTTATGCGTTATGCGTTATGCGTTATGCGTTATGCGTTATGCGTTATGCGTAATGCGTTATGCCTTATGCGTTATGCATTATGCGTTATGCGTTATGCGTTATGCGTTATGCGTAATGCGTTATGCGTTATGCGTTATGCGTTATGCGTTATGCGTTATGCGTTATGCGTTATGCGTTATGCGTTATGCGTTATGCGTTATGCGTTATGCGTTATGCGTTACGCGTTATGCGTTACGTGTTATGCGTTATGCGTTATATGTTATGCGTTATGCGTTATGCGTTATGCGTTATGCGTTATGCGTTATGCGTTATGCGTTATGAGTTATACGTTATGCGTTAAGCGTTATGCGTTATGCCTGATCCGTTATGCGTTAGGCGTTATGCTATTTGCGGTATTCGTTATGCGTTGTGCATTATGCGTTATGCGTTAAGGGTTAAGGGTTATGGGTTATGCGTTATGCTTTATGCGTTATGCGTTTTGCATTTTGCGTTATGCGTTATCCGTTATGAGTTATGAGTTATGAGTTATAAGTTATGCGTAATGCGTTATGCCTTATGCGTTATGCATTATGCGTTATGCGTTATGCGTTATGCGTTATGCGTTATGCGTTATGCGTTATGCGTTATGCGTAATGGGTTATGCCTTATGCGTTATGCATTATGCGTTATGCGTTATGCGTTATGCGTTATGCGTAATGCGTTATGCGTTATGCGTTATGCGTTATGAGTTATGCATTTTGCGTTATGCGTTATCCGTTATGAGTTATGAGTTATAAGTTATGCGTAATTCGTTATGCCTTATTTGTTATGCATTATGCGTTATGCGTTATGCGTTATGCGTTATGCGTTATGCGTTATGCGTTATGCGTAATGCGTTATGCCTTATGCGTTATGCATTATGCGTTATGCGTTATGCGTTATGCGTTATGCGTAATGCGTTATGCGTTATGCGTTATGCGTTATGCGTTATGCGTTATGCGTTATGCGTTATGCGTTATGCGTTATGCGTTATGCGTTATGCGTTATGCGTTATGCGTTACGCGTTATGCGTTACGTGTTATGCGTTATGCGTTATATGTTATGCGTTATGCGTTATGCGTTATGCGTTATGCGTTATGCGTTATGCGTTATGCGTTATGCGTTATGCGTTATGCGTTATGCGTTATGCGTTATGCGTTATGCGTTATGCGTTATGCCTTATGCGTTATGCGTTGGGCGTTATGCGTTTTGCGGTATTCGTTATGCGTTGTGCATTATGCGTTATGCATTGTGCGTTATGGGTTATGGTTTATGCGTTATGAGATATGCGTTGTGCGTTATGCGTTATGCGTTCTGCGTTATGCGTTATGCGTTATGCGTTATGCGTTATGCGTTATGCGTCATGCGTTATGCGTTATGCGTTATGCGTTGTGCGTTATGCGTTATGCGTTGTGCGTTGTGCGTTATGCGTTATGCGTTATGCGTTATGCGTTATGCGTTATGCGTTATGCGTTATGCGTTATGCGTTATGCGTTATGCGTTATGCGTTATGCGTTATGCATTATGCGTTATGCGTTATGCGTTATGCGTTATGCGTTATGCGTTATGCGTTGTGCATTATGCGTTATGCATTGTGCGTTATGGGTTATGGTTTATGCGTTATGCGATATGCGTTATGCGTTATGCGTTATGCGTTATGCGTTATGCGTTTTGCGTTATGCGTTATGCGTTATGCGTTATGCGTTATGCGCTATGCGTTATGCGTTATGCGTTATGCGTTATGCGTTATGCGTTATGCGTTATGCGTTATGCGTTATGCGTTATGCGTTATGCGTTATGGGTTATGCGTTATGCGTTATTCGTTATGCGATATGCGTTATGCTTTATGTGTTATGTGTTATGCGTTATACGTTATACGGTATGCTTTATGCGTTATGCGTTATGCGTTATGTGTTATGCGTTATGCGTTATGCGTTCTGCGTTATGCGTTCTGCGTTATGCGTTATGCGTTATGCGTTATGCGTTATGCGTTATGCGTTATGCGTCATGCGTTATGCGTAATGCGTTATGCTTTATGCGTTATGCGTTATGAGTTATACGTTATGCGTTAAGCGTTATGCGTTATGCCTGATCCGTTATGCGTTAGGCGTTATGCGATTTGCGGTATTCGTTATGCGTTGTGCATTATGCGTTATGCGTTAAGGGTTAAGGGTTATGGGTTATGCGTTATGCTTTATGCGTTATGCGTTTTGCATTTTGCGTTATGCGTTATCCGTTATGAGTTATGAGTTATGAGTTATAAGTTATGCGTAATGCGTTATGCCTTATGCGTTATGCGTTATGCGTAATGCGTTATGCTTTATGCGTTATGCGTTATGAGTTATACGTTATGCGTTAAGCGTTATGCGTTATGCCTGATCCGTTATGCGTTAGGCGTTATGCGATTTGCGGTATTCGTTATGCGTTGTGCATTATGCGTTATGCGTTAAGGGTTAAGGGTTATGGGTTATGCGTAATGCTTTATGCGTTATGCGTTTTGCATTTTGCGTTATGCGTTATCCGTTATGAGTTATGAGTTATGAGTTATGAGTTATAAGTTATGTTTAATGCGTTATGCCTTATGCGTCATGCATTATGCGTTATGCGTTATGCGTTATGCGTTATGCGTTATGCGTTATGCGTTATGCGTTATGCGTTATGCGTTATGCGTTATGCGTAATGCGTTATGCTTTAGGCGTTATGCGTTATGAGTTATACGTTATGCGTTAAGCGTTATGCGTGATCCGTTATGCGTTGGGCGTTATGCGTTTTGCGGTATTCGTTATGCGTTGTGCATTATGGGTTATGCATTGTGCGTTATGGGTTATGGTTTATGCGTTATGCGATATGCGTTATGTGTTATGCGTTAAGCGCTATGCGTGATCCGTTATGCGTTGGGCGTTATGCGTTATGCGTTATGCGTTATGCGTTATGCGTTATGCGTTATGCGTTATGCGTTATGTGTTATGCGTTATGCGTTATGCGTTATGCGTTATGTGTTATGCGTTATGCGTTATGCGTTACGCGTTATGCGTTACGTGTTATGCGTTATGCGTTATATGTTATGCGTTATGCGTTATGCGTTATGCGTTATGCGTTATGCGTTATGCGTTATGCGTTATGCGTTATGCGTTATGCGTTATGCTTTATGCGTTATGCGTTATGAGTTATACGTTATGCGTTAAGCGTTATGCGTTATGCCTGATCCGTTATGCGTTAGGCGTTATGCGATTTGCGGTATTCGTTATGCGTTGTGCATTATGCGTTATGCGTTAAGGGTTAAGGGTTATGGGTTATGCGTAATGCTTTATGCGTTATGCGTTTTGCATTTTGCGTTATGCGTTATCCGTTATGAGTTATGAGTTATGAGTTATGAGTTATAAGTTATGTTTAATGCGTTATGCCTTATGCGTCATGCATTATGCGTTATGCGTTATGCGTTATGCGTTATGCGTTATGCGTTATGCGTTATGCGTTATGCGTTATGCGTTATGCGTTATGCGTAATGCGTTATGCTTTAGGCGTTATGCGTTATGAGTTATACGTTATGCGTTAAGCGTTATGCGTGATCCGTTATGCGTTGGGCGTTATGCGTTTTGCGGTATTCGTTATGCGTTGTGCATTATGGGTTATGCATTGTGCGTTATGGGTTATGGTTTATGCGTTATGCGATATGCGTTATGTGTTATGCGTTAAGCGCTATGCGTGATCCGTTATGCGTTGGGCGTTATGCGTTATGCGTTATGCGTTATGCGTTATGCGTTATGCGTTATGCGTTATGCGTTATGTGTTATGCGTTATGCGTTATGCGTTATGCGTTATGTGTTATGCGTTATGCGTTATGCGTTACGCGTTATGCGTTACGTGTTATGCGTTATGCGTTATATGTTATGCGTTATGCGTTATGCGTTATGCGTTATGCGTTATGCGTTATGCGTTATGCGTTATGCGTTATGCGTTATGCGTTATGCGTTATGCGTTATGCGTTATGCGTTATGCGTTATGCATTATGCGTTATGTGTTTTTCGCTATGCGTTATGCGTTGGGCGTTATACGTTTGCGTTATGCGATATGCGTTATGCTTTATGCGTTATGTGTTATGCGTTATACGTTATACGGTATGCTTTATGCGTTATGCGTTATGCGTTATGCGTTATGCGTTATGCGATATGCGTTATGCTTTATGCGTTATGTGTTATGCGTTATACGTTATACGGTATGCTTTATGCGTTATGCGTTATGCGTTATGTGTTATGCGTTATGCGTTATGCGTTATGCGTTATGCGTTATGCGTTATGCGTTCTGCGTTATGCGTTCTGCGTTATGCGTTATGCGTTATGCGTTATGCGTTATGCGTTATGCGTTATGCGTTATGCGTTTTGCGTTATGCGTTATGCGTTTTGCGTTATGCGTTATGCGTTATGCGTTATGCGTTATGCGCTATGCGTTATGCCTTATGCGTTATGCGTTATGCGTTATGCGTTATGCGTTATGCGTTATGCGTTATGCGTTATGCGTTATGCGTTATGCGTTATGCGTTATGCGTTATGCGTTATGCGTTATGCGTTATGGGTTATGCGTTATGCGTTATTCGTTATGCGATATGCGTTATGCTTTATGTGTTATGTGTTATGCGTTATACGTTATACGGTATGCTTTATGCGTTATGCGTTATGCGTTATGTGTTATGCGTTATGCGTTATGCGTTCTGCGTTATGCGTTCTGCGTTATGCGTTCTGCGTTATGCGTTATGCGTTATGCGTTATGCGTTATGCGTCATGCGTTATGCGTAATGCGTTATGCTTTATGCGTTATGCGTTATGAGTTATACGTTATGCGTTAAGCGTTATGCGTTATGCCTGATCCGTTATGCGTTAGGCGTTATGCGATTTGCGGTATTCGTTATGCGTTGTGCATTATGCGTTATGCGTTAAGGGTTAAGGGTTATGGGTTATGCGTTATGCTTTATGCGTTATGCGTTTTGCATTTTGCGTTATGCGTTATCCGTTATGAGTTATGAGTTATGAGTTATAAGTTATGCGTAATGCGTTATGCCTTATGCGTTATGCGTTATGCGTAATGCGTTATGCTTTATGCGTTATGCGTTATGAGTTATACGTTATGCGTTAAGCGTTATGCGTTATGCCTGATCCGTTATGCGTTAGGCGTTATGCGATTTGCGGTATTCGTTATGCGTTGTGCATTATGCGTTATGCGTTAAGGGTTAAGGGTTATGGGTTATGCGTTATGCTT
Organism: Lasioglossum morio; assembly: GCA_916610235.2. Lineage (NCBI taxonomy): Eukaryota > Metazoa > Arthropoda > Insecta > Hymenoptera > Halictidae > Lasioglossum > Lasioglossum morio. The sequence continues at coordinate 1,157,743 of CAKAJA020000257.1, forward strand.
TATGCGTTATGCGTTTTGCATTTTGCGTTATGCGTTATCCGTTATGAGTTATGAGTTATGAGTTATGAGTTATAAGTTATGTTTAATGCGTTATGCCTTATGCGTCATGCATTATGCGTTATGCGTTATGCGTTATGCGTTATGCGTTATGCGTTATGCGTTATGCGTTATGCGTTATGCGTTATGCGTTATGCGTAATGCGTTATGCTTTAGGCGTTATGCGTTATGAGTTATACGTTATGCGTTAAGCGTTATGCGTGATCCGTTATGCGTTGGGCGTTATGCGTTTTGCGGTATTCGTTATGCGTTGTGCATTATGGGTTATGCATTGTGCGTTATGGGTTATGGTTTATGCGTTATGCGATATGCGTTATGCGTCATGCGTTATGCGTAATGCGTTATGCTTTATGCGTTATGCGTTATGAGTTATACGTTATGCGTTAAGCGTTATGCGTTATGCCTGATCCGTTATGCGTTAGGCGTTATGCGATTTGCGGTATTCGTTATGCGTTGTGCATTATGCGTTATGCGTTAAGGGTTAAGGGTTATGGGTTATGCGTTATGCTTTATGCGTTATGCGTTTTGCATTTTGCGTTATGCGTTATCCGTTATGAGTTATGAGTTATGAGTTATAAGTTATGCGTAATGCGTTATGCCTTATGCGTTATGCGTTATGCGTAATGCGTTATGCTTTATGCGTTATGCGTTATGAGTTATACGTTATGCGTTAAGCGTTATGCGTTATGCCTGATCCGTTATGCGTTAGGCGTTATGCGATTTGCGGTATTCGTTATGCGTTGTGCATTATGCGTTATGCGTTAAGGGTTAAGGGTTATGGGTTATGCGTTATGCTTTATGCGTTATGCGTTTTGCATTTTGCGTTATGCGTTATCCGTTATGAGTTATGAGTTATGAGTTATGAGTTATAAGTTATGTTTAATGCGTTATGCCTTATGCGTCATGCATTATGCGTTATGCGTTATGCGTTATGCGTTATGCGTTATGCGTTATGCGTTATGCGTTATGCGTTATGCGTTATGCGTTATGCGTAATGCGTTATGCTTTAGGCGTTATGCGTTATGAGTTATACGTTATGCGTTAAGCGTTATGCGTGATCCGTTATGCGTTGGGCGTTATGCGTTTTGCGGTATTCGTTATGCGTTGTGCATTATGGGTTATGCATTGTGCGTTATGGGTTATGGTTTATGCGTTATGCGATATGCGTTATGTGTTATGCGTTAAGCGCTATGCGTGATCCGTTATGCGTTGGGCGTTATGCGTTATGCGTTATGCGTTATGCGTTATGCGTTATGCGTTATGCGTTATGCGTTATGTGTTATGCGTTATGCGTTATGCGTTATGCGTTATGCGTTATGTGTTATGCGTTATGCGTTATGCGTTACGCGTTATGCGTTACGTGTTATGCGTTATGCGTTATATGTTATGCGTTATGCGTTATGCGTTATGCGTTATGCGTTATGCGTTATGCGTTATGCGTTATGCGTTATGCGTTATGCGTTATGCGTTATGCGTTATGCGTTATGCGTTATGCGTTCTGCGTTATGCGTTCTGCGTTATGCGTTATGCGTTATGCGTTATGCGTTATGCGTTATGCGTTATGCGTTATGCGTTTTGCGTTATGCGTTATGCGTTTTGCGTTATGCGTTATGCGTTATGCGTTATGCGTTATGCGCTATGCGTTATGCCTTATGCGTTATGCGTTATGCGTTATGCGTTATGCGTTATGCGTTATGCGTTATGCGTTATGCGTTATGCGTTATGCGTTATGCGTTATGCGTTATGCGTTATGCGTTATGCGTTATGCGTTATGCGTTATGCGTTATGCGTTATGCATTATGCGTTATGCGTTATGCGTTATGCGTCATGCGTTATGCGTAATGCGTTATGCTTTATGCGTTTTGCGTTATGAGTTATACGTTATGCGTTAAGCGTTATGCATTATGCCTGATCCGTTATGCGTTAGGCGTTATGCTATTTGCGGTATTCGTTATGCGTTGTGCATTATGCGTTATGCGTTAAGGGTTAAGGGTTATGGGTTATGCGTTATGCTTTATGCGTTATGCGTTTTGCATTTTGCGTTATGCGTTATCCGTTATGCGCTATGCGTTATGCGTTATGCGTTATGCGTTATGCGTTATGCGTTATGCGCTATGCGTTATGCGTTATGCGTTATGCGTTATGGGTTATGCGTTATGCGTTATTCGTTATGCGATATGCGTTATGCTTTATGCGTTATGTGTTATGCGTTATACGTTATACGGTATGCTTTATGCGTTATGCGTTATGCGTTATGTGTTATGCGTTATGCGTTATGCGTTCTGCGTTATGCGTTCTGCGTTATGCGTTATGCGTTATGCGTTATGCGTTATGCGTTATGCGTTATGCGTTATGCGTCATGCGTTATGCGTAATGCGTTATGCTTTATGCGTTATGCGTTATGAGTTATACGTTATGCGTTAAGCGTTATGCGTTATGCCTGATCCGTTATGCGTTAGGCGTTATGCGATTTGCGGCATTCGTTATGCGTTGTGCATTATGCGTTATGCGTTAAGGGTTAAGGGTTATGGGTTATGCGTTATGCTTTATGCGTTATGCGTTTTGCATTTTGCGTTATGCGTTATCCGTTATGAGTTATGAGTTATGAGTTATAAGTTATGCGTAATGCGTTATGCCTTATGCGTTATGCGTTATGCGTAATGCGTTATGCTTTATGCGTTATGCGTTATGAGTTATACGTTATGCGTTAAGCGTTATGCGTTATGCCTGATCCGTTATGCGTTAGGCGTTATGCGATTTGCGGTATTCGTTATGCGTTGTGCATTATGCGTTATGCGTTATGCGTTATGCGTTATGCGTTATGCGTTATGCGTAATGCGTTATGCTTTATGCGTTATGCGTTATGAGTTATACGTTATGCGTTAAGCGTTATGCGTGATCCGTTATGCGTTGGGCGTTATGCGTTTTGCGGTATTCGTTATGCGTTGTGCATTATGGGTTATGCATTGTGCGTTATGGGTTATGGTTTATGCGTTATGCGATATGCGTTATGTGTTATGCGTTAAGCGCTATGCGTGATCCGTTATGCGTTGGGCGTTATGCGTTATGCGTTATGCGTTATGCGTTATGCGTTATGCGTTATGCGTTATGCGTTATGCGTTATGCGTTATGCGTTATGTGTTATGCGTTATGCGTTATGCGTTACGCGTTATGCGTTACGTGTTATGCGTTATGCGTTATGCGTTATGCGTTCTGCGTTATGCGTTCTGCGTTATGCGTTATGCGTTATGCGTTATGCGTTATGCGTTATGCGTTATGTGTTATGCGTTATGCGTTATGCGTTACGCGTTATGCGTTACGTGTTATGCGTTATGCGTTCTGCGTTATGCGTTATGCGTTATGCGTTATGGGTTATGCGTTATGCGTTATTCGTTATGCGATATGCGTTATGCTTTATGTGTTATGTGTTATGCGTTATACGTTATACGGTATGCTTTATGCGTTATGCGTTATGCGTTATGTGTTATGCGTTATGCGTTATGCGTTCTGCGTTATGCGTTCTGCGTTATGCGTTATGCGTTATGCGTTATGCGTTATGCGTTATGCGTTATGCGTCATGCGTTATGCGTAATGCGTTATGCTTTATGCGTTATGCGTTATGAGTTATACGTTATGCGTTAAGCGTTATGCGTTATGCCTGATCCGTTATGCGTTAGGCGTTATGCGATTTGCGGTATTCGTTATGCGTTGTGCATTATGCGTTATGCGTTAAGGGTTAAGGGTTATGGGTTATGCGTTATGCTTTATGCGTTATGCGTTTTGCATTTTGCGTTATGCGTTATCCGTTATGAGTTATGAGTTATGAGTTATAAGTTATGCGTAATGCGTTATGCCTTATGCGTTATGCGTTATGCGTAATGCGTTATGCTTTATGCGTTATGCGTTATGAGTTATACGTTATGCATTAAGCGTTATGCGTTATGCCTGATCCGTTATGCGTTAGTCGTTATGCGATTTGCGGTATTCGTTATGCGTTGTGCATTATGCGTTATGCGTTAAGGGTTAAGGGTTATGGGTTATGCGTTATGCTTTATGCGTTATGCGTTTTGCATTTTGCGTTATGCGTTATCCGTTATGAGTTATGAGTTATGAGTTATGAGTTATAAGTTATGTTTAATGCGTTATGCCTTATGCGTCATGCATTATGCGTTATGCGTTATGCGTTATGCGTTATGCGTTATGCGTTATGCGTTATGCGTTATGCGTTATGCGTTATGCGTAATGCGTTATGCTTTAGGCGTTATGCGTTATGAGTTATACGTTATGCGTTAAGCGTTATGCGTGATCCGTTATGCGTTGGGCGTTATGCGTTTTGCGGTATTCGTTATGCGTTGTGCATTATGGGTTATGCATTGTGCGTTATGGGTTATGGTTTATGCGTTATGCGATATGCGTTATGTGTTATGCGTTAAGCGCTATGCGTGATCCGTTATGCGTTGGGCGTTATGCGTTATGCGTTATGCGTTATGCGTTATGCGTTATGCGTTATGCGTTATGCGTTATGCGTTATGCGTTATGCGTTATGCGTTATGCGTTATGCGTTATGTGTTATGCGTTATGCGTTATGCGTTACGCGTTATGCGTTACGTGTTATGCGTTATGCGTTATATGTTATGCGTTATGCGTTATGCGTTATGCGTTATGCGTTATGCGTTATGCGTTATGCGTTATGCGTTATGCGTTATGCGTTATGCGTTATGCGTTATGCGTTATGCATTATGCGTTATGTGTTTTTCGCTATGCGTTATGCGTTGGGCGTTATACGTTTGCGTTATGCGATATGCGTTATGCTTTATGCGTTATGTGTTATGCGTTATACGTTATACGGTATGCTTTATGCGTTATGCGTTATGCGTTATGTGTTATGCGTTATGCGATATGCGTTATGCTTTATGCGTTATGTGTTATGCGTTATACGTTATACGGTATGCTTTATGCGTTATGCGTTATGCGTTATGTGTTATGCGTTATGCGTTATGCGTTATGCGTTATGCGTTATGCGTTATGCGTTCTGCGTTATGCGTTCTGCGTTATGCGTTATGCGTTATGCGTTATGCGTTATGCGTTATGCGTTATGCGTTATGCGTTATGCGTTATGCGTTATGCGTTATGCGTTATGCGTTATGCGCTATGCGTTATGCCTTATGCGTTATGCGTTATGCGTTATGCGTTATGCGTTATGCGTTATGCGTTATGCGTTATGCGTTATGCGTTATGCGTTATGCGTTATGCGTTATGCGTTATGCGTTATGCGTTATGCGTAATGCGTTATGCGTTATGCGTTATGCGTTATGCGTTATGCGTTATGCGTTATGCGTTATGCGTTATGCGTCATGCGTTATGCGTAATGCGTTATGCTTTATGCGTTTTGCGTTATGAGTTATACGTTATGCGTTAAGCGTTATGCATTATGCCTGATCCGTTATGCGTTAGGCGTTATGCTATTTGCGGTATTCGTTATGCGTTGTGCATTATGCGTTATGCGTTAAGGGTTAAGGGTTATGGGTTATGCGTTATGCTTTATGCGTTATGCGTTTTGCATTTTGCGTTATGCGTTATCCGTTATGCGCTATGCGTTATGCGATATGCGTTATGCGTTATGCGTTATGCGTTATGCGCTATGCGTTATGCGTTATGCGTTATGCGTTATGGGTTATGCGTTATGCGTTATTCGTTATGCGATATGCGTTATGCTTTATGCGTTATGTGTTATGCGTTATACGTTATACGGTATGCTTTATGTGTTATGCGTTATGCGTTATGTGTTATGCGTTATGCGTTATGCGTTCTGCGTTATGCGTTCTGCGTTATGCGTTATGCGTTATGCGTTATGCGTTATGCGTTATGCGTTATGCGTTATGCGTCATGCGTTATGCGTAATGCGTTATGCTTTATGCGTTATGCGTTATGAGTTATACGTTATGCGTTAAGCGTTATGCGTTATGCCTGATCCGTTATGCGTTAGGCGTTATGCGATTTGCGGTATTCGTTATGCGTTGTGCATTATGCGTTATGCGTTAAGGGTTAAGGGTTATGGGTTATGCGTTATGCTTTATGCGTTATGCGTTTTGCATTTTGCGTTATGCGTTATCCGTTATGAGTTATGAGTTATGAGTTATAAGTTATGCGTTATGCGTTATGCCTTATGCGTTATGCGTTATGCGTAATGCGTTATGCTTTATGCGTTATGCGTTATGAGTTATACGTTATGCGTTAAGCGTTATGCGTTATGCCTGATCCGTTATGCGTTAGGCGTTATGCGATTTGCGGTATTCGTTATGCGTTGTGCATTATGCGTTATGCGTTATGCGTTATGCGTTATGCGTTATGCGTTATGCGTAATGCGTTATGCTTTATGCGTTATGCGTTATGAGTTATACGTTATGCGTTAAGCGTTATGCGTGATCCGTTATGCGTTGGGCGTTATGCGTTTTGCGGTATTCGTTATGCGTTGTGCATTATGGGTTATGCATTGTGCGTTATGGGTTATGGTTTATGCGTTATGCGATATGCGTTATGTGTTATGCGTTAAGCGCTATGCGTGATCCGTTATGCGTTGGGCGTTATGCGTTATGCGTTATGCGTTATGCGTTATGCGTTATGCGTTATGCGTTATGCGTTATGCGTTATGCGTTATGCGTTATGTGTTATGCGTTATGCGTTATGCGTTACGCGTTATGCGTTACGTGTTATGCGTTATGCGTTATGCGTTATGCGTTCTGCGTTATGCGTTCTGCGTTATGCGTTATGCGTTATGCGTTATGCGTTATGCGTTATGCTTTATGCGTTATGCGTTATGAGTTATACGTTATGCGTTAAGCGTTATGCGTGATCCGTTATGCGTTGGGCGTTATGCGTTTTGCGGTATTCGTTATGCGTTGTGCATTATGGGTTATGCATTGTGCGTTATGGGTTATGGTTTATGCGTTATGCGATATGCGTTATGTGTTATGCGTTAAGCGCTATGCGTGATCCGTTATGCGTTGGGCGTTATGCGTTATGCGTTATGCGTTATGCGTTATGCGTTATGCGTTATGCGTTATGCGTTATGCGTTATGCGTTATGCGTTATGCGTTATGCGTTATGTGTTATGCGTTATGCGTTATGCGTTACGCGTTATGCGTTACGTGTTATGCGTTATGCGTTATGCGTTATGCGTTCTGCGTTATGCGTTCTGCGTTATGCGTTATGCGTTATGCGTTATGCGTTATGCGTTATGCGTTTTGCGTTATGCGTTATGCGTTATGCGTTATGCGTTATGCGCTATGCGTTATGCCTTATGCGTTATGCGTTATGCGTTATGCGTTATGCGTTATGCGTTATGCGTTATGCGTTATGCGTTATGCGTTATGCGTTATGCGTTATGCGTTATGCGTTATGCGTTATGCGTTATGCGTTATGCGTTATGCGTTATGCGTTATGCGTTATGCGTCATGCGTTATGCGTAATGCGTTATGCTTTATGCGTTTTGCGTTATGAGTTATACGTTATGCCTGATCCGTTATGCGTTATGCCTGATCCGTTATGCGTTAGGCGTTATGCTATTTGCGGTATTCGTTATGCGTTGTGCATTATGCGTTATGCGTTAAGGGTTAAGGGTTATGGGTTATGCGTTATGCTTTATGCGTTATGCGTTTTGCATTTTGCGTTATGCGTTATCCGTTATGAGTTATGAGTTATGAGTTATAAGTTATGCGTAATGCGTTATGCCTTATGCGTTATGCATTATGCGTTATGCGTTATGCGTTATGCGTTATGCGTTATGCGTTATGCGTAATGCGTTATGCCTTATGCGTTATGCATTATGCGTTATGCGTTATGCGTTATGCGTTATGCGTAATGCGTTATGCGTTATGCGTTATGCGTTATGCGTTATGCGTTATGCGTTATGCGTTATGCGTTATGCGTTATGCGTTATGCGTTACGCGTTATGCGTTACGTGTTATGCGTTATGCGTTATATGTTATGCGTTATGCGTTATGCGTTATGCGTTATGCGTTATGCGTTATGCGTTATGCGTTATGCGTTATGCGTTATGCGTTATGCGTTATGCGTTATGCGTTATGCGTTATGCGTTATGCGTTATGCGTTATGCATTATGCTTTATCCGTTATGCGTTATGCGTTATGCTTTATGCGTTATGCGTTATGCGTTATGCGTTATGCGTTATGCGTTATGCGTAATGTGTTATGCTTTATGCGTTATGCGTTATGAGTTATACGTTATGCGTTAAGCGTTATGCGTGATCCGTTATGCGTTGGGCGTTATGCGTTTTGCGGTATTCGTTATGCGTTGTGCATTATGCGTTATGCATTGTGCGTTATGGGTTATGGTTTATGCGTTATGAGATATGCGTTGTGCGTTATGCGTTATGCGTTCTGCGTTATGCGTTATGCGTTATGCGTTATGCGTTATGCGTTATGCGTTATGCGTTATGCGTTATGCGTTATGCGTTATGCGTTGTGCGTTATGCGTTATGCGTTGTGCGTTGTGCGTTATGCGTTATGCGTTATGCGTTATGCGTTATGCGTTATGCGTTACGCGTTATGCGTTATGCGTTATGCGTTATGCATTATGCGTTATGCATTATGCGTTATGCGATATGTGTTATGCGTTATGCGTTATGCGTTATGCGTTATGCGTTACGCGTTATGCGTTATGCGTTATGCGTCATGCGTTATGCGTAATGCGTTATGCTTTATGCGTTTTGCGTTATGAGTTATACGTTATGCGTTAAGCGTTATGCGTTATGCCTGATCCGTTATGCGTTAGGCGTTATGCGATTTGCGGTATTCGTTATGCGTTGTACATTATGCGTTATGCGTTAAGGGTTAAGGGTTATGGGTTATGCGTTATGCTTTATGCGTTATGCGTTTTGCATTTTGCGTTATGCGTTATCCGTTATGAGTTATGAGTTATGAGTTATAAGTTATGCGTAATGCGTTATGCCTTATGCGTTATGCATTATGCGTTATGCGTTATGCGTTATGCGTTATGCGTTATGCGTTATGCGTTATGCGTTATGCGTTATGCGTTATGCGTTATGCGTAATGCGTTATGCTTTATGCGTTATGCGTTATGAGCTATACGTTATGCGTTAAGCGTTATGCGTGATCCGTTATGCGTTGGGCGTTATGCGTTTTGCGGTATTCGTTATGCTTTGTGCATTATGCGTTATGCATTGTGCGTTATGGGTTATGGTTTATGCGTTATGCGATATGCGTTATGCGTTATGCGTTATGCGTTATGCGTTTTGCGTTATGCGTTATGCGTTATGCGTTATGCGTTATGCGCTATGCGTTATGCGTTATGCGTTATGCGTTATGCGTTATGCGTTATGCGTTATGCGTTATGCGTTATGCGTTATGCGTTATGCGTTATGGGTTATGCGTTATGCGTTATGCGTTATGCGATATGCGTTATGCTTTATGCGTTATGTGTTATGCGTTATACGTTATACTGTATGCTTTATGCGTTATGCGTTATGCGTTATGTGTTATGCGTTATGCGTTATGCGTTCTGCGTTATGCGTTCTGCGTTATGCGTTATGCGTTATGCGTTATGCGTTATGCGTTATGCGTTATGCGTCATGCGTTATGCGTTATGCGTTATGCTTTATGCGTTATGCGTTATGAGTTATACGTTATGCGTTAAGCGTTATGCGTTATGCCTGATCCGTTATGCGTTAGGCGTTATGCGATTTGCGGTATTCGTTATGCGTTGTGCATTATGCGTTATGCGTTAAGGGTTAAGGGTTATGGGTTATGCGTTATGCTTTATGCGTTATGCGTTTTGCATTTTCCGTTATGCGTTATCCGTTATGAGTTATGAGTTATGAGTTATAAGTTATGCGTAATGCGTTATGCCTTATGCGTTATGCGTTATGCGTTATGCGTTATGCGTTATGCGTTATGCGTTATGAGTTATACGTTATGCGTTAAGCGTTATGCGTTATGCCTGATCCGTTATGCGTTAGGCGTTATGCGATTTGCGGTATTCGTTATGCGTTGTGCATTATGCGTTATGCGTTAAGGGTTAAGGGTTATGGGTTATGCGTTATGCTTTATGCGTTATGCGTTTTGCATTTTGCGTTATGCGTTATCCGTTATGAGTTATGAGTTATGAGTTATGAGTTATAAGTTATGTTTAATGCGTTATGCCTTATGCGTCATGCATTATGCGTTATGCGTTATGCGTTATGCGTTATGCGTTATGCGTTATGCGTTATGCGTTATGCGTTATGCGTTATGCGTTATGCGTTATGCGTAATGCGTTATGCTTTATGCGTTATGCGTTATGAGTTATACGTTATGCGTTAAGCGTTATGCGTGATCCGTTATGCGTTGGGCGTTATGCGTTTTGCGGTATTCGTTATGCGTTGTGCATTATGGGTTATGCATTGTGCGTTATGGGTTATGGTTTATGCGTTATGCGATATGCGTTATGTGTTATGCGTTAAGCGCTATGCGTGATCCGTTATGCGTTGGGCGTTATGCGTTATGCGTTATGCGTTATGCGTTATGCGTTATGCGTTATGCGTTATGCGTTATGCGTTATGCGTTATGTGTTATGCGTTATGCGTTATGCGTTACGCGTTATGCGTTATGCGTTATATGTTATGCGTTATGCGTTATGCGTTATGCGTTATGCGTTATGCGTTATGCGTTATGCGTTATGCGTTATGCGTTATGCGTTATGCGTTATGCGTTATGCGTTATGCGTTATGCGTTATGCGTTATGCGTTATGCGTTATGCGTTATGCGTTATGCGTTATGCGTTATGCGTTATGCGTTATGCGTTATGCGTTATGCGTTATGCGTTATGCGTTATGCGTTATGCGTTATGCGTTATGCGTTATGCGTTATGCATTATGCTTTATCCGTTATGCGTTATGCGTTATGCTTTATGCGTTATGCGTTATGCGTTATGCGTTATGCGTTATGCGTTATGCGTAATGTGTTATGCTTTATGCGTCATGCGTTATGAGTTATACGTTATGCGTTAAGCGTTATGCGTGATCCGTTATGCGTTGGGCGTTATGCGTTTTGCGGTATTCGTTATGCGTTGTGCATTAAGCGTTATGCATTTTGCGTTATGGGTTATGGTTTATGCGTTATGAGATATGCGTTATGCGTTATGCGTTATGCGTTCTGCGTTATGCGTTATGCGTTATGCGTTATGCGTTATGCGTTATGCGTCATGCGTTATGCGTTATGCGTTATGCGTTTTGCGTTATGCGTTATGCGTTGTGCGTTATGCGTTACGCGTTATGCGTTACGTGTTATGCGTTATGCGTTATATGTTATGCGTTATGCGTTATGCGTTATGCGTTATGCATTATGCGTTATGCGTTATGCGTTACGCGTTATGCGTTATGCGTTATGCGTTATGCATTATGCTTTATCCGTTATGCGTTATGCGTTATGCTTTATGCGTTATGCGTTATGCGTTATGCTTTATGAGTTATGCGTTATGCGTTATGCGTTGTGCGGTATTCGTTATGCGTTGTGCATTATGCGTTATGCGTTGTGCGTTATGGGTTATGATTTATGCGTTATGCGATATGCTTCATGCGTCATGCGTGATCCGTTATGCGTTAGGCGTTATGCGATTTGCGGTACTCGTTATGCGTTGTGCATTATGCGTTGTGCGTTATGCGTTAAGGGTTATGGGTTATGCGTTATGCGTTATGCGTTTTGCATTTTGCGTTATGCGTTATCCGTTATGAGTTATGAGTTATGAGTTATAAGTTATGCGTAATGCGTTATGCCTTATGCGTTATGCATTATGCGTTATGCGTTATGCGTTATGCGTTATGCGTTATGCGTTATGCGTTATGCGTTATGCGTTATGCGTCATGCGTTATGCGTTATGCGTTATGCGTAATGTGTTATGCTTTATGCGTTATGCGTTATGAGTTATACGTTATGCGTTAATCGTTATGCGTGATCCGTTATGCGTTATGCGTTTTGCGGTATTCGTTATGCGTTGTGCATTATGCGTTATGCGTTATGCTTTATGCGTTATGCGTTATGCGTTATGCTTTATGAGTTATGCGTTATGCGTTATGCGTTATGCGTTATGCGTTATGCGTTATGCGTTATGCGTTACGCGTTATGCGTTATGCGTTATGCGGTATGCGTTATGCGTTATGCGTTATGCGTTATGCGTTATGCGTTATGCGTAATGCGTTATGCTTTAGGCGTTATGCGTTATGAGTTATACGTTATGCGTTAAGCGTTATGCGTGATCCGTTATGCGTTGGGCGTTATGCGTTTTGCGGTATTCGTTATGCGTTGTGCATTATGGGTTATGCATTGTGCGTTATGGGTTATGGTTTATGCGTTATGCGATATGCGTTATGTGTTATGCGTTAAGCGCTATGCGTGATCCGTTATGCGTTGGGCGTTATGCGTTATGCGTTATGCGTTATGCGTTATGCGTTATGCGTTATGCGTTATGCGTTATGCGTTATGCGTTATGCGTTATGCGTTATGCGTTATGCGTTATGCGTTATGCGTTATGCGTTACGCGTTATGCGTTACGTGTTATGCGTTATGCGTTATATGTTATGCGTTATGCGTTATGCGTTATGCGTTATGCGTTATGCGTTATGCGTTATGCGTTATGCGTTATGCGTTATGCGTTATGCGTTATGCGTTATGCGTTATGCATTATGCGTTATGTGTTTTTCGCTATGCGTTATGCGTTGGGCGTTATACGTTTGCGTTATGCGATATGCGTTATGCTTTATGCGTTATGTGTTATGCGTTATACGTTATACGGTATGCTTTATGCGTTATGCGTTATGCGTTATGTGTTATGCGTTATGCGATATGCGTTATGCTTTATGCGTTATGTGTTATGCGTTATACGTTATACGGTATGCTTTATGCGTTATGCGTTATGCGTTATGTGTTATGCGTTATGCGTTATGCGTTATGCGTTATGCGTTATGCGTTATGCGTTCTGCGTTATGCGTTCTGCGTTATGCGTTATGCGTTATGCGTTATGCGTTATGCGTTATGCGTTATGCGTTATGCGTTTTGCGTTATGCGTTATGCGTTATGCGTTATGCGTTATGCGCTATGCGTTATGCCTTATGCGTTATGCGTTATGCGTTATGCGTTATGCGTTATGCGTTATGCGTTATGCGTTATGCGTTATGCGTTATGCGTTATGCGTTATGCGTTATGCGTTATGCGTTATGCGTTATGCGTTATGCGTTATGCGTTATGCGTTATGCGTTATGCGTTATGCGTTATGCGTCATGCGTTATGCGTAATGCGTTATGCTTTATGCGTTTTGCGTTATGAGTTATACGTTATGCGTTAAGCGTTATGCATTATGCCTGATCCGTTATGCGTTAGGCGTTATGCTATTTGCGGTATTCGTTATGCGTTGTGCATTATGCGTTATGCGTTAAGGGTTAAGGGTTATGGGTTATGCGTTATGCTTTATGCGTTATGCGTTTTGCATTTTGCGTTATGCGTTATCCGTTATGCGCTATGCGTTATGCGATATGCGTTATGCGTTATGCGTTATGCGTTATGCGCTATGCGTTATGCGTTATGCGTTATGCGTTATGGGTTATACGTTATGCGTTATTCGTTATGCGATATGCGTTATGCTTTATGCGTTATGTGTTATGCGTTATACGTTATACGGTATGCTTTATGCGTTATGCGTTATGCGTTATGTGTTATGCGTTATGCGTTATGCGTTCTGCGTTATGCGTTCTGCGTTATGCGTTATGCGTTATGCGTTATGCGTTATGCGTTATGCGTTATGCGTTATGCGTCATGCGTTATGCGTAATGCGTTATGCTTTATGCGTTATGCGTTATGAGTTATACGTTATGCGTTAAGCGTTATGCGTTATGCCTGATCCGTTATGCGTTAGGCGTTATGCGATTTGCGGTATTCGTTATGCGTTGTGCATTATGCGTTATGCGTTAAGGGTTAAGGGTTATGGGTTATGCGTTATGCTTTATGCGTTATGCGTTTTGCATTTTGCGTTATGCGTTATCCGTTATGAGTTATGAGTTATGAGTTATAAGTTATGCGTAATGCGTTATGCGTTATGCGTTATGCGTTATGCGTAATGCGTTATGCTTTATGCGTTATGCGTTATGAGTTATACGTTATGCGTTAAGCGTTATGCGTTATGCCTGATCCGTTATGCGTTAGGCGTTATGCGATTTGCGGTATTCGTTATGCGTTGTGCATTATGCGTTATGCGTTATGCGTTATGCGTTATGCGTTATGCGTTATGCGTAATGCGTTATGCTTTATGCGTTATGCGTTATGAGTTATACGTTATGCGTTAAGCGTTATGCGTGATCCGTTATGCGTTGGGCGTTATGCGTTTTGCGGTATTCGTTATGCGTTGTGCATTATGGGTTATGCATTGTGCGTTATGGGTTATGGTTTATGCGTTATGCGATATGCGTTATGTGTTATGCGTTAAGCGCTATGCGTGATCCGTTATGCGTTGGGCGTTATGCGTTATGCGTTATGCGTTATGCGTTATGCGTTATGCGTTATGCGTTATGCGTTATGCGTTATGCGTTATGCGTTATGTGTTATGCGTTATGCGTTATGCGTTACGCGTTATGCGTTACGTGTTATGCGTTATGCGTTATGCGTTATGCGTTCTGCGTTATGCGTTCTGCGTTATGCGTTATGCGTTATGCGTTATGCGTTATGCGTTATGCGTTATGCGTTTTGCGTTATGCGTTATGCGTTATGCGTTATGCGTTATGCGTTATGCGTTATGCGTTATGCGTAATGCGTTATGCTTTATGCGTTATGCGTTATGAGTTATACGTTATGCGTTAAGCGTTATGCGTGATCCGTTATGCGTTGGGCGTTATGCGTTTTGCGGTATTCGTTATGCGTTGTGCATTATGGGTTATGCATTGTGCGTTATGGGTTATGGTTTATGCGTTATGCGATATGCGTTATGTGTTATGCGTTAAGCGCTATGCGTGATCCGTTATGCGTTGGGCGTTATGCGTTATGCGTTATGCGTTATGCGTTATGCGTTATGCGTTATGCGTTATGCGTTATGCGTTATGCGTTATGCGTTATGCGTTATGCGTTATGTGTTATGCGTTATGCGTTATGCGTTACGCGTTATGCGTTACGTGTTATGCGTTATGCGTTATGCGTTATGCGTTCTGCGTTATGCGTTCTGCGTTATGCGTTATGCGTTATGCGTTATGCGTTATGCGTTATGCGTTTTGCGTTATGCGTTATGCGTTATGCGTTATGCGTTATGCGCTATGCGTTATGCCTTATGCCTTATGCGTTATGCGTTATGCGTTATGCGTTATGCGTTATGCGTTATGCGTTATGCGTTATGCGTTATGCGTTATGCGTTATGCGTTATGCGTTATGCGTTATGCGTTATGCGTTATGCGTTATGCGTTATGCGTTATGCGTTATGCGTTATGCGTTATGCGTTATGCGTCATGCGTTATGCGTAATGCGTTATGCTTTATGCGTTTTGCGTTATGAGTTATACGTTATGCCTGATCCGTTATGCGTTATGCCTGATCCGTTATGCGTTAGGCGTTATGCTATTTGCGGTATTCGTTATGCGTTGTGCATTATGCGTTATGCGTTAAGGGTTAAGGGTTATGGGTTATGCGTTATGCTTTATGCGTTATGCGTTTTGCATTTTGCGTTATGCGTTATCCGTTATGAGTTATGAGTTATGAGTTATAAGTTATGCGTTATGCGTTATGCCTTATGCGTTATGCATTATGCGTTATGCGTTATGCGTTATGCGTTATGCGTTATGCGTTATGCGTAATGCGTTATGCCTTATGCGTTATGCATTATGCGTTATGCGTTATGCGTTATGCGTTATGCGTAATGCGTTATGCGTTATGCGTTATGCGTTATGCGTTATGCGTTATGCGTTATGCGTTATGCGTTATGCGTTATGCGTTATGCGTTACGCGTTATGCGTTACGTGTTATGCGTTATGCGTTATATGTTATGCGTTATGCGTTATGCGTTATGCGTTATGCGTTATGCGTTATGCGTTATGCGTTATGCGTTATGCGTTATGCGTTATGCGTTATGCGTTATGCGTTATGCGTTATGCGTTATGCGTTATGCGTTATGCATTATGCTTTATCCGTTATGCGTTATGCGTTATGCTTTATGCGTTATGCGTTATGCGTTATGCGTTATGCGTTATGCGTTATGCGTTATGTGTTATGCTTTATGCGTTATGCGTTATGAGTTATACGTTATGCGTTAAGCGTTATGCGTGATCCGTTATGCGTTGGGCGTTATGCGTTTTGCGGTATTCGTTATGCGTTGTGCATTATGCGTTATGCATTGTGCGTTATGGGTTATGGTTTATGCGTTATGAGATATGCGTTGTGCGTTATGCGTTATGCGTTCTGCGTTATGCGTTATGCGTTATGCGTTATGCGTTATGCGTTATGCGTTATGCGTTATGCGTTATGCGTTATGCGTTATGCGTTGTGCGTTATGCGTTATGCGTTGTGCGTTGTGCGTTATGCGTTATGCGTTATGCGTTATGCGTTATGCGTTATGCGTTATGCGTTATGCGTTATGCGTTATGCGTTATGCATTATGCGTTATGCATTATGCGTTATGCGATATGTGTTATGCGTTATGCGTTATGCGTTATGCGTTATGCGTTACGCGTTATGCGTTATGCGTTATGCGTCATGCGTTATGCGTAATGCGTTATGCTTTATGCGTTTTGCGTTATGAGTTATACGTTATGCGTTAAGCGTTATGCGTTATGCCTGATCCGTTATGCGTTAGGCGTTATGCGATTTGCGGTATTCGTTATGCGTTGTACATTATGCGTTATGCGTTAAGGGTTAAGGGTTATGGGTTATGCGTTATGCTTTATGCGTTATGCGTTTTGCATTTTGCGTTATGCGTTATCCGTTATGAGTTATGAGTTATGAGTTATAAGTTATGCGTAATGCGTTATGCCTTATGCGTTATGCATTATGCGTTATGCGTTATGCGTTATGCGTTATGCGTTATGCGTTATGCGTTATGCGTTATGCGTTATGCGTTATGCGTAATGCGTTATGCTTTATGCGTTATGCGTTATGAGCTATACGTTATGCGTTAAGCGTTATGCGTGATCCGTTATGCGTTGGGCGTTATGCGTTTTGCGGTATTCGTTATGCTTTGTGCATTATGCGTTATGCATTGTGCGTTATGGGTTATGGTTTATGCGTTATGCGATATGCGTTATGCGTTATGCGTTATGCGTTATGCGTTATGCGTTATGCGTTATGCGTTATGCGTTATGCGTTATGCGCTATGCGTTATGCGTTATGCGTTATGCGTTATGCGTTATGCGTTATGCGTTATGCGTTATGCGTTATGCGTTATGCGTTATGCGTTATGGGTTATGCGTTATGAGTTATTCGTTATGCGATATGCGTTATGCTTTATGCGTTATGTGTTATGCGTTATACGTTATACGGTATGCTTTATGCGTTATGCGTTATGCGTTATGTGTTATGCGTTATGCGTTATGCGTTCTGCGTTATGCGTTCTGCGTTATGCGTTATGCGTTATGCGTTATGCGTTATGCGTTATGCGTTATGCGTCATGCGTTATGCGTAATGCGTTATGCTTTATGCGTTATGCGTTATGAGTTATACGTTATGCGTTAAGCGTTATGCGTTATGCCTGATCCGTTATGCGTTAGGCGTTATGCGATTTGCGGTATTCGTTATGCGTTGTGCATTATGCGTTATGCGTTAAGGGTTAAGGGTTATGGGTTATGCGTTATGCTTTATGCGTTATGCGTTTTGCATTTTCCGTTATGCGTTATCCGTTATGAGTTATGAGTTATGAGTTATAAGTTATGCGTAATGCGTTATGCCTTATGCGTTATGCGTTATGCGTAATGCGTTATGCTTTATGCGTTATGCGTTATGAGTTATACGTTATGCGTTAAGCGTTATGCGTTATGCCTGATCCGTTATGCGTTAGGCGTTATGCGATTTGCGGTATTCGTTATGCGTTGTGCATTATGCGTTATGCGTTAAGGGTTAAGGGTTATGGGTTATGCGTTATGCTTTATGCGTTATGCGTTTTGCATTTTGCGTTATGCGTTATCCGTTATGAGTTATGAGTTATGAGTTATGAGTTATAAGTTATGTTTAATGCGTTATGCCTTATGCGTCATGCATTATGCGTTATGCGTTATGCGTTATGCGTTATGCGTTATGCGTTATGCGTTATGCGTTATGCGTTATGCGTAATGCGTTATGCTTTATGCGTTATGCGTTATGAGTTATACGTTATGCGTTAAGCGTTATGCGTGATCCGTTATGCGTTGGGCGTTATGCGTTTTGCGGTATTCGTTATGCGTTGTGCATTATGGGTTATGCATTGTGCGTTATGGGTTATGGTTTATGCGTTATGCGATATGCGTTATGTGTTATGCGTTAAGCGCTATGCGTGATCCGTTATGCGTTGGGCGTTATGCGTTATGCGTTATGCGTTATGCGTTATGCGTTATGCGTTATGCGTTATGTGTTATGCGTTATGCGTTATGCGTTACGCGTTATGCGTTATGCGTTATATGTTATGCGTTATGCGTTATGCGTTATGCGTTATGCGTTATGCGTTATGCGTTATGCGTTATGCGTTATGCGTTATGCGTTATGCGTTATGCGTTATGCGTTATGCGTTATGCGTTATGCGTTATGCGTTATGCGTTATGCGTTATGCGTTATGCGTTATGCGTTATGCGTTATGCGTTATGCGTTATGCGTTATGCGTTATGCGTTATGCGTTATGCGTTATGCGTTATGCATTATGCTTTATCCGTTATGCGTTATGCGTTATGCTTTATGCGTTATGCGTTATGCGTTATGCGTTATGCGTTATGCGTAATGTGTTATGCTTTATGCGTCATGCGTTATGAGTTATACGTTATGCGTTAAGCGTTATGCGTGATCCGTTATGCGTTGGGCGTTATGCGTTTTGCGGTATTCGTTATGCGTTGTGCATTAAGCGTTATGCATTTTGCGTTATGGGTTATGGTTTATGCGTTATGAGATATGCGTTATGCGTTATGCGTTATGCGTTCTGCGTTATGCGTTATGCGTTATGCGTTATGCGTTATGCGTTATGCGTTATGCGTCATGCGTTATGCGTTATGCGTTATGCGTTTTGCGTTATGCGTTATGCGTTATGCGTTATGCGTTACGCGTTATGCGTTACGTGTTATGCGTTATGCGTTATATGTTATGCGTTATGCGTTATGCGTTATGCGTTATGCAGTATGCGTTATGCGTTATGCGTTACGCGTTATGCGTTATGCGTTATGCGTTATGCATTATGCTTTATCCGTTATGCGTTATGCGTTATGCTTTATGCGTTATGCGTTATGCGTTATGCTTTATGAGTTATGCGTTATGCGTTATGCGTTGTGCGGTATTCGTTATGCGTTGTGCATTATGCGTTATGCGTTGTGCGTTATGGGTTATGATTTATGCGTTATGCGATATGCTTCATGCGTCATGCGTGATCCGTTATGCGTTAGGCGTTATGCGATTTGCGGTACTCGTTATGCGTTGTGCATTATGCGTTATGCGTTATGCGTTAAGGGTTATGGGTTATGCGTTATGCGTTATGCGTTTTGCATTTTGCGTTATGCGTTATCCGTTATGAGTTATGAGTTATGAGTTATAAGTTATGCGTAATGCGTTATGCCTTATGCGTTATGCATTATGCGTTATGCGTTATGCGTTATGCGTTATGCGTTATGCGTTATGCGTTATGCGTTATGCGTTATGCGTTATGCGTTATGCGTCATGCGTTATGCGTTATGCGTTATGCGTAATGTGTTATGCTTTATGCGTTATGCGTTATGAGTTATACGTTATGCGTTAATCGTTATGCGTGATCCGTTATGCGTTATGCGTTTTGCGGTATTCGTTATGCGTTGTGCATTATGCGTTATGCGTTATGCTTTATGCGTTATGCGTTATGCGTTATGCTTTATGAGTTATGCGTTATGCGTTATGCGTTATGCGTTATGCGTTATGCGTTATGCGTTATGCGTTATGCGTTACGCGTTATGCGTTATGCGTTATGCGGTATGCGTTATGCGTTATGCGTTATGCGTTATGCGTTACGCATTATGCGTTACGTGTTATGCGTTATGCGTTATATGTTATGCGTTATGCGTTATGCGTTATGCGTTATGCGTTAAGCGTTATGCGTTATGCGTTATGCGTTATGCGTTATGCGTTATGCGTTATGCGTTACGCGTTATGCGTTATGCATTATGCTTTATCCGTTATGCGTTATGCGTTATGCTTTATGCGTTATGCGTTATGCGTTATACGTTATGCGTTATGAGTTATGCGTTATGCGTTATGCGTTTTGCGGTATTCGTTATGCGTTGTGCATTATGCGTTATGCGTTGTGCGTTATGGGTTATGATTGATGCGTTATGCGATATGCTTTATGCGTCATGCGTGATCCGTTATGCGTTAGGCGTTATGCGATTTGCGGTACTCGTTATGCGTTGTGCATTTTGCGTTATGCGTTATCCGTTATGAGTTATGAGTTATGAGTTATAAGTTATGCGTAATGCGTTATGCCTTATGCGTTATGCATTATGCGTTATGCGTTATGCGTTATGCGTTATGCGTTATGCGTTATGCGTTATGCGTTATGCGTTGTGCGTTATGCGTTATGCGTAATGCGTTATGCTTTATGCGTTATGCGTTATGAGTTATACGTTATGCGTTAAGCGTTATGCGTGATCCGTTATGCGTTGGGCGTTATGCGTTTTGCGGTATTCGTTATGCGTTGTGCATTATGCGTTATGCATTGTGCGTTATGGGTTATGGTTTATGCGTTATGCGATATGCGTTATGCGTTATGCGTTTTGCGTTATGCGTTATGCGTTTTGCGTTATGCGTTATGCGTTATGCGTTATGCGTTATGCGCTATGCGTTATGCGTTATGCGTTATGCGTTATGCGTTATGCGTTATGCGTTATGCGTTATGCGTTATGCGTTATGCGTTATGCGTTATGCGTTATGCGTTATGGGTTATGCGTTATGCGTTATGCGTTATGCGATATGCTTTATGCTTTATGCGTTATGTGTTATGCGTTATACGTTATACGGTATGCTTTATGCGTTATGCGTTATGCGTTATGTGTTATGCGTTATGCGTTATGCGTTCTGCGTTATGCGTTCTGCGTTATGCGTTATGCGTTATGCGTTATGCGTTATGCGTTATGCGTTATGCGTTATGCGTTATGCGTCATGCGTTATGCGTAATGCGTTATGCTTTATGCGTTATGCGTTATGAGTTATACGTTATGCGTTAAGCGTTATGCGTTATGCCTGATCCGTTATGCGTTAGGCGTTATGCGATTTGCGGTATTCGTTATGCATTGTGCTTTATGCGTTATGAGTTACGCGTAATGCGTTATGCGCTATGGGTCATGCGTTAAGCGTTATGCGTTATGCGTTATGCGTTATGCGTTATGCGTTATGCGTTATGCGTTATGCGTTATGCGTTATGCGTTATGCGTTATGAGTAATGCGTGATCCGTTATGCGTTATGCGTTATGCGTTATGCGTTATGCGTTATGCGTTATGCGTTATGCGTTATGGGTTATGCGTTATGTGTTATGCGTTATGCGTTATGCGTTATGCGTTATGCGTTATGCGTTATGCGTTATGGGTTATGAGTAATGCGTGACCCGTTATGCATTATGCTTTATGCGTTATGAGTTACGCGTAATACGTTGTGCGCTATGGGTCATGCGTTAAGCGTTATGCGTTATGCGTTATGCGTTATGGGTTATGCGTTATGTGTTATGCGTTATGCGTTATGCGTTATGCGTTATGCGTTATGCGTTATGGGTTATCCGTTATGCGTTATCCGTTATGCGTTATGCGTTATGCGTTATGCGTTATGCGATATGCGTTATGCGTTATGCGTTATGCGTTATGCGTTATGCGTTATGCGTTATGCGTTATGCGTTATGCGTTATGCGATATGCGTTATGCGTTATGCGTTATGCGTTATGCGTTATGCGTTATGCGTTATGCGTTATGCGTTATGCGTTATGCGTTATGCGTTATGCGTTATGAGTAATGCTTGATCCGTTATGCGTTATGCGTTATGCGTTATGTGTTATGCGTTGTGCGTTATCCGCTATGCGTTATGCGTTTTGCGTTATGCGTTATGCGTTATGCGTTATGCGTTATGAGAAATGCGTGATCCGTTATACGTTATGCGTTATGCGTTATGGGTTATCCGTTATGCGTTATCCGTTATGCGTTATGCGTTATGCGTTATGCGTTATGCGTTATGCTATATACGTTATGCGTTATGCGTTATGCGTTATGCGTTATGCGTTATGCGTTATGCGTTATGCGTTATGCGTTATGCGTTATGCGTTATGCGTGATCCGTTATGCGTTATGCGTTATGCGTTATGTTTTATGCGTTGTGCGTTATCCGCTATGCGTTATGCGTTTTGCGTTATGCGTTATGCGTTATGCGTTGTGCGTTATGCGTTATGCGTTATAGGTTATGCGTTATGTGTTATGCGTTATGCGTTATGCGTTATGCGTTATGCATTATGCGTTATGCGTTATGCGTTATGCGTTATGCGTTATGCGTTATGCGTTATGCGTTATGCGTTATGCGTTATGCGTTACGCGTTATGCGTTACGTGTTATGCGTTATGCGTTATATGTTATGCGTTATGCGTTATGCGTTATGCGTTATGCGTTATGCGTTATGCGTTATGCGTTATGCGTTATGCGTTATGCGTTATGCGTTATGCGTTATGCGTTATGCGTTATGCGTTATGCGTTATGCGTTATGCATTATGCTTTATCCGTTATGCGTTATGCGTTATGCTTTATGCGTTATGCGTTATGCGTTATGCGTTATGCGTTATGCGTAATGTGTTATGCTTTATGCGTTATGCGTTATGAGTTATACGTTATGCGTTAAGCGTTATGCGTGATCCGTTATGCGTTGGGCGTTATGCGTTTTGCGGTATTCGTTATGCGTTGTGCATTATGCGTTATGCATTGTGCGTTATGGGTTATGGTTTATGCGTTATGAGATATGCGTTGTGCGTTATGCGTTATGCGTTCTGCGTTATGCGTTATGCGTTATGCGTTATGCGTTATGCGTTATGCGTTATGCGTCATGCGTTATGCGTTATGCGTTATGCGTTGTGCGTTATGCGTTATGCGTTGTGCGTTGTGCGTTATGCGTTATGCGTTATGCGTTATGCGTTATGCGTTATGCGTTACGCGTTATGCGTTACGCGTTATGCGTTATGCGTTATGCGTTATGCATTATGCGTTATGCATTATGCGTTATGCGATATGTGTTATGCGTTATGCGTTGTGCGTTATGCGTTATGCGTTGTGCGTTGTGCGTTATGCGTTATGCGTTATGCGTTATGCGTTATGCGTTATGCGTTATGCGTTATGCATTATGCGTTATGCGTTATGCGTTATGCGTTATGCGTTATGCGTTATGCGTTATGCGTTATGCGTTATGCGTTATGCGTTATGCGTTACGCGTTATGCGTTACGTGTTATGCGTTATGCGTTATATGTTATGCGTTATGCGTTATGCTTTATGCGTTATGCGTTTTGCATTTTGCGTTATGCGTTATCCGTTATGAGTTATGAGTTATGAGTTATAAGTTATGCGTAATGCGTTATGCCTTATGCGTTATGCATTATGCGTTATGCGTTATGCGTTATGCGTTATGCGTTATGCGTTATGCGTTATGCGTTATGCGTTATGCGTTATGCGTTATGCGTTATGCGTAATGCGTTATGCTTTATGCGTTATGCGTTATGAGCTATACGTTATGCGTTAAGCGTTATGCGTGATCCGTTATGCGTTGGGCGTTATGCGTTTTGCGGTATTCGTTATGCTTTGTGCATTATGCGTTATGCATTGTGCGTTATGGGTTATGGTTTATGCGTTATGCGATATGCGTTATGCGTTATGCGTTATGCGTTATGCGTTTTGCGTTATGCGTTATGCGTTATGCGTTATGCGTTATGCGCTATGCGTTATGCGTTATGCGTTATGCGTTATGCGTTATGCGTTATGCGTTATGCGTTATGCGTTATGCGTTATGCGTTATGCGTTATGGGTTATGCGTTATGCGTTATTCGTTATGCGATATGCGTTATGCTTTATGCGTTATGTGTTATGCGTTATACGTTATACGGTATGCTTTATGCGTTATGCGTTATGCGTTATGTGTTATGCGTTATGCGTTATGCGTTCTGCGTTATGCGTTCTGCGTTATGCGTTATGCGTTATGCGTTATGCGTTATGCGTTATGCGTTATGCGTCATGCGTTATGCGTAATGCGTTATGCTTTATGCGTTATGCGTTATGAGTTATACGTTATGCGTTAAGCGTTATGCGTTATGCCTGATCCGTTATGCGTTAGGCGTTATGCGATTTGCGGTATTCGTTATGCGTTGTGCATTATGCGTTATGCGTTAAGGGTTAAGGGTTATGGGTTATGCGTTATGCTTTATGCGTTATGCGTTTTGCATTTTCCGTTATGCGTTATCCGTTATGAGTTATGAGTTATGAGTTATAAGTTATGCGTAATGCGTTATGCCTTATGCGTTATGCGTTATGCGTAATGCGTTATGCTTTATGCGTTATGCGTTATGAGTTATACGTTATGCGTTAAGCGTTATGCGTTATGCCTGATCCGTTATGCGTTAGGCGTTATGCGATTTGCGGTATTCGTTATGCGTTGTGCATTATGCGTTATGCGTTAAGGGTTATGGGTTATGGGTTATGCGTTATGCTTTATGCGTTATGCGTTTTGCATTTTGCGTTATGCGTTATCCGTTATGAGTTATGAGTTATGAGTTATGAGTTATAAGTTATGTTTAATGCGTTATGCCTTATGCGTCATGCATTATGCGTTATGCGTTATGCGTTATGCGTTATGCGTTATGCGTTATGCGTTATGCGTTATGCGTTATGCGTTATGCGTTATGCGTTATGCGTTTTGCGTTATGCGTTATGCGTTATGCGTTATGCGTTATGCGCTATGCGTTATGCCTTATGCGTTATGCGTTATGCGTTATGCGTTATGCGTTATGCGTTATGCGTTATGCGTTATGCGTTATGCGTTATGCGTTATGCGTTATGCGTTGTGCGTTATGCGTTATGCGTAATGCGTTATGCTTTATGCGTTATGCGTTATGAGTTATACGTTATGCGTTAAGCGTTATGCGTGATCCGTTATGCGTTGGGCGTTATGCGTTTTGCGGTATTCGTTATGCGTTGTGCATTATGCGTTATGCATTGTGCGTTATGGGTTATGGTTTATGCGTTATGCGATATGCGTTATGCGTTATGCGTTTTGCGTTATGCGTTATGCGTTTTGCGTTATGCGTTATGCGTTATGCGTTATGCGTTATGCGCTATGCGTTATGCGTTATGCGTTATGCGTTATGCGTTATGCGTTATGCGTTATGCGTTATGCGTTATGCGTTATGCGTTATGCGTTATGCGTTATGCGTTATGCGTTATGGGTTATGCGTTATGCGTTATGCGTTATGCGATATGCTTTATGCTTTATGCGTTATGTGTTATGCGTTATACGTTATACGGTATGCTTTATGCGTTATGCGTTATGCGTTATGTGTTATGCGTTATGCGTTATGCGTTCTGCGTTATGCGTTCTGCGTTATGCGTTATGCGTTATGCGTTATGCGTTATGCGTTATGCGTTATGCGTTATGCGTTATGCGTCATGCGTTATGCGTAATGCGTTATGCTTTATGCGTTATGCGTTATGAGTTATACGTTATGCGTTAAGCGTTATGCGTTATGCCTGATCCGTTATGCGTTAGGCGTTATGCGATTTGCGGTATTCGTTATGCGTTGTGCATTATGCGTTATGCGTTAAGGGTTAAGGGTTATGGGTTATGCGTTATGCTTTATGCGTTATGCGTTTTGCATTTTGCGTTATGCGTTATCCGTTATGAGTTATGAGTTATGAGTTATGAGTTATAAGTTATGTTTAATGCGTTATGCCTTATGCGTCATGCATTATGCGTTATGCGTTATGCGTTGTGCATTATGCGTTATGCGTTAAGGGTTAAGGGTTATGGGTTATGCGTTATGCTTTATGCGTTATGCGTTTTGCATTTTCCGTTATGCGTTATCCGTTATGAGTTATGAGTTATGAGTTATAAGTTATGCGTAATGCGTTATGCCTTATGCGTTATGCGTTATGCGTAATGCGTTATGCTTTATGCGTTATGCGTTATGAGTTATACGTTATGCGTTAAGCGTTATGCGTTATGCCTGATCCGTTATGCGTTAGGCGTTATGCGATTTGCGGTATTCGTTATGCGTTGTGCATTATGCGTTATGCGTTAAGGGTTAAGGGTTATGGGTTATGCGTTATGCTTTATGCGTTATGCGTTTTGCATTTTGCGTTATGCGTTATCCGTTATGAGTTATGAGTTATGAGTTATGAGTTATAAGTTATGTTTAATGCGTTATGCCTTATGCGTCATGCATTATGCGTTATGCGTTATGCGTTATGCGTTATGCGTTATGCGTTATGCGTTATGCGTTATGCGTTATGCGTTATGCGTTATGCGTTATGCGTTTTGCGTTATGCGTTATGCGTTATGCGTTATGCGTTATGCGCTATGCGTTATGCCTTATGCGTTATGCGTTATGCGTTATGCGTTATGCGTTATGCGTTATGCGTTATGCGTTATGCGTTATGCGTTATGCGTTATGCGTTATGCGTTATGCGTTGTGCGTTATGCGTTATGCGTAATGCGTTATGCTTTATGCGTTATGCGTTATGAGTTATACGTTATGCGTTAAGCGTTATGCGTGATCCGTTATGCGTTGGGCGTTATGCGTTTTGCGGTATTCGTTATGCGTTGTGCATTATGCGTTATGCATTGTGCGTTATGGGTTATGGTTTATGCGTTATGCGATATGCGTTATGCGTTATGCGTTTTGCGTTATGCGTTATGCGTTTTGCGTTATGCGTTATGCGTTATGCGTTATGCGTTATGCGCTATGCGTTATGCGTTATGCGTTATGCGTTATGCGTTATGCGTTATGCGTTATGCGTGACCCGTTATGCATTATGCTTTATGCGTTATGAGTTACGCGTAATACGTTGTGCGCTATGGGTCATGCGTTAAGCGTTATGCGTTATGCGTTATGCGTTATGGGTTATGCGTTATGTGTTATGCGTTATGCGTTATGCGTTATGCGTTATGCGTTATGCGTTATGGGTTATCCGTTATGCGTTATGCGTTATGCGTTATGCGTTATGCGTTATGCGTTATGGGTTATGCGTTATGTGTTATGCGTTATGCGTTATGCGTTATGCGTTATGCGTTATGCGTTATGCGTTATGGGTTATGAGTAATGCGTGACCCGTTATGCATTATGCTTTATGCGTTATGAGTTACGCGTAATACGTTGTGCGCTATGGGTCATGCGTTAAGCGTTATGCGTTATGCGTTATGCGTTATGGGTTATGCGTTATGTGTTATGCGTTATGCGTTATGCGTTATGCGTTATGCGTTATGCGTTATGGGTTATCCGTTATGCGTTATCCGTTATGCGTTATGCGTTATGCGTTATGCGTTATGCGATATGCGTTATGCGTTATGCGTTATGCGTTATGCGTTATGCGTTATGCGTTATGCGTTATGCGTTATGCGATATGCGTTATGCGTTATGCGTTATGCGTTATGCGTTATGCGTTATGCGTTATGCGTTATGCGTTATGCGTTATGCGTTATGCGTTATGCGTTATGAGTAATGCGTGATCCGTTATGCGTTATGCGTTATGCGTTATGCGTTATGCGTTGTGCGTTATCCGCTATGCGTTATGCGTTTTGCGTTATGCGTTATGCGTTATGCGTTATGCGTTATGAGAAATGCGTGATCCGTTATACGTTATGCGTTATGCGTTATGGGTTATCCGTTATGCGTTATCCGCTATGCGTTATGCGTTATGCGTTATGCGTTATGCGTTATGCTATATACGTTATGCGTTATGCGTTATGCGTTATGCGTTATGCGTTATGCGTTATGCGTTATGCGTTATGCGTTATGCGTTATGCGTTATGCGTGATCCGTTATGCGTTATGCGTTATGCGTTATGTTTTATGCGTTGTGCGTTATCCGCTATGCGTTATGCGTTTTGCGTTATGCGTTATGCGTTATGCGTTGTGCGTTATGCGTTATGCGTTATAGGTTATGCGTTATGTGTTATGCGTTATGCGTTATGCTTTATGCGTTATGCATTATGCGTTATGCGTTATGCGTTATGCGTTATGCGTTATGCGTTATGCGTTATGCGTTATGCGTTATGCGTTATGCGTTACGCGTTATGCGTTACGTGTTATGCGTTATGCGTTATATGTTATGCGTTATGCGTTATGCGTTATGCGTTATGCGTTATGCGTTATGCGTTATGCGTTATGCGTTATGCGTTATGCGTTATGCGTTATGCGTTATGCGTTATGCGTTATGCGTTATGCGTTATGCATTATGCTTTATCCGTTATGCGTTATGCGTTATGCTTTATGCGTTATGCGTTATGCGTTATGCGTTATGCGTTATGCGTTATGCGTAATGTGTTATGCTTTATGCGTTATGCGTTATGAGTTATACGTTATGCGTTAAGCGTTATGCGTGATCCGTTATGCGTTGGGCGTTATGCGTTTTGCGGTATTCGTTATGCGTTATGCGTTATGCGTTATGCGTTATGAGTAATGCTTGATCCGTTATGCGTTATGCGTTATGCGTTATGTGTTATGCGTTGTGCGTTATCCGCTATGCGTTATGCGTTTTGCGTTATGCGTTATGCGTTATGCGTTATGCGTTATGAGAAATGCGTGATCCGTTATACGTTATGCGTTATGCGTTATGGGTTATCCGTTATGCGTTATCCGTTATGCGTTATGCGTTATGCGTTATGCGTTATGCGTTATGCTATATACGTTATGCGTTATGCGTTATGCGTTATGCGTTATGCGTTATGCGTTATGCGTTATGCGTTATGCGTTATGCGTTATGCGTGATCCGTTATGCGTTATGCGTTATGCGTTATGTTTTATGCGTTGTGCGTTATCCGCTATGCGTTATGCGTTTTGCGTTATGCGTTATGCGTTATGCGTTGTGCGTTATGCGTTATGCGTTATAGGTTATGCGTTATGTGTTATGCGTTATGCGTTATGCGTTATGCGTTATGCATTATGCGTTATGCGTTATGCGTTATGCGTTATGCGTTATGCGTTATGCGTTATGCGTTATGCGTTATGCGTTATGCGTTACGCGTTATGCGTTACGTGTTATGCGTTATGCGTTATATGTTATGCGTTATGCGTTATGCGTTATGCGTTATGCGTTATGCGTTATGCGTTATGCGTTATGCGTTATGCGTTATGCGTTATGCGTTATGCGTTATGCGTTATGCGTTATGCGTTATGCATTATGCTTTATCCGTTATGCGTTATGCGTTATGCTTTATGCGTTATGCGTTATGCGTTATGCGTTATGCGTTATGCGTTATGCGTAATGTGTTATGCTTTATGCGTTATGCGTTATGAGTTATACGTTATGCGTTAAGCGTTATGCGTGATCCGTTATGCGTTGGGCGTTATGCGTTTTGCGGTATTCGTTATGCGTTGTGCATTATGCGTTATGCATTGTGCGTTATGGGTTATGGTTTATGCGTTATGAGATATGCGTTGTGCGTTATGCGTTATGCGTTCTGCGTTATGCGTTATGCGTTATGCGTTATGCGTTATGCGTTATGCGTTATGCGTCATGCGTTATGCGTTATGCGTTATGCGTTGTGCGTTATGCGTTATGCGTTGTGCGTTGTGCGTTATGCGTTATGCGTTATGCGTTATGCGTTATGCGTTATGCGTTACGCGTTATGCGTTATGCGTTATGCGTTATGCATTATGCGTTATGCATTATGCGTTATGCGATATGTGTTATGCGTTATGCGTTATGCGTTATGCGTTATGCGTTACGCGTTATGCGTTATGCGTTATGCGTCATGCGTTATGCGTAATGCGTTATGCTTTATGCGTTTTGCGTTATGAGTTATACGTTATGCGTTAAGCGTTATGCGTTATGCCTGATCCGTTATGCGTTAGGCGTTATGCAATTTGCGGTATTCGTTATGCGTTGTACATTATGCGTTATGCGTTAAGGGTTAAGGGTTATGGGTTATGCGTTATGCTTTATGCGTTATGCGTTTTGCATTTTGCGTTATGCGTTATCCGTTATGAGTTATGAGTTATGAGTTATAAGTTATGCGTAATGCGTTATGCCTTATGCGTTATGCATTATGCGTTATGCGTTATGCGTTATGCGTTATGCGTTATGCGTTATGCGTTATGCGTTATGCGTTATGCGTTATGCGTTATGCGTTATGCGTAATGCGTTATGCTTTATGCGTTATGCGTTATGCGTTATGCGTTAAGCGTTATGCGTGATCCGTTATGCGTTGGGCGTTATGCGTTTTGCGGTATTCGTTATGCTTTGTGCATTATGCGTTATGCATTGTGCGTTATGGGTTATGGTTTATGCGTTATGCGATATGCGTTATGCGTTATGCGTTATGCGTTATGCGTTTTGCGTTATGCGTTATGCGTTATGCGTTATGCGTTATGCGCTATGCGTTATGCGTTATGCGTTATGCGTTATGCGTTATGCGTTATGCGTTATGCGTTATGCGTTATGCGTTATGCGTTATGCGTTATGCGTTATGGGTTATGCGTTATGCGTTATTCGTTATGCGATATGCGTTATGCTTTATGCGTTATGTGTTATGCGTTATACGTTATACGGTATGCTTTATGCGTTATGCGTTATGCGTTATGTGTTATGCGTTATGCGTTATGCGTTCTGCGTTATGCGTTCTGCGTTATGCGTTATGCGTTATGCGTTATGCGTTATGCGTTATGCGTTATGCGTCATGCGTTATGCGTAATGCGTTATGCTTTATGCGTTATGCGTTATGAGTTATACGTTATGCGTTAAGCGTTATGCGTTATGCCTGATCCGTTATGCGTTATGCGTTATGCGATTTGCGGTATTCGTTATGCGTTGTGCATTATGCGTTATGCGTTAAGGGTTAAGGGTTATGGGTTATGCGTTATGCTTTATGCGTTATGCGTTTTGCATTTTCCGTTATGCGTTATCCGTTATGAGTTATGAGTTATGAGTTATAAGTTATGCGTAATGCGTTATGCCTTATGCGTTATGCGTTATGCGTAATGCGTTATGCTTTATGCGTTATGCGTTATGAGTTATACGTTATGCGTTAAGCGTTATGCGTTATGCCTGATCCGTTATGCGTTAGGCGTTATGCGATTTGCGGTATTCGTTATGCGTTGTGCATTATGCGTTATGCGTTAAGGGTTAAGGGTTATGGGTTATGCGTTATGCTTTATGCGTTATGCGTTTTGCATTTTGCGTTATGCGTTATCCGTTATGAGTTATGAGTTATGAGTTATGAGTTATAAGTTATGTTTAATGCGTTATGCCTTATGCGTCATGCATTATGCGTTATGCGTTATGCGTTATGCGTTATGCGTTATGCGTTATGCGTTATGCGTTATGCGTTATGCGTTATGCGTTATGCGTTATGCGTTATGCGTAATGCGTTATGCTTTATGCGTTATGCGTTATGAGTTATACGTTATGCGTTAAGCGTTATGCGTGATCCGTTATGCGTTGGGCGTTATGCGTTTTGCGGTATTCGTTATGCGTTGTGCATTATGGGTTATGCATTGTGCGTTATGGGTTATGGTTTATGCGTTATGCGATATGCGTTATGTGTTATGCGTTAAGCGCTATGCGTGATCCGTTATGCGTTGGGCGTTATGCGTTATGCGTTATGCGTTATGCGTTATGCGTTATGCGTTATGCGTTATGCGTTATGCGTTATGCGTTATGTGTTATGCGTTATGCGTTATGCGTTACGCGTTATGCGTTATGCGTTATATGTTATGCGTTATGCGTTATGCGTTATGCGTTATGCGTTATGCGTTATGCGTTATGCGTTATGCGTTATGCGTTATGCGTTATGCGTTATGCGTTATGCGTTATGCGTTATGCGTTATGCGTTATGCGTTATGCGTTATGCGTTATGCGTTATGCGTTATGCGTTATGCGTTATGCGTTATGCGTTATGCGTTATGCGTTATGCGTTATGCGTTATGCGTTATGCGTTATGCGTTATGCATTATGCTTTATCCGTTATGCGTTATGCGTTATGCGTTATGCGTTATGCGTTATGCGTTATGCGTTATGCGTTATGCGTTATGCGTAATGTGTTATGCTTTATGCGTCATGCGTTATGAGTTATACGTTATGCGTTAAGCGTTATGCGTGATCCGTTATGCGTTGGGCGTTATGCGTTTTGCGGTATTCGTTATGCGTTGTGCATTATGCGTTATGCATTTTGCGTTATGGGTTATGGTTTATGCGTTATGAGATATGCGTTATGCGTTATGCGTTATGCGTTCTGCGTTATGCGTTATGCGTTATGCGTTATGCGTTATGCGTTATGCGTTATGCGTCATGCGTTATGCGTTATGCGTTATGCGTTTTGCGTTATGCGTTATGCGTTGTGCGTTATGCGTTACGCGTTATGCGTTACGTGTTATGCGTTATGCGTTATATGTTATGCGTTATGCGTTATGCGTTATGCGTTATGCATTATGCGTTATGCGTTATGCGTTACGCGTTATGCGTTATGCGTTATGCGTTATGCATTATGCTTTATCCGTTATGCGTTATGCGTTATGCTTTATGCGTTATGCGTTATGCGTTATGCTTTATGAGTTATGCGTTATGCGTTATGCGTTGTGCGGTATTCGTTATGCGTTGTGCATTATGCGTTATGCGTTGTGCGTTATGGGTTATGATTTATGCGTTATGCGATATGCTTCATGCGTCATGCGTGATCCGTTATGCGTTAGGCGTTATGCGATTTGCGGT
This sequence comes from Lasioglossum morio, assembly GCA_916610235.2. Classification (NCBI taxonomy): domain Eukaryota; kingdom Metazoa; phylum Arthropoda; class Insecta; order Hymenoptera; family Halictidae; genus Lasioglossum; species Lasioglossum morio. Next base: position 1,190,908 of record CAKAJA020000257.1, read on the forward strand.
ACTCGTTATGCGTTGTGCATTATGCGTTATGCGTTATGCGTTAAGGGTTATGGGTTATGCGTTATGCGTTATGCGTTTTGCATTTTGCGTTATGCGTTATCCGTTATGAGTTATGAGTTATGAGTTATAAGTTATGCGTTATGCGTTATGCCTTATGCGTTATGCATTATGCGTTATGCGTTATGCGTTATGCGTTATGCGTTATGCGTTATGCGTTATGCGTTATGCGTTATGCGTTATGCGTCATGCGTTATGCGTTATGCGTTATGCGTAATGTGTTATGCTTTATGCGTTATGCGTTATGAGTTATACGTTATGCGTTAATCGTTATGCGTGATCCGTTATGCGTTATGCGTTTTGCGGTATTCGTTATGCGTTGTGCATTATGCGTTATGCGTTATGCTTTATGCGTTATGCGTTATGCGTTATGCTTTATGAGTTATGCGTTATGCGTTATGCGTTATGCGTTATGCGTTATGCGTTATGCGTTATGCGTTACGCGTTATGCGTTATGCGTTATGCGGTATGCGTTATGCGTTATGCGTTATGCGTTATGCGTTACGCATTATGCGTTACGTGTTATGCGTTATGCGTTATATGTTATGCGTTATGCGTTATGCGTTATGCGTTATGCGTTAAGCGTTATGCGTTATGCGTTATGCGTTATGCGTTATGCGTTATGCGTTATGCGTTACGCGTTATGCGTTATGCATTATGCTTTATCCGTTATGCGTTATGCGTTATGCTTTATGCGTTATGCGTTATGCGTTATACGTTATGCGTTATGAGTTATGCGTTATGCGTTATGCGTTTTGCGGTATTCGTTATGCGTTGTGCATTATGCGTTATGCGTTGTGCGTTATGGGTTATGATTGATGCGTTATGCGATATGCTTTATGCGTCATGCGTGATCCGTTATGCGTTAGGCGTTATGCGATTTGCGGTACTCGTTATGCGTTGTGCATTTTGCGTTATGCGTTATCCGTTATGAGTTATGAGTTGTGAGTTATAAGTTATGCGTAATGCGTTATGCCTTATGCGTTATGCATTATGCGTTATGCGTTATGCGTTATGCGTTATGCGTTATGCGTTATGCGTTATGCGTTATGCGTTGTGCGTTATGCGTTATGCGTAATGCGTTATGCTTTATGCGTTATGCGTTATGAGTTATACGTTATGCGTTAAGCGTTATGCGTGATCCGTTATGCGTTGGGCGTTATGCGTTTTGCGGTATTCGTTATGCGTTGTGCATTATGCGTTATGCATTGTGCGTTATGGGTTATGGTTTATGCGTTATGCGATATGCGTTATGCGTTATGCGTTTTGCGTTATGCGTTATGCGTTTTGCGTTATGCGTTATGCGTTATGCGTTATGCGTTATGCGCTATGCGTTATGCGTTATGCGTTATGCGTTATGCGTTATGCGTTATGCGTTATGCGTTATGCGTTATGCGTTATGCGTTATGCGTTATGCGTTATGCGTTATGCGTTATGGGTTATGCGTTATGCGTTATGCGTTATGCGATATGCTTTATGCTTTATGCGTTATGTGTTATGCGTTATACGTTATACGGTATGCTTTATGCGTTATGCGTTATGCGTTATGCGTTATGCGTTATGCGTTATGCGTTCTGCGTTATGCGTTCTGCGTTATGCGTTATGCGTTATGCGTTATGCGTTATGCGTTATGCGTTATGCGTTATGCGTTATGCGTCATGCGTTATGCGTAATGCGTTATGCTTTATGCGTTATGCGTTATGAGTTATACGTTATGCGTTATGCGTTATGCGTTATGCCTGATCCGTTATGCGTTAGGCGTTATGCGATTTGCGGTATTCGTTATGCATTGTGCTTTATGCGTTATGAGTTACGCGTAATGCGTTATGCGCTATGGGTCATGCGTTAAGCGTTATGCGTTATGCGTTATGCGTTATGGGTTATGCGTTATGGGTTATGAGTAATGCGTGATCCGTTATGCGTTATGCGTTATGAGTAATGCGTGATCCGTTATGCGTTATGCGTTATGCGTTATGCGTTATGCGTTATGCGTTATGCGTTATGCGTTATGCGTTATGGGTTATGCGTTATGTGTTATGCGTTATGCGTTATGCGTTATGCGTTATGCGTTATGCGTTATGCGTTATGGGTTATGAGTAATGCGTGACCCGTTATGCATTATGCTTTATGCGTTATGAGTTACGCGTAATACGTTGTGCGCTATGGGTCATGCGTTAAGCGTTATGCGTTATGCGTTATGCGTTATGCGTTATGCGTTATGTGTTATGCGTTATGCGTTATGCGTTATGCGTTATGCGTTATGCGTTATGGGTTATCCGTTATGCGTTATCCGTTATGCGTTATGCGTTATGCGTTATGCGTTATGCGATATGCGTTATGCGTTATGCGTTATGCGTTATGCGTTATGCGTTATGCGTTATGCGTTATGCGTTATGCGTTATGCGATATGCGTTATGCGTTATGCGTTATGCGTTATGCGTTATGCGTTATGCGTTATGCGTTATGCGTTATGCGTTATGCGTTATGAGTAATGCTTGATCCGTTATGCGTTATGCGTTATGCGTTATGTGTTATGCGTTGTGCGTTATCCGCTATGCGTTATGCGTTTTGCGTTATGCGTTATGCGTTATGCGTTATGCGTTATGAGAAATGTGTGATCCGTTATACGTTATGCGTTATGCGTTATGGGTTATCCGTTATGCGTTATCCGTTATGCGTTATGCGTTATGCGTTATGCGTTATGCGTTATGCTATATACGTTATGCGTTATGCGTTATGCGTTATGCGTTATGCGTTATGCGTTATGCGTTATGCGTTATGCGTTATGCGTTATGCGTGATCCGTTATGCGTTATGCGTTATGCGTTATGTTTTATGCGTTGTGCGTTATCCGCTATGCGTTATGCGTTTTGCGTTATGCGTTATGCGTTATGCGTTGTGCGTTATGCGTTATGCGTTATAGGTTATGCGTTATGTGTTATGCGTTATGCGTTATGCGTTATGCGTTATGCATTATGCGTTATGCGTTATGCTTTATGCGTTATGCGTTATACGTTATGCGTTATGAGTAATGCGTGATCCGTTATGCGTTATGCGTTATGCGTTTTGCGTTATGCGTTATGCCTTATGCGTTATGCGTTATGCGTTATGCGTTATGCGTTATGCGTTATGCGTTATGCGTTATGCGTTATGCGTTATGCGTTATGCGTTATGCGTTATGCGTTATGCGTTATGCGTTATGCGTTATGCGTTATGCGTTATGCGTTATGCGTTATGCGTTATGAGAAATGCGTGATCCGTTATGCGTTATGCGTTATGAGTAATGCGTGATCCGTTATGCGTTATGCGTTATGCGTTATGCGTTATGCGTTATGCGTTATGCGTTATGCGTTATGCGTAATGCGTTATGCGTTATGCGTTATGCGTTATGCGTTATGCGTTATGCGTTATGAGAAATGCGTAATCCGTTATGCGTTATGCGTTATGAGTAATGCGTGATCCGTTATGCGTTATGCGTTATGCGTTATGCGTTATGCGTTATGCGTTATGCGTTATGCGTGTTCGTTATGCGTTATGCGTTATGAGTAATGCGTGATCCGTTATGCGTTATGCGTTATGCGTTTTGCGTTATGCGTTATGCCTTATGCGTTATGCGTTATGCGTTATGCGTTATGCGTTATGCGTTATGCGTTATGCGTTATGCGTTATGCGTTATGCGTTATGCGTTATGCGTTATGCGTTATGCGTTATGCGTTATGCGTTATGCGTTATGCGTTATGCGTTATGCGTTATGCGTTATGCGTTATGCGTTATGCGTTATGCGTTATGCGTTATGCGTTATGCGTTATGCGTTATGCGTTATCCGCTATGCGATATGCGTTTTGCGTTATGCGTTATGCGTTATGCGTTATACGTTATGCGTAATGCGTTATGCGTTATGCTTTATGCGTTATGCGTTATGAGTAATGCGTGATCCGTTATGTGTTATGCGTTATGCGTTATGCGTTATGCGTTTTGCGTTATGCGTTATGCGTTATGCGTTATGCGTTATGCGTTATGCGTTATGCGTTATGCGTTATGCGTTATGCGTTATGCGTTATGAGTAATGCGTGATCCGTTATGCGTTATGCGTTATGCGTTATGCTTTATGCGTTATGCGTTATGAGTAATGCGTGATCCGTTATGTGTTATGCGTTATGCGTTATGCGTTATGCGTTATGCGTTATGCATTATGCTTTATCCGTTATGCGTTATGCGTTATGCTTTATGCGTTATGCGTTATGCGTTATGCGTTATGCGTTATGCGTTATGCGTTATGCGTTATGCGTAATGTGTTATGCTTTATGCGTCATGCGTTATGAGTTATACGTTATGCGTGATCCGTTATGCGTTGGGCGTTATGCGTTTTGCGGTATTCGTTATGCGTTGTGCATTAAGCGTTATGCATTTTGCGTTATGGGTTATGGTTTATGCGTTATGAGATATGCGTTATGCGTTATGCGTTATGCGTTCTGCGTTATGCGTTATGCGTTATGCGTTATGCGTTATGCGTTATGCGTTATGCGTTATGCGTCATGCGTTATGCGTTATGCGTTATGCGTTTTGCGTTATGCGTTATGCGTTGTGCGTTATGCGTTACGCGTTATGCGTTACGTGTTATGCGTTATGCGTTATATGTTATGCGTTATGCGTTATGCGTTATGCGTTATGCGTTATGCGTTATGCGTTATGCGTTATGCGTTATGCGTTACGCGTTATGCGTTATGCGTTATGCGTTATGCATTATGCTTTATCCGTTATGCGTTATGCGTTATGCTTTATGCGTTATGCGTTATGCGTTATGCTTTATGAGTTATGCGTTATGCGTTATGCGTTTTGCGGTATTCGTTATGCGTTGTGCATTATGCGTTATGCGTTGTGCGTTATGGGTTATGATTTATGCGTTATGCGATATGCTTTATGCGTCATGCGTGATCCGTTATGCGTTAGGCGTTATGCGATTTGCGGTACTCGTTATGCGTTGTGCATTATGCGTTATGCGTTAAGGGTTATGGGTTATGCGTTATGCGTTATGCGTTTTGCATTTTGCGTTATGCGTTATCCGTTATGAGTTATGAGTTATGAGTTATAAGTTATGCGTAATGCGTTATGCCTTATGCGTTATGCATTATGCGTTATGCGTTATGCGTTATGCGTTATGCGTTATGCGTTATGCGTTATGCGTTATGCGTCATGCGTTATGCGTTATGCGTTATGCGTAATGTGTTATGCTTTATGCGTTATGCGTTATGAGTTATACGTTATGCGTTAATCGTTATGCGTGATCCGTTATGCGTTATGCGTTTTGCGGTATTCGTTATGCGTTGTGCATTATGCGTTATGCGTTATGCTTTATGCGTTATGCGTTATGCGTTATGCTTTATGAGTTATGCGTTATGCGTTATGCGTTATGCGTTATGCGTTATGCGTTATGCGTTACGCGTTATGCGTTATGCGTTATGCGGTATGCGTTATGCGTTATGCGTTATGCGTTATGCGTTACGCATTATGCGTTACGTGTTATGCGTTATGCGTTATATGTTATGCGTTATGCGTTATGCGTTATGCGTTATGCGTTAAGCGTTATGCGTTATGCGTTATGCGTTATGCGTTATGCGTTATGCGTTATGCGTTACGCGTTATGCGTTATGCATTATGCTTTATCCGTTATGCGTTATGCGTTATGCTTTATGCTTTATGCGTTATGCGTTATACGTTATGCGTTATGAGTTATGCGTTATGCGTTATGCGTTTTGCGGTATTCGTTATGCGTTGTGCATTATGCGTTATGCGTTGTGCGTTATGGGTTATGATTGATACGTTATGCGATATGCTTTATGCGTCATGCGTGATCCGTTATGCGTTAGGCGTTATGCGATTTGCGGTACTCGTTATGCGTTGTGCATTTTGCGTTATGCGTTATCCGTTATGAGTTATGAGTTATGAGTTATAAGTTATGCGTAATGCGTTATGCCTTATGCGTTATGCATTATGCGTTATGCGTTATGCGTTATGCGTTATGCGTTATGCGTTATGCGTTATGCGTTATGCGTTGTGCGTTATGCGTTATGCGTAATGCGTTATGCTTTATGCGTTATGCGTTATGAGTTATACGTTATGCGTTAAGCGTTATGCGTGATCCGTTATGCGTTGGGCGTTATGCGTTTTGCGGTATTCGTTATGCGTTGTGCATTATGCGTTATGCATTGTGCGTTATGGGTTATGGTTTATGCGTTATGCTATATGCGTTATGCGTTATGCGTTTTGCGTTATGCGTTATGCGTTTTGCGTCATGCGTTATGCGTTATGCGTTATGCGTTATGCGCTATGCGTTATGCGTTATGCGTTATGCGTTATGCGTTATGCGTTATGCGTTATGCGTTATGCGTTATGCGTTATGCGTTATGCGTTATGCGTTATGCGTTATGGGTTATGCGTTATGCGTTATGCGTTATGCGATATGCGTTATGCTTTATGCGTTATGTGTTATGCGTTATACGTTATACGGTATGCTTTATGCGTTATGCGTTATGCGTTATGTGTTATGCGTTATGCGTTCTGCGTTATGCGTTCTGCGTTATGCGTTATGCGTTATGCGTTATGCGTTATGCGTTATGCGTTATGCGTTATGCGTTATGCGTTATGCGTTATGCGTTATGCGTCATGCGTTATGCGTAATGCGTTATGCTTTATGCGTTATGCGTTATGAGTTATACGTTATACGTTAAGCGTTATGCGTTATGCCTGATCCGTTATGCGTTAGGCGTTATGCGATTTGCGGTATTCGTTATGCATTGTGCTTTATGCGTTATGAGTTACGCGTAATGCGTTATGCGCTATGGGTCATGCGTTAAGCGTTATGCGTTATGCGTTATGCGTTATGGGTTATGCGTTATGGGTTATGAGTAATGCGTGATCCGTTATGCGTTATGCGTTATGAGTAATGCGTGATCCGTTATGCGTTATGCGTTATGCGTTATGCGTTATGCGTTATGCGTTATGCGTTATGCGTTATGCGTTATGGGTTATGCGTTATGTGTTATGCGTTATGCGTTATGCGTTATGCGTTATGCGTTATGCGTTATGCGTTATGGGTTATGAGTAATGCGTGACCCGTTATGCATTATGCTTTATGCGTTATGAGTTACGCGTAATACGTTGTGCGCTATGGGTCATGCGTTAAGCGTTATGCGTTATGCGTTATGCGTTATGGGTTATGCGTTATGTGTTATGCGTTATGCGTTATGCGTTATGCGTTATGCGTTATGCGTTATGGGTTATCCGTTATGCGTTATCCGTTATGCGTTATGCGTTATGCGTTATGCGTTATGCGTTATGCGATATGCGTTATGCGTTATGCGTTATGCGTTATGCGTTATGCGTTATGCGTTATGCGTTATGCGATATGCGTTATGCGTTATGCGTTATGCGTTATGCGTTATGCGTTATGCGTTATGCGTTATGCGTTATGCGTTATGCGTTATGCGTTATGCGTTATGAGTAATGCTTGATCCGTTATGCGTTATGCGTTATGCGTTATGTGTTATGCGTTGTGCGTTATCCGCTATGCGTTATGCGTTTTGCGTTATGCGTTATGCGTTATGCGTTATGCGTTATGAGAAATGCGTGATCCGTTATACGTTATGCGTTATGCGTTATGGGTTATCCGTTATGCGTTATCCGTTATGCGTTATGCGTTATGCGTTATGCGTTATGCGTTATGCTATATACGTTATGCGTTATGCGTTATGCGTTATGCGTTATGCGTTATGCGTTATGCGTTATGCGTTATGCGTTATGCGTTATGCGTTATGCGTGATCCGTTATGCGTTATGCGTTATGCGTTATGTTTTATGCGTTGTGCGTTATCCGCTATGCGTTATGCGTTTTGCGTTATGCGTTATGCGTTATGCGTTGTGCGTTATGCGTTATGCGTTATAGGTTATGCGTTATGTGTTATGCGTTATGCGTTATGCGTTATGCGTTATGCATTATGCGTTATGCGTTATGCTTTATGCGTTATGCGTTATACGTTATGCGTTATGAGTAATGCGTGATCCGTTATGTGTTATGCGTTATGCGTTATGCGTTATGCGTTTTGCGTTATGCGTTATGCCTTATGCGTTATGCGTTATGCGTTATGCGTTATGCGTTATGCGTTATGCGTTATGCGTTATGCGTTATGCGTTATGCGTTATGCGTTATGCGTTATGCGTTATGCGTTATGCGTTATGCGTTATGCGTTATGCGTTATGCGTTATGAGAAATGCGTGATCCGTTATGCGTTATGCGTTATGAGTAATGCGTGATCCGTTATGCGTTATGCGTTATGCGTTATGCGTTATGCGTTATGCGTTATGCGTTATGCGTTATGCGTTATGCGTAATGCGTTATGCGTTATGCGTTATGCGTTATGCGTTATGCGTTATGCGTTATGAGAAATGCGTGATCCGTTATGCGTTATGCGTTATGAGTAATGCGTGATCCGTTATGCGTTATGCGTTATGCGTTATGCGTTATGCGTTATGCGTTATGCGTTATGCGTTATGCGTTATGCGTTATGCGTTATGCGTTATGCGTTATGCGTAATGCGTTATGCGTTATGCGTTATGCGTTATGCGTTATGCGTTATGCGTTATGCGTTATGAGAAATGCGTGATCCGTTATGCGTTATGCGTTATGAGAAATGCGTGATCCGTTATACGTTATGCGTTATGCGTTATGGGTTATCCGTTATGCGTTATCCGTTATGCGTTATGCGTTATGCGTTATGCGTTATGCGTTATGCTATATACGTTATGCGTTATGCGTTATGCGTTATGCGTTATGCGTTATGCGTTATGCGTTATGCGTTATGCGTTATGCGTTATGCGTTGTGCGTTATGCGTTATGCGTTATAGGTTATGCGTTATGTGTTATGCGTTATGCGTTATGCGTTATGCGTTATGCATTATGCGTTATGCGTTATGCTTTATGCGTTATGCGTTATACGTTATGCGTTATGAGTAATGCGTGATCCGTTATGCGTTATGCGTTATGCGTTTTGCGTTATGCGTTATGCGTTATGCGTTATGCGTTATGCGTTATGCGTTATGCGTTATGCGTTATGCGTTATGCGTTATGCGTTATGCGTTATGCGTTATGCGTTATGCGTTATGCGTTATGCGTTATGCGTTATGCGTTATGCGTTATGCGTTATGCGTTATGCGTTATGCGTTATGCGTTATGCGTTATGAGAAATGCGTGATCCGTTATGCGTTATGCGTTATGAGTAATGCGTGATCCGTTATGCGTTATGCGTTATGCGTTATGCGTTATGCGTTATGCGTTATGCGTTATGCGTTATGCGTAATGCGTTATGCGTTATGCGTTATGCGTTATGCGTTATGCGTTATGAGAAATGCGTGATCCGTTATGCGTTATGCGTTATGAGTAATGCGTGATCCGTTATGCGTTATGCGTTATGCGTTATGCGTTATGCGTTATGCGTTATGCGTGTTCGTTATGCGTTATGCGTTATGAGTAATGCGTGATCCGTTATGCGTTATGCGTTATGCGTTTTGCGTTATGCGTTATGCCTTATGCGTTATGCGTTATGCGTTATGCGTTATGCGTTATGCGTTATGCGTTATGCGTTATGCGTTATGCGTTATGCGTTATGCGTTATGCGTTATGCGTTATGCGTTATGCGTTATGCGTTATGCGTTATGCGTTATGCGTTATGCGTTATGCGTTATGCGTTATGCGTTATGCGTTATGCGTTATGCGTTATGCGTTATGCGTTATCCGCTATGCGATATGCGTTTTGCGTTATGCGTTATGCGTTATGCGTTATACGTTATGCGTAATGCGTTATGCGTTATGCTTTATGCGTTATGCGTTATGAGTAATGCGTGATCCGTTATGTGTTATGCGTTATGCGTTATGCGTTATGCGTTTTGCGTTATGCGTTATGCGTTATGCGTTATGCGTTATGCGTTATGCGTTATGCGTTATGCGTTATGCGTTATGCGTTATGCGTTATGAGTAATGCGTGATCCGTTATGCGTTATGCGTTATGCGTTATGCTTTATGCGTTATGCGTTATGAGTAATGCGTGATCCGTTATGTGTTATGCGTTATGCGTTATGCGTTATGCGTTATGCGTTATGCATTATGCTTTATCCGTTATGCGTTATGCGTTATGCTTTATGCGTTATGCGTTATGCGTTATGCGTTATGCGTTATGCGTTATGCGTTATGCGTAATGTGTTATGCTTTATGCGTCATGCGTTATGAGTTATACGTTATGCGTGATCCGTTATGCGTTGGGCGTTATGCGTTTTGCGGTATTCGTTATGCGTTGTGCATTAAGCGTTATGCATTTTGCGTTATGGGTTATGGTTTATGCGTTATGAGATATGCGTTATGCGTTATGCGTTATGCGTTCTGCGTAATGCGTTATGCGTTATGCGTTATGCGTTATGCGTTATGCGTTATGCGTCATGCGTTATGCGTTATGCGTTATGCGTTTTGCGTTATGCGTTATGCGTTGTGCGTTATGCGTTACGCGTTATGCGTTACGTGTTATGCGTTATGCGTTATATGTTATGCGTTATGCGTTATGCGTTATGCGTTATGCGTTATGCGTTATGCGTTATGCGTTATGCGTTATGCGTTACGCGTTATGCGTTATGCGTTATGCGTTATGCATTATGCTTTATCCGTTATGCGTTATGCGTTATGCTTTATGCGTTATGCGTTATGCGTTATGCTTTATGAGTTATGCGTTATGCGTTATGCGTTTTGCGGTATTCGTTATGCGTTGTGCATTATGCGTTATGCGTTGTGCGTTATGGGTTATGATTTATGCGTTATGCGATATGCTTTATGCGTCATGCGTGATCCGTTATGCGTTAGGCGTTATGCGATTTGCGGTACTCGTTATGCGTTGTGCATTATGCGTTATGCGTTATGCGTTAAGGGTTATGGGTTATGCGTTATGCGTTATGCGTTTTGCATTTTGCGTTATGCGTTATCCGTTATGAGTTATGAGTTATGAGTTATAAGTTATGCGTAATGCGTTATGCCTTATGCGTTATGCATTATGCGTTATGCGTTATGCGTTATGCGTTATGCGTTATGCGTTATGCGTTATGCGTTATGCGTCATGCGTTATGCGTTATGCGTTATGCGTAATGTGTTATGCTTTATGCGTTATGCGTTATGAGTTATACGTTATGCGTTAATCGTTATGCGTGATCCGTTATGCGTTATGCGTTTTGCGGTATTCGTTATGCGTTGTGCATTATGCGTTATGCGTTATGCTTTATGCGTTATGCGTTATGCGTTATGCTTTATGAGTTATGCGTTATGCGTTATGCGTTATGCGTTATGCGTTATGCGTTATGCGTTACGCGTTATGCGTTATGCGTTATGCGGTATGCGTTATGCGTTATGCGTTATGCGTTATGCGTTACGCATTATGCGTTACGTGTTATGCGTTATGCGTTATATGTTATGCGTTATGCGTTATGCGTTATGCGTTATGCGTTAAGCGTTATGCGTTATGCGTTATGCGTTATGCGTTATGCGTTATGCGTTATGCGTTACGCGTTATGCGTTATGCATTATGCTTTATCCGTTATGCGTTATGCGTTATGCTTTATGCTTTATGCGTTATGCGTTATGCGTTATGCGTTATGAGTTATGCGTTATGCGTTATGCGTTTTGCGGTATTCGTTATGCGTTGTGCATTATGCGTTATGCGTTGTGCGTTATGGGTTATGATTGATGCGTTATGCGATATGCTTTATGCGTCATGCGTGATCCGTTATGCGTTAGGCGTTATGCGATTTGCGGTACTCGTTATGCGTTGTGCATTTTGCGTTATGCGTTATCCGTTATGAGTTATGAGTTATGAGTTATAAGTTATGCGTAATGCGTTATGCCTTATGCGTTATGCATTATGCGTTATGCGTTATGCGTTATGCGTTATGCGTTATGCGTTATGCGTTATGCGTTATGCGTTGTGCGTTATGCGTTATGCGTAATGCGTTATGCTTTATGCGTTATGCGTTATGAGTTATACGTTATGCGTTAAGCGTTATGCGTGATCCGTTATGCGTTGGGCGTTATGCGTTTTGCGGTATTCGTTATGCGTTGTGCATTATGCGTTATGCATTGTGCGTTATGGGTTATGGTTTATGCGTTATGCTATATGCGTTATGCGTTTTGCGTTATGCGTTATGCGTTTTGCGTCATGCGTTATGCGTTATGCGTTATGCGTTATGCGCTATGCGTTATGCGTTATGCGTTATGCGTTATGCGTTATGCGTTATGCGTTATGCGTTATGCGTTATGCGTTATGCGTTATGCGTTATGCGTTATGCGTTATGGGTTATGCGTTATGCGTTATGCGTTATGCGATATGCGTTATGCTTTATGCGTTATGTGTTATGCGTTATACGTTATACGGTATGCTTTATGCGTTATGCGTTATGCGTTATGTGTTATGCGTTATGCGTTATGCGTTCTGCGTTATGCGTTCTGCGTTATGCGTTATGCGTTATGCGTTATGCGTTATGCGTTATGCGTTATGCGTTATGCGTTATGCGTTATGCGTCATGCGTTATGCGTAATGCGTTATGCTTTATGCGTTATGCGTTATGAGTTATACGTTATGCGTTAAGCGTTATGCGTTATGCCTGATCCGTTATGCGTTAGGCGTTATGCGATTTGCGGTATTCGTTATGCATTGTGCTTTATGCGTTATGAGTTACGCGTAATGCGTTATGCGCTATGGGTCATGCGTTAAGCGTTATGCGTTATGCGTTATGCGTTATGGGTTATGCGTTATGGGTTATGAGTAATGCGTGATCCGTTATGCGTTATGCGTTATGAGTAATGCGTGATCCGTTATGCGTTATGCGTTATGCGTTATGCGTTATGCGTTATGCGTTATGCGTTATGCGTTATGGGTTATGCGTTATGTGTTATGCGTTATGCGTTATGCGTTATGCGTTATGCGTTATGCGTTATGCGTTATGGGTTATGAGTAATGCGTGACCCGTTATGAATTATGCTTTATGCGTTATGAGTTACGCGTAATACGTTGTGCGCTATGGGTCATGCGTTAAGCGTTATGCGTTATGCGTTATGCGTTATGGGTTATGCGTTATGTGTTATGCGTTATGCGTTATGCGTTATGCGTTATGCGTTATGCGTTATGGGTTATCCGTTATGCGTTATCCGTTATGCGTTATGCGTTATGCGTTATGCGTTATGCGTTATGCGATATGCGTTATGCGTTATGCGTTATGCGTTATGCGTTATGCGTTATGCGTTATGCGTTATGCGTTATGCGATATGCGTTATGCGTTATGCGTTATGCGTTATGCGTTATGCGTTATGCGTTATGCGTTATGCGTTATGCGTTATGCGTTATGCGTTATGAGTAATGCTTGATCCGTTATGCGTTATGCGTTATGCGTTATGTGTTATGCGTTGTGCGTTATCCGCTATGCGTTATGCGTTTTGCGTTATGCGTTATGCGTTATGCGTTATGCGTTATGAGAAATGCGTGATCCGTTATACGTTATGCGTTATGCGTTATGGGTTATCCGTTATGCGTTATCCGTTATGCGTTATGCGTTATGCGTTATGCGTTATGCGTTATGCTATATACGTTATGCGTTATGCGTTATGCGTTATGCGTTATGAGTTATGCGTTATGCGTTATGCGTTATGCGTTATGCGTTATGCGTGATCCGTTATGCGTTATGCGTTATGCGTTATGTTTTATGCGTTGTGCGTTATCCGCTATGCGTTATGCGTTTTGCGTTATGCGTTATGCGTTATGCGTTGTGCGTTATGCGTTATGCGTTATAGGTTATGCGTTATGTGTTATGCGTTATGCGTTATGCGTTATGCGTTATGCATTATGCGTTATGCGTTATGCTTTATGCGTTATGCGTTATACGTTATGCGTTATGAGTAATGCGTGATCCGTTATGTGTTATGCGTTATGCGTTATGCGTTATGCGTTTTGCGTTATGCGTTATGCCTTATGCGTTATGCGTTATGCGTTATGCGTTATGCGTTATGCGTTATGCGTTATGCGTTATGCGTTATGCGTTATGCGTTATGCGTTATGCGTTATGCGTTATGCGTTATGCGTTATGCGTTATGCGTTATGCGTTATGCGTTATGCGTTATGCGTTATGCGTTATGCGTTATGCGTTATGCGTTATGCGTTATGCGTTATGCGTTATGCGTTATGCGTTATGAGAAATGCGTGATCCGTTATGCGTTATGCGTTATGAGTAATGCGTGATCCGTTATGCGTTATGCGTTATGCGTTATGCGTTATGCGTTATGCGTTATGCGTTATGCGTTATGCGTTATGCGTAATGCGTTATGCGTTATGCGTTATGCGTTATGCGTTATGCGTTATGCGTTATGAGAAATGCGTGATCCGTTATGCGTTATGCGTTATGAGTAATGCGTGATCCGTTATGCGTTATGCGTTATGCGTTATGCGTTATGCGTTATGCGTTATGCGTTATGCGTTATGCGTGTTCGTTATGCGTTATGCGTTATGAGTAATGCGTGATCCGTTATGCGTTATGCGTTATGCGTTTTGCGTTATGCGTTATGCGTTATGCGTTATGCGTTATGCGTTATGCGTTATGCGTTATGCGTTATGCGTTATGCGTTATGCGTTATGCGTTATGCGTTATGCGTTATGCGTTATGCGTTATGCGTTATGCGTTATGCGTTATGCGTTATGCGTTATCCGCTATGCGATATGCGTTTTGCGTTATGCGTTATGCGTTATACGTTATGCGTAATGGGTTATGCGTTATGCTTTATGCGTTATGCGTTATGAGTAATGCGTGATCCGTTATGTGTTATGCGTTATGCGTTATGCGTTTTGCGTTATGCGTTATGCGTTATGCGTTATGCGTTATGCGTTATGCATTCTGCGTTATGCGTTATGCGTTATGCGTTATGCGTTATGAGTAATGCGTGATCCGTTATGCGTTATGCGTTATGCGTTATGCGTTATGCGTTATGTGTTATGCGTTGTGCGTTATCCGCTATGCGTTATGCGTTTTGCGTTATGCGTTATGCGTTATGCGTTGTGCGTTATAGGTTATGCGTTATGTGTTATGCGTTATGCGTTATGCGTTATGCGTTATGCATTATGCGTTATGCGTTATGCTTTATGCGTTATGCGTTATACGTTATGCGTTATGAGTAATGCGTGATCCGTTATGTGTTATGCGTTATGCGTTATGCGTTATGCGTTTTGCGTTATGCGTTATGCCTTATGCGTTATGCGTTATGCGTTATGCGTTATGCGTTATGCGTTATGCGTTATGCGTTATGCGTTATGCGTTATGCGTTATGCGTTATGCGTTATGCGTTATGCGTTATGCGTTATGCGTTATGCGTTATGCGTTATGCGTTATGCGTTATGCGTTATGCGTTATGCGTTATGCGTTATGCGTTATGCGTTATGCGTTATGCGTTATGCGTTATGCGTTATGCGTTATGCGTTATGCGTTATCCGCTATGCGATATGCGTTTTGCGTTATGCGTTATGCGTTATACGTTATGCGTAATGCGTTATGCGTTATGCGTTATGCGATTTGCGTTATGCGTTATGCGTTATGCGTTATGCGTTATGCGTTATGCGTTATGCGTTATGCGTTATGCGTTATGCGTTATGCGTTATGCGTTATGCGTTATGCGTTATGCGTTATGCGTTATGCGTTATGCGTTATGAGTGATGCGTGATCCGTTATGCGTTATGCGTTATGCGCTATGCGTTATGCGTGATCCGTTATGCGTTATGCGTTATGAGTAATGCGTGATCCGTTATGCGTTATGCGTTATGCGTTATGCGTTATGCGTTATGCGTTATGCGTTATGCGTTATGCATTATGGGTTATGCATTATGTGTTATGCGTTATGCGTTATGCGTTATGGGTTATGAGTAATGCGTGACCCGTTATGCGTTATGCTTTTTGCGTTATGAGTTACGCGTAATGCGTTATGCGCTATGGGTCATGCGTTAAGCGTTATGCGTTATGCGTTATGCGTTATGCGTTATGGGTTACGCGTTATGCGTTTTGCGTTATGCGTTATGCGTTATGCGTTATGCGTTATGCGTTATGCGTTATGTGTTATGCGTTGTGCGTTATCCGCTATGCGTTATGCGTTATGCGTTATGCGTTATGCGTTATGCGTTATGCTTTATGCGTTATGCGTTATGAGTAATGCGTGATCCGTTATGTGTTATGCGTTATGCGTTATGCGTTATGCGTTTTGCGTTATGCGTTATGCGTTATGCGTTATGCGTTATGCGTTATGCGTTCTGCGTTATGCGTTATGCGTTATGCGTTATGCGTTATGAGTAATGCGTGATCCGTTATGCGTTATGCGTTATGCGTTATGCGTTATGCGTTATGTGTTATGCGTTGTGCGTTATCCGCTATGCGTTATGCGTTTTGCGTTTTGCGTTATGCGTTATGCGTTATGCGTTGTGCGTTATAGGTTATGCGTTATGTGTTATGCGTTATGCGTTATGCGTTATGCGTTATGCGTTATGCGTTATGCGTTATGCGTTATGCGTTACGCAATATGCGTTATACGTTATGCGTTATGCGTTATGCGTTATGCGTTATGCGTTATGCGTGATCCGTTATGCGTTATGCGTTATGAGTAATGCGTGATCCGTTATGCGTTTTGCGTTATGCGTTATGCGTTATGCGTTTTGCGTTATGCGTGATCCGTTATGCGTTATGCGTTATGAGTAATGCGTGATCCGTTATGCGTTATGCGTTATGCGTTATGCGTTATGCGTTATGCATTATGGGTTATGCGTTATGTGTTATGCGTTATGCGTTATGCGTTATGCGTTATGCGTTATGCGTTATGCCTTATGCGTTATGCGTTATGCATTTTGCGTTATGCGTTATGCGTTATGCGTTATGCGTTATGCATTATGCGTTATGCGTTATGCTTTATGCGTTATGCGTTATACGTTATGCGTTATGAGTAATGCGCGATCCGTTATGTGTTATGCGTTATGCGTTATGCGTTATGCGTTTTGCGTTATGCGTTATGCCTTATGCGTTATGCGTTATGCGTTATGCGTTATGCGTTATGCGTTATGCGTTATGCGTTATGCGTTATGCGTAATGCGTTATGCGTTATGCGTTATGCGATTTGCGTTATGCGTTATGCGTTATGCGTTATGCGTTATGCGTTATGCGTTATGCGTTATGCGTTATGCGTTATGCGTTATGCGTTATGCGTTATGCGTTATGCGTTATGCGTTATGCGTTATGCGTTATGCGTTATGCGTTATGCGTTATGCGTTATGCGTTATGCGTTATGCGTTATGCGTTATGCGTTATGCGTTATGAGTGATGCGTGATCCGTTATGCGTTATGCGTTATGCGCTATGCGTTATGCGTGATCCGTTATGCGTTATGCGTTATGAGTAATGCGTGATCCGTTATGCGTTATGCGTTATGCGTTATGCGTTATGCGTTATGCGTTATGCGTTATGCGTTATGCATTATGGGTTATGCATTATGTGTTATGCGTTATGCGTTATGCGTTATGGGTTATGAGTAATGCGTGACCCGTTATGCGTTATGCTTTTTGCGTTATGAGTTACGCGTAATGCGTTATGCGCTATGGGTCATGCGTTAAGCGTTATGCGTTATGCGTTATGCGTTATGGGTTATGCGTTATGCGTTTTGCGTTATGCGTTATGCGTTATGCGTTATGCGTTGAGCGTTATGCGTTATGCGTTATAGGTTATGCGTTATGTGTTATGCGTTATGCGTTATGCGTTATGCGTTATGCGTTATGCGTTATGCGTTATGCTTTATGCGTTATGCGTTATGAGTAATGCGTGATGCGTTATGTGTTATGCGTTATGCGTTATGCGTTATGCGTTTTGCGTTATGCGTTATGCGTTATGCGTTATGCGTTATGAGAAATGCGTGATCCGTTATGCGTTATGCGTTATGAGTAATGCGTGATCCGTTATGCGTTATGCGTTATGCGTTATGCGTTATGCGTTATGCGTTATGCGATATGCGTTATGCGTTATGCGTTATGCCTTATGCGTTATGCGATTTGCGTTATGCGTTATGCGTTATGCGTTATGCGTTATGCGTTATGCGTTATGCGTTATGCGTTATGCGTTATGCGTTATGCGTTACGCAATATGCGTTATGCGTTATGCGTTATGCGTTATGCGTTATGCGTTATGGGTTATGCGTTATGCGTTATGCGTTATGCGTTATGCGTTATGCGTTATGTGTTATGCGTTGTGCGTTATCCGCTATGCGTTATGCGTTATTCGTTATGCGTTATGCGTTATGCGTTATGCGTTATGCTTTATGCGTTATGCGTTATGAGTAATGCGTGATCCGTTATGTGTTATGCGTTATGCGTTATGCGTTATGCGTTTTGCGTTATGCGTTATGCGTTATGCGTTATGCGTTATGCGTTATGCGTTATGCGTTATGCGTTATGCGTTATGCGTTATGCGTTATGAGTAATGCGTGATCCGTTATGCGTTATGCGTTATGCGTTATGCGTTATGTGTTATGCGTTGTGCGTTATCCGCTATGCGTTATGCGTTTTGCGTTATGCGTTATGCGTTATGCGTTGTGCGTTATAGGTTATGCGTTATGTGTTATGCGTTATGCGTTATGCGTTATGCGTTATGCATTATGCGTTATGCGTTATGCGTTATGCTTTATGCGTTATGCGTTATGAGTAATGCGTGATCCGTTATGTGTTATGCGTTATGCGTTATGCGTTATGCGTTTTGCGTTATGCGTTATGCGTTATGGGTTATGCGTTATGCGTTATGCGTTATGCGTTATGCGTTATGCGTTATGCGGTATGCGTTATGCGTTATGCGTTATGCGTTATGCGTTATGCGTTATGCGTTATGCGTTATGCGTTATGCGTTATGAGAAATGCGTGATCCGTTATGCGTTATGCGTTATGAGTAATGCGTGATCCGTTATGCGTTATGCGTTATGCGTTATGCGTTATGCGTTATGCGTTATGCGTTATGCGTTATGGGTTATGCGTTATTTGTTATCCGTTATGCATTATGCGTTATGCGTTATGCGTTATGCGTTATGCGTTATGCGTTATGCGTTATGCGTTATGCGTTATGCGTTATGCGTTATGCGTTATGCGTTATGCGTTATGCGTTATGCGTTATGCGTTATGCGTTATGCGTTATGCGTTATGCGTTATGCGTTATGCGTTATGCGTTATGCGTTATGCGTTATGCGTTATGCGTTATGCGTTATGCGTTATGCGTTACGCAATATGCGTTATACGTTATGCGTTATGCGTTATGCGTTATGCGTTATGCGTTATGCGTGATCCGTTATGCGTTATGCGTTATGAGTAATGCGTGATCCGTTATGCGTTTTGCGTTATGCGTTATGCGTTATGCGTTTTGCGTTATGCGTTATGCGTTATGGGTTATGCGTTATGTTTTATGCGTTATGCGTTATGCGTTATGCGTTATGAGTTGTGCGTTATGCGTTATGCGTTATGCGTTATGCGTTATGCGTTATGCGTTATGGGTTATCCGTTATGCGTTATCCGTTATGCGTTATGCGTTATGCGTTTTGCGTTATGCGTTATGCGTTATGGGTTATGCGTTATGCGTTATGCGTTATGCGTTATGCGTTATGCATTATGCGTTATGCGATATGCGTTATGCGTTATGCGTTATGCGTTATGGGTTATGCGTTATTTGTTATGCGTTATGCGTTATGCGTTATGCGTTATGCGTTATGCGTTATGGGTTATCCGTTATGCGTTATCCGTTATGCGTTATGCGTTATGCGTTATGCGTTATGCGTTATGCGTTATGCGATATGCGTTATGCGTTATGCGTTATGCGTTATGCGTTATGCGTTATGCGTTATGCGTTATGCGATATGCGTTATGCGTTATGCGTTATGCGTTATGCGTTATGCGTTATGCGTTATGCGTTATGCGTTATGCGTTATGCGTTATTCGTTATGCGTTATGCGTTATGCGTTATGCGTTATGCGTTATGCGTTATGAGTAATGCCTGATCCGTTATGCGTTATGCGTTATGCGTTATGCGTTATGCGTTATGTGTTATGCGTTGTGAGTTATCCGCTATGCGTTATGCGTTTTGCGTTATGCGTTATGCGTTATGCGTTGTGCGTTATGCGTTATGCGTTATGCGTTATGCGTTATAGGTTATGCGTTATGTGTCATGCGTTATGCGTTATGCGTTATGCGTTATGCGTTATGCGTTATGCGTTATGCGTTATGCATTATGCGTTATGCGTTATGCTTTATGCGTTATGCGTTATAAGTAATGCGTGATCCGTTATGTGTTATGCGTTATGCGTTATGCGTTTTGCGTTATGCGTTATGCGTTATGGGTTATGCGTTATGTGTTATGCGTTATGCGTTATGCGTTATGCGTTATGCGTTATGCATTATGCGTTATGCGTTATGCTTTATGCGTTATGCGTTATGAGTAATGCGTGATCCGTTATGTGTTATGCGTTATGCGTTATGCGTTATGCGTTTTGCGTTATGCGTTATGCGTTATGCGTTATGCGTTCTGCGTTATGCGTTATGCGTTATGCGTTATGCGTTATGCGTTATGCGTTATGCGTTATGCGTTATGCGTTATGCGTTATGCGTTATGCGTTATGCGTTATGCGTTATGCGTTATGCGTTATGAGAAATGCGTGATCCGTTATGCGTTATGCGTTATGAGTAATGCGTGATCCGTTATGCGTTATGCGTTATGCGTTATGCGTTATGCGTTATGCGATATGCGTTATGCGTTATGCGTTATGCCTTATGCGTTATGCGATTTGCGTTATGCGTTATGCGTTATGCGTTATGCGTTATGCGTTATGTGTTATGCGTTATGCGTTATGCGTTATGCGTTATGCGTTATGCGTTATGCGTTATGCGTTATGCGTTATGCGTTATGCGTTATGCGTTATGCGTTATGCGTTATGCGTTATGCGTTATGCGTTATGCGTTATGTGTTATGGGTTATGCGTTATGCGTTATGCGTTATGCGTTATGCGTTATGCGTTATACGTTATGCGTTATGCGTTATGCGTTATGCGTTATGCGTTATGCGTTATGCGTTATGCGTTATGCGTTATGCGTTATGCGTTACGCAATATGCGTTATGCGTTATGCGTTATGCGTTATGCGTTATGCGTTATGCGATATGCGTTATGCGTTATGCGTTATGCGTTATGCGTTATGCGTTATGCGTTATGCGTTATGCGTTATGCGGTACGCAATATGCGTTATGCGTTATGCGTTATGCGTTATGCGTTATGCGTTATGCGTTATGCGTTATGCGTTATGCGTTATGCGTTATGCGTTATGCGTTATGCGTTATGCGTTATGTGTTATGCGTTGTGCGTTATCGGCTATGCGTTATGCGTTTTGCGTTATGCGTTATGCGTTATGCGTTGTGCGTTATGAGTAATGCGTGATCCGTTATGCGTTATGCGTTATGCGTTATGCGTTATGCGTTATGCGTTATGCGTTATGAGAAATGCGTGATCCGTTATGCGTTATGCGTTATGAGTAATGCGTGATCCGTTATGCGTTATGCGTTATGCGTTATGCGTTATGCGTTATGCGATATGCGTTATGCGTTATGCGTTATGCCTTATGCGTTATGCGTTATGCGTTATGCGTTATGCGTTATGCGTTATGCGTTATGCGTTATGCGTTATGCGTTATGCGTTATGCGTTATGCGTTATGCGTTATGCGTTATGCGTTATGCGTTATGTGTTATGCGTTGTGCGTTATCGGCTATGCGTTATGCGTTTTGCGTTATGCGTTATGCGTTATACGTTATGCGTTATGCGTTATGCGTTATGCGTTATGCGTTATGCGTTATGCGTTATGCGTTATGCGTTATGCGTTATGCGTTACGCAATATGCGTTATGCGTTATGCGTTATGCGTTATGCGTTATGCGTTATGCGTTATGCGTTATGCGTTATGCGTTATGCGTTATGCGTTATGCGTTATGCGTTATGCGTTATGCGTTATGCGGTACGCAATATGCGTTATGCGTTATGCGTTATGCGTTATGCGTTATGCGTTATGCGTTATGCGTTATGCGTTATGCGTTATGCGTTATGCGTTATGTGTTATGCGTTGTGCGTTATCGGCTATGCGTTATGCGTTTTGCGTTATGCGTTATGCGTTATGCGTTGTGCGTTATGAGTAATGCGTGATCCGTTATGCGTTATGCGTTATGCGTTATGCGTTATGCGTTATGCGTTATGCGTTATGCGTTATGGGTTATGCGTTATTTGTTATGCGTTATGCGTTATGCGTTATGCGTTATGCGTTTTGCGTTATGCGTTATGCGTTATGCGTTATGCGTTATGCGTTATGCGTTATGCGTTATGCGTTCTGCGTTACGCGTTATGCGTTATGCGTTATGCGTTATGCGTTATGCGTTATGCGTTATGCGTTATGCGTTATGCGTTATGCGTTATGCGTTATGCGTTATGCGTTATGCGTTATGCGTTATGCGTTATGCGTTATGCGTTATGCGTTATGCGTTATGGGTTATGAGTAATGCGTGATCCGTTATGCGTTATGCTTTATGCGTTATGAGTTACGCGTAATGCGTTATGCGTTATGCGTTATGGGTTATGCGTTATGTGTTATGAGTTATGCGTTATGCGTTATGCGTTATGGGTTATGCGTTATGCGATATGCGTTATGCGTTATGCGTTATGCCTTATGCGTTATGCGATTTGCGTTATGCGTTATGCGTTATGCGTTATGCGTTATGCGTTATGTGTTATGCGTTATGCGTTATGCGTTATGCGTTATGCGTTATGCGTTATGCGGTATGCGTTATGCGTTATGCGTTATGCGTTATGTGTTATGGGTTATGCGTTATGCGTTATGCGTTATGCGTTATGCGTTATGCGTTATGCGTCATGCGTTATGCGTTATGCGTTATGCGTTATGCGTTATGCGTTATGCGTTACGCGTGATCCGTTATGCGTTATGCGTTATGAGTAATGCGTGAACCGTTATGCGTTATGCGTTATGCGTTATGCGTTATGCGTTATGCGTTATGCGTTATGGGTTATGCGTTATGTGTTATGCGTTATGCGTTATGCGTTATGCGTTATGCGTTATGAGTTGTGCGTTATGCGTTATGCGTTATGCGTTATGCGTTATGCGTTATGCGTTATGCGTTATGCGTTATGCGTTATGCGTTATGCGTTATGCGTTATGCGTTATGCGTTATGCGTTATGCGTTATGCGTTATGCGTTATGCGTTATGCGTTATGCGTTATGCGTTATGCGTTATGCATTATGCGTTATGCGTTATGCGTTATGCGTTATGCGTTATGCGTTATGCGTTATGCGTTATGCGTTATGCGTTATGAGAAATGCGTGATCCGTTATGCGTTATGCGTTATGAGTAATGCGTGATCCGTTATGCGTTATGCGTTATGCGTTATGCGTTATGCGTTATGCGTTATGCGTTATGCGTTATGGGTTATGCGTTATTTGTTATGCGTTATGCGTTATGCGTTATGCGTTATGCGTTATGGGTTATCCGTTATGCGTTATCCGTTATGCGTTATGCGTTATGCGTTATGCGTTATGCGTTATGCGTTATGCGATATGCGTTATGCGTTATGCGTTATGCGTTATGCGTTATGCGTTATGCGTTATGCGTTATGCGATATGCGTTATGCGTTATGCGTTATGCGTTATGCGTTATGCGTTATGCGTTATGCGTTATGCGTTATGCGTTATGCGTTATTCGTTATGCGTTATGCGTTATGCGTTATGCGTTATGCGTTATGCGTTATGAGTAATGCCTGATCCGTTATGCGTTATGCGTTATGCGTTATGCGTTATGCGTTATGTGTTATGCGTTGTGAGTTATCCGCTATGCGTTATGCGTTTTGCGTTATGCGTTATGCGTTATGCGTTGTGCGTTATGCGTTATGCGTTATGCGTTATAGGTTATGCGTTATGTGTCATGCGTTATGCGTTATGCGTTATGCGTTATGCGTTATGCGTTATGCGTTATGCGTTATGCGTTATGCGTTATGCTTTATGCGTTATGCGTTATAAGTAATGCGTGATCCGTTATGTGTTATGCGTTATGCGTTATGCGTTTTGCGTTATGCGTTATGCGTTATGGGTTATGCGTTATGTGTTATGCGTTATGCGTTATGCGTTATGCGTTATGCGTTATGCATTATGCGTTATGCGTTATGCTTTATGCGTTATGCGTTATGAGTAATGCGTGATCCGTTATGTGTTATGCGTTATGCGTTATGCGTTTTGCGTTATGCGTTATGCGTTATGCGTTATGCGTTCTGCGTTATGCGTTATGCGTTATGCGTTATGCGTTATGCGTTATGCGTTATGCGTTATGCGTTATGCGTTATGCGTTATGCGTTATGAGAAATGCGTGATCCGTTATGCGTTATGCGTTATGAGTAATGCGTGATCCGTTATGCGTTATGCGTTATGCGTTATGCGTTATGCGTTATGCGATATGCGTTATGCGTTATGCGTTATGCCTTATGCGTTATGCGTTATGCGTTATGCGTTATGCGTTATGCGTTATGCGTTATGCGTTACGCAATATGCGTTATGCGTTATGCGTTATGCGTTATGCGTTATGCGTTATGCGTTATGCGTTATGCGTTATGCGTTATGCGTTATGCGTTATGCGTTATGCGTTATGCGTTATGCG
The DNA here is from genome assembly GCA_916610235.2 of Lasioglossum morio. NCBI lineage: Eukaryota > Metazoa > Arthropoda > Insecta > Hymenoptera > Halictidae > Lasioglossum > Lasioglossum morio. The sequence goes on from CAKAJA020000257.1 coordinate 1,215,781, forward strand.
TTATGCGTTATGTGTTATGCGTTGTGCGTTATCGGCTATGCGTTATGCGTTTTGCGTTATGCGTTATGCGTTATACGTTATGCGTTATGCGTTATGCGTTATGCGTTATGCGTTACGCGTTATGCGTTATGCGTTACGCAATATGCGTTATGCGTTATGCGTTATGCGTTATGCGTTATGCGTTATGCGTTATGCGTTATGCGTTATGCGTTATGCGTTATGCGTTATGCGTTATGCGTTATGCGTTATGCGTTATGCGTTATGCGGTACGCAATATGCGTTATGCGTTATGCGTTATGCGTTATGCGTTATGCGTTATGCGTTATGCGTTATGCGTTATGCGTTATGCGTTATGCGTTATGCGTTATGTGTTATGCGTTGTGCGTTATCGGCTATGCGTTATGCGTTTTGCGTTATGCGTTATGCGTTATGCGTTGTGCGTTATGAGTAATGCGTGATCCGTTATGCGTTATGCGTTATGCGTTATGCGTTATGCGTTATGCGTTATGCGTTATGCGTTATGCGTTATGGGTTATGCGTTATTTGTTATGCGTTATGCGTTATGCGTTATGCGTTATGCGTTTTGCGTTATGCGTTATGCGTTATGCGTTATGCGTTATGCGTTATGCGTTATGCGTTATGCGTTCTGCGTTACGCGTTATGCGTTATGCGTTATGCGTTATGCGTTATGCGTTATGCGTTATGCGTTATGCGTTATGCGTTATGCGTTATGCGTTATGCGTTATGCGTTATGCGTTATGCGTTATGCGTTATGCGTTATGCGTTATGCGTTATGGGTTATGAGTAATGCGTGATCCGTTATGCGTTATGCTTTATGCGTTATGAGTTACGCGTAATGCGTTATGCGTTATGCGTTATGGGTTATGCGTTATGTGTTATGAGTTATGCGTTATGCGTTATGCGTTATGGGTTATGCGTTATGTGTTATGCGTTATGCGTTATGCGTTATGCGTTATGCGTTATGCGATTTGCGTTATGCGTTATGCGTTATGCGTTATGCGTTATGCGTTATGCGTTATGCGTTATGCGTTATGCGTTATGCGTTATGCGTTATGCGTTATGCGGTATGCGTTATGCGTTATGCGTTATGCGTTATGTGTTATGGGTTATGCGTTATGCGTTATGCGTTATGCGTTATGCGTTATGCGTCATGCGTTATGCGTTATGCGTTATGCGTTATGCGTTATGCGTTATGCGTTACGCGTGATCCGTTATGCGTTATGCGTTATGAGTAATGCGTGAACCGTTATGCGTTATGCGTTATGCGTTATGCGTTATGCGTTATGCGTTATGCGTTATGGGTTATGCGTTATGTGTTATGCGTTATGCGTTATGCGTTATGCGTTATGCGTTATGAGTTATGCGTTATGCGTTATGCGTTATGCGTTATGCGTTATGCGTTATGCGTTATGCGTTATGCGTTATGCGTTATGCGTTATGCGTTATGCGTTATGCGTTATGCGTTATGCGTTATGCGTTATGCGTTATGCGTTATGCGTTATGCGTTATGCGTTATGCGTTATGCGTTATGCGTTATGCGTTATGCATTATGCGTTATGCGTTATGCGTTATGCGTTATGCGTTATGCGTTATGCGTTATGCGTTATGCGTTATGCGTTATGCGTTATGCGTTATGAGAAATGCGTGATCCGTTATGCGTTATGCGTTATGAGTAATGCGTGATCCGTTATGCGTTATGCGTTATGCGTTATGCGTTATGCGTTATGCGTTATGCGTTATGGGTTATGCGTTATTTGTTATGCGTTATGCGTTATGCGTTATGCGTTATGCGTTATGCGTTATGGGTTATCCGTTATGCGTTATCCGTTATGCGTTATGCGTTATGCGTTATGCGTTATGCGTTATGCGTTATGCGATATGCGTTATGCGTTATGCGTTATGCGTTATGCGTTATGCGTTATGCGTTATGCGTTATGCGATATGCGTTATGCGTTATGCGTTATGCGTTATGCGTTATGCGTTATGCGTTATGCGTTATGCGTTATGCGTTATGCGTTATGCGTTATTCGTTATGCGTTATGCGTTATGCGTTATGCGTTATGCGTTATGCGTTATGAGTAATGCCTGATCCGTTATGCGTTATGCGTTATGCGTTATGCGTTATGCGTTATGTGTTATGCGTTGTGAGTTATCCGCTATGCGTTATGCGTTTTGCGTTATGCGTTATGCGTTATGCGTTGTGCGTTATGCGTTATGCGTTATGCGTTATAGGTTATGCGTTATGTGTCATGCGTTATGCGTTATGCGTTATGCGTTATGCGTTATGCGTTATGCGTTATGCTTTATGCGTTATGCGTTATGCTTTATGCGTTATGCGTTATAAGTAATGCGTGATCCGTTATGTGTTATGCGTTATGCGTTATGCGTTTTGCGTTATGCGTTATGCGTTATGGGTTATGCGTTATGTGTTATGCGTTATGCGTTATGCGTTATGCGTTATGCGTTATGCATTATGCGTTATGCGTTATGCTTTATGCGTTATGCGTTATGAGTAATGCGTGATCCGTTATGTGTTATGCGTTATGCGTTATGCGTTTTGCGTTATGCGTTATGCGTTATGCGTTATGCGTTCTGCGTTATGCGTTATGCGTTATGCGTTATGCGTTATGCGTTATGCGTTATGCGTTATGCGTTATGCGTTATGCGTTATGCGTTATGCGTTATGCGTTATGCGTTATGAGAAATGCGTGATCCGTTATGCGTTATGCGTTATGAGTAATGAGTGATCCGTTATGCGTTATGCGTTATGCGTTATGCGTTATGCGTTATGCGATATGCGTTATGCGTTATGCGTTATGCCTTATGCGTTATGCGATTTGCGTTATGCGTTATGCGTTATGCGTTATGCGTTATGCGTTATGCGTTATGTGTTATGCGTTATGCGTTATACGTTATGCGTTATGCGTTATGCGTTATGCGTTATGCGTTATGCGTTATGCGTTATGCGTTATGCGTTATGCGTTATGCGTTATGCGTTATGTGTTATGGGTTATGCGTTATGCGTTATGCGTTATGCGTTATGCGTTATGCGTTATGCGTTATGCGTTATGCGTTATGCGTTATGCGTTTTGCGTTATGCGTTATGCGTTATGCGTTATGCGTTCTGCGTTATGCGTTATGCGTTATGCGTTATGCGTTATGCGTTATGCGTTATGCGTTATGCGTTATGCGTTATGCGTTATGCGTTATGCGTTATGCGTTATGAGAAATGCGTGATCCGTTATGCGTTATGCGTTATGAGTAATGAGTGATCCGTTATGCGTTATGCGTTATGCGTTATGCGTTATGCGTTATGCGATATGCGTTATGTGTTATGAGTTATGCGTTATGCGTTATGCGTTATGGGTTATGCGTTATGCGATATGCGTTATGCGTTATGCGTTATGCCTTATGCGTTATGCGATTTGCGTTATGCGTTATGCGTTATGCGTTATGCGTTATGCGTTATGTGTTATGCGTTATGCGTTATGCGTTATGCGTTATGCGTTATGCGGTATGCGTTATGCGTTATGCGTTATGCGTTATGTGTTATGGGTTATGCGTTATGCGTTATGCGTTATGCGTTATGCGTTATGCGTCATGCGTTATGCGTTATGCGTTATGCGTTATGCGTTATGCGTTATGCGTTACGCGTGATCCGTTATGCGTTATGCGTTATGAGTAATGCGTGAACCGTTATGCGTTATGCGTTATGCGTTATGCGTTATGCGTTATGCGTTATGCGTTATGGGTTATGCGTTATGTGTTATGCGTTATGCGTTATGCGTTATGCGTTATGCGTTATGAGTTGTGCGTTATGCGTTATGCGTTATGCGTTATGCGTTATGCGTTATGCGTTATGCGTTATGCGTTATGCGTTATGCGTTATGCGTTATGCGTTATGCGTTATGCGTTATGCGTTATGCGTTATGCGTTATGCGTTATGCGTTATGCGTTATGCGTTATGCGTTATGCGTTATGCGTTATGCATTATGCGTTATGCGTTATGCGTTATGCGTTATGCGTTATGCGTTATGCGTTATGCGTTATGCGTTATGCGTTATGCGTTATGCGTTATGCGTTATGAGAAATGCGTGATCCGTTATGCGTTATGCGTTATGAGTAATGCGTGATCCGTTATGCGTTATGCGTTATGCGTTATGCGTTATGCGTTATGCGTTATGCGTTATGCGTTATGGGTTATGCGTTATTTGTTATGCGTTATGCGTTATGCGTTATGCGTTATGCGTTATGCGTTATGGGTTATCCGTTATGCGTTATCCGTTATGCGTTATGCGTTATGCGTTATGCGTTATGCGTTATGCGTTATGCGATATGCGTTATGCGTTATGCGTTATGCGTTATGCGTTATGCGTTATGCGTTATGCGTTATGCGATATGCGTTATGCGTTATGCGTTATGCGTTATGCGTTATGCGTTATGCGTTATGCGTTATGCGTTATGCGTTATGCGTTATGCGTTATTCGTTATGCGTTATGCGTTATGCGTTATGCGTTATGCGTTATGCGTTATGAGTAATGCGTGATCCGTTATGCGTTATGCGTTATGCGTTATGCGTTATGCGTTATGTGTTATGCGTTGTGAGTTATCCGCTATGCGTTATGCGTTTTGCGTTATGCGTTATGCGTTATGCGTTGTGCGTTATGCGTTATGCGTTATGCGTTATAGGTTATGCGTTATGTGTCATGCGTTATGCGTTATGCGTTATGCGTTATGCGTTATGCGTTATGCGTTATGCATTATGCGTTATGCGTTATGCTTTATGCGTTATGCGTTATAAGTAATGCGTGATCCGTTATGTGTTATGCGTTATGCGTTTTGCGTTATGCGTTATGCGTTATGGGTTATGCGTTATGTGTTATGCGTTATGCGTTATGCGTTATGCGTTATGCGTTATGCATTATGCGTTATGCGTTATGCTTTATGCGTTATGCGTTATGAGTAATGCGTGATCCGTTATGTGTTATGCGTTATGCGTTATGCGTTTTGCGTTATGCGTTATGCGTTATGCGTTATGCGTTCTGCGTTATGCGTTATGCGTTATGCGTTATGCGTTATGCGTTATGCGTTATGCGTTATGCGTTATGCGTTATGCGTTATGCGTTATGCGTTATGCGTTATGAGAAATGCGTGATCCGTTATGCGTTATGCGTTATGAGTAATGAGTGATCCGTTATGCGTTATGCGTTATGCGTTATGCGTTATGCGTTATGCGTTATGCGTTATGCGTTATGCGTTATGCGTTATGCGTTATGCGATTTGCGTTATGCGTTATGCGTTATGCGTTATGCGTTATGCGTTATGCGTTATGTGTTATGCGTTATGCGTTATACGTTATGCGTTATGCGTTATGCGTTATGCGTTATGCGTTATGCGTTATGCGTTATGCGTTATGCGTTATGCGTTATGCGTTATGCGTTATGTGTTATGGGTTATGCGTTATGCGTTATGCGTTATGCGTTATGCGTTATGCGTTATACGTTATGCGTTATGCGTTATGCGTTATGCGTTATGCGTTATGCGTTATGCGTTATGCGTTATGCGTTATGCGTTACGCAATATGCGTTATGCGTTACGCAATATGCGTTATGCGTTATGCGTTATGCGTTATGCGTTATGCGTTATGCGTTATGCGTTATGCGTTATGCGTTATGCGTTATGCGTTATGCGTTATGCGTTATGCGTTATGCGGTACGCAATATGCGTTATGCGTTATGCGTTATGCGTTATGCGTTATGCGTTATGCGTTATGCGTTATGCGTTATGCGTTATGCGTTATGTGTTATGCGTTGTGCGTTATCGGCTATGCGTTATGCGTTATGCGTTATGCGTTATGCGTTATGCGTTGTGCGTTATGAGTAATGCGTGATCCGTTATGCGTTATGCGTTATGCGTTATGCGTTATGCGTTATGCGTTATGCGTTATGCGTTATGGGTTATGCGTTATTTGTTATGCGTTATGCGTTATGCGTTATGCGTTATGCGTTTTGCGTTATGCGTTATGCGTTATGCGTTATGCGTTATGCGTTATGCGTTCTGCGTTACGCGTTATGCGTTATGCGTTATGCGTTATGCGTTATGCGTTATGCGTTATGCGTTATGCGTTATGCGTTATGCGTTATGCGTTATGCGTTATGCGTTATGCGTTATGCGTTATGCGTTATGCGTTATGCGTTATGGGTTATGAGTAATGCGTGATCCGTTATGCGTTATGCTTTATGCGTTATGAGTTACGCGTAATGCGTTATGCGTTATGCGTTATGGGTTATGCGTTATGTGTTATGAGTTATGCGTTATGCGTTATGCGTTATGGGTTATGCGTTATGCGATATGCGTTATGCGTTATGCGTTATGCCTTATGCGTTATGCGATTTGCGTTATGCGTTATGCGTTATGCGTTATGCGTTATGCGTTATGCGTTATGCGTTATGCGTTATGCGTTATGCGTTATGCGTTATGCGTTATGCGGTATGCGTTATGCGTTATGCGTTATGCGTTATGTGTTATGGGTTATGCGTTATGCGTTATGCGTTATGCGTTATGCGTTATGCGTCATGCGTTATGCGTTATGCGTTATGCGTTATGCGTTATGCGTTATGCGTTACGCGTGATCCGTTATGCGTTATGCGTTATGAGTAATGCGTGAACCGTTATGCGTTATGCGTTATGCGTTATGCGTTATGCGTTATGCGTTATTCGTTATGGGTTATGCGTTATGTGTTATGCGTTATGCGTTATGCGTTATGCGTTATGCGTTATGAGTTGTGCGTTATGCGTTATGCGTTATGCGTTATGCGTTATGCGTTATGCGTTATGCGTTATGCGTTATGCGTTATGCGTTATGCGTTATGCGTTATGCGTTATGCGTTATGCGTTATGCGTTATGCGTTATGCGTTATGCGTTATGCGTTATGCGTTATGCGTTATGCGTTACGCGTTATGCGTTACGCGTTATGCGTTACGCGTTACGCGTTATGCGTTATGCGTTATGCGTTATGCGTTATGCGTTATGCGTTATGCGTTATGCGTTATGCGTTATGCGTTATGCGTTATGCGTTATGCGTTATGCGTTTTGCGTTATGCGTTATGCGTTATGCGTTATGCGTTCTGCGTTATGCGTTATGCGTTATGCGTTATGCGTTATGCGTTATGCGTTATGCGTTATGCGTTATGCGTTATGCGTTATGCGTTATGCGTTATGCGTTATGAGAAATGCGTGATCCGTTATGCGTTATGCGTTATGAGAAATGCGTGATCCGTTATGCGTTATGCGTTATGAGTAATGCGTGATCCGTTATGCGTTATGCGTTATGCGTTATGCGTTATGCGTTATGCGATATGCGTTATGCGTTATGCGTTATGCCTTATGCGTTATGCGTTATGCGTTATGCGTTATGCGTTATGCGTTATGCGTTATGCGTTATGCGTTATGCGTTATGCGTTATGCGTTATGCGTTATGCGTTATGCGTTATGCGTTATGCGTTATGTGTTATGCGTTGTGCGTTATCGGCTATGCGTTATGCGTTTTGCGTTATGCGTTATGCGTTATGCGTTATGCGTTATGCGTTATGCGTTATGCGTTATGCGTTATGCGTTATGCGTTATGCGTTATGCGTTATGCGTTATGCGTTACGCAATATGCGTTATGCGTTATGCGTTATGCGTTATGCGTTATGCGTTATGCGTTATGCGTTATGCGTTATGCGTTATGCGTTATGCGTTATGCGTTATGCGTTATGCGTTATGCGTTATGCGGTACGCAATATGCGTTATGCGTTATGCGTTATGCGTTATGCGTTATGCGTTATGCGTTATGCGTTATGCGTTATGCGATATGCGTTATGTGTTATGCGTTGTGCGTTATCGGCTATGCGTTATGCGTTTTGCGTTATGCGTTATGCGTTATGCGTTGTGCGTTATGAGTAATGCGTGATCCGTTATGCGTTATGCGTTATGCGTTATGCGTTATGCGTTATGCGTTATGCGTTATGCGTTATGGGTTATGCGTTATTTGTTATGCGTTATGCGTTATGCGTTATGCGTTATGCGTTTTGCGTTATGCGTTATGCGTTATGCGTTATGCGTTATGCGTTATGCGTTATGCGTTATGCGTTCTGCGTTACGCGTTATGCGTTATGCGTTATGCGTTATGCGTTATGCGTTATGCGTTATGCGTTATGCGTTATGCGTTATGCGTTATGCGTTATGCGTTATGCGTTATGCGTTATGCGTTATGCGTTATGCGTTATGCGTTATGCGTTATGCGTTATGCGTTATGCGTTATGCGTTATGGGTTATGAGTAATGCGTGATCCGTTATGCGTTATGCTTTATGCGTTATGAGTTACGCGTAATGCGTTATGCGTTATGCGTTATGAGTTATGCGTTATGTGTTATGAGTTATGCGTTATGCGTTATGCGTTATGGGTTATGCGTTATGCGATATGCGTTATGCGTTATGCGTTATGCCTTATGCGTTATGCGATTTGCGTTATGCGTTATGCGTTATGCGTTATGCGTTATGCGTTATGTGTTATGCGTTATGCGTTATGCGTTATGCGTTATGCGTTATGCGTTATGCGGTATGCGTTATGCGTTATGCGTTATGCGTTATGTGTTATGGGTTATGCGTTATGCGTTATGCGTTATGCGTTATGCGTTATGCGTCATGCGTTATGCGTTATGCGTTATGCGTTATGCGTTATGCGTTATGCGTTACGCGTGATCCGTTATGCGTTATGCGTTATGAGTAATGCGTGAACCGTTATGCGTTATGCGTTATGCGTTATGCGTTATGCGTTATGCGTTATGCGTTATGCGTTATGCGTTATGTGTTATGCGTTATGCGTTATGCGTTATGCGTTATGCGTTATGAGTTGTGCGTTATGCGTTATGCGTTATGCGTTATGCGTTATGCGTTATGCGTTATGCGTTATGCGTTATGCGTTATGCGTTATGCGTTATGCGTTATGCGTTATGCGTTATGCGTTATGCGTTATGCGTTATGCGTTATGCGTTATGCGTTATGCGTTATGCGTTATGCGTTATGCATTATGCGTTATGCGTTATGCGTTATGCGTTATGCGTTATGCGTTATGCGTTATGCGTTATGCGTTATGCGTTATGCGTTATGAGAAATGCGTGATCCGTTATGCGTTATGCGTTATGAGTAATGCGTGATCCGTTATGCGTTATGCGTTATGCGTTATGCGTTATGCGTTATGCGTTATGCGTTATGCGTTATGGGTTATGCGTTATTTGTTATGCGTTATGCGTTATGCGTTATGCGTTATGCGTTATGCGTTATGGGTTATCCGTTATGCGTTATCCGTTATGCGTTATGCGTTATGCGTTATGCGTTATGCGTTATGCGTTATGCGATATGCGTTATGCGTTATGCGTTATGCGTTATGCGTTATGCGTTATGCGTTATGCGTTATGCGATATGCGTTATGCGTTATGCGTTATGCGTTATGCGTTATGCGTTATGCGTTATGCGTTATGCGTTATGCGTTATGCGTTATGCGTTATTCGTTATGCGTTATGCGTTATGCGTTATGCGTTATGCGTTATGCGTTATGAGTAATGCCTGATCCGTTATGCGTTATGCGTTATGCGTTATGCGTTATGCGTTATGCGTTATGCGTTATGTGTTATGCGTTGTGAGTTATCCGCTATGCGTTATGCGTTTTGCGTTATGCGTTATGCGTTATGCGTTGTGCGTTATGCGTTATGCGTTATGCGTTATAGGTTATGCGTTATGTGTCATGCGTTATGCGTTATGCGTTATGCGTTATGCGTTATGCGTTATGCGTTATGCATTATGCGTTATGCGTTATGCTTTATGCGTTATGCGTTATAAGTAATGCGTGATCCGTTATGTGTTATGCGTTATGCGTTATGCGTTTTGCGTTATGCGTTATGCGTTATGGGTTATGCGTTATGTGTTATGCGTTATGCGTTATGCGTTATGCGTTATGCGTTATGCATTATGCGTTATGCGTTATGCTTTATGCGTTATGCGTTATGAGTAATGCGTGATCCGTTATGTGTTATGCGTTATGCGTTATGCGTTTTGCGTTATGCGTTATGCGTTATGCGTTATGCGTTCTGCGTTATGCGTTATGCGTTATGCGTTATGCGTTATGCGTTATGCGTTATGCGTTATGCGTTATGCGTTATGCGTTATGCGTTATGCGTTATGAGAAATGCGTGATCCGTTATGCGTTATGCGTTATGAGTAATGAGTGATCCGTTATGCGTTATGCGTTATGCGTTATGCGTTATGCGTTATGCGATATGCGTTATGCGTTATGCGTTATGCCTTATGCGTTATGCGATTTGCGTTATGCGTTATGCGTTATGCGTTATGCGTTATGCGTTATGCGTTATGTGTTATGCGTTATGCGTTATGCGTTATGCGTTATGCGTTATGCGTTATGCGTTATGCGTTATGCGTTATGCGTTATGCGTTATGCGTTATGCGTTATGCGTTATGCGTTATGTGTTATGGGTTATGCGTTATGCGTTATGCGTTATGCGTTATGCGTTATGCGTTATACGTTATGCGTTATGCGTTATGCGTTATGCGTTATGCGTTATGCGTTATGCGTTATGCGTTATGCGTTATGCGTTACGCAATATGCGTTATGCGTTACGCAATATGCGTTATGCGTTATGCGTTATGCGTTATGCGTTATGCGTTATGCGTTATGCGTTATGCGTTATGCGTTATGCGTTATGCGTTATGCGTTATGCGTTATGCGTTATGCGTTATGCGGTACGCAATATGCGTTATGCGTTATGCGTTATGCGTTATGCGTTATGCGTTATGCGTTATGCGTTATGCGTTATGCGTTATGCGTTATGCGTTATGCGTTATGTGTTATGCGTTGTGCGTTATCGGCTATGCGTTATGCGTTTTGCGTTATGCGTTATGCGTTATGCGTTGTGCGTTATGAGTAATGCGTGATCCGTTATGCGTTATGCGTTATGCGTTATGCGTTATGCGTTATGCGTTATGCGTTATGGGTTATGCGTTATTTGTTATGCGTTATGCGTTATGCGTTATGCGTTTTGCGTTATGCGTTATGCGTTATGCGTTATGCGTTATGCGTTATGCGTTATGCGTTCTGCGTTACGCGTTATGCGTTATGCGTTATGCGTTATGCGTTATGCGTTATGCGTTATGCGTTATGCGTTATGCGTTATGCGTTATGCGTTATGCGTTATGCGTTATGCGTTATGCGTTATGCGTTATGGGTTATGAGTAATGCGTGATCCGTTATGCGTTATGCTTTATGCGTTATGAGTTACGCGTAATGCCTTATGCGTTATGCGTTATGGGTTATGCGTTATGTGTTATGAGTTATGCGTTATGCGTTATGCGTTATGGGTTATGCGTTATGCGATATGCGTTATGCGTTATGCGTTATGCCTTATGCGTTATGCGATTTGCGTTATGCGTTATGCGTTATGCGTTATGCGTTATGCGTTATGCGTTATGTGTTATGCGTTATGCGTTATGCGTTATGCGTTATGCGTTATGCGTTATGCGGTATGCGTTATGCGTTATGCGTTATGCGTTATGTGTTATGGGTTATGCGTTATGCGTTATGCGTTATGCGTTATGCGTTATGCGTCATGCGTTATGCGTTATGCGTTATGCGTTATGCGTTATGCGTTATGCGTTACGCGTGATCCGTTATGCGTTATGCGTTATGAGTAATGCGTGAACCGTTATGCGTTATGCGTTATGCGTTATGCGTTATGCGTTATGCGTTATGCGTTATGGGTTATGCGTTATGTGTTATGCGTTATGCGTTATGCGTTATGCGTTATGCGTTATGAGTTGTGCGTTATGCGTTATGCGTTATGCGTTATGCGTTATGCGTTATGCGTTATGCGTTATGCGTTATGCGTTATGCGTTATGCGTTATGCGTTATGCGTTATGCGTTATGCGTTATGCGTTATGCGTTATGCGTTATGCGTTATGCGTTATGCGTTACGCGTTATGCGTTACGCGTTATGCGTTACGCGTTACGCGTTATGCGTTATGCGTTATGCGTTATGCGTTATGCGTTATGCGTTATGCGTTATGCGTTATGCGTTATGCGTTATGCGTTATGCGTTATGCGTTATGTGTTATGGGTTATGCGTTATGCGTTATGCGTTATGCGTTATGCGTTATGCGTCATGCGTCATGCGTTATGCGTTATGCGTTATGCGTTATGCGTTATGCGTTATGCGTTATGCGTTATGCGTTATGAGTTGTGCGTTATGCGTTATGCGTTGTGCGTTATGCGTTATGCGTTATGCGTTATGCGTTATGCGTTATGCGTTATGCGTTATGCGTTATGCGTTATGCGTTATGCGTTATGCGTTATGCGTTATGCGTTATGCGTTATGCGTTATGCGTTATGCGTTATGCGTTATGCGTTATGCGTTATGCGTTATGCGTTATGCGTTATGCGTTATGCGTTATGCGTTATGCGTTATGCGTTATGAGTAATGCGTGATCCGTTATGCGTTATGCGTTATGCGTTATGCGTTATGCGGTATGCGTTATGTGTTATGCGTTGTGAGTTATCAGCTATGCGTTATGCGATTTGCGTTATGCGTTATGCGTTATGCGTTATGCGTTATGCGTTATGCGTTATGCGTTATGCGTTATGCGTTATGCGTTATGCGTTATGCGTTATGCGTTATGCGTTATGCGTTATGCGTTATGCGTTATGCGTTATGCGTTATGCGTTATGCGTTATGTGTTATGCGTTATGCGTTATGCGTTATGCGTTATGCGTTATGTGTTATCCGTTATGAGTTATGAGTAATGCGTGATCCGTTATGCGTTATGCGTTATGAGTAATGCGTGATCCGTTATGCGTTATGCGTTATGAGTAATGCTTGATCCGTTACGCGTTATGCGTTATGCGTTATGCGTTATGGGTTATGCGTTATGTGTTATGAGTTATGCGTTATGCGTTATGCGTTATGCGTTATGCGTTATGGGTTATGAGTAATGCGTGATCCGTTATGCGTTATGCTTTATGCGTTATGAGTTACGCGTAATGCGTTATGCGTTATGCGTTATGGGTTATGCGTTATGTGTTATGAGTTATGCGTTATGCGTTATGCGTTATGCGTTATGCGTTATGCGTTATGGGTTATGAGTAATGCGTGATCCGTTATGCGTTATGCTTTATGCGTTATGAGTTACGCGTAATGCGTTATGCGTTATGCGTTATGGGTTATGCGTTATGTGTTATGAGTTATGCGTTATGCGTTATGCGTTATGCGTTATGCGTTATGCGTTATGCGTTATGCGTTATGGGTTATCCGTTATGCGTTATCCGTTATGAGTTTTGCGTTATGCGTTATGCGTTATGAGTTGTGCGTTATGCGTTATGCGTTATGCGTTATGCGTTATGCGTTATGCGTTATGCGTTATGCGTTATGCGTTATGGGTTATCCGTTATGCGTTATCCGTTATGCGTTATGCGTTATGCGTTATGCGTTATGTGTTATGCGTTATGCGATATGCGTTATGCGTTATGCGTTATGCGTTATGCGTTATGCGTTATGCGTTATGCGTTATGCGTTATGCGTTATGCGTTATGCGATATGCGTTATGCGTTATGCGTTATGCGTTATGCGTTATGCGTTATGCGTTATGCGTTATGCGTTATGCGTTATGCGTTATGCGTTATGCGTTATGCGTTATGCGTTATGCGTTATGCGTTATGCGTTATGCGTTATGCGTTATGCGTTATGCGTTATGCGTTATGCGTTATGCGTTATGCGTTATGCGTTATGCGTTATGCGTTATGCGTTATGCGTTATGCGTTATGCGTTATGCGTTATGCGTTATGCGTTATGCGTTTTGTGTTATCCGTTATGAGTTATGAGTAATGCGTGATCCGTTATGCGTTATGCGTTATGAGTAATGCGCGATCCGTTATGCGTTATGCGTTATGAGTAATGCTTGATCCGTTACGCGTTATGCGTTATGCGTTATGCGTTATGGGTTATGCGTTATGTGTTATGAGTTATGCGTTATGCGTTATGCGTTATGCGTTATGGGTTATGGGTTATGAGTAATGCGTGATCCGTTATGCGTTATGCTTTATGCGTTATGAGTTACGCGTAATGCGTTATGCGTTATGCGTTATGGGTTATGCGTTATGTGTTATGAGTTATGCGTTATGCGTTATGCGTTATGCGTTATGCGTTATGCGTTATGCGTTATGGGTTATGAGTAATGCGTGATCCGTTATGCGTTATGCTTTATGCGTTATGAGTTACGCGTAATGCGTTATGCGTTATGCGTTATGGGTTATGCGTTATGTGTTATGAGTTATGCGTGATGCGTTATGCGTTATGCGTTATGCGTTATGCGTTATGCGTTATGCGTTATGGGTTATCCGTTTTGCGTTATCCGTTATGAGTTTTGCGTTATGCGTTATGCGTTATGAGTTGTGCGTTATGCGTTATGCGTTATGCGTTATGCGTTATGCGTTATGCGTTATGCGTTATGCGTTATGGGTTATCCGTTATGCGTTATCCATTATGCGTTATGCGTTATGCGTTATGCGTTATGCGTTATGCGTTATGCGTTATGCGATATGCCTTATGCGTTATGCGTTATGCGTTATGCGTTATGCGTTATGCGTTATGCGTTATGCGTTATGCGATATGCGTTATGCGTTATGCGTTATGCGTTATGCGTTATGCGTTATGCGTTATGCGTTATGCGTTATGCGTTATGCGTTATGCGTTATGCGTTATGCGTTATGCGTTATGCGTTATGCGTTATGCGTTATGCGTTATGCGTTATGCGTTATGCGTTAGTAGTAATGCGTGATCCGTTATGCGTTAGTAGTAATGCGTGATCCGTTATGCGTTATGCGTTATGCGTTATGCGTTATGTGTTATGCGTTGTGAGTTATCCGCTATGCGTTATGCGTTTTGCGTTATGCGTTATGCGTTATGCGTTGTGCGTTATGCGTTATGCGTTATGCGTTATGCGTTATGCATTATGCGTTATGCGTTATGCTTTATGCGTTAGGCGTTATAAGTAATGCGTGATCCGTTATGTGTTATGCGTTATGCGTTATGCGTTATGTGTTATGCGTTGTGCGTTATCCGCTATGCGTTATGCGTTTTGCGTTATGCGTTATGCGTTATGCGTTGTGCGTTATGCGTTATGCGTTATAGGTTATGCGTTATGTGTCATGCGTTATGCGTTATGCGTTATGCGTTATGCGGTATGCGTTATGCGTTATGCGTTATGCGTTATGCGTTATGCGTTATGCGTTATGCGTTATGCGTTATGCGTTATGGGTTATGAGTAATGCGTGATCCGTTATCCGTTATGCTTTATGCGTTATGAGTTACGCGTAATGCGTTATGCGTTATGCGTTATGGGTTATGCGTTATGTGTTATGAGTTATGCGTTATGCGTTATGCGTTATGCGTTATGCGTTATGGGTTATCCGTTATGCGTTATCCGTTAAGAGTTTTGCGTTATGCGTTATGCGTTATGCGTTATGCGTTATGCGTTATGCGTTATGCGTTATGTGTTATCCGTTATGAGTTATGAGTAATGCTTGATCCGTTACGCGTTATGCGTTATGCGTTATGCGTTATGCGTTATGCGTTATGGGTTATGCGTTATGTGTTATGAGTTATGCGTTATGCGTTATGCGTTATGCGTTATGCGTTATGCGTTATGCGTTATGTGTTATGGGTTATGCGTTATGCGTTATGCGTTATGCGTTATGCGTTATGCGTTATGCGTTATGCGTTATGCGTTATGCGTTATGCGTTATGCGTTATGCGTTATGCGTTATGCGTTATGCGTTATGCGTTATGCGTTATGCGTTATGCGTTATGCGTTATGCGTTATGCGTTATGCGTTATGCGTTATGCGTTATGCGTTATGCGTTATGCGTTATGCGTTATGCGTTATGCGTTATGAGAAATGCGTGATCCGTTATGCGTTATGCGTTATGAGTAATGCATGATCCGTTATGCGTTATGCGTTATGCGTTATGCGTTATGCGTTATGCGTTATGCGTTATGCGTTATGCGTTATGCGTTATGGGTTATGCGTTATTTGTTATGCGTTATGCGTTATGCGTTATGCGTTATGCGTTATGCGTTATGCGTTATGCGTTATGCGTTATGCGTTATGCGTTATGCGTTATGCGTTATGCGTTATGCGTTATGCGTTATGTGTTATCCGTTATGAGTTATCCGTTATGCGTTTTGCGTTATGCGTTATGCGTTATGCGTTATGCGTTATGCGTTATGCGATATGCGTTATGCGTTATGCGTTATGCCTTATGCGTTATGCGATTTGCGTTATGCGTTATGCGTTATGCGTTATGCGTTATGTGTTATGGGTTATGCGTTATGCGTTATGCGTTATGCGTTATGCGTTATGCGTTATGCGTTATGCGTTATGCGTTATGCGTTATGCGTTATGTGTTATGGGTTATGCGTTATGCGTTATGCGTTATGCGTTATGCGTTATGCGTTATGCGTTATGCGTTATGCGTTATGCGTTATGCGTTATGCGTTATGCGTTATGCGTTATGCGTTATGCGTTACGCAATATGCGTTATGCGTTATGCGTTATGCGTTATGCGTTATGCGTTATGCGTTATGCGTGATCCGTTATGCGTTATGCGTTATGCGTTATGAGTAATGCGTGATCCGTTATGCGTTATGCGTTATGCGTTATGCGTTATGCGTTATGCGTTATGGGTTATGCGTTATATGTTATGCGTTATGCGTTATGCGTTATGCGTTATGCGTTATGGGTTATGAGTAATGCGTGACCCGTTATGCGTTATGCTTTATGCGTTATGAGTTACGCGTAATGCGTTATGCGCTATGGGTCATGCGTTAAGCGTTATGCGTTATGCGTTATGCGTTATGCGTTATGGGTTATGCGTTATGTGTTATGCGTTATGCGTTATGCGTTATGCGTTATGCGTTATGGGTTATCCGTTATGCGTTATCCGATATGCGTTATGCGTTATGCGTTATGCGTTATGCGATATGCGTTATGCGTTATGCGTTATGCCTTATGCGTTATGCGATTTGCGTTATGCGTTATGCGTTATGCGTTATGCGTTATGCGTTATGTGTTATGGGTTATGCGTTATGCGTTATGCGTTATGCGTTATGCGTTATGCGTTATGCGTTATGCGTTATGCGTTATGTGTTATGGGTTATGCGTTATGCGTTATGCGTTATGCGTTATGCGTTATGCGTTATGCGTTATGCGTTATGCGTTATGCGTTATGCTTTATGCGTTATGCGTTATGCGTTATGCGTTATGCGTTATGCGTTATGCGTTATGCGTTATGCGTTATGCGTTATGCGTTATGCGTTATGCGTTATGCGTTATGCGTTACGCAATATGCGTTATGCGTTATGCGTTATGCGTTATGCGTTATACGTTATGCGTTATGCGTTGTGCGTTATGCGTTATGCGTGATCCGTTATGCGTTATGCGTTATAGGTTATGCGTTATGCGTTATGCGTTATGCGTTATGCGTTATGCGTTATGCGTTATGCGTTATGCGTTATGCGTTATGCGTTATGCGTTATGCGTTATGCGTTATGCGTTATGCGTTATGCGTTATGCGTTATGCGTTATGCGTTATGCGTTACGCAATATGCGTTATGCGTTATGCGTTATGCGTTATGCGTTATGCGTTATGCGTTATGCGTTATGCGTGATCCGTTATGCGTTATGCGTTATGAGTCATGCGTTATGCGTTATGCGTTATGCGTTATGCGTTATGCGTTATGGGTTATGCGTTATGTGTTATGCGTTATGCGTTATGCGTTATGCGTTATGCGTTATGGGTTATGAGTAATGCGTGACCCGTTATGCGTTATGCTTTATGCGTTATGAGTTACGCGTAATGCGTTATGCGCTATGGGTCATGCGTTAAGCGTTATGCGTTATGCGTTATGCGTTACGCAATATGCGTTATGCGTTATGCGTTATGCGTTATGCGTTATGCGTTATGCGTTATGCGTTATGCGTTATGCGTTATGCGTTATGCGTTATGCATTATGGGTTATCCGTTATGCGTTATCCGATATGCGTTATGCGTTATGCGTTATGCGTTATGCGATATGCGTTATGCGTTATGCGTTATGCCTTATGCGTTATGCGATGTGCGTTATGCGTTATGCGTTATGCGTTATGCGTTATGCGTTATGTGTTATGGGTTATGCGTTATGCGTTATGCGTTATGCGTTATGCGTTATGCGTTATGCGTTATGCGTTATGCGTTATGCGTTATGCGTTATGCGTTATGCGTTATGCGTTATGCGTTATGCGTTATGCGTTATGCGTTATGCGTTATGCGTTATGCGTTATGCGTTATGCGTTATGCGTTATGCGTTATGCGTTATGCGTTATGCGTTATGCGTTATGAGAAATGCGTGATCCGTTATGCGTTATGCGTTATGAGTAATGCATGATCCGTTATGCGTTATGCGTTATGCGTTATGCGTTATGCGTTATGCGTTATGCGTTATGCGTTATGCGTTATGCGTTATGGGTTATGCGTTATTTGTTATGCGTTATGCGTTATGCGTTATGCGTTATGCGTTATGCGTTATGCGTTATGCGTTATGCGTTATGCGTTATGCGTTATGCGTTATGCGTTATGCGTTATGTGTTATCCGTTATGAGTTATCCGTTATGCGTTTTGCGTTATGCGTTATGCGTTATGCGTTATGCGTTATGCGTTATGCGTTATGCGATATGCGTTATGCGTTATGCGTTATGCCTTATGCGTTATGCGATTTGCGTTATGCGTTATGCGTTATGCGTTATGCGTTATGTGTTATGGGTTATGCGTTATGCGTTATGCGTTATGCGTTATGCGTTATGCGTTATGCGTTATGCGTTATGCGTTATGCGTTATGCGTTATGCGTTATGCGTTATGTGTTATGGGTTATGCGTTATGCGTTATGCGTTATGCGTTATGCGTTATGCGTTATGCGTTATGCGTTATGCGTTATGCGTTATGCGTTATGCGTTATGCGTTATGCGTTATGCGTTACGCAATATGCGTTATGCGTTATGCGTTATGCGTTATGCGTTATGCGTTATGCGTTATGCGTGATCCGTTATGCGTTATGCGTTATGAGTAATGCGTGATCCGTTATGCGTTATGCGTTATGCGTTATGCGTTATGCGTTATGCGTTATGGGTTATGCGTTATATGTTATGCGTTATGCGTTATGCCTTATGCGTTATGCGTTATGGGTTATGAGTAATGCGTGACCCGTTATGCGTTATGCTTTATGCGTTATGAGTTACGCGTAATGCGTTATGCGCTATGGGTCATGCGTTAAGCGTTATGCGTTATGCGTTATGCGTTATGCGTTATGGGTTATGCGTTATGTGTTATGCGTTATGCGTTATGCGTTATGCGTTATGCGTTATGGGTTATCCGTTATGCGTTATCCGATATGCGTTATGCGTTATGCGTTATGCGTTACGCAATATGCGTTATGCGTTATGCGTTATGCGTTATGCGTTATGCGTTATGCGTTGTGCGTGATCCGTTATGCGTTATGCGTTATAGGTTATGCGTTATGCGTTATGCGTTATGCGTTATGCGTTATGCGTTATGCGTTATGCGTTATGCGTTATGCGTTATGCGTTATGCGTTATGCGTTATGCGTTATGCGTTATGCGTTATGCGTTATGCGTTATGCGTTATGCGTTATGCGTTATGCGTTACGCAATATGCGTTATGCGTTATGCGTTATGCGTTATGCGTTATGCGTTATGCGTTATGCGTTATGCGTTATGCGTTATGCGTGATCCGTTATGCGTTATGCGTTATGAGTAATGCGTGATCCGTTATGCGTTATGCGTTATGCGTTATGCGTTATGCGTTATGCGTTATGCGTTATGGGTTATGCGTTATGTGTTATGCGTTATGCGTTATGCGTTATGCGTTATGCGTTATGCGTTATGGGTTATGAGTAATGCGTGACCCGTTATGCGTTATGCTTTATGCGTTATGAGTTACGCGTAATGCGTTATGCGCTATGGGTCATGCGTTAAGCGTTATGCGTTATGCGTTATGCGTTACGCAATATGCGTTATGCGTTATGCGTTATGCGTTATGCGTTATGCGTTATGCGTTATGCGTTATGCGTTATGCGTGATCCGTTATGCGTTATGCGTTATGGGTTATGCGTTATGCGTTATGCGTTATGCGTTATGCGTTATGCGTTATGCGTTATGCGTTATGCGTTATGCGTTATGCGTTATGCGTTATGCGTTACGCAATATGCGTTATGCGTTATGCGTTATGCGTTATGCGTTATGCGTTATGCGTTATGCGTTATGCGTTATGCGTGATCCGTTATGCGTTATGAGTAATGCGTGATCCGTTATGCGTTATGCGTTATGCGTTATGCGTTATGCGTTATGCGTTATGGGTTATGCGTTATGTGTTATGCGTTATGCGTTATGCGTTATGCGTTATGCGTTGTGCGTTATGCGTTATGCGTTATGCGTTATGCGTTATGCGGTATGCGTTATGCTTTATGCGTTATGCGTTATAAGTAATGCGTGATCCGTTATGGGTTATGCGTTATGCGTTATGCGTTTTGCGTTATGCGTTATGCCTTATGCGTTATGCGTTATGCGTTATGCGTTATGCGTTATGCGTTATGCGTTATGCGTTATGCGTTATGCGTTATGCGTTATGCGTTATGCGTAATGCGTTATGCGTTATGCGTTATGCGTTATGCGTTATGCGTTATGCGTTATGCGTTATTCGTTATGCGTTATGCGTTATGAGAAATGCGTGATCCGTTATGCGTTATGCGTTATGCGTTATGCGTTATGCGTTATGCGTTATGGGTTATGCGTTATGCGTTATGTGTTATGCGTTATGCGTCATGCGTTATGCGTTATGCGTTATGCGTTATGCGTTATGCGTTATGCGTTATGCGTTATGCGTTATACGTTATGCGTTATGCGTTATGCGTTATGCGTTATGCGTTATGCGTTATGCGTTATGCGTTATGCGTTATGCGTTATGCGTTATGCGTTATGCGTTATGTGTTATGGGTTATGCGTTATGCGTTATGCGTTATGCGTTATGCGTTATGCGTTATGCGTTATGCGTTATGCGTTATGCGTTATGCGTTATGCGTTATGCGTTATGCGTTATGCGTTATGCGTTATGCGTTATGCGTTATGCGTTACGCAATATGCGTTATGCGTTATGCGTTATGCGTTATGCGTTATGCGTTATGCGTTATGCGTTATGCGTGATCCGTTATGCGTTATGCGTTATGAGTAATGCGTGATCCGTTATGCGTTATGCGTTATGCGTTATGCGTTATGCGTTATGCGTTATGCGTTATGCGTTATGGGTTATGCGTTATGTGTTATGCGTTATGCGTTATGCGTTATGCGTTATGCGTTATGCGTTATGCGTTATGGGTTATGAGTAATGCGTGACCCGTTATGCGTTATGCTTTATGCGTTATGAGTTACGCGTAATGCGTTATGCGCTATGGGTCATGCGTTAAGCGTTATGCGTTATGCGTTATGCGTTATGGGTTATGCGTTATGTGTTATGCGTTATGCGTTATGCGTTATGCGTTATGGGTTATCCGTTATGCGTTATCCGATATGCGTTATGCGTTATGCGTTATGCGTTATGCGTTATGCGTTATGCGTTATGCGTTATGTGTTATCCGTTATGAGTTATCCGTTATGCGTTTTGCGTTATGCGTTATGCGTTATGCGTTATGCGTTATGCGTTATGCGTTATGCGATATGCGTTATGCGTTATGCGTTATGCCTTATGCGTTATGCGATTTGCGTTATGCGTTATGCGTTATGCGTTATGCGTTATGCGTTATGTGTTATGGGTTATGCGTTATGCGTTATGCGTTATGCGTTATGCGTTATGCGTTATGCGTTATGCGTTATGCGTTATGTGTTATGGGTTATGCGTTATGCGTTATGCGTTATGCGTTATGCGTTATGCGTTATGCGTTATGCGTTATGCGTTATGCGTTATGCGTTATGCGTTATGCGTTATGCGTTATGCGTTATGCGTTATGCGTTATGCGTTATGCGTTGTGCGTTATGCGTTACGCAATATGCGTTATGCGTTATGCGTTATGCGTTATGCGTTATGCGTTATGCGTTATGCGTTATGCGTTATGCGTTATGCGTTATGCGTTATGCGTGATCCGTTATGCGTTATGCGTTATGAGTAATGCGTGATCCGTAATGCGTTATGCGTTATGCGTTATGCGTTATGCGTTATGCGTTATGCGTTATGGGTTATGCGTTATGTGTTATGCGTTATGCGTTATGCGTTATGCGTTTTGCGTTATGCGTTATAAGTAATGCGTGATCCGTTATGGGTTGTGCGTTATGCGTTATGCGTTATGCGTTTTGCGTTATGCGTTATGCCTTATGCGTTATGCGTTATGCGTTATGCGTTATGCGTTATGCGTTATGCGTTATGCGTTATGCGTTATGCGTTATGCGTTATGCGTAATGCGTTATGCGTTATGCGTTATGCGTTATGCGTTATGCGTTATGCGTTATGCGTTATGCGTTATGCGTTATGCGTTATGCGTTATGCGTTATACGTTATGAGAAATGCGTGATCCGTTATGCGTTATGCGTTATGCGTTACGCGTTATGCGTTATGCGTTATGCGTTATGGGTTATGCGTTATGTGTTATGCGTTATGCGTTATGCGTTATGCGTTATGCGTTATGCGTTATGCGTTATGCGTTATGCGTTATGCGTTATGCGTTATGCGTTATGCGTTATGCGTTATGCGTTATGCGTTATGCGTTATGCGTTATGCGTTATGCGTTATGCGTTACGCGTTATGCGTTATGCGTTATGCGTTATGTGTTATCCGTTATGAGTTATGAGTAATGCGTGATCCGTTATGTGTTATGCGTTATGAGTAATGCGTGATCCGTTATGCGTTATGCGTTATGAGTAATGCTTGATCCGTTACGCGTTATGCGTTATGCGTTATGGGTTATGCGTTATGTGTTATGAGTTATGCGTTATGCGTTATGCGTTATGCGTTATGCGTTATGCGTTATGGGTTATGAGTAATGCGTGATCCGTTATGCGTTATGCTTTATGCGTTATGAGTTACGCGTAATGCGTTATGCGTTATGCGTTATGGGTTATGCGTTATGTGTTATGAGTTATGCGTTATGCGTTATGCGTTATGCGTTATGCGTTATGCGTTATGGGTTATGAGTAATGCGTGATCCGTTATGCGTTATGCTTTATGCGTTATGAGTTACGCGTAATGCGTTATGCGTTATGCGTTATGGGTTATGAGTTATGTGTTATGAGTTATGCGTTATGCGTTATGCGTTATGCGTTATGCGTTATGGGTTATCCGTTATGCGTTATCCGTTATGAGTTTTGCGTTATGCGTTATGCGTTATGAGTTGTGCGTTATGCGTTATGCGTTATGCGTTATGCGTTATGCGTTATGCGTTATGCGTTATGGGTTATCCGTTATGCGTTATCCGATATGCGTTATGCGTTATGCGTTATGCGTTATGCGTTATGCGTTATGCGATATGCGTTATGCGTTGTGCGTTATGCGTTATGCGTTATGCGTTATGCGTTATGCGTTATGCGTTATGCGATATGCGTTATGCGTTCTGCGTTATGCGTTATGCGTTATGCGTTATGCGTTATGGGTTATGCGTTATGCGTTATGCGTTATGCGTTATGCGTTATGCGTTATGCGTTATGCGTTATGCGTTATGCGTTATGCGTTATGCGTTATGCGTTATGCGTTATGCGTTATGCGTTATGCGTTATGCGTTATGCGTTATGCGTTATGCGTTATGCGTTATGCGTTATGCGTTATGCGTTATGCGTTATGCGTTATGCGTTATGCGTTATGCGTTACGCAATATGCGTTATGCGTTATGCGTTATGCGTTATGCGTTATGCGTTATGCGTTATGCGTTATGCGTTATGCGTGATCCGTTATGCGTTATGCGTTATGAGTAATGCGTGATCCGTTATGCGTTATGCGTTATGCGTTATGCGTTATGCGTTATGCGTTATGCGTTATGGGTTATGCGTTATGCGTTATGCGTTATGCGTTATGCGTTATGCGTTATGCGTTATGCGTTATGCGTTATGAGTAATGCGTGATCCGTTATGCGTTATGCGTTATGCGTTATGCGTTATGTGTTATGCGTTGTGAGTTATCCGCTATGCGTTATGCGTTTTGCGTTATGCATTATGCGTTATGCGTTGTGCTTTATGCGTTATGCGTTATGCGTTATAGGTTATGCGTTATGTGTCATGCGTTATGCTTTATGCGTTATGCGTTATAAGTAATGCGTGATCCGTTATGTGTTATGCGTTATGCGTTATGCGTTATGTGTTATGCGTTGTGCGTTATCCGCTATGCGTTATTCGTTTTGCGATATGCGTTATGCGTTATGCGTTGTGCGTTATGCGTTATGCGTTATAGGTTATGCGTTATGTGTCATGCGTTATGCGTTATGCGTTATGCGTTATTTGGTATGCGTTATGCGTTATGCGTTATGCGTTATGCGTTATGCGTTATGCGTTATGCGTTATGCGTTATGGGTTATGCGTTATTCGTTATGCGTTATGCGTTATGATTTATGCGTTATGCGATATGCGTTATGCGTTATGCGTTATGCGTTATGCGTTATGCGTTATGCGTTATGCGTTATGCGTTATGCGTTATGCGTTATGCGTTATGCGTTATGCGTTATGCGTTATGCGTTATGCGTTATGCGTTATGCGTTATCCGTTATGAGTTATGAGTAATGCGTGATCCGTTATGCGTTATGCGTTATGAGTAATGCGTGATCCGTTATGCGTTATGCGTTATGAGTAATGCTTGATCCGTTACGCGTTATGCGTTATGCGTTATGCGTTATGGGTTATGCGTTATGTGTTATGAGTTATGCGTTATGCGTTATGTGTTATGCGTTATGCGTTATGGGTTATGAGTAATGCGTGATCCGTTATGCGTTATGCTTTATGCGTTATGAGTTACGCGAAATGCGTTATGCGTTATGCGTTATGGGTTATGCGTTATGTGTTATGAGTTATGCGTTATGCGTTATGCGTTATGCGTTATGGGTTATGAATAATGCGTGATCCGTTATGCGTTATGCTTTATGCGTTATGAGTTACGCGTAATGCGTTATGCGTTATGCGTTATGGGTTATGCGTTATGCGTTATGCGTTATGCGTTATGGGTTATGCGTTATGCGTTATGCGTTATGCGTTATGCGTTATGCGTTATGCGTTATGCGTTATGCGTTATGCGTTATGCGTTATGCGTTATGCCTTATGCCTTATGCGTTATGCGTTATGCGTTATGCGTTATGCGTTATGCGTTATGCGTTATGCGTTATGCGTTATGCGTTATGCGTTATGCGTTATGCGTTATGCGTTATGCGTTATGCGTTATGCGTTATGCGTTATGAGTTATGTGTTATCCGTTATGAGTTATGAGTAATGCGTGATCCGTTATGCGTTATGCGTTATGAGTAATGCGTGATCCGTTATGCGTTATGCGTTATGAGTAATGCTTGATCCGTTACGCGTTATGCGTTATGCGTTATGCGTTATGGGTTATGCGTTATGTGTTATGAGTTATGCGTTATGCGTTATGCGTTATGCGTTATGCGTTATGCGTTATGGGTTATGAGTAATGCGTGATCCGTTATGCGTTATGCTTTATGCGTTATCCGTTATGCGATATGCGTTATGCGTTATGCGTTATGCGTTATGCGTTATGCGTTATGCGTTATGCGTTATGCGTTATGGGTTATGAATAATGCGTGATCCGTTATGCGTTATGCTTTATGCGTTAAGAGTTACGCGTAATGCGTTATGCGTTATGCGTTATGGGTTATGCGTTATGCGTTATGCGTTATGCGTTATGGGTTATGCGTTATGCGTTATGCGTTATGCGTTATGCGTTATGCGTTATGCGTTATGCGTTATGCGTTATGCGTTATGCGTTATGCGTTATGCCTTATGCCTTATGCGTTATGCGTTATGCGTTATGCGTTATGCGTTATGCGTTATGCGTTATGCGTTATGCGTTATGCGTTATGCGTTATGCGTTATGCGTTATGCGTTATGCGTTATGCGTTATGCGTTATGCGTTATGCGTTATGCGTTATGCGTTATGTGTTATGCGTTGTGCGTTATGCGTTATGCGTTATGCGTTATGCGTTATGCGTTATGCGTTATGCGTTATGCGTTATGTGTTATCCGTTATGAGTTATGAGTAATGCGTGATCCGTTATGCGTTATGCGTTATGAGTAATGCGTGATCCGTTATGCGTTATGCGTTATGAGTAATGCTTGATCCGTTACGCGTTATGCGTTATGCGTTATGCGTTATGGGTTATGCGTTATGTGTTATGAGTTATGCGTTATGCGTTATGCGTTATGCGTTATGCGTTATGGGTTATGAGTAATGCGTGATCCGTTATGCGTTATGCTTTATGCGTTATGCGTTATGCGATATGCGTTATGCGTTATGCGTTATGCGTTATGCGTTATGCGTTATGCGTTATGCGTTATGCGTTATGCGTTATGCGTTATGCGTAATGCTTAATGCGTTATGCGTTATGCGTTATGCGTTATGCGTTATGCGTTATGCGTTATGCGTTATGCGTTATAGGTTATGCGTTATGTGTCATGCGTTATGCGTTATGCGTTATGCGTTATGCGTTATGCGTTATGCATTATGCGTTATGCGTTATGCTTTATGCGTTATGCGTTATAAGTAATGCGTGATCCGTTATGTGTTATGCGTTATGCGTTATGCGTTATGTGTTATGCGTTGTGCGTTATCCGCTATGCGTTATTCGTTTTGCGATATGCGTTATGCGTTATGCGTTGTGCGTTATGCGTTATGCGTTATAGGTTATGCGTTATGTGTCATGCGTTATGCGTTATGCGTTATGCGTTATTTGGTATGCGTTATGCGTTATGCGTTATGCGTTATGCGTTATGCGTTATGCGTTATGCGTTATGCGTTATGCGTTATGGGTTATGCGTTATGCGTTATGCGTTATGCGTTATGATTTATGCGTTATGCGATATGCGTTATGCGTTATGCGTTATGCGTTATGCGTTATGCGTTATGCGTTATGCGTTATGCGTTATGCGTTATGCGTTATGCGTTATGCGTTATGCGTTATGCGTTATGCGTTATGCGTTATGCGTTATGCGTTATGCGTTATGCGTTATGCGTTATGCGTTATGCGTTATGTGTTATCCGTTATGAGTTATGAGTAATGCGTGATCCGTTATGCGTTATGCGTTATGAGTAATGCGTGATCCGTTATGCGTTATGCGTTATGAGTAATGCTTGATCCGTTACGCGTTATGCGTTATGCGTTATGCGTTATGGGTTATGCGTTATGTGTTATGAGTTATGCGTTATGCGTTATGTGTTATGCGTTATGCGTTATGGGTTATGAGTAATGCGTGATCCGTTATGCGTTATGCTTTATGCGTTATGAGTTACGCGAAATGCGTTATGCGTTATGCGTTATGGGTTATGCGTTATGTGTTATGAGTTATGCGTTATGCGTTATGCGTTATGCGTTATGCGTTATGGGTTATGAATAATGCGTGATCCGTTATGCGTTATGCTTTATGCGTTATGAGTTACGCGTAATGCGTTATGCGTTATGCGTTATGGGTTATGCGTTATGCGTTATGCGTTATGCGTTATGGGTTATGCGTTATGCGTTATGCGTTATGCGTTATGCGTTATGCGTTATGCGTTATGCGTTATGCGTTATGCGTTATGCGTTATGCGTTATGCCTTATGCCTTATGCGTTATGCGTTATGCGTTATGCGTTATGCGTTATGCGTTATGCGTTATGCGTTATGCGTTATGCGTTATGCGTTATGCGTTATGCGTTATGCGTTATGCGTTATGCGTTATGAGTTATGTGTTATCCGTTATGAGTTATGAGTAATGCGTGATCCGTTATGCGTTATGCGTTATGAGTAATGCGTGATCCGTTATGCGTTATGCGTTATGAGTAATGCTTGATCCGTTACGCGTTATGCGTTATGCGTTATGCGTTATGGGTTATGCGTTATGTGTTATGAGTTATGCGTTATGCGTTATGCGTTATGCGTTATGCGTTATGCGTTATGCGTTATGGGTTATGAGTAATGCGTGATCCGTTATGCGTTATGCTTTATGCGTTATGCGTTATGCGATATGCGTTATGCGTTATGCGTTATGCGTTATGCGTTATGCGTTATGCGTTATGCGTTATGCGTTATGCGTTATGGGTTATGAATAATGCGTGATCCGTTATGCGTTATGCTTTATGCGTTAAGAGTTACGCGTAATGCGTTATGCGTTATGCGTTATGGGTTATGCGTTATGCGTTATGCGTTATGCGTTATGGGTTATGCGTTATGCGTTATGCGTTATGCGTTATGCGTTATGCGTTATGCGTTATGCGTTATGCGTTATGCGTTATGCGTTATGCGTTATGCGTTATGCGTTATGCCTTATGCCTTATGCGTTATGCGTTATGCGTTATGCGTTATGCGTTATGCGTTATGCGTTATGCGTTATGCGTTATGCGTTATGCGTTATGCGTTATGCGTTATGCGTTATGCGTTATGCGATATGCGTTATGCGTTATGCGTTATGCGTTATGCGTTATGCGTTATTCGTTATGCGTGATCCGTTATGCGTTATGCGTTATGCGTTATGCGTTATGTGTTATGCGTTGTGCGTTATCCGCTATGCGTTATGCGTTATGCGTTATGCGTTGTGCGTTATGCGTTATGCGTTATAGGTTATGCGTTATGCGTTATGCGTTATGCGTTATGCGTTATGCGTTATGCGTTATGCGTTATGCGTTATGCGTTATGAGTAATGCGTTACGCGTTACGCGTTATGCGTTATGCGTTATGCGTTATGCGTTATGCGTTATGCGTTATGCGTTATGCGTTATGCGTTATGCGTTATGCGTTATGCGTTATGCGTTATGCGTTATGCGTTATGCGTTATGCGTTATGCGTTATGCGTTATGCGTTATGCGTTATGCGTTATGCGTTATGCGTTATGCGTTATGCGATATGCGTTATGCGTTATGCGTTATGCGTTATGCGTTATGCGTTATGCGTTATGCGTTATGCGTTATGCGTTATGCGTTATGCGTTATGCGTTATGCGTTATGCGTTATGCGTTATGCGTTATGCGTTATGCGTTATGCGTTATGCGTTATGCGTTATGCGTTATGGGTTATGCGTTATGTGTTATGAGTTATGCGTTATGCGTTATGCGTTATGCGTTATGCGTTATGCGTTATGGGTTATGAGTAATGCGTGATCCGTTATGCGTTATGCTTTATGCGTTATGCGTTATGCGATATGCGTTATGCGTTATGCGTTATGCGTTATGCGTTATGCGTTATGCGTTATGCGTTATGCGTTATGGGTTATGAATAATGCGTGATCCGTTATGCGTTATGCTTTATGCGTTAAGAGTTACGCGTAATGCGTTATGCGTTATGCGTTATGGGTTATGCGTTATGCGTTATGCGTTATGCGTTATGGGTTATGCGTTATGCGTTATGCGTTATGCGTTATGCGTTATGCGTTATGCGTTATGCGTTATGCGTTATGCGTTATGCGTTATGCGTTATGCCTTATGCCTTATGCGTTATGCGTTATGCGTTATGCGTTATGCGTTTTGCGTTATGCGTTATGCGTTATGCGTTATGCGTTATGCGTTATGCGTTATGCGTTATGCGTTATGCGTTATGCGTTATGCGTTATGCGTTATGCGTTATGCGTTATGCGTTATGCGTTATGCGTTATGCGTTATGCGTTATGCGTTATGCGTTATGCGTTATGCGTTATGCGTTATGCGTTATGCGTTATGCGTTATGCGTTATGCGTTATGAGTTATCCGTTATGAGTTATGAGTAATGCGTGATCCGTTATGCGTTATGCGTTATGAGTAATGCGTGATCCGTTATGCGTTATGCGTTATGAGTAATGCTTGATCCGTTAAGCGTTATGCGTTATGCGTTATGCGTTATGGGTTATGCGTTATGTGTTATGAGTTATGCGTTATGCGTTATGCGTTATGCGTTATGCGTTATGGGTTATGAGTAATGCGTGATCCGTTATGCGTTATGCTTTATGCGTTATGCGTTATGCGATATGCGTTATGCGTTATGCGTTATGCGTTATGCGTTATGCGTTATGCGTTATGCGTTATGCGTTATGCGTTATGCGTTATGCGTTATGCGTTATGCGTAATGCTTAATGCGTTATGCGTTATGCGTTATGCGTTATGCGTTATGAGTAATGCGTGATCCGTTATGCGTTATGCGTTATGCGTTATGCGTTATGCGTTATGCGTTATGCGTTATGCGTTATGTGTTATGCGTTGTGCGTTATCCGCTATGCGTTATGCGTTTTGCGTTATGCGTTATGCGTTATGCGTTGTGCGTTATGCGTTATGCGTTATAGGTTATGCGTTATGTGTCATGCGTTATGCGTTATGCGTTATGCGTTATGCGTTATGCGTTATGCGTTATGCGTTATGCTTTATGCGTTATGCGTTATGAGTAATGCGTGATCCGTTATGCGTTATGCGTTATGAGTAATGCGTGATCCGTTATGCGTTATGCGTTATGCGTTATGCGTTATGCGTTATGCGTTATGCGTTATGCGTTATGCGTGATGGGTTATGCGTTATGTGTTATGCGTTATGCGTTATGCGTTATGCGTTTTGCGTTATGCGTTATGCCTTATGCGTTATGCGTTATGCGTTATGCGTTATGCGTTATGCGTTATGCGTTATGCGTTATGGGTTATGCGTTATGTGTTATGAGTTATGCGTTATGCGTTATGCGTTATGCGTTATGCGTTATGGGTTATGAGTAATGCGTTATTCGTTATGCGTTATGCTTTATGCGTTATGAGTTACGCGTAATGCGTTATGCGTTATGCGTTATGGGTTATGCGTTATGTGTTATGAGTTATGCGTTATGCATTATGCGTTATGCGTTATGGGTTATGAGTAATGCGTGATCCGTTTTGCGTTATGCGTTATGCGTTATGAGTTACGCGTAATGCGTTATGCGTTATGCGTTATGGGTTATGAGTAATGCGTGATCCGTTATGCGTTATGCTTTATGCGTTATGAGTTACGCGTAATGCGTTATGCGCTATGGGTCATGCGTTAAGCGTAATGCGTTATGCGTTATGCGTTATGGGTTATGAGTAATGCGTGATCCGTTGTGCGTTGTGCTTTATGCGTTATGAGTTACGCGTAATGCGTTATGCGCTATGGGTCATGCGTTAAGCGTTATGCGTTATGCGTTATGGGTTATGTGTTATGCGTTATGCGTTATACGTTATGCGTTATGCGTTATGCGTTATGCGTTATGCGTTATGGGTTATCCGTTATGCGTTATCCGTTATGCGTTATGCGTTATGCGTTATGCGTTATGCGTTATGCGATATGCGTTATGCGTTATGCGTTATGCGTTATGCGTTATGCGATATGCGATATGCGTTATGCGTTATGCCTTATGCGTTATGAGTAATGCGTGATCCGTTATGCGTTATGCGTTATGCGTTATGCGTTATGCGTTATGCGTTATGCGTTATGTGTTATGCGTTGTGCGTTATCCGCTATGCGTTATGCGTTTTGCGTTATGCGTTATGCGTTATGCGTTGTGCGTTATGCGTTATGGGTTATAGGTTATGCGTTATGTGTCATGCGTAATGCGTTATGCGTTATGCGTTATGGGTTATGCGTTATGTGTTATGAGTTATGCGTTATGCGTTATGCGTTATGCGTTATGCGTTATGCGTTATGGGTTATCCGTTATGCGTTATCCGTTATGAGTTTTGCGTTATGCGTTATGAGTTGTGCGTTATGCGTTATGCGTTATGCGTTATGCGTTATGCGTTATGCGTTATGCGTTATGCGTTATGCGTTATGCGTTATGAGTAATGCTTGATCCGTTACGCGTTATGCGTTATGCGTTATGCGTTATGGGTTATGCGTTATGTGTTATGAGTTATGCGTTATGCGTTATGCGTTATGCGTTATGCGTTATGCGTTATGCGTTATGAGTTATGCGTTATGCGTTATGCGTTATGCGTTATGCGTTATGCGTTATGGGTTATGAGTAATGCGTGATCCGTTATGCGTTATGCTTTATGCGTTATGAGTTACGCGTAATGCGTTATGCGCTATGGGTCATGCTTTAAGCGTTATGCGTTATGCGTTATGCGTTATGGGTTATGTGTTATGCGTTATGCGTTATGCGTTATGCGTTATGCGTTATGCGTTATGCGTTATGCGTTATGCGTTATGCGTTATGCGTTATGCGTTATGCGTTATGCGTTATGCGTTATGAGTAATGCTTGATCCGTTACGCGTTATGCGTTATGCGTTATGCGTTATGGGTTATGCGTTATGTGTTATGAGTTATGCGTTATGCGTTATGCGTTATGCGTTATGCGTTATGCGTTATGGGTTATGAGTAATGCGTGATCCGTTATGCGTTATGCTTTATGCGTTATGCGTTATGCGATATGCGTTATGCGTTATGCGTTATGCGTTATGCGTTATGCGTTATGCGTTATGCGTTATGCGTTATGCGTTATGGGTTATGAATAATGCGTGATCCGTTATGCGTTATGCTTTATGCGTTAAGAGTTACGCGTAATGCGTTATGCGTTATGCGTTATGGGTTATGCGTTATGCGTTATGCGTTATGCGTTATGGGTTATGCGTTATGCGTTATGCGTTATGCGTTATGCGTTATGCGTTATGCGTTATGCGTTATGCGTTATGCCTTATGCCTTATGCGTTATGCGTTATGCGTTATGCGTTATGCGTTATGCGTTATGCGTTATGCGTTATGCGTTATGCGTTATGCGTTATGCGTTATGCGTTATGCGTTATGCGTTATGCGTTATGCGTTATGCGTTATGCGTTATGCGTTATGCGTTATGCGTTATGCGTTATGCGTTATGCGTTATGCGTTATGCGTTATGCGTTATGTGTTATCCGTTATGAGTTATGAGTAATGCGTGATCCGTTATGCGTTATGCGTTATGAGTAATGCGTGATCCGTTATGCGTTATGCGTTATGAGTAATGCTTGATCCGTTACGCGTTATGCGTTATGCGTTATGCGTTATGGGTTATGCGTTATGTGTTATGAGTTATGCGTTATGCGTTATGCGTTATGCGTTATGCGTTATGGGTTATGAGTAATGCGTGATCCGTTATGCGTTATGCTTTATGCGTTATGCGTTATGCGATATGCGTTATGCGTTATGCGTTATGCGTTATGCGTTATGCGTTATGCGTTATGCGTTATGCGTTATGCGTTATGCGTTATGCGTTATGCGTTATGCGTAATGCTTAATGCGTTATGCGTTATGCGTTATGCCTTATGCGTTATGAGTAATGCGTGATCCGTTATGCGTTATGCGTTATGCGTTATGCGTTATGCGTTATGCGTTATGCGTTATGCGTTATGTGTTATGCGTTGTGCGTTATCCGCTATGCGTTATGCGTTTTGCGTTATGCGTTATGCGTTATGCGTTGTGCGTTATGCGTTATGCGTTATAGGTTATGCGTTATGTGTCATGCGTTATGCGTTATGCGTTATGCGTTATGCGTTATGCGTTATGCGTTATGCGTTATGCTTTATGCGTTATGCGTTATGAGTAATGCGTGATCCGTTATGCGTTATGCGTTATGAGTAATGCGTGATCCGTTATGCGTTATGCGTTATGCGTTATGCGTTATGCGTTATGCGTTATGCGTTATGCGTTATGGGTTATGCGTTATGTGTTATGCGTTATGCGTTATGCGTTATGCGTTTTGCGTTATGCGTTATGCCTTATGCGTTATGCGTTATGCGTTATGCGTTATGCGTTATGCGTTATGCGTTATGCGTTATGCGTTATGGGTTATGCGTTATGTGTTATGAGTTATGCGTTATGCGTTATGCGTTATGCGTTATGCGTTATGGGTTATGAGTAATGCGTGATTCGTTATGCGTTATGCTTTATGCGTTATGAGTTACGCGTAATGCGTTATGCGTTATGCGTTATGGGTTATGCGTTATGTGTTATGAGTTATGCGTTATGCATTATGCGTTATGCGTTATGGGTTATGAGTAATGCGTGATCCGTTTTGCGTTATGCCTTATGCGTTATGAGTTACGCGTAATGCGTTATGCGTTATGCGTTATGGGTTATGAGTAATGCGTGATCCGTTATGCGTTATGCTTTATGCGTTATGAGTTACGCGTAATGCGTTATGCGCTATGGGTCATGCGTTAAGCGTAATGCGTTATGCGTTATGCGTTATGGGTTATGAGTAATGCGTGATCCGTTGTGCGTTATGCTTTATGCGTTATGAGTTACGCGTAATGCGTTATGCGCTATGGGTCATGCGTTAAGCGTTATGCGTTATGCGTTATGGGTTATGTGTTATGCGTTATGCGTTATACGTTATGCGTTATGCGTTATGCGTTATGCGTTATGCGTTATGGGTTATCCGTTATGCGTTATCCGTTATGCGTTATGCGTTATGCGTTATGCGTTATGCGTTATGCGATATGCGTTATGCGTTATGCGTTATGCGTTATGCGTTATGCGATATGCGATATG
Organism: Lasioglossum morio; assembly: GCA_916610235.2. Lineage (NCBI taxonomy): Eukaryota > Metazoa > Arthropoda > Insecta > Hymenoptera > Halictidae > Lasioglossum > Lasioglossum morio. The sequence goes on from CAKAJA020000257.1 coordinate 1,250,611, forward strand.
CGTTATGCGTTATGCCTTATGCGTTATGAGTAATGCGTGATCCGTTATGCGTTATGCGTTATGCGTTATGCGTTATGCGTTATGCGTTATGTGTTATGCGTTGTGCGTTATCCGCTATGCGTTATGCGTTTTGCGTTATGCGTTATGCGTTATGCGTTGTGCGTTATGCGTTATGGGTTATAGGTTATGCGTTATGTGTCATGCGTAATGCGTTATGCGTTATGCGTTATGGGTTATGCGTTATGTGTTATGAGTTATGCGTTATGCGTTATGCGTTATGCGTTATGCGTAATGCGTTATGGGTTATCCGTTATGCGTTATCCGTTATGAGTTTTGCGTTATGCGTTATGAGTTGTGCGTTATGCGTTATGCGTTATGCGTTATGCGTTATGCGTTATGCGTTATGCGTTATGCGTTATGCGTTATGAGTAATGCTTGATCCGTTACGCGTTATGCGTTATGCGTTATGCGTTATGCGTTATGCGTTATGCGTTATGCGTTATGCGTTATGCGTTATGCGTTATGCGTTATGCGTTATGCGTTATGCGATATGCGTTATGCGTTATGCGTTATGCGTTATGCGTTATGCGTTATGCGTTATGCGTTATGCGTTATGCGTTATGCGTTATGCGTTATGCGTTATGCGTTATGCGTTATGCGTTATGCGTTATGCGTTATGCGTTATGCGTTATGCGTTATGCGTTATGCGTTATGGGTTATGCGTTATGTGTTATGAGTTATGCGTTATGCGTTATGCGTTATGCGTTATGCGTTATGCGTTATGGGTTATGAGTAATGCGTGATCCGTTATGCGTTATGCTTTATGCGTTATGCGTTATGCGATATGCGTTATGCGTTATGCGTTATGCGTTATGCGTTATGCGTTATGCGTTATGCGTTATGCGTTATGGGTTATGAATAATGCGTGATCCGTTATGCGTTATGCTTTATGCGTTAAGAGTTACGCGTAATGCGTTATGCGTTATGCGTTATGGGTTATGCGTTATGCGTTATGCGTTATGCGTTATGGGTTATGCGTTATGCGTTATGCGTTATGCGTTATGCGTTATGCGTTATGCGTTATGCGTTATGCGTTATGCGTTATGCGTTATGCGTTATGCCTTATGCCTTATGCGTTATGCGTTATGCGTTATGCGTTATGCGTTTTGCGTTATGCGTTATGCGTTATGCGTTATGCGTTATGCGTTATGCGTTATGCGTTATGCGTTATGCGTTATGCGTTATGCGTTATGCGTTATGCGTTATGCGTTATGCGTTATGCGTTATGCGTTATGCGTTATGCGTTATGCGTTATGCGTTATGCGTTATGCGTTATGCGTTATGCGTTATGCGTTATGCGTTATGCGTTATGCGTTATGTGTTATCCGTTATGAGTTATGAGTAATGCGTGATCCGTTATGCGTTATGCGTTATGAGTAATGCGTGATCCGTTATGCGTTATGCGTTATGAGTAATGCTTGATCCGTTACGCGTTATGCGTTATGCGTTATGCGTTATGGGTTATGCGTTATGTGTTATGAGTTATGCGTTATGCGTTATGCGTTATGCGTTATGCGTTATGGGTTATGAGTAATGCGTGATCCGTTATGCGTTATGCTTTATGCGTTATGCGTTATGCGTTATGCGTTATGCGTTATGCGTTATGCGTTATGCGTTATGCGTTATGCGTTATGCGTTATGCGTTATGCGTTATGCGTTATGCGTTATGCGTTATGCGTAATGCTTAATGCGTTATGCGTTATGCGTTATGCCTTATGCGTTATGAGTAATGCGTGATCCGTTATGCGTTATGCGTTATGCGTTATGCGTTATGCGTTATGCGTTATGCGTTATGCGTTATGTGTTATGCGTTGTGCGTTATCCGCTATGCGTTATGCGTTTTGCGTTATGCGTTATGCGTTATGCGTTGTGCGTTATGCGTTATGCGTTATAGGTTATGCGTTATGTGTCATGCGTTATGCGTTATGCGTTATGCGTTATGCGTTATGCATTATGCGTTATGCGTTATGCTTTATGCGTTATGCGTTATGAGTAATGCGTGATCCGTTATGCGTTATGCGTTATGAGTAATGCGTGATCCGTTATGCGTTATGCGTTATGCGTTATGCGTTATGCGTTATGCGTTATGCGTTATGCGTTATGCGTGATGGGTTATGCGTTATGTGTTATGCGTTATGCGTTATGCGTTATGCGTTTTGCGTTATGCGTTATGCCTTATGCGTTATGCGTTATGCGTTATGCGTTATGCGTTATGCGTTATGCGTTATGCGTTATGGGTTATGCGTTATGTGTTATGAGTTATGCGTTATGCGTTATGCGTTATGCGTTATGCGTTATGGGTTATGAGTAATGCGTGATTCGTTATGCGTTATGCTTTATGCGTTATGAGTTACGCGTAATGCGTTATGCGTTATGCGTTATGGGTTATGCGTTATGTGTTATGAGTTATGCGTTATGCATTATGCGTTATGCGTTATGGGTTATGAGTAATGCGTGATCCGTTTTGCGTTATGCCTTATGCGTTATGAGTTACGCGTAATGCGTTATGCGTTATGCGTTATGGGTTATGAGTAATGCGTGATCCGTTATGCGTTATGCTTTATGCGTTATGAGTTACGCGTAATGCGTTATGCGCTATGGGTCATGCGTTAAGCGTAATGCGTTATGCGTTATGCGTTATGGGTTATGAGTAATGCGTGATCCGTTGTGCGTTGTGCTTTATGCGTTATGAGTTACGCGTAATGCGTTATGCGCTATGGGTCATGCGTTAAGCGTTATGCGTTATGCGTTATGGGTTATGTGTTATGCGTTATGCGTTATACGTTATGCGTTATGCGTTATGCGTTATGCGTTATGCGTTATGGGTTATCCGTTATGCGTTATCCGTTATGCGTTATGCGTTATGCGTTATGCGTTATGCGTTATGCGATATGCGTTATGCGTTATGCGTTATGCGTTATGCGTTATGCGATATGCGATATGCGTTATGCGTTATGCCTTATGCGTTATGAGTAATGCGTGATCCGTTATGCGTTATGCGTTATGCGTTATGCGTTATGCGTTATGCGTTATGCGTTATGTGTTATGCGTTGTGCGTTATCCGCTATGCGTTATGCGTTTTGCGTTATGCGTTATGCGTTATGCGTTGTGCGTTATGCGTTATGGGTTATAGGTTATGCGTTATGTGTCATGCGTAATGCGTTATGCGTTATGCGTTATGGGTTATGCGTTATGTGTTATGAGTTATGCGTTATGCGTTATGCGTTATGCGTTATGCGTTATGCGTTATGGGTTATCCGTTATGCGTTATCCGTTATGAGTTTTGCGTTATGCGTTATGAGTTGTGCGTTATGCGTTATGCGTTATGCGTTATGCGTTATGCGTTATGCGTTATGCGTTATGCGTTATGCGTTATGCGTTATGAGTAATGCTTGATCCGTTACGCGTTATGCGTTATGCGTTATGCGTTATGGGTTATGCGTTATGTGTTATGAGTTATGCGTTATGCGTTATGCGTTATGCGTTATGCGTTATGCGTTATGCGTTATGAGTTATGCGTTATGCGTTATGCGTTATGCGTTATGCGTTATGCGTTATGGGTTATGAGTAATGCGTGATCCGTTATGCGTTATGCTTTATGCGTTATGAGTTACGCGTAATGCGTTATGCGCTATGGGTCATGCTTTAAGCGTTATGCGTTATGCGTTATGCGTTATGGGTTATGTGTTATGCGTTATGCGTTATGCGTTATGCGTTATGCGTTATGCGTTATGCGTTATGCGTTATGCGTTATGCGTTATGCGTTATGCGTTATGCGTTATGCGTTATGCGTTATGAGTAATGCTTGATCCGTTACGCGTTATGCGTTATGCGTTATGCGTTATGGGTTATGCGTTATGTGTTATGAGTTATGCGTTATGCGTTATGCGTTATGCGTTATGCGTTATGCGTTATGGGTTATGAGTAATGCGTGATCCGTTATGCGTTATGCTTTATGCGTTATGCGTTATGCGTTATGCGTTATGCGTTATGCGTTATGCGTTATGCGTTATGCGTTATGCGTTATGCGTTATGCGTTATGCGTTATGGGTTATGAATAATGCGTGATCCGTTATGCGTTATGCTTTATGCGTTATGAGTTACGCGTAATGCGTTATGCGTTATGCGTTATGGGTTATGCGTTATGCGTTATGCGTTATGCGTTATGGGTTATGCGTTATGCGTTATGCGTTATGCGTTATGCGTTATGCGTTATGCGTTATGCGTTATGCGTTATGCCTTATGCCTTATGCGTTATGCGTTATGCGTTATGCGTTATGCGTTATGCGTTATGCGTTATGCGTTATGCGTTATGCGTTATGCGTTATGCGTTATGCGTTATGCGTTATGCGTTATGCGTTATGCGTTATGCGTTATGCGTTATGCGTTATGCGTTATGCGTTATGCGTTATGCGTTATGCGTTATGCGTTATGTGTTATCCGTTATGAGTTATGAGTAATGCGTGATCCGTTATGCGTTATGCGTTATGAGTAATGCGTGATCCGTTATGCGTTATGCGTTATGAGTAATGCTTGATCCGTTACGCGTTATGCGTTATGCGTTATGCGTTATGGGTTATGCGTTATGTGTTATGAGTTATGCGTTATGCGTTATGCGTTATGCGTTATGCGTTATGGGTTATGAGTAATGCGTGATCCGTTATGCGTTATGCTTTATGCGTTATGCGTTATGCGATATGCGTTATGCGTTATGCGTTATGCGTTATGCGTTATGCGTTATGCGTTATGCGTTATGCGTTATGCGTTATGCGTTATGCGTTATGCGTTATGCGTAATGCTTAATGCGTTATGCGTTATGCGTTATGCGTTATGCGTTATGAGTAATGCGTGATCCGTTATGCGTTATGCGTTATGCGTTATGCGTTATGCGTTATGCGTTATGCGTTATGCGTTATGTGTTATGCGTTGTGCGTTATCCGCTATGCGTTATGCGTTTTGCGTTATGCGTTATGCGTTATGCGTTGTGCGTTATGCGTTATGCGTTATAGGTTATGCGTTATGTGTCATGCGTTATGCGTTATGCGTTATGCGTTATGCGTTATGCATTATGCGTTATGCGTTATGCTTTATGCGTTATGCGTTATGAGTAATGCGTGATCCGTTATGCGTTATGCGTTATGAGTAATGCGTGATCCGTTATGCGTTATGCGTTATGCGTTATGCGTTATGCGTTATGCGTTATGCGTTATGCGTTATGGGTTATGCGTTATGTGTTATGCGTTATGCGTTATGCGTTATGCGTTTTGCGTTATGCGTTATGCCTTATGCGTTATGCGTTATGCGTTATGCGTTATGCGTTATGCGTTATGCGTTATGCGTTATGCGTTATGGGTTATGCGTTATGTGTTATGAGTTATGCGTTATGCGTTATGCGTTATGCGTTATGCGTTATGGGTTATGAGTAATGCGTGATTCGTTATGCGTTATGCTTTATGCGTTATGAGTTACGCGTAATGCGTTATGCGTTATGCGTTATGGGTTATGCGTTATGTGTTATGAGTTATGCGTTATGCATTATGCGTTATGCGTTATGGGTTATGAGTAATGCGTGATCCGTTTTGCGTTATGCCTTATGCGTTATGAGTTACGCGTAATGCGTTATGCGTTATGCGTTATGGGTTATGAGTAATGCGTGATCCGTTATGCGTTATGCTTTATGCGTTATGAGTTACGCGTAATGCGTTATGCGCTATGGGTCATGCGTTAAGCGTAATGCGTTATGCGTTATGCGTTATGGGTTATGAGTAATGCGTGATCCGTTGTGCGTTATGCTTTATGCGTTATGAGTTACGCGTAATGCGTTATGCGCTATGGGTCATGCGTTAAGCGTTATGCGTTATGCGTTATGGGTTATGTGTTATGCGTTATGCGTTATACGTTATGCGTTATGCGTTATGCGTTATGCGTTATGCGTTATGGGTTATCCGTTATGCGTTATCCGTTATGCGTTATGCGTTATGCGTTATGCGTTATGCGTTATGCGATATGCGTTATGCGTTATGCGTTATGCGTTATGCGTTATGCGATATGCGATATGCGTTATGCGTTATGCCTTATGCGTTATGAGTAATGCGTGATCCGTTATGCGTTATGCGTTATGCGTTATGCGTTATGCGTTATGCGTTATGTGTTATGCGTTGTGCGTTATCCGCTATGCGTTATGCGTTTTGCGTTATGCGTTATGCGTTATGCGTTGTGCGTTATGCGTTATGGGTTATAGGTTATGCGTTATGTGTCATGCGTAATGCGTTATGCGTTATGCGTTATGGGTTATGCGTTATGTGTTATGAGTTATGCGTTATGCGTTATGCGTTATGCGTTATGCGTAATGCGTTATGGGTTATCCGTTATGCGTTATCCGTTATGAGTTTTGCGTTATGCGTTATGAGTTGTGCGTTATGCGTTATGCGTTATGCGTTATGCGTTATGCGTTATGCGTTATGCGTTATGCGTTATGCGTTATGAGTAATGCTTGATCCGTTACGCGTTATGCGTTATGCGTTATGCGTTATGGGTTATGCGTTATGTGTTATGAGTTATGCGTTATGCGTTATGCGTTATGCGTTATGCGTTATGCGTTATGCGTTATGAGTTATGCGTTATGCGTTATGCGTTATGCGTTATGCGTTATGGGTTATGAGTAATGCGTGATCCGTTGTGCGTTATGCTTTATGCGTTATGAGTTACGCGTAATGCGTTATGCGCTATGGGTCATGCTTTAAGCGTTATGCGTTATGCGTTATGCGTTATGGGTTATGTGTTATGCGTTATGCGTTATGCGTTATGCGTTATGCGTTATGCGTTATGCGTTATGCGATATGGGTTATCCGTTATGTGTCATGCGTTATGCGTTATGCGTTTTGCATTATGCGTTATGCCTTATGCGTTATGCTTTATGCGTTATGAGTTATGCGTAATGCGTTATGCGTTATGCGTTATGCGTTATGGGTTATGCGTTATGCGTTATGCGTTATGGGTTATGTGTTATGCGTTATGCGTTATGCGTTATGCGTTATGCGCTATGGGTCATGCGTTAAGCGTTATGCGTTATGCGTTATCCGTTATGCGTTATGCGTTATGCGTTATGCGTTATGCGTTATGCGACATGCGTTATGCGTTATGCGTTATGCGTTATGCGTTATGCGTTATGCGATATGCGTTATGCGTTATGCGTTATGCGTTATGCGTTATGCGTTATGCGTTATGCGTTATGCGTTATGCGTTATGCGTAATGCTTTATGCGTTATGCGTTATGCGTTATGCCTTATGCGTTATGAGTAATGCGTGATCCGTTATGCGTTATGCGTTATGCGTTATGCGTTATGCGTTATGTGTTATGCGTTGTGCGTTATCCGCTATGCGTTATGCGTTTTGCGTTATGCGTTATGCGTTATGCGTTATGCGTTATGCGTTATGCGTTATGCGTTATGTGTTATGCGTTGTGCGTTATCCGCTATCCGTTATGCGTTATGCGTTATGAGTTGTGCGTTATGCGTTATGCGTTATGCGTTATGCGTTATGCGTTATGCGTTATGCGTTATGCGATATGCGTTATGCGTTATGCGTTATGCGTTATGCGTTATGCGTTATGCGTTATTCGTTATGCGTTATGCGTTATGCGTTATGCGTTATGCGTTATGGGTTATGCGTTATGTGTTATGCGTTATGCGTTATGCGTTATGCGTTATGCGTTAAGCGTTATGGGTTATGAGTAATGCGTGACCCGTTATGCGTTATGCTTTATGCGTTATGAGTTACGCGTAATGCGTTATGCGCTATGGGTCATGCGTTAAGCGTTATGCGTTATGCGTTATGCGTTTTGCTTTATGCGTTATGCGTTATGCGTTATGCGTTATGAGTTACGCGTAATGCGTTATGCGTTATGCGTTATGCGTTATGCGTTATGCGTTATGCGTTATGCGTTATGCGTTATGCGTTATGCGTTATGCGTTATGCGTTAAGCGTTATGCGTTATGTGTTATGCGTTGTGCGTTATCCGCTATCCGTTATGCGTTATGCGTTATGAGTTGTGCGTTATGCGTTATGCGTTATGCGTTATGCGTTATGCGTTATGCGTTATGCGTTATGCGTTATGCGATATGCGTTATGCGTTATGCGTTATGCGTTATGCGTTATGCGTTATTCGTTATGCGTTATGCGTTATGCGTTATGCGTTATGCGTTATGTGTTATGCGTTGTGCGTTATCCGCTATCCGTTATGCGTTATGCGTTATGAGTTGTGCGTTATGCGTTATGCGTTATGCGTTATGCGTTATGCGTTATGCGTTATGCGTTATTCGTTATGCGTTATGCGTTATGGGTTATGCGTTATGTGTTATGCGTTATGCGTTATGCGTTATGCGTTATGCGTTATGCGTTAAGCGTTATGGGTTATGAGTAATGCGTGACCCGTTATGCGTTATGCGTTATGCGTTATGCGTTATGGGTTATGTGTTATGCGTTATGCGTTATGCGTTATGCGTTATGCGTTATGCGTTATGCGTTATGCGATATGGGTTATCCGTTATGTGTCATGCGTTATGCGTTATGCGTTTTGCATTATGCGTTATGCCTTATGCGTTATGCTTTATGCGTTATGAGTTATGCGTAATGCGTTATGCGTTATGCGTTATGCGTTATGCGTTATGGGTTATGCGTTATGCGTTATGCGTTATGGGTTATGTGTTATGCGTTATGCGTTATGCGTTATGCGTTATGCGCTATGGGTCATGCGTTAAGCGTTATGCGTTATGCGTTATCCGTTATGCGTTATGCGTTATGCGTTATGCGTTATGCGTTATGCGACATGCGTTATGCGTTATGCGTTATGCGTTATGCGTTATGCGTTATGCGTTATGCGATATGCGTTATGCGTTATGCGTTATGCGTTATGCGTTATGCGTTATGCGTTATGCGTTATGCGTTATGCGTTATGCGTAATGCTTTATGCGTTATGCGTTATGCGTTATGCCTTATGCGTTATGAGTAATGCGTGATCCGTTATGCGTTATGCGTTATGCGTTATGCGTTATGTGTTATGCGTTGTGCGTTATCCGCTATGCGTTATGCGTTTTGCGTTATGCGTTATGCGTTATGCGTTATGCGTTATGCGTTATGCGTTATGCGTTATGTGTTATGCGTTGTGCGTTATCCGCTATCCGTTATGCGTTATGCGTTATGAGTTGTGCGTTATGCGTTATGCGTTATGCGTTATGCGTTATGCGTTATGCGTTATGCGTTATGCGTTATGCGATATGCGTTATGCGTTATGCGTTATGCGTTATGCGTTATGCGTTATTCGTTATGCGTTATGCGTTATGCGTTATGCGTTATGGGTTATGCGTTATGTGTTATGCGTTATGCGTTATGCGTTATGCGTTATGCGTTAAGCGTTATGGGTTATGAGTAATGCGTGACCCGTTATGCGTTATGCTTTATGCGTTATGAGTTACGCGTAATGCGTTATGCGCTATGGGTCATGCGTTAAGCGTTATGCGTTATGCGTTATGCGTTTTGCTTTATGCGTTATGCGTTATGCGTTATGCGTTATGAGTTACGCGTAATGCGTTATGCGTTATGCGTTATGCGTTATGCGTTATGCGTTATGCGTTATGCGTTATGCGTTATGCGTTATGCGTTATGCGTTATGAGTAATGCGTGATCCGTTATGCGTTATGCGTTATGCGTTATGCGTTATGTGTTATGCGTTGTGCGTTATCCGCTATGCGTTATGCGTTATGCGTTATGCGTTGTGCGTTATGCGTTATGCGTTATAGGTTATGCGTTATGCGTTATGCGTTATGCGTTATGCGTTATGCGTTATGCGTTATGCGTTATGCGTTATGCGTTATGAGTAATGCGTTACGCGTTACGCGTTATGCGTTATGCGTTATGCGTTATGCGTTATGCGTTATGCGTTATGCGTTATGCGTTATGCGTTATGCGTTATGCGTTATGCGTTATGCGTTATGCGTTATGCGTTATGCGTTATGCGTTATGCGTTATGCGTTATGCGTTATGCGTTATGCGATATGCGTTATGCGTTATGCGTTATGCGTTATGCGTTATGCGTTATGCGTTATGCGTTATGCGTTATGCGTTATGCGTTATGCGTTATGCGTTATGCGTTATGCGTTATGCGTTATGCGTTATGCGTTATGCGTTATGCGTTATGCGTTATGCGTTATGCGTTATGCGTTATGCGTTATGCGTTATGCGTTATGCGTTATGCGTTATGCGTTATGCGTTATGCGTTATGCGTTATGCGTTATACGTTATGCGTTATGAGTAATGCGTTATGAGTAATGCGTGATCCGTTATGCGTTATGCGTTATGAGTAATGCGTGATCCGTTATGCGTTATGCGTTATGAGTAATGCTTGATCCCTTACGCGTTATGCGTTATGCGTTATGCGTTATGGGTTATGCGTTATGTGTTATGAGTTGTGCGTTATGCGTTTTGCGTTATGCGTTATGCGTTATGGGTTATGAGTAATGCGTGATCCGTTATGCGTTATGCTTTATGCGTTATGAGTTACGCGTAATGCGTTATGCGTTATGCGTTATGGGTTATGCGTTATGTGTTATGAGCTATGCGTTATGCGTTATGCGTTATGCGTTATGCGTTATGGGTTATCCGTTATGCGTTATCCGTTATGAGTTTTGCGTTATGCGTTATGAGTTGTGCGTTATGCTTTATGCGTTATGCGTTATGCGTTATGCGTTATGCGTTATGCGTTATGCGTTATGAGTAATGCTTGATCCGTTACGCGTTATGCGTTATGCGTTATGGGTTATGCGTTATGTGTTATGAGTTATGCGTTATGCGTTATGCGTTATGCGTTATGCGTTATGCGTTATGCGTTATGCGTTATGCGTTATGCGTTATGCGTTATGCGTTATGCGTTATGCGTTATGCGTTATGCGTTATGCGTTATGGGTTATGAGTAATGCGTGATCCGTTGTGCGTTATGCTTTATGCGTTATGCGTTATGCGTTATGCGTTATGCGTTATGCGTTATGCGTTATGCGTTATGCGTTATGCGTTATGCGTTATGCGTTATGCGTTATGCGTTATGCGTTATGCGTTATGCGTTATGCGTTATGCGTTATGCGTTATGCGTTATGCGTTATGCGTTATGCGTTATGCGTTATGCGTTATGCGTTATGCGTTATGCGTTATGCGTTATGCGTTATGCGTTATGCGTTATGCGTTATGCGTTATGTGTTATGCGTTATGCGTTATGAGAAATGCGTGATCCGTTATGCGTTATGCGTTATGAGTAATGCGTGATCCGTTATGCGTTATGCGTTATGCGTTATGCGTTATGCGTTATGCGTTATGCGTTATGCGTTATGCGTTATGCGTTATGGGTTATGCGTTATGTGTTATGCGTTATGCGTTATGCGTTATGCGTTATGCGTTATGCGTTATGCGTTATGCGTTATGCGTTATGCGTTATGCGTTATGCGTTATGCGTTATGCGTTATGCGTTATGCTTTATGCGTTATGCGTTATGCGTTATGCGTTATGCGTTATGCGTTATGCGTTATGCGTTATGCGTTATGCGTTATGCGTTATGCGTTATGCGTTATGCGTTATGCGTTATGTGTTATCCGTTATGAGTTATGAGTAATGCGTGATCCGTTATGCGTTATGCGTTATGAGTAATGCGTGATCCGTTATGCGTCATGCGTTATGAGTAATGCTTGATCCGTTACGCGTTATGCGTTATGCGTTATGCGTTATGGGTTATGCGTTATGCGTTATGCGTTATGCGTTATGGGTTATGCGTTATGTGTTATGAGTTATGCGTTATGCGTTATGCGTTATGCGTTATGCGTTATGCGTTATGCGTTATGGGTTATGAGTAATGCGTGATCCGTTATGCGTTATGCTTTATGCGTTATGAGTTACGCGTAATGCGTTATGCGTTATGCGTTATGGGTTATGAGTAATGCGTGATCCGTTATGCGTTATGCTTTATGCGTTATGAGTTACGCGTAATGCGTTATGCGCTATGGGTCATGCGTTAAGCGTTATGCGTTATGCGTTGTGCGTTATGCGTTATGAGTAATGCGTGATCCGTTATGCGTTATGCGTTATGAGTAATGCGTGATCCGTTATGCGTTATGCGTTATGCGTTATGCGTTATGCGTTATGCGTTATGCGTTATGCGTTATGGGTTATGCGTTATGTGTTATGCGTTATGCGTTATGCGTTATGCGTTTTGCGTTATGCGTTATGCCTTATGCGTTATGCGTTATGCGTTATGCGTTATGCGCTATGGGTCATGCGTTAAGCGTTATGCGTTATGCGTTATGCGTTATGGGTTATGAGTAATGCGTGATCCGTTGTGCGTTATGCTTTATGCGTTATGAGTTACGCGTAATGCGTTATGCGCTATGGGTCATGCGTTAAGCGTTATGCGTTATGCGTTATGCGTTATGGGTTATGTGTTATGCGTTATGCGTTATGCGTTATGCGTTATGCGTTATTCGTTATGGGTTATCCGTTATGCGTTATCCGTTATGCGTTATGCGTTATGCGTTATGCGTTATGGGTTATGAGTAATGCGTGATCCGTTGTGCGTTATGCTTTATGCGTTATGAGTTACGCGTAATGCGTTATGCGCTATGGGTCATGCGTTAAGCGTTATGCGTTATGCGTTATGCGTTATGGGTTATGAGTAATGCGTGATCCGTTGTGCGTTATGCTTTATGCGTTATGAGTTACGCGTAATGCGTTATGCGCTATGGGTCATGCGTTAAGCGTTATGCGTTATGCGTTATGGGTTATGTGTTATGCGTTATGCGTTATACGTTATGCGTTATGCGTTATGCGTTATGCGTTATGCGTTATGGGTTATCCGTTATGCGTTATCCGTTATGCGTTATGCGTTATGCGTTATGCGTTATGCGTTATGCGATATGCGTTATGCGTTATGCCTTATGCGTTATGAGTAATACGTGATCCGTTATGCGTTATGCGTTATGCGTTATGCGTTATGCGTTATGCGTTATGCGTTATGTGTTATGCGTTGTGCGTTATCCGCTATGCGTTATGCGTTTTGCGTTATGCGTTATGCGTTATGCGTTGTGCGTTATGCGTTATGGGTTATAGGTTATGCGTTATGTGTCATGCGTTATGCGTTATGCGTTATGCGTTATGCGTTATGCATTATGCGTTATGCGTTATGCTTTATGCGTTATGCGTTATGAGTAATGCGTGATCCGTTATGTGTTATGCGTTATGCGTTATGCGTTATGCGTTTTGCGTTATGCGTTATGCCTTATGCGTTATGCGTTATGCGTTATGCGTTATGCGTTATGCGTTATGCGTTATGCGTTATGCGTTATGCGTTATGCGTTATGCGTTATGCGTTATGCGTTATGCGTTATGCGTTTTGCGTTATGCGTTATGCGTTATGCGTTGTGCGTTATGCGTTATGCGTTATAGGTTATGCGTTATGTGTCATGCGTTATGCGTTATGCGTTATGCGTTATGCATTACGCGTTATGCGTTATGCTTTATGCGTTATGCGTTATAAGTAATGCGTGATCCGTTATGTGTTATGCGTTATGCGTTATGCGTTATGCGTTTTGCGTTATGCGTTATGCCTTATGCGTTATGCGTTATGCGTTATGCGTTATGCGTTATGCGTTATGCGTTATGCGTTATGCGTTATGCGTTATGCGTTATGCGTTATGCGTTATGCGTTATGCGTTATGCGTTATGTGTTATGCGTTGTGCGTTATCCGCTATGCGTTATGCGTTTTGCGTTATGCGTTATGCGTTATGCGTTGTGCGTTATGCGTTATGCGTTATAGGTTATGCGTTATGTGTCATGCGTTATGCGTTATGCGTTATGCGTTATGCGTTATGCATTATGCGTTATGCGTTATGCTTTATGCGTTATGCGTTATGAGTAATGCGTGATCCGTTATGCGTTATGCGTTATGAGTAATGCGTGATCCGTTATGCGTTATGCGTTATGCGTTATGCGTTATGCGTTATGCGTTATGCGTTATGCGTTATGCGTTATGCGTTATGGGTTATGCGTTATGTGTTATGCGTTATGCGTTATGCGTTATGCGTTTTGCGTTATGCGTTATGCCTTATGCGTTATGCGTTATGCGTTATGCGTTATGCGTTATGCGTTATGCGTTATGGGTTATGCGTTATGTGTTATGAGTTATGCGTTATGCGTTATGCGTTATGCGTTATGCGTTATGGGTTATGAGTAATGCGTGATTCGTTATGCGTTATGCTTTATGCGTTATGAGTTACGCGTAATGCGTTATGCGTTATGCGTTATGGGTTATGCGTTATGTGTTATGAGTTATGCGTTATGCATTATGCGTTATGCGTTATGGGTTATGAGTAATGCGTGATCCGTTTTGCGTTATGCTTTATGCGTTATGAGTTACGCGTAATGCGTTATGCGTTATGCGTTATGGGTTATGAGTAATGCGTGATCCGTTATGCGTTATGCTTTATGCGTTATGAGTTACGCGTAATGCGTTATGCGCTATGGGTCATGCGTTAAGCGTTATGCGTTATGTGTTATGCGTTGTGCGTTATCCGCTATGCGTTATGCGTTTTGCGTTATGCGTTATGCGTTATGCGTTGTGCGTTATGCGTTATGCGTTATAGGTTATGCGTTATGTGTCATGCGTTATGCGTTATGCGTTATGCGTTATGCATTACGCGTTATGCGTTATGCTTTATGTGTTATGCGTTATAAGTAATGCGTGATCCGTTATGTGTTATGCGTTATGCGTTATGCGTTATGCGTTTTGCGTTATGCGTTATGCCTTATGCGTTATGCGTTATGCGTTATGCGTTATGCGTTATGCGTTATGCGTTATGCGTTATGCGTTATGAGAAATGCGTGATCCGTTATGCGTTATGCGTTATGAGTAATGCGTGATCCGTTATGCGTTATGCGTTATGCGTTATGCGTTATGCGTTATGCGTTATGCGTTATGCGTTATGCGTTATGCGTTATGGGTTATGCGTTATGCGTTATGCGTTATGCGTTATGCGTTATGCGTTATGCGTTATGCGTTATGCGTTATGCGTTATGCGTTATGCGTTATGCGTTATGCGTTATGCGTTATGCGTTATGCGTTATGCGTTATGCGTTATGCGTTATGCGTTATGCGTTATGCGTTATGCGTTATGTGTTATCCGTTATGAGTTATGAGTAATGCGTGATCCGTTATGCGTTATGCGTTATGAGTAATGCGTGATCCGTTATGCGTCATGCGTTATGAGTAATGCTTGATCCGTTACGCGTTATGCGTTATGCGTTATGCGTTATGGGTTATGCGTTATGCGTTATGCGTTATGCGTTATGAGTAATGCTTGATCCGTTACGCGTTATGCGTTATGCGTTATGCGTTATGGGTTATGCGTTATGTGTTATGAGTTATGCGTTATGCGTTATGCGTTATGCGTTATGCGTTATGCGTTATGCGTTATGGGTTATGAGTAATGCGTGATCCGTTATGCGTTATGCTTTATGCGTTATGAGTTACGCGTAATGCGTTATGCGTTATGCGTTATGGGTTATGAGTAATGCGTGATCCGTTATGCGTTATGCTTTATGCGTTATGAGTTACGCGTAATGCGTTATGCGCTATGGGTCATGCGTTAAGCGTTATGCGTTATGCGTTATGCGTTATGGGTTATGCGTTATGGGTTATGAGTAATGCGTTTTCCGTTATGCGTTATGCTTTATGCGTTATGAGTTACGCGTAATGCGTTATGCGCTATGGGTCATGCGTTAAGCGCTATGCGTTATGCGTTATGCGTTATGGGTTATCCGTTATGCGTTATCCGTTATGCGTTATGCGTTATGCGTTATGCGTTATGCGTTATGCGATATGCGTTATGCGTTATGCGTTATGCGTTATGCGTTATGCGTTATGCGTTATGCGTTATGCGTTATGCGTTATGCGTTATGCGTTATGCGTTATGCGTTATGCGTTATGCGTTATGCGTTATGAGTAATGCGTGATCCGTTATGCGTTATGCGTTATGCGTTATGCGTTATGCGTTATGTGTTATGCGTTGTGCGTTATCCGCTATGCGTTATGCGTTTTGCGTTATGCGTTATGCGTTATGCGTTGTGCGTTATGCGTTATGAGTAATGCGTGATCCGTTATGCGTTATGCGTTATGAGTAATGCGTGATCCGTTATGCGTTATGCGTTATGCGTTATGCGTTATGCGTTATGCGTTATACGTTATGCGTTATGGGTTATGCGTTATGTGTTATGCGTTATGCGTTATGCGTTATGCGTTTTGCGTTATGCGTTATGCCTTATGCGTTATGCGTTATGCGTTATGCGTTATGCGCTATGGGTCATGCGTTAAGCGTTATGCGTTATGCGTTATGCGTTATGGGTTATGAGTAATGCGTGATCCGTTGTGCGTTATGCTTTATGCGTTATGAGTTACGCGTAATGCGTTATGCGCTATGGGTCATGCGTTAAGCGTTATGCGTTATGCGTTATGCGTTATGGGTTATGTGTTATGCGTTATGCGTTATGCGTTATGCGTTATGCGTTATGCGTTATTCGTTATGGGTTATCCGTTATGCGTTATCCGTTATGCGTTATGCGTTATGCGTTATGCGTTATGGGTTATGAGTAATGCGTGATCCGTTGTGCGTTATGCTTTATGCGTTATGAGTTACGCGTAATGCGTTATGCTCTATGGGTCATGCGTTAATCGTTATGCGTTATGCGTTATGCGTTATGGGTTATGAGTAATGCGTGATCCGTTGTGCGTTATGCTTTATGCGTTATGAGTTACGCGTAATGCGTTATGCGCTATGGGTCATGCGTTAAACGTTATGCGTTATGCGTTATGGGTTATGTGTTATGCGTTATGCGTTATACGTTATGCGTTATGCGTTATGCGTTATGCGTTATGCGTTATGGGTTATCCGTTATGCGTTATCCGTTATGCGTTATGCGTTATGCGTTATGCGTTATGCGTTATGCGATATGCGTTATGCGTTATGCGTTATGCGTTATGCGTTATGCGATATGCGTTATGCGTTATGCCTTATGCGTTATGAGTAATGCGTGATCCGTTATGCGTTATGCGTTATGCGTTATACGTTATGCGTTATGCGTTATGTGTTATGCGTTGTGCGTTATCCGCTATGCGTTATGCGTTATGCGTTATGCGTTGTGCGTTATGCGTTATGCGTTATAGGTTATGCGTTATGTGTCATGCGTTATGCGTTATGCGTTATGCGTTATGCATTACGCGTTATGCGTTATGCTTTATGCGTTATGCGTTATAAGTAATGCGTGATCCGATATGTGTTATGCGTTATGCGTTATGCGTTATGCATTTTGCGTTATGCGTTATGCCTTATGCGTTATGCGTTATGCGTTATGCGTTATGCGTTATGCGTTATGCGTTATGCGTTATGCGTTATGCGTTATGCGTTATGCGTTATGCGTTATGCGTTATGCGTTATGCGTTATGCGTTATGCGTTATGCGTTATGCCTTATGCGTTATGAGTAATGCGTGATCCGTTATGCGTTATGCGTTATGCGTTATGCGTTATGCGTTATGCGTTATGCGTTATGTGTTATGCGTTGTGCGTTATCCGCTATGCGTTATGCGTTTTGCGTTATGGGTTATGAGTAATGCGTGATTCGTTATGCGTTATGCTTTATGCGTTATGAGTTACGCGTAATGCGTTATGCGTTATGCGTTATGGGTTATGCGTTATGGGTTATGAGTAATGCGTGATTCGTTATGCGTTATGCTTTATGCGTTATGAGTTACGCGTAATGCGTTATGCGTTATGCGTTATGGGTTATGCGTTATGTGTTATGAGTTATGCGTTATGCATTATGCGTTATGCGTTATGGGTTATGAGTAATGCGTGATCCGTTTTGCGTTATGCTTTATGCGTTATGAGTTACGCGTAATGCGTTATGCGTTATGCGTTATGGGTTATGAGTAATGCGTGATCCGTTATGCGTTATGCTTTATGCGTTATGAGTTACGCGTAATGCGTTATGCGCTATGGGTCATGCGTTAAGCGTTATGCGTTATGCGTTATGCGTTATGTGTTATGCGTTATGCGTTATGGGTTATCCGTTATGCGTTATCCGTTATGCGTTATGCGTTATGCGTTATGCGTTATGCGTTATGCGATATGCGTTATGCGTTATGCGTTATGCGTTATGCGTTATGCGTTATGCGATATGCGTTATGCGTTATGCCTTATGCGTTATGAGTAATGCGTGATCCGTTATGCGTTATGCGTTATGCGTTATGCGTTATGGGTTATGCGTTATGCGTTATGCGTTATGCGTTATGCGTTATGAGTAATGCTTGATCCGTTACGCGTTATGCGTTATGCGTTATGCGTTATGGGTTATGCGTTATCTGTTATGAGTTATGCGTTATGCGTTATGCGTTATGCGTTATGCGTTATGCGTTATGGGTTATGAGTAATGCGTGATCCGTTATGCGTTATGCTTTATGCGTTATGAGTTACGCATAATGCGTTATGCGTTATGCGTTATGGGTTATGAGTAATGCGTGATCCGTTATGCGTTATGCTTTATGCGTTATGAGTTACGCGTAATGCGTTATGCGCTATGGGTCATGCGTTAAGCGTTATGCGTTATGCGTTATGCGTTATGGGTTATGCGTTATGGGTTATGAGTAATGCGTGATCCGTTATGCGTTATGGTTTATGCGTTATGAGTTACGCGTAATGCGTTATGCGTTATGCGTTATGGGTTATGAGTAATGCGTGATCCGTTATGCGTTATGCTTTATGCGTTATGAGTTACGCGTAATGCGTTATGCGCTATGGGTCATGCGTTAAGCGTTATGAGTTACGCGTAATGCGTTATGCGTTATGCGTTATGGGTTATGAGTAATGCGTGATCCGTTATGCGTTATGCTTTATGCGTTATGAGTTACGCGTAATGCGTTATGCGCTATGGGTCATGCGTTAAGCGTTATGCGTTATGCGTTATGCGTTATGGGTTATGAGTAATGCGTGATCCGTTGTGCGTTATGCTTTATGCGTTATGAGTTACGCGTAATGCGTTATGCGCGATGGGTCATGCGTTAAGCGTTATGCGTTATGCGTTATGGGTTATGTGTTATGCGTTATGCGTTATACGTTATGCGTTATGCGTTATGCGTTATGCGTTATGCGTTATGGGTTATCCGTTATGCGTTATCCGTTATGCGTTATGCGTTATGCGTTATGCGTTATGCGTTATGCGATATGCGTTATGCGTTATGCGTTATGCGTTATGCGTTATGCGATATGCGATATGCGTTATGCGTTATGCCTTATGCGTTATGAGTAATGCGTGATCCGTTATGCGTTATGCGTTATGCGTTATGCGTTATGCGTTATGCGTTATGTGTTATGCGTTGTGCGTTATCCGCTATGCGTTATGCGTTTTGCGTTATGCGTTATGCGTTATGCGTTGTGCGTTATGCGTTATGGGTTATAGGTTATGCGTTATGTGTCATGCGTGATCCGTTATGTGTTATGCGTTATGCGTTATGCGTTATGCGTTTTGCGTTATGCGTTATGCCTTATGCGTTATGCGTTATGCGTTATGCGTTATGCGTTATGCGTTATGCGTTATGCGTTATGCGTTATGCGTTATGCGTTATGCGTTATGCGTTATGCGTTATGCGTTATGCGTTATGCGTTATGCGTTATGCGTTATGCGTTATGCGTTATGCGTTATGCGTTATGCGTTATGCGTTATGCGTTATGCGTTATGCGTTATGCGTTATGCGTTATGCGTTATGCGTTATGCGTTATGTGAAATGCGTGATCCGTTATGCGTTATGCGTTATGAGTAATGCGTTATGCGTTATGCGTTATGCGTTATGCGTTATGCGTTATGCGTTATGCGTTATGCGTTATGTGTTATCCGTTATGAGTTATGAGTAATGCGTGATCCGTTATGCGTTATGCGTTATGAGTAATGCTTGATCCGTTACGCGTTATGCGTTATGCGTTATGCGTTATGCGTTATGCGTTATGCGTTATGCGTTATGGGTTATGCGTTATGCGTTATGCGTTATGCGTTATGCGTTATGAGTAATGCTTGATCCGTTACGCGTTATGCGTTATGCGTTATGCGTTATGGGTTATGCGTTATCTGTTATGAGTTATGCGTTATGCGTTATGCGTTATGCGTTATGCGTTATGCGTTATGGGTTATGAGTAATGCGTGATCCGTTATGCGTTATGCTTTATGCGTTATGAGTTACGCATAACGCATTACGCGTTATGCGTTATGGGTTATGAGTAATGCGTGATCCGTTATGCGTTATGCTTTATGCGTTATGAGTTACGCGTAATGCGTTATGCGCTATGGGTCATGCGTTAAGCGTTATGCGTTATGCGTTATGCGTTATGGGTTATGCGTTATGGGTTATGAGTAATGCGTGATCCGTTATGCGTTATGGTTTATGCGTTATGAGTTACGCGTAATGCGTTATGCGTTATGCGTTATGGGTTATGAGTAATGCGTGATCCGTTATGCGTTATGCTTTATGCGTTATGAGTTACGCGTAATGCGTTATGCGCTATGGGTCATGCGTTAAGCGTTATGAGTTACGCGTAATGCGTTATGCGTTATGCGTTATGGGTTATGAGTAATGCGTGATCCGTTATGCGTTATGCTTTATGCGTTATGAGTTACGCGTAATGCGTTATGCGCTATGGGTCATGCGTTAAGCGTTATGCGTTATGCGTTATGCGTTATGGGTTATGAGTAATGCGTGATCCGTTGTGCGTTATGCTTTATGCGTTATGAGTTACGCGTAATGCGTTATGCGCGATGGGTCATGCGTTAAGCGTTATGCGTTATGCGTTATGCGTTATGCGTTATGCGTTATGCGTTATACGTTATGCGTTATGCGTTATGCGTTATGCGTTATGCGTTATGGGTTATCCGTTATGCGTTATCCGTTATGCGTTATGCGTTATGCGTTATGCGTTATGCGTTATGCGATATGCGTTATGCGTTATGCGTTATGCGTTATGCGTTATGCGATATGCGATATGCGTTATGCGTTATGCCTTATGCGTTATGAGTAATGCGTGATCCGTTATGCGTTATGCGTTATGCGTTATGCGTTATGCGTTATGCGTTATGTGTTATGCGTTGTGCGTTATCCGCTATGCGTTATGCGTTTTGCGTTATGCGTTATGCGTTATGCGTTGTGCGTTATGCGTTATGGGTTATAGGTTATGCGTTATGTGTCATGCGTTATGCGTTATGCGTTATGCGTTATGCGTTATGCATTATGCGTTATGCGTTATGCTTTATGCGTTATGCGTTATGAGTAATGCGTGATCCGTTATGTGTTATGCGTTATGCGTTATGCGTTATGCGTTTTGCGTTATGCGTTATGCCTTATGCGTTATGCGTTATGCGTTATGCGTTATGCGTTATGCGTTATGCGTTATGCGTTATGCGTTATGCGTTATGCGTTATGCGTTATGCGTTATGCGTTATGCGTAATGCGTTATGCGTTATGCGTTATGCGTTATGCGTTATGCGTTATGCGTTATGCGTTATGCGTTATGCGTTATGCGTTATGCGTTATGCGTTATGCGTTATGCGTTATGCGTTATGCGTTATGCGTTATGCGTTATGCGTTATGCGTTATGCGTTATGCGTTATGCGTTATGCGTTATGCGTTATGCGTTATGAGAAATGCGTGATCCGTTATGCGTTATGCGTTATGAGTAATGCGTGATCCGTTATGCGTTATGCGTTATGCGTTATGCTTTATGCGTTATGCGTTATGCGTTATGCGTTATGCGTTATGCGTTATGTGTTATCCGTTATGAGTTATGAGTAATGCGTGATCCGTTATGCGTTATGCGTTATGAGTAATGCTTGATCCGTTACGCGTTATTCGTTATGCGTTATGCGTTATGGGTTATGCGTTATGCGTTATGCGTTATGCGTTATGAGTAATGCTTGATCCGTTACGCGTTATGCGTTATGCGTTATGCGTTATGGGTTATGCGTTATGTGTTATGAGTTATGCGTTATGCGTTATGCGTTATGCGTTATGCGTTATGCGTTATGGGTTATGAGTAATGCGTGATCCGTTATGCGTTATGCTTTATGCGTTATGAGTTACGCGTAATGCGTTATGCGTTATGCGTTATGGGTTATGAGTAATGCGTGATCCGTTATGCGTTATGCTTTATGCGTTATGAGTTACGCGTAATGCGTTATGCGCTATGGGTCATGCGTTAAGCGTTATGCGTTATGCGTTATGCGTTATGGGTTATGCGTTATGGGTTATGAGTAATGCGTGATCCGTTATGCGTTATGGTTTATGCGTTATGAGTTACGCGTAATGCGTTATGCGTTATGCGTTATGGGTTATGAGTAATGCGTGATCCGTTATGCGTTATGCTTTATGCGTTATGAGTTACGCGTAATGCGTTATGCGCTATGGGTCATGCGTTAAGCGTTATGCGTTATGCGTTATGCGTTATGCGTTATGGGTTATGCGTTATGGGTTATGAGTAATGCGTGATCCGTTATGCGTTATGGTTTATGCGTTATGAGTTACGCGTAATGCGTTATGCGCTATGGGTCATGCGTTAAGCGTTATGCGTTATGCGTTATGCGTTATGGGTTATGTGTTATGCGTTATGCGTTATGCGTTATGCGTTATGCGTTATGCGTTATGCGTTATGCGTTATGCGTTATGCGTTATGCGTTATGCGTTATGCGTTATGCGTTATGCGTTATGCGTTATGCGTTATGCGTTATGAGAAATGCGTGATCCGTTATGCGTTATGCGTTATGAGTAATGCGTTATGCGTTATGCGTTATGCGTTATGCGTTATGCGTTATGCGTTATGCGTTATGCGTTATGTGTTATCCGTTATGAGTTATGAGTAATGCGTGATCCGTTATGCGTTATGCGTTATGAGTAATGCTTGATCCGTTACGCGTTATGCGTTATGCGTTATGCGTTATGCGTTATGCGTTATGCGTTATGCGTTATGCGTTATGCGTTATGCGTTATGCGTTATGCGTTATGCGTTATGCGTTATGCGTTATGCGTTATGCGTTATGCGTTATGCGTTATGCGTTATGCGTTATGCGTTATGCGTTATGCGTTATGCGTTATGCGTTATGAGAAATGCGTGATCCGTTATGCGTTATGCGTTATGAGTAATGCGTTATGCGTTATGCGTTATGCGTTATGCGTTATGCGTTATGCGTTATGCGTTATGCGTTATGTGTTATCCGTTATGAGTTATGAGTAATGCGTGATCCGTTATGCGTTATGCGTTATGAGTAATGCTTGATCCGTTACGCGTTATGCGTTATGCGTTATGCGTTATGCGTTATGCGTTATGCGTTATGCGTTATGGGTTATGCGTTATGCGTTATGCGTTATGCGTTATGCGTTATGAGTAATGCTTGATCCGTTACGCGTTATGCGTTATGCGTTATGCGTTATGGGTTATGCGTTATCTGTTATGAGTTATGCGTTATGCGTTATGCGTTATGCGTTATGCGTTATGCGTTATGGGTTATGAGTAATGCGTGATCCGTTATGCGTTATGCTTTATGCGTTATGAGTTACGCATAATGCGTTATGCGTTATGCGTTATGGGTTATGAGTAATGCGTGATCCGTTATGCGTTATGCTTTATGCGTTATGAGTTACGCGTAATGCGTTATGCGCTATGGGTCATGCGTTAAGCGTTATGCGTTATGCGTTATGCGTTATGGGTTATGCGTTATGGGTTATGAGTAATGCGTGATCCGTTATGCGTTATGGTTTATGCGTTATGAGTTACGCGTAATGCGTTATGCGTTATGCGTTATGGGTTATGAGTAATGCGTGATCCGTTATGCGTTATGCTTTATGCGTTATGAGTTACGCGTAATGCGTTATGCGCTATGGGTCATGCGTTAAGCGTTATGAGTTACGCGTAATGCGTTATGCGTTATGCGTTATGGGTTATGAGTAATGCGTGATCCGTTATGCGTTATGCTTTATGCGTTATGAGTTAAGCGTAATGCGTTATGCGCTATGGGTCATGCGTTAAGCGTTATGCGTTATGCGTTATGCGTTATGGGTTATGAGTAATGCGTGATCCGTTGTGCGTTATGCTTTATGCGTTATGAGTTACGCGTAATGCGTTATGCGCGATGGGTCATGCGTTAAGCGTTATGCGTTATGCGTTATGGGTTATGTGTTATGCGTTATGCGTTATACGTTATGCGTTATGCGTTATGCGTTATGCGTTATGCGTTATGGGTTATCCGTTATGCGTTATCCGTTATGCGTTATGCGTTATGCGTTATGCGTTATGCGTTATGCGATATGCGTTATGCGTTATGCGTTATGCGTTATGCGTTATGCGATATGCGATATGCGTTATGCGTTATGCCTTATGCGTTATGAGTAATGCGTGATCCGTTATGCGTTATGCGTTATGCGTTATGCGTTATGCGTTATGTGTTATGCGTTGTGCGTTATCCGCTATGCGTTAGGCGTTTTGCGTTATGCGTTATGCGTTATGCGTTGTGCGTTATGCGTTATGGGTTATAGGTTATGCGTTATGTGTCATGCGTTATGCGTTATGCGTTATGCGTTATGCGTTATGCATTATGCGTTATGCGTTATGCTTTATGCGTTATGCGTTATGAGTAATGCGTGATCCGTTATGTGTTATGCGTTATGCGTTATGCGTTATGCGTTTTGCGTTATGCGTTATGCCTTATGCGTTATGCGTTATGCGTTATGCGTTATGCGTTATGCGTTATGCGTTATGCGTTATGCGTTATGCGTTATGCGTTATGCGTTATGCGTTATGCGTTATGCGTTATGCGTTATGCGTTATGCGTAATGCGTTATGCGTTATGCGTTATGCGTTATGCGTTATGCGTTATGCGTTATGCGTTATGCGTTATGCGTTATGCGTTATGCGTTATGCGTTATGCGTTATGCGTTATGCGTTATGCGTTATGCGTTATGCGTTATGCGTTATGCGTTATGCGTTATGCGTTATGCGTTATGCGTTATGCGTTATGCGTTATGAGAAATGCGTGATCCGTTATGCGTTATGCGTTATGAGTAATGCGTGATCCGTTATGCGTTATGCGTTATGCGTTATGCTTTATGCGTTATGCGTTATGCGTTATGCGTTATGCGTTATGCGTTATGTGTTATCCGTTATGAGTTATGAGTAATGCGTGATCCGTTATGCGTTATGCGTTATGAGTAATGCTTGATCCGTTACGCGTTATGCGTTATGCGTTATGCGTTATGGGTTATGCGTTATGCGTTATGCGTTATGCGTTATGAGTAATGCTTGATCCGTTACGCGTTATGCGTTATGCGTTATGCGTTATGGGTTATGCGTTATGTGTTATGAGTTATGCGTTATGCGTTATGCGTTATGCGTTATGCGTTATGCGTTATGGGTTATGAGTAATGCGTGATCCGTTATGCGTTATGCTTTATGCGTTATGAGTTACGCGTAATGCGTTATGCGTTATGCGTTATGGGTTATGAGTAATGCGTGATCCGTTATGCGTTATGCTTTATGCGTTATGAGTTACGCGTAATGCGTTATGCGCTATGGGTCATGCGTTAAGCGTTATGCGTTATGCGTTATGCGTTATGGGTTATGCGTTATGGGTTATGAGTAATGCGTGATCCGTTATGCGTTATGGTTTATGCGTTATGAGTTACGCGTAATGCGTTATGCGTTATGCGTTATGGGTTATGAGTAATGCGTGATCCGTTATGCGTTATGCTTTATGCGTTATGAGTTACGCGTAATGCGTTATGCGCTATGGGTCATGCGTTAAGCGTTATGCGTTATGCGTTATGCGTTATGCGTTATGGGTTATGCGTTATGGGTTATGAGTAATGCGTGATCCGTTATGCGTTATGGTTTATGCGTTATGAGTTACGCGTAATGCGTTATGCGCTATGGGTCATGCGTTAAGCGTTATGCGTTATGCGTTATGCGTTATGGGTTATGTGTTATGCGTTATGCGTTATGCGTTATGCGTTATGGGTTATCCGTTATGCGTTATCCGTTATGCGTTATGCGTTATGCGTTATGCGTTATGCGTTATGCGTTATGCGATATGCGTTATGCGTTAAGCGTTATGCGTTATGCGTTATGCGTTATGCGTTATGCGTTATGCGTTATGCGTTATGCGTTATGCGTTATGCGTTATGCGTTATGCGTTATGCGTTATGCGTTATGCGTTATGCGTTATGCCTTATGCGTTATGAGTAATGCGTGATCCGTTATGCGTTATGCGTTATGCGTTATGCGTTATGCGTTATGTGTTATGCGTTGTGCGTTATCCGCTATGCGTTATGCGTTTTGCGTTATGCGTTATGCGTTATGCGTTGTGCGTTATGCGTTATGCGTTATAGGTTATGCGTTATGTGTCATGCGTTATGCGTTATGCGTTATGCGTTATGCGTTATGCGTTATGCATTACGCGTTATGCGTTATGCTTTATGCGTTATGCGTTATAAGTAATGCGTGATCCGTTATGTGTTATGCGTTATGCGTTATGCGTTATGCGTTTTGCGTTATGCGTTATGCCTTATGCGTTATGCGTTATGCGTTATGCGTTATGCGTTATGCGTTATGCGTTATGCGTTATGCGTTATGCGTTATGCGTTATGAGTAATGCGTGATCCGTTACGCGTTATGCGTTATGAGTAATGCTTGATCCGTTACGAGTTATGCGTTATGCGTTATGCGTTATGGGTTATGCGTTATGTGTTATGAGTTATGCGTTATGCGTTATGCGTTATGCGTTATGCATTATGGGTTATGAGTAATGCGTGATCCGTTATGCGTTATGCTTTATGCGTTATGAGTTATGCGTTTTGCGTTATGCGTTATGCCTTATGCGTTATGCGTTATGCGTTATGCGTTATGCGTTATGCATTATGCGTTATGCGTTATGCTTTATGCGTTATGCGTTATGAGTAATGCGTGATCCGTTATGTGTTATGCGTTATGCGTTATGCGTTTTGCGTTATGCGTCATGCCTTATGCGTTATGCGTTATGCGTTATGCGTTATGCGTTATGCGTTATGCGTTATGCGTTATGCGTTATGCGTTTTGCGTTATGCGTTATGCGTTATGCGTTATGCGTTATGCGTTATGCGTTATGCGTTATGCGTTATGCGTTATGCGTTATGCGTTATGCGTTATGCGTTATGCGTTATGAGAAATGCGTGATCCGTTATGCGTTATGCGTTATGAGTAATGCGTGATCCGTTATGCGTTATGCGTTATGCGTTATGCGTTATGCGTTATGCGTTATGCGTTATGCGTTATGCGTTATGGGTTATGCGTTATGGGTTATGCGTTATGCGTTATGCGTTATGCGTTATGCGTTATGCGTTATGCGTTATGCGTTATGTGTTATCCGTTATGAGTTATGAGTAATGCGTGATCCGTTATGCGTTATGCGTTATGAGTAATGCTTGATCCGTTACGCGTTATGCGTTATGCGTTATGCGTTATGGGTTATGCGTTATGCGTTATGCGTTATGCGTTATGCGTTATGAGTAATGCTTGATCCGTTACGCGTTATGCGTTATGCGTTATGCGTTATGGGTTATGCGTTATGTGTTATGAGTTATGCGTTATGCGTTATGCGTTATGCGTTATGCGTAATGCGTTATGCGTTATGCGTTATGGGTTATGAGTAATGCGTGATCCGTTATGCGTTATGCTTTATGCGTTATGAGTTACGCGTAATGCGTTATGCGTTATGCGTTATGGGTTATGAGTAATGCGTGATCCGTTATGCGTTATGCTTTATGCGTTATGAGTTACGCGTAATGCGTTATGCGCTATGGGTCATGCGTTAAGCGTTATGCGTTATGCGTTATGCGTTATGGGTTATGCGTTATGGGTTATGAGTAATGCGTGATCCGTTATGCGTTATGGTTTATGCGTTATGAGTTACGCGTAATGCGTTATGCGCTATGGGTCATGCGTTAAGCGTTATGCGTAATGCGTTATGCGTTATGGGTTATGTGTTATGCGTTATGCGTTATGCGTTATGCGTTATGCGTTATGCGTTATGGGTTATCCGTTATGCGTTATCCGTTATGCGTTATGCGTTATGCGTTATGCGTTATGCGTTATGCGTTATGCGATATGCGTTATGCGTTAAGCGTTATGCGTTATGCGTTATGCGTTATGCGTTATGCGTTATGCGTTATGCGTTATGCGTTATGCGTTATGCCTTATGCGTTATGAGTAATGCGTGATCCGTTATGCGTTATGCGTTATGCGTTATGCGTTATGCGTTATGTGTTATGCGTTGTGCGTTATCCGCTATGCGTTATGCGTTATGCGTTATGCGTTATGCGTTATGCGTTATGCGTTATGCGTTATGCGTTATGCGTTATGCGTTATGCGTTATGCGTTATGCGTTATGCGTTATGTGTTATGCGTTATGCGTTATGCGTTATGGGTTATCCGTTATGCGTTATCCGTTATGCGTTTTGCGTTATGCGTTATGCGTTATGCGTTATGCGTTATGCGATATGCGTTATGCGTTATGCGTTATGCGTTATGCGTTATGCGTTATGCGTTATGCGTTATGCGATATGCGTTATGCGTTATGCGTTATGCGTTATGCGTTATGCGTTATGCGTTATGCGTTATGCGTTATGCGTTATGCGTTATGCGTTATGCGTTATGCGTTATGCGTTATGCGTTATGCGTTATGAGTAATGCGTGATCCGTTATGCGTTATGCGTTATGCGTTATGCGTTATGTGTTATGCGTTGTGCGTTATCCGCTATGCGTTATGCGTTTTGCGTTATGCGTTATGCGTTATGCGTTGTGCGTTATGCGTTATGCGTTATGCGTTATGCGTTATGCGTTATGCGTTATGCGTTATGCGTTATGCGTTATGCTTTATGCGTTATGCGTTATAAGTAATGCGTGATCCGTTATGCGTTATGCGTTATGCGTTATGCGTTATGCGTTATGCGTTATACGTTATGCGTTATGCGTTATGCGTTATGAGTAATGCGTGATCCGTTATGCGTTATGCGTTATGCGTTATGCGTTATGTGTTATGCGTTGTGCGTTATCCGCTATGCGTTATGCGTTTTGCGTTATGCGTTATGCGTTATGCGTCGTGCGTTATGCGTTATGCGTTATAGGTTATGCGTTATGTGTTATGCGTTATGCGTTATGCGTTATGCGTTATGCATTATGCGTTATGCGTTATGCTTTATGCGTTATGCGTTATGAGTAATGCGTGATCCGTTATGTGTTATGCGTTATGCGTTATGCGTTTTGCGTTATGCGTTATGCGTTATGCGTTATGCGTTATGCGTTATGCGTTATGCGTTATGCGTTATGCGTTATGCGTTATGCGTTATGCGTTATGCGGTATGCGTTATGCGTTATGCGTTATGCGTTATGCGTTATGAGAAATGCGTGATCCGTTATGCGTTATGCGTTATGAGTAATGCGTGATCCGTTATGCGTTATGCGTTATGCGTTATGCGTTATGCGTTATGCGTTATGCGTTATGCGTTATGCGTTATGCGTTATGCGTGATCCGTTATGCGTTATGCGTTATGAGTAATGCGTGATCCGTTATGCGTTATGCGTTATGCGTTATGCGTTATGGGTTATGCGTTATGTGTTATGCGTTATGAGTTATGCGTTATGCGTTATGCGTTATGGGTTATGAGTTATGCGTGACCCGTTATGCGTTATGCTTTTTGCGTTATGAGTTACGGGTAATGCGTTATGCGCTATGGGTCATGCGTTAAGCGTTATGCGTTATGCGTTATGCGTTATGGGTTATGCGTTATGTGTCATGCGTTATGCGTTATGCGTTATGCGTTATGCGTTATGCGTTATGCGTTATGCGTTATGGGTTAACCGTTATGCGTTATGCGTTATGCGATATGCGTTATGCGTTATGCGTTATGCGTTATGCGTTATGCGATATGCGTTATGCGTAATGCGTTATGCGTTATGCGTTATGCGTTATGCGTTATGCGTTATGCGTTATGCGTTATGCGTTATGCGTTATGCGTTATGCTTTATGCGTTATGCGTTATAAGTAATGCGTGATCCGTTATGCGTTATGCGTTATGCGTTATGCGTTATGCGTTATACGTTATGCGTTATGCGTTATGCGTTATGAGTAATGCGTGATCCGTTATGCGTTATGCGTTATGCGTTATGCGTTATGTGTTATGCGTTGTGCGTTATCCGCTATGCGTTATGCGTTTTGCGTTATGCGTTATGCGTTATGCGTCGTGCGTTATGCGTTATGCGTTAT
Source organism: Lasioglossum morio (assembly GCA_916610235.2). NCBI lineage: Eukaryota > Metazoa > Arthropoda > Insecta > Hymenoptera > Halictidae > Lasioglossum > Lasioglossum morio. The sequence continues at coordinate 1,281,081 of CAKAJA020000257.1, forward strand.
AGGTTATGCGTTATGTGTTATGCGTTATGCGTTATGCGTTATGCGTTATGCATTATGCGTTATGCGTTATGCTTTATGCGTTATGCGTTATGAGTAATGCGTGATCCGTTATGTGTTATGCGTTATGCGTTATGCGTTTTGCGTTATGCGTTATGCGTTATGCGTTATGCGTTATGCGTTATGCGTTATGCGTTATGCGTTATGCGTTATGCGTTATGCCTTATGCGTTATGAGTAATGCGTGATCCGTTATGCGTTATGCGTTATGCGTTATGCGTTATGCGTTATGTGTTATGCGTTGTGCGTTATCCGCTATGCGTTATGCGTTATGCGTTATGCGTTATGCGTTATGCGTTATGCGTTATGCGTTATGCGTTATGCGTTATGCGTTATGCGTTATGCGTTATGCGTTATGGGTTATCCGTTATGCGTTATCCGTTATGCGTTTTGCGTTATGCGTTATGCGTTATGCGTTATGCGTTATGCGATATGCGTTATGCGTTATGCGTTATGCGTTATGCGTTATGCGTTATGCGTTATGCGTTATGCGATATGCGTTATGCGTTATGCGTTATGCGTTATGCGTTATGCGTTATGCGTTATGCGTTATGCGTTATGCGTTATGCGTTATGCGTTATGCGTTATGCGTTATGCGTTATGAGTAATGCGTGATCCGTTATGCGTTATGCGTTATGCGTTATGCGTTATGTGTTATGCGTTGTGCGTTATCCGCTATGCGTTATGCGTTTTGCGTTATGCGTTATGCGTTATGCGTTGTGCGTTATGCGTTATGCGTTATGCGTTATGCGTTATGCGTTATGCGTTATGCGTTATGCGTTATGCGTTATGCTTTATGCGTTATGCGTTATAAGTAATGCGTGATCCGTTATGCGTTATGCGTTATGCGTTATGCGTTATGCGTTATGCGTTATACGTTATGCGTTATGCGTTATGCGTTATGAGTAATGCGTGATCCGTTATGCGTTATGCTTTATGCGTTATGAGTTACGCGTAATGCGTTATGCGTTATGCGTTATGGGTTATGAGTAATGCGTGATCCGTTATGCGTTATGCTTTATGCGTTATGAGTTACGCGTAATGCGTTATGCGCTATGGGTCATGCGTTAAGCGTTATGCGTTATGCGTTATGCGTTATGGGTTATGCGTTATGGGTTATGAGTAATGCGTGATCCGTTATGCGTTATGGTTTATGCGTTATGAGTTACGCGTAATGCGTTATGCGTTATGCGTTATGGGTTATGAGTAATGCGTGATCCGTTATGCGTTATGCTTTATGCGTTATGAGTTACGCGTAATGCGTTATGCGCTATGGGTCATGCGTTAAGCGTTATGCGTTATGCGTTATGCGTTATGCGTTATGCGTTATGCGTTATGCGTTATGCGTTATGCGTTATGCGTTATGCGTTATGCGTTATGCGTTATGCGTTATGCGTTATGCGTTATGCGTTATGCCTTATGCGTTATGCGTTATGCGTTATGCGTTATGCGTTATGCGTTATGCGTTATGCCTTATGCGTTATGAGTAATGCGTGATCCGTTATGCGTTATGCGTTATGCGTTATGCGTTATGCGTTATGTGTTATGCGTTGTGCGTTATCCGCTATGCGTTATGCGTTTTGCGTTATGCGTTATGCGTTATGCGTTATGCGTTATGCGTTATGCGATATGCGTTATGCGTTAAGCGTTATGCGTTATGCGTTATGCGTTATGCGTTATGCGTTATGCGTTATGCGTTATGCGTTATGCGTTATGCGTTATGCGTTATGCGTTATGCGTTATGCGTTATGCGTTATGCGTTATGCGTTATGCCTTATGCGTTATGCGTTATGCGTTATGCGTTATGCGTTATGCGTTATGCGTTATGCCTTATGCGTTATGAGTAATGCGTGATCCGTTATGCGTTATGCGTTATGCGTTATGCGTTATGTGTTATGCGTTGTGCGTTATCCGCTATGCGTTATGCGTTTTGCGTTATGCGTTATGCGTTATGCGTTGTGCGTTATGCGTTATGCATTACGCGTTATGCGTTATGCTTTATGCGTTATGCGTTATAAGTAATGCGTGATCCGTTATGTGTTATGCGTTATGCGTTATGCGTTATGCGTTTTGCGTTATGCGTTATGCCTTATGCGTTATGCGTTATGCGTTATGCGTTATGCGTTATGCGTTATGCGTTATGCGTTATGCGTTATGCGTTATGAGTAATGCGTGATCCGTTACGCGTTATGCGTTATGAGTAATGCTTGATCCGTTACGCGTTATGCGTTATGCGTTATGCGTTATGGGTTATGCGTTATGTGTTATGAGTTATGCGTTATGCGTTATGCGTTATGCGTTATGCGTTATGGGTTATGAGTAATGCGTGATCCGTTATGCGTTATGCTTTATGCGTTATGAGTTATGCGTTTTGCGTTATGCGTTATGCCTTATGCGTTATGCGTTATGCGTTATGCGTTATGCGTTATGCGTTATGCGTTATGCGTTATGCGTTATGCGTTATGCGTTATGCGTTATGCGTTATGCGTTATGAGTAATGCTTGATCCGTTACGCGTTATGCGTTATGCGTTATGCGTTATGTGTTATGCGTTGTGCGTTATCCGCTATGCGTTATGCGTTTTGCGTTATGCGTTATGCGTTGTGCGTTATGCGTTATGGGTTATGGGTTATGCGTTATGTGTCATGCGTTATGCGTTATGCGTTATGCGTTAAGCATTATGCGTTATGCGTTATGCTTTATGCGTTATGCGTTATGAGTAATGCGTGATCCGTTATGTGTTATGCGTTATGCGTTATGCGTTTTGCGTTATGCGGCATGCCTTATGCGTTATGCGTTATGCGTTATGCGTTATGCGTTATGCGTTATGCGTTATGCGTTATGCGTTTTGCGTTATGCGTTATGCGTTATGCGTTATGCGTTATGCGTTATGCGTTATGCGTTATGCGTTATGCTTTATGCGTTATGAGTTACGCGTAATGCGTTATGCGTTATGCGTTATGGGTTATGAGTAATGCGTGATCCGTTATGCGTTATGCTTTATGCGTTATGAGTTACGCGTAATGCGTTATGCGCTATGGGTCATGCGTTAAGCGTTATGCGTTATGCGTTATGCGTTATGGGTTATGCGTTATGGGTTATGAGTAATGCGTGATCCGTTATGCGTTATGGTTTATGCGTTATGAGTTACGCGTAATGCGTTATGCGTTATGCGTTATGGGTTATGAGTAATGCGTGATCCGTTATGCGTTATGCTTTATGCGTTATGAGTTACGCGTAATGCGTTATGCGCTATGGGTCATGCGTTAAGCGTTATGCGTTATGCGTTATGCGTTATGCGTTATGCGTTATGCGTTATGCGTTATGCGTTATGCGTTATGCGTTATGCGTTATGCGTTATGCGTTATGCGTTATGCGTTATGCGTTATGCCTTATGCGTTATGCGTTATGCGTTATGCGTTATGCGTTATGCGTTATGCGTTATGCCTTATGCGTTATGAGTAATGCGTGATGCGTTATGCGTTATGCGTTATGCGTTATGCGTTATGCGTTATGTGTTATGCGTTGTGCGTTATCCGCTATGCGTTATGCGTTTTGCGTTATGCGTTATGCGTTATGCGTTATGCGTTATGCGTTATGCGATATGCGTTATGCGTTAAGCGTTATGCGTTATGCGTTATGCGTTATGCGTTATGCGTTATGCGTTATGCGTTATGCGTTATGCGTTATGCGTTATGCGTTATGCGTTATGCGTTATGCGTTATGCGTTATGCGTTATGCCTTATGCGTTATGCGTTATGCGTTATGCGTTATGCGTTATGCGTTATGCGTTATGCGTTATGCCTTATGCGTTATGAGTAATGCGTGATCCGTTATGCGTTATGCGTTATGCGTTATGCGTTATGTGTTATGCGTTGTGCGTTATCCGCTATGCGTTATGCGTTTTGCGTTATGCGTTATGCGTTATGCGTTGTGCGTTATGCGTTATGCGTTATAGGTTATGCGTTATGTGTCATGCGTTATGCGTTATGCGTTATGCGTTATGCGTTATGCGTTATGCATTACGCGTTATGCGTTATGCTTTATGCGTTATGCGTTATAAGTAATGCGTGATCCGTTATGTGTTATGCGTTATGCGTTATGCGTTATGCGTTTTGCGTTATGCGTTATGCCTTATGCGTTATGCGTTATGCGTTATGCGTTATGCGTTATGCGTTATGCGTTATGCGTTATGCGTTATGCGTTATGAGTAATGCGTGATCCGTTACGCGTTATGCGTTATGAGTAATGCTTGATCCGTTACGCGTTATGCGTTATGCGTTATGCGTTATGGATTATGCGTTATGTGTTATGAGTTATGCGTTATGCGTTATGCGTTATGCGTTATGCGTTATGGGTTATGAGTAATGCGTGATCCGTTATGCGTTATGCTTTATGCGTTATGAGTTATGCGTTTTGCGTTATGCGTTATGCCTTATGCGTTATGCGTTATGCGTTATGCGTTATGCGTTATGCGTTATGCGTTATGCGTTATGCGTTATGCGTTATGCGTTATGCGTTATGCGTTATGCGTTATGAGTAATGCTTGATCCGTTACGCGTTATGCGTTATGCGTTATGCGTTATGTGTTATGCGTTATGCGTTATCCGCTATGCGTTATGCGTTTTGCGTTATGCGTTATGCGTTGTGCGTTATGCGTTATGGGTTATAGGTTATGCGTTATGTGTCATGCGTTATGCGTTATGCGTTATGCGTTAAGCATTATGCGTTATGCGTTATGCTTTATGCGTTATGCGTTATGAGTAATGCGTGATCCGTTATGTGTTATGCGTTATGCGTTATGCGTTTTGCGTTATGCGGCATGCCTTATGCGTTATGCGTTATGCGTTATGCGTTATGCGTTATGCGTTATGCGTTATGCGTTATGCGTTTTGCGTTATGCGTTATGCGTTATGCGTTATGCGTTATGCGTTATGCGTTATGCGTTATGCGTTATGCGTTATGCGTTATGCGTTATGCGTTATGCGTTATGTGTTATGCGTTGTGCGTTATCCGCTATGCGTTATGCGTTTTGCGTTATGCGTTATGCGTTGTGCGTTATGCGTTATGGGTTATAGGTTATGCGTTATGTGTCATGCGTTATGCGTTATGCGTTATGCGTTATGCATTATGCGTTATGCGTTATGCTTTATGCGTTATGCGTTATGAGTAATGCGTGATCCGTTATGTGTTATGCGTTATGCGTTATGCGTTTTGCGTTATGCGTCATGCCTTATGCGTTATGCGTTATGCGTTATGCGTTATGCGTTATGCGTTATGCGTTATGCGTTATGCGTTATGCGTTTTGCGTTATGCGTTATGCGTTATGCGTTATGCGTTATGCGTTATGCGTTATGCGTTATGCGTTATGCGTTATGCGTTATGCGTTATGCGTTATGCGTTATGCGTTATGCGTTATGAGAAATGCGTGATCCGTTATGCGTTATGCGTTATGAGTAATGCGTGATCCGTTATGCGTTATGCGTTATGCGTTATGCGTTATGCGTTATGCGTTATGCGTTATGCGTTATGCGTTATGCGTTATGGGTTATGCGTTATGGGTTATGCGTTATGCGTTATGCGTTATGCGTTATGCGTTATGCGTTATGCGTTATGCGTTATGCGTTATGCGTTATGCGTTATGCGTTATGCGTTATGCGTTATGCGTTATGCGTTATGCGTTATGCGTTATGTGTTATCCGTTATGAGTTATGAGTAATGCGTGATCCGTTATGCGTTATGCGTTATGAGTAATGCTTGATCCGTTACGCGTTATGCGTTATGCGTTATGCGTTATGGGTTATGCGTTATGCGTTATGCGTTATGCGTTATGCGTTATGAGTAATGCTTGATCCGTTACGCGTTATGCGTTATGCGTTATGCGTTATGGGTTATGCGTTATGTGTTATGAGTTATGCGTTATGCGTTATGCGTTATGCGTTATGCGTTATGCGTTATGCGTTATGCGTTATGCGTTATGCGTTATGCGTTTTGCGTTATGCGTTATGCGTTATGCGTTATGCGTTATGCGTTATGCGTTATGCGTTATGCGTTATGCGTTATGCGTTATGCGTTATGCGTTATGTGTTATGCGTTGTGCGTTATCCGCTATGCGTTATGCGTTTTGCGTTATGCGTTATGCGTTGTGCGTTATGCGTTATGGGTTATAGGTTATGCGTTATGTGTCATGCGTTATGCGTTATGCGTTATGCGTTAAGCATTATGCGTTATGCGTTATGCTTTATGCGTTATGCGTTATGAGTAATGCGTGATCCGTTATGTGTTATGCGTTATGCGTTATGCGTTTTGCGTTATGCGGCATGCCTTATGCGTTATGCGTTATGCGTTATGCGTTATGCGTTATGCGTTATGCGTTATGCGTTATGCGTTTTGCGTTATGCGTTATGCGTTATGCGTTATGCGTTATGCGTTATGCGTTATGCGTTATGCGTTATGCGTTATGCGTTATGCGTTATGCGTTATGTGTTATGCGTTGTGCGTTATCCGCTATGCGTTATGCGTTTTGCGTTATGCGTTATGCGTTGTGCGTTATGCGTTATGGGTTATAGGTTATGCGTTATGTGTCATGCGTTATGCGTTATGCGTTATGCGTTATGCGTTATGCGTTTTGCGTTATGCGTTATGCGTTATGCGTTATGCGTTATGCGTTATGCGTTATGCGTTATGCGTTATGCGTTATGCGTTATGCGTTATGCGTTATGCGTTATGCGTTATGCGTTATGCGTTATGCGTTATGCGTTATGAGAAATGCGTGATCCGTTATGCGTTATGCGTTATGAGTAATGCGTGATCCGTTATGCGTTATGCGTTATGCGTTATGCGTTATGCGTTATGCGTTATGCGTTATGCGTTATGCGTTATGCGTTATGGGTTATGCGTTATGGGTTATGCGTTATGCGTTATGCGTTATGCGTTATGCGTTATGCGTTATGCGTTATGCGTTATGCGTTATGCGTTATGCGTTATGCGTTATGCGTTATGCGTTATGCGTTATGCGTTATGCGTTATGTGTTATCCGTTATGAGTTATGAGTAATGCGTGATCCGTTATGCGTTATGTGTTATCCGTTATGAGTTATGAGTAATGCGTGATCCGTTATGCGTTATGCGTTATGAGTAATGCTTGATCCGTTACGCGTTATGCGTTATGCGTTATGCGTTATGGGTTATGCGTTATGTGTTATGAGTTATGCGTTATGCGTTATGCGTTATGCGTTATGCGTAATGCGTTATGCGTTATGCGTTATGGGTTATGAGTAATGCGTGATCCGTTATGCGTTATGCTTTATGCGTTATGAGTTACGCGTAATGCGTTATGCGTTATGCGTTATGGGTTATGAGTAATGCGTGATCCGTTATGCGTTATGCTTTATGCGTTATGAGTTACGCGTAATGCGTTATGCGCTATGGGTCATGCGTTAAGCGTTATGCGTTATGCGTTATGCGTTATGGGTTATGCGTTATGGGTTATGAGTAATGCGTGATCCGTTATGCGTTATGCGTTATGCGTTATGAGTTACGCGTAATGCGTTATGCGCTATGGGTCATGCGTTAAGCGTTATGCGTAATGCGTTATGCGTTATGGGTTATGTGTTATGCGTTATGCGTTATGCGTTATGCGTTATGCGTTATGCGTTATGGGTTATCCGTTATGCGTTATCCGTTATGCGTTATGCGTTATGCGTTATGCGTTATGCGTTATGCGTTATGCGATATGCGTTATGCGTTAAGCGTTATGCATTATGCGTTATGCGTTATGCGTTATGCGATATGCGTTATGCGTTATGCGTTATGCGTTATGCGTTATGCGTTATGCGTTATGCGTTATGCGTTATGCGTTATGCGTTATGCGTTATGCGTTATGCGTTATGCCTTATGCGTTATGAGTAATGCGTGATCCGTTATGCGTTATGCGTTATGCGTTATGCGTTATGCGTTATGTGTTATGCGTTGTGCGTTATCCGCTATGCGTTATGCGTTATGCGTTATGCGTTATGCGTTATGCGTTATGCGTTATGCGTTATGCGTTATGCGTTATGCGTTATGCGTTATGCGTTATGCGTTATGCGTTATGCGTTATGCGTTATGCGTTATGCGTTATGCGTTATGGGTTATCCGTTATGCGTTATCCGTTATGCGTCTTGCGTTATGCGTTATGCGTTATGCGTTATGCGTTATGCGATATGCGTTATGCGTTATGCGTTATGCGTTATGCGTTATGCGTTATGCGTTATGCGTTATGCGATATGCGTTATGCGTTATGCGTTATGCGTTATGCGTTATGCGTTATGCGTTATGCGTTATGCGTTATGCGTTATGCGTTATGCGTTATGCGTTATGCGTTATGCGTTATGAGTAATGCGTGATCCGTTATGCGTTATGCGTTATGCGTTATGCGTTATGTGTTATGCGTTGTGCGTTATCCGCTATGCGTTATGCGTTTTGCGTTATGCGTTATGCGTTATGCGTTGTGCGTTATAAGTAATGCGTGATCCGTTATGCGTTATGCGTTATGCGTTATGCGTTATGCGTTATGCGTTATGCGTTATGCGTTATACGTTATGCGTTATGCGTTATGCGTTATGAGTAATGCGTGATCCGTTATGCGTTATGCGTTATGCGTTATGCGTTATGTGTTATGCGTTGTGCGTTATCCGCTATGCGTTATGCGTTTTGCGTTATGCGTTATGCGTTATGCGTCGTGCGTTATGCGTTATGCGTTATAGGTTATGCGTTATGTGTTATGCGTTATGCGTTATGCGTTATGCGTTATGCGTTATGCGTTATGCATTATGCGTTATGCGTTATGCTTTATGCGTTATGCGTTATGAGTAATGCGTGATCCGTTATGTGTTATGCGTTATGCGTTATGCGTTTTGCGTTATGCGTTATGCGTTATGCGTTATGCGTTATGCGTTATGCGTTATGCGTTATGCGTTATGCGTTATGCGTTATGCGTTATGCGTTATGCGTTATGCGTTATGAGAAATGCGTGATCCGTTATGCGTTATGCGTTATGAGTAATGCGTGATCCGTTATGCGTTATGCGTTATGCGTTATGCGTTATGCGTTATGCGTTATGCGTTATGAGTAATGCGTGATCCGTTATGTGTTATGCGTTATGCGTTATGCGTTTTGCGTTATGCGTTATGCGTTATGCGTTATGCGTTATGCGTTATGCGTTATGCGTTATGCGTTATGCGTTATGCGTTATGCGTTATGCGTTATGCGTTATGCGTTATGCGTTATGCGTTATGCGTTATGCGTTATGCGTTATGCGTGATCCGTTATGCGTTATGCGTTATGAGTAATGCGTGATCCGTTATGCGTTATGCGTTATGCGTTATGCGTTATGCGTTATGCGTTATGGGTTATGCGTTATGTGTTATGCGTTATGAGTTATGCGTTATGCGTTATGCGTTATGGGTTATGAGTAATGCGTGACCCGTTATGCGTTATGCTTTTTGCGTTATGAGTTACGCGTAATGCGTTATGCGCTATGGGTCATGCGTTAAGCGTTATGCGTTATGCGTTATGCGTTATGGGTTATGCGTTATGTGTCATGCGTTATGCGTTATGCGTTATGCGTTATGCGTTATGCGTTATGCGTTATGCGTTATGGGTTATCCGTTATGCGTTATGCGTTATGCGATATGCGTTATGCGTTATGCGTTATGCGTTATGCGTTATGCGTTATGCGTTATGCGTTATGCGATATGCGTTATGCGTAATGCGTTATGCGTTATGCGTTATGCGTTATGCGTTATGCGTTATGCGTTATGCGTTATGCGTTATGCGTTATGAGTTATGCGTTATGCGTTATGCGTTATGCGTTATGCGTTATGCGTTATGCGTTATGCGTTATGCGTTATGCGTTATGCGTTATGCGTTATGAGTAATGCGTGATCCGTTATGCGTTATGCGTTATGCGTTATGTTTTATGCGTTGTGCGTTATCCGCTATGCGTTATGCGTTTTGCGTTATGCGTTATGCGTTATGCGTTGTGCGTTATGCGTTATGCGTTATAGGTTATGCGTTATGTGTTATGCGTTATGCGTTATGCGTTATGCGTTATGCAATATGCGTTATGCGTTATGCTTTATGCGTTATGCGTTATGAGTAATGCGTGATCCGTTATGTGTTATGCGTTATGCATTATGCGTTTTGCGTTATGCGTTATGCCTTATGCGTTATGCGTTATGCGTTATGCGTTATGCGTTATGCGTTATGCGTTATGCGTTATGCGTTATGCGTTATGCGTTATGCGTTATGCGTTATGCGTTATGCATTATGCATTATGCGTTATGCGTTATGCGTTATGCGTTATGCGTTATGCGTTATGCGTTATGCGTTATGCGTGATCCGTTATGCGTTATGCGTTATGAGTAATGCGTTATGCGTTATGCGTTATGCGTTATGCGTTATGCGTTATGCGTTATGCGTTATGCGTTATGCGTTATGCGTGATCTGTTATGCGTTATGCGTTATGAGTAATGCGTGATCCGTTATTCGTTATGCGTTATGCGTTATGCGTTATGCGTTATGCGTTATGCGTTATGCATTATGGGTTATGCGTTATGTGTTATGCGTTATGCGTTATGCGTTATGCGTTATGCGTTATGCGTTATGGGTTATGAGTAATACGTGACCCGTTATGCGTTATGCTTTTTGCGTTATGAGTTACGCGTAATGCGTTATGCGCTATGGGTCATGCGTTAAGCGTTATGCGTTATGCGTTATGCGTTATGGGTTATGCGTTATGTGTTATGCGTTATGCGTTATGCGTTATGCGTTATGCGTTATGCATTATGGGTTATGCGTTATGCGTTATCCGTTATGCGTTATGCGTTATGCGTTATGCGTTATGCGTTATGCGTTATGCGATATGCGTTATGCGTTATGCGTTATGCGTTATGCGTTATGCGTTATGCGTTATGCGTTATGCGTTATGCGTTATGCGTTATGCGTTATGCGTTATGCGTTATGCGTTATGCGTTATGCGTTATGTGTTATGCGTTGTGCGTTATCCGCTATGCGTTATGCGTTTTGCGTTATGCGTTATGCGTTATGCGTTATGCGTTGTGCGTTATGCGTTATGCGTTATAGGTTATGCGTTATGTGTTATGCGTTATGCGTTATGCGTTATGCGTTATGCATTATGCGTTATGCGTTATGCTTTATGCGTTATGCGTTATGCGTTATGCGTTATGCGTTATGCGTTATGCGTTATGCGTTATGCGTTATGCGTTATGCGTTATGCGTTATGCGTTATGCGTTATGCGTTATGCGTTATGCGTTATGCGTTATGCGTTATGCGTTATGCGTTATGCGTTATGCGTTATGCGTTATGCGTTATGCGTTATGAGAAATGCGTGATCCGTTATGCGTTATGCGTTATGAGTAATGCGTGATCCGTTATGCGTTATGCGTTATGCGTTATGCGTTATGCGTTATGCGTTATGCGTTATGCGTTATGCGTTATGCGTTATGCGTTATGCGTTATGCGTTATGCGTTATGCGTTATGCGTTATGCGTTATGCGTTATGGGTTATGCGTTATTTGTTATGCGTTATGCGTTATAAGTAATGCGTGATCCGTTATGTGTTATGCGTTATGCGTTATGCGTTTTGCGTTATGCGTTATGCCTTATGCGTTATGCGTTGTGCGTTATGCGTTATGCGTAATGCGTTATGCGTTTTGCGTTATGCGTTATGCGTTATGCGTTATGCGTTATGCGTTATGCGTTATGCGTTATGCGTTATGCGTTATGCGTTATGTGTTATCCGTTATGAGTTATGAGTAATGCGTGATCCGTTATGCGTTATGCGTTATGAGTAATGCGTGATCCGTTATGCGTTATGCGTTATGAGTAATGCTTGATCCGTTACGCGTTATGCGTTATGCGTTATGCGTTATGCGTTATGCGTTGTGCGTTATGCGTTATGCGTTATAGGTTATGCGTTATGTGTTATGCGTTATGCGTTATGCGTTATGCGTTATGCATTATGCGTTATGCGTTATGCTTTATGTGTTATGCGTTATGAGTAATGCGTGATCCGTTATGTGTTATGCGTGATCCGTTATGCGTTATGCGTTATGCGTTATGAGTTATGCGTTATGCGTTATGCGTTATGCGTTATGCGTTATGCGTTATGCATTATGCGTTATGCGTTATGCGTTATGCGTTATGCGTTATGCGTTATGAGTAATGCGTGATCCGTTATGCGTTATGCGTTATGCGTTATGTTTTATGCGTTGTGCGTTATCCGCTATGCGTTATGCGTTTTGCGTTATGCGTTATGCGTTATGCGTTGTGCGTTATGCGTTATGCGTTATAGGTTATGCGTTATGTGTTATGCGTTATGCGTTATGCGTTATGCGTTATGCAATATGCGTTATGCGTTATGCTTTATGCGTTATGCGTTATGAGTAATGCGTGATCCGTTATGTGTTATGCGTTATGCATTATGCGTTTTGCGTTATGCGTTATGCCTTATGCGTTATGCGTTATGCGTTATGCGTTATGCGTTATGCGTTATGCGTTATGCGTTATGCGTTATGCGTTATGCGTTATGCGTTATGCATTATGCATTACGCGTTATGCGTTATGCGTTATGCGTTATGCGTTATGCGTTATGCGTTATGCGTGATCCGTTATGCGTTATGCGTTATGAGTAATGCGTTATGCGTTATGCGTTATGCGTTATGCGTTATGCGTTATGCGTTATGCGTTATGCGTTATGCGTTATGCGTTATGCGTGATCCGTTATGCGTTATGCGTTATGAGTAATGCGTGATCCGTTATTCGTTATGCGTTATGCGTTATGCGTTATGCGTTATGCGTTATGCGTTATGCGTTATGCGTTATGCGTTATGCGTTATGCGTTATGAGAAATGCGTGATCCGTTATGCGTTATGCGTTATGAGTAATGCGTGATCCGTTATGCGTTATGCGTTATGCGTTATGCGTTATGCGTTATGCGTTATGCGTTATGCGTTATGCGTTATGCGTTATGCGTTATGCGTTATGCGTTATGCGTTATGGGTTATGCGTTATTTGTTATGCGTTATGCGTTATAAGTAATGCGTGATCCGTTATGTGTTATGCGTTATGCGTTATGCGTTATGCGTTTTGCGTTATGCGTTATGCCTTATGCGTTATGCGTTGTGCGTTATGCGTTATGCGTAATGCGTTATGCGTTTTGCGTTATGCGTTATGCGTTATGCGTTATGCGTTATGCGTTATGCGTTATGCGTTATGCGTTATGCGTTATGTGTTATCCGTTATGAGTTATGAGTAATGCGTGATCCGTTATGCGTTATGCGTTATGAGTAATGCGTGATCCGTTATGCGTTATGCGTTATGAGTAATGCTTGATCCGTTACGCGTTATGCGTTATGCGTTATGCGTTATGGGTTATGCGTTAAGTGTTATGAGTTATGCGTTATGCGTTATGCGTTATGCGTTATGGGTTATGAGTAATGCGTGATCCGTTATGCGTTATGCGTTATGCGTTGTGTTTTATGCGTTGTGCGTTATCCGCTATGCGTTATGCGTTTTGCGTTATGCGTTATGCGTTGTGCGTTATGCGTTATGCGTTATAGGTTATGCGTTATGTGTTATGCGTTATGCGTTATGCGTTATGCGTTATGCATTATGCGTTATGCGTTATGCTTTATGCGTTATGCGTTATGAGTAATGCGTGATCCGTTATGTGTTATGCGTTATGCGTTATGCATTATGCGTTTTGCGTTATGCGTTATGCCTTATGCGTTATGCGTTATGCGTTATGCGTTATGCGTTATGCGTTATGCGTTATGCGTTATGCGTTATGCGTTATGCGTTATGCGTTATGCGTTATGCGTTATGCGTTATGCGTTATGCGTTATGCGTTATGCGTTATGCGTTATGCGTTATGCGTTATGCGTTATGCGTTATGCGTTATGCGTTATGAGTAATGCGTGATCCGTTATGCGTTATGCGTTATGCGTTATGCGTTATGTGTTATGCGTTGTGCGTTATCCGCTATGCGTTATGCGTTTTGCGTTATGCGTTATGCGTTATGCGTTGCGCGTTATGCGTTATAGGTTATGCGTTATGTGTTATGCGTTATGCGTTATGCGTTATGCGTTATGCGTTATGCGTTATGCGTTATGCGTTATGCGTTATGCGTTATGCGTTATGAGTAATGCGTGATCCGTTATGCGTTATGCGTTATGCGTTATGCGTTATGCGTTATGTGTTATGTGTTGTGCGTTATCCGCTATGCGTTATGCGTTATGCCTTATGCGTTATGCGTTATGCGTTATGCGTTATGCGTTATGCGTTATGCGTTATGCGTTATGCGTTATGCGTTATGCGTTATGCGTTATGCGTTATGCGTTATGCGTTATGCGTTATGCGTTATGAGGAATGCGTGATCCGTTATGCGTTATGCGTTATGCGTTATGCGTTATGTGTTATGCGTTGTGCGTTATCCGCTATGCGTTATGCGTTTTGCGTTATGCGTTATGCGTTATGCGTTGCGCGTTATGCGTTATAGGTTATGCGTTATGTGTTATGCGTTATGCGTTATGCGTTATGCGTTATGCGTTATGCATTATGCGTTATGCGTTATGCTTTATGCGTTATGCGTTATGAGTAATGCGTGATCCGTTATATGTTATGCGTTATGCGTTATGCGTTTTGCGTTATGCGTTATGCGTTATGCGTTATGCGTTATGCGTTATGCGTTATGCGTTATGCGTTATGCGTTATGCGTTATGCGTTATGAGTAATGCGTGATCCGTTATGCGTTAAGCTTTATGCGTTACGCGTTATGCGTTATGCGTTATGCGTTATGCGTTATGCGTTATGCGTTATGCGTTATGCGTTATGTGTTATGCGTTGTGCGTTATCCGCTATGCGTTATGCGTTTTGCGTTATGCGTTATGCGTTATGAGTTGTGCGTTATACGTTATGCGTTATGCGTTATGCGTTATGCGTTATGCGTTATGCGTTATGCGTTATGCGTTATGCGTTATGCGTTATGCGTTATGCGTTATGCGTTATGCGTTATGCGTTATTCGTTATGCGTTATGCGTTATGCGTTATGAGTAATGCGTTATGCGTTATGCGTTATGCGTTATGCGTTATGCGTTATGCGTTATGCGTTATGCGTTATGCGTTATGCGTTATGCGTTATGCGTTATGCGTTATGCGTTATGCGTTATGCGTTATGCGTTATGCGTTATGCGTTATGCGTTATGCGTTATGCGTTATGCGTTATGCGTTATTTGTTATTCGTTATGTGTTATCCGTTATGAGTTATGAGTAATGCGTGATCCGTTATGCGTTATGCGTTATGAGTAATGCGTGATCCGTTACGCGTTATGCGTTATGCGTTATGCGTTATGCGTTATGCGTTATGCGTTATGCGTTATGCGTTATGCATTATGCGTTATGCGTTATGCGTTATGCGTTATGCGTTTTGCGTTATGCGTTATGCGTTATGCGTTATGCGTTATGCGTTATGCGTTATGCGTTATGCGTTATGCGTTATGCGTTATGCGTTATGCGTTATGCGTTATGCGTTTTGCGTTATGCGTTATGCGTTATACGTTATGCGTTATGCGTTATGCGTTATGCGTTATGCGTTATGCGTTATGCGTTATGCGTTATGCGTTATGCGTTAAGCGTTATGCGTTATGCGTTATGCGTTATGCGTTATGCGTTATGCGTGATCCGTTATGCGTTATGCGTTATGAGTAATGCGTGATCCGTTATGCGTTATGCGTTATGCGTTATGCGTTATGCGTTATGCGTTATGCGTTATGCGTTATGCGTTATGCGTTATGTGTTATGCGTTGTGCGTTATCCGCTATGCGTTATGCGTTTTGCGTTATGCGTTATGCGTTATGCGTTGTGCGTTATGCGTTATGCGTTATAGGTTATGCGTTATGTGTTATGCGTTATGCGTTATGCGTTATGCGTTATGCATTATGCGTTATGCGTTATGCTTTATGCGTTATGCGTTATGAGTAATGCGTGATCCGTTATGTGTTATGCGTTATGCGTTATGCGTTATGGGTTTTGCGTTTTGCGTTATGCGTTATGCGTTATGCGTTATGCGTTATGCGTTATGCGTTATGCGTTATGCGTTATGCGTTATGCATTATGCGTTATGCGTTATGCGTTATGCGTTATGCGTTTTGCGTTATGCGTTATGCGTTATGCGTTATGCGTTATGCGTTATGCGTTATAGGTTATGCGTTATGTGTCATGCGTTATGCGTTATGCGTTATGCGTTATGCGTTATGCGTTATGCATTATGCGTTATGCGTTATGCGTTATGCGTTATGCGTTATGCGTTATGCGTTATGCGTTATGAGTAATGCGTTATGCGTTATGCGTTATGCGTTATGCGTTATGCGTTATGCGTTATGCGTTATGCGTTATGCGTTATGCGTTATGCGTTATGCGTTATGCGTTATGCGTTATGCGTTATGCGTTATGCGTTATGCGTTATGCGTTATGCGTTATGCGTTATGCGTTATGCGTTATGCGTTATGCGTTATGCGTTATGCGTTATTTGTTATTCGTTATGTGTTATCCGTTATGAGTTATGAGTAATGCGTGATCCGTTATGCGTTATGCGTTATGAGTAATGCGTGATCCGTTACGCGTTATGCGTTATGCGTTATGCGTTATGCGTTATGCGTTATGCGTTATGCGTTATGCGTTATGCATTATGCGTTATGCGTTATGCGTTATGCGTTATGCGTTTTGCGTTATGCGTTATGCGTTATGCGTTATGCGTTATGCGTTATGCGTTATGCGTTATGCGTTATGCGTTATGCGTTATGCGTTATGCGTTATGCGTTATGCGTTATGCGTTTTGCGTTATGCGTTATGCGTTATACGTTATGCGTTATGCGTTATGCGTTATGCGTTATGCGTTATGCGTTATGCGTTATGCGTTATGCGTTATGCGTTAAGCGTTATGCGTTATGCGTTATGCGTTATGCGTTATGCGTTATGCGTGATCCGTTATGCGTTATGCGTTATGAGTAATGCGTGATCCGTTATGCGTTATGCGTTATGCGTTATGCGTTATGCGTTATGCGTTATGCGTTATGCGTTATGCGTTATGCGTTATGTGTTATGCGTTGTGCGTTATCCGCTATGCGTTATGCGTTTTGCGTTATGCGTTATGCGTTATGCGTTGTGCGTTATGCGTTATGCGTTATAGGTTATGCGTTATGTGTTATGCGTTATGCGTTATGCGTTATGCGTTATGCATTATGCGTTATGCGTTATGCTTTATGCGTTATGCGTTATGAGTAATGCGTGATCCGTTATGTGTTATGCGTTATGCGTTATGCGTTATGGGTTTTGCGTTTTGCGTTATGCGTTATGCGTTATGCGTTATGCGTTATGCGTTATGCGTTATGCGTTATGCGTTATGCGTTATGCGTTATGCATTATGCGTTATGCGTTATGCGTTATGCGTTATGCGTTTTGCGTTATGCGTTATGCGTTATGCGTTATGCGTTATGCGTTATGCGTTATGCGTTATGCGTTATGCGTTATGCGTTATGCGTTATGCGTTATGCGTTCTGCGTTTTGCGTTATGCGTTATGCGTTATGCGTTATGCGTTATGCGTTATGCGTTATGCGTTATGCGTTATGCGTTATGCGTTATGCGTTATGCGTTATGCGTTATGCGTTATGCGTTATGCGTTATGCGTTATGCGTTATGCGTAATGCGTTATGCGTTATGCGTTATGCGTTATGCGTTATGCGTTATGCGTTATGCGTTATGCGTTATGAGAAATGCGTGATCCGTTATGCGTTATGCGTTATGCGTTATGCGTTATGCGTTATGCGTTATGCGTTATGGGTTATGCGTTATGTGTTATGCGTTATGCGTTATGCGTTATGCGTTATGCGTTATGCGTTATGCGTTATGCGTTGTGCGATATGCGTTATGCGTTATAGGTTATGCGTTATGTGTCATGCGTTATGCGTTATGCGTTATGCGTTATGCGGTATGCGTTATGCGTTATGCTTTATGCGTTATGCGTTATAAGTAATGCGTGATCCGTTATGTGTTATGCGTTATGCGTTATGCGTTATGCGTTTTGCGTTATGCGTTATGCCTTATGCGTTATGCGTTATGCGTTATGCGTTATGCGTTATGCGTTATGCGTTATGTGTTATGCGTTATGCGTTATTTGTTATTCGTTATGTGTTATCCGTTATGAGTTATGAGTAATGCGTGATCCGTTATGCGTTATGCGTTATGAGTAATGCGTGATCCGTTATGCGTTATGCGTTATGAGTAATGCTTGATCCGTTACGCGTTATGCGTTATGCGTTATGCGTTATGGGTTATGCGTTATGTGTTATGAGTTATGCGTTATGCGTTATGAGTAATGCGTGATCCGTTATGCGTTATGCGTTATGCGTTATGCGTTATGCATTATGCGTTATGCGTTATGCTTTATGCGTTATGCGTTATGAGTAATGCGTGATCCGTTATGTGTTATGCGTTATGCGTTATGCATTATGCGTTTTGCGTTATGCGTTATGCCTTATGCGTTATGCGTTATGCGTTATACGTTATGCGTTATGCGTTATGCGTTATGCGTTATGCGTTATGCGTTATGCGTTATGCGTTATGCGTTATGCGTTATGCGTTATGCGTTATGCGTTATGCGTTATGCGTTATGCGTTATGCGTTATGCGTTATGCATTATGCGTTATGCGTTATGCGTTATGCGTTATGCGTTATGCGTTATGCGTTATGCGTGATCCGTTATGCGTTATGCGTTATGAGTAATGCGTGATCCGTTATGCGTTATGCGTTATGCGTTATGCGTTATGCGTTATGCGTTATGCGTTATGCGTTATGCGTTATGCGTGATCCGTTATGCGTTATGCGTTATGAGTAATGCGTGATCCGTTATGCGTTATGCGTTATGCGTTATGCGTTATGCGTTATGCATTATGGGTTATGCGTTATGTGTTATGCGTTATGCGTTATGCGTTATGCGTTATGCGTTATGCGTTATGCGTTATGCGTTATGCGTTATGCGTTATGGGTTATGAGTAATACGTGACCCGTTATGCGTTATGCTTTTTGCGTTATGAGTTACGCGTAATGCGTTATGCGCTATGGGTCATGCGTTAAGCGTTATGCGTTATTCGTTATGCGTTATGGGTTATGCGTTATGTGTTATGCGTTATGCGTTATGCGTTATGCGTTATGCGTTATGCGTTATGCGTTATGCGTTATGGGTTATGCGTTATGCGTTATCCGTTATGCGTTATGCGTTATGCGTTATGCGTTATGCGTTATGCGTTATGCGATATGCGTTATGCGTTATGCGTTATGCGTTATGCGTTATGCGTTATGCGTTATGCGTTATGCGTTATGCGTTATGCGTTATGCGTTATGCGTTATGCGTTATGCGTTATGCGTTATGCGTTATGTGTTATGCGTTGTGCGTTATCCGCTATGCGTTATGCGTTTTGCGTTATGCGTTATGCGTTATGCGTTTTGCGTTATGCGTTATGCGTTATAGGTTATGCGTTATGTGTTATGCGTTATGCGTTATGCGTTATGCGTTATGCATTATGCGTTATGCGTTATGCTTTATGCGTTATGCGTTATGAGTAATGCGTGATCCGTTATGTGTTATGCGTTATGCGTTATGCGTTATGCGTTTTGCGTTTTGCGTTATGCGTTATGCGTTATGCGTTATGCGTTATGCGTTATGCGTTATGCGTTATGCGTTATGCATTATGCGTTATGCGTTATGCGTTATGCGTTATGCGTTATGCGTTATGCGTTATGCGTTATGCGTTTTGCGTTATGCGTTATGCGTTATGCGTTATGCGTTATGCGTTATACGTTATGCGTTATGCGTTATGCGTTATGCGTTATGCGTTATGCGTTATGCGTTATGCGTTATGCATTATGCGTTATGCGTTATGCGTTATGCGTTATGCGTTATGCGTTATGCGTTATGCGTTTTGCGTTATGCGTTATGCGTTATGCGTTATGCGTTATGCGTTATGCGTTATGCGTTATGCGTTATGCGTTATGCGTTATGCGTTATGCGTTATGCGTTATGCGTTATGCGTTATGCGTTATGAGAAATGCGTGATCCGTTATGCGTTATGCGTTATGCGTTATGCGTTATGCGTTATGCGTTATGAGAAATGCGTGATCCGTTATGCGTTATGCGTTATGCGTTATGCGTTATGCGTTATGCGTTATGCGTTATGCGTTATGGGTTATGCGTTATGTGTTATGCGTTATGCGTTATGCGTTATGTGTTATGCGTTATGCGTTATGCGTTATGCGTTTTGCGTTATGCGTTATGCCTTATGCGTTATGCGTTATGCGTTATGCGTTATGCGTTATGCGTTATGCGTTATGCGTTATGCGTTATGCGTTATGCGTTATGCGTTATGCGTTATGCGTTATGCGTTATGTGTTATCCGTTATGAGTTATGAGTAATGCGTGATCCGTTATGCGTTATGCGTTATGAGGAATGCGTGATCCGTTATGCGTTATGCGTTATGAGTAATGCTTGATCCGTTACGCGTTATGCGTTATGCGTTATGTGTTATGGGTTATGCGTTAAGTGTTATGAGTTATGCGTTATGCGTTATGCGTTATGGGTTATGAGTAATGCGTGATCCGTTATGCGTTATGCTTTATGCGTTATGAGTTACGCGTAATGCGTTATGCGTTATGCGTTATGGGTTATGCGGTATGTGTTATGAGTTATGCGTTATGCGTTATGCGTTATGCGTTATGCGTTATGCGTTATGGGTTATGAGTAATGCGTGATCCGTTATGCGTTATGCTTTATTCGTTATGCGTTATGCGTTATGCGTTATGCGTTATGCGTTATGAGTAATGCGTGATCCGTTATGCGTTATGCGTTATGCGTTATGCGTTATGTGTTATGCGTTGTGCGTTATCCGCTATGCGTTATGCGTTTTGCGTTATGCGTTATGCGTTATGCGTTGCGCGCTATGCGTTATAGGTTATGCGTTATGTGTTATGCGTTATGCGTTATGCGTTATGCGTTATGCATTATGCGTTATGCGTTATGCTTTATGCGTTATGCGTTATGAGTAATGCGTGATCCGTTATGTGTTATGCGTTATGCGTTATGCGTTTTGCGTTATGCGTTATGCGTTATGCGTTATGCGTTATGCGTTATGCGTTATGCGTTATGCGTTATGCGTTATGCGTTATGCGTTATGCGTTATGCGTTATGCGTTATGGGTTATGCGTTATGTGTTATGCGTTATGCGTTATGCGTTATGCGTTATGCGTTATGCGTTATGCGTTATGCGTTATGAGTAATGCGTGATCCGTTATGTGTTATGCGTTATGCGTTATGCGTTTTGCGTTATGCGTTATGCGTTATGCGTTATGCGTTATGCGTTATGCGTTATGCGTTATGCGTTATGCGTGATCCGTTATGCGTTATGCGTTATGAGTAATGCGTGATCCGTTATGCGTTATGCGTTATACGTTATGCGTTATGCGTTATGCGTTATGCATTATGGGTTATGCGTTATGTGTTATGCGTTATGCGTTATGCGTTATGCGTTATGCGTTATGGGTTATGAGTAATGCGTGACCCGTTATGCGTTATGCTTTTTGCGTTATGAGTTACGCGTAATGCGTTAAGCGCTATGGGTCATGCGTTAAGCGTTATGCGTTATGCGTTATGCGTTATGCGTTATGGGTTATGCGTTATGTGTTATGCGTTATGCGTTATGCGTTATGCGTTATGCGTTATGGGTTATGCGTTATGTGTTATGAGTTATGCGTTATGCGTTATGCGTTATGCGTTATGCGTTATGCGTTATGGGTTATGAGTAATGCGTGATCCGTTATGCGTTATGCTTTATGCGTTATGCGTTATGCGTTATGCGTTATGCGTTATGAGTAATGCGTGATCCGTTATGCGTTATGCGTTATGCGTTATGTGTTATGCGTTGTGCGTTATCCGCTATGCGTAATGCGTTTTGCGTTATGCGTTATGCGTTATGCGTTATCCGTTATGCGTTATGCGTTATGTGTTATGCGTTATGCGTTATGCGTTATGCGTTATGCGTGATCCGTTATGCGTTATGCGTTATGCGTTATGTGTTATGCGTTGTGCGTTATCCGCTATGCGTTATGCGTTTTGCGTTATGCGTTATGCGTTATGCGTTATGCGTTATGCGTTATGCGTTATGCGTTAAGCGTTATGCGTTATGCGTTATGCGTTATGCGTTATGCGTTATGCGTGATCCGTTATGCGTTATGCGTTATGAGTAATGCGTGATCCGTTATGCGTTATGCGTTATGCGTTATGCGTTATGCGTTATGCGTTATGCTTTATGCGCTATGCGTTATGCGTTATGCATTATGGGTTATGCGTTATGTGTTATGCGTTATGCGTTATGCGTTATGCGTTATGCGTTATGCGTTATGCGTTATGCGTTATGGGTTATGCGTTATTTGTTATGCGTTATGCGTTATAAGTAATGCGTGATCCGTTATGTGTTATGCGTTATGCGTTATGCGTTATGCGTTTTGGGTTATGCGTTATGCCTTATGCGTTATGCGTTATGCGTTATGCGTTATGCGTTATGCGTTATGCGTTATGCGTTTTGCGTTTGCGTTATGCGTTATGCGTTATGCGTTATGCGTTATGCGTTATGCGTTATGCGTTATGCGTTATGCGATATGCGTTATGCGTTATGCGTTATGCGTTATGCGTTATCCGTTATGCGTTATGCGTTATGCGTTATGCGTTATGCGTTATGCGTTATGCGTTATGCGTTATGGGTTATGCGTTATGTGTTATGCGTTATGCGTTATGCGTTATGCGTTATGCGTTATGCGTTATGCGTTGTGCGTTATGCGTTATGCGTTATAGGTTATGCGTTATGTGTCATGCGTTATGCGTTATGCGTTATGCGTTATGCGGTATGCGTTATGCGTTATGCTTTATGCGTTATGCGTTATAAGTAATGCGTGATCCGTTATGTGTTATGCGTTATGCGTTATGCGTTATGCGTTATGCGTTATGCGTTATGCGTTATGCGTTATGCGTTATGCGTTATGCGTTATGCGTTATGCGTTATGCGTTATGCGTTATGAGAAATGCGTGATCCGTTATGCGTTATGCGTTATGAGTAATGCGTGATCCGTTATGCGTTATGCGTTATGCGTTATGCGTTATGCGTTATGCGTTATGCGTTATGCGTTATCCGCTACGCGTTATGCGATTTGCGTTATGCGTTATGCGTTATGCGTTGTGCGTTATGCGTTATGCGTTATAGGTTATGCGTTATGTGTTATGCGTTATGCGTTATGCGTTATGCGTTATGCGTTATGCATTATGCGTTATGCGTTATGCTTTATGCGTTATGCGTTATGAGTAATGCGTGATCCGTTATGTGTTATGCGTTATGCGTTATGCGTTATGCGTTATGCGTTATGCGTTATGCGTTATGCGTTATGCGTTATGCGTTATGCGTTATGCGTTATTCGTTATGGGTTATGCGTTTTGCGTTATGCGTTATGCCTTATGCGTTATGCGTTATGCGTTATGCGTTATGGGTTATCCGTTATGCGTTATCCGTTATGCGTTATGCGTTATGCGTTATGCGTTATGCGTTATGCGTTATGCGTTATGCGATATGCGTTATGCGTTATGCGTTATGCGTTATGCGTTATGCGTTATGCGTTATGCGTTATGCGTTATGCGTTATGCGTTATGCGTTATGCGTTATGCGTTATGCGTTATGCGTTATGCGTTATGCGTTATGCGTTATGTGTTATGCGTTGTGCGTTATCCGCTATGCGTTATGCGTTTTGCGTTATGCGTTATGCGTTATGCGTTGTGCGTTATGCGTTATGCGTTATAGGTTATTCGTTATGTGTTATGCGTTATGCGTTATGCGTTATGCGTTATGCGTTATGCGTTATGCGTTATGCGTTATGCGTTATGCGTTATGCGTTATGCGTTATGCGTTATGCGTTATGCGTTATGCGTTATGCGTTATGCGTTATGCGTTATGCGTTATGCGTTATGCGTTATGCGTTATGCGTTATGCGTTATGAGTAATGCGTGATCCGTTATGCGTTATGCGTTATGAGTAATGCGTGATCCGTTATGCGTTATGCGTTATGCGTTATGCGTGATCCGTTATGCGTTATGCGTTATGAGTAATGCTTGATCCGTTACGCGTTATGCGTTATGCGTTATAGGTTATGCGTTATGTGTTATGTGTTATGAGTTATGCGTTATGCGTTATGCGTTATGCGTTATGCGTTATGGGTTATGAGTAATGCGTGATCCGTTATGCGTTATGCTTTATGCGTTATGAGTTACGCGTAATGCGTTATGCGTTATGCGTTATGGGTTATGCGTTATGTGTTATGAGTTATGCGTTATGCGGTATGCGTTATGCGTTATGCGTTATGCGTTATGGGTTATCCGTTATGCGTTATCCGTTATGAGTTTTGCGTTATGCGTTATGCGGTATGCGTTATGCGTTAAGCGTTATGCGTTATGGGTTATCCGTTATGCGTTATCCGTTATGAGTTTTGCGTTATGCGTTATGCGTTATGAGAAATGCGTGATCCGTTATGCGTTATGCGTTATGAGTAATGCCGGATCCGTTATGCGTTATGCGTTATGCGTTATGCGTTATGGGTTATGAGTAATGCGTGATCCGTTATGCGTTATGCTTTATGCGTTATGAGTTACGCGTAATGCGTTATGCGTTATGCGTTATGCGTTATGCGTTATGCGTTATGCGTTATGCGTTATGCGTTATGCGTTATGCGATATGCGTTATGCGTTATGCGTTATGCGTTATGCGTTATGGGTTATGCGTTATGTGTTATGAGTTATGCGTTATGCGGTATGCGTTATGCGTTATGCGTTATGCGTTATGGGTTATCCGTTATGCGTTATCCGTTATGAGTTTTGCGTTATGCGTTATGCGTTATGAGAAATGCGTGATCCGTTATGCGTTATGCGTTATGAGTAATGCGTGATCCGTTATGCGTTATGCGTTATGCGTTATGCGTTATGCGTTATGCGTTATGCGTTATGCGTTATGCGTTATGCGTTATGCGTTATGCGTTATGCGTTATGCGTTATGCGTTATGCGTTATGGGTTATCCGTTATGCGTTATCCGTTATGCGTTATGCGTTATGCGTTATGCGTTATGCGTTATGCGATATGCGTTATGCGTTATGCGTTATGCGTTATGCGTTATGCGTTATGCGTTATGCGTTATGCGTTATGCGATATGCGTTATGCATTATGCGTTATGCGTTATGCGTTATGCGTTATGCGTTATGCGTTATGCGTTATGCGTTATGCGTTATGCGTTATGCGTTATGCGTTATGCGTTATGCGTTAGGCGTTATGCGTTATGCGTTATGCGTTATGCGTTATGCGTTATGCGTTATGCGTTATGCGTTATGCGCTATGCGTTATGAGAAATGCGTGATCCGTTATGCGTTATGCGTTATGCGTTATGCGTTATGCGTTATGCGTTATGGGTTATGAGTAATGCGTGACCCGTTATGCGTTGTGCGTTATGCGTTATGCGTTATAGGTTATGCGTTATGTGTTATGCGTTATGCGTTATGCGTTATGCGTTATGCATTATGCGTTATGCGTTATGCTTTATGCGTTATGCGTTATGAGTAATGCGTGATCCGTTATGTGTTATGCGTTATGCGTTATGCGTTATGCGTTTTGTGTTATGCTTTATGCCTTATGCGTTATCCGCTATGCGTTATGCGTTTTGCGTTATGCGTTATGCGTTATGCGTTGTGCGTTATGCGTTATGCGTTATAGGTTATGCGTTATGTGTTATGCGTTATGCGTTATGCGTTATGCGTTATGAGAAATGCGTGATCCGTTATGCGTCATGCGTTATGAGTAATGCGTGATCCGTTATGCGTTATGCGTTATGGGTTATGCGTTTTGCGTTATGCGTTGTGCGTTATCCGCTATGCGTTATGCGTTTTGCGTTATGCGTTATGCGTTATGCGTTGTGCGTTATGCGTTATGCGTTATAGGTTATGCGTTATGTGTTATGCGTTATGCGTTATGCGTTATGCGTTATGCATTATGCGTTATGCGTTATGCGTTATGCGTTATGCGTTATGCGTTATGCGTTATGCGTTATGCGTTATGCGTTATGCGTTATGCGTTATGCGTTATGCGTTATGCGTTATGCGTTATGCGTTATGCGTTATGCGTTATGCGTTATGAGAAATGCGTGATCCGTTATGCGTCATGCGTTATGAGTAATGCGTGATCCGTTATGCGTTATGCGTTATGCGTTATGCGTGATCCGTTATGCGTTATGCGTTATGAGTAATGCTTGATCCGTTACGCGTTATGCGTTATGCGTTATGGGTTATGCGTTATGTGTTATGAGTTATGCGTTATGCGGTATGCGTTATGCGTTATGCGTTATGCGTTATGGGTTATCCGTTATGCGTTATCCGTTATGAGTTTTGCGTTATGCGTTATGCGTTATGAGAAATGCGTGATCCGTTATGCGTTATGCGTTATGAGTAATGCGTGATCCGTTATGCGTTATGCGTTATGCGTTATGCGTTATGGGTTATGAGTAATGCGTGATCCGTTATGCGTTATGCTTTATGCGTTATGAGTTACGAGTAATGCGTTATGCGTTATGCGTTATGCGTTATGCGTTATGCGTTATGCGTTATGCGTTATGCGTTATGCGTTATGCGTTATGCGATATGCGTTATGCGTTATGCGTTATGCGTTATGGGTTATACGTTATGTGTTATGAGTTATGCGTTATGCGGTATGCGTTATGCGTTATGCGTTATGCGTTATGGGTTATCCGTTATGCGTTATCCGTTATGAGTTTTGCGTTATGCGTTATGCGTTATGAGAAATGCGTGATCCGTTATGCGTTATGCGTTATGAGTAATGCGTGATCCGTTATGCGTTATGCGTTATGCGTTATGCGTTATGCGTTATGCGTTATGCGTTATGCGTTATGCGTTATGCGTTATGCGTTATGCGTTATGCGTTATGGGTTATGCGTTTTGCGTTATGCGTTGTGCGTTATCCGCTATGCGTTATGCGTTTTGCGTTATGCGTTATGCGTTATGCGTTGTGCGTTATGCGTTATGCGTTATAGGTTATGCGTTATGTGTTATGCGTTATGCGTTATGCGTTATGCGTTATGCATTATGCGTTATGCGTTATGCGTTATGCGTTATGCGTTATGCGTTATGCGTTATGCGTTATGCGTTATGCGTTATGCGTTATGCGTTATGCGTTATGCGTTATGCGTTATGCGTTATGCGTTATGCGTTATGCGTTATGCGTTATGCGTTATGCGTTATGCGTTATGAGTAATGCTTGATCCGTTACGCGTTATGCGTTATGCGTTATGCGTTATGCGTTATGCGTCATGCGTTATGCGTTATGCGTTATGCGTTATGCGTTATGCGTTATGCGTTATGCGTTATGAGTAATGCGTGATCCGTTATGCGTTATGCGTTATGCGTTATGCGTTATGCGTTATGCGTTATGCGTTATGCGTTATGAGAAATGCGTTATGAGTAATGCGTGATCCGTTATGCGTTATGCTTTATGCGTTATGAGTTACGAGTAATGCGTTATGCGTGATCCGTTATGCGTTATGCGTTATGCGTTATGCGTTATGCGTTATGCGTTATGCGATATGCGTTATGCGTTATGCGTTATGCGTTATGGGTTATACGTTATGTGTTATGAGTTATGCGTTATGCGGTATGCGTTATGCGTTATGCGTTATGCGTTATGGGTTATCCGTTATGCGTTATCCGTTATGAGTTTTGCGTTATGCGTTATGCGTTATGAGAAATGCGTGATCCGTTATGCGTTATGCGTTATGAGTAATGCGTGATCCGTTATGCGTTATGCGTTATGCGTTATGCGTTATGCGTTATGCGTTATGCGTTATGCGTTATGCGTTATGCGTTATGCGTTATGCGTTATGGGTTATGCGTTTTGCGTTATGCGTTGTGCGTTATCCGCTATGCGTTATGCGTTTTGCGTTATGCGTTATGCGTTATGCGTTATGCGATATGCGTTATGCGTTATGCGTTATGCGTTATGCGTTATCCGTTATGCGTTATGCGTTATGCGTTATGCGTTATGCGTTATGCGTTATGCGTTATGCGTTATGGGTTATGCGTTATGTGTTATGCGTTATGCGTTATGCGTTATGCGTTATGCGTTATGCGTTATGCGTTGTGCGTTATGCGTTATGCGTTATAGGTTATGCGTTATGTGTCATGCGTTATGCGTTATGCGTTATGCGTTATGCGGTATGCGTTATGCGTTATGCTTTATGCGTTATGCGTTATAAGTAATGCGTGATCCGTTATGTGTTATGCGTTATGCGTTATGCGTTATGCGTTATGCGTTATGCGTTATGCGTTATGCGTTATGCGTTATGCGTTATGCGTTATGCGTTATGAGAAATGCGTGATCCGTTATGCGTTATGCGTTATGAGTAATGCGTGATCCGTTATGCGTTATGCGTTATGCGTTATGCGTTATGCGTTATGCGTTATGCGTTATGCGTTATGCGTTATCCGCTACGCGTTATGCGATTTGCGTTATGCGTTATGCGTTATGCGTTGTGCGTTATGCGTTATGCGTTATAGGTTATGCGTTATGTGTTATGCGTTATGCGTTATGCGTTATGCGTTATGCGTTATGCATTATGCGTTATGCGTTATGCGTTATGCGTTATGCGTTATGCGTTATGCGTTATGCGTTATGCGTTATGCGTTATGCGTTATGCGTTATGCGTTATGCGTTATGCGTTATGCGTTATGCGTTATGGGTTATGCGTTTTGCGTTATGCGTTGTGCGTTATCCGCTATGCGTTATGCGTTTTGCGTTATGCGTTATGCGTTATGCGTTATGCGATATGCGTTATGCGTTATGCGTTATGCGTTATGCGTTATCCGTTATGCGTTATGCGTTATGCGTTATGCGTTATGCGTTATGCGTTATGCGTTATGGGTTATGCGTTATGTGTTATGCGTTATGCGTTATGCGTTATGCGTTATGCGTTATGCGTTATGCGTTGTGCGTTATGCGTTATGCGTTATAGGTTATGCGTTATGTGTCATGCGTTATGCGTTATGCGTTATGCGTTATGCGGTATGCGTTATGCGTTATGCTTTATGCGTTATGCGTTATAAGTAATGCGTGATCCGTTATGTGTTATGCGTTATGCGTTATGCGTTATGCGTTATGCGTTATGCGTTATGCGTTATGCGTTATGCGTTATGCGTTATGCGTTATGCGTTATGCGTTATGAGAAATGCGTGATCCGTTATGCGTTATGCGTTATGAGTAATGCGTGATCCGTTATGCGTTATGCGTTATGCGTTATGCGTTATGCGTTATGCGTTATGCGTTATGCGTTATGCGTTATGCGTTATCCGCTACGCGTTATGCGATTTGCGTTATGCGTTATGCGTTATGCGTTGTGCGTTATGCGTTATGCGTTATAGGTTATGCGTTATGTGTTATGCGTTATGCGTTATGCGTTATGCGTTATGCGTTATGCACTATGCGTTATGCGTTATGCTTTATGCGTTATGCGTTATGAGTAATGCGTGATCCGTTATGTGTTATGCGTTATGCGTTATGCGTTATGCGTTATGCGTTATGCGTTATGCGTTATGCGTTATGCGTTATGCGTTATGCGTTATGCGTTATGCGTTATTCGTTATGGGTTATGCGTTTTGCGTTATGCGTTATGCCTTATGCGTTATGCGTTATGCGTTATGCGTTATGGGTTATCCGTTATGCGTTATCCGTTATGCCTTATGCGTTATGCGTTATGCGTTATGCGTTATGCGATATGCGTTATGCGTTATGCGTTATGCGTTATGCGTTATGCGTTATGCGTTATGCGTTATGCGTTATGCGTTATGCGTTATGCGTTATGCGTTATGCGTTATGCGTTATGCGTTATGCGTTATGCGTTATGCGTTATGCGTTATGTGTTATGCGTTGTGCGTTATCCGCTATGCGTTATGCGTTTTGCGTTATGCGTTATGCGTTATGCGTTGTGCGTTATGCGTTATGCGTTATAGGTTATTCGTTATGTGTTATGCGTTATGCGTTATGCGTTATGCGTTATGCGTTATGCGTTATGCGTTATGCGTTATGCGTTATGCGTTATGCGTTATGCGTTATGCGTTATGCGTTATGCGTTATGCGTTATGCGTTATGCGTTATGCGTTATGCGTTATGCGTTATGCGTTATGCGTTATGCGTTATGCGTTATGCGTTATGCGTTATGCGTTATGCGTTATGCGTTATGCGTTATGCGTTATGAGAAATGCGTGATCCGTTATGCGTTATGCGTTATGAGTAATGCGTGATCCGTTATGCGTTATGCGTTATGCGTTATGCGTGATCCGTTATGCGTTATGCGTTATGAGTAATGCTTGATCCGTTACGCGTTATGCGTTATGCGTTATAGGTTATGCGTTATGTGTTATGTGTTATGAGTTATGCGTTATGCGTTATGCGTTATGCGTTATGCGTTATGGGTTATGAGTAATGCGTGATCCGTTATGCGTTATGCTTTATGCGTTATGAGTTACGCGTAATGCGTTATGCGTTATGCGTTATGGGTTATGCGTTATGTGTTATGAGTTATGCGTTATGCGGTATGCGTTATGCGTTATGCGTTATGCGTTATGGGTTATCCGTTATGCGTTATCCGTTATGAGTTTTGCGTTATGCGTTATGCGGTATGCGTTATGCGTTAAGCGTTATGCGTTATGGGTTATCCTTTATGCGTTATCCGTTATGAGTTTTGCGTTATGCGTTATGCGTTATGAGAAATGCGTGATCCGTTATGCGTTATGCGTTATGAGTAATGCGTGATCCGTTATGCGTTATGCGTTATGCGTTATGCGTTATGGGTTATGAGTAATGCGTGATCCGTTATGCGTTATGCTTTATGCGTTATGAGTTACGCGTAATGCGTTATGCGTTATGCGTTATGCGTTATGCGTTATGCGTTATGCGTTATGCGTTATGCGTTATGCGTTATGCGTTATGCGATATGCGTTATGCGTTATGCGTTATGCGTTATGCGTTATGGGTTATGCGTTATGTGTTATGAGTTATGCGTTATGCGGTATGCGTTATGCGTTATGCGTTATGCGTTATGGGTTATCCGTTATGCGTTATCCGTTATGAGTTTTGCGTTATGCGTTATGCGTTATGAGAAATGCGTGATCCGTTATGCGTTATGCGTTATGAGTAATGCGTGATCCGTTATGCGTTATGCGTTATGCGTTATGCGTTATGCGTTATGCGTTATGCGTTATGCGTTATGCGTTATGCGTTATGCGTTATGCGTTATGCGTTATGCGTTATGGGTTATCCGTTATGCGTTATCCGTTATGCGTTATGCGTTATGCGTTATGCGTTATGCGTTATGCGATATGCGTTATGCGTTATGCGTTATGCGTTATGCGTTATGCGTTATGCGTTATGCGTTATGCGTTATGCGATATGCGTTATGCATTATGCGTTATGCGTTATGCGTTATGCGTTATGCGTTATGCGTTATGCGTTATGCGTTATGCGTTATGCGTTATGCGTTATGCGTTATGCGTTAGGCGTTATGCGTTATGCGTTATGCGTTATGCATTATGCGTTATGCGTTATGCGTTATGCGTTATGCGCTATGCGTTATGAGAAATGCGTGATCCGTTATGCGTTATGCGTTATGCGTTATGCGTTATGCGTTATGCGTTATGGGTTATGAGTAATGCGTGACCCGTTATGCGTTGTGCGTTATGCGTTATGCGTTATAGGTTATGCGTTATGTGTTATGCGTTATGCGTTATGCGTTATGCGTTATGCATTATGCGTTATGCGTTATGCTTTATGCGTTATGCGTTATGAGTAATGCGTGATCCGTTATGTGTTATGCGTTATGCGTTATGCGTTATGCGTTTTGTGTTATGCTTTATGCCTTATGCGTTATCCGCTATGCGTTATGCGTTTTGCGTTATGCGTTATGCGTTATGCGTTGTGCGTTATGCGTTATGCGTTATAGGTTATGCGTTATGTGTTATGCGTTATGCGTTATGCGTTATGCGTTATGCATTATGCGTTATGCGTTATGCTTTATGCGTTATGCGTTATGAGTAATGCGTGATCCGTTATGTGTTATGCGTTATGCGTTATGCGTTATGCGTTTTGCGTTATGCGTTATGCGTTATGCGTTATGCGTTATGCGTTATGCGTTATGCGTTATGCGTTATGGGTTATGCGTTTTGCGTTATGCGTTGTGCGTTATCCGCTATGCGTTATGCGTTTTGCGTTATGCGTTATGCGTTATGCGTTGTGCGTTATGCGTTATGCGTTATAGGTTATGCGTTATGTGTTATGCGTTATGCGTTATGCGTTATGCGTTATGCATTATGCGTTATGCGTTATGCGTTATGCGTTATGCGTTATGCGTTATGCGTTATGCGTTATGCGTTATGCGTTATGCGTTATGCGTTATGCGTTATGCGTTATGCGTTATGCGTTATGCGTTATGCGTTATGCGTTATGAGAAATGCGTGATCCGTTATGCGTCATGCGTTATGAGTAATGCGTGATCCGTTATGCGTTATGCGTTATGCGTTATGCGTGATCCGTTATGCGTTATGCGTTATGAGTAATGCTTGATCCGTTACGCGTTATGCGTTATGCGTTATGGGTTATGCGTTATGTGTTATGAGTTATGCGTTATGCGGTATGCGTTATGCGTTATGCGTTATGCGTTATGGGTTATCCGTTATGCGTTATCCGTTATGAGTTTTGCGTTATGCGTTATGCGTTATGAGAAATGCGTGATCCGTTATGCGTTATGCGTTATGAGTAATGCGTGATCCGTTATGCGTTATGCGTTATGCGTTATGCGTTATGG
Organism: Lasioglossum morio; assembly: GCA_916610235.2. Lineage (NCBI taxonomy): Eukaryota > Metazoa > Arthropoda > Insecta > Hymenoptera > Halictidae > Lasioglossum > Lasioglossum morio. The sequence continues at coordinate 1,314,192 of CAKAJA020000257.1, forward strand.
GTTATGAGTAATGCGTGATCCGTTATGCGTTATGCTTTATGCGTTATGAGTTACGAGTAATGCGTTATGCGTTATGCGTTATGCGTTATGCGTTATGCGTTATGCGTTATGCGTTATGCGTTATGCGTTATGCGATATGCGTTATGCGTTATGCGTTATGCGTTATGGGTTATACGTTATGTGTTATGAGTTATGCGTTATGCGGTATGCGTTATGCGTTATGCGTTATGCGTTATGGGTTATCCGTTATGCGTTATCCGTTATGAGTTTTGCGTTATGCGTTATGCGTTATGAGAAATGCGTGATCCGTTATGCGTTATGCGTTATGAGTAATGCGTGATCCGTTATGCGTTATGCGTTATGCGTTATGCGTTATGCGTTATGCGTTATGCGTTATGCGTTATGCGTTATGCGTTATGCGTTATGCGTTATGCGTTATGGGTTATGCGTTTTGCGTTATGCGTTGTGCGTTATCCGCTATGCGTTATGCGTTTTGCGTTATGCGTTATGCGTTATGCGTTGTGCGTTATGCGTTATGCGTTATAGGTTATGCGTTATGTGTTATGCGTTATGCGTTATGCGTTATGCGTTATGCATTATGCGTTATGCGTTATGCGTTATGCGTTATGCGTTATGCGTTATGCGTTATGCGTTATGCGTTATGCGTTATGCGTTATGCGTTATGCGTTATGCGTTATGCGTTATGCGTTATGCGTTATGCGTTATGCGTTATGCGTTATGCGTTATGAGTAATGCTTGATCCGTTACGCGTTATGCGTTATGCGTTATGCGTTATGCGTTATGCGTCATGCGTTATGCGTTATGCGTTATGCGTTATGCGTTATGCGTTATGCGTTATGCGTTATGAGTAATGCGTGATCCGTTATGCGTTATGCGTTATGCGTTATGCGTTATGCGTTATGCGTTATGCGTTATGCGTTATGAGAAATGCGTTATGAGTAATGCGTGATCCGTTATGCGTTATGCTTTATGCGTTATGAGTTACGAGTAATGCGTTATGCGTGATCCGTTATGCGTTATGCGTTATGCGTTATGCGTTATGCGTTATGCGTTATGCGATATGCGTTATGCGTTATGCGTTATGCGTTATGGGTTATACGTTATGTGTTATGAGTTATGCGTTATGCGGTATGCGTTATGCGTTATGCGTTATGCGTTATGGGTTATCCGTTATGCGTTATCCGTTATGAGTTTTGCGTTATGCGTTATGCGTTATGAGAAATGCGTGATCCGTTATGCGTTATGCGTTATGAGTAATGCGTGATCCGTTATGCGTTATGCGTTATGCGTTATGCGTTATGCGTTATGCGTTATGCGTTATGCGTTATGCGTTATGCGTTATGCGTTATGCGTTATGCGTTATGCGTTATGGGTTATGCGTTTTGCGTTATGCGTTGTGCGTTATCCGCTATGCGTTATGCGTTTTGCGTTATGCGTTATGCGTTATGCGTTGTGCGTTATGCGTTATGCGTTATAGGTTATGCGTTATGTGTTATGCGTTATGCGTTATGCGTTATGCGTTATGCATTATGCGTTATGCGTTATGCGTTATGCGTTATGCGTTATGCGTTATGCGTTATGCGTTATGCGTTATGCGTTATGCGTTATGCGTTATGCGTTATGCGTTATGCGTTATGCGTTATGCGTTATGCGTTATGAGTAATGCTTGATCCGTTACGCGTTATGCGTTATGCGTTATGCGTTATGCGTTATGCGTCATGCGTTATGCGTTATGCGTTATGCGTTATGCGTTATGCGTTATGCGTTATGCGTTATGAGTAATGCGTGATCCGTTATGCGTTATGCGTTATGCGTTATGCGTTATGCGTTATGCGTTATGAGAAATGCGTTATGAGTAATGCGTGATCCGTTATGCGTTATGCGTTATGCGTTATTCGTTATGCGTTATGCGTTATGCGTTATGCGTTATGCGTTATGCGTTATGCGTTATGCGTTATGTGTTATGCGTTATGGGTTATCCGTTATGCGTTATCCGTTATGCGTTATGCGTTATGCGTTATGCGTTATGCGTTATGCGTTATGCGTTATGCGTTATGCGTTATGCGTTATGCGTTATGCGTTATGCGTTATGCGTTATGCGTTATGCGATATGCGTTATGCGTTATGCGTTATGCGTTATGCGTTATGCGTTATGCGTTATGCGTTATGCGTTATGCGTTATGCGTTATGCGTTATGCGTTATGCGTTATGCGTTATGCGTTATGCGTTATGCGTTATGCGTTATGCGTTATGCGTTATGCGTTATGCGTTATGCGTTATGCGTTATGCGTTATGCGTTATGCGTTATGCGTTATGCGTTATGGGTTATGCGTTATGTGTTATGCGTTATGCGTTATGCGTTATGCGTTATGCGTTATGGGTTATGAGTAATGCGTGACCCGTTATACGTTGTGCGTTATGCGTTATGCATTATAGGTTATGCGTTATGTGTTATGCGTTATGCGTTATGCGTTATGCGTTATGCATTATGCGTTATGCGTTATGCTTTATGCGTTATGCGTTATGAGTAATGCGTGATCCGTTATGTGTTATGAGTTATGCGTTATGCGTTATGCGTTTTGTGTTATGCGTTATGCCTTATGCGTTATGCGTTATGCGTTATGCGTTATGCGTTATGCGTTATGCGTTATGCATTATGCGTTATGCGTTATGCGTTATGCGTTATGCGTTATGCGTTATGCGTTATGCGTTATGCGTTATGCGTTATGCGTTATGCGTTATGCGTTATGCGTTATGCGTTATGCGTTATGCGTTATGCGTTATGCGTTATGAGTAATGCTTGATCCGTTACGCGTTATGCGTTATGCGTTATGCGTTATGTGTTATGCGTCATGCGTTATGCGTTATGCGTTATGCGTTATGCGTTATGCGTTATGCGTTATGCGTTATGAGTAATGCGTGATCCGTTATGCGTTATGCGTTATGCGTTATGCGTTATGCGTTATGCGTTATGCGTTATGAGAAATGCGTTATGAGTAATGCGTGATCCGTTATGCGTTATGCGTTATGCGTTATGCGTTATGCGTTATGCGTTATGCGTTATGCGTTATGCGTTATGCGTTATGCGTTATGCGTTATGTGTTATGCGTTATGGGTTATCCGTTATGCGTTATCCGTTATGCGTTATGCGTTATGCGTTATGCGTTATGCGTTATGCGTTATGCGATATGCGTTATGCGTTATGCGTTATGCGTTATGCGTTATGCGTTATGCGTTATGCGATATGCGTTATGCGTTATGCGTTATGCGTTATGCGTTATGCGTTATGCGTTATGCGTTATGCGTTATGCGTTATGCGTTATGCGTTATGCGTTATGCGTTATGCGTTATGCGTTATGCGTTATGCGTTATGACAAATGCGTGATCCGTTATGCGTTATGCGTTATGAGTAATGCGTGATCCGTTATGCGTTATGCGTTATGCGTTATTGTTTATGAGTAATGCGTGACCCGTTATACGTTGTGCGTTATGCGTTATGCGTTATAGGTTATGCGTTATGTGTTATGCGTTATGCGTTATGCGTTATGCGTTATGCATTATGCGTTATGCGTTATGCTTTATGCGTTATGCGTTATGAGTAATGCGTGATCCGTTATGTGTTATGAGTTATGCGTTATGCGTTATGCGTTTTGTGTTATGCGTTATGCCTTATGCGTTATGCGTTATGCGTTATGCGTTATGCGTTATGCGTTATGCGTTATGCGTTATGCGTTATGCGTTATGCGTTTTGCGTTATGCGTTATGCGTTATGCGTTATGACAAATGCGTGATCCGTTATGCGTTATGCGTTATGAGTAATGCGTGATCCGTTATGCGTTATGCGTTATGCGTTATGCGTTATGCGTTATGCGTTATGCGTTATGCGTTATGCGTTATGCGTTATGCGTTATGCGTTATGCGTTATGCGTTATGCGTTATGCGTTATCCGCTACGCGTTATGCGATTTGCGTTATGCGTTATGCGTTATGCGTTGTGCGTTATGCGTTATGCGTTATAGGTTATGCGTTATGTGTTATGCGTTATGCGTTATGCGTTATGCGTTATGCGTTATGCGTTTTGCGTTATGCGTTATGCGTTATGCGTTATGCGTTATGCGTTATGCGTTATGCGTTATGCGTTATGCGTTATGCGTTATGCGTTATGCGTTATTCGTTATGGGTTATGCGTTTTGCGTTATGCGTTATGCGTTATGCGTTATGCGTTATGCGTTATGCGTTATGCGTTATGGGTTATCCGTTATGCGTTATCCGTTATGCGTTATGCGTTATGCGTTATGCGTTATGCGTTATGCGTTATGCGTTATGCGTTATGCGTTATGCGATATGCGTTATGCGTTATGCGTTATGTGTTATGCGTTGTGCGTTATCCGCTATGCGTTATGCGTTGTGCGTTATGCGTTATGCGTTATGCGTTGCGCGTTATGCGTTATGCGTTATAGGTTATGCGTTATGTGTTATGCGTTATGCGTTATGCGTTATGCGTTATGCGTTATGCGTTATGCGTTATGCGTTATGCGTTATGCGTTATGCGTTATGCGTTATGCGTTATGCGTTATGCGTTATGCGTTATGCGTTATGCGTTATGCGTTATGCGTTATGCGTTATGCGTTATGCGTTATGCGTTATGCGTTATGAGAAATGCGTGATCCGTTATGCGTTATGCGTTATGAGTAATGCGTGATCCGTTATGCGTTATGCGTTATGCGTTATGCGTTATGCGTTATGCGTTATGCGTTATGCGTTATGCGTTATGCGTGATCCGTTATGCGTTATGCGTTATGCGTTATGCGTTATGCGTTATGCGTTATGCGTTGTGCGTTATGCGTTATGCGTTATGCGTTATGCGTTATGCGTTATGCGTTATGCGTTATGCGTTATGCGTTATGCGTTATGCGTTATGCGTTATGCGTTATGCGTTATGCGTTATGCGTTATGGGTTATGCGTTATGTGTTATGCGTTATGCGTTATGCGTTATGCGTTATGCGTTATGGGTTATGAGTAATGCGCGACCCGTTATACGTTGTGCGTTATGCGTTATGCGTTATAGGTTATGCGTTATGTGTTATGCGTTATGCGTTATGCGTTATGCGTTATGCATTATGCGTTATGCGTTATGCTTTATGCGTTATGCGTTATGAGTAATGCGTGATCCGTTATGTGTTATGAGTTATGCGTTATGCGTTATGCGTTTTGTGTTATGCGTTATGCCTTATGCGTTATGCGTTATGCGTTATGCGTTATGCGTTATGCGTTATGCGTTATGCGTTATGCGTTATGCGTTATGCGTTATGCGTTTTGCGTTATGCGTTATGCGTTATGCGTTATGAGAAATGCGTGATCCGTTATGCGTTATGCGTTATGAGTAATGCGTGATCCGTTATGCGTTATGCGTTATGCGTTATGCGTTATGCGTTATGCGTTATGCGTTATGCGTTATGCGTTATGCGTTATGCGTTATGCGTTATGCGTTATGCGTTATCCGCTACGCGTTATGCGATTTGCGTTATGCGTTATGCGTTATGCGTTGTGCGTTATGCGTTATGCGTTATAGGTTATGCGTTATGTGTTATGCGTTATGCGTTATGCGTTATGCGTTATGCGTTATGCGTTTTGCGTTATGCGTTATGCGTTATGCGTTATGCGTTATGCGTTATGCGTTATGCGTTATGCGTTATGCGTTATGCGTTATTCGTTATGGGTTATGCGTTTTGCGTTATGCGTTATGCGTTATGCGTTATGCGTTATGCGTTATGCGTTATGGGTTATCCGTTATGCGTTATCCGTTATGCGTTATGCGTTATGCGTTATGCGTTATGCGTTATGCGTTATGCGTTATGCGATATGCGTTATGCGTTATGCGTTATGCGTTATGCGTTATGCGTTATGCGTTATGCGTTATGCGTTATGCGTTATGCGTTATGCGTTATGCGTTATGCGTTATGCGTTATGCGTTATGCGTTATGCGTTATGCGTTATGCGTTATGCGTTATGCGTTATGCGTTATGCGTTATGCGTTATGTGTTATGCGTTGTGCGTTATCCGCTATGCGTTATGCGTTTTGCGTTATGCGTTATGCGTTATGCGTTGTGCGTTATGCGTTATGCGTTATGCGTTATAGGTTATGCGTTATGTGTTATGCGTTATGCGTTATGCGTTATGCGTTATGCGTTATGCATTATGCGTTATGCGTTATGCTTTATGCGTTATGCGTTATGAGTAATGCGTGATCCGTTATGTGTTATGCGTTATGCGTTATGCGTTATGCGTTTTGCGTTATGCGTTATGCGTTATGCGTTATGCGTTATGCGTTATGCGTTATGCGTTATGCGTTATGAGAAATGCGTGATCCGTTATGCGTTATGCGTCATGAGTAATGCGTGATCCGTTATGCGTTATGCGTTATGCGTTATGCGTTATGCGTTATGCGTTATGCGTTATGCGTTATGCGATATGCGTGATCCGTTATGCGTTATGCGTTATGAGTAATGCGTGATCCGTTATGCGTTATGCGTCATGAGTAATGCGTGATCCGTTATGCGTTATGTGTTATGCGTTATGCGTTATGCGTTATGCGTTATGCATTATGCGTTATGCGTTATGCTTTATGCGTTATGCGTTATGAGTAATGCGTGATCCGTTATGTGTTATGAGTTATGCGTTATGCGTTATGCGTTTTGTGTTATGCGTTATGCCTTGTGCGTTATGCGTTATGCGTTATGCGTTATGCGTTATGCGTTATGCGTTATGCGTTATGCGTTATGCGTTATGCGTTATGCGTTTTGCGTTATGCGTTATGCGTTATGCGTTATGAGAAATGCGTGATCCGTTATGCGTTATGCGTTATGAGTAATGCGTGATCCGTTATGCGTTATGCGTTATGCGTTATGCGTTATGCGTTATGCGTTATGCGTTATGCGTTATGCGTTATGCGTTATGCGTTATGCGTTATGCGATATGCGTTATGCGTTATGCGTTATGCGTTATGCGTTATGCGTTATGCGTTATGCGTTATGCGTTATGCGTTATGCGTTATGCGTTATGCGTTATGCGTTATGCGTTATGCGTTATGCGTTATGCGTTATGCGTTATGCGTTATGCGTTATGCGTTATGCGTTATGCGTTATGCGTTATGCGTTATGCGTTATGCGTTATGCGTTATGCGTTATGCGTTATGTGTTATGCGTTGTGCGTTATCCGCTATGCGTTATGCGTTTTGCGTTATGCGTTATGCGTTATGCGTTGTGCGTTATGCGTTATGCGTTATGCGTTATAGGTTATGCGTTATGTGTTATGCGTTATGCGTTATGCGTTATGCGTTATGCGTTATGCGTTATGCGTTATGCGTTATGCTTTATGCGTTATGCGTTATGAGTAATGCGTGATCCGTTATGTGTTATGCGTTATGCGTTATGCGTTATGCGTTTTGCGTTATGCGTTATGCGTTATGCGTTATGCGTTATGCGTTATGCGTTATGCGTTATGCGTTATGCGTTATGAGAAATGCGTGATCCGTTATGCGTTATGCGTCATGAGTAATGCGTGATCCGTTATGCGTTATGCGTTATGCGTTATGCGTTATGCGTTATGCGTTATGCGTTATGCGTTATGCGATATGCGTGATCCGTTATGCGTTATGCGTTATGAGTAATGCGTGATCCGTTATGCGTTATGCGTTATGCGTTATGCGTTATGAGAAATGCGTGATCCGTTATGCGTTATGCGTCATGAGTAATGCGTGATCCGTTATGCGTTATTCGTTATGAGTTACGCGTAATGCGTTATGCGCTATGCGTTATGCGTTATGAGTAATGCTTGATCCGTTACGCGTTATGCGTTATGCGTTATGCGTTATGCGTCATGCGTTATGCGTTATGCGTTATGCGTTATGTGTTATGCGTTATGCGTTATGCGTTATGAGTAATGCGTGATCCGTTATGCGTTATGCGTTATGCGTTATGCGTTATGCGTTATGCGTTATGCGTTATGCGTTATGAGAAATGCGTTATGAGTAATGCGTGATCCGTTATGCGTTATGCGTTATGCGTTATGCGTTATGCGTTATGCGTTATGCGTTATGCGTTATGCGTTATGCGTTATGCGTTATGTGTTATGCGTTATGGGTTATCCGTTATGCGTTATCCGTTATGCGTTATGCGTTATGCGTTATGCGTTATGCGTTATGCGTTATGCGATATGCGTTATGCGTTATGCGTTATGCGTTATGCGTTATGCGTTATGCGTTATGCGTTATGCGATATGCGTTATGCGTTATGCGTTATGCGTTATGCGTTATGCGTTATGCGTTATGCGTTATGCGTTATGCGTTATGCGTTATGCGTTATGCGTTATGCGTTATGCGTTATGCGTTATGCGTTATGCGTTATGCGTTATGCGTTATGCGTTATGCGTTATGCGTTATGCGTTATGCGTTATGCGTTATGCGTTATGCGTTATGCGTTATGCGTTATGCGTTATGCGTTATGCGTTATGCGTTATGCGTTATGGGTTATGCGTTATGTGTTATGCGTTATGCGTTATGCGTTATGCGTTATGCGTTATGGGTTATGAGTAATGCGTGACCCGTTATACGTTGTGCGTTATGCGTTATGCGTTATAGGTTATGCGTTATGTGTTATGCGTTATGCGTTATGCGTTATGCGTTATGCATTATGCGTTATGCGTTATGCTTTATGCGTTATGCGTTATGAGTAATGCGTGATCCGTTACGTGTTATGAGTTATGCGTTATGCGTTATGCGTTTTGTGTTATGCGTTATGCCTTATGCGTTATGCGTTATGCGTTATGCGTTATGCGTTATGCGTTATGCGTTATGCGTTATGCGTTATGCGTTATGCGTTATGCGTTTTGCGTTATGCGTTATGCGTTATGCGTTATGAGAAATGCGTGATCCGTTATGCGTTATGCGTTATGAGTAATGCGTGATCCGTTATGCGTTATGCGTTATGCGTTATGCGTTATGCGTTATGCGTTATGCGTTATGCGTTATGCGTTATGCGTTATGCGTTATGCGTTATGCGTTATGCGTTATGCGTTATCCGCTACGCGTTATGCGATTTGCGTTATGCGTTATGCGTTATGCGTTGTGCGTTATGCGTTATGCGTTATAGGTTATGCGTTATGTGTTATGCGTTTTGCGTTATGCGTTATGCGTTATGCGTTATGCGTTATGCGTTATGCGTTATGCGTTATGCGTTATGCGTTATTCGTTATGGGTTATGCGTTTTGCGTTATCCGTTATGCGTTATGCGTTATGCGTTATGCGTTATGGGTTATCCGTTATGCGTTATCCGTTATGCGTTATGCGTTATGCGTTATGCGTTATGCGTTATGCGTTATGCGTTATGCGTTATGCGATATGCGTTATGCGTTATGCGTTATGTGTTATGCGTTGTGCGTTATCCGCTATGCGTTATGCGTTGTGCGTTATGCGTTATGCGTTATGCGTTGCGCGTTATGCGTTATGCGTTATAGGTTATGCGTTATGTGTTATGCGTTATGCGTTATGCGTTATGCGTTATGCGTTATGCGTTATGCGTTATGCGTTATGCGTTATGCGTTATGCGTTATGCGTTATGCGTTATGCGTTATGCGTTATGCGTTATGCGTTATGCGTTATGCGTTATGCGTTATGCGTTATGAGAAATGCGTGATCCGTTATGCGTTATGCGTTATGAGTAATGCGTGATCCGTTATGCGTTATGCGTTATGGGTTATGCGTTATGTGTTATGCGTTATGCGTTATGCGTTATGCGTTATGCGTTATGGGTTATGAGTAATGCGTGACCCGTTATACGTTGTGCGTTATGCGTTATGCGTTATAGGTTATGCGTTATGTGTTATGCGTTATGCGTTATGCGTTATGCGTTATGCATTATGCGTTATGCGTTATGCTTTATGCGTTATGCGTTATGAGTAATGCGTGATCCGTTATGTGTTATGAGTTATGCGTTATGCGTTATGCGTTATGCGTTATGCGTTATGCGTTATGCGTTATGCGTTGTGCGTTATGCGTTATGCGTTATGCGTTATGCGTTATGCGTTATGCGTTATGCGTTATGCGTTATGCGTTATGCGTTATGCGTTATGCGTTATGCGTTATGCGTTATGCGTTATGGGTTATGCGTTATGTGTTATGCGTTATGCGTTATGCGTTATGCGTTATGCGTTATGGGTTATGAGTAATGCGTGACCCGTTATACGTTGTGCGTTATGCGTTATGCGTTATAGGTTATGCGTTATGTGTTATGCGTTATGCGTTATGCGTTATGCGTTATGCATTATGCGTTATGCGTTATGCTTTATGCGTTATGCGTTATGAGTAATGCGTGATCCGTTATGTGTTATGAGTTATGCGTTATGCGTTATGCGTTTTGTGTTATGCGTTATGCCTTATGCGTTATGCGTTATGCGTTATGCGTTATGCGTTATGCGTTATGCGTTATGCGTTATGCGTTATGCGTTATGCGTTATGCGTTTTGCGTTATGCGTTATGCGTTATGAGTAATGCGTGATCCGTTATGTGTTATGAGTTATGCGTTATGCGTTATGCGTTATGCGTTATGCGTTATGCGTTATGCGTTATGGGTTATGAGTAATGCGTGACCCGTTATACGTTGTGCGTTATGCGTTATGCGTTATGCGTTATGCGTTATGCGTTATGCATTATGCGTTATGCGTTATGCTTTATGCGTTATGCGTTATGAGTAATGCGTGATCCGTTATGTGTTATGCGTTATGCGTTATGCGTTATGCGTTTTGCGTTATGCGTTATGCGTTATGCGTTATGCGTTATGCGTTATGCGTTATGCGTTATGCGATATGCGTGATCCGTTATGCGTTATGCGTTATGAGTAATGCGTGATCCGTTATGCGTTATGCGTTATGCGTTATGCGTTATGCGTTATGCGTTATGCATTATGGGTTATGCGTTATGTGTTATGCGTTATGCGTTATGCGTTATGCGTTATGGGTTATGAGTAATGCGTGACCCGTTATGCGTTATGCTTTTTGCGTTATGAGTTACGCGTAATGCGTTATGCGCTATGGGTCATGCGTTAAGCGTTATGCGTTATGCGTTATGCGTTATGCGTTATGGGTTATGCGTTATGTGTTATGCGTTATGCGTTATGCGTTATGCGTTATGCGTTATGCGTTATGCGTTATGCGTTATGCGTTATGCGTTATGCGTTATGCGTTATGCGTTATGCGTTATGCGTTATGCGTTATGCGTTATGTGTTATGCGTTGTGCGTTATCCGCTATGCGTTATGCGTTTTGCGTTATGCGTTATGCGTTATGCGTTATGCTTTATGCGTTATGCGTTATGAGTAATGCGTGATCCGTTATGTGTTATGCGTTATGCGTTATGCGTTATGCGTTTTGCGTTATGCGTTATGCGTTATGCGTTATGCGTGTTGCGTTATGCGTTATGCGTTATGCGTTATGCGTTATGCGTTATCCGCTATGCGTTATGCGTTTTGCGTTATGCGTTATGCGTTATGCGTTATGCGTTGTGCGTTATGCGTTATGCGTTATAGGTTATGCGTTATGTGTTATGCGTTATGCGTTATGCGTTATGCGTTATGCGTTATGCGTTATGCGTTATGCGTTATGCGTTATGCGTTATGCGTTATGCGTTATGCGTTATGCGTTATGCGTTATGCGTTATGCGTTATGCGTTATGCGTTATGTGTTATGCGTTGTGCGTTATCCGCTATGCGTTATGCGCTTTGCGTTATGCGTTATGCGTTATGCGTTGTGCGTTATGCGTTATGCGTTATAGGTTATGCGTTATGTGTTATGCGTTATGCGTTATGCGTTATGCGTTATGCATTATGCGTTATGCGTTATGCTTTATGCGTTATGCGTTATGAGTAATGCGTGATCCGTTATAGGTTATGCGTTATGTGTTATGCGTTATGCGTTATGCGTTATGCGTTATGCGTTATGCGTTATGCGTTATGCGTTATGCGTTATGCGTTATGCGTTATGCGTTATGCGTTATGCGTTATGCGTTATGCGTTATGCGTTATGAGAAATGCGTTATGAGTAATGCGTGATCCGTTATGCGTTATGCGTTATGCGTTATGCGTTATGCGTTATGCGTTATGCGTTATGCGTTATGCGTTATGCGTTATGCGTTATGCGTTATGGGTTATCCGTTATGCGTTATCCGTTATGCGTTATGCGTTATGCGTTATGCGTTATGAGAAATGCGTGATCCGTTATGCGTTATGAGTAATGCGTGATCCGTTATGCGTTATGCGTTATGCGTTATGCGTTATGCGTTATGCGTTATGCGTTATGCGTTATGCATTATGGGTTATGCGTTATTTGTTATGCGTTATGCGTTATGCGTTATGCGTTATGCGTTATGCGTTATGCGATATGCGTTATGCGTTATGCGTTATGCGTTATGCGTTATGCGTTATGCGTTATGCGTTATGCGTTATGCGTTATGCGTTATGCGTTATGCGTTATACGTTATGCGTTATGCGTTATGAGTAATGCTTGATCCGTTACGCGTTATGCGTTATGCGTTATGCGTTATGCGTTATGCGTCATGCGTTATGCGTTATGCGTTATGCGTTATGCGTTATGCGTTATGCGTTATGCGTTATGCGTTATGCGTTATGAGTAATGCGTGATCCGTTATGCGTTATGCGTTATGCGTTATGCGTTATGTGTTATGCGTTGTGCGTTATCCGCTATGCGTTATGCGTTGTGCGTTATGCGTTATGCGTTATGCGTTGCGCGTTATGCGTTATGCGTTATAGGTTATGCGTTATGTGTTATGCGTTATGCGTTATGCGTTATGCGTTATGCGTTATGCGTTATGCGTTATGGGTTATGCGTTATGTGTTATGCGTTATGCGTTATGCGTTATGCGTTATGCGTTATGCGTTATGCGTTGTGCGTTATGCGTTATGCGTTATAGGTTATGCGTTATGTGTCATGCGTTATGCGTTATGCGTTATGCGTTATGCGGTATGCGTTATGCGTTATGCTTTATGCGTTATGCGTTATAAGTAATGCGTGATCCGTTATGCGTTATGCGTTATGAGTAATGCGTGATCCGTTATGCGTTATGCGTTATGCGTTATGCGTTATGCGTTATGCGTTATGCGTTATGCGTTATGCGTTATGCGTGATCCGTTATGCGTTATGCGTTATGAGTAATGCGTGATCCGTTATGCGTTATGCGTTATGCGTTATGCGTTATGCGTTATGCGTTATGCATTATGGGTTATGCGTTATGTGTTATGCGTTATGCGTTATGCGTTATGCGTTATGCGTTATGCGTTATGCGTTATGGGTTATGAGTAATACGTGACCCGTTATGCGTTATGCTTTTTGCGTTATGAGTTACGCGTAATGCGTTATGCGCTATGGGTCATGCGTTAAGCGTTATGCGTTATGCGTTATGCGTTATGGGTTATGCGTTATGTGTTATGCGTTATGCGTTATGCGTTATGCGTTATGCGTTATGCGTTATGCGTTATGCGTTATGGGTTATGCGTTATGCGTTATCCGTTATGCGTTATGCGTTATGCGTTATGCGTTATGCGTTATGCGTTATGCGATATGCGTTATGCGTTATGCGTTATGCGTTATGCGTTATGCGTTATGCGTTATGCGTTATGCGTTATGCGTTATGCGTTATGCGTTATGCGTTATGCGTTATGCGTTATGCGTTATGCGTTATGCGTTATGCGTTATGCGTTATGCGTTATGCGTTATGCGTTATGTGTTATGCGTTGTGCGTTATCCGCTATGCGTTATGCGTTTTGCGTTATGCGTTATGCGTTATGCGTTGTGCGTTATGCGTTATGCGTTATAGGTTATGCGTTATGTGTTATGCGTTATGCGTTATGCGTTATGCGTTATGCATTATGCGTTATGCGTTATGCTTTATGCGTTATGCGTTATGAGTAATGCGTGATCCGTTATGTGTTATGCGTTATGCGTTATGCGTTATGCGTTTTGCGTTTTGCGTTATGCGTTATGCGTTATGCGTTATGCGTTATGCGTTATGCGTTATGCGTTATGCGTTATGCGTTATGCGTTATGCGTTATGCATTATGCGTTATGCGTTATGCGTTATGCGTTATGCGTTATGCGTTATGCGTTATGCGTTATGCGTTTTGCGTTATGCGTTATGCGTTATGCGTTATGCGTTATGCGTTATGCGTTATACGTTATGCGTTATGCGTTATGCGTTATGCGTTATGCGTTATGCGTTATGCGTTATGCGTTATGCATTATGCGTTATGCGTTATGCGTTATGCGTTATGCGTTATGCGTTATGCGTTATGCGTTATGCGTTTTGCGTTATGCGTTATGCGTTATGCGTTATGCGTTATGCGTTATGCGTTATGCGTTATGCGTTATGCGTTATGCGTTATGCGTTATGCGTTATGCGTTATGCGTTATGCGTTATGCGTTATGGGTTATGCGTTATGTGTTATGCGTTATGCGTTATGCGTTATGCGTTATGCGTTATGCGTTGTGCGTTATGCGTTATGCGTTATAGGTTATGCGTTATGTGTCATGCGTTATGCGTTATGCGTTATGCGTTATGCGGTATGCGTTATGCGTTATGCTTTATGCGTTATGCGTTATAAGTAATGCGTGATCCGTTATGTGTTATGCGTTATGCGTTATGCGTTATGCGTTTTGCGTTATGCGTTATGCCTTATGCGTTATGCGTTATGCGTTATGCGTTATGCGTTATGCGTTATGCGTTATGCGTTATGCGTTATGCGTTATGCGTTATGCGTTATGCGTTATGCGTTATGTGTTATCCGTTATGAGTTATGAGTAATGCGTGATCCGTTATGCGTTATGCGTTATGAGGAATGCGTGATCCGTTATGCGTTATGCGTTATGAGTAATGCTTGATCCGTTACGCGTTATGCGTTATGCGTTATGTGTTATGGGTTATGCGTTATGTGTTATGAGTTATGCGTTATGCGTTATGCGTTATGGGTTATGAGTAATGCGTGATCCGTTATGCGTTATGCTTTATGCGTTATGAGTTACGCGTAATGCGTTATGCGTTATGCGTTATGGGTTATGCGGTATGTGTTATGAGTTATGCGTTATGCGTTATGCGTTATGCGTTATGCGTTATGCGTTATGGGTTATGAGTAATGCGTGATCCGTTATGCGTTATGCTTTATTCGTTATGCGTTATGCGTTATGCGTTATGCGTTATGCGTTATGAGTAATGCGTGATCCGTTATGCGTTATGCGTTATGCGTTATGCGTTATGTGTTATGCGTTGTGCGTTATCCGCTATGCGTTATGCGTTTTGCGTTATGCGTTATGCGTTATGCGTTGCGCGTTATGCGTTATAGGTTATGCGTTATGTGTTATGCGTTATGCGTTATGCGTTATGCGTTATGCATTATGCGTTATGCGTTATGCTTTATGCGTTATGCGTTATGAGTAATGCGTGATCCGTTATGTGTTATGCGTTATGCGTTATGCGTTTTGCGTTATGCGTTATGCGTTATGCGTTATGCGTTATGCGTTATGCGTTATGCGTTATGCGTTATGCGTTATGCGTTATGCGTTATGCGTTATGCGTTATGCGTTATGCGTTATGCGTTATGGGTTATGCGTTATGTGTTATGCGTTATGCGTTATGCGTTATGTGTTATGCGTTATGCGTTATGCGTTATGCGTTATGAGTAATGCGTGATCCGTTATGCGTTATGCGTTATGAGTAATGCGTGATCCGTTATGCGTTATGCGTTATACGTTATGCGTTATGCGTTATGCGTTATGCATTATGGGTTATGCGTTATGTGTTATGCGTAATGCGTTATGCGTTATGCGTTATGCGTTATGGGTTATGAGTAATGCGTGACCCGTTATGCGTTATGCTTTTTGCGTTATGAGTTACGCGTAATGCGTTAAGCGCTATGGGTCATGCGTTAAGCGTTATGCGTTATGCGTTATGCGTTATGCGTTATGGGTTATGCGTTATGTGTTATGCGTTATGCGTTATGCGTTATGCGTTATGCGTTATGGGTTATGCGTTATGTGTTATGAGTTATGCGTTATGCGTTATGCGTTATGCGTTATGCGTTATGCGTTATGCGTTATGCGTTATGCGTTATGCGTTATGCGTTATGCGTTATGCGTTATGCGTTATGCGTGATCCGTTATGCGTTATGCGTTATGAGTAATGCGTGATCCGTTATGCGTTATGCGTTATGCGTTATGCGTTATGCGTTATGCGTTATGCGTTATGCTTTATGCGCTATGCGTTATGCGTTATGCATTATGGGTTATGCGTTATGTGTTATGCGTTATGCGTTATGCGTTATGCGTTATGGGTTATCCGTTATGCGTTATCCGTTATGAGTTTTGCGTTATGCGTTATGCGGTATGCGTTATGCGTTATGCGTTATGCGTTATGCGTTATGGGTTATCCGTTATGCGTTATCCGTTATGAGTTTTGCGTTATGCGTTATCCGTTATGAGAAATGCGTGATCCGTTATGCGTTATGCGTTATGAGTAATGCGTGATCCGTTATGCGTTATGCGTTATGCGTTATGCGTTATGGGTTATGAGTAATGCGTGATCCGTTATGCGTTATGCTTTATGCGTTATGAGTTACGAGTAATGCGTTATGCGTTATGCGTTATGCGTTATGCGTTATGCGATATGCGTTATGCGTTATGCGTTATGCGATATGCGTTATGCGTTATGCGTTATGCGTTATGGGTTATACGTTATGTGTTATGAGTTATGCGTTATGCGGTATGCGTTATGCGTTATGCGTTATGCGTTATGCGTTATGGGTTATCCGTTATGCGTTATCCGTTATGAGTTTTGCGTTATGCGTTATGCGTTATGAGAAATGCGTGATCCGTTATGCGTTATGCGTTATGAGTAATGCGTGATCCGTTATGCGTTATGCGTTATGCGTTATGCGTTATGCGTTATGCGTTATGCGTTATGCGTTATGCGTTATGCGTTATGCGTTATGCGTTATGCGTTATGCGTTATGGGTTATGCGTTTTGCGTTATGCGTTGTGCGTTATCCGCTATCCGTTATGCGTTTTGCGTTATGCGTTATGCGTTATGCGTTGTGCGTTATGCGTTATGCGTTATAGGTTATGCGTTATGTGTTATGCGTTATGCGTTATGCGTTATGCGTTATGCATTATGCGTTATGCGTTATGCGTTATGCGTTATGCGTTATGCGTTATGCGTTATGCGTTATGCGTTATGCGTTATGCGTTATGCGTTATGCGTTATGCGTTATGCGTTATGCGTTATGAGTAATGCTTGATCCGTTACGCGTTATGCGTTATGCGTTATGCGTTATGCGTTATGCGTCATGCGTTATGCGTTATGCGTTATGCGTTATGCGTTATGCGTTATGCGTTATGCGTTATGAGTAATGCGTGATCCGTTATGCATTATGCGTTATGCGTTATGCGTTATGCGTTATGCGTTATGCGTTATGCGTTATGCGTTATGCGTTATGCGTTATGAGAAATGCGTTATGAGTAATGCGTGATCCGTTATGCGTTATGCGTTATGCGTTATTCGTTATGCGTTATGCGTTATGCGTTATGCGTTATGCGTTATGCGTTATGCGTTATGCGTTATGTGTTATGCGTTATGGGTTATCCGTTATGCGTTATCCGTTATGCGTTATGCGTTATGCGTTATGCGTTATGCGTTATGCGTTATGCGATATGCGTTATGCGTTATGCGTTATGCGTTATGCGTTATGCGTTATGCGTTATGCGTTATGCGATATGCGTTATGCGTTATGCGTTATGCGTTATGCGTTATGCGTTATGCGTTATGCGTTATGCGTTATGCGTTATGCGTTATGCGTTATGCGTTATGCGTTATGCGTTATGCGTTATGCGTTATGCGTTATGCGTTATGCGTTATGCGTTATGCGTTATGCGTTATGCGTTATGCGTTATGCGTTATGCGTTATGCGTTATGCGTTATGCGTTATGCGTTATGGGTTATGCGTTATGTGTTATGCGTTATGCGTTATGCGTTATGCGTTATGCGTTATGGGTTATGAGTAATGCGTGACCCGTTATACGTTGTGCGTTATGCGTTATGCGTTATAGGTTATGCGTTATGTGTTATGCGTTATGCGTTATGCGTTATGCGTTATGCATTATGCGTTATGCGTTATGCTTTATGCGTTATGCGTTATGAGTAATGCGTGATCCGTTATGTGTTATGAGTTATGCGTTATGCGTTATG
Organism: Lasioglossum morio; assembly: GCA_916610235.2. NCBI lineage: Eukaryota > Metazoa > Arthropoda > Insecta > Hymenoptera > Halictidae > Lasioglossum > Lasioglossum morio. Next base: position 1,332,510 of record CAKAJA020000257.1, read on the forward strand.
CGTTTTGTGTTATGCGTTATGCCTTATGCGTTATGCGTTATGCGTTATGCGTTATGCGTTATGCGTTATGCGTTATGCATTATGCGTTATGCGTTATGCGTTATGCGTTATGCGTTATGCGTTATGCGTTATGCGTTATGCGTTATGCGTTATGCGTTATGCGTTATGCGTTATGCGTTATGCGTTATGCGTTATGCGTTATGCGTTATGCGTTATGAGTAATGCTTGATCCGTTACGCGTTATGCGTTATGCGTTATGCGTTATGCGTTATGCGTCATGCGTTATGCGTTATGCGTTATGCGTTATGCGTTATGCGTTATGCGTTATGCGTTATGAGTAATGCGTGATCCGTTATGCGTTATGCGTTATGCGTTATGCGTTATGCGTTATGCGTTATGCGTTATGAGAAATGCGTTATGAGTAATGCGTGATCCGTTATGCGTTATGCGTTATGCGTTATGCGTTATGCGTTATGCGTTATGCGTTATGCGTTATGCGTTATGCGTTATGTGTTATGTGTTATGGGTTATCCGTTATGCGTTATCCGTTATGCGTTATGCGTTATGCGTTATGCGTTATGCGTTATGCGTTATGCGATATGCGTTATGCGTTATGCGTTATGCGTTATGCGTTATGCGTTATGCGTTATGCGATATGCGTTATGCGTTATGGGTTATGCGTTATGTGTTATGCGTTATGCGTTATGCGTTATGCGCTATGCGTTATTGTTTATGAGTAATGCGTGACCCGTTATACGTTGTGCGTTATGCGTTATGCGTTATAGGTTATGCGTTATGTGTTATGCGTTATGCGTTATGCGTTATGCGTTATGCATTATGCGTTATGCGTTATGCTTTATGCGTTATGCGTTATGAGTAATGCGTGATCCGTTATGTGTTATGAGTTATGCGTTATGCGTTATGCGTTTTGTGTTATGCGTTATGCCTTATGCGTTATGCGTTATGCGTTATGCGTTATGCGTTATGCGTTATGCGTTATGCGTTATGCGTTATGCGTTATGCGTTTTGCGTTATGCGTTATGCGTTATGCGTTATGAGAAATGCGTGATCCGTTATGCGTTATGCGTTATGAGTAATGCGTGATCCGTTATGCGTTATGCGTTATGCGTTATGCGTTATGCGTTATGCGTTATGCGTTATGCGTTATGCGTTATGCGTTATGCGTTATCCGCTACGCGTTATGCGATTTGCGTTATGCGTTATGCGTTATGCGGTGTGCGTTATGCGTTATGCGTTATAGGTTATGCGTTATGTGTTATGCGTTATGCGTTATGCGTTATGCGTTATGCGTTATGCGTTTTGCGTTATGCGTTATGCGTTATGCGTTATGCGTTATGCGTTATGCGTTATGCGTTACGCGTTATGCGTTATGCGTTATTCGTTATGGGTTATGCGTTTTGCGTTATGCGTTATGCGTTATGCGTTATGCGTTATGCGTTATGCGTTAAGCGTTATGGGTTATCCGTTATGCGTTATCCGTTATGCGTTATGCGTTATGCGTTATGCGTTATGCGTTATGCGTTATGCGTTATGCGTTATGCGTTATGCGTTATGCGTTATGCGTTATGCGTTATGCGTTATGCGTTATGCGTTATGCGTTATGCGTTATGCGTTATGGGTTATCCGTTATGCGTTATCCGTTATGCGTTATGCGTTATGCGTTATGCGATATGCGTTATGCGTTATGCGTTATGCGTTATGCGTTATGCGTTATGCGTTATGCGTTATGCGTTATGCGTTATGCGTTATGCGTTATGCGTTATGCGTTATGCGTTATGCGTTATGCGTTATGCGTTATGCGTTATGCGTTATGCGTTATGCGTTATGCGTTATGCGTTATGCGTTATGCGTTATGTGTTATGCGTTGTGCGTTATCCGCTATGCGTTATGCGTTTTGCGTTATGCGTTATGCGTTATGCGTTATGCGTTATGCGTTATGCGTTATGCGTTATGCGTTATGCGTTATCCGCTATGCGTTATGCGTTTTGCGTTATGCGTTATGCGTTATGCGTTGTGCGTTATGCGTTATGCGTTATAGGTTATGCGTTATGTGTTATGCGTTATGCGTTATGCGTTATGCGTTATGCGTTATGCGTTATGCGTTATGCGTTATGCGTTATGCGTTATGCGTTATGCGTTATGCGTTATGCGTTATGCGTTATGCGTTATGCGTTATGCGTTATGCGTTATGCGTTATGTGCTATGCGTTGTGCGTTATCCGCTATGCGTTATGCGTTTTGCGTTATGCGTTATGCGTTATGCGTTGTGCGTTATGCGTTATGCGTTATAGGTTATGCGTTATGTGTTATGCGTTATGCGTTATGCGTTATGCGTTATGCATTATGCGTTATGCGTTATGCTTTATGCGTTATGCGTTATGAGTAATGCGTGATCCGTTATGTGTTATGCGTTATGCGTTATGCGTTATGCGTTTTGCGTTATGCGTTATGCGTTATGCGTTATGCGTTATGCGTTATGCGTTATGCGTTATGCGTTATGCGTTATGCGTTATGCGTTATCCGCTATGCGTTATGCGTTTTGCGTTATGCGTTATGCGTTATGCGTTGTGCGTTATGCGTTATGCGTTATAGGTTATGCGTTATGTGTTATGCGTTATGCGTTATGCGTTATGCGTTATGCGTTATGCGTTATGCGTTATGCGTTATGCGTTATGCGTTATGCGTTATGCGTTATGCGTTATGCGTTATGCGTTATGCGTTATGAGAAATGCGTTATGAGTAATGCGTGATCCGTTATGCGTTATGCGTTATGCGTTATGCGTTATGCGTTATGCGTTATGCGTTATGCGTTATGCGTTATGCGTTATGCGTTATGGGTTATCCGTTATGCGTTATCCGTTATGCGTTATGCGTTATGCGTTATGCGTTATGAGAAATGCGTGATCCGTTATGCGTTATGAGTAATGCGTGATCCGTTATGCGTTATGCGTTATGCGTTATGCGTTATGCGTTATGCGTTATGCGTTATGCGTTATGCGTTATGCATTATGGGTTATGCGTTATTTGTTATGCGTTATGCGTTATGCGTTATGCGTTATGCGTTATGCGTTATGCGTTATGCGATATGCGTTATGCGTTATGCGTTATGCGTTATGCGTTATGCGTTATGCGTTATGCGTTATGCGTTATGCGTTATGCGTTATGCGTTATGCGTTATGCGTTATGCGTTATGCGTTATGCGTTATGCGTTATGAGTAATGCTTGATCCGTTACGCGTTATGCGTTATGCGTTATGCGTTATGCGTTATGCGTCATGCGTTATGCGTTATGCGTTATGCGTTATGCGTTATGCGCTATGCGTTATGCGTTATGCGTTATGAGTAATGCGTGATCCGTTATGCGTTATGCGTTATGCGTTATGCGTTATGTGTTATGCGTTGTGCGTTATCCGCTATGCGTTATGCGTTGTGCGTTATGCGTTATGCGTTATGCGTTGCGCGTTATGCGTTATGCGTTATAGGTTATGCGTTATGTGTTATGCGTTATGCGTTATGCGTTATGCGTTATGCGTTATGCGTTATGCGTTATGCGTTGTGCGTTATGCGTTATGCGTTATGCGTTATGCGTTATGCGTTATGCGTTATGCGTTATGCGTTATGCGTTATGCGTTATGCGTTATGCGTTATGCGTTATGCGTTATGCGTTATGAGAAATGCGTTATGAGTAATGCGTGATCCGTTATGCGTTATGCGTTATGCGTTATGCGTTATGCGTTATGCGTTATGCGTTATGCGTTATGCGTTATGCGTTATGAGTTATGCGTTATGCGTTATGCGTTATGCGTTATGCGTTATGCGTTATGCGTTATGCGTTATGCGTTATGCGTTATGAGAAATGCGTGATCCGTTATGCGTTATGAGTAATGCGTGATCCGTTATGCGTTATGCGTTATGCGTTATGCGTTATGCGTTATGCGTTATGCGTTATGCGTTATGCGTTATGCATTATGGGTTATGCGTTATTTGTTATGCGTTATGCGTTATGAGTTATGCGTTATGCGTTATGCGTTATGCGATATGCGTTATGCGTTATGCGTTATGCGTTATGCGTTATGCGTTATGCGTTATGCGTTATGCGTTATGCGTTATGCGTTATGCGTTATGCGTTATGCGTTATGCGTTATGCGTTATGCGTTATGCGTTATGCGTTACACGTTATGCGTTATGAGTAATGCTTGATCCGTTACGCGTTATGCGTTATGCGTTATGCGTTATGCGTTATGCGTCATGCGTTATGCGTTATGCGTTATGCGTTATGCGTTATGCGTTATGAGTAATGCGTGATCCGTTATGCGTTATGCGTTATGCGTTATGCGTTATGTGTTATGCGTTGTGCGTTATCCGCTATGCGTTATGCGTTGTGCGTTATGCGTTATGCGTTATGCGTTGCGCGTTATGCGTTATGCGTTATAGGTTATGCGTTATGTGTTATGCGTTATGCGTTATGCGTTATGCGTTATGCGTTATGCGTTATGCGTTATGCGTTATGCGTTATGCATTATGCGTTATGCGTTATGCGTTATGCGTTATGCGTTATGCGTTATGCGTTATGCGTTATGCGTTATGAGAAATGCGTGATCCGTTATGCGTTATGCGTTATGAGTAATGCGTGATCCGTTATGCGTTATGCGTTATGCGTTATGCGTTATGCGTTATGCGTTATGCGTTATGCGTTATGCGTTATGCGTTATGCGTTATGCGTGATCCGTTATGCGTTATGCATTATGCGTTATGCGTTATGCTTTATGTGTTATGCGTTATGAGTAATGCGTGATCCGTTATGTGTTATGCGTTATGCGTTATGCGTTATGCGTTTTGCGTTATGCGTTATGCGTTATGCGTTATGCGTTATGCGTTATGCGTTATGCGTTATGCGTTATGCGTTATGCGTTATGCGTTATGCGTTATGCGTTATGCGTTGTGCGTTATGCGTTATGCGTTATAGGTTATGCGTTATGTGTTATGCGTTATGCGTTATGCGTTATGCGTTATGCATTATGCGTTATGCGTTATGCTTTATGCGTTATGCGTTATGAGTAATGCGTGATCCGTTATGTGTTATGCGTTATGCGTTATGCGTTATGCGTTTTGCGTTATGCGTTATGCGTTATGCGTTATGCGTTATGCGTTATTCGTTATGGGTTATGCGTTTTGCGTTATGCGTCATGCGTTATGCGTTATGCGGTATGCGTTATGGGTTATCCGTTATGCGTTATCCGTTATGCGTTATGCGTTATGCGTTATCCGTTATGCGTTATGCGTTATGCGTTATGCGTTATGCGTTATGCGTTATGCGTTATGCGTTATGCGTTATGCGTTATGCGTTATGCGTTATGCGTTATGCGTTATGCGTTATGCGTTATGCGTTATGCGTTATGCGTTATGCGTTATGCGTTATGCGTTATGCGTTATGCGTTATGTGTTATGCGTTGTGCGTTATCCGCTATGCGTTATGCGTTTTGCGTTATGCGTTATGCGTTATGCGTTGTGCGTTATGCGTTATGCGTTATAGGTTATGCGTTATGTGTTATGCGTTATGCGTTATGCGTTATGCGTTATGCGTTATGCGTTATGGGTTATCCGTTATGCGTTATCCGTTATGCGTTATGCGTTATGCGTTATGCGTTATGCGTTATGCGATATGCGTTATGCGTTATGCGTTATGCGTTATGCGTTATGCGTTATGCGTTATGCGTTATGCGTTATGCGTTATGCGATATGCGTTATGCATTATGCGTTATGCGTTAGGCGTTATGCGTTATGCGTTATGCGTTATGCGTTATGCGTTATGCGTTATGCGTTATGCGTTATGCGTTATGAGAAATGCGTGATCCGTTATGCGTTATGCGTTATGCGTTATGCGTTATGCGTTATGCGTTATGCGTTATGGGTTATGAGTAATGCGTGACCCGTTATGCGTTGTGCGTTATGCGTTATGCGTTATAGGTTATGCGTTATGTGTTATGCGTTATGCGTTATGCGTTATGCGTTATGCATTATGCGTTATGCGTTATGCTTTATGCGTTATGCGTTATGAGTAATGCGTGATCCGTTATGTGTTATGCGTTATGCGTTATGCGTTATGCGTTTTGTGTTATGCGTTATGCGTTATGCGTTATGCGTTATGCGTTATGCGTTATGCGTTATGCGTTATGCGTTATGCGTTATGCGTTATGCGTTATGCGTTATGCGTTATGCGTTATGCGTTATGCGTTATGCGTTATGCGTTATGCGTTATGCGTTATGAGAAATGCGTGATCCGTTATGCGTTATGCGTTATGAGTAATGCGTGATTCGTTATGCGTTATGCGTTATGCGTTATGCGTTATGCGTTATGCGTTATGCGTTATCCGCTATGCGTTATGCGTTTTGCGTTATGCGTTATGCGTTATGCGTTGTGCGTTATGCGTTATGCGTTATAGGTTATGCGTTATGTGTTATGCGTTATGCGTTATGCGTTATGCGTTATGCATTATGCGTTATGCGTTATGCTTTATGCGTTATGCGTTATGAGTAGTGCGTGATCCGTTATGTGTTATGCGTTATGCGTTATGCGTTATGCGTTTTGCGTTATGCGTTATGCGTTATGCGTTATGCGTTATGCGTTATGCGTTATGCGTTATGCGTTATGCGATATGCGTTATGCGTTATGGGTTATGCGTTTTGCGTTATGCGTTATGCGTTATGCGTTATGCGTTATGCGTTATGCGTTATGCGTTATGCGTTATGCGTTATGGGTTATCCGTTATGCGTTATCCGTTATGCGTTATGCGTTATGCGTTATGCGTTATGCGTTATGCGTTATGCGATATGCGTTATGCGTTATGCGTTATGCGTTATGCGTTATGAGTAATGCGTGATCCGTTATGTGTTATGCGTTATGCGTTATGCGTTATGCGTTTTGCGTTATGCGTTATGCGTTATGCGTTATGCGTTATGCGTTATGCGTTATGCGTTATGCGTTATGCGTTATGCGTTATGGGTTATGCGTTTTGCGTTATGCGTTATGCGTTATGCGTTATGCGTTATGCGTTATGCGTTATGCGTTATGCGTTATGGGTTATCCGTTATGCGTTATCCGTTATGCGTTATGCGTTATGGGTTATGCGTTATGCGTTATGCGTTATGCGTTATGCGATATGCGTTATGCGTTATGCGTTATGCGTTATGCGTTATGCGTTATGCGTTATGCGTTATGCGTTATGCGTTATGCGTTATGCGTTATGTGTTATGCGTTGTGCGTTATCCGCTATGCGTTATGCGTTTTGCGTTATGCGTTATGCGTTATGCGTTGTGCGTTATGCGTTATGCGTTATAGGTTATGCGTTATGTGTTATGCGTTATGCGTTATGCGTTATGCGTTATGCATTATGCGTTATGCGTTATGCTTTATGCGTTATGCGTTATGAGTAATGCGTGATCCGTTATGTGTTATGCGTTATGCGTTATGCGTTATGCGTTTTGCGTTATGCGTTATGCGTTATGCGTTATGCGTTATGCGTTATGCGTTATGCGTTATGCGTTATGCGTTATGCGTTATGCGTTATGCGTTATGCGTTATGCGTTATGCGTTATGCGTTATGCGTTATGCGTTATGCGTTATGCGTTATGCGTTATGCGTTATGAGAAATGCGTGATCCGTTATGCGTTATGCGTTATGAGTAATGCGTGATCCGTTATGCGTTATGCGTTATGCGTTATGCGTGATCCGTTATGCGTTATGCGTTATGAGTAATGCTTGATCCGTTACGCGTTATGCGTTATGCGTTATGGGTTATGCGTTATGTGTTATGAGTTATGCGTTATGCGTTATGCGTTATGCGTTATGGGTTATGAGTAATGCGTGATCCGTTATGCGTTATGCTTTATGCGTTATGAGTTACGCGTAATGCGTTATGCGTTATGCGTTATGGGTTATGCGTTATGTGTTATGAGTTATGCGTTATGCGGTATGCGTTATGCGTTATGCGTTATGCGTTATGGGTTATCCGTTATGCGTTATCCGTTATGAGTTTTGCGTTATGCGTTATGCGTTATGACTTGTGCGTTATGCGTTATGCGTTATGCGTTATGCGTTATGCGTTATGCGTTATGCGTTATGCGTTATGCGTTATGCGTTATGCGTTATGCGTTATGCGTTATGAGTAATGCTTGATCCGTTACGCGTTATGCGTTATGCGTTATGCGTTATGCGTTATGCGTCATGCGTTATGCGTTATGCGTTATGCGTTATGCGTTATGCGTTATGCGTTATGCGTTATGCGTTATGCGTTATGCGTTATGCGTTATGAGTAATGCGTGATCCGTTATGCGTTATGCGTTATGCGTTATGCGTTATGCGATATGCGTTATGCGTTATGCGTTATGCGTTATGCGTTATGCGTTATGCGTTATGCGTTATGCGTTATGCGTTATGCGTTATGCGTTATGCGTTATGCGTTATGCGTTATGCGTTATGAGAAATGCGTGATCCGTTATGCGTTATGCGTTATGAGTAATGCGTGATTCGTTATGCGTTATGCGTTATGCGTTATGCGTTATGCGTTATGCGTTATGCGTTATCCGCTATGCGTTATGCGTTTTGCGTTATGCGTTATGCGTTATGCGTTGTGCGTTATGCGTTATGCGTTATAGGTTATGCGTTATGTGTTATGCGTTATGCGTTATGCGTTATGCGTTATGCATTATGCGTTATGCGTTATGCTTTATGCGTTATGCGTTATGAGTAATGCGTGATCCGTTATGTGTTATGCGTTATGCGTTATGCGTTATGCGTTTTGCGTTATGCGTTATGCGTTATGCGTTATGCGTTATGCGTTATGCGTTATGCGTTATGCGTTATGCGATATGCGTTATGCGTTATGGGTTATGCGTTTTGCGTTATGCGTTATGCGTTATGCGTTATGCGTTATGCGTTATGCGTTATGGGTTATCCGTTATGCGTTATCCGTTATGCGTTATGCGTTATGCGTTATGCGTTATGCGTTATGCGTTATGCGATATGCGTTATGCGTTATGCGTTATGCGTTATGCGTTATGAGTAATGCGTGATCCGTTATGTGTTATGCGTTATGCGTTATGCGTTATGCGTTTTGCGTCATGCGTTATGCGTTATGCGTTATGCGTTATGCGTTATGTGTTATCCGTTATGAGTTATCCGATATGCGTTTTGCGTTATGCGTTATGCGTTATGCGTTATGCGTTATGCGTTATGCGTTATGCGTTATGCGTTATGCGTTATGCGTTATGGGTTATCCGTTATGCGTTATCCGTTATGCGTTATGCGTTATGCGTTATGCGTTATGCGTTATGCGTTATGCGTTATGCGTTATGCGTTATGCGTGATCCGTTATGCGTTATGCGTTATGCGTTATGCGTTATGCGTTATGCGTTATGCGTTATGCGTTATGCGTTATGCGTTATGCGTTATGCGTTATGCGTTATGCGTTGTGCGTTATGCGTTATGCGTTATGCGTTATGCGTTATGCGTTATGCGTTATGCGTTATGCGTTATGCGTTATGCGTTATGCGTTATGCGTTATGCGTTATGCGTTATGCGTTATGCGTTATGAGAAATGCGTGATCCGTTATGCGTTATGCGTTATGAGTAATGCGTGATCCGTTATGCGTTATGCGTTATGCGTTATGCGTTATGCGTTATGCGTTATGCGTTATGCGTTATGGGTTATCCGTTATGCGTTATCCGTTATGCGTTATGCGTTATGCGTTATGCGTTATGCGTTATGCGTTATGCGTTATGCGTTATGGGTTATCCGTTATGCGTTATCCGTTATGCGTTATGCGTTATGCGTTATGCGTTATGCGTTATGCGTTATGCGTTATGCGATATGCGTTATGCGTTATGCGTTATGCGTTATGCGTTATGAGTAATGCGTGATCCGTTATGTGTTATGCGTTATGCGTTATGCGTTATGCGTTTTGCGTCATGCGTTATGCGTTATGCGTTATGCGTTATGCGTTATGTGTTATCCGTTATGAGTTATCCGATATGCGTTTTGCGTTATGCGTTATGCGTTATGCGTTATGCGTTATGCGTTATGCGTTATGCGTTATGCGTTATGCGTTATGCGTTATGGGTTATCCGTTATGCGTTATCCGTTATGCGTTATGCGTTATGCGTTATGCGTTATGCGTTATGCGTTATGCGTTATGCGTTATGCGTTATGCGTGATCCGTTATGCGTTATGCGTTATGCGTTATGCGTTATGCGTTATGCGTTATGCGTTATGCGTTATGCGTTATGCGTTATGCGTTATGCGTTATGCGTTATGCGTTGTGCGTTATGCGTTATGCGTTATGCGTTATGCGTTATGCGTTATGCGTTATGCGTTATGCGTTATGCGTTATGCGTTATGCGTTATGCGTTATGCGTTATGCGTTATGCGTTATGCGTTATGCGTTATGAGAAATGCGTGATCCGTTATGCGTTATGCGTTATGAGTAATGCGTGATCCGTTATGCGTTATGCGTTATGCGTTATGCGTTATGCGTTATGCGTTATGCGTTATGCGTTATGCGTTATGCGTTATGGGTTATCCGTTATGCGTTATCCGTTATGCGTTATGCGTTATGCGTTATGCGTTATGCGTTATGCGTTATGCGTTATGCGTTATGCGTTATGCGTTATGCGTTATGCGTTATGCGTTATGCGTTATGCGTTATGCGTTATGCGTTATGCGTTATGCGTTATGCGTTATGCGTTATGCGTTATGCGTTATGCGTTATGCGTTATGCGTTATGGGTTATGCGTTATGTGTTATGCGTTATGCGTTATGCGTTATGCGTTATGCGTTATGCGTTATGAGAAATGCGTGATCCGTTATGCGTTATGCGTTATGAGTAATGCGTGATCCGTTATGCGTTATGCGTTATGCGTTATGCGTTATGCGTTATGCGTTATGCGTTATGCGTTATGCGTTATCCGCTATGCGTTATGCGTTTTGCGTTATGCGTTATGCGTTATGCGTTGTGCGTTATGCGTTATGCGTTATGGGTTATCCGTTATGCGTTATCCGTTATGCGTTATGCGTTATGCATTATGCGTTATGCGTTATGCGTTATGCGTTATGCGTTATACGTTGTGCGTTATGCCTTATGCGTTATGGGTTATCCGTTATGCGTTATCCGTTATGCGTTATGCGTTATGCGTTATGCGTTATGCGTTATGCGTTATGCGATATGCGTTATGCGTTATGCGTTATGCGTTATGCGTTATGAGTAATGCGTGATCCGTTATGTGTTATGCGTTATGCGTTATGCGTTTTGCGTTATGCGTTATGCGTTATGCGTTATGTGTTATGCGTTATGCGTTATGCGTTATGCGTTATGCGTTATGGGTTATGCGTTTTGCGTTATGCGTTATGCGTTATGCGTTATGCGTTATGCGTTATGCGTTATGCGTTATGGGTTATCCGTTATGCGTTATCCGTTATGCGTTATGCGTTATGCGTTATGCGTTATGCGTTATGCGTTATGCGTTATGCGATATGCGTTATGCGTTATGCGTTATGCGTTATGCGTTATGCGTTATGCGTTATGCGTTATGCGTTATGCGTTATGCGTTATGCGTTATGCGTTATGCGTTATGCGTTATGCGTTATGCGTTATGCGTTATGCGTTATGCGTTATGCGTTATGCGTTATGCGTTATGCGTTATGCGTTATGCGTTATGTGTTATCCGTTATGAGTTATCCGTTATGCGTTTTGCGTTATGCGTTATGCGTTATGCGTTATGCGTTATGCGTTATGCGTTATGCGTTATGCGTTATGCGTTATGCGTTATGGGTTATCCGTTATGCGTTATCCGTTATGCGTTATGCGTTATGCGTTATGCGTTATGCGTTATGCGTTATGCGTTATGCGTTATGCGTTACGCGTTATGCGTTATGCGTTATGCGTGATCCGTTATGCGTTATGCGTTATGCGTTATGCGTTATGCGTTATGCGTTATGCGTTATGCGTTATGCGTTATGCGTTGTGCGTTATGCGTTATGCGTTATGCGTTATGCGTTATGCGTTATGCGTTATGCGTTATGCGTTATGCGTTATGCGTTATGCGTTATGCGTTATGCGTTATGCGTTATGCGTTATGCGTTATGCGTTATGCGTTATGCGTTATGCGTTATGCGTTATGAGAAATGCGTGATCCGTTATGCGTTATGCGTTATGAGTAATGCGTGATCCGTTATGCGTTATGCGTTATGCGTTATGCGTTATGCGTTATGCGTTATGCGTTATGCGTTATGCGTTATGCGTTATGCGTTATGCGTTATGGGTTATCCGTTATGCGTTATCCGTTATGCGTTATGCGTTATGCGTTATGCGTTATGCGTTATGCGTTATGCGTTATGCGTTATGCGTTATGCGTTATGCGTTATGCGTTATGCGTTATGCGTTATGCGTTATGCGTTATGCGTTATGCGTTATGCGTTATGCGTTGTGCGTTATGCGTTATGCGTTGTGCGTTATGCGTTATGCGTTATGCGTTATGCGTTATGCGTTATGCGTTATGCGTTATGCGTTATGCGTTATGCGTTATGCGTTATGCGTTATGCGTTATGCGTTATGAGAAATGCGTGATCCGTTATGCGTTATGCGTTATGAGTAATGCGTGATCCGTTATGCGTTATGCGTTATGCGTTATGTGTTATGCGTTATGCGTTATGCGTTATGCGTTATGCGTTATGCGTTATGCGTTATGCGTTATGGGTTATCCGTTATGCGTTATCCGTTATGCGTTATGCGTTATGCGTTATGCGTTATGCGTTATGCGTTATGCGTTATGCGTTATGCGTTATGCGTTATGCGTTATGCGTTATGCGTTATGCGTTATGCGTTATGCGTTATGCGTTATGCGTTATGCGTTATGCGTTATGCGTTATGCGTTATGCGTTATGCGTTATGCGTTATGCGTTATGCGTTATGCGTTATGCGTTATGCGTTATGCGTTATGCGTTATGCGTTATGCGTTATGCGTTATGCGTTATGGGTTATGCGTTATGTGTTATGCGTTATGCGTTATGCGTTATGCGTTATGCGTTATGCGTTATGCGTTATGAGAAATGCGTGATCCGTTATGCGTTATGCGTTATGAGTAATGCGTGATCCGTTATGCGTTATGCGTTATGCGTTATGCGTTATGCGTTATGCGTTATGCGTTATGCGTTATGCGTTATCCGCTATGCGTTATGCGTTTTGCGTTATGCGTTATGCGTTATGCGTTGTGCGTTATGCGTTATGCGTTATAGGTTATGCGTTATGTGTTATGCGTTATGCGTTATGCGTTATGCGTTATGCATTATGCGTTATGCGTTATGCTTTATGCGTTATGCGTTATGAGTAATGCGTGATCCGTTATGTGTTATGCGTTATGCGTTATGCGTTATGCGTTTTGCGTTATGCGTTATGCGTTATGCGTTATGCGTTATGCGTTATGCGTTATGCGTTATGCGTTATGCGTTATGCGTTTTGCGTTATGCGTTATGGGTTATGCGTTTTGCGTTATGCGTTATGCGTTATGCGTTATGCGTTATGCGTTATGTGTTATGCGTTATGGGTTATCCGTTATGCGTTATCCGTTATGCGTTATGCGTTATGCGTTATGCGATATGCGTTATGCGTTATGCGTTATGCGTTATGCGTTATGCGTTATGCGTTATGCGTTATGCGTTATGCGTTATGCGTTATGCGATATGCGTTATGCATTATGCGTTATGCGTTATGCGTTATGCGTTATGCGTTATGCGTTATGCGTTATGCGTTATGCGTTAGGCGTTATGCGTTATGCGTTATGCGTTATGCGTTATGCGTTATGCGTTATGCGTTATGCGTTATGCGTTATGCGTTATGCGTTATGGGTTATGAGTAATGCGTGACCCGTTATGCGTTGTGCGTTATGCGTTATGCGTTATAGGTTATGCGTTATGTGTTATGCGTTATGCGTTATGCGTTATGCGTTATGCATTATGCGTTATGCGTTATGCTTTATGCGTTATGCGTTATGAGTAATGCGTGATCCGTTATGTGTTATGCGTTATGCGTTATGCGTTATGCGTTTTGTGTTATGCGTTATGCGTTATGCGTTATGCGTTATGCGTTATGCGTTATGCGTTATGCGTTATGCGTTATGCGTTATGCGTTATGCGTTATGCCTTATGCGTTATGCGTTATGCGTTATGCGTTATGCGTTATGCGTTATGCGTTATGCGTTATGCGTTATGCGTTATGCGTTATGCGTTATGCGTTATGAGAAATGCGTGATCCGTTATGCGTTATGCGTTATGAGTAATGCGTGATTCGTTATGCGTTATGCGTTATGCGTTATGCGTTATGCGTTATGCGTTATGCGTTATGCGTTATGCGTTATGCGTTATCCGCTATGCGTTATGCGTTTTGCGTTATGCGTTATGCGTTATGCGTTGTGCGGTATGCGTTATGCGTTATGCGTTATGAGAAATGCGTGATCCGTTATGCGTTATGCGTTATGAGTAATGCGTGATCCGTTATGCGTTATGCGTTATGCGTTATGCGTTATGCGTTATAGGTTATGCGTTATGTGTTATGCGTTATGCGTTATGCGTTATGCGTTATGCATTATGCGTTATGCGTTATGCTTTATGCGTTATGCGTTATGAGTAATGCGTGATCCGTTATGTGTTATGCGTTATGCGTTATGCGTTATGCGTTTTGTGTTATGCGTTATGCGTTATGCGTTATGCGTTATGCGTTATGCGTTATGCGTTATGCGTTATGCGTTATGCGTTATGCGTTATGCGTTATGCCTTATGCGTTATGCGTTATGCGTTATGCGTTATGCGTTATGCGTTATGCGTTATGCGTTATGCGTTATGCGTTATGCGTTATGCGTTATGCGTTATGAGAAATGCGTGATCCGTTATGCGTTATGCGTTATGAGTAATGCGTGATTCGTTATGCGTTATGCGTTATGCGTTATGCGTTATGCGTTATGCGTTATGCGTTATGCGTTATGCGTTATGCGTTATGCGTTATGGGTTATGCGTTTTGCGTTATGCGTTATGCGTTATGCGTTATGCGTTATGCGTTATGCGTTATGCGTTATGCGTTATGGGTTATCCGTTATGCGTTATCCGTTATGCGTTATGCGTTATGCGTTATGCGTTATGAGAAATGCGTGATCCGTTATGCGTTATGCGTTATGAGTAATGCGTGATCCGTTATGCGTTATGCGTTATGGGTTATCCGTTATGCGTTATGCCTTATGCGTTATGCGTTATGCGTTATGCGTTATGCGTTATGCGTTATGCGTTATGCGTTATGCGTTATGGGTTATCCGTTATGCGATATCCGTTATGCGTTATGCGTTATGCGTTATGCGTTATGCGTTATGCGTTATGCGTTAGGCGTTATGCGTTATGCGTTATGCGTTATGCGTTATGCGTTATGCGTTATGCGTTATGCGTTATGCGATATGAGAAATGCGTGATCCGTTATTCGTTATGCGTTATGCGTTATGCGTTATGCGTTATGCGTTATGGGTTATGAGTAATGCGTGACCCGTTATGCGTTGTGCGTTATGCGTTATGCGTTATAGGTTATGCGTTATGTGTTATGCGTTATGCGTTATGCGTTATGCGTTATGCATTATGCGTTATGCGTTATGCTTTATGCGTTATGCGTTATGAGTAATGCGTGATCCGTTATGTGTTATGCGTTATGCGTTATGCGTTATGCGTTTTGTGTTATGCGTTATGCGTTATGCGTTATGCGTTATGCGTTATGCGTTATGCGTTATGCGTTATGCGTTATGCGTTATGCGTTATGCGTTATGCCTTATGCGTTATGCGTTATGCGTTATGCGTTATGCGTTATGCGTTATGCGTTATGCGTTATGCGTTATGCGTTATGCGTTATGCGTTATGAGAAATGCGTGATCCGTTATGCGTTATGCGTTATGAGTAATGCGTGATTCGTTATGCGTTATGCGTTATGCGTTATGCGTTATGCGTTATGCGTTATGCGTTATGCGTTATGCGTTATGCGTTATCCGCTATGCGTTATGCGTTTTGCGTTATGCGTTATGCGTTATGCGTTGTGCGGTATGCGTTATGCGTTATAGGTTATGCGTTATGTGTTATGCGTTATGCGTTATGCGTTATGCGTTATGCGTTATGCATTATGCGTTATGCGTTATGCTTTATGCGTTATGCGTTATGAGTAATGCGTGATCCGTTATGTGTTATGCGTTATGCGTTATGCGTTATGCGTTTTGCGTTATGCGTTATGCGTTATGCGTTATGCGTTATGCGTTATGCGTTATGCGTTATGCGTTATGCGTTATGCGTTATGCGTTATGGGTTATGCGTTTTGCGTTATGCGTTATGCGTTATGCGTAATGCATTATGCGTTATGCGTTATGCGTTATGCGTTATGGGTTATCCGTTATGCGTTATCCGTTATGCGTTATGCGTTATGCGTTATGCGTTATGCGTTATGCGTTATGCGATATGCGTTATGCGTTATGCGTTATGCGTTATGCGTTATGAGTAATGCGTGATCCGTTATGTGTCATGCGTTATGCGTTATGCGTTATGCGTTTTGCGTTATGCGTTATGCGTTATGCGTTATGCGTTATGCGTTATGCGTTATGCGTTATGCGTTATGCGTTATGCGTTATGCGTTATGGGTTATGCGTTTTGCGTTATGCGTTATGCGTTATGCGTTATGCGTTATGCGTTATGCGTTATGCGTTATGCGTTATGGGTTATCCGTTATGCGTTATCCGTTATGCGTTATGCGTTATGCGTTATGCGTTATGAGAAATGCGTGATCCGTTATGCGTTATGCGTTATGAGTAATGCGTGATCCGTTATGCGTTATGCGTTATGGGTTATCCGTTATGCGTTATGCGTTATGCGTTATGCGTTATGCGTTATGCGTTATGCGTTATGCGTTATGCGTTATGCGTTATGCGTTATGCGTTATGGGTTATCCGTTATGCGTTATCCGTTATGCGTTATGCGTTATGCGTTATGCGTTATGCGTTATGCGTTATGCGTTATGCGTTATGCGTTATGCGTGATCCGTTATGCGTTATGCGTTATGCGTTATGCGTTATGCGTTATGCGTTATGCGTTATGCGTTATGCGTTATGCGTTATGCGTTATGCGTTATGCGTTATGCGTTGTGCGTTGTGCGTTATGCGTTATGCGTTATGCGTTATGCGTTATGCGTTATGCGTTATGCGTTATGCGTTATGCGTTATGCGTTATGCGTTATGCGTTATGCGTTATGCGTTATGCGTTATGCGTTATGCGTTATGCGTTATGCGTTATGCGTTATGCGTTATGCGTTATGTGTTATGCGTTATGCGTTATGCGTTATGCGTTATGCGTTATGCGTTATGAGAAATGCGTGATCCGTTATGCGTTATGCGTTATGAGTAATGCGTGATCCGTTATGCGTTATGCGTTATGCGTTATGCGTTATGCGTTATGCGTTATGCGTTATGCGTTATCCGCTATGCGTTATGCGTTTTGCGTTATGCGTTATGCGTTATGCGTTGTGCGTTATGCGTTATGCGTTATAGGTTATGCGTTATGTGTTATGCGTTATGCGTTATGCGTTATGCGTTATGCATTATGCGTTATGCGTTATGCTTTATGCGTTATGCGTTATGAGTAATGCGTGATCCGTTATGTGTTATGCGTTATGCGTTATGCGTTATGCGTTTTGCGTTATGCGTTATGCGTTATGCGTTATGCGTTTTGCGTTATGCGTTATGCGTTATGCGTTATGCGTTATGCGTTTTGCGTTATGCGTTATGGGTTATGCGTTTTGCGTTATGCGTTATGCGTTATGCGTTATGCGTTATGCGTTATGTGTTATGCGTTATGGGTTATCCGTTATGCGTTATCCGTTATGCGTTATGCGTTATGCGTTATGCGTTATGCGATATGCGTTATGCGTTATGCGTTATGCGTTATGCGTTATGCGTTATGCGTTATGCGTTATGCGTTATGCGTTATGCGATATGCGTTATGCATTATGCGTTATGCGTTATGCGTTATGCGTTATGCGTTATGCGTTATGCGTTATGCGTTATGCGTTAGGCGTTATGCGTTATGCGTTATGCGTTATGCGTTATGCGTTATGCGTTATGCGTTATGCGTTATGCGTTATGAGAAATGCGTGATCCGTTATGCGTTATGCGTTATGCGTTATGCGTTATGCGTTATGGGTTATGAGTAATGCGTGACCCGTTATGCGTTGTGCGTTATGCGTTATGCGTTATAGGTTATGCGTTATGTGTTATGCGTTATGCGTTATGCGTTATGCGTTATGCGTTATGCATTATGCGTTATGCGTTATGCTTTATGCGTTATGCGTTATGAGTAATGCGTGATCCGTTATGTGTTATGCGTTATGCGTTATGCGTTATGCGTTTTGTGTTATGCGTTATGCGTTATGCGTTATGCGTTATGCGTTATGCGTTATGCGTTATGCGTTATGCGTTATGCGTTATGCCTTATGCGTTATGCGTTATGCGTTATGCGTTATGCGTTATGCGTTATGCGTTATGCGTTATGCGTTATGCGTTATGCGTTATGCGTTATGCGTTATGCGTTATGAGAAATGCGTGATCCGTTATGCGTTATGCGTTATGAGTAATGCGTGATTCGTTATGCGTTATGCGTTATGCGTTATGCGTTATGCGTTATGCGTTATGCGTTATGCGTTATGCGTTATGCGTTATCCGCTATGCGTTATGCGTTTTGCGTTATGCGTTATGCGTTATGCGTTGTGCGGTATGCGTTATGCGTTATAGGTTATGCGTTATGTGTTATGCGTTATGCGTTATGCGTTATGCGTTATGCGTTATGCATTATGCGTTATGCGTTATGCTTTATGCGTTATGCGTTATGAGTAATGCGTGATCCGTTATGTGTTATGCGTTATGCGTTATGCGTTATGCGTTTTGCGTTATGCGTTATGCGTTATGCGTTATGCGTTATGCGTTATGCGTTATGCGTTATGCGTTATGCGTTATGCGTTATGCGTTATGCGTTATGCGTTATGCGTTATGCGTTATGCGTTATGCGTTATGCGTTATGCGTTATGAGAAATGCGTGATCCGTTATGCGTTATGCGTTATGAGTAATGCGTGATCCGTTATGCGTTATGCGTTATGCGTTATGCGTTATGCGTTATGCGTTATGCGTTATGCGTTATGCGTTATGCGTTATGCGTTATGCGTTATGCGTTATGCGTTATGGGTTATCCGTTATGCGTTATCCGTTATGCGTTATGCGTTATGCGTTATGCGTTATGCGTTATGCGTTATGCGTTATGCGTTATGCGTTATGCGTTATGCGTTATGCGTTATGCGTTATGCGTTATGCGTTATGCGTTATGCGTTATGCGTTATGCGTTATGCGTTATGCGTTATGCGTTATGCGTTATGCGTTATGCGTTATGCGTTATGCGTTATGCGTTATGCGTTATGCGTTATGCGTTATGCGTTATGCGTTATGGGTTATGCGTTATGTGTTATGCGTTATGCGTTCTGCGTTATGCGTTATGCGTTATGCGTTATGAGAAATGCGTGATCCGTTATGCGTTATGCGTTATGAGTAATGCGTGATCCGTTATGCGTTATGCGTTATGCGTTATGCGTTATGCGTTATGCGTTATGCGTTATGCATTATGCGTTATCCGCTATGCGTTATGCGTTTTGCGTTATGCGTTATGCGTTATGCGTTGTGCGTTATGCGTTATGCGTTATAGGTTATGCGTTATGTGTTATGCGTTATGCGTTATGCGTTATGCGTTATGCATTATGCGTTATGCGTTATGCTTTATGCGTTATGCGTTATGAGTAATGCGTGATCCGTTATGTGTTATGCGTTATGCGTTATGCGTTATGCGTTATGCGTTTTGCGTTATGCGTTATGCGTTATGCGTTATGCGTTATGCGTTATGCGTTATGCGTTATGCGTTATGCGTTATGCGTTATGCGTTTTGCGTTATGCGTTATGGGTTATGCGTTTTGCGTTATGCGTTATGCGTTATGCGTTATGCGTTATGCGTTATGGGTTATCCGTTATGCGTTATCCGTTATGCGTTATGCGTTATGCGTTATGCGTTATGCGTTATGCGTTATGCGTTATGCGTTATGCGTTATGCGTTATGCGTTATGCGTTATGCGTTTTGTGTTATGCGTTATGGGTTATGCGTTTTGCGTTATGCGTTATGCGTTATGCGTTATGCGTTATGCGTTATGGGTTATCCGTTATGCGTTATCCGTTATGCGTTATGCGTTATGCGTTATGCGTTATGCGTTATGCGTTATGCGTTATGCGTTATGCGTTATGCGTTATGCGTTATGCGTTATGCGTTATGCGTTATGCGTTATGCGTTTTGCGTTATGCGTTATGCGTTATGCGTTATGCGTTATGCGTTATGCGTTATGCGTTATGCGTTATGCGTTATGCGTTATGCGTTATGCGTTATGCGTTATGCGTTATGCGTTATGCGTTATGCGTTATGCGTTATGCGTTATGCGTTATGCGTTATGCGTTATGCGTTATGCGTTATGCGTTATGCGTTATGCGTTATGCGTTATGCGTTATGCGTTATGGGTTATGCGTTATGTGTTATGCGTTATGGGTTCTGCGTTATGCGTTATGCGTTATGCGTTATGAGAAATGCGTGATCCGTTATGCGTTATGCGTTATGAGTAATGCGTGATCCGTTATGCGTTATGCGTTATGCGTTATGCGTTATGCGTTATGCGTTATGCGTTATGCATTATGCGTTATCCGCTATGCGTTATGCGTTTTGCGTTATGCGTTATGCGTTATGCGTTATGCGTTATGCGTTATGCGTTATAGGTTATGCGTTATGTGTTATGCGTTATGCGTTATGCGTTATGCGTTATGCATTATGCGTTATGCGTTATGCTTTATGCGTTATGCGTTATGAGTAATGCGTGATCCGTTATGTGTTATGCGTTATGCGTTATGCGTTATGCGTTTTGCGTTATGCGTTATGCGTTATGCGTTATGCGTTATGCGTTATGCGTTATGCGTTATGCGTTATGCGTTATGCGTTATGCGTTTTGCGTTATGCGTTATGGGTTATGCGTTTTGCGTTATGCGTTATGCGTTATGCGTTATGCGTTATGCGTTATGTGTTATGCGTTATGGGTTATCCGTTATGCGTTATCCGTTATGCGTTATGCGTTATGCGTTATGCGTTATGCGATATGCGTTATGCGTTATGCGTTATGCGTTATGCGTTATGCGTTATGCGTTATGCGTTATGCGTTATGCGATATGCGTTATGCGTTATGCTTTATGCGTTATGCGTTATGCGTTATGCGTTATGCGTTATGCGTTATGCGTTATGCGTTATGCGTTATGCGTTATGCGTTATGCGTTATGCGTTATGCGTTATGCGTTATGCGTTATGCGTTATGCGTTATGCGTTATGCGTTATGCGTTATGCGTTATGCGTTATGCGTTATGCGTTATGCGTTATGCGTTATGCGTTATGCGTTATGCGTTATGCGTTATGCGTTATGCGTTATGCGTTATGCGTTATGCGTTATGCGTTATGCGTTATGCGTTATGCGTTATGTGTTATCCGTTATGAGTTATCCGTTATGCGTTTTGCGTTATGCGTTATGAGTAATGCGTGATCCGTTATGTGTTATGCGTTATGCGTTATGCGTTATGCGTTTTGCGTTATGCGTTATGCGTTATGCGTTATGCGTTATGCGTTATGCGTTATGCGTTATGCGTTATGCGTTATGCGTTATGCGTTTTGCGTTATGCGTTATGGGTTATGCGTTTTGCGTTATGCGTTATGCGTTATGCGTTATGCGTTATGCGTTATGGGTTATCCGTTATGCGTTATCCGTTATGCGTTATGCGTTATGCGTTATGCGTTATGCGTTATGCGTTATGCGTTATGCGTTATGCGTTATGCGTTATGCGTTATGCGTTATGCGTTATGCGTTATGCGTTATGCGTTATGCGTTATGCGTTATGCGTTATGCGTTATGCGTTATGCGTTATGCGTTATGCGTTATGCGTTATGCGTTATGCGTTATGCGTTATGCGTTATGCGTTATGCGTTATGCGTTATGGGTTATGCGTTATGTGTTATGCGTTATGCGTTATGCGTTATGCGTTATGCGTTATGAGAAATGCGTGATCCGTTATGCGTTATGCGTTATGAGTAATGCGTGATCCGTTATGCGTTATGCGTTATGCGTTATGCGTTATGCGTTATGCGTTATGCGTTATGCGTTATGCGTTATGCGTTATCCGCTATGCGTTATGCGTTTTGCGTTATGCGTTATGCGTTATGCGTTGTGCGTTATGCGTTATGCGTTATAGGTTATGCGTTATGTGTTATGCGTTATGCGTTATGCGTTATGCGTTATGCATTATGCGTTATGCGTTATGCTTTATGCGTTATGCGTTATGAGTAATGCGTGATCCGTTATGTGTTATGCGTTATGCGTTATGCGTTATGCGTTTTGCGTTATGCGTTATGCGTTATGCGTTATGCGTTATGCGTTATGCGTTATGCGTTATGCGTTATGCGTCATGCGTTTTGCGTTATGCGTTATGGGTTATGCGTTTTGCGTTATGCGTTATGCGTTATGCGTTATGCGTTATGCGTTATGTGTTATGCGTTATGGGTTATCCGTTATGCGTTATCCGTTATGCGTTATGCGTTATGCGTTATGCGTTATGCGTTATGCGTTATGCGTTATGCGTTATGCGTTATGCGTTATGCGTTATGCGTTATGCGTTATGCGTTATGCGTTATGCGATATGCGTTATGCGTTATGCGTTATGCGTTATGCGTTATGCGTTATGCGTTATGCGTTATGCGTTATGCGTTGTGCGTTATGCGTTATGCGTTATAGGTTATGCGTTATGTGTTATGCGTTATGCGTTATGCGTTATGCGTTATGCATTATGCGTTATGCGTTATGCTTTATGCGTTATGCGTTATGCGTTATGCGTTATAGGTTATGCGTTATGTGTCATGCGTTATGCGTTATCCGCTATGCGTTATGCGTTTTGCGTTATGCGTTATGCGTTATGCGTTGTGCGTTATGCGTTATGCGTTATAGGTTATGCGTTATGTGTTATGCGTTATGCGTTATGCGTTATGCGTTATGCGTTATGCATTATGCGTTATGCGTTATGCGTTATGCGTTATGCGTTATGAGTAATGCGTGATCCGTTATGTGTTATGCGTTATGCGTTATGCGTTATGCGTTTTGCGTTATGCGTTATGCGTTATGCGTTATGCGTTATGCGTTATGCGTTATGCGTTATGCGTTATGCGTTATGCGTCATGCGTTTTGCGTTATGCGTTATGCGTTATGGGTTATGCGTTTTGCGTTATGCGTTATGCGTTATGCGTTATGCGTTATGCGTTATGTGTTATGCGTTATGGGTTATCCGTTATGCGTTATCCGTTATGCGTTATGCGTTATGCGTTATGCGTTATGCGTTATGCGATATGCGTTATGCGTTATGCGTTATGCGTTATGCGTTATGCGTTATGCGTTATGCGTTATGCGTTATGCGATATGCGTTATGCGTTATGCGTTATGCGTTATGCGTTATGCGTTATGCGTTATGCGTTATGCGTTATGCGTTATGCGTTATGCGTTATGCGTTATGCGTTATGCGTTATGCGTTATGCGTTATGCGTTATGCGTTATGCGTTTTGCGTTATGCGTTATGGGTTATGCGTTTTGCGTTATGCGTTATGCGTTATGCGTTATGCGTTATGCGTTATGGGTTATCCGTTATGCGTTATCCGTTATGCGTTATGCGTTATGCGTTATGCGTTATGCGTTATGCGTTATGCGTTATGCGTTATGCGTTATGCGTTATGCGTTATGCGTTATGCGTTTTGTGTTATGCGTTATGGGTTATGCGTTTTGCGTTATGCGTTATGCGTTATGCGTTATGCGTTATGCGTTATGGGTTATCCGTTATGCGTTATCCGTTATGCGTTATGCGTTATGCGTTATGCGTTATGCGTTATGCGTTATGCGTTATGCGTTATGCGTTATGCGTTATGCGTTATGCGTTATGCGTTATGCGTTATGCGTTATGCGTTATGCGTTATGCGTTATGCGTTATGCGTTATGCGTTATGCGTTATGCGTTATGCGTTATGCGTTATGCGTTATGCGTTATGCGTTATGCGTTATGCGTTATGCGTTATGCGTTATGCGTTATGCGTTATGCGTTATGCGTTATGCGTTATGCGTTATGCGTTATGCGTTATGCGTTATGCGTTATGCGTTATGCGTTATGCGTTATGCGTTATGCGTTATGCGTTATGGGTTATGCGTTATGTGTTATGCGTTATGGGTTCTGCGTTATGCGTTATGCGTTATGCGTTATGAGAAATGCGTGATCCGTTATGCGTTATGCGTTATGAGTAATGCGTGATCCGTTATGCGTTATGCGTTATGCGTTATGCGTTATGCGTTATGCGTTATGCGTTATGCATTATGCGTTATCCGCTATGCGTTATGCGTTTTGCGTTATGCGTTATGCGTTATGCGTTGTGCGTTATGCGTTATGCGTTATAGGTTATGCGTTATGTGTTATGCGTTATGCGTTATGCGTTATGCGTTATGCATTATGCGTTATGCGTTATGCTTTATGCGTTATGCGTTATGAGTAATGCGTGATCCGTTATGTGTTATGCGTTATGCGTTATGCGTTATGCGTTTTGCGTTATGCGTTATGCGTTATGCGTTATGCGTTATGCGTTATGCGTTATGCGTTATGCGTTATGCGTTATGCGTTATGCGTTTTGCGTTATGCGTTATGGGTTATGCGTTTTGCGTTATGCGTTATGCGTTATGCGTTATGCGTTATGCGTTATGTGTTATGCGTTATGGGTTATCCGTTATGCGTTATCCGTTATGCGTTATGCGTTATGCGTTATGCGTTATGCGATATGCGTTATGCGTTATGCGTTATGCGTTATGCGTTATGCGTTATGCGTTATGCGTTATGCGTTATGCGATATGCGTTATGCGTTATGCGTTATGCGTTATGCGTTATGCGTTATGCGTTATGCGTTATGCGTTATGCGTTATGCGTTATGCGTTATGCGTTATGCGTTATGCGTTATGCGTTATGCGTTATGCGTTATGCGTTATGCGTTATGCGTTATGCGTTATGCGTTATGCGTTATGCGTTATGCGTTATGCGTTATGCGTTATGCGTTATGCGTTATGCGTTATGCGTTATGCGTTATGCGTTATGCGTTATGCGTTATGCGTTATGCGTTATGCGTTATGCGTTATGCGTTATGCGTTATGTGTTATCCGTTATGAGTTATCCGTTATGCGTTTTGCGTTATGCGTTATGAGTAATGCGTGATCCGTTATGTGTTATGCGTTATGCGTTATGCGTTATGCGTTTTGCGTTATGCGTTATGCGTTATGCGTTATGCGTTATGCGTTATGCGTTATGCGTTATGCGTTATGCGTTATGCGTTATGCGTTTTGCGTTATGCGTTATGGGTTATGCGTTTTGCGTTATGCGTTATGCGTTATGCGTTATGCGTTATGCGTTATGGGTTATCCGTTATGCGTTATCCGTTATGCGTTATGCGTTATGCGTTATGCGTTATGCGTTATGCGTTATGCGTTATGCGTTATGCGTTATGCGTTATGCGTTATGCGTTATGCGTTATGCGTTATGCGTTATGCGTTATGCGTTATGCGTTATGCGTTATGCGTTATGCGTTATGCGTTATGCGTTATGCGTTATGCGTTATGCGTTATGCGTTATGCGTTATGCGTTATGCGTTATGCGTTATGCGTTATGGGTTATGCGTTATGTGTTATGCGTTATGCGTTATGCGTTATGCGTTATGCGTTATGAGAAATGCGTGATCCGTTATGCGTTATGCGTTATGAGTAATGCGTGATCCGTTATGCGTTATGCGTTATGCGTTATGCGTTATGCGTTATGCGTTATGCGTTATGCGTTATGCGTTATGCGTTATCCGCTATGCGTTATGCGTTTTGCGTTATGCGTTATGCGTTATGCGTTGTGCGTTATGCGTTATGCGTTATAGGTTATGCGTTATGTGTTATGCGTTATGCGTTATGCGTTATGCGTTATGCATTATGCGTTATGCGTTATGCTTTATGCGTTATGCGTTATGAGTAATGCGTGATCCGTTATGTGTTATGCGTTATGCGTTATGCGTTATGCGTTTTGCGTTATGCGTTATGCGTTATGCGTTATGCGTTATGCGTTATGCGTTATGCGTTATGCGTTATGCGTCATGCGTTTTGCGTTATGCGTTATGGGTTATGCGTTTTGCGTTATGCGTTATGCGTTATGCGTTATGCGTTATGCGTTATGTGTTATGCGTTATGGGTTATCCGTTATGCGTTATCCGTTATGCGTTATGCGTTATGCGTTATGCGTTATGCGTTATGCGTTATGCGTTATGCGTTATGCGTTATGCGTTATGCGTTATGCGTTATGCGTTATGCGTTATGCGTTATGCGATATGCGTTATGCGTTATGCGTTATGCGTTATGCGTTATGCGTTATGCGTTATGCGTTATGCGTTATGCGTTGTGCGTTATGCGTTATGCGTTATAGGTTATGCGTTATGTGTTATGCGTTATGCGTTATGCGTTATGCGTTATGCGTTATGCGTTATGCGTTATGCTTTATGCGTTATGCGTTATGCGTTATGCG
The DNA here is from genome assembly GCA_916610235.2 of Lasioglossum morio. Classification (NCBI taxonomy): domain Eukaryota; kingdom Metazoa; phylum Arthropoda; class Insecta; order Hymenoptera; family Halictidae; genus Lasioglossum; species Lasioglossum morio. The sequence goes on from CAKAJA020000257.1 coordinate 1,359,329, forward strand.
TTATAGGTTATGCGTTATGTGTCATGCGTTATGCGTTATCCGCTATGCGTTATGCGTTTTGCGTTATGCGTTATGCGTTATGCGTTGTGCGTTATGCGTTATGCGTTATAGGTTATGCGTTATGTGTTATGCGTTATGCGTTATGCGTTATGCGTTATGCGTTATGCATTATGCGTTATGCGTTATGCTTTATGCGTTATGCGTTATGAGTAATGCGTGATCCGTTATGTGTTATGCGTTATGCGTTATGCGTTATGCGTTTTGCGTTATGCGTTATGCGTTATGCGTTATGCGTTATGCGTTATGCGTTATGCGTTATGCGTTATGCGTTATGCGTCATGCGTTTTGCGTTATGCGTTATGCGTTATGGGTTATGCGTTTTGCGTTATGCGTTATGCGTTATGCGTTATGCGTTATGCGTTATGTGTTATGCGTTATGGGTTATCCGTTATGCGTTATCCGTTATGCGTTATGCGTTATGCGTTATGCGTTATGCGTTATGCGATATGCGTTATGCGTTATGCGTTATGCGTTATGCGTTATGCGTTATGCGTTATGCGTTATGCGTTATGCGATATGCGTTATGCGTTATGCGTTATGCGTTATGCGTTATGCGTTATGCGTTATGCGTTATGCGTTATGCGTTATGCGTTATGCGTTATGCGTTATGCGTTATGCGTTATGCGTTATGCGTTATGCGTTATGCGTTATGCGTTATGCGTTATGCGTTATGCGTTATGCGTTATGCGTTATGCGTTATGCGTTATGCGTTATGCGTTATGCGTTATGCGTTATGTGTTATCCGTTATGAGTTATCCGTTATGCGTTTTGCGTTATGCGTTATGCGTTATGCGTTATGCGTTATGCGTTATGCGTTATGCGTTATGCGTTATGCGTTATGCGTTATGCGTTATGCGTTATGCGTTATGCGTTATGCGTTATGCGATATGCGTTATGCGTTATGCGTTATGCCTTATGCGTTATGCGATTTGCGTTATGCGTTATGCGTTATGCGTTATGCATTATGCGTTATGTGTTATGCGTTATGCGTTATGCGTTATGCGTTATGCGTTATGCGTTATGCGTTATGCGTTATGCGTTATGCGTTATGCGTTATGCGTTATGCGTTATGCGTTATGCGTTATGCGTTATGCGTTATGCGTTATGCGTTACGCAATATGCATTATGCGTCATGCGTTATGCGTTACGCAATATGCATTATGCGTTATGCGTTATGCGTTATGCGTTATGCGTTATGCGTTATGCGTGATCCGTTATGCATTATGCGTTATGAGTAATGCGTGATCCGTTATGCGTTATGCGTTATGCGTTATGCGTTGTGCGTTATGCGTTATGCGTTATGCGTTATGCGTTATGCGTTATGCGTTTTGCGTTATGAGTTATGCGTTATGTGTTATGCGTTATGCGTTATGCGTTATGCGTTATGCGTTTGGGTTATGAGTAATGCGTGACCCGTTATGCGTTATGCTTTATGCGTTATGAGTTACGCGTAATGCGTTATGCGTTATGCGTTATGGGTTACGCGTTATGTGTTATGAGTTATGCGTTATGCGTTATGCGTTATGCGTTATGCGTTATGGGTTATGAGTAATGCGTGATCCGTTATGCGTTATGCTTTATGCGTTATGAGTTACGCGTAATGCGTTATGCGTTATGCGTTATGGGTTATGCGTTATGTGTTATGAGTTATGCGTTATGCGTTATGCGTTATGCGTTATGCGTTATGCGTTATGCGTTATGCGTTATGCGTTATGCGTTATGCGTTATGCGTTATGCGTTATGCGTTATGCGTTATGCGTTATGCGTTATGCGTTATGCGTTATGAGTAATGCGTGATCCGTTATGCGTTATGCGTTATGCGTTATGCGTTATGCGGTATGTGTTATGCGTTGTGCGTTATCCGCTATGCGTTATGCGTTTTGCGTTATGCGTTATGCGTTATGCGTTGTGCGTTATGCGTTATGCGTTATGCGTTATAGGTTATGCCTTATGTGTCATGCGTTATGCGTTATGCGTTATGCGTTATGCGTTATGCGTTATGCGTTATGCGTTATGCGTTATGCGTTATGTGTTATGCGTTGTGCGTTATCCGCTATGCGTTATGCGTTTTGCGTTATGCGTTATGCGTTATGCGTTGTGCGTTATGCGTTATGCGTTATAGGTTATGCGTGATGTGTCATGCGTTATGCGTTATGCGTTATGCGTTATGCGTTATGCGGTATGCGTTATGCGTTATGCTTTATGCGGTATGCGTTATGGGTTATGAGTAATGCGTGATCCGTTATGCGTTATGCTTTATGCCTTATGAGTTACGCGTAATGCGTTATGCGCTATGGGTCATGCGTTAAGCGTTATGCGTTATGCGTTATGGGTTATGAGTAATGCGTGATCCATTATGCGTTATGCTTTATGCGTTATGAGTTACGCGTAATGCGTTATGCGTTATGCGATATGGGTTATGAGTAATGCGTGATCCGTTATGCGTTATGCTTTATGCGTTATGAGTTACGCGTAATGCGTTATGCGCTATGGGTCATGCGTTAAGCGTTATGCGTTATGCGTTATGGGTTATGCGTTATGGGTTATGAGTAATGCGTGATCCGTTATGCGTTATGCTTTATGCGTTATGAGTTACGCGTAATGCGTTATGCGCTATGGGTCATGCGTTAAGCGTTATGCGTTATGCGTTATGCGTTATGGGTTATGCGTTATTTGTTATGAGTTATGCCTTATGCGTTATGCGTTATGCGTCATGCGTTATGGGTTATCCGTTATGTGTTATCCGTTATGAGTTTTGCGTTATGCGTTATGCGTTATGAGTTGTGCGTTATGCGTTATGCGTTATGCGTTATGCGTTATGCGTTATGCGTTATGCGTTATGCGTTATGCGTTACGCAATATGCGTTATGCGTTATGCGTTATGCGTTAAGCGTTATGCGTTATGCGTTATGCGTTATGCGTTATGCGTGATCCGTTATGCGTTATGCGTTATGAGTAATGCGTGATCCGTTATGCGTTATGCGTTATGCGTTATGCGTTATGCGTTATGCGTTATGCGTTATGGGTTATGCGTTATGTGTTATGCGTTATGCGTTATGCGTTATGCGTTATGCGTTATGCGTTATGGGTTATGAGTAATGCGTGACCCGTTATGCATTATGCTTTATGCGTTATGAGTTACGCGTAATGCGTTGTGCGCTATGGGTCATGCGTTAACCGTTATGCGTTATGCGTTATGCGTTATGGGTTATGCGTTATGTGTTATGCGTTATGCGTTATGCGTTATGCGTTATGCGTTATGGGTTATCCGTTATGCGTTATCCGTTATGCGTTATGCGTTATGCGTTATGCGTTATGCGTTATGCGATATGCGTTATGCGTTATGCGTTATGCGTTATGCGTTATGCGTTATGCGTTATGCGTTATGCGTTATGCGATATGCGTTATGCGTTATGCGTTATGCGTTATGCGTTATGCGTTATGCGTTATGCGTTATGCGTTATGCGTTATGCGTTATGCGTTATGCGTTATGCGTTATGAGTAATGCTTGATCCGTTATGCGTTATGCGTTATGCGTTATGCGTTATGTGTTATGCGTTGTGCGTTATCCGCTATGCGTTATGCGTTTTGCGTTATGCGTTATGCGTTATGCGTTGTGCGTTATGCGTTATGCGTTATAGGTTATGCGTTATGTGTTATGCGTTATGCGTTATGCGTTATGCGTTATGCATTATGCGTTATGCGTTATGCTTTATGCGTTATGCGTTATGAGTAATGCGTGATCCGTTATGTGTTATGCGTTATGCGTTATGCGTTTTGCGTTATGCGTTATGCGTTATGCGTTATGCGTTATGCGTTATGCGTTATGCGTTATGCGTTATGCGTTATGCGTTATGCGTTATGCGTTATGCGTTATGCGTTATGCGTTATGCGTTATGCGTTATGCGTTATGCGTTATGCGTTATGCGTTATGAGAAATGCGTGATCCGTTATACGTTATGCGTTATGAGTAATGCGTGATCCGTTATGCGTTATGCGTTATGCGTTATGCGTTATGCGTTATGCGTTATGCGTTATGCGTTATGCGTTATCCGTTATGCGTTATGCGTTATGAGTAATGCGTGATCCGTTATGCGTTATGCGTTATGCGTTATGCGTTATGCGTTTAGCGTTATGGGTTATGCGTTATGTGTTATGCGTTATGCGTTATGCGTTATGCGTTATGCGTTATGCGTTATGCGTTATGGGTTATGAGTAATGCGTGACCCGTTATGCGTTATGCTTTTTGCGTTATGAGTTACGCGTAATGCGTTATGCGCTATGGGTCATGCGTTAAGCGTTATGCGTTATGCGTTATGCGTTATGGGTTACGCGTTATGTGTTATGCGTTATGCGTTATGCGTTATGCGTTATGCGTTATGCGTTATGCGTTATGGGTTATCCGTTATGCGTTATCCGTTATGCGTTATGCGTTATGCGTTATGCGTTATGCTATATACGTTATGCGTTATGCGTTATGCGTTATGCGTTATGCGTTATGCGTTATGCGTTATGCGTTATGCGTTATGCGATATGCGTTATGCATTATGCGTTATGCGTTATGCGTTATGCGTTATGCGTTATGCGTTATGCTTTATGCGTTATGCGTTATGCGTTATGCGTTATGCGTTATGCGTTATGCGTTTTGCGTTATGCGTTATGCCTTATGCGTTATGCGTTATGCGTTATGCGTTATGCGTTATGCGTTATGCGTTATGCGTTATGCGTTATGCGTTATGCGTTATGCGTTATGCGTTATGCGTTATGCGTTATGCGTTATGCGTTATGCGTTATGCGTTATGCGTTATGCGTTATGCGTTATGAGAAATGCGTGATCCGTTATGCGTTATGCGTCATGAGTAATGCGTGATCCGTTATGCGTTATGCGTTATGCGTTATGCGTTATGCGTTATGCGATATGCGTGATCCGTTATGCGTTATGCGTTATGAGTAATGCGTGATCCGTTATGCGTTATGCGTTATGCGTTATGCGTTATGCGTTATGCGTTATGCGTTATGGGTTATGAGTAATGCGTGACCCGTTATGCGTTATGCTTTTTGCGTTATGAGTTACGCGTAATGCGTTATGCGCTATGGGTCATGCGTTAAGCGTTATGCGTTATGCGTTATGCGTTATGGGTTACGCGTTATGTGTTATGCGTTATGCGTTATGCGTTATGCGTTATGCGTTATGCGTTATGCGTTATGTTTTATGCGTTGTGCGTTATCCGCTATGCGTTATGCGTTTTGCGTTATGCGTTATGCGTTATGCGTTGTGCGTTATGCGTTATGCGTTATAGGTTATGCGTTATGTGTTATGCGTTATGCGTTATGCGTTATGCGTTATGCATTATGCGTTATGCGTTATGCTTTATGCGTTATGCGTTATGCGTTATGCGTTATGAGTAATGCGTGATCCGTTATGTGTTATGCGTTATGCGTTATGCGTTATGCGTTTTGCGTTATGCGTTATGCCTTATGCGTTATGCGTTATGCGTTATGCGTTATGCGTTATGCGTTATGCGTTATGCGTTATGCGTTATGCGTTATGCGTTATGCGTTATGCGTTATGCGTTATGCGTTATGCGTTATGCGTTATGCGTTATGCGTTATGCGTTATGCGTTATGCGTTATGCGTTATGCGTTATGAGAAATGCGTGATCCGTTATGCGTTATGCGTTATGAGTAATGCGTGATCCGTTATGCGTTATGCGTTATGCGTTATGCGTTATGCGTTATGCGATATGCGTGATCCGTTATGCGTTATGCGTTATGAGTAATGCGTGATCCGTTATGCGTTATGCGTTATGCGTTATGCGTTATGCGTTATGCGTTATGCGTTATGCGTTATGGGTTATGCGTTATGTGTTATGCGTTATGCGTTATGCGTTATGCGTTATGGGTTATGAGTAATGCGTGACCCGTTATGCGTTATGCTTTTTGCGTTATGAGTTACGCGTAATGCGTTATGCGCTATGGGTCATGCGTTAAGCGTTATGCGTTATGCGTTATGCGTTATGCGTTATGGGTTATGCGTTATGTGTTATGCGTTATGCGTTATGCGTTATGGGTTATGCGTTATGCGTTATGCGTTATGCGTTATGCGTTATGCGTTATGCGTTATGCGATATGCGTTATGAGTTATGAGTAATGCGTGATCCGTTATGCGTTATGCGTTATGAGTAATGCGTGATCCGTTATGCGTTATGCGTTATGAGTAATGCTTGATCCGTTACGCGTTATGCGTTATGCGTTATGGGTTATGCGTTATGTGTTATGAGTTATGCGTTATGCGTTATGCGTTATGCGTTATGCGTTATGGGTTATGAGTAATGCGTGATCCGTTATGCGTTATGCTTTATGCGTTATGAGTTACGCGTAATGCGTTATGCGTTATGCGTTATGGGTTATGCGTTATGTGTTATGAGTTATGCGTTATGCGTGATCCGTTATGCGTTATGCGTTATGAGTAATGCGTGATCCGTTATGCGTTATGCGTTATGCGTTATGCGTTATGCGTTTAGCGTTATGGGTTATGCGTTATGCGTTATGCGTTATGCGTTATGCGTTATGCGTTATGCGTTATGCGTTATGCGTTATGCGTTATGCGTTATGCGTTATGCGTTATGCGTTATGCGTTATGCGTTATGCGTTATGCGTTATGCGTTATGTGTTATCCGTTATGAGTTATGAGTAATGCGTGATCCGTTATGCGTTATGCGTTATGAGTAATGCGTGATCCGTTATGCGTTATGCGTTATGAGTAATGCTTGATCCGTTACGCGTTATGCGTTATGCGTTATGCGTTATGGGTTATGCGTTATGTGTTATGAGTTATGCGTTATGCGTTATGCGTTATGCGTTATGCGTTATGGGTTATGAGTAATGCGTGATCCGTTATGCGTTATGCTTTATGCGTTATGAGTTACGCGTAATGCGTTATGCGTTATGCGTTATGGGTTATGCGTTATGTGTTATGAGTTATGCGTTATGGGTTATCCGTTATGCGTTATCCGTTATGCGTTATGCGTTATGCGTTATGCGTTATGCGTTATGCGATATGCGTTATGAGTTATGAGTAATGCGTGATCCGTTATGCGTTATGCGTTATGAGTAATGCGTGATCCGTTATGCGTTATGCGTTATGAGTAATGCTTGATCCGTTACGCGTTATGCGTTATGCGTTATGGGTTATGCGTTATGTGTTATGAGTTATGCGTTATACGTTATGCGTTATGAGTAATGCGTGATCCGTTATGCGTTATGCGTTATGCGTTATGCGTTATGCGTTATGCGTTATGCGTTATGCGTTATGCGTGATCCGTTATGCGTTATGCGTTATGAGTAATGCGTGATCCGTTATGCGTTATGCGTTATGCGTTATGCGTTATGCGTTTAGCGTTATGGGTTATGCGTTATGTGTTATGCGTTATGCGTTATGCGTTATGCGTTATGCGTTATGCGTTATGCGTTATGGGTTATGAGTAATGCGTGACCCGTTATGCGTTATGCTTTTTGCGTTATGAGTTACGCGTAATGCGTTATGCGCTATGGGTCATGCGTTAAGCGTTATGCGTTATGCGTTATGCGTTATGGGTTACGCGTTATGTGTTATGCGTTATGCGTTATGCGTTATGCGTTATGCGTTATGCGTTATGCGTTATGGGTTATGCGTTATCCGTTATGCGTTATGCGTTATGCGTTATGCGTTATGCTATATACGTTATGCGTTATGCGTTATGCGTTATGCGTTATGCGTTATGCGTTATGCGTTATGCGTTATGCGTTATGCGATATGCGTTATGCATTATGCGTTATGCGTTATGCGTTATGCGTTATGCGTTATGCGTTATGCTTTATGCGTTATGCGTTATGCGTTATGCGTTATGCGTTATGCGTTATGCGTTTTGCGTTATGCGTTATGCCTTATGCGTTATGCGTTATGCGTTATGCGTTATGCGTTATGCGTTATGCGTTATGCGTTATGCGTTATGCGTTATGCGTTATGCGTTATGCGTTATGCGTTATGCGTTATGCGTTATGCGTTATGCGTTATGCGTTATGCGTTATGCGTTATGCGTTATGCGTTATGCGTTATGAGAAATGCGTGATCCGTTATGCGTTATGCGTCATGAGTAATGCGTGATCCGTTATGCGTTATGCGTTATGCGTTATGCGTTATGCGTTATGCGATATGCGTGATCCGTTATGCGTTATGCGTTATGAGTAATGCGTGATCCGTTATGCGTTATGCGTTATGCGTTATGCGTTATGCGTTATGCGTTATGCGTTATGGGTTATGAGTAATGCGTGACCCGTTATGCGTTATGCTTTTTGCGTTATGAGTTACGCGTAATGCGTTATGCGCTATGGGTCATGCGTTAAGCGTTATGCGTTATGCGTTATGCGTTATGGGTTACGCGTTATGTGTTATGCGTTATGCGTTATGCGTTATGCGTTATGCGTTATGCGTTATGCGTTATGTTTTATGCGTTGTGCGTTATCCGCTATGCGTTATGCGTTTTGCGTTATGCGTTATGCGTTATGCGTTGTGCGTTATGCGTTATGCGTTATAGGTTATGCGTTATGTGTTATGCGTTATGCGTTATGCGTTATGCGTTATGCATTATGCGTTATGCGTTATGCTTTATGCGTTATGCGTTATGCGTTATGCGTTATGAGTAATGCGTGATCCGTTATGTGTTATGCGTTATGCGTTATGCGTTATGCGTTTTGCGTTATGCGTTATGCCTTATGCGTTATGCGTTATGCGTTATGCGTTATGCGTTATGCGTTATGCGTTATGCGTTATGCGTTATGCGTTATGCGTTATGCGTTATGCGTTATGCGTTATGCGTTATGCGTTATGCGTTATGCGTTATGCGTTATGCGTTATGCGTTATGCGTTATGCGTTATGAGAAATGCGTGATCCGTTATGCGTTATGCGTTATGAGTAATGCGTGATCCGTTATGCGTTATGCGTTATGCGTTATGCGTTATGCGTTATGCGATATGCGTGATCCGTTATGCGTTATGCGTTATGAGTAATGCGTGATCCGTTATGCGTTATGCGTTATGCGTTATGCGTTATGCGTTATGCGTTATGCGTTATGCATTATGGGTTATGCGTTATGTGTTATGCGTTATGCGTTATGCGTTATGCGTTATGGGTTATGAGTAATGCGTGACCCGTTATGCGTTATGCTTTTTGCGTTATGAGTTACGCGTAATGCGTTATGCGCTATGGGTCATGCGTTAAGCGTTATGCGTTATGCGTTATGCGTTATGCGTTATGGGTTATGCGTTATGTGTTATGCGTTATGCGTTATGCGTTATGGGTTATGCGTTATGCGTTATGCGTTATGCGTTATGCGTTATGCGTTATGCGTTATGCGATATGCGTTATGAGTTATGAGTAATGCGTGATCCGTTATGCGTTATGCGTTATGAGTAATGCGTGATCCGTTATGCGTTATGCGTTATGAGTAATGCTTGATCCGTTACGCGTTATGCGTTATGCGTTATGGGTTATGCGTTATGTGTTATGAGTTATGCGTTATGCGTTATGCGTTATGCGTTATGCGTTATGGGTTATGAGTAATGCGTGATCCGTTATGCGTTATGCTTTATGCGTTATGAGTTACGCGTAATGCGTTATGCGTTATGCGTTATGGGTTATGCGTTATGTGTTATGAGTTATGCGTTATGCGTGATCCGTTATGCGTTATGCGTTATGAGTAATGCGTGATCCGTTATGCGTTATGCGTTATGCGTTATGCGTTATGCGTTTAGCGTTATGGGTTATGCGTTATGCGTTATGCGTTATGCGTTATGCGTTATGCGTTATGCGTTATGCGTTATGCGTTATGCGTTATGCGTTATGCGTTATGCGTTATGCGTTATGCGTTATGCGTTATGCGTTATGCGTTATGCGTTATGCGTTATGCGTTATGTGTTATCCGTTATGAGTTATGAGTAATGCGTGATCCGTTATGCGTTATGCGTTATGAGTAATGCGTGATCCGTTATGCGTTATGCGTTATGAGTAATGCTTGATCCGTTACGCGTTATGCGTTATGCGTTATGCGTTATGGGTTATGCGTTATGTGTTATGAGTTATGCGTTATGCGTTATGCGTTATGCGTTATGCGTTATGGGTTATGAGTAATGCGTGATCCGTTATGCGTTATGCTTTATGCGTTATGAGTTACGCGTAATGCGTTATGCGTTATGCGTTATGGGTTATGCGTTATGTGTTATGAGTTATGCGTTATGGGTTATCCGTTATGCGTTATCCGTTATGCGTTATGCGTTATGCGTTATGCGTTATGCGTTATGCGATATGCGTTATGAGTTATGAGTAATGCGTGATCCGTTATGCGTTATGCGTTATGAGTAATGCGTGATCCGTTATGCGTTATGCGTTATGAGTAATGCTTGATCCGTTACGCGTTATGCGTTATGCGTTATGGGTTATGCGTTATGTGTTATGAGTTATGCGTTATGCGTTATGCGTTATGCGTTATGGGTTATGAGTAATGCGTGATCCGTTATGCGTTATGCTTTATGCGTTATGAGTTACGCGTAATGCGTTATGCGTTATGCGTTATGGGTTATGCGTTATGTGTTATGAGTTATGCGTTATGCGTGATCCGTTATGCGTTATGCGTTATGAGTAATGCGTGATCCGTTATGCGTTATGCGTTATGCGTTATACGTTATGCGTTATGCGTTATGCGTTATGCGTTATGCGTTATGCGTTATGCGTTATGCGTTATGCGTTATGCGTTATGCGTTATGCGTTATGCGTTATGCGTTATGCGTTATGCGTTATGAGTAATGCTTGATCCGTTACGCGTTATGCGTTATGCGTTATGCGTTATGGGTTATGCGTTATGTGTTATGAGTTATGCGTTATGCGTTATGCGTTATGCGTTATGCGTTATGCGTTATGCGTTATGCGTTATGCGTTATGCGTTATGGGTTATGAGTAATGCGTGATCCGTTATGCGTTATGCTTTATGCCTTATGAGTTACGCGTAATGCGTTATGCGCTACGGGTCATGCGTTAAGCGTTATGCGTTATGCGTTATGGGTTATGAGTAATGCGTGATCCATTATGCGTTATGCTTTATGCGTTATGAGTTACGCGTAATGCGTTATGCGTTATGCGTTATGGGTTATGAGTAATGCGTGATCCGTTAAGCGTTATGCTTTATGCGTTATGAGTTACGCGTAATGCGTTATGCGCTATGGGTCATGCGTTAAGCGTTATGCGTTATGCGTTATGGGTTATGCGTTATGGGTTATGAGTAATGCGTGATCCGTTATGCGTTATGCTTTATGCGTTATGAGTTACGCGTAATGCGTTATGCGCTATGGGTCATGCGTTAAGCGTTATGCGTTATGCGTTATGCGTTATGGGTTATGCGTTATGTGTTATGAGTTATGCGTTATGCGTTATGCGTTATGCGTTATGCGTTATGGGTTATCCGTTATGTGTTATGCGTTATGCGTTACGCAATATGCGTTATGCGTTATGCGTTATGCGTTAAGCGTTATGCGTTATGCGTTATGCGTTATGCGTTATGCGTGATCCGTTATGCGTTATGCGTTATGGGTTATGAGTAATGCGTGATCCGTTAAGCGTTATGCTTTATGCGTTATGAGTTACGCGTAATGCGTTATGCGCTATGGGTCATGCGTTAAGCGTTATGCGTTATGCGTTATGGGTTATGCGTTATGGGTTATGAGTAATGCGTGATCCGTTATGCGTTATGCTTTATGCGTTATGAGTTACGCGTAATGCGTTATGCGTTATGCGTTATGCGTTACGCAATATGCGTTATGCGTTATGCGTTATGCGTTAAGCGTTATGCGTTATGCGTTATGCGTTATGCGTTATGCGTGATCCGTTATGCGTTATGCGTTATGAGTAATGCGTGATCCGTTATGCGTTATGCGTTATGCGTTATGCGTTATGCGTTATGCGTTATGCGTTATGCGTTATGCGTTATGGGTTATGCGTTATGTGTTATGCGTTATGCGTTATGCGTTATGCGTTATGCGTTATGCGTTATGGGTTATGAGTAATGCGTGACCCGTTATGCATTATGCTTTATGCGTTATGAGTTACGCGTAATGCGTTGTGCGCTATGGGTCATGCGTTAAGCGTTATGCGTTATGCGTTATGCGTTATGGGTTATGCGTTATGTGTTGTGCGTTATGCGTTATGCGTTATGCGTTATGCGTTATGGGTTATCCGTTAGGCGTTATCCGTTATGCGTTATGCGTTATGCGTTATGCGTTATGCGTTATGCGTTATGCGTTATGCGATATGCGTTATGCGTTATGCGTTATGCGTTATGCGTTATGCGTTATGCGTTATGCGTTATGCGTTATGAGTAATGCTTGATCCGTTATGCGTTATGCGTTATGCGTTATGTGTTATGCGTTGTGCGTTATCCGCTATGCGTTATGCGTTTTGCGTTATGCGTTATGCGTTATGCGTTGTGCGTTATGCGTTATGCGTTATAGGTTATGCGTTATGTGTTATGCGTTATGCGTTATGCGTTATGCGTTATGCATTATGCGTTATGCGTTATGCTTTATGCGTTATGCGTTATGAGTAATGCGTGATCCGTTATGTGTTATGCGTTATGCGTTATGCGTCTTGCGTTATGCGTTATGCGTTATGCGTTATGCGTTATGCGTTATGCGTTATGCGTTATGCGTTATGCGTGATCCGTTATGCGTTATGCGTTATGAGTAATGCGTGATCCGTTATGCGTTATGCGTTATGCGTTATGCGTTATGCGTTTAGCGTTATGGGTTATGCGTTATGTGTTATGCGTTATGCGTTATGCGTTATGCGTTATGCGTTATGGGTTATGAGTAATGCGTGACCCGTTATGCGTTATGCTTTTTGCGTTATGAGTTACGCGTAATGCGTTATGCGCTATGGGTCATGCGTTAAGCGTTATGCGTTATGCGTTATGCGTTATGGGTTATGCGTTATGTGTTATGCGTTATGCGTTATGCGTTATGCGTTATGCGTTATGCGTTATGCGTTATGCGTGATCCGTTATGCGTTATGCGTTATGAGTAATGCGTGATCCGTTATGCGTTATGCGTTATGCGTTATGCGTTATGCGTTTAGCGTTATGGGTTATGCGTTATGCGTTATGCGTTATGCGTTATGCGTTATGCGTTATGCGTTATGGGTTATGAGTAATGCGTGACCCGTTATGCGTTATGCTTTAAGCGTTATGAGTTACGCGTAATGCGTTATGCGCTATGGGTCATGCGTTAAGCGTTATGCGTTATGCGTTATGCGTTATGGGTTATGCGTTATGTGTTATGCGTTATGCGTTATGCGTTATGCGTTATGCGTTATGCGTTATGGGTTATCCGTTATGCGTTATCCGTTATGCGTTATGCGTTATGCGTTATGCGTTATGCGTTATGCTATATACGTTATGCGTTATGCGTTATGCGTTATGCGTTATGCGTTATGCGATATGCGTTATGCATTATGCGTTATGCGTTATGCGTTATGCGTTATGCGTTATGCGTTATGCGTTATGCTTTATGCGTTATGCGTTATGCGTTATGCGTTATGCGTTATGAGTAATGCGTTATGCGTTATGCGTGATCCGTTATGCGTTATGCGTTATGAGTAATGCGTGATCCGTTATGCGTTATGCGTTATGCGTTATGCGTTATGCGTTTAGCGTTATGGGTTATGCGTTATGTGTTATGCGTTATGCGTTATGCGTTATGCGTTATGCGTTATGGGTTATGAGTAATGCGTGACCCGTTATGCGTTATGCTTTTTGCGTTATGAGTTACGCGTAATGCGTTATGCGCTATGGGTCATGCGTTAAGCGTTATGCGTTATGCGTTATGCGTTATGGGTTATGCGTTATGTGTTATGCGTTATGCGTTATGCGTTATGCGTTATGCGTTATGCGTTATGGGTTATCCGTTATGCGTTATCCGTTATGCGTTATGCGTTATGCGTTATGGGTTATGCGTTATGTGTTATGCGTTATGCGTTATGCGTTATGCGTTATGCGTTATGGGTTATGAGTAATGCGTGACCCGTTATGCGTTATGCTTTTTGCGTTATGAGTTACGCGTAATGCGTTATGCGCTATGGGTCATGCGTTAAGCGTTATGCGTTATGCGTTATGCGTTATGGGTTATGCGTTATGTGTTATGCGTTATGCGTTATGCGTTATGCGTTATGCGTTATGCGTTATGCGTTATGCGTGATCCGTTATGCGTTATGCGTTATGAGTAATGCGTGATCCGTTATGCGTTATGCGTTATGCGTTATGCGTTATGCGTTTAGCGTTATGGGTTATGCGTTATGTGTTATGCGTTATGCGTTATGCGTTATGCGTTATGCGTTATGCGTTATGGGTTATGAGTAATGCGTGACCCGTTATGCGTTATGCTTTAAGCGTTATGAGTTACGCGTAATGCGTTATGCGCTATGGGTCATGCGTTAAGCGTTATGCGTTATGCGTTATGCGTTATGGGTTATGCGTTATGTGTTATGCGTTATGCGTTATGCGTTATGCGTTATGCGTTATGCGTTATGGGTTATCCGTTATGCGTTATCCGTTATGCGTTATGCGTTATGCGTTATGCGTTATGCGTTATGCTATATACGTTATGCGTTATGCGTTATGCGTTATGCGTTATGCGTTATGCGATATGCGTTATGCATTATGCGTTATGCGTTATGCGTTATGCGTTATGCGTTATGCGTTATGCGTTATGCTTTATGCGTTATGCGTTATGCGTTATGCGTTATGCGTTATGAGTAATGCGTGATCCGTTATGCGTTATGCGTTATGCGTTATGTTTTATGCGTTGTGCGTTATCCGCTATGCGTTATGCGTTTTGCGTTATGCGTTATGCGTTATGCGTTGTGCGTTATGCGTTATGCGTTATAGGTTATGCGTTATGTGTTATGCGTTATGCGTTATGCGTTATGCGTTATGCATTATGCGTTATGCGTTATGCTTTATGCGTTATGCGTTATGCGTTATGCGTTATGAGTAATGCGTGATCCGTTATGTGTTATGCGTTATGCGTTATGCGTTATGCGTTTTGCGTTATGCGTTATGCCTTATGCGTTATGCGTTATGCGTTATGCGTTATGCGTTATGCGTTATGCGTTATGCGTTATGCGTTATGCGTTATGCGTTATGCGTTATGCGTTATGCGTTATGCGTTATGCGTTATGCGTTATGCGTTAAGCGTTATGCGTTATGCGTTACGCAATATGCGTTATGCGTTATGCGTTATGCGTTATGCGTCATGAGTAATGCGTGATCCGTTATGCGTTATGCGTTATGCGTTATGCGTTATGCGTTCTGCGTTATGCGTTATGCGTTATGCGTTATGCGTTATGCGTTATGCGTTATGCGTTATGCGTGATCCGTTATGCGTTATGCGTTATGAGTAATGCGTGACCCGTTATGCGTTATGCTTTATGCGTTATGAGTTACGCGTAATGCGTTATGCGTTATGCGTTATGGGTTACGCGTTATGTGTTATGAGTTATGCGTTATGCGTTATGCGTTATGGGTTATGAGTAATGCGTGATCCGTTATGCGTTATGCTTTATGCGTTATGAGTTACGCGTAATGCGTTATGCGTTATGCGTTATGGGTTATGCGTTATGTGTTATGAGTTATGCGTTATGCGTTATGCGTTATGCGTTATGCGTTATGCGTTATGCGTTATGCGTTATGCGTTATGCGTTATGCGTTATGCGTTATGCGTTATGCGTTATGCGTTATGCGTTATGCGTTATGCGTTATGCGTTATGCGTTATGCGTTATGAGTAATGCGTGATCCGTTATGCGTTATGCGTTATGCGTTATGCGTTATGCGTTATGTGTTATGCGTTGTGCGTTATCCGCTATGCGTTATGCGTTTTGCGTTATGCGTTATGCGTTATGCGTTGTGCGTTATGCGTTATGCGTTATGCGTTATAGGTTATGCCTTATGTGTCATGCGTTATGCGTTATGCGTTATGCGTTATGCGTTATGCGTTATGCGTTATGCGTTATGCGTTATGCGTTATGCGTTATGCGTTATGCGTTATGCGTTATGTGTTATGCGTTGTGCGTTATCCGCTATGCGTTATGCGTTTTGCGTTATGCGTTATGCGTTATGCGTTGTGCGTTATGCGTTATGCGTTATAGGTTATGCGTGATGTGTCATGCGTTATGCGTTATGCGTTATGCGTTATGCGTTATGCGGTATGCGTTATGCGTTATGCTTTATGCGGTATGCGTTATAAGTAATGCGTGATCCGTTATGTGTTATGCGTTATGCGTTATGCGTTATGCGTTTTGCGTTATGCGTTATGCCTTATGCGTTATGCGTTATGCGTTATGCGTTATGCGTTATGCGTTATGCGTTATGCGTTATGCGTTATGCGTTATGCGTTATGCGTTATGCGTTATGCGTTATGCGTTATGCGTTATGCGTTATGCGTTATGCGTTATGAGAAATGCGTGATCCGTTATGCGTTATGCGTTATGCGTTATGCGTTATGCGTTATGCGTTATGCGTTATGGGTTATGCGTTATGTGTTATGCGTTATGCGTTATGCGTTATGCGTTATGCGTTATGCGTTATGCGTTATGCGTTATGCGTTATGCGTTATGCGTTATGCGTTATGCGTTATGCGTTATGCGTTATGCGTTATGCGTTATGCGTTATGCGTTATGCGTTATGCGTTATGCGTTATGCGTTATGCGTTATGCGTTATGCGTTATGCGTTATGTGTTATCCGTTATGAGTTATGAGTAATGCGTGATCCGTTATGCGTTATGCGTTATGAGTAATGCGTGATCCGTTATGCGTTATGCGTTATGAGTAATGCTTGATCCGTTACGCGTTATGCGTTATGCGTTATGCGTTATGGGTTATGCGTTATGCGTTATGCGTTGTGCGTTATGCGTTATGCGTTATGCGTTATAGGTTATGCGTTATGTGTCATGCGTTATGCGTTATGCGTTATGCGTTATGCATTATGCGTTATGCGTTATGCTTTATGCGTTATACGTTATAAGTAATGCGTGATCCGTTATGTGTTATGCGTTATGCGTTATGCGTTATGTGTTATGCGTTGTGCGTTATCCGCTATGCGTTATGCGTTTTGCGTTATGCATTATGCGTTATGCGTTGTGCGTTATGCGTTATGCGTTATAGGTTATGCGTTATGTGTCATGCGTTATGCGTTATGCGTTATGCGTTATGCGTTATGCGTTATGCGGTATGCGTTATGCGTTATGCTTTACGCGTTATGCGTTATAAGTAATGCGTGATCCGTTATGTGTTATGCGTTATGCGTTATGCGTTATGCGTTTTGCGTTATGCGTTATGCGTTATGCGTTATGCGTTATGCGTTATGCGTTATGCGTTATGCGTTATGCGTTATGCGTTATGCGTTATGCGTTATGCGTTATGCGTTATGCGTTATGCGTTATGCGTTATGCGTTATGCGTTATGCGTTATGCGTTATGCGTTATGCGTTATGAGTAATGCTTGATCCGTTACGCGTTATGCGTTATGCGTTATGCGTTATGGGTTATGCGTTATGTGTTATGAGTTATGCGTTATGCGTTATGCGTTATGCGTTATGCGTTATGCGTTATGCGTTATGGGTTATGAGTAATGCGTGATCCGTTATGCGTTATGCTTTATGCCTTATGAGTTACGCGTAATGCGTTATGCGCTATGGGTCATGCGTTAAGCGTTATGCGTTATGCGTTATGGGTTATGAGTAATGCGTGATCCATTATGCGTTATGCTTTATGCGTTATGAGTTACGCGTAATGCGTTATGCGTTATGCGATATGGGTTATGAGTAATGCGTGATCCGTTATGCGTTATGCTTTATGCGTTATGAGTTACGCGTAATGCGTTATGCGCTATGGGTCATGCGTTAAGCGTTATGCGTTATGCGTTATGGGTTATGCGTTATGGGTTATGAGTAATGCGTGATCCGTTATGCGTTATGCTTTATGCGTTATGAGTTACGCGTAATGCGTTATGCGCTATGGGTCATGCGTTAAGCGTTATGCGTTATGCGTTATGCGTTATGGGTTATGCGTTATGTGTTATGAGTTATGCCTTATGCGTTATGCGTTATGCGTCATGCGTTATGGGTTATCCGTTATGTGTTATCCGTTATGAGTTTTGCGTTATGCGTTATGCGTTATGAGTTGTGCGTTATGCGTTATGCGTTATGCGTTATGCGTTATGCGTTATGCGTTATGCGTTATGCGTTATGCGTTACGCAATATGCGTTATGCGTTATGCGTTATGCGTTAAGCGTTATGCGTTATGCGTTATGCGTTATGCGTTATGCGTGATCGGTTATGCGTTATGCGTTATGAGTAATGCGTGATCCGTTATGCGTTATGCGTTATGCGTTATGCGTTATGCGTTATGCGTTATGCGTTATGGGTTATGCGTTATGTGTTATGCGTTATGCGTTATGCGTTATGCGTTATGCGTTATGCGTTATGGGTTATGAGTAATGCGTGACCCGTTATGCATTATGCTTTATGCGTTATGAGTTACGCGTAATGCGTTGTGCGCTATGGGTCATGCGTTAAGCGTTATGCGTTATGCGTTATGCGTTATGGGTTATGCGTTATGTGTTATGCGTTATGCGTTATGCGTTATGCGTTATGCGTTATGGGTTATCCGTTATGCGTTATCCGTTATGCGTTATGCGTTATGCGTTATGCGTTATGCGTTATGCGATATGCGTTATGCGTTATGCGTTATGCGTTATGCGTTATGCGTTATGCGTTATGCGTTATGCGTTATGCGTTATGCGATATGCGTTATGCGTTATGCGTTATGCGTTATGCGTTATGCGTTATGCGTTATGCGTTATGCGTTATGCGTTATGCGTTATGCGTTATGCGTTATGCGTTATGCGTTATGCGTTATGAGTAATGCTTGATCCGTTATGCGTTATGCGTTATGCGTTATGCGTTATGTGTTATGCGTTGTGCGTTATCCGCTATGCGTTATGCGTTTTGCGTTATGCGTTATGCGTTATGCGTTGTGCGTTATGCG
Source organism: Lasioglossum morio (assembly GCA_916610235.2). Taxonomy (NCBI): domain Eukaryota; kingdom Metazoa; phylum Arthropoda; class Insecta; order Hymenoptera; family Halictidae; genus Lasioglossum; species Lasioglossum morio. The sequence goes on from CAKAJA020000257.1 coordinate 1,378,515, forward strand.
TTATGCGTTATAGGTTATGCGTTATGTGTTATGCGTTATGCGTTATGCGTTATGCGTTATGCATTATGCGTTATGCGTTATGCTTTATGCGTTATGCGTTATGAGTAATGCGTGATCCGTTATGTGTTATGCGTTATGCGTTATGCGTTTTGCGTTATGCGTTATGCGTTATGCGTTATGCGTTATGCGTTATGCGTTATGCGTTATGCGTTATGCGTTATGCGTTATGCGTTATGCGTTATGCGTTATGCGTTATGCGTTATGCGTTATGCGTTATGCGTTATGAGAAATGCGTGATCCGTTATACGTTATGCGTTATGAGTAATGCGTGATCCGTTATGCGTTATGCGTTATGCGTTATGCGTTATGCGTTATGCGTTATGCGTTATGCGTTATGCGTTATGCGTTATGCGTGATCCGTTATGCGTTATGCGTTATGAGTAATGCGTGATCCGTTATGCGTTATGCGTTATGCGTTATGCGTTATGCGTTTAGCGTTATGGGTTATGCGTTATGTGTTATGCGTTATGCGTTATGCGTTATGCGTTATGCGTTATGCGTTATGCGTTATGGGTTATGAGTAATGCGTGACCCGTTATGCGTTATGCTTTTTGCGTTATGAGTTACGCGTAATGCGTTATGCGCTATGGGTCATGCGTTAAGCGTTATGCGTTATGCGTTATGCGTTATGGGTTACGCGTTATGTGTTATGCGTTATGCGTTATGCGTTATGCGTTATGCGTTATGCGTTATGCGTTATGGGTTATCCGTTATGCGTTATCCGTTATGCGTTATGCGTTATGCGTTATGCGTTATGCTATATACGTTATGCGTTATGCGTTATGCGTTATGCGTTATGCGTTATGCGTTATGCGTTATGCGTTATGCGTTATGCGATATGCGTTATGCATTATGCGTTATGCGTTATGCGTTATGCGTTATGCGTTATGCGTTATGCGTTATGCTTTATGCGTTATGCGTTATGCGTTATGCGTTATGCGTTATGAGTAATGCGTGATCCGTTATGCGTTATGCATTATGCGTTATGTTTTATGCGTTGTGCGTTATCCGCTATGCGTTATGCGTTTTGCGTTATGCGTTATGCGTTATGCGTTGTGCGTTATGCGTTATGCGTTATAGGTTATGCGTTATGTGTTATGCGTTATGAGTTATGCGTTATGCGTTATGCTTTATGCGTTATGCGTTATGCTTTATGCGTTATGCGTTATGCGTTATGCGTTATGAGTAATGCGTGATCCGTTATGTGTTATGCGTTATGCGTTATGCGTTATGCGTTTTGCGTTATGCGTTATGCCTTATGCGTTATGCGTTATGCGTTATGCGTTATGCGTTATGCGTTATGCGTTATGCGTTATGCGTTATGCGTTATGCGTTATGCGTTATGCGTTATGCGTTATGCGTTATGCGTTATGCGTTATGCGTTATGCGTTATGCGTTATGCGTTATGCGTTATGCGTTATGCGTTATGCGTTATGCGTTATGCGTTATGCGTTATGAGAAATGCGTGATCCGTTATGCGTTATGCGTCATGAGTAATGCGTGATCCGTTATGCGTTATGCGTTATGCGTTATGCGTTATGCGTTATGCGATATGCGTGATCCGTTATGCGTTATGCGTTATGAGTAATGCGTGATCCGTTATGCGTTATGCGTTATGCGTTATGCGTTATGCGTTATGCGTTATGCGTTATGCATTATGCGTTATGCGTTATGTGTTATGCGTTATGCGTTATGCGTTATGCGTTATGGGTTATGAGTAATGCGTGACCCGTTATGCGTTATGCTTTTTGCGTTATGAGTTACGCGTAATGCGTTATGCGCTATGGGTCATGCGTTAAGCGTTATGCGTTATGCGTTATGCGTTATGCGTTATGGGTTATGCGTTATGTGTTATGCGTTATGCGTTATGCGTTATGGGTTATGCGTTATGCGTTATGCGTTATGCGTTATGCGTTATGCGTTATGCGTTATGCGTTATGTGTTATCCGTTATGAGTTATGAGTAATGCGTGATCCGTTATGCGTTATGCGTTATGAGTAATGCGTGATCCGTTATGCGTTATGCGTTATGAGTAATGCTTGATCCGTTACGCGTTATGCGTTATGCGTTATGCGTTATGGGTTATGCGTTATGTGTTATGAGTTATGCGTTATGCGTTATGCGTTATGCGTTATGCGTTATGGGTTATGAGTAATGCGTGATCCCTTATGCGTTATGCTTTATGCGTTATGAGTTACGCGTAATGCGTTATGCGTTATGCGTTATGGGTTATGCGTTATGTGTTATGAGTTATGCGTTATGGGTTATCCGTTATGCGTTATCCGTTATGCGTTATGCGTTATGCGTTATGCGTTATGCGTTATGCGATATGCGTTATGAGTTATGAGTAATGCGTGATCCGTTATGCGTTATGCGTTATGAGTAATGCGTGATCCGTTATGCGTTATGCGTTATGAGTAATGCTTGATCCGTTACGCGTTATGCGTTATGCGTTATGGGTTATGCGTTATGTGTTATGAGTTATGCGTTATGCGTTATGCGTTATGCGTTATGCGTTATGGGTTATGAGTAATGCGTGATCCGTTATGCGTTATGCTTTATGCGTTATGAGTTACGCGTAATGCGTTATGCGTTATGCGTTATGGGTTATGCGTTATGTGTTATGAGTTATGCGTTATGCGTGATCCGTTATGCGTTATGCGTTATGAGTAATGCGTGATCCGTTATGCGTTATGCGTTATGCGTTATGCGTTATGCGTTTAGCGTTATGGGTTATGCGTTATGCGTTATGCGTTATGCGTTATGCGTTATGCGTTATGCGTTATGCGTTATGCGTTATGCGTTATGCGTTATGCGTTATGCGTTATGCGTTATGCGTTATGTGTTATCCGTTATGAGTTATGAGTAATGCGTGATCCGTTATGCGTTATGCGTTATGAGTAATGCGTGATCCGTTATGCGTTATGCGTTATGAGTAATGCTTGATCCGTTACGCGTTATGCGTTATGCGTTATGCGTTATGGGTTATGCGTTATGTGTTATGAGTTATGCGTTATGCGTTATGCGTTATGCGTTATGCGTTATGGGTTATGAGTAATGCGTGATCCGTTATGCGTTATGCTTTATGCGTTATGAGTTACGCGTAATGCGTTATGCGTTATGCGTTATGGGTTATGCGTTATGTGTTATGAGTTATGCGTTATGGGTTATCCGTTATGCGTTATCCGTTATGCGTTATGCGTTATGCGTTATGCGTTATGCGTTATGCGATATGCGTTATGAGTTATGAGTAATGCGTGATCCGTTATGCGTTATGCGTTATGAGTAATGCGTGATCCGTTATGCGTTATGCGTTATGAGTAATGCTTGATCCGTTACGCGTTATGCGTTATGCGTTATGGGTTATGCGTTATGTGTTATGAGTTATGCGTTATGCGTTATGCGTTATGCGTTATGGGTTATGAGTAATGCGTGATCCGTTATGCGTTATGCTTTATGCGTTATGAGTTACGCGTAATGCGTTATGCGTTATGCGTTATGGGTTATGCGTTATGTGTTATGAGTTATGCGTTATGCGTGATCCGTTATGCGTTATGCGTTATGAGTAATGCGTGATCCGTTATGCGTTATGCGTTATGCGTTATGCGTTATGCGTTATGCGTTATGCGTTATGCGTTATGCGTTATGCGTTATGCGTTATGCGTTATGCGTTATGCGTTATGCGTTATGCGTTATGCGTTATGCGTTATGCGTTATGCGTTATGCGTTATGCGTTATGCGTTATGCGTTATGCGTTATGCGTTATGAGTAATGCTTGATCCGTTACGCGTTATGCGTTATGCGTTATGCGTTATGGGTTATGCGTTATGTGTTATGAGTTATGCGTTATGCGTTATGCGTTATGCGTTATGCGTTATGCGTTATGCGTTATGCGTTATGCGTTATGGGTTATGAGTAATGCGTGATCCGTTATGCGTTATGCTTTATGCCTTATGAGTTACGCGTAATGCGTTATGCGCTATGGGTCATGCGTTAAGCGTTATGCGTTATGCGTTATGGGTTATGAGTAATGCGTGATCCATTATGCGTTATGCTTTATGCGTTATGAGTTACGCGTAATGCGTTATGCGTTATGCGTTATGGGTTATGAGTAATGCGTGATCCGTTAAGCGTTATGCTTTATGCGTTATGAGTTACGCGTAATGCGTTATGCGCTATGGGTCATGCGTTAAGCGTTATGCGTTATGCGTTATGGGTTATGCGTTATGGGTTATGAGTAATGCGTGATCCGTTATGCGTTATGCTTTATGCGTTATGAGTTACGCGTAATGCGTTATGCGCTATGGGTCATGCGTTAAGCGTTATGCGTTATGCGTTATGCGTTATGGGTTATGCGTTATGTGTTATGAGTTATGCGTTATGCGTTATGCGTTATGCGTTATGCGTTATGGGTTATCCGTTATGTGTTATGCGTTATGCGTTACGCAATATGCGTTATGCGTTATGCTTTATGCGTTAAGCGTTATGCGTTATGCGTTATGCGTTATGCGTTATGCGTGATCCGTTATGCGTTATGCTTTATGGGTTATGAGTAATGCGTGATCCGTTAAGCGTTATGCTTTATGCGTTATGAGTTACGCGTAATGCGTTATGCGCTATGGGTCATGCGTTAAGCGTTATGCGTTATGCGTTATGGGTTATGCGTTATGGGTTATGAGTAATGCGTGATCCGTTATGCGTTATGCTTTATGCGTTATGAGTTACGCGTAATGCGTTATGCGTTATGCGTTATGCGTTACGCAATATGCGTTATGCGTTATGCGTTATGCGTTAAGCGTTATGCGTTATGCGTTATGCGTTATGCGTTATGCGTGATCCGTTATGCGTTATGCGTTATGAGTAATGCGTGATCCGTTATGCGTTATGCGTTATGCGTTATGCGTTATGCGTTATGCGTTATGCGTTATGCGTTATGCGATATGCGTTATGCGTTATGCGTTATGCGTTATGCGTTATGCGTTATGCGTTATGCGTTATGCGTTATGAGTAATGCTTGATCCGTTATGCGTTATGCGTTATGCGTTATGTGTTATGCGTTGTGCGTTATCCGCTATGCGTTATGCGTTTTGCGTTATGCGTTATGCGTTATGCGTTGTGCGTTATGCGTTATGCGTTATAGGTTATGCGTTATGTGTTATGCGTTATGCGTTATGCGTTATGCGTTATGCATTATGCGTTATGCGTTATGCTTTATGCGTTATGCGTTATGAGTAATGCGTGATCCGTTATGTGTTATGCGTTATGCGTTATGCGTCTTGCGTTATGCGTTATGCGTTATGCGTTATGCGTTATGCGTTATGCGTTATGCGTTATGCGTTATGCGTGATCCGTTATGCGTTATGCGTTATGAGTAATGCGTGATCCGTTATGCGTTATGCGTTATGCGTTATGCGTTATGCGTTTAGCGTTATGGGTTATGCGTTATGTGTTATGCGTTATGCGTTATGCGTTATGCGTTATGCGTTATGGGTTATGAGTAATGCGTGACCCGTTATGCGTTATGCTTTTTGCGTTATGAGTTACGCGTAATGCGTTATGCGCTATGGGTCATGCGTTAAGCGTTATGCGTTATGCGTTATGCGTTATGGGTTATGCGTTATGTGTTATGCGTTATGCGTTATGCGTTATGCGTTATGCGTTATGCGTTATGCGTTATGCGTGATCCGTTATGCGTTATGCGTTATGAGTAATGCGTGATCCGTTATGCGTTATGCGTTATGCGTTATGCGTTATGCGTTTAGCGTTATGGGTTATGCGTTATGTGTTATGCGTTATGCGTTATGCGTTATGCGTTATGCGTTATGGGTTATGAGTAATGCGTGACCCGTTATGCGTTATGCTTTAAGCGTTATGAGTTACGCGTAATGCGTTATGCGCTATGGGTCATGCGTTAAGCGTTATGCGTTATGCGTTATGCGTTATGGGTTATGCGTTATGTGTTATGCGTTATGCGTTATGCGTTATGCGTTATGCGTTATGCGTTATGCGTTATGGGTTATCCGTTATGCGTTATCCGTTATGCGTTATGCGTTATGCGTTATGCGTTATGCTATATACGTTATGCGTTATGCGTTATGCGTTATGCGTTATGCGTTATGCGATATGCGTTATGCATTATGCGTTATGCGTTATGCGTTATGCGTTATGCGTTATGCGTTATGCGTTATGCTTTATGCGTTATGCGTTATGCGTTATGCGTTATGCGTTATGAGTAATGCGTGATCCGTTATGCGTTATGCGTTATGCGTTATGTTTTATGCGATGTGCGTTATCCGCTATGCGTTATGCGTTTTGCGTTATGCGTTATGCGTTATGCGTTGTGCGTTATGCGTTATGCGTTATAGGTTATGCGTTATGTGTTATGCGTTATGCGTTATGCGTTATGCGTTATGCATTATGCGTTATGCGTTATGCTTTATGCGTTATGCGTTATGCGTTATGCGTTATGAGTAATGCGTGATCCGTTATGTGTTATGCGTTATGCGTTATGCGTTATGCGTTTTGCGTTATGCGTTATGCCTTATGCGTTATGCGTTATGCGTTATGCGTTATGCGTTATGCGTTATGCGTTATGCGTTATGCGTTATGCGTTATGCGTTATGCGTTATGCGTTATGCGTTATGCGTTATGCGTTATGCGTTATGCGTTAAGCGTTATGCGTTATGCGTTACGCAATATGCGTTATGCGTTATGCGTTATGCGTTATGCGTCATGAGTAATGCGTGATCCGTTATGCGTTATGCGTTATGCGTTATGCGTTATGCGTTATGCGTTATGCGTTATGCGTTATGCGTTATGCGTTATGCGTTATGCGTTATGCGTTATGCGTTATGCGTTATGCGTTATGCGTGATCCGTTATGCGTTATGCGTTATGAGTAATGCGTGATCCGTTATGCGTTATGCGTTATGCGTTATGCGTTTAGCGTTATGGGTTATGCGTTATGTGTTATGCGTTATGCGTTATGCGTTATGCGTTATGCGTTATGGGTTATTAGTAATGCGTGACCCGTTATGCGTTATGCTTTTTGCGTTATGAGTTACGCGTAATGCGTTATGCGCTATGGGTCATGCGTTAAGCGTTATGCGTTATGCGTTATGCGTTATGGGTTATGCGTTATGTGTTATGCGTTATGCGTTATGCGTTATGCGTTATGCGTTATGCGTTATGCGTTATGCGTGATCCGTTATGCGTTATGCGTTATGAGTAATGCGTGATCCGTTATGCGTTATGCGTTATGCGTTATGCGTTATGCGTTTAGCGTTATGGGTTATGCGTTATGTGTTATGCGTTATGCGTTATGCGTTATGCGTTATGCGTTATGGGTTATGAGTAATGCGTGACCCGTTATGCGTTATGCTTTAAGCGTTATGAGTTACGCGTAATGCGTTATGCGCTATGGGTCATGCGTTAAGCGTTATGCGTTATGCGTTATGCGTTATGGGTTATGCGTTATGTGTTATGCGTTATGCGTTATGCGTTATGCGTTATGCGTTATGCGTTATGGGTTATCCGTTATGCGTTATCCGTTATGCGTTATGCGTTATGCGTTATGCGTTATGCGTTATGCTATATACGTTATGCGTTATGCGTTATGCGTTATGCGTTATGCGTTATGCGATATGCGTTATGCATTATGCGTTATGCGTTATGCGTTATGCGTTATGCGTTATGCGTTATGCGTTATGCTTTATGCGTTATGCGTTATGCGTTATGCGTTATGCGTTATGAGTAATGCGTGATCCGTTATGCGTTATGCGTTATGCGTTATGTTTTATGCGTTGTGCGTTATCCGCTATGCGTTATGCGTTTTGCGTTATGCGTTATGCGTTATGCGTTGTGCGTTATGCGTTATGCGTTATAGGTTATGCGTTATGTGTTATGCGTTATGCGTTATGCGTTATGCGTTATGCATTATGCGTTATGCGTTATGCTTTATGCGTTATGCGTTATGCGTTATGCGTTATGAGTAATGCGTGATCCGTTATGTGTTATGCGTTATGCGTTATGCGTTATGCGTTTTGCGTTATGCGTTATGCCTTATGCGTTATGCGTTATGCGTTATGCGTTATGCGTTATGCGTTATGCGTTATGCGTTATGCGTTATGCGTTATGCGTTATGCGTTATGCGTTATGCGTTATGCGTTAAGCGTTATGCGTTATGCGTTACGCAATATGCGTTATGCGTTATGCGTTATGCGTTATGCGTCATGAGTAATGCGTGATCCGTTATGCGTTATGCGTTATGCGTTATGCGTTATGCGTTATGCGTTATGCGTTATGCGTTATGCGTTATGCGTTATGCGTTATGCGTTATGCGTTATGCGTTATGCGTGATCCGTTATGCGTTATGCGTTATGAGTAATGCGTGATCCGTTATGCGTTATGCATTATGCGTTATGCGTTATGCGTGATCCGTTATGCGTTATGCGTTATGAGTAATGCGTGATCCGTTATGCGTTATGCGTTATGCGTTATGCGTTATGCGTTATGCGTTATGCGTTATGCATTATGGGTTATGCGTTATGTGTTATGCGTTATGCGTTATGCGTTATGCGTTATGGGTTATGAGTAATGCGTGACCCGTTATGCGTTATGCTTTTTGCGTTATGAGTTACGCGTAATGCGTTATGCGCTATGGGTCATGCGTTAAGCGTTATGCGTTATGCGTTATGCGTTATGGGTTATGCGTTATGTGTTATGCGTTATGCGTTATGCGTTATGCGTTATGCGTTATGGGTTGTCCGTTATGCGTTATCCGTTATGCGTTATGCGTTATGCGTTATGCGTTATGCTTTATGCGTTATGCGATATGCGTTATGCGTTATGCGTTATGCGTTATGCGTTATGCGTTATGCGTTATGCGTTATGCGTTATGCGTTATGCGTAATGCGTTATGCGTTATGCGTTATGCGTTATGCGTTATGTGTTATGCGTTGTGCGTTATCCGCTATGCGTTATGCGTTTTGCGTTATGCGTTATGCGTTATGCGTTATGCGTTGTGCGTTATGCGTTATGCGTTATAGGTTATGCGTTATGTGTTATGCGTTATGCGTTATGCGTTATGCGTTATGCGTTATGCATTATGCGTTATGCGTTATGCTTTATGCGTTATGCGTTATGAGTAATGCGTGATCCGTTATGTGTTATGCGTTATGCGTTATGCGTTATGCGTTATGTGTTATGCGTTGTGCGTTATCCGCTATGCGTTATGCGTTTTGCGTTATGCGTTATGCGTTATGCGTTATGAGTTGTGCGTTATGCGTTATGCGTTATGCGTTATGCGTTATGCGTTATGCGTTATGCGTTTTGCGTTATGCGTTATGCCTTATGCGTTATGCGTTATGCGTTATGCGTTATGCGTTATGCGTTATGCGATATGCGTTATGCGTTATGCGTTATGCGTTATGCGTTATGCGTTATGCGTTATGCGTTATGCGTTAAGCGTTATGCGTTATGCGTTACGCAATATGCGTTATGCGTTATGCGTTATGCGTTATGCGTCATGAGTAATGCGTGATCCGTTATGCGTTATGCGTTATGCGTTATGCGTTATGCGTTATGCGTTATGCGTTATGCGTTATGCGTTATGCGTTATGCGTTATGCGTTATGCGTTATGCGTTATGCGTTATGCGTTATGCGTTATGCGTGATCCGTTATGCGTTATGCGTTATGAGTAATGCGTGATCCGTTATGCGTTATGCGTTATGCGTTATGCGTTATGCGTTTAGCGTTATGGGTTATGCGTTATGTGTTATGCGTTATGCGTTATGCGTTATGCGTTATGCGTTATGGGTTATGAGTAATGCGTGACCCGTTATGCGTTATGCTTTAAGCGTTATGAGTTACGCGTAATGCGTTATGCGCTATGGGTCATGCGTTAAGCGTTATGCGTTATGCGTTATGCGTTATGGGTTATGCGTTATGTGTTATGCGTTATGCGTTATGCGTTATGCGTTATGCGTTATGCGTTATGGGTTATCCGTTATGCGTTATCCGTTATGCGTTATGCGTTATGCGTTATGCGTTATGCGTTATGCTATATACGTTATGCGTTATGCGTTATGCGTTATGCGTTATGCGTTATGCGATATGCGTTATGCATTATGCGTTATGCGTTATGCGTTATGCGTTGTGCGTTATGCGTTATGCGTTATAGGTTATGCGTTATGTGTTATGCGTTATGCGTTATGCGTTATGCGTTATGCATTATGCGTTATGCGTTATGCTTTATGCGTTATGCGTTATGCGTTATGCGTTATGAGTAATGCGTGATCCGTTATGTGTTATGCGTTATGCGTTATGCGTTATGCGTTTTGCGTTATGCGTTATGCCTTATGCGTTATGCGTTATGCGTTATGCGTTATGCGTTATGCGTTATGCGTTATGCGTTATGCGTTATGCGTTATGCGTTATGCGTTATGCGTTATGCGTTATGCGTTATGCGTTAAGCGTTATGCGTTATGCGTTACGCAATATGCGTTATGCGTTATGCGTTATGCGTTATGCGTCATGAGTAATGCGTGATCCGTTATGCGTTATGCGTTATGCGTTATGCGTTATGCGTTATGCGTTATGAGTAATGCGTGATCCGTTATGCGTTATGCGTTATGCGTTATGCGTTATGCGTGATCCGTTATGCGTTATGCGTTATGAGTAATGCGTGATCCGTTATGCGTTATGCGTTATGCGTTATGCGTTATGCGTTATGCGTTATGCGTTATGCATTATGGGTTATGCGTTATGTGTTATGCGTTATGCGTTATGCGTTATGCGTTATGGGTTATGAGTAATGCGTGACCCGTTATGCGTTATGCTTTTTGCGTTATGAGTTACGCGTAATGCGTTATGCGCTATGGGTCATGCGTTAAGCGTTATGCGTTATGCGTTATGCGTTATGGGTTATGCGTTATGTGTTATGCGTTATGCGTTATGCGTTATGCGTTATGCGTTATGGGTTGTCCGTTATGCGTTATCCGTTATGCGTTATGCGTTATGCGTTATGCGTTATGCTTTATGCGTTATGCGATATGCGTTATGCGTTATGCGTTATGCGTTATGCGTTATGCGTTATGCGTTATGCGTTATGCGTTATGCGTTATGCGTTATGCGTAATGCGTTATGCGTTATGCGTTATGCGTTATGCGTTATGTGTTATGCGTTGTGCGTTATCCGCTATGCGTTATGCGTTTTGCGTTATGCGTTATGCGTTATGCGTTATGCGTTGTGCGTTATGCGTTATGCGTTATAGGTTATGCGTTATGTGTTATGCGTTATGCGTTATGCGTTATGCGTTATGCATTATGCGTTATGCGTTATGCTTTATGCGTTATGCGTTATGAGTAATGCGTGATCCGTTATGTGTTATGCGTTATGCGTTATGCGTTATGCGTTTTGCGTTATGCGTTATGCGTTATGCGTTATGCGTTATGCGTTCTGCGTTATGCGTTATGCGTTATGCGTTATGCGTTATGCGTTATGCGTTATGCGTTATGCGTTATGCGTTATGCGTTATGCGTTATGCGTTATGCGTTATGCGTTATGCGTTATGCGTTATGAGAAATGCGTGATCCGTTATGCGTTATGCGTTATGAGTAATGCGTGATCCGTTATGCGTTATGCGTTATGCGTTATGCGTTATGCGTTATGCGTTATGCGTTATGCGTTATGCGTTCTGCGTTATGCGTTATGCGTTATGCGTTATGCGTTATGCGTTATGCGTAATGCGTTATGCGTTATGCGTTATGCGTTATGCGTTATGCGTTATGTGTTATGCGTTGTGCGTTATCCGCTATGCGTTATGCGTTTTGCGTTATGCGTTATGCGTTATGCGTTATGAGTTGTGCGTTATGCGTTATGCGTTATGCGTTATGCGTTATGCGTTATGCGTTATGCGTTATGCGTTATGCGTTATGCGTTATGCGTTATGGGTTATGCGTTATGCGTTATGCGTTATGCGTTATGCGTTATGCGATATGCGTTATGCGTTATGCGTTATGCGTTATGCGTTATGCGTTATGAGAAATGCGTGATCCGTTATACGTTATGCGTTATGAGTAATGCGTGATCCGTTATGCGTTATGCGTTATGCGTTATGCGTTATGCGTTATGCGTTATGCGTGATCCGTTATGCGTTATGCGTTATGAGTAATGCGTGATCCGTTATGCGTTATGCGTTATGCGTTATGCGTTATGCGTTTAGCGTTATGGGTTATGCGTTATGTGTTATGCGTTATGCGTTATGCGTTATGCGTTATGCGTTATGCGTTATGCGTTATGCGTTACGCAATATGCGTTATGCGTTATGCGTTATGCGTCATGAGTAATGCGTGATCCGTTATGCGTTATGCGTTATGCGTTATGCGTTATGCGTTATGCGTTATGCGTTATGCGTTATGTGTTATGCGTTATGCGTTATGCGTGATCCGTTATGCGTTATGCGTTATGAGTAATGCGTGATCCGTTATGCGTTATGCGTTATGCGTGATCCGTTATGCGTTATGCGTTATGAGTAATGCGTGATCCGTTATGCGTTATGCGTTATGCGTTATGCGTTATGCGTTATGCGTTATGCGTTATGCATTATGGGTTATGCGTTATGTGTTATGCGTTATGCGTTATGCGTTATGCGTTATGGGTTATGAGTAATGCGTGACCCGTTATGCGTTATGCTTTTTGCGTTATGAGTTACGCGTAATGCGTTATGCGCTATGGGTCATGCGTTAAGCGTTATGCGTTATGCGTTATGCGTTATGGGTTATGCGTTATGTGTTATGCGTTATGCGTTATGCGTTATGCGTTATGCGTTATGGGTTATCCGTTATGCGTTATGCGTTATGCGTTATGCGTTATGCGTTATGCGTTATGCGTTATGCTTTATGCGTTATGCGATATGCGTTATGCGTTATGCGTTATGCGTTATGCGTTATGCGTTATGCGTTATGCGTTATGCGTAATGCGTTATGCGTTATGCGTTATGCGTTATGCGTTATGTGTTATGCGTTGTGCGTTATCCGCTATGCGTTATGCGTTTTGCGTTATGCGTTATGCGTTATGCGTTATGCGTTGTGCGTTATGCGTTATGCGTTATAGGTTATGCGTTATGTGTTATGCGTTATGCGTTATGCGTTATGCGTTATGCATTATGCGTTATGCGTTATGCTTTATGCGTTATGCGTTATGAGTAATGCGTGATCCGTTATGTGTTATGCGTTATGCGTTATGCGTTATGCGTTTTGCGTTATGCGTTATGCATTATGCGTTATGCGTTATGCGTTATGCGTTCTGCGTTATGCGTTATGCGTTATGCGTTATGCGTTATGCGTTATGCGTTATGCGTTATGCGTTATGCGTTATGCGTTATGCGTTATGCGTTATGCGTTATGCGTTATGCGTTATGCGTTATGCGTTATGCGTTATGAGAAATGCGTGATCCGTTATGCGTTATGCGTTATGAGTAATGCGTGATCCGTTATGCGTTATGCGTTATGCGTTATGCGTTATGCGTTATGCGTTTTGCGTTATGCGTTCTGCGTTATGCGTTATGCGTTATGCGTTATGCGTTATGCGTTATGCGTTATGCGTTATGCGTTATGCGTAATGCGTTATGCGTTATGCGTTATGCGTTATGCGTTATGCGTTATGTGTTATGCGTTGTGCGTTATCCGCTATGCGTTATGCGTTTTGCGTTATGCGTTATGCGTTATGCGTTATGAGTTGTGCGTTATGCGTTATGCGTTATGCGTTATGCGTTATGCGTTATGCGTTATGCGTTATGCGTTATGCGTTATGGGTTATGCGTTATGCGTTATGCGTTATGCGTTATGCGTTATGCGATATGCGTTATGCGTTATGCGTTATGCGTTATGCGTTATGCGTTATGCGTTATGCGTTATGCGTTATGCGTTATGCGTTATGCGTTATGCGTTATGGGTTATGCGTTATGCGTTATGCGTTATGCGTTATGCGTTATGCGTTATGCGTTATGCGTTATGCGTTATGCGTTATGCGTTATGCGTTATGCGTTATGCGTTATGCGTTATGCGTTATGCGTTATGCGTTATGCGTTATGCGTTATGCGTTATGCGTTATGCGTTATGCGTTACGCAATATGCGTTATGCGTTATGCGTTATGCGTTATGCGTTATGCGTTATGCGTTATGCGTTATGCGTTATGCGTTATGCGTTATGCGTTATGCGTTATGCGTTATGCGTTATGCGTTATGCGTTATGCGTAATGCGTTATGCGTTATGCGTTATGCGTTATGCGTTATGTGTTATGCGTTGTGCGTTATCCGCTATGCGTTATGCGTTTTGCGTTATGCGTTATGCGTTATGCGTTATCCGTTATGCGTTATCCGTTATGCGTTATGCGTTATGCGTTATGCGTTATGCGTTATGCGTTATGCGTTATGCGATATGCGTTATGCGTTATGCGTTATGCGTTATGCGTTATGCGTTATGCGTTATGCGATATGCGTTATGCGTTATGCGTTATGCGTTATGCGTTATGCGTTATGCGTTATGCGTTATGCGTTATGCGTTATGCGTTCTGCGTTATGCGTTATGCGTTATGAGTAATGCGTGATCCGTTATGCGTTATGCGTTATGCGTTATGCGTTATGTGTTATGCGTTGTGAGTTATCCGCTATGCGTTATGCGTTTTGCGTTATGCGTTATGCGTTATGCGTTGTGCGTTATGCGTTATGCGTTATGCGTTATGCGTTATGCGTTCTGCGTTATGCGTTATGCGTTATGAGTAATGCGTGATCCGTTATGCGTTATGCGTTATGCGTTATGCGTTATGCGTTATGCGTTATGCGTTATGCGTTATGCGTTATGCGTTATGCGTTATGCCTTATGCCTTATGCCTTATGCGTTATGCGTTATGCGTTATGCGTTATGCGTTATGCGTTATGCGTTATGCGTTATGCGTTATGCGTTATGCGTTATGCGTTATGCGTTATGCGTTATGCGTTATGCGTTATGCGTTATGCGTTATGTGTTATCCGTTATGAGTTATGAGTAATGCGTGATCCGTTATGCGTTATGCGTTATGAGTAATGCTTGATCCGTTACGCGTTATGCGTTATGCGTTATGCGTTATGGGTTATGCGTTATGTGTTATGAGTTATGCGTTATGCGTTATGCGTTATGCGTTATGCGTTAAGGGGTTATGAGTAATGCGTGATCCGTTATGCGTTATGCTTTATGCGTTATGAGTTACGCGTAATGCGTTATGCGTTATGCGTTATGGGTTATGCGTTATGTGTTATCCGTTATGCGTTATGCGTTATGCGGTATGCGTTATGCGTTGTGCTTTACGCGTTGTGCGTTATAAGTAATGCGTGATCCGTTATGTGTTATGCGTTATGCGTTATGCGTAATGCGTTTTGCGTTATGCGTTATGCAATATGCGTTATGCGTTATGCGTTATGCGTTATGCGTTATGCGTTATGCGATATGCCGTATGCGTTATGCGTTATGCGTTATGCGTTATGCGTTATGCGTTATGGGTTATGCGTTATGCGTTATGCGTTATGCGTTATGCGTTATGCGTTATGCGGTATGCGTTATGCGTTATGCGTTATGCGTTATGCGTTATGCGTTATGAGTAATGCTTGATCCGTTACGCGTTATGCGTTATGCGTTATGCGTTATGGGTTATGCGTTATGGGTTATGCGTTATGGGTTATGAGTAATGCGTGATCCGTTATGCGTTATGCGTTATGAGTAATGCGTGATCCGTTATGCGTTATGCGTTATGCGTTATGCGTTATGCGTTATGCGTTATGCGTTATGCGCTATGGGTCATGCGTTAAGCGTTATGCGTTATGCGTTATGCGTTATGCGTTATGCTTTATGCGTTATGAGTTACGCGTAATGCGTTATGCGCTATGGGTCATGCGTTATGTGTTATGCGTTGTGCGTTATCCGCTATGCGTTATGCGTTTTGCGTTATGCGTTATGCGTTATGCGTTATGAGTTGTGCGTTATGCGTTATGCGTTATGCGTTATGCGTTATGCGTTATGCGTTATGCGTTATGGGTTATCCGTTATGCGTTATCCGTTATGCGTTATGCGTTATGCGTTATGCGTTATGCGTTATGCGTTATGCGTTATGCGTTATGCGTTATGCGTTATGCGTTATGCGTTATGCGTTATGCGTTATGCGTTATGCGTTATGCGTTATGCGTTATGAGTTATGCGTTATGCGTTATGAGTAATGCTTGATCCGTTACGCGTTATGCGTTATGCGTTATGCGTTATGGGTTATGCGTTATGGGTTATGCGTTATGGGTTATGAGTAATGCGTGATCCGTTATGCGTTATGCGTTATGAGTAATGCGTGATCCGTTATGCGTTATGCGTTATGCGTTATGCGTTATGCGTTATGCGTTATGCGTTATGCGCTATGGGTCATGCGTTAAGCGTTATGCGTTATGCGTTATGCGTTATGCGTTATGCTTTATGCGTTATGAGTTACGCGTAATGCGTTATGCGCTATGGGTCATGCGTTATGTGTTATGCGTTGTGCGTTATCCGCTATGCGTTATGCGTTTTGCGTTATGCGTTATGCGTTATGCGTTATGCGTTATGAGTTGTGCGTTATGCGTTATGCGTTATGCGTTATGCGTTATGCGTTATGCGTTATGGGTTATCCGTTATGCGTTATCCGTTATGCGTTATGCGTTATGCGTTATGCGTTATGCGTTATGCGATATGCGTTATGCGTTATCCGTTATGCGTTATGCGTTATGCGTTATGCGTTATGCGATATGCGTTATGCGTTATGCGTTATGCGTTATGCGTTATGCGTTATGCGTTATGCGTTATGCGTTATGCGTTATGCGTTATGCGTTATGCGTTATGCGTTATGCGTTATGCGTTATGCGTTATGCGTTATGCGTTATGCGTTATGCGTTATGCGTTATGCGTTATGCGTTATGCGTTAGGCGTTATGCGTTATGCGTTATGCGTTATGCGTTATGCGTTATGCGTTATGCGTTATGCGTTATGCTTTATGCGTTATGCGTTATAAGCAATGCGTGATCCGTTATGTGTTATGCGTTATGCGTTATGCGTTATGTGTTATGCGTTGTGCGTTATCCGCTATGCGTTATGCGTTTTGCGTTATGCGTTATGCGTTATGCGTTGTGCGTTATGCGTTATGCGTTATGCGTTATGCGTTATGCGTTATGCGTTATGCGTTATGCGTAATGCGTTATGCGTTATGCGTTATGCGTTATGCGTTATGTGTTATGCGTTGTGCGTTATCCGCTATGCGTTTTGCGTTATGCGTTATGCGTTATGCGTTATGCGTTATGAGTTGTGCGTTATGCGTTATGCGTTATGCGTTATGCGTTATGCGTTATGCGTTATGCGTTATGCGTTATGCGTTATGCGTTATGGGTTATCCGTTATGCGTTATCCGTTATGCGTTATGCGTTATGCGTTATGCGTTATGCGTTATGCGTTATGCGTTATGCGTTATGCGTTATGCGTTATGCGTTGTGCGTTATGCGTTATGCGTTATAGGTTATGCGTTATGTGTTATGCGTTATGCGTTATGCGTTATGCGTTATGCGTTATGCATTATGCTTTATGCGTTATGCTTTATGCGTTATGCGTTATGAGTAATGCGTGATCCGTTATGTGTTATGCGTTATGCGTTATGCGTTTTGCGTTATGCGTTATGCGTTATGCGTTATGCGTTATGCGTTATGCGTTATGCGTTATGCGTTCTGCGTTATGCGTTATGCGTTATGCGTTATGCGTTATGCGTTATGCGTTATGCGTTATGCGTTATGCGTTATGCGTTATGCGTTATGCGTTATGCGTTATGCGTTATGCGTTATGCGTTATGCGTTATGCGTTATGCGTTATGCGTTATGAGAAATGCGTGATCCGTTATGCGTTATGCGTTATGAGTAATGCGTGATCCGTTATGCGTTATGCGTTATGCGTTATGCGTTATGCGTTATGCGTTATGCGTTATGCGTTATGCGTTATGCGTTATGCGTTATGCGTTATGCGTTATGCGTTATGCGTTATGTGTTATCCGTTATGAGTTATCCGTTATGCGTTTTGCGTTATGCGTTATGCGTTATGCGTTATGCGTTATGCGTTATGCGTTATGCGTTATGCGTTATGCGTTATGCGTTATGCGTTATGCGTTATGCGTTATGCGATATGCGTTATGCGTTATGCGTTATGCCTTATGCGTTATGCGATTTGCGTTATGCGTTATGCGTTATGCGTTATGCATTATGCGTTATGTGTTATGCGTTATGCGTTATGCGTTATGCGTTATGCGTTATGCGTTATGCGTTATGCGTTATGCGTTATGCGTTATGCGTTATGCGTTATGCGTTACGCAATATGCATTATGCGTTATGCGTTATGCGTTACGCAATATGCATTATGCGTTATGCGTTATGCGTTATGCGTCATGCGTTATGCGTTATGCGTGATCCGTTATGCATTATGCGTTATGAGTAATGCGTGATCCGTTATGCGTTATGCGTTATGCGTTATGCGTTATGCGTTATGCGTTATGCGTTATGCGTTATGCGTTATGCGTTATGCGTTATGCGTTATGCGTTATGCGTTATGCGTTATGCGTTATGAGTTATGCGTTATGTGTTATGCGTTATGCGTTATGCGTTATGCGTTATGCGTTTGGGTTATGAGTAATGCGTGACCCGTTATGCGTTATGCTTTATGCGTTATGAGTTACGCGTAATGCGTTATGCGTTATGCGTTATGGGTTATGCGTTATGTGTTATGAGTTATGCGTTATGCGTTATGCGTTATGCGTTATGCGTTATGCGTTATGGGTTATGAGTAATGCGTGATCCGTTATGCGTTATGCTTTATGCGTTATGAGTTACGCGTAATGCGTTATGCGTTATGCGTTATGGGTTATGCGTTATGTGTTATGAGTTATGCGTTATGCGTTATGCGTTATGCGTTATGCGTTATGCGTTATGCGTTATGCGTTATGCGTTAAGCGTTATGCGTTATGCGTTATGCGTTATGCGTTATGCGTTATGCGTTATGCGTTATGCGTTATGCGTTATGCGTTATGCGTTATGAGTAATGCGTGATCCGTTATGCGTTATGCGTTATGCGTTATGCGTTATGCGTTATGTGTTATGCGTTGTGCGTTATCCGCTATGCGTTATGCGTTTTGCGTTATGCGTTATGCGTTATGCGTTGTGCGTTATGCGTTATGCGTTATGCGTTATAGGTTATGCCTTATGTGTCATGCGTTATGCGTTATGCGTTATGCGTTATGCGTTATGCGTTATGCGTTATGCGTTATGCGTTATGCGTTATGGGTTATGCGTTATGTGTTATGCGTTATGCGTTATGCGTTATGCGTTATGCGTTATGAGTTATGAGTAATGCGTGATCCGTTATGCGTTATGCGTTATGAGTAATGCGTGATCCGTTATGCGTTAAGCGTTATGAGTAATGCTTGATCCGTTACGCGTTATGCGTTATGCGTTATGCGTTATGGGTTATGCGTTATGGGTTATGAGTTATGCGTTATGCGTTATGCGTTATGCGTTATGCGTTATGGGTTATGAGTAATGCGTGATCCGTTATGCGTTATGCTTTATGCGTTATGAGTTAAGCGTAATGCGTTATGCGTTATGCGTTATGGGTTATGCGTTATGTGTTATGAGTTATGCGTTATGCGTTATGCGTTATGCGTTATGCGTTATGGGTTATGAGTAATGCGTGATCCGTTATGCGTTATGCTTTATGCGTTATGAGTTACGCGTAATGCGTTATGCGTTATGCGTTATGGGTTATGCGTTATGTGTTATGAGTTATGCGTTATGCGTTATGCGTTATGCGTTATGCGTTATGCGTTATGGGTTATCCGTTATGCGTTATCCGTTATGAGTTTTGCGTTATGCGTTATGCGTTATGAGTTGTGCGTTATGCGTTATGCGTTATGCGTTATGCGTTATGCGTTATGCGTTATGCGTTATGCGTTATGGGTTATCCGTTATGCGTTATCCGTTATGCGTTATGCGTTATGCGTTATGCGTTATGCGATATGCGTTATGCGTTATGCGTTATGCGTTATGCGTTATGCGTTATGCGTTATGCGATATGCGTTATGCGTTATGCGTTATGCGTTATGCGTTATGCGTTATGCGTTATACGTTATGCGTTATGCGTTATGCGTTATGCGTTATGCGTTATGCGTTATGCGTTATGCGTTATGCGTTATGAGTAATGCGTGATCCGTTATGCGTTATGCGTTATGCGTTATGTGTTATGCGTTGTGCGTTATCCGCTATGCGTTATGCGTTTTGCGTTATGCGTTATGCGTTATGCGTTGTGCGTTATGCGTTATGCGTTATGCGTTATAGGTTATGCGTTATGTGTCATGCGTTATGCGTTATGCGTTATGCGTTATGCGTTATGCATTATGCGTTATGCGTTATGCTTTATGCGTTATGCGTTATAAGTAATGCGTGATCCGTTATGTGTTATGCGTTATGCGTTATGCGTTATGTGTTTTGCGTTGTGCGTTATCCGCTATGCGTTATGCGTTTTGCGTTATGCGTTATGCGTTATGCGTTGTGCGTTATGCGTTATGGGTTATGCGTTATGTGTTATGCGTTATGCGTTATGCGTTATGCGTTATGCGTTATGCGTTATGAGTTATGAGTAATGCGTGATCCGTTATGCGTTATGCGTTATGAGTAATGCGTGATCCGTTATGCGTTATGCGTTATGAGTAATGCTTGATCCGTTACGCGTTATGCGTTATGCGTTATGCGTTATGGGTTATGCGTTATGTGTTATGAGTTATGCGTTATGAGTTTTGCGTTATGCGTTATGCGTTATGAGTTGTGCGTTATGCGTTATGCGTTATGCGTTATGCGTTATGCGTTATGCGTTATGCGTTATGCGTTATGGGTTATCCGTTATGCGTTATCCGTTATGCGTTATGCGTTATGCGTTATGCGTTATGCGTTATGCGATATGCGTTATGCGTTATGCGTTATGCGTTATGCGTTATGCGTTATGCGTTATGCGTTATGCGATATGCGTTATGCGTTATGCGTTATGCGTTATGCGTTATACGTTATGCGTTATGCGTTTTGCGTTATGCGTTATGCGTTATGCGTTATGCGTTATGCGTTATGCGTTATGAGTAATGCGTGATCCGTTATGCGTTATGCGTTATGCGTTATGTGTTATGCGTTGTGCGTTATCCGCTATGCGTTATGCGTTTTGCGTTATGCGTTATGCGTTATGCGTTGTGCGTTATGCGTTATGCGTTATGCGTTATAGGTTATGCGTTATGTGTCATGCGTTATGCGTTATGCGTTATGCGTTATGCGTTATGCATTATGCGTTATGCGTTATGCTTTATGCGTTATGCGTTATAAGTAATGCGTGATCCGTTGTGTTATGCGTTATGCGTTATGCGTTATGTGTTATGCGTTGTGCGTTATCCGCTATGCGTTATGCGTTTTGCGTTATGCGTTATGCGTTATGCGTTGTGCGTTATGCGTTATGCGTTATAGGTTATGCGTTATGTGTCATGCGTTATGCGTTATGCGTTATGCGTTATGCGTTATGCGTTATGCGGTATGCGTTATGCGTTATGCTTTACGCGTTATGCGTTATAAGTAATGCGTGATCCGTTATGTGTTATGCGTTATGCGTTATGCGTTATGCGTTTTGCGTTATGCGTTATGCCTTATGCGTTATGCGTTATGCGTTATGCGTTATGCGTTATGCGTTATGCGTTATGCGTTATGCGTTATGCGTTATGCGTTATGCGTTATGCGTTATGCGTTATGCGTTATGCGTTATGCGTTATGCGTTATGCGTTATGCGTTATGCGTTATGCGTTATGGGTAATGCTTGATCCGTTACGCGTTATGCGTTATGCGTTATGCGTTATGGGTTATGCGTTATGTGTTATGAGTTATGCGTTATGCGTTATGCGTTATGCGTTATGCGTTATGCGTTATGCGTTATGGGTTATGAGTAATGCGTGATCCGTTATGCGTTATGCTTTATGCCTTATGAGTTACGCGTAATGCGTTATGCGCTATGGGTCATGCGTTAAGCGTTATGCGTTATGCGTTATGGGTTATGAGTAATGCGTGATCCATTATGCGTTATGCTTTATGCGTTATGAGTTACGCGTAATGCGTTATGCGTTATGCGATATGGGTTATGAGTAATGCGTGATCCGTTATGCGTTATGCTTTATGCGTTATGAGTTACGCGTAATGCGTTATGCGCTATGGGTCATGCGTTAAGCGTTATGCGTTATGCGTTATGCGTTATGCGTTATGGGTTATGAGTAATGCGTGATCCGTTATGCGTTATGCTTTATGCGTTATGTGTTACGCGTAATGCGTTATGCGCTATGGGTCATGCGTTAAGCGTTATGCGTTATGCGTTATGCGTTATGGGTTATGCGTTATGTGTTATGAGTTATGCCTTATGCGTTATGCGTTATGCGTTATGCGTTATGGGTTATCCGTTATGTGTTATCCGTTATGAGTTTTGCGTTATGCGTTATGCGTTATGAGTTGTGCGTTATGCGTTATGCGTTATGCGTTATGCGTTATGCGTTATGCGTTATGCGTTATGCGTTACGCAATATGCGTTATGCGTTATGCGTTATGCGTTAAGCGTTATGCGTTATGCGTTATGCGTTATGCGTTATGCGTGATCCTTTATGCGTTATGCGTTATGAGTAATGCGTGATCCGTTATGCGTTATGCGTTATGCGTTATGCGTTATGCGTTATGGGTTATCCGTTATGCGTTATCCGTTATGCGTTATGCGTTATGCGTTATGCGTTGTGCGTTATCCGCTATGCGTTATGCGTTTTGTGTTATGCGTTATGCGTTATGCGTTGTGCGTTATGCGTTATGCGTTATAGGTTATGCGTTATGTGTTATGCGTTATGCGTTATGCGTTATGCGTTATGCATTATGCGTTATGCGTTATGCTTTATGCGTTATGCGTTATGAGTAATGCGTGATCCGTTATGTGTTATGCGTTATGCGTTATGCGTTTTGCGTTATGCGTTATGCGTTATGCGTTATGCGTTATGCGTTATGCGTTATGCGTTATGCGTTATGCGTTATGCGTTATGCGTTATGCGTTATGCGTTATGCGTTATGCGTTATGCGTTATGCGTTATGCGTTATGAGAAATGCGTGATCCGTTATACGTTATGCGTTATGAGTAATGCGTGATCCGTTATGCGTTATGCGTTATGCGTTATGCGTTATGCGTTATGCGTTATGCGTGATCCGTTATGCGTTATGCGTTATGAGTAATGCGTGATCCGTTATGCGTTATGCGTTACGCGTTATGCGTTTAGCGTTATGGGTTATGCGTTATGTGTTATGCGTTATGCGTTATGCGTTATGCGTTATGCGTTATGCGTTATGGGTTATGAGTAATGCGTGACCCGTTATGCGTTATGCTTTTTGCGTTATGAGTTACGCGTAATGCGTTATGCGCTATGGGTCATGCGTTAAGCGTTATGCGTTATGCGTTATGCGTTATGGGTTACGCGTTATGTGTTATGCGTTATGCGTTATGCGTTATGCGTTATGCGTTATGCGTTATGCGTTATGGGTTATCCGTTATGCGTTATCCGTTATGCGTTATGCGTTATGCGTTATGCGTTATGCGTTATGCTATATACGTTATGCGTTATGCGTTATGCGTTATGCGTTATGCGTTATGCGTTATGCGTTATGCGTTATGCGTTATGCGATATGCGTTATGCATTATGCGTTATGCGTTAAGCGTTATGCGTTATGCGTTATGCTTTATGCGTTATGCGTTATGCGTTATGCGTTATGCGTTATGAGTAATGCGTGATCCGTTATGCGTTATGTTTTATGCGTTGTGCGTTATCCGCTATGCGTTATGCGTTTTGCGTTATGCGTTATGCGTTATGCGTTGTGCGTTATGCGTTATGCGTTATAGGTTATGCGTTATGTGTTATGCGTTATGCGTTATGCGTTATGCGTTATGCATTATGCGTTATGCGTTATGCTTTATGCGTTATGCGTTATGCGTTATGCGTTATGAGTAATGCGTGATCCGTTATGTGTTATGCGTTATGCGTTATGCGTTATGCGTTTTGCGTTATGCGTTATGCCTTATGCGTTATGCGTTATGCGTTATGCGTTATGCGTTATGCGTTATGCGTTATGCGTTATGCGTTATGCGTTATGCGTTATGCGTTATGCGTTATGCGTTATGCGTTATGCGTTATGCGTTATGCGTTATGCGTTATGCGTTATGCGTTATGCGTTATGAGAAATGCGTGATCCGTTATGCGTTATGCGTCATGAGTAATGCGTGATCCGTTATGCGTTATGCGTTATGCGTTATGCGTTATGCGTTATGCGTTATGCGTTATGCGTTATGCGTTATGCGATATGCGTGATCCGTTATGCGTTATGCGTTATGAGTAATGCGTGATCCGTTATGCGTTATGCGTTATGCGTTATGCGTTATGCGTTATGCGTTATGCGTTATGCATTATGGGTTATGCGTTATGTGTTATGCGTTATGCGTTATGCGTTATGCGTTATGGGTTATGAGTAATGCGTGACCCGTTATGCGTTATGCTTTTTGCGTTATGAGTTACGCGTAATGCGTTATGCGCTATGGGTCATGCGTTAAGCGTTATGCGTTATGCGTTATGCGTTATGCGTTATGCGTTATGCGTTATGCGTTATGCGTTATGCGTTATGTGTTATCCGTTATGAGTTATGAGTAATGCGTGATCCGTTATGCGTTATGCGTTATGAGTAATGCGTGATCCGTTATGCGTTATGCGTTATGAGTAATGCGTGATCCGTTACGCGTTATGCGTTATGCGTTATGCGTTATGGGTTATGCGTTATGTGTTATGAGTTATGCGTTATGCGTTATGCGTTATGCGTTATGCGTTATGCGTTATGAGTAATGCGTGATCCGTTATGCGTTATGCTTTATGCGTTATGAGTTACGCGTAATGCGTTATGCGTTATGCGTTATGGGTTATGCGTTATGTGTTATGAGTTATGCGTTATGGGTTATCCGTTATGCGTTATCCGTTATGCGTTATGCGTTATGCGTTATGCGTTATGCGTTATGCGATATGCGTTATGAGTTATGAGTAATGCGTGATCCGTTATGCGTTATGCGTTATGAGTAATGCGTGATCCGTTATGCGTTATGCGTTATGAGTAATGCTTGATCCGTTACGCGTTATGCGTTATGCGTTATGGGTTATGCGTTATGTGTTATGAGTTATGCGTTATGCGTTATGCGTTATGCGTTATGCGTTATGCGTTATGGGTTATGAGTAATGCGTGATCCGTTATGCGTTCTGCTTTATGCGTTATGAGTTACGCGTAATGCGTTATGCGTTATGCGTTATGGGTTATGCGTTATGGGTTATGCGTTATGTGTTATGAGTTATGCGTTATGCGTGATCCGTTATGCGTTATGCGTTATGAGTAATGCGTGATCCGTTATGCGTTATGCGTTATGCGTTATGCGTTATGCGTTTAGCGTTATGGGTTATGCGTTATGCGTTATGCGTTATGCGTTATGAGTAATGCGTGATCCGTTATGCGTTATGCTTTATGCGTTATGAGTTACGCGTAATGCGTTATGCGCTATGGGTCATGCGTTAAGCGTTATGCGTTATGCGTTATGCGTTATGGGTTATGCGTTATGTGCTATGAGTTATGCGTTATGCGTTATGCGTTATGCGTTATGCGTTATGGGTTATCCGTTATGTGTTATCCGTTATGAGTTTTGCGTTATGCGTTATGCGTTATGAGTTGTGCGTTATGCGTTATGCGTTATGCGTTATGCGTTATGCGTTATGCGTTATGCGTTATGCGTTACGCAATATGCGTTATGCGTTATGCGTTATGCGTTAAGCGTTATGCGTTAAGCGTTATGCGTTATGCGTTATGCGTGATCCGTTATGCGTTATGCGTTATGAGTAATGCGTGATCCGTTATGCGTTATGCGTTATGCGTTATGCGTTATGCGTTATGCGTTATGCGTTATGCGTTATGGGTTATGCGTTATGTGTTATGCGTTATGCGTTATGCGTTATGCGTTATGCGTTATGCGTTATGGGTTATGAGTAATGCGTGACCCGTTATGCATTATGCTTTATGCGTTATGAGTTACGCGTAATGCGTTGTGCGCTATGGGTCATGCGTTAAGCGTTATGCGTTATGCGTTATGCGTTATGGGTTATGCGTTATGTGTTGTGCGTTATGCGTTATGCGTTATGCGTTATGCGTTATGGGTTATCCGTTATGCGTTATCCGTTATGCGTTATGCGTTATGCGTTATGCGTTATGCGTTATGCGATATGCGTTATGCGTTATGCGTTATGCGTTATGCGTTATGCGTTATGCGTTATGCGTTATGCGTTATGCGTTATGCGATATGCGTTATGCGTTATGCGTTATGCGTTATGCGTTATGCGTTATGCGTTATGCGTTATGCGTTATGCGTTATGCGTTATGCGTTATGCGTTATGCGTTATGCGTTATGCGTTATGCGTTATGCGTTATGCGTTATGAGTAATGCTTGATCCGTTATGCGTTATGCGTTATGCGTTATGCGTTATGTGTTATGCGTTGTGCGTTATCCGCTATGCGTTATGCGTTTTGCGTTATGCGTTATGCGTTATGCGTTGTGCGTTATGCGTTATGCGTTATAGGTTATGCGTTATGTGTTATGCGTTATGCGTTATGCGTTATGCGTTATGCATTATGCGTTATGCGTTATGCTTTATGCGTTATGCGTTATGAGTAATGCGTGATCCGTTATGTGTTATGCGTTATGCGTTATGCGTTTTGCGTTATGCGTTATGCGTTATGCGTTATGCGTTATGCGTTATGCGTTATGCGTTATGCGTTATGAGAAATGCGTGATCCGTTATACGTTATGCGTTATGAGTAATGCGTGATCCGTTATGCGTTATGCGTTATGCGTTATGCGTTATGCGTTATGCGTTATGCGTTATGCGTTATGCGTTATGCGTGATCCGTTATGCGTTATGCGTTATGAGTAATGCGTGATCCGTTATGCGTTATGCGTTATGCGTTATGCGTTATGCGTTATGCGTTATGCGTTATGCGTTATGGGTTATGCGTTATGTGTTATGCGTTATGCGTTATGCGTTATGCGTTATGCGTTATGCGTTATGCGTTATGGGTTATGAGTAATGCGTGACCCGTTATGCATTATGCTTTATGCGTTATGAGTTACGCGTAATGCGTTGTGCGCTATGGGTCATGCGTTAAGCGTTATGCGTTATGCGTTATGCGTTATGGGTTATGCGTTATGTGTTGTGCGTTATGCGTTATGCGTTATGCGTTATGGGTTATCCGTTATGCGTTATCCGTTATGCGTTATGCGTTATGCGTTATGCGTTATGCGATATGCGTTATGCGTTATGCGTTATGCGTTATGCGTTATGCGTTATGCGTTATGCGTTATGCGTTATGCGTTATGCGTTAAGCGATATGCGTTATGCGTTATGCGTTATGCGTTATGCGTTATGCGTTATGCGTTATGCGTTATGCGTTATGCGTTATGCGTTATGCGTTATGCGTTATGCGTTATGCGTTATGCGTTATGCGTTATGCGTTATGAGTAATGCTTGATCCGTTATGCGTTATGCGTTATGCGTTATGTGTTATGCGTTGTGCGTTATCCGCTATGCGTTATGCGTTTTGCGTTATGCGTTATGTGTTATGCGTTGTGCGTTATGCGTTATGCGTTATAGGTTATGCGTTATGTGTTATGCGTTATGCGTTATGCGTTATGCGTTATGCGTTATGCATTATGCGTTATGCGTTATGCTTTATGCGTTATGCGTTATGAGTAATGCGTGATCCGTTATGTGTTATGCGTTATGCGTTATGCGTTTTGCGTTATGCGTTATGCGTTATGCGTTATGCGTTATGCGTTATGCGTTATGCGTTATGCGTTATGCGTTATGAGAAATGCGTGATCCGTTATACGTTATGCGTTATGAGTAATGCGTGATCCGTTATGCGTTATGCGTTATGCGTTATGCGTTATGCGTTATGCGTTATGCGTTATGCGTTATGCGTGATCCGTTATGCGTTATGCGTTATGAGTAATGCGTGATCCGTTATGCGTTATGCGTTATGCGTTATGCGTTATGCGTTTAGCGTTATGGGTTATGCGTTATGTGTTATGCGTTATGCGTTATGCGTTATGCGTTATGCGTTATGGGTTATGAGTAATGCGTGACCCGTTATGCGTTATGCTTTTTGCGTTATGAGTTAGGCGTAATGCGTTATGCGCTATGGGTCATGCGTTAAGCGTTATACGTTATGCGTTATGCGTTATGGGTTATGCGTTATGTGTTATGCGTTATGCGTTATGCGTTATGCGTTATGCGTTATGCGTGATCCGTTATGCGTTATGCGTTATGAGTAATGCGTGATCCGTTATGCGTTTTGCGTTATGCGTTATGCGTTATGCGTTTAGCGTTATGGGTTATGCGTTATGTGTTATGCGTTATGCGTTATGCGTTATGCGTTATGCGTTATGGGTTATGAGTAATGCGTGACCCGTTATGCGTTATGCTTTTTGCGTTATGAGTTACGCGTAATGCGTTATGCGCTATGGGTCATGCGTTAAGCGTTATGCGTTATGCGTTATGCGTTATGGGTTATGCGTTATGTGTTATGCGTTATGCGTTATGCGTTATGCGTTATGCGTTATGCGTTATGCGTTATGGGTTATCCGTTATGCGTTATCCGTTATGCGTTATGCGTTATGCGTTATGCGTTATGCGTTATGCTATATACGTTATGCGTTATGCGTTATGCGTTATGCGTTATGCGTTATGCGTTATGCGTTATGCGATATGCGTTATGCATTATGCGTTATGCGTTATGCGTTATGCGTTATGCGTTATGCGTTATGCGTTATGCTTTATGCGTTATGCGTTATGCGTTATGCGTTATGCGTTATGAGTAATGCGTGATCCGTTATGCGTTATGCGTTATGCGTTATGTTTTATGCGTTGTGCGTTATCCGCTATGCGTTATGCGTTTTGCGTTATGCGTTATGCGTTATGCGTTGTGCGTTATGCGTTATGCGTTATAGGTTATGCGTTATGTGTTATGCGTTATGCGTTATGCGTTATGCGTTATGCATTATGCGTTATGCGTTATGCTTTATGCGTTATGCGTTATGCGTTATGCGTTATGAGTAATGCGTGATCCGTTATGTGTTATGCGTTATGCGTTATGCGTTATGCGTTTTGCGTTATGCGTTATGCCTTATGCGTTATGCGTTATGCGTTATGCGTTATGCGTTATGCGTTATGCGTTATGCGTTATGCGTTATGCGTTATGCGTTATGCGTTATGCGTTATGCGTTATGCGTTATGCGTTATGCGTTACGCAATATGCGTTATGCGTTATGCGTTATGCGTTATGCGTCATGAGTAATGCGTGATCCGTTATGCGTTATGCGTTATGCGTTATGCGTTATGCGTTATGCGTTATGCGTTATGCGTTATGCGTTATGCGTTATGCGTGATCCGTTATGCGTTATGCGTTATGAGTAATGCGTGATCCGTTATGCGTTATGCGTTATGCGTTATGCGTTATGCGTTATGCGTTATGCGTTATGCATTATGGGTTATGCGTTATGTGTTATGCGTTATGCGTTATGCGTTATGCGTTATGGGTTATGAGTAATGCGTGACCCGTTATGCGTTATGCTTTTTGCGTTATGAGTTACGCGTAATGCGGTATGCGCTATGGGTCATGCGTTAAGCGTTATGCGTTATGCGTTATGGGTTATCCGTTATGCGTTATCCGTTATGCGTTATGCGTTATGCGTTATGCGTTATGCGTTATGCTTTATGCGTTATGCGATATGCGTTATGCGTTATGCGTTATGCGTTATGCGTTATGCGTTATGCGTTATGCGTTATGCGTAATGCGTTATGCGTTATGCGTTATGCGTTATGCGTTATGTGTTATGCGTTGTGCGTTATCCGCTATGCGTTATGCGTTTTGCGTTATGCGTTATGCGTTATGCGTTATGCGTTGTGCGTTATGCGTTATGCGTTATAGGTTATGCGTTATGTGTTATGCGTTATGCGTTATGCGTTATGCGTTATGAGTTATGCATTATGCGTTATGCGTTATGCTTTATGCGTTATGCGTTATGAGTAATGCGTGATCCGTTATGTGTTATGCGTTATGCGTTATGCGTTATGCGTTTTGCGTTATGCGTTATGCGTTATGCGTTATGCGTTATGCGTTATGCGTTATGCGTTCTGCGTTATGCGTTATGCGTTATGCGTTATGCGTTATGCGTTATGCGTTATGCGTTATGCGTTATGCGTTATGCGTTATGCGTTATGCGTTATGCGTTATGCGTTATGCGTTATGCGTTATGCGTTATGCGTTATGCGTTATGCGTTATGCGTTATGCGTTATGCGTTATGCGTTATGCGTTATGCGTTATGCGTTATGAGAAATGCGTGATCCGTTATGCGTTATGCGTTATGAGTAATGCGTGATCCGTTATGCGTTATGCGTTATGCGTTATGCGTTATGCGTTATGCGTTATGCGTTATGCGTTCTGCGTTATGCGTTATGCGTTATGCGTTATGCGTTATGCGTTATGCGTTATGCGTTATGCGTAATGCGTTATGCGTTATGCGTTATGCGTTATGCGTTATGCGTTATGTGTTATGCGTTGTGCGTTATCCGCTATGCGTTATGCGTTTTGCGTTATGCGTTATGCGTTATGCGTTATGAGTTGTGCGTTATGCGTTATGCGTTATGCGTTATGCGTTATGCGTTATGCGTTATGCGTTATGCGTTATGCGTTATGCGTTATGCGTTATGGGTTATGCGTTATGCGTTATGCGTTATGCGTTATGCGTTATGCGATATGCGTTATGCGTTATGCGTTATGCGTTATGCGTTATGCGTTATGCGTTATGCGTTATGCGTTATGCATTATGGGTTATGCGTTATGCGTTATGCGTTATGCGTTATGCGTTATGCGTTATGCGTTATGCGTTATGCGTTATGCGTTATGCGTTATGCGTTATGCGTTATGCGTTATGCGTTATGCGTTATGCGTTATGCGTTATGCGTTATGCGTTATGCGTTATGCGTTATGCGTTATGCGTTATGCGTTATGCGTTATGCGTTATGCGTTATGCGTTATGCGTTATGCGTTATGCGTAATGCGTTATGCGTTATGCGTAATGCGTTATGCGTTATGCGTTATGCGTTATGCGTTATGTGTTATGCGTTGTGCGTTATCCGCTATGCGTTATACGTTTTGCGTTATGCGTTATGCGTTATGCGTTATCCGTTATGCGTTATCCGTTATGCGTTATGCGTTATGCGTTATGCGTTATGCGTTATGCGTTATGCGTTATGCGATATGCGTTATGCGTTATGCGTTATGCGTTATGCGTTATGCGTTATGCGTTATGCGATATGCGTTATGCGTTATGCGTTATGCGTTATGCGTTATGCGTTATGCGTTATGCGTTATGCGTTATGCGTTCTGCGTTATGCGTTATGCGTTATGAGTAATGCGTGATCCGTTATGCGTTATGCGTTATGCGTTATGCGTTATGTGTTATGCGTTGTGAGTTATCCGCTATGCGTTATGCGTTTTGCGTTATGCGTTATGCGTTATGCGTTGTGCGTTATGCGTTATGCGTTATGCGTTATAGGTTATGCGTTATGTGTCATGCGTTATGCGTTATGCGTTATGCGTTTTGCGTTATGCGTTATGCATTATGCGTTATGCGTTATGCTTTATGCGTTATGCGTTATAAGTAATGCGTGATCCGTTATGTGTTATGCGTTATGCGTTATGCGTTATGTGTTATGCGTTGTGCGTTATCCGCTATGCGTTATGCGTTTTGCGTTATGCGTTATGCGTTATGCGTTGTGCGTTATGCGTTATGCGTTATAGGTTATGCGTTATGTGTCATGCGTTATGCGTTATGCGTTATGCGTTATGCGGTATGCGTTATGCGTTATGCGTTATGCGTTATGCGTTATGCGTTATGCGTTATGCGTTATGCGTTATGCGTTATGCGTTATGCGTTATGCCTTATGCGTTATGCGTTATGCGTTATGCGTTATGCGTTATGCGTTATGCGTTATGCGTTATGCGTTATGCGTTATGCGTTATGCGTTATGCGTTATGCGTTATGCGTTATGCGTTATGCGTTATGCGTTATGCGTTATGCGTTATGCGTTATGCGTTATGTGTTATCCGTTATGAGTTATGAGTAATGCGTGATCCGTTATGCGTTATGCGTTATGAGTAATGCTTGATCCGTTACGCGTTATGCGTTATGCGTTATGGGTTATGCGTTATGTGTTATGAGTTATGCGTTATGCGTTATGCGTTATGCGTTATGCGTTATGGGTTATGAGTAATGCGTGATCCGTTATGCGTTATGCTTTATGCGTTATGAGTTACGCGTAATGCGTTATGCGTTATGCGTTATGGGTTATGCGTTATGTGTTATCCGTTATGCGTTATGCGTTATGCGGTATGCGTTATGCGTTGTGCTTTACGCGTTGTGCGTTATAAGTAATGCGTGATCCGTTATGTGTTATGCGTTATGCGTTATGCGTTATGCGTTTTGCGTTGTGCGTTATGCAATATGCGTTATGCGTTATGCGTTATGCGTTATGCGTTATGCGTTATGCGTTATGCCGTATGCGTTATGCGTTATGCGTTATGCGTTATGCGTTATGCGTTATGCGTTATGCGTTATGCGTTATGCGTTATGCGTTATGCGTTATGCGTTATGCGTTATGCGTTATGCGTTATGCGTTATGCGTTATGCGTTATGCGTTATGCGTTATGCGTTATGCGTTATGCGTTATGCGTTATGCGTTATGCGTTATGCGTTATGAGTAATGCTTGATCCGTTACGCGTTATGCGTTATGCGTTATGCGTTATGGGTTATGCGTTATGGGTTATGCGTTATGGGTTATGAGTAATGCGTGATCCGTTATGCGTTATGCGTTATGAGTAATGCGTGATCCGTTATGCGTTATGCGTTATGCGTTATGCGTTATGCGTTATGCGCTATGGGTCATGCGTTAAGCGTTATGCGTTATGCGTTATGCGTTATGCGTTATGCGTTATGCGTTATGCTTTATGCGTTATGAGTTACGCGTAATGCGTTATGCGCTATGGGTCATGCGTTATGTGTTATGCGTTGTGCGTTATCCGCTATGCGTTATGCGTTTTGCGTTATGCGTTATGCGTTATGCGTTATGCGTTATGAGTTGTGCGTTATGCGTTATGCGTTATGCGTTATGCGTTATGCGTTATGCGTTATGCGTTATGCGTTATGGGTTATCCGTTATGCGTTATCCGTTATGCGTTATGCGTTATGCGTTATGCGTTATGCGATATGCGTTATGCGTTATGCGTTATGCGTTATGTGTTATCCGTTATGCGTTATGCGTTATGCGGTATGCGTTATGCGTTGTGCTTTACGCGTTGTGCGTTATAAGTAATGCGTGATCCGTTATGTGTTATGCGTTATGCGTTATGCGTTATGGGTTATCCGTTATGCGTTATGCAATATGCGTTATGCGTTATGCGTTATGCGTTATGCGTTATGCGTTATGCGTTATGCCGTATGCGTTATGCGTTATGCGTTATGCGTTATGCGTTATGCGTTATGCGTTATGCGTTATGCGTTATGCGTTATGCGTTATGCGTTATGCGTTATGCGTTATGCGTTATGCGTTATGCGTTATGCGTTATGCGTTATGCGTTATGAGTAATGCTTGATCCGTTACGCGTTATGCGTTATGCGTTATGCGTTATGGGTTATGCGTTATGGGTTATGCGTTATGGGTTATGAGTAATGCGTGATCCGTTATGCGTTATGCGTTATGAGTAATGCGTGATCCGTTATGCGTTATGCGTTATGCGTTATGCGTTATGCGTTATGCGTTATGCGCTATGGGTCATGCGTTAAGCGTTATGCGTTATGCGTTATGCGTTATGCGTTATGCGTTATGCTTTATGCGTTATGAGTTACGCGTAATGCGTTATGCGCTATGGGTCATGCGTTATGTGTTATGCGTTGTGCGTTATCCGCTATGCGTTATGCGTTTTGCGTTATGCGTTATGCGTTATGCGTTATGCGTTATGAGTTGTGCGTTATGCGTTATGCGTTATGCGTTATGCGTTATGCGTTATGCGTTATGCGTTATGGGTTATCCGTTATGCGTTATCCGTTATGCGTTATGCGTTATGCGTTATGCGTTATGCGTTATGCGTTATGCGTTATGCGTTATGCGTTATGCGTTATGCGTTATGCGTTATGCGTTATGCGTTATGCGATATGCGTTATGCGTTATGCGTTATGCGTTATGCGTTATGCGTTATGCGTTATGCGTTATGCGTTATGCGTTATGCGTTATGCGTTATGCGTTATGCGTTATGCGTTATGCGTTATGCGTTATGCGTTATGCGTTATGCGTTATGCGTTATGCGTTATGCGTTATGCGTTATGCGTTATGCGTTATGCGTTATGCGTTATGCGTTATGCGTTATGCGTTATGCTTTATGCGTTATGCGTTATAAGTAATGCGTGATCCGTTATGTGTTATGCGTTATGCGTTATGCGTTATGTGTTATGCGTTGTGCGTTATCCGCTATGCGTTATGCGTTTTGCGTTATGCGTTATGCGTTATGCGTTGTGCGTTATGCGTTATGCGTTATGCGTTATGCGTTATGCGTTATGCGTTATGCGTTATGCGTAATGCGTTATGCGTTATGCGTTATGCGTTATGCGTTATGTGTTATGCGTTGTGCGTTATCCGCTATGCGTTATGCGTTTTGCGTTATGCGTTATGCGTTATGCGTTATGCGTTATGAGTTGTGCGTTATGCGTTATGCGTTATGCGTTATGCGTTATGCGTTATGCGTTATGCGTTATGCGTTATGCGTTATGGGTTATCCGTTATGCGTTATCCGTTATGCGTTATGCGTTATGCGTTATGCGTTATGCGTTATGCGTTATGCGTTATGCGTTATGCGTTATGCGTTGTGCGTTATGCGTTATGCGTTATAGGTTATGCGTTATGTGTTATGCGTTATGCGTTATGCGTTATGCGTTATGCGTTATGCGTTATGCGTTCTGCGTTATGCGTTATACGTTATGCGTTATGCGTTATGCGTTATGCGTTATGCGTTATGCGTTATGCGTTATGCGTTATGCGTTATGCGTTATGCGTTATGCGTTATGCGTTATGCGTTATGCGTTATGAGAAATGCGTGATCCGTTATGCGTTATGCGTTATGAGTAATGCGTGATCCGTTATGCGTTATGCGTTATGCGTTATGCGTTATGCGTTATGCGTTATGCGTTATGCGTTCTGCGTTATGCGTTATGCATTATGCGTTCTGCGTTATGCGTTATACGTTATGCGTTATGCGTTATGCGTTATGCGTTATGCGTTATGCGTTATGCGTTATGCGTTATGCGTTATGCGTTATGCGTTATGCGTTATGCGTTATGCGTTATGCGTTATGCGTTATGCGTTATGCGTTCTGCGTTATGCGTTATACGTTATGCGTTATGCGTTATGCGTTATGCGTTATGCGTTATGCGTTATGCGTTATGCGTTATGCGTTATGCGTTATGCGTTATGCGTTATGCGTTATGCGTTATGAGAAATGCGTGATCCGTTATGCGTTATGCGTTATGAGTAATGCGTGATCCGTTATGCGTTATGCGTTATGCGTTATGCGTTATGCGTTATGCGTTCTGCGTTATGCGTTATGCATTATGCGTTATGCGTTATGCGTTATGCGTTATGCGTTATGCGTAATGCGTTATGCGTTATGCGTTATGCGTTATGCGTTATGCGTTATGTGTTATGCGTTGTGCGTTATCCGCTATGCGTTATGCGTTTTGCGTTATGCGTTATGCGTTATGCGTTATGAGTTGTGCGTTATGCGTTATGCGTTATGCGTTATGCGTTATGCGTTATGCGTTATGGGTTATGCGTTATGCGTTATGCGTTATGCGTTATGCGTTATGCGATATGCGTTATGCGTTATGCGTTATGCGTTATGCGTTATGCGTTATGCGTTATGCGTTATGCGTTATGCGTTATGCGTTATGGGTTATGCGTTATGCGTTATGCGTTATGCGTTATGCGTTATGCGTTATGCGTTATGCGTTATGCGTTATGCGTTATGCGTTATGCGTTATGCGTTATGCGTTATGCGTTATGCGTTATGCGTTATGCGTTATGTGTTATGCGTTATGCGTATGCGTTATGCGTTACGCAATATGCGTTATGCGTTATGCGTTATGCGTTATGCGTTATGCGTTATGCGTTATGCGTTATGCGTTATGCGTTATGCGTTATGCGTTATGCGTTATGCGTAATGCGTTATGCGTTATGCGTTATGCGTTATGCGTTATGTGTTATGCGTTGTGCGTTATCCGCTATGCGTTATGCGTTTTGCGTTATGCGTTATGCGTTATGCGTTATGCGTTATGAGTTGTGCGTTATGCGTTATGCGTTATGCGTTATGCGTTATGCGTTATGCGTTATGCGTTATGGGTTATCCGTTATGCGTTATCCGTTATGCGTTATGCGTTATGCGTTATGCGTTATGCGTTATGCGTTATGCGATATGCGTTATGCGTTATGCGTTATGCGTTATGCGTTATGCGTTATGCGTTATGCGATATGCGTTATGCGTTATGCGTTATGCGTTATGCGTTATGCGTTATGCGTTATGCGTTATGCGTTATGCGTTATGCGTTATGAGTAATGCGTGATCCGTTATGCGTTATGCGTTATGCGTTATGCGTTATGCGTTATGTGTTATGCGTTGTGAGTTATCCGCTATGCGTTATGCGTTTTGCGTTATGCGTTATGCGTTATGCGTTGTGCGTTATGCGTTATGCGTTATGCGTTATAGGTTATGCGTTATGTGTCATGCGTTATGCGTTATGCGTTATGCGTTATGCGTTATGCGTTATGCATTATGCGTTATGCGTTATGCTTTATGCGTTATGCGTTATAAGTAATGCGTGATCCGTTATGTGTTATGCGTTATGCATTATGCGTTATGTGTTATGCGTTGTGCGTTATCCGCTATGCGTTATGCGTTTTGCGTTATGCGTTATGCGTTATGCGTTGTGCGTTATGCGTTATGCGTTATAGGTTATGCGTTATGTGTCATGCGTTATGCGTTATGCGTTATGCGTTATGCGGTATGCGTTATGCGTTATGCGTTATGCGTTATGCGTTATGCGTTATGCGTTATGCGTTATGCGTTATGCGTTATGCGTTATGCGTTATGCCTTATCCGTTATGCGTTATGCGTTATGCGTTATGCGTTATGCGTTATGCGTTATGCGTTATCCGTTATGCGTTATGCGTTATGCGTTATGCGTTATGCGTTATGCGTTATGCGTTATGCGTTATGCGTTATGTGTTATCCGTTATGAGTTATGAGTAATGCGTGATCCGTTATGCGTTATGCGTTATGAGTAATGCTTGATCCGTTACGCGTTATGCGTTATGCGTTATGCGTTATGGGTTATGCGTTATGTGTTATGAGTTATGCGTTATGCGTTATGCGTTATGCGTTATGCGTTATGGGTTATGAATAATGCGTGATCCGTTATGCGTTATGCTTTATGCGTTATGAGTTACGCGTAATGCGTTATGCGTTATGCGTTATGGGTTATGCGTTATGTGTTATCCGTTATGCGTTATGCGTTATGCGGTATGCGTTATGCGTTATGCTTTACGCGTTGTGCGTTATAGGTAATGCGTGATCCGTTATGTGTTATGCGTTATGCGTTATGCGTTATGCGTTTTGCGTTATGCGTTATGCAATATGCGTTATGCGTTATGCGTTATGCGTTATGCGTTATGCGTTATGCGTTATGCGTTATGCGTTATGCGTTATGCGTTATGCGTTATGCGTTATGCGTTATGCGTTATGCGTTATGCGTTATGAGTAATGCTTGATCCGTTACGCGTTATGCGTTATGCGTTATGCGTTATGGGTTATGCGTTATGGGTTATGCGTTATGGGTTATGAGTAATGCGTGATCCGTTATGCGTTATGCGTTATGAGTAATGCGTGATCCGTTATGCGTTATGCGTTATGCGTTATGCGTTATGCGTTATGCGTTATGCGTTATGCGTTATGCGTTATGCGCTATGGGTCATGCGTTAAGCGTTATGCGTTATGCGTTATGCGTTATGCGTTATGCTTCATGCGTTATGAGTTACGCGTAATGCGTTATGCGCTATGGGTCATGCGTTATGTGTTATGCGTTGTGCGTTATCCGCTATGCGTTATGCGTTTTGCATTATGCGTTATGCGTTATGCGTTATGCGTTATGAGTTGTGCGTTATGCGTTATGCGTTATGCGTTATGCGTTATGCGTTATGCGTTATGCGTTATGCGTTATGGGTTATCCGTTATGCGTTATCCGTTATGCGTTATGCGTTATGCGTTATGCGTTATGCGTTATGCGTTATGCGATATGCGTTATGCGTTATGCGTTATGCGTTATGCGTTATGCGTTATGCGTTATGCGTTATGCGATATGCGTTATGCGTTATGCGTTATGCGTTATGCGTTATGCGTTATGCGTTATGCGTTATGCGTTATGCGTTATGCGTTATGCTTTATGCGTTATGCGTTATGCGTTATGCGTTATGCGTTATGCGTTATGCGTTATGCGTTATGCGTTATGCGTTATGCGTTATGCGTTATGCGTTATGCGTTATGCGTTATGCGTTATGCGTTATGCGTTATGCGTTATGCTTTATGCGTTATGCGTTATAAGTAATGCGTGATCCGTTATGTGTTATGCGTTATGCGTTATGCGTTATGTGTTATGCGTTGTGCGTTATCCGCTATGCGTTATGCGTTTTGCGTTATGCGTTATGCGTTATGCGTTATGCGTTATGCGTTATGCGATATGCGTTATGCGTTATGCGTTATGCGTTATGCGTTATGCGTTATGCGTTATGCGTTATGCGTTATGCGATATGCGTTATGCGTTATGCGTTATGCGTTATGCGTTATGCGTTATGCGTTATGCGTTATGCGTTATGCGTTATGCGTTATGCGTTATGCGTTATGCGTTAAGCGTTATGCGTTATGAGTAATGCGTGATCCGTTATGCGTTATGCGTTATGCGTTATGCGTTATGCGTTATGTGTTATGCGTTGTGAGTTATCCGCTATGCGTTATGCGTTTTGCGTTATGCGTTATGCGTTATGCGTTGTGCGTTATGCGTTATGCGTTATGCGTTATGCGTTATGCGTTATGCGCTATGGGTCATGCGTTAAGCGTTATGCGTTATGCGTTATGCGTGATCCGTTATGTGTTATGCGTTATGCGTTATGCGTTATGTGTTATGCGTTGTGCGTTATCCGCTATGCGTTATGCGTTTTGCGTTTTGCGTTATGCGTTATGCGTTGTGCGTTATGCGTTATGCGTTATAGGTTATGCGTTATGTGTCATGCGTTATGTGTCATGCGTTATGCGTTATGCGTTATGCGTTATGCGTTATGCGTTATGCGTTATGCGTTATGCGTTATGCGTTATGCGTTATGCGTTATGCGTTATGCCTTATGCGTTATGCGTTATGCGTTATGCGTTATGCGTTATGCGTTATGCGTTATGCGTTATGCGTTATGAGAAATGCGTGATCCGTTATACGTTATGCGTTATGCGTTATGGGTTATCCGTTATGCGTTATCCGTTATGCGTTATGCGTTATGCGTTATGCGTTATGCGTTATGCGTTATGCGTTATGCGTTATGCGATATGCGTTATGCGTTATGCGTTATGCGTTATGCGTTATGCGTTATGCGTTATGCGTTATGCGTTATGCGATATGCGTTATGCGTTATGCGTTATGCGTTATGCGTTATGCGTTATGCGTTATGCGTTATGCGTTATGCGTTATGCGTTATGCGTTATGAGTAATGCGTGATCCGTTATGCGTTATGCGTTATGCGTTATGCGTTATGCGTTATGTGTTATGCGTTGTGAGTTATCCGCTATGCGTTATGCGTTTTGCGTTATGCGTTATGCGTTATGCGTCGTGCGTTATGCGTTATGCGTTATGCGTTATAGGTTATGCGTTATGTGTCATGCGTTATGCGTTATGCGTTATGCGTTATGCGTTATGCGTTATGCATTATGCGTTATGCGTTATGCTTTATGCGTTATGCGTTATAAGTAATGCGTGATCCGTTATGTGTTATGCGTTATGCGTTATGTGTTATGCGTTGTGAGTTATCCGCTATGCGTTATGCGTTTTGCGTTATGCGTTATGCGTTATGCGTTATGCGTTGTGCGTTATGCGTTATGCGTTATGCGTTATAGGTTATGCGTTATGTGTCATGCGTTATGCGTTATGCGTTATGCGTTATGCGTTATGCGTTATGCATTATGCGTTATGCGTTATGCTTTATGCGTTATGCGTTATAAGTAATGCGTGATCCGTTATGTGTTATGCGTTATGCGTTATGCGTTATGCGTTATGTGTTATGCGTTATGCGTTATGCGTTATGCGTTCTGCGTTATGCGTTATGCGTTATGCGTTATGCGTTATGCGTTATGCGTTATGCGTTATGCGTTATGCGTAATGCGTTATGCGTTATGCGTTATGCGTTATGCGTTATGTGTTATGCGTTGTGCGTTATCCGCTATGCGTTATGCGTTTTGCGTTATGCGTTATGCGTTATGCGTTATGCGTTATGAGTTGTGCGTTATGCGTTATGCGTTATGCGTTATGCGTTATGCGTTATGCGTTATGCGTTATGGGTTATGCGTTATGCGTTATGCGTTATGCGTTATGCGTTATGCGATATGCGTTATGCGTTATGCGTTATGCGTTATGCGTTATGCGTTATGCGTTATGCGTTATGCGTTATGCGTTATGCGTTATGGGTTATGCGTTATGCGTTATGCGTTATGCGTTATGCGTTATGCGTTATGCGTTATGCGTTATGCGTTATGCGTTATGCGTTATGCGTTATGCGTTATGCGTTATGCGTAATGCGTTATGCGTTATGCGTTATGCGTATGCGTTATGCGTTACGCAATATGCGTTATGCGTTATGCGTTATGCGTTATGCGTTATGCGTTATGCGTTATGCGTTATGCGTTATGCGTTATGCGTTATGCGTTATGCGTAATGCGTTATGCGTTATGCGTTATGCGTTATGCGTTATGTGTTATGCGTTGTGCGTTATCCGCTATGCGTTATGCGTTTTTCGTTATGCGTTATGCGTTATGCGTTATGCGTTATGAGTTGTGCGTTATGCGTTATGCGTTATGCGTTATGCGTTATGCGTTATGCGTTATGCGTTATGCGTTATGCGTTATGCGTTATGCGTTATGGGTTATCCGTTATGCGTTATCCGTTATGCGTTATGCGTTATGCGTTATGCGTTATGCGTTATGCGATATGCGTTATGCGTTATGCGTTATGCGTTATGCGTTATGCGTTATGCGTTATGCGATATGCGTTATGCGTTATGCGTTATGCGTTATGCGTTATGCGTTATGCGTTATGCGTTATGCGTTATGCGTGATCCGTTATGCGTTATGCGTTATGCGTTATGCGTTATGCGTTATGTGTTATGCGTTGTGAGTTATCCGCTATGCGTTATGCGTTTTGCGTTATGCGTTATGCGTTATGCGTTGTGCGTTATGCGTTATGCGTTATGCGTTATAGGTTATGCGTTATGTGTCATGCGTTATGCGTTATGCGTTATGCGTTATGCGTTATGCGTTATGCGTTATGCATTATGCGTTATGCGTTATGCTTTATGCGTTATGCGTTATAAGTAATGCGTGATCCGTTATGTGTTATGCGTTATGCGTTATGTGTTATGCGTTGTGCGTTATCCGCTATGCGTTATGCGTTTTGCGTTATGCGTTATGCGTTATGCGTTGTGCGTTATGCGTTATGCGTTATAGGTTATGCGTTATGTGTCATGCGTTATGCGTTATGCGTTATGCGTTATGCGGTATGCGTTATGCGTTATGCGTTATGCGTTATGCGTTATGCGTTATGCGTTATGCGTTATGCGTTATGCCTTATGCGTTATGCGTTATGCGTTATGCGTTATGCGTTATGCGTTATGCGTTATGCGTTATGCGTTATGCGTTATGCGTTATGCGTTATGCGTTATGCGTTATGCGTTATGCGTTATGCGTTATGCGTTATGCGTTATGCGTTATGCGTTATGTGTTATCCGTTATGAGTTATGAGTAATGCGTGATCCGTTATGCGTTATGCGTTATGAGTAATGCTTGATCCGTTACGCGTTATGCGTTATGCGTTATGCGTTATGGGTTATGCGTTATGTGTTATGAGTTATGCGTTATGCGTTATGCGTTATGCGTTATGCGTTATGCGTTATGGGTTATGAATAATGCGTGATCCGTTATGCGTTATGCTTTATGCGTTATGAGTTACGCGTAATGCGTTATGCGTTATGCGTTATGGGTTATGCGTTATGTGTTATCCGTTATGCGTTATGCGTTATGCGGTATGCGTTATGCGTTATGCTTTACGCGTTGTGCGTTATAAGTAATGCGTGATCCGTTATGTGTTATGCGTTATGCGTTATGCGTTATGCGTTTTGCGTTATGCGTTATGCAATATGCGTTATGCGTTATGCGTTATGCGTTATGCGTTATGCGTTATGCGTTATGCGTTATGCCGTATGCGTTATGCGTTATGCGTTATGCGTTATGCGTTATGCGTTATGCGTTATGCGTTATGCGTTATGCGTTATGCGTTATGCGTTATGCGTTATGCGTTATCCGTTATGCGTTATGCGTTATGCGTTATGCGTTATGCGTTATGCGTTATGCGTTATGAGTAATGCTTGATCCGTTACGCGTTATGCGTTATGCGTTATGCGTTATGGGTTATGCGTTATGGGTTATGCGTTATGGGTTATGAGTAATGCGTGATCCGTTATGCGTTATGCGTTATGAGTAATGCGTGATCCGTTATGCGTTATGCGTTATGCGTTATGCGTTATGCGTTA
Organism: Lasioglossum morio; assembly: GCA_916610235.2. NCBI lineage: Eukaryota > Metazoa > Arthropoda > Insecta > Hymenoptera > Halictidae > Lasioglossum > Lasioglossum morio. Next base: position 1,421,781 of record CAKAJA020000257.1, read on the forward strand.
TGCGTTATGCGTTATGCGTTATGCGCTATGGGTCATGCGTTAAGCGTTATGCGTTATGCGTTATGCGTTATGCGTTATGCTTTATGCGTTATGAGTTACGCGTAATGCGTTATGCGCTATGGGTCATGCGTTATGTGTTATGCGTTGTGCGTTATCCGCTATGCGTTATGCGTTTTGCGTTATGCGTTATGCGTTATGCGTTATGCGTTATGAGTTGTGCGTTATGCGTTATGCGTTATGCGTTATGCGTTATGCGTTATGCGTTATGCGTTATGCGTTATGCGTTATGCGTTATGCGTTATGGGTTATCCGTTATGCGTTATCCGTTATGCGTTATGCGTTATGCGTTATGCGTTATGCGTTATGCGATATGCGTTATGCGTTATGCGTTATGCGTTATGCGTTATGCGTTATGCGTTATGCGTTATGCGTTATGCGATATGCGTTATGCGTTATGCGTTATGCGTTATGCGTTATGCGTTATGCGTTATGCGTTATGCGTTATGCGTTATGCGTTATGCGTTATGCGTTATGCGTTATGCGTTATGCGTTATGCGTTATGCGTTATGCGTTATGCGTTATGCGTTATGCGTTATGCGTTGTGCGTTATGCGTTATGCGTTATGCGTTATAGGTTATGCGTTATGTGTCATGCGTTATGCGTTATGCGTTATGCGTTATGCGTTATGCGTTATGCATTATGCGTTATGCGTTATGCTTTATGCGTTATGCGTTATAAGTAATGCGTGATCCGTTATGTGTTATGCGTTATGCGTTATGCGTTATGCGTTATGTGTTATGCGTTGTGCGTTATCCGCTATGCGTTATGCGTTTTGCGTTTTGCGTTATGCGTTATGCGTTGTGCGTTATGCGTTATGCGTTATAGGTTATGCGTTATGTGTCATGCGTTATGCGTTATGCGTTATGCGTTATGCGGTATGCGTTATGCGTTATGCGTTATGCGTTATGCGTTATGCGTTATGCGTTATGCGTTATGCGTTATGCGTTATGCGTTATGCGTTATGCCTTATGCGTTATGCGTTATGCGTTATGCGTTATGCGTTATGCGTTATGCGTTATGCGTTATGCGTTATGCGTTATGAGAAATGCGTGATCCGTTATACGTTATGCGTTATGCGTTATGGGTTATCCGTTATGCGTTATCCGTTATGCGTTATGCGTTATGCGTTATGCGTTATGCGTTATGCTATATACGTTATGCGTTATGCGTTATGCGTTATGCGTTATGCGTTATGCGTTATGCGTTATGCGTTATGCGTTATGCGTTATGCGTTATGCGTTATGCGTTATGTGTAATGCGTGATCCGTTATGCGTTATGCGTTATGTTTTATGCGTTGTGCGTTATCCGCTATGCGTTATGCGTTTTGCGTTATGCGTTATGCGTTATGCGTTGTGCGTTATGCGTTATGCGTTATAGGTTATGCGTTATGTGTTATGCGTTATGCGTTATGCGTTATGCGTTATGCATTATGCGTTATGCGTTATGCTTTATGCGTTATGCGTTATACGTTATGCGTTATGAGTAATGCGTGATCCGTTATGTGTTATGCGTTATGCGTTATGCGTTATGCGTTTTGCGTTATGCGTTATGCGTTATGCGTTATGCGTTATGCGTTATGCGTTATGCGTTATGCGTTATGCGTTATGCGTTATGCGTTATGCGTTATGCGTTATGCGTCATGCGTTATGCGTCATGCGTTATGCGTTATGCGTTATGCGTTATGCGTTATGCGTTATGCGTTATGCGTTATGCGTTATGCGTTATGCGTTATGCGTTATGCGTTATGCGTTATGCGTTATGCGTTATGCGTTATGCGTTATGCATTATGCGTTATGCGTTATGCGTTATGCGTTATGCGTTATGCGTTATGCGTTATGTGTTATCCGTTATGAGTTATGAGTAATGCGTGATCCGTTATGCGTTATGCGTTATGAGTAATGCTTGATCCGTTACGCGTTATGCGTTATGCGTTATGCGTTATGGGTTATGCGTTATGTGTTATGAGTTATGCGTTATGCGTTATGCGTTATGCGTTATGCGTTATGGGTTATGAGTAATGCGTGATCCGTTATGCGTTATGCTTTATGCGTTATGAGTTACGCGTAATGCGTTATGCGTTATGCGTTATGGGTTATGCGTTATGTGTTATCCGTTATGCGTTATGCGTTATGCGGTATACGTTATGCGTTCGCGTTATGCGATATGTGTAATGCGTGATCCGTTATGTGTTATGCGTTATGCGTTATGCGTTATGCGTTATGCGTTTTGCGTTTTGCGTTATGCCTTATGCGTTATGCGTTATGCGTTATGCTTTATGCGTTATGCGTTATGCGTTATGCGTTATGCGTTATGCCGTATGCGTTATGCGTTATGCGTTATGCGTTATGCGTTATGCGTTATGCGTTATGCGTTATGCGTTATGCGTTATGCGTTATGCGTTATGCGTTATGAGTAATGCTTGATCCGTTACGCGTTATGCGTTATGCGTTATGCGTTATGGGTTATGCGTTATGTGTTATGAGTTATGCGTTATGCGTTATGCGTTATGCGTTATGCGTTATGCGTTATGCGTTATGCGTTATGCGTTATGCGTTATGCGTTATGCGTTATGCGTTATGGGTTATGAGTAATGCGTGATCCGTTATGCGTTATGCTTTATGCGTTATGAGTTACGCGTAATGCGTTATGCGCTATGGGTCATGCGTTAAGCGTTATGCGTTATGCGTTATGGGTTATGAGTAATGCGTGATCCGTTATGCGTTATGCTTTATGCGTTATGAGTTACGCGTAATGCGTTATGCGTTATGCGTTATGGGTTATGAGTAATGCGTGATCCGTTATGCGTTATGCTTTATGCGTTATGAGTTACGCGTAATGCGTTATGCGCTATGGGTCATGCGTTAAGCGTTATGCGTTATGCGTTATGCGTTATGGGTTATGCGTTATGGGTTATGAGTAATGCGTGATCCGTTATGCGTTATGCGTTATGAGTAATGCGTGATCCGTTATGCGTTATGCGTTATGCGTTATGCGTTATGCGTTATGCGTTATGCGTTATGCGTTATGCGTTATGCGTTATGGGTTATGCGTTATGTGTTATGCGTTATGCGTTATGCGTTATGCGTTATGCGTTATGCGTTATGGGTTATGAGTAATGCGTGACCCGTTATGCATTATGCTTTATGCGTTATGAGTTACGCGTAATACGTTGTGCGCTATGGGTCATGCGTTAAGCGTTATGCGTTATGCGTTATGCCGTATGCGTTATGCGTTATGCGTTATGCGTTATGCGTTATGCGTTATGCGTTATGCGTTATGCGTTATGCGTTATGCGTTATGCGTTATGCGTTATGCGTTATGCGTTATGCGTTATGCGTTATGCGTTATGAGTAATGCTTGATCCGTTACGCGTTATGCGTTATGCGTTATGCGTTATGCGTTATGCGTTATGAGAAATGCGTGATCCGTTATGCGTTATGCGTTATGAGTAATGCGTGATCCGTTATGCGTTATGCGTTATGCGTTATGCGTTATGCGTTATGCGTTATGCGTTATGCGTTATGCGTGTTCGTTATGCGTTATGCGTTATGAGTAATGCGTGATCCGTTATGCGTTATGCGTTATGCGTTATGCGTTATGCGTTATGCATTATGGGTTATGCGTTATGTGTTATGCGTTATGCGTTATGCGTTATGCGTTATGGGTTATGAGTAATGCGTGACCCGTTATGCGTTATGCTTTTTGCGTTATGAGTTACGCGTAATGCGTTATGCGCTATGGGTCATGCGTTAAGCGTTATGCGTTATGCGTTATGCGTTATGGGTTATGCGTTATGTGTTATGCGTTATGCGTTATGCGTTATGCGTTATGCGTTATGCGTTATGGGTTATCCGTTATGCGTTATCCGTTATGCGTTATGCGTTATGCGTTATGCGTTATGCGTTATGCGTTATGCGTTATGCTTTATGCGTTATGCTATATGCGTTATGCGTTGTGCGTTATGCGTTATGCGTTATGCGTTATGCGTTATGCGTTATGCGTTATGCGTTATGCGTTATGCGTTATGCGTTATGAGTAATGCGTGATCCGTTATGCGTTATGCGTTATGCGTTATGTTTTATGCGTTGTGCGTTATCCGCTATGCGTTATGCGTTTTGCGTTATGCGTTATGCGTTATGCGTTGTGCGTTATGCGTTATGCGTTATAGGTTATGCGTTATGTGTTATGCGTTATGCGTTATGCGTTATGCGTTATGCATTATGCGTTATGCGTTATGCTTTATGCGTTATGCGTTATACGTTATGCGTTATGAGTAATGCGTGATCCGTTATGTGTTATGCGTTATGCGTTATGCGTTATGCGTTATGCGTTATGCGTTATGCGTTATGCGTTATGCGTTATGCGTTATGCGTTATGCGTTATGCGTTATGCGTTATGCGTTATGCGTTATGCGTTATGCGTTATCCGCTATGCGATATGCGTTTTGCGTTATGCGTTATGCGTTATACGTTATGCGTAATGCGTTATGCGTTATGCGTTATGCGATTTGCGTTATGCGTTATGCGTTATGCGTTATGCGTTATGCGTTATGCGTTATGCGTTATGCGTTATGCGTTATGCGTTATGCGTTATGCGTTATGCGTTATGCGTTATGAGTGATGCGTGATCCGTTATGCGTTATGCGTTATGCGTTATGCGTTATGCGTGATCCGTTATGCGTTATGCGTTATGAGTAATGCGTGATCCGTTATGCGTTATGCGTTATGCGTTATGCTTTATGCGTTATGCGTTATGCGTTATGCGTTATGCGTTATGGGTTATGCATTATGTGTTATGCGTTATGCGTTATGCGTTATGGGTTATGAGTAATGCGTGACCCGTTATGCGTTATGCTTTTTGCGTTATGAGTTACGCGTAATGCGTTATGCGCTATGGGTCATGCGTTAAGCGTTATGCGTTATGCGTTATGCGTTATGCGTTATGGGTTATGCGTTATGTGTTATGCGTTATGCGTTATGCGTTATGCGTTATGCGTTATGCGTTATGGGTTATCCGTTATGCGTTATCCGTTATGCGTTATGCGTTATGCGTTATGCGTTATGCGTTATGCTTTATGCGTTATGCGATATGCGTTATGCGTTATGCGTTATGCGTTATGCGTTATGCGTTATGCGTTATGCGTTATGCGTTATGCGTTATGCGTAATGCGTTATGCGTTATGCGTTATGCGTTATGTGTTATGCGTTGTGCGTTATCCGCTATGCGATATGCGTTTTGCGTTATGCGTTATGCGTTATGCGTTATGCGTTGTGCGTTATGCGTTATGCGTTATCGGTTATGCGTTATGTGTTATGCGTTATGCGTTATGCGTTATGCATTATGCGTTATGCGTTATGCTTTATGCGTTATGCGTTATGAGTAATGCGTGATCCGTTATGTGTTATGCGTTATGCGTTATGCGTTATGCGTTTTGCGTTATGCGTTATGCGTTATGCGTTATGCGTTATGCGTTATGAGAAATGCGTGATCCGTTATGCGTTATGCGTTATGAGTAATGCGTGATCCGTTATGCGTTATGCGTTATGCGTTATGCGTTATGCGTTATGCGTTATGCGTTATGCGATATGCGTTATGCGTTATGCGTTATGCCTTATGCGTTATGCGACTTGCGTTATGCGTTATGCGTTATGCGTTATGCGTTATGCGTTATGTGTTATGCGTTATGCGTTATGCGTTATGCGTTATGCGTTATGCGTTATGCGTTATGCGTTATGCGTTATGCGTTATGCGTTATGCGTTATGCGTTATGCGTTATGTGTTATGGGTTATGCGTTATGCGTTATGCGTTATGCGTTATGCGTTATGCGTTATGCGTTATGCGTTATGCGTTATGCGTTATGCGTTATGCGTTATGCGTTATGCGTTATGCGTTATGCGTTATGCGTTATGCGTTACGCAATATGCGTTATGCGTTATGAGTAATGCGTGATCCGTTATGCGTTATGCGTTATGAGTAATGCTTGATCCGTTACGCGTTATGCGTTATGCGTTATGCGTTATGGGTTATGCGTTATGTGTTATGAGTTATGCGTTATGCGTTATGCGTTATGCGTTATGCGTTATGGGTTATGAGTAATGCGTGATCCGTTATGCGTTATGCTTTATGCGTTATGAGTTACGCGTAATGCGTTATGCGTTATGCGTTATGGGTTATGCGTTATGTGTTATCCGTTATGCGTTATGCGTTATGCGGTATGCGTTATGCGTTATGCTTTACGCGTTGTGCGTTATAAGTAATGCGTGATCCGTTATGTGTTATGCGTTATGCGTTATGCGTTATGCGTTATGCGTTATGCGTTATGCGTTATGCGTTATGCGTTATGCGTTATGCGTTATGCGTTATGCGTTATGCGTTATGCGTTATCCGCTATGCGATATGCGTTTTGCGTTATGCGTTATGCGTTATACGTTATGCGTTATGCGTTATGCGTTATGCGTTATGCGATTTGCGTTATGCGTTATGCGTTATGCGTTATGCGTTATGCGTTATGCGTTATGCGTTATGCGTTATGCGTTATGCGTTATGCGTTATGCGTTATGCGTTATGCGTTATGCGTTATGAGTGATGCGTGATCCGTTATGCGTTATGCGTTATGCGTTATGCGTTATGCGTGATCCGTTATGCGTTATGCGTTATGAGTAATGCGTGATCCGTTATGCGTTATGCGTTATGCGTTATGCGTTATGCGTTATGCGTTATGCGTTATGCATTATGGGTTATGCATTATGTGTTATGCGTTATGCGTTATGCGTTATGGGTTATGAGTAATGCGTGACCCGTTATGCGTTATGCTTTTTGCGTTATGAGTTACGCGTAATGCGTTATGCGCTATGGGTCATGCGTTAAGCGTTATGCGTTATGCGTTATGCGTTATGCGTTATGGGTTATGCGTTATGTGTTATGCGTTATGCGTTATGCGTTATGCGTTATGCGTTATGGGTTATCCGTTATGCGTTATCCGTTATGCGTTATGCGTTATGCGTTATGCGTTATGCGTTATGCTTTATGCGTTATGCGATATGCGTTATGCGTTATGCGTTATGCGTTATGCGTTATGCGTTATGCGTTATGCGTTATGCGTTATGCGTTATGCGTAATGCGTTATGCGTTATGCGTTATGCGTTATGTGTTATGCGTTGTGCGTTATCCGCTATGCGTTATGCGTTTTGCGTTATGCGTTATGCGTTATGCGTTATGCGTTGTGCGTTATGCGTTATGCGTTATCGGTTATGCGTTATGTGTTATGCGTTATGCGTTATGCGTTATGCGTTATGCATTATGCGTTGTGCGTTATGCTTTATGCGTTATGCGTTATGAGTAATGCGTGATCCGTTATGTGTTATGCGTTATGCGTTATGCGTTATGCGTTTTGCGTTATGCGTTATGCGTTATGCGTTATGCGTTATGCGTTATGAGAAATGCGTGATCCGTTATGCGTTATGCGTTATGAGTAATGCGTGATCCGTTATGCGTTATGCGTTATGCGTTATGCGTTATGCGTTATGCGTTATGCGTTATGCGATATGCGTTATGCGTTATGCGTTATGCCTTATGCGTTATGCGATTTGCGTTATGCGTTATGCGTTATGCGTTATGTGTTATGCGTTATGCGTTATGCGTTATGCGTTATGCGTTATGCGTTATACGTTATGCGTTATGCGTTATGCGTTATGCGTTATGCGTTATGCGTTATGCGTTATGTGTTATGGGTTATGCGTTATGCGTTATGCGTTATGCGTTATGCGTTATGCGTTATGCGTTATGCGTTATGCGTTATGCGTTATGCGTTATGCGTTATGCGTTATGCGTTATGCGTTATGCGTTACGCAATATGCGTTATGCGTTATGAGTAATGCGTGATCCGTTATGCGTTATGCGTTATGAGTAATGCTTGATCCGTTACGCGTTATGCGTTATGCGTTATGCGTTATGGGTTATGCGTTATGTGTTATGAGTTATGCGTTATGTTTATGCGTTATGCGTTATGCGTTATGCGTTATGGGTTATGAGTAATGCGTGATCCGTTATGCGTTATGCTTTATGCGTTATGAGTTACGCGTAATGCGTTATGCGTTATGCGTTATGGGTTATGCGTTATGTGTTATCCGTTATGCGTTATGCGTTATGCGGTATGCTTTATGCGTTATGCTTTACGCGTTGTGCGTTATAAGTAATGCGTGATCCGTTATGTGTTATGCGTTATGCGTTATGCGTTATGCGTTATGCGTTATGCGTTATGCGTTATGAGTTATGCTTGATCCGTTACGCGTTATGCGTTATGCGTTATGCGTTATGGGTTATGAGTAATGCGTGATCCGTTATGCGTTATGCTTTATGCGTTATGAGTTACGCGTAATGCGTTATGCGTTATGCGTTATGGGTTATGAGTAATGCGTGATCCGTTATGCGTTATGCTTTATGCGTTATGAGTTACGCGTAATGCGTTATGCGCTATGGGTCATGCGTTAAGCGTTATGCGTTATGCGTTATGCGTTATGGGTTATGCGTTATGCGTTATGAGTAATGCGTGATCCGTTATGCGTTATGTGTTATGAGTAATGCGTGATCCGTTATGCGTTATGCGTTATGCGTTATGCGTTATGCGTTATGCGTTATGCGTTATGCGTTATGGGTTATGCGTTATGTGTTATGCGTTATGCGTTGTGCGTTATGCGTTATGCGTTATGCGTTATGCGTTATGGGTTATGAGTAATGCGTGACCCGTTATGCATTATGCTTTATGCGTTATGAGTTACGCGTAATACGTTGTGCGCTATGGGTCATGCGTTAAGCGTTATGCGTTATGCGTTATGCGTTATGGGTTATGCGTTATGCGTTATGCGTTATGCGTTATGCGTTATGCGTTATGCGTTATGGGTTATCCGTTATGCGTTATCCGTTATGCGTTATGCGTTATGCGTTATGCGTTATGCGTTATGCGATATGCGTTATGCGTTATGCGTTATGCGTTATGCGTTATGCGTTATGCGTTATGCGTTATGCGTTATGCGATATGCGTTATGCGTTATGCGTTATGCGTTATGCGTTATGCGTTATGCGTTATGCGTTATGCGTTATGCGTTATGCGTTATGAGTAATGCTTGATCCGTTATGCGTTATGCGTTATGCGTTATGTGTTATGCGTTGTGCGTTATCCGCTATGCGTTATGCGTTTTGCGTTATGCGTTATGCGTTATGCGTTGTGCGTTATGCGTTATGCGTTATAGGTTATGCGTTATGTGTTATGCGTTATGCGTTATGCGTTATGTGTTATGCGTTATGCGTTATGCGTTATGCGTTATGCGTTATGCGTTATGCGTTATGCGTTATGGGTTATGAGTAATGCGTGACCCGTTATGCATTATGCTTTATGCGTTATGAGTTACGCGTAATACGTTGTGCGCTATGGGTCATGCGTTAAGCGTTATGCGTTATGCGTTATGCGTTATGGGTTATGCGTTATGTGTTATGCGTTATGCGTTATGCGTTATGCGTTATGAGTTACGCGTAATACGTTGTGCGCTATGGGTCATGCGTTATGCGTTATGCGTTATGCGTTATGCGTTATGCATTATGGGTTATGCGTTATGTGTTATGCGTTATGCGTTATGCGTTATGGGTTATGCGTTATGTGTTATGCGTTATGCGTTATGCGTTATGCGTTGTGCGTTATGCGTTATGCGTTATGCGTTATGTGTTATGCGTTGTGCGTTATCCGCTATGCGTTATGCGTTTTGCGTTATGCGTTATGCGTTATGCGTTGTGCGTTATGCGTTATGCGTTATAGGTTATGCGTTATGTGTTATGCGTTATGCGTTATGCGTTATGCGTTATGCATTATGCGTTATGCGTTATGCTTTATGCGTTATGCGTTATGAGTAATGCGTGATCCGTTATGTGTTATGCGTTATGCGTTATGCGTTTTGCGTTATGCGTTATGCGTTATGCGTTATGCGTTATGCGTTATGCGTTATGCGTTATGCGTTATGCGTTATGCGTTATGCGTTATGCGTTATGCGTTATGCGTTATGCGTTATGCGTTATGCGTTATGCGTTATGCGTTATGCGTTATGCGTTATGAGAAATGCGTGATCCGTTATACGTTATGCGTTATGCGTTATGGGTTATCCGTTATGCGTTATCCCTTATGCGTTATGCGTTATGCGTTATGCGTTATGCGTTATGCGTTATGCGTTATGCTATATACGTTATGCGTTATGCGTTATGCGTTATGCGTTATGCGTTATGCGTTATGCGTTATGCGTTATGCGTTATGCGTTATGCGTTATGTGTAATGCGTGATCCGTTATGCGTTATGCGTTATGCGTTATGTTTTATGCGTTGTGCGTTATCCGCTATGCGTTATGCGTTTTGCGTTATGCGTTATGCGTTATGCGTTGAGCGTTATGCGTTATGCGTTATAGGTTATGCGTTATGTGTTATGCGTTAAGCGTTATGCGTTATGCGTTATGCATTATGCGTTATGCGTTATGCTTTATGCGTTATGCGTTATGCGTTATGCGTTATGAGTAATGCGTGATCCGTTATGTGTTATGCGTTATGCGTTATGCGTTATGCGTTTTGCGTTATGCGTTATGCCTTATGCGTTATGCGTTATGCTTTATGC